>CM070522.1:27014546-28260581 GCA_036346375.1 Guadua angustifolia | reverse complement strand
TCAAACTTTTACAGATAGCAATATTGACCATTGCATCTTACAGAATGTAACCTTACACAAACTCTTTTATTTATTCTTTAAAAAGGGTATAGTACTACTGGATGTACTATCTATTGGCAATGACTTTCTCTGATAACATCATATTCCTGGTGTCTCTTCTTCATTTCCATGGGGCATAGGTAGACCTAATACCCTATATCGCCATATTTGTGACAGAAATTTCCGATTACGTTTACCACCTGCTGCGGGAGTTATGGTCTTGATAAGAACAGCATCTGGAATGTTGACGGTTGAAGTAGATGCTCGGCGTCTTTTCGGGCAACGATTAGCATAATGCCCCATAACATGACAGTTGAAACATTGAATGTTTGCCTTTGAAATCTTGTTACGTTGAGATTGACCAATCTTGTTGTGAAATTCTTGCATTACTGGTTGTACTGCTGCTCCTGGGGTCTTGATCAAGGTTGCTTCTTACGGTCCGTTGAGTTGAGACTGGTTCACACAAAGTCTAGAGCTACTGGCAACATATTGTTCTTGACATACTACCTTCCTTTTTCGGGAATCCAGATGACAATAGTTGTCTTCGAAGGAGAGTGTTTTGCCTTTGACAGATTGAGAAATATTTGCTACCCGGTGCAACTTATGAGGTACTTCCACTCTAACTTCTGATGCTAGAACTGCTTGTAGTGCTAAGAAATTTTGTTTCTCCAAGGAACATTGTTTCACAAAATGCTCTTCCTTGCCACAAAGGTTGCAAACTTTGTACTGGATCTCCTTCTTTCGGGGGCACTTGTCAAATCGGTGTCGAGCATCACTGATTATGACAATGGTTATC
This sequence comes from Guadua angustifolia, assembly GCA_036346375.1. Classification (NCBI taxonomy): domain Eukaryota; kingdom Viridiplantae; phylum Streptophyta; class Magnoliopsida; order Poales; family Poaceae; genus Guadua; species Guadua angustifolia. Next base: position 28,259,746 of record CM070522.1, on the reverse strand, counting down.
TTGTTTTGCTTTACCCTTTTGAGGACAACTGTAAGTAAAATGTCCTTCACCACATTTGTAGCAGATGACATATTTCCACGAGTGATGGTTTATGGGAGGGGTATTGCTAATGCCATCATCACCACATAATACTTCTGGAGGCTTGGTCTTCTATAACTCATCAGTAGAACACTGCTGAGGAGTTGTAGAAGCTTGATTGTTCACTTGTATCATCAGTTGCATGAGCTGAGTCACAAGAAACTGATTCATACTCTGAAGAAATGCTGTTGACACAGCGGAGGATTGTTGGTTGAGCTCGGCAGTAGCACTGACATTGACATTCGAAACTTCACTAGTGTTGGCATTGATATTGACCATAGCATTGGGATTTGATGCCTTAGCTTCTTTGTTGAGGTTAGCACTGCGATTCTTCACCATCTGCTGACAGGACAGGCTTCAAGACGAGGGAAAAAAGCATAGACGAGAGAAACAGGGGAGGTTCTAACAACACCTAAAAACCAATTGCCCGCATAAAAGGCAAAGACACAAAAACGAAAAGACGGTTTTGAAAACAACACAAAGCAACTCGTCTACTCGATTAAACTACTCACTCTAATGGATAAGGCGGTTCAAATCCAGAATGAACCTTGACCAACTTATCCTATAGGGTTAGTCTGAGACCAAACTTGCTTCTTTGGTCTTCATCGAACAAAGGTCGGATCCTCACCATGAAAGCGAACAACTTCACTAGCAACTTTGTGAATCGCTCCTCATTTTGAGACAACATGTCTTGATGTGGAGAAGGAACTCTATATACCTAATATCGGGTTATAGGGCAAAGGAGATCCAATTTACATTCCAAAAGGTGAAAGAACAAGAGATACGATGAAGATGGAGTAGATAAGAAACAACTTCAATGATAAAGATGAGAATAGATAGGAGAGAAAAGGCAAGATTAGCACATTATTTTTATTTTTATTTTGTAACATAAGTTTTGAAGCTTCCTAAAAAAACGACCATTCTAACTAGGGACACGTCCTACAGTTGATATGGCTCTGATACCACCTTTGTGAGACCCCAGATTGACGATCCGGAATCTCCTGTGTATTACTGTACTAGTCCCAGATCAAAGCTAGTACACACAGTTGAAATAGTGGTAAATCAATGACCATATCAAGATTATATATTGAAGTAATAAATAACATCAAATAAGAATAATAACCTTATGGTCGAGGTTTACCAAAATCGCCTTAACAGGCTGAACAACTTGAATAACTACAACGGAAGACGAAAACTCCAAGTGATGACCCAACCATATGCCCACAGGCAATCGAGTGGGGAGCGCGTCCTAGTCCAGTGATCTCCTTCGATGACTTCAACCTTCGAGAGATGATTTGAGTGTAGCATGTGAGTACATAAAGTACTCCGCAAGTCTTGGTAAAAATGCATGATGAAGACTATATCAAAGAAGGCTTATTATGGTTCTTTTGCATAAAGCCACATTTTCATCAAACCACACATAATAATAATTTTCACAATGCACATTTTAACAAATATTTTAACCATTGAATATATATATTATTCTAGCGAAGGTTTTAGCCACCAATCACAAGTATACAGGCTCTATCCGCCACATTTCAAAAAGATCAGGGTTCAATCTACCCATTGGCTCTTTCCGCTAAAGATTACAAAACAGGTTCAACTACCTGACTGGCTCTAGCCGCCAGAGGCACATCCGAGAGTTATAACCACTCCCGAATCCCAAAGTTCATTTTTGAAAACAAAACCAAAAGACTACCAATATGCAAAGCATTCTTTGCCCGCCCTTGACCGTAGGCACGGCTATTCGAATAGTTTATTTACTCTGCAGAGTTTGTACACTTTACCCACAAGACATGATATTCTCTTGATGCCAAGCTATTAACACACTTTCTTAGGTGTGCCGGCAGAGATATCATGACAAGGCCTTTACAATGTATCGCCTAACCCGACTCACCCGCTAAGGTTTCACCGCTATTAGGGTTCCATCTCGCCAAAGATAGAAGCCCCTCTTGCGCTGCAGTGTGGGAAAATACGACTTGCCTCCATCGCACCCACATTCCACCATCTGGTGAGTCTAAGTTAGGTTTCTACAAATTATTCACCAGTCGAGCCCATTTGACATGTGGTTGTCTTGCAGTGCTAAGAATGGACAATCATAAGAGTCGGTCCTTAATTTGACTAGGAGGCTTCCACAAACCAAGACCAAGGCTTTCTCGCACCCGCCCGACAAACCATTCCGCCCAATCTAAACCATTTTCCTTTTTATTTTTATTTTACAAACAAACGGCAATACCTTTTGCCTATATTTTCCAACACAAGTTTGCAAGGGTTTATAAAGAATCCCCACCCATAGGTGTATACTGACCGTTTGCAAGCATAAGCATTTCTACCGAACTACTCTATTCCACCAATAGTTATTTAATAATCTTCAATTCTCAGCGTTGATAAAAATTATTATAATCAATTATGTAATCTCCTAAAATCATGAAGTCACCAAGATCTCACATTATTATCACGGCACTTGCATAATCCAACCCAATATGATATTCCAACAAGTGAAGTCTATATCAAGAGTAATCATGACTCCAAAATCATATTAAGCTACAATTATCACTGAATATGAAATATCTTCCTAGAACTATAAATTACATTATTGATTTATCCATCATTCTTGTATTGATCAATCTTATCATCCACTTAATCCACGAAAAATACTTCACAATATCATTCACTAAATCCACCAAGCATGATTCACAACATCATCTACATTAATTCACCGAGAATACTTCACATAATCATCTACTAAACCACCAAGAATGCTTGTTAAATTCACTGAGTATGATTCCCAACATTATCTGTTTAATCCATAAGTACGATTCTCACTATTATCTATTAAGTGCACCGAGAATGCTTCATAATATTATTTACTAAACCACCCAAATATTACTCTCCAAATCATCTATTTTAATCCATTGACAATGGTAGTTCCTACGATCATAACCAATTAATCTTAACCAATCACGCATATTCCATATTAATCAACCAATTCACATATGATTATCACCATCCATATTTCAACCGGTATTTATTTTCTTAATCAGCTCCTCAATAATAACTTCCCACAAATATTAACAATCCAACTTCACAATATTTCAATCATCAACATTCTTAGATCACTATAATAATTATTAATCCCCATCAACACTAATATTCATGTAATCTCCAATAAAAACTGGGTTCTAACTCCAATTTCCATTCTAATCAAGGATTATTTAATCAAGAATAATTACTATGGTGGATTACTTGTTCTAAGGCGACAAAGGTTCATGGATACAATATCAAGGAGGTATAAACAATGTATAGCTAATAAAGATAACGTTAACATCATTCTTTTATGTAAATAGCAATGCATGTTTAAAGAAGCGATTATAAAAGCATTTACAAAACTGGTACAAAATGCGTCAAGGAAGACTTGCCTGCCGACGACGAGGTGCGATATGTTGATTCGAAAGTCTTCCTTAAATCGGCGATGTCGACCCGAATATGCAAATCCGACCCTCGTATATCTTGCACTAGTCCAGGATCACGCTAGTGCACACAGGCTCAACATCAGTGAATATTACAATCATACACAGCGGAAATAAGATAAAAGACATTATATATTAAGTATTACCAGTTTGTATGACCTTATAGTCAACTCATGAAACAATGCCTCACAAGGCTGAACAACAATTGAACTGCAGCGGAATGAAGACGTAGGTACCCCTCAGTATACCACAGGCAACTGACAAGGCTCGCACCCTAAACATTCGTCCCCTCATGATACACCTTCTTCAGCTCTGATGATGTTGTAGGCAAGGGTGAGTACATAAAGTACTCAACAAGCTGTGCACAGAATGCAAGTCTAACATAGCTATATGCAAGGCTTATTCCAAAGGAAGGCTAAGTGGTTCATTTGCAGTAAAGCAGCATTTATGAACAAGTACAGTATATAGATTGCAAAGGCAGTAATAAAACAAATATTGATAATGGGTAGATTCAGTATTTCTTAAGTAAACCAAATTTCTCATCCTAAGTCAAGATTCAACCTTCCATGGCAACCTGCCATCCATTCCAAGTTTTATTTTGCAAAAGTCTAAACCCTTGACTGTAATTCTCGAGCATTGCTCAATACCGTGAGCACGACTATCCGAATAGTTTGTACACTCTGTAGAGGTTATGCACTTTACCCACATGACATGATATCTCGCTGTGCCTGGCCATTAGCACACTTCCTTTGGTGTGCTGGCAGAGAATCATGACAAAGCCTTTACAATGCTCTGTCTTAACTCAGTACTACCCGCTAAGGTTTCAACACTGAAGGGACGAACTGTCCCAGCAGGGCCCCCCTCTTGCGCCATCTGGGTTCATTAAAAAGATGAACCACACCACCACGGTAGTACCAAAGCTAAGACAATACAAATTAGTCAGCTAGGCTGCCCCATAATAGACATGTGGTTGCATGATTGACTTTTCGAAGGCTCGCAAGGTGTCCTTAGGGTTGATCAAAGCAAGACATACACATGCCCTCTGCCCATCGGGCCCACCCTAGCATCCTGCCCTTGCCACTTGCTCCGATCTAAAATCATAACCACCCCAGTTGGTTACCAAGCACCACGTGCCATCAACAATTCAATATCGTTGCGTGACAACCGTTGCCACCACAACTCAATCTCATCGTGTGACCACACATGACACACAAATTCATAACATTGTTCCATATTCTATTAGTCAAGATTATTTATCAAAGATTCAAGTACATGTGATGATGTGTCATGGTTAAGCAATTCTAATTCGATCTAACCATCCATGTTTGATTTCATTATTAACCAACTATAGTGAACCAACCTAGGGTGACAATAGATCATGACATACAAATGACAAGGTAGGGTATAATTCAAAGGGTATATTAGCTAATCCCAAATTTAGGTTAAAACCATTTATACACATAAAATAACATGCAATAGAGTAAATCAAAATAGCAACTAATCTAGCTATGGGTGCAACATGATCAAAGCACAACTTGCCTTAGGAAAACCCTTATCCATGCTCTGGACCTGGGTCTTGAGTTGATGAATCTTCCCCGGATGCGTCGCACAATTTATCGTCTATGCGAAACGAAAGAGAATAGCAAATAAACACCAAAACATAGAGCAAACAAACTCTAAAAATCAAATAAAATTCACCAATAGATAGATCTCAATTTTACAAATTTTTAGAAATTTGAATCGCCTCAATCGGAGTTCGTATGAGGGAGAACGAGCTCTCGGAAGATTTAAATCCTGAAAATAAAAAAAATGCAAAGGGGTGACACGTGTCAGATTCTGATTGGCTGGAATTTTGGTTTTTCGGAAAAATCAGAAAAAGGCAAAAGAAACTCCACTGACGTGTGGGTCCCACGCGTCAGTGACTCGGTTCACCATAGACCAGAATCACCGAGGGGACAGCAGAGTGACATGGTGAACCCGCTGAGGTGGCGTACAAGTGGCAGCCTCGCGGCTATTAGGGCCTAGGTGGCGGTTGACGCGAGCGGCTGGTGGCGGCACTGACGTGGGCTAGCCACACGGCACGATCCGGAACGTTGGCTCCGAATCGAACGGCCACGGGATGAAGATGTGGTGAGAAGACGTGGCCGGCTCTATGGCGCACGATCTCGATCGGACGGCTGTGCTTGAGCGATGGAGAGCGACGACGAGACGGCGGCGCAACTCACCGGAGGCGGAGAAGACGACACCGGATGCGGTGAAGGACAGCCGGATCGGACGGAAGAAGTAGCGAATCCGAAAGAGCTCGACGCGACGAGTTCGGGGTGTCCACGACCACGGCGGAGGATGACCGGAGCACCCAGGAGACGGCGGAGAAGAGCTTCGGATGGCGGCGCACTTCGGCGAGCTCGTTCACGGCGATGACAGCGTCTCAAGTGACGAGGAACAGGGCGGCAGGTGCGGAAGGAGGCGGCTAACCTCGGACGGGGGTCCTCGGGGACTTAAATAGCCCCGGAAGGCGTGCCCAACACGGATTCCAAGTGGCGGCGGCGTGCGGCGCGAGGATTCTTCGGCGGCTAGGGTTTCTGCTGGCGGCGCGACAATACGGGTGACGTGGAGGCATCAGAGCCGTTCATGCAGCGCGATCGAGCGGCCAAGAAAATGCGGCTACGTGGGCAAACCCCAATCGTTGGATCAAGATCCCACGGCCCTAGCGCTAGGGTTTTTTGGCGGTGCGGCTGGGCCGGGCGGTGAACAGTGATGGGCCGGGAGAGATTCGGCCCGAGGAGAGGAGGAGAATTTAAAACCTTTTCCGAATTTAGAAAAATCTCAGAAATTCAAATAAAAGCAAATAAATTCAAATAAATAGCAAACAAATTCAGAAAAATCTCCAAAAATACAGAAAAATTCCTTGAAGCACAAGGAACCCAACAAAAACTGGAAACCTTTAATTTGATGCACAAATTAATTAAATTAAATCTTCTTTATCTTAGAAAATTCCAATTAAGCTTTGATTAATTCCTAGAAAAATGCAAATGGTTCACTTTTGCTTTTAAACATTCCAAAACTCCAAATTTTGGGATGTTACAGGCGACTACGACCGGTTCTTCGACTACGCGCAAAACGAAGCACGAAAGAATAAAATAAAATAAACAGAAACTAAAAATTATAATAAAAATATTGGAAGATAGACGATGAATTTAGAAATTTGAATCACTCGATTCGGAGTTCGGATGGAGGAGAACGGTTCAAAGGAAGTTTGACAAGAAATAAAATCATGAAATTGCGAAATGGCTTTGTAGCATCGCGATGATCAAAGGCTTGCGTTCTCTGTCGCCTGTGTTACAGAGGAAATGCCGAGAAGCAAGGAGGGCAAGGAGGGGCAGCACCGCCGGCCAAGAGGAGGCTTCGCCGGGCGGCGCAGGGTGCGCAGAGAGACTGGGCGGCGCCAATGAAGCGCAGGAGCTACCGCGCGCCAAATAGGAGGCGCGGAGGCGGCAGAAGGCAGCAGTGGTCGGCGAGGCTCGGCGCCAGCCGGCTGGCGAGGGCGGCGGCGGCAGCAGGTGACGCGAACACCACGCCAAGACGCGGTTTCTTGCGGCGTACGAGGTCGAGATAAGGCGCGGCGGCGATTTATTCCGGCGACGCCAAAAACGTGCCGACGGCACGACGGTCAAAACCACTCTAAAACGCGAAATTTCTCGAAACTAAGGTGAGCACGAGATAGCTAGCATCAAGGGGAGTCTACGGGTGCAAGGAATTGAATTGGTTCGTACCCAAATGGGAGAAATCGACGATTTAACGGAGCGACGGTCGACGGATTTAACAAACTCGAAATCCGGGGTCAAACTGCAACGAAAATCAAATCCGATTGAATGGTTGTGATCACGGAGGCAAAAGGCACAAAGTGACGTGGTTGGTTTACCTAGAAATTCACCGGAGCAAAAGATGGCTCACCGGTGTCTTTAGAGAACATCGGGCATCGGGTTTTCTTGAGTTTTGGGATGGGAAACGGCACTAAATCGATGAGGCAAGGTGAGCACGGGTTAGAGGACACCGGGACGATGAATTGAGAAGTGGAAACTCGTCGTTTCGTGGAGAAACGGCCGAGTTATTGATGTTTGAGTGCATTTCGGTTTCTACTCAATTAATCCAATTCCGATAGGTTAAAGGATGAATGGTCACGGAAAATAGGTTCTCCTCGTCAATATCTTTCAAATGGACCCAGCCTTGCTCAATTTGGTGGAGGAAATGAGAAGTTATGGGTGATTAAAGAGAGACATTCATGTGTGGCTTGAACTGTACAGGCTCGGGAGTTTCAACGATTTGAGGAGGAAGATGAACAGTAAATGTCACGTGTCACTTTCTCATTGGTTGGAAGAAATGGAGGGACAAAAGTGCGAGTAATAAAATAGCAAAAATGATCTAAAAATCCTGGAAAAATTTCTAAAAATACTAGAGATTATTTGGAACCCAATAAAATTAGTTTCACTGAATTTTGATGAATTTTGGAATTTAGATTGTTCCGGAACGAATATACTGATTTTGATGAAAGACCGCGAGAGATAAAATACCAGAGAGATTCTAAAAATCTTGGAACAATTCCCAAAAATGTTTTGGAATATTTGGAACCTAATGCAATAGGTTTCGGGATTTTTAGAGCATTTTGGAATGGAGGTGAAATTTTGGGTAAGAACCGAAATTCCGAATTCCAACTTTTTCGGACGGTAAAGGATCGAACTTCAATTTTGGATGGATAAGGATGCCAGGTTAATTAGAACTTCGAAGAAAAACTAAATTTTAAAATTAATTAATTTTAAATTAGCTTTTAGCAGAAACGCGAAATTGGGGATGTTATAAGATCTGATCAGCCCAATTAACATTATTGACCGGCGGAGCACTGGGATTGTGCCAATTATGGCCGTAACTGGCATCCTGCCCCCCGAGTGTAAACTCGGGCTGCCGATTGGGTTTAGCCGATGGATATGGATGAGGCAATGGGTCATGCCCATCAGCTTTTACAATAAGCGGTTCTGGTAGAGGAACAAAGGGCTCAGCATATGTGACCACCCTATGTAGTGCCGGATTCCTTAGTGGAATTGGCCCGTGCAACTGAGGAACCCTATCAGATTCGATCGACTGAGGAGCCGGTTGCATGAAAGCATTGAATGGTACCGATGGTGATAGGTTGGCCGATGCGTTCAGCTTTGTAGCATCGGTGTACGCATGGTAATGCGTAATCCCACCTGGACGGGAGTTTGCTGGTGCCAACACAGTGGTGTCGGTGTTTCGTACAACCGGCAAGTAAATTTGTAAGGTACAGGGGATCGCGTGCCCCCTCTCCTCGAATGGTTGGGCCAAGGAGGCCTCGGATGAACTCTGGAACGGGCTGAGGAGTCTCGGTTTATACTGGTTCGGGCCGAACGTCCCTACTTCCAGTTCGTGGTGGTGGATCTCGTTGATCGGAGTATGGCCGATTACATGCGAGGGCTAAGGACAGGCCCTTAGCGCCCGTTTGTATGGGCAAGCTCGGGAGCTTCGACTGTCCGCCCAGGTCGGGAGGGCGAGCCAGGCACTAGGTAGACGGGAGGAGTTCTTTTGGTTCGTGAGGAAGAGAACAAGACCCCCAGAGAGAGAGGGGGAGAGAGAGAGAGCCTCCTCCCCACCTGAAGATCCCGCCTCTCCTTATATATGCAAAGAGAGCAGGTTACATGAGGTTTTGGGGAGAGGAACGACCAGGACACGCTATCCTTGGCGGTCGGTTTCATGGTCTTCGGAGTTGACAGGTCCCTGCGCATGTTATGACGGGTTAGCAGGTTCCGCCAGCTATACCCTGTCGATAGGGTTAGCTAGCAGCGCTTCATTGGGAAGGCGCGCTTCTGTCCCCTATACGCTTGCCAGAAGTAGGGGTTGCGTGGGCGGCGTCTCCGATGTTGCTTTGGGAAGGAACACCTATCCTTGCTCGGGTCATCTTGTTCAAACGAGGGTTGTCCGACTTCGAGGCCGATCGGCGATGTGGTCGAAGTGGACGAGTCGGGACTTTACCGGGGTCCCGACCAACGCCCGGGTCGGAGGATCCCCGCCCTCAGTCCTGCGGTCGGGCGGGAACCCGACCCGAAGCCCGGTTGGGGGCCAAAAGGGGTCCGACCTGTGGCCGGATCGGCGCGCTCCCGCAGACCGCATTACAGGTGAAAGATCTTTCATATCCTGATCGATACCATGCTGTGAAGTACCTCTGGTATCAGTATTCGTCAGTAGCCCCCGGGGCCGACCGAAAACGCGGGGTGTTCCCGGACGGACCCTTCGACTTCCACGACATATCTCCTTCGCGGTCGTGGCGATGCCTCGGCTTCCCGCACCTTCTTTAACTTGGGTCTGCTCGGCTTCCGTGCGCCGAATATTTATAAGGCGATGTGGAGGCTGGGGTCGGAGTAGTCTCAGTCGAGGTCTTGGATTTCCCCGGGACGCTTCAAGGTTGCAATGGCTTCCTCTCGGTCGCCCTCCTCCGGCTGCGGACGTCTGCCGGTGGTGTTTAGTTTCGGGGACGAGGCGCCGCTGGCGCCTTCGGACGAGGAGGCCTTCCTTGCGAAGCTCTGGGAGGACTTCGACCTTGCCATGGCGGAACGGGCGAGGCTCGACGCCATCGATCGTGACGTCGCCGCTGCTGTCGTCACGCTGATCGGCGCCGTCCCAAGGCTCACCAAGGCGAGGGATGCCCTTATCCGGTCAGTCCGACGCGTGCTCGGTGCCTAGCTTTTCTTGTCTTGCTGCTTGTTTCCGCCTTCCCCCAACTTTTGGGAGACAATCATTGGTTTGGTGCTGCCCCATGCCCTGTTCAAATATAGTCGTTTTGAATGTAGTTGTTTTTGCTTGCCTGGGGCTTCTATTCTTGCAACCTTTGCGACGTTTCTGACCACGCTGCTGCGTAGTGGGTTTCATTATCTAGCGCGGGATCCGCCCAGCTGGGTCGATCCATTCGTCCGGGGGCGCGCGAGCGCACCCGGTGGGTGTAGCCCCTGAGCAGATCGGAGAACTGGTCGGGGGGTTATTCGGGTCAGACGAGTCCGACTGACTTGGAAGGATCCGACTCGACGCTGAGCCGGTCAGGATAGACGCTTGGTCGCCTTGCGTAGGATTCCAGTCTTTAAACGCTGGTTTCTCGTCGCAGCCGGACGCGGCCGTGATCGGCGGGGAGATCCGGATGCTTTCGCGAGAGGTTCCGGTTCCCGAGTGCTTTTTTAACGTTGTAGCTAGACGCGGCCGTGGTCGGCGGGGAGGTCCGGATGCCTTCGCGAGAGGTTCCGGTTCCCGAGTGCTTTTTTAACGTCGCAGCTAGACGCGGCCGTGGTCGGCGGGGAGGTCTAGATGCCTTCACGAGAGGTTCCGGTTCCCGAGTGCTTTTTTAACGTCGCAGCTAGACGCGGCCGTGGTCGGTGGGGAGGTCCGGATGCCTTCGCGAGAGGTTCCGGTTCCCGAGTGCTTCTTTAACGTCGTAGCTAGACGTGGCCGTAGTCGGTGGAGAGGTCCGGATGCCTTCGCGAGAGGTTCCGGTTCCCGAGTGCTTTTTTAACGTCGTAGCTAGACGCGTTAGTGCTATTTTTACGCCGTAGTTGGGCGTGTTAGTGCCATTTTTATGCCGTAGCTGGGCGTGTTAGTGCCATTTTTACGCCGTAGCTGGGCGTGTTAGTGCCATTTTTACGCCGTAGCTGGGCGTGTTAGTGCCATTTTTACGCCGGCGAGGCGATCTGCGAGAGGAGAGGCCGCTGTCGATCCCACGTATACGCCCCGTCCGCAGGTGTGGGACCTGGAGGGGGTGAGCAGACGCGTGTTTGCCTACGTCGGCCGAACACCGTGCTCGTGGAGCTGCAAACGGGTTATCCGAGTGGGCCCTGGAGGTCGGGCGACCTCCGAGCGGACGATCCCTGCATCGGGTGTCCGACCCGCTGGGGGCGACCCATGAGAAACCTTTCTTTACTCAATCCCATTCTGCACCCGAGCCGTCAGTAACTTTCGGGCGCATTGGTCTTTGCCTTTCGGGGCTCCGTGGGAGAGTTTGAAGTATGGTCTCGGACGCGAGCTAAGGCGATTGGGTCGTCCGCCAACCCAACTAGAGACCCACCGAGGGTTCGCCTTGAACTTGCCCCTCGCACATTTGCCTGCCGGGGTCGGCGGGGAACCCGTCCGGTGGATTCTGCCTTTGGGACCCACGGCCAGGTCTTATTGGTCAGGCATTCAAGCCCTCTCGCCACCTCAAGGCTGCGAGAGCCTGGTGGGCTTTTCCTCCTGCCTTGGGTCGGTTCGAGCCGACCTGGAGGCGGAGATCAAGGGGTCGCGGGGCGTTTCGCCCGGAGCGATACCCCGACATCCCTACAAGTATTTAATGTGCGTGCGGGAATTTAAATGCGAAACAAAATGATCGGGGGGCGGTACGTCTTACCGGTAGCTTGTTGTGGCGTTTGCGACGGGACACGCGATGCTCGGATCAACAAGTGATTGGTTGATGTGTGTCCGGCTTGCATGCGCCTTAATAGGTGCCTGCAAATTTTGAGGTACTGGGGGCCAGATCGTTCTTCCATCCTTCAACATCGCTGCTCCCTCGCGATTTCCACTCCTGCAAAATGTCATAGACTGGGTCGAAAGGGTTACCGTCATGGGGGGAACCAAATGGCTATTCGTATCACTATGCTGGTCCGATCTCCATCCCTCATGCTTTTCAGGGACGACAAGCAGCTGACGGCCGCGGCCTAGGAGACCGCGGGGGCCATATAAGCGCGGGTCGTCACGTTAACGTCTTCAGGAAAGCCCGGATAATGAGGAGTTTGTTACTTTTCATTGGGCCGAATATTCCCGACCGCCATAGATCGCATCAAGACGGGTGTTCCCTTCTCCTTGATCGTTATTGCGCATAACCGTGAGTCGCCGGGAGTAGGCCGTAGCGCTCGGGTCGAAGGGACTACCATTGAGGAGGATCTAATGGCAGACCGGATTACCCGACCCGCGCGAGTGTAAGATCTTTTAGGTGTAAGCTGCTCAACCATACTAACGCGGGAGAAGAGCGTTTCCGACCGACAAGGGGTCACTCGGCATGGGTATTTCCTCCTCCCCCAGAGCACTACTTCGCGACCGTGGCCGCTGGGGCGTAGGCCGTAATGATTGGGTTGGAGGGAAGTACCACTAGGGAGGACCACATAGCCGACCCGATCACCCGACCCATGAAAGTGTGTGAGTTGGCAGCCCCCGAGCGATATGTGAGGACCGAGCTCGTAATTACTACATGGTGCTTAAACTCGGAAGACAATGGCGGAAGGAGTTTTTAAGAAAAAAGACTGTCTTATCTTCTTATCCCGCATGTTGAAGACGTCGTGACGGTTCTGGCTCGTCTTTCTCTGGCGCGGTTCGTCCAGTGGTCGAAGTCAAAAGGTCGTGCCGTAATGCGCCACAGGGGAGACGGAGAGAGCGTGTCGCGTCGCTCAAGGCGCGGAGTTAATGCGCGCACTGTGGCCACTTCGTCTCGCTTTTGAAAGGACTGCACGGAGTATCTGGGGGCCGTCATTCCTTTCCGTCATTTTCGCTTCTTCACCCCTTCCTGCCCCTCTGTCCCAGCACAAGAGAGAAGGGGTAGCAGAATCTCGAACGGCAGATGGCCAACGGCGGCGGTGACCAGACGGCTGGGAATCGGGAGGCAGCTGCGGGCCTGCGGGCCCCTGACGCCAAGAGAACGCGCTCTGACACCGGGCCCTCTGGTACCGCGACGAGGAATAGGGTCGCGCTGCCTTCGTCGTCCCTCCGCATTAGGATTCCCCTCCGCGGGTATGTATTGGCCGCCGGCCCTAGAGCGGCTTCGAATTCCGCCTTTCACTAACACCGGGCTGTTTCCCATTTTCATTCCCAGCGCCTCCGGCCTGTGTCTGGGTCAGCCGTCTGTGGTCGTCGCGGCGGGGGAAACGGGCGCAGGTGTCACGGCTTCCGACGTCCCTTCGGTCGCTCCGGGTCACCCTCCTTCGGCGGCGGCCCGGACGATGGATCTGTCAGTCGCATTGGCGCGACTGGAGGCCTCCCTCAATGCCCATATTGCGAGGGCCGCTTCCCTTGCGGCGGAGGCGGCGCAGCAGCAAGCACTCGCCCGGGCCACACGGGAAGAGCTCGCTAGGAAGCACGAGGAGACGCAGTTGCAGCGGACTCGAGCCGAGGCCGCTGAGATTGAGCTGGCCGCACTGCGCGAAGAGCTGCGGGCTTCGCGCGAGGCCCTTCTGCCTGTGCTCCGCCCGGTCTTCGAGAGCATAGGGCGGAGCCTGCAACCGCTTGGAGTGAGGCTGGAGGAGCCACGGGACCATACCCCGACGGGGTATGCCCACGGGCTCACCCAAGCGGCCGACGCCCTCGCCGAACTGCCCCGAGCCTTGCGCGAGCGCTCCGTCCGCGAGGGGCGGGGGGTTGTCGTCGACGTCGCGGAGCACGTGCTGCCCTGCTACGCCAGCCGCGACGCTACCTTCGACCCGATGGCGGCCGTCGCCGGGATCGAGGGAGACGCGAGCCCTATCCGAGCCAAGGTGCGAGCGGCAGCAGAGAAGATCGCGGCGCAGGGGGACGTCGCCATGGGCAGCGACGGCTCGAACGGTGACGACGCCTCTGGCTGAGAAACCTCCTGGCGCCTTCGCTTTCTTTTGTTTTTGTGTGGCGCGATGCTTTTTGGACATCTTCCTTAATGTCTTGCCTCTTTGCTTCGTAAGCGACACCCGCTGAATCGCCTTATCCTTCCGGAGCCGCAGGGGCGGCCGGGTGTCACCATCTGGTTTTTCAGGTCAAACGGAGGCGAGATAAGGAACCCTCATAGCGGCGAAGGGTCCTCTCCACGGGGATCCTTGGAGTGACGTAGCAGTTGCAGGCACCACTTTGGGTGGTGGAGTCGAGGAAGGTGGAGCGAGCTCTGTTCGTGGTGCGAACATGTCGTCGAGCTCGCGCCGTTGCTGGTGAAGAAGGCCATCGAGGAGGGAAATGGGAATCCGGAGATCACGGAGATGACGCGCGAACCCCCTACCTGGCGCGCCAACTGTCGGTGTTTCGTACAACCGGCAAGTAAATTTGTAAGGTACAGGGGATCGCGCGCCCCCTCTCCTCGAATGGTTGGGCCAAGGAGGCCTCGGATGAACTCTGGAACGGGCTGAGGAGTCTTGGTTTATACTAGTTCGGGCCGAACGTCCCTACTTCCAGTTCGTGGCGGTGGATCTCGTTGATCGGAGTATGGTGGATTACATGCAAGGGCTAAGGACAGGCCCTTAGCGCCCGTTTGTGTGGGCAAGCTCGGGAGCTTCGACTGTCCACCCGGGTCGGGAGGGCGAGCCAGGCACTAGGTAGACGGGAGGAGTTCTTTTGGTTCGTGAGGAAGAGAACAAGACCCCCAGAGAGAGAGGGGGAAAGAGAGAGCCTCCTCCCCGCCTGAAGATCCCGCCTCTCCTTATATATGCAAAGAGAGCAAGTTACATGAGGTTTTGGGGAGAGGAACGACCAGGACACGCTATCCTTGGCGGTCGGTTTCATGGTCTTCGGAGTTGACAGGTCCCTGCGCATGTTATGACGGGTTAGCAGGTTCCGCCAGCTATACCCTGTCGATAGGGTTAGCTAGCGGCGCTTCATTGGGAAGGCGTGCTTCTGTCCCCTATACGCTTGCCAGAAGTAGGGGTTGCGTGGGCGGCGTCTCCGACGTTGCTTTGGGAAGGAACACCTATCCTTGCTCGGGTCGTCTTGTTCAAACGAGGGTTGTCCGACTTCGAGGCCGATCGGCGATGTGGTCGGCGGATGAGTCGGGACTTTACCGGGTCCGACCAACGCCCGGTCGGAGGATCCCGCCTCGATCCTGCGGTCGGGCGGAGCCCCGACCAGCTTGCTGGGGTCGAAAGGGTCCGACCCGTGGCGGATCGGCGCTCCCAGAACCGCATTACAGGTGAAAGATCTTTCATATCCTGATCGATACCATGCTGTGAAGTACCTCTGGTATCAGTATTCGTCAAGTGGGTTGAGTCGGCGATTAAAAGCTATTTGGAGCCGACACTTTCACCGTCTTTGGTGTTACGTACTCTACGAATAAACATGATATGTTGGGAGTGGTTGTAACAGATCTAGCAGACCCTAGATGAAGCCAGCTCCTGAGCAATTGACTTGACACTGTTCTCAATCATCGGCTTTAATGTTGTAACCAAGGCTGATGATTGATTAATTAACGCATGATGCACAGATTGCTCAATCATAACAGATAACTCAACTTGAGTCGGCATATATCGGCTTACGTAAAGAGTAAGGACCTGAATGTTACGTTTTTGGACCTGTTCGCTATCCTTAAAAATTAGAAAAGGGCTTGTTCGCGATTTGAATTTAACGGGAGGTTCTTTTCGTAAAATGGTGCACGAGGGACCCGAACACGAATTTAGAGGAAAAAAATCTTCCTCTCACAAAAAATCGCGAAGGATCTATTCGTAATTTACAAAAGGACCAAATCACGAAAAAAAAATTTGAGCCGAGCCGCCGGCTCGGCTCGAACGGTCCTCAGCCGGCCATTCTTCAGGCTTTAGGAAAGGACTTACTAGATGCTATCATCCCCCCAAGCCGAAGGTATGACTTCCTCCCCCAAATCTATGGCAAGTGTTGGTAGATCTGGCAAGAAAACTAACAAGAGTATTGTATACTAAGATGTTCAGGCTTGAGGTTGTTTCATTTGCAATGTAGTATGGTAAATATTATGCACCGCGGTTTATGTCCGAATTAGCTGTGGGTTGAAGACCTTACTATCAATTTACTTATGCTCTTATTTATAGATCTTGTGTGAGGTGATTCAACAATGCATGTAAATTAGTCGTTATAATCATGATTTAATTCTTTGCGATTAAAATTTATGTATAGCTCCATGATTAATCCTTGGTGTAGCTAGTATGTATTTTCGTGGATGTTTTTGCTAATAAGATGATTTTATATGTATGAATAGGACTGTTCGTTCGGTTTTATCGGTTTATTCGGTTCGGTTTATACGGTATATTCGGTTTATACGGTATTGCTAGTTCGGTAAATACGGTATTTGTTGTAAATACGGTTCGGTTTCAGTAAATCCTAATGTATATCGGTACGGTGTCGGTAAATACCATATTTACCAAACTTGACGCGAATTTTTAAAGATGTAGTTAACCTTCTGGTTTCCCGAATAGCTATTTGTTGGAAAAAATCTAAACATCTGCTGAAGTGCTGACTCCCTCAGGATCTTCTCAACCACAGCTTGATCTTTCTGCTCATCAAACTATGACCAACAAAAGAGGTCATGCTTCTATACAGCAAGTAAGCTATGAAACCAAGTGACACCCACATGCTAAAAACAAAAAGAGCAATAAAAGTTCAGTGAGTTTCCAGAACCCTACAGCATATGAATCTCATTCAAAACTCTGCATGTTCATTGTTCACGTGTAAACAACTAAACATGTCTGTAAATGGAAGCTATATGTAACATGAATCAAATTAGAGTAATCAAGCAAATTCTTACTGAAATACTCCACATCGGCCTTAATCGTATAGAAAAAGAGTACTTCTCAAAGCTGATTAGTGATTACAATAAAAGAAGAAACAAGATACTTGTCTAGAATGACATTTTGTATTGCAAAGTGGTTTTCTGACATCAAAGCCTTCTTTGACAGCCTTAGCTTTCTTCCCTATCATATTCGGTCATTGACTCATTGCCCATATCTTAGATATCTAGGCCAGTCAGGCACTCACCAAGACGGCAGCAGGACTCCAGGAGGCGATCACCCAACCAAACCGATCGTAGTGTTTACTAATTACTACTAGGGCTGTGTTTACTGTTTCTCTCCCACCTTTTCCTCCCCATCACCAGACCAGAGACCACCACCAAGTAATAATACCCCCCTATTTCTCCTCTTCTGCCCTGCTCACCTCCGAATCGCCAAATTCGTAACCCTAGCCCTGCCCCCCACCCCTCTGATCCATGGATGCCGCCTCCGCATCCCCCTATTCCTAGCGCCGCAGAGGGGAAGCCGCCGTCATGGGTTCCGCCGCCGAGGAGACCGCGCCTTGCGAGTAGAAGCCGGCCATCACGAGCCAGACCAAGAGGCGGGAGGTGGGAGCGGGGGCCGAGGCCGAAGCGGGACTGCGGGAGGCGGCCGCCGGGAACGCCAGAATGGGAGGGATGGAAGCACCGAAGCCACCGGGAAGCGCCGAAGGCCCGAAGCCGCCTCGTCGCCTCGAGCCCAGCTCGACTAGGGTTGCCTGGGTTGCAATTTTTTGGTGGACTGGAGACTGGAGGAATGGAATGGCGCGGCCTGGGCCTGGAGGAGCGGTGGAGCCTGAATAAGTGAACGAGATTGGCCGAATGGGGGCGGTTCGGTTTCGGTTTTTCTTCGGTTTTTTACCGACGGAACCGTATCACCGAAACCACGTTTCTCTGCAAACCGTACCGAATACCGAAAACCGGTCAAACTGATTTGACCGGTTCGGTTCGGTTTTTCCGGTTCGGTTTGTTCGGTTCGGTGATATTGTGCACGGCCCTATGTATGAAGGTTATAACCTGTGTAAAAGTTAGAATCTAGCTCTTATATATGCAATACAACAGAAAGTTCTTACTTGCCCCCTCAGCAAGTAGGACTAGAGGAATGAAATATAAAAAAAGATGTAATGGAATTCTATGCCAGTGTTTATATATTGTAGTAATGATCATAGCTAATGACACAATTTTGATAAACAAACCATTATTAGCTTCATCGTGTTTGTCTACAATTTTGTCATATCCATGTACAGTTTTAGCACACAATTTTGAATTCTGAATATATCATAAATTTTGTCCCAGAACAACGTGCTCACTCACCTCTGCAGCTTGCTTAGCTAATCATATCTGCTCATCATCCTAGTTGTTTGTCTTGTGATTTTGCTTCTACATTTTAGTTTTTGAGTTCCTCTTGCTGTTCTATGATGTGTTATTATTTGCAGTTGCCATATAGCTTCTCTTTTTGTGCAATCTCTTGTGTCATGTAAACTCCACCTTGCCGCCTTCTCATTGCTCGATGATGATAATGGGCGAGTTTGACCTTGAATAATTTTGCGAATTTGGCCTTGAATCAGTAGACTTGCATGCTAATAAGTATTGATTCAATACACTTATTTGTCTAATTAGTATTCATTAACTGTTGCCACTTTACTTATGTTGGTAGCACACTTCTCTATCTATATTTTGTTTAGTTCAGTTGGTAAGCTTGTTTGACATTGATCTGAATATTACAGTCATATTCGATTGATATCTATTGATTACAACATCCTTACTTTATTTAATTATGTTAATATGAACTTTGCCTCTTAGATCTATTGGTAGAAGTGTTGAGCTACTTGTATTAATCTTCTCTGTTGATTTGGTTGACTAATTAACATTGCTTGACTTGAATATAATCTGGTCTTAGACTTTTAAAATAGTGATCTTAATTGTCAATTCTTTAATATGCATGATAAGGTGGTAAGGGTTCAAGGCTATACTTGCTTAATTGATTGTTTAGCCCATTTGTGATTGAGATTGAAGATTCGAAATCTTCAAACTTGCCTGATTTTTGAGAGCACCACAAACAAATTTACATCATCCTCTTATTATCGTATTTTGTTAAATAATATTGATTGGTCTTGTAAGCAATATCGATTCTCTTAACCTTGTATGTACAAAACAACTCTTAATTCACATTCTCTTAAATTTGCTTCACTAAACTTATCTATTCTTAACTTTGCATCATACAATTACAAACGTACTAAAGAACTCTTAAATTTACTTACTCAAATGGGCACACGGGCAAGATTGCGCAATGGACGAGGGAGGATGACAAAGCAGTCCAGAAGGAGGTCACTCCATCATTTGCCTCGATCGTGGAACCACGCACCCAAACCTGGGTAAAAGCGAGGTCACGTCCCACGTTTTTGGGTGACGTGTCCTTTGCCAACTCCATTGATGAGGAAGTGTCCCAATGTCTAATATCGTTGAGTACAGATCTTCCTAGGGCTCTTTCACTTCAGACAGAGAGAAATATATACTCTCCATAGCCTTGGAAAATAAGGAGCACCTGGATCGCACATGAGGCCTAGGTATTTTTGTTCCCTGAAAAATGGGATTCCCACATGACTCCAACACGTACCGGAGTAGGAAGAGAAGCAAAACCAAGTGCGAGGAATGGCTAGTAGCCCTGATTGAGGAAAGGGTTGAGGAAAGGTTCAGAGCGCAGTTCGATAATCAGCTACGAAGCTTTGAGGAAAGGATGGAGCATAGGGTGGCTGTGGAGAGGTAGGCACGGAACGTGCAAGTCCAAGAACCATAGGCGCAGTTCAGCCCAGCCAACCGTTGGAGTAGTTGCGTGTCCACCCCTGAGACAGACGTGGACGAAGCCAGATTTCCTCCAAATGAAACCGGGGTTATATACATGTCTGCGATGCTTCTTGTATAGACATGTTTGACGTATTATCTAATTAATTGTGTACCCTTATGTAGATGGCCACGTTGTGCAACCTCCAAGTGAGGCTTGCCAACAGCTTTGTTCCTCTTTAGGCTACTTGGGGACGCGCGTATCCATCTAGTGCAGAGGCGTTAGTGCACAACTGTACTTTAGATCTGGGCTACGTGAAGGTCGAGGTCGACGGCGTATATGAAATTGGCAAGACCGTCACGTTGGAGATACTCCCAAACGACGAGATCATCACACTAGGGGATGCAATCGGCACATTCATCTAGTGGCTCAAGAAAGACATCTTCTTCGACGCCCGCCTAGGAGCACTGAAGCTACAAGCACTACCAGAGCCATGTGATGCGCCGGAGCTACCAGCACTACTGGAGCCATGTACTGCACTAAAGGAGACCGCCAAATCGGTTACCGTGTCCCGTCAGGCATAGGCCGATACTACAGTTCAGGCCAAGTCGTCTCCCGTGAAGACGATATTTGGTAGATGGCGAGGCGGTGAAAAGGGCAAATCGAAAGGATAACCACATCAGCCCATGACTTTCCGTTTGCCCTGTTGGCGCGGCAATTCGAGCTAGGACAGCCATTCGTACCAAAAGAGCGCCAAGAGATGCTCACATTAGCCTGCGTTAGATTGCAAGATTGGTACATGGAACAAGGCAACAAACTGGTGGCACAACGTGTATCGAGTATCTCGATCTAGTTCAAGGAGCAGCATTTTTTACACTAGTTTTTATGGCTATTTCGTGGTCAGCTTCAACGATCTGTTTGAACTGTACAACCTCAATGCCCTCGTGTAGGGTCGAGGATGCGCCTAGAGGGGGGGTGAATAGGCGATTTACAAAATTCGATCGCTCACTAATCAATTCGCTCTAATCAACCCCTATGTCAAAACCAACACAATTATAATGCGGAAGCGATAAACTCGGTTTTGACAATTAAGGCCTAAATCAACTAGGCTCACTATGTGCACTATTTAAATTATGTCTCTATGCTAGAATTGCTATATTGAATAAACAATTTATACTAAGCAATTCTAAATCAAGCAATCAATAATATATCAAGAATGTAATTGCTTGAATGTAAATGAGACAAGAGACAACCGATATTTTTTCGTGGTGTTCGGAGACTTGCCGGTCTCCCCTAGTCCACGTTGAGGCTAGCCCACACTTGGACCGGCTCCCGCTCGAGCACCCGCCTCTTTCCACTAGTCGTGGTTTTTCACGCTTGCGCATAGGCTCAACCCGAACCTTCACAAACTTGCCGGGGCTTCTCACACCTCGAGAGCTCCCGCGCACGACGCCTACGCCGTCTAGGAGTCGGCAACCTCCAAGAGCAATAAGCCGCTCCTTCGCTTGAACCTCACCGGGCACAACAAATGCGCTCCACGGTGATCACCAAGTGCAACACATGCACAAGGACCTCACTCAAGTGCAACACATGCACAAGAGGCTCTCAAACCACTCACTAATTGCAACACATGCAATTAGCCTCACTCTTGAGCTCAAGAAGCAAATGGAAGAGGGCAACACATGCACACAACTCCCACACACTCACAATAACTCCAGCACCCTGCCCCAACACCCCAAGGCCTCCTTTTATAGCCTCCAAGCCAAAACTAGCCGTTGGGGGTCGAAATGGGCAGAACTCCAGAAAATCCGGTGCTACCGCCCTACTAGAACCGGTAGCACCGGCCTACGGGCCAACGGCTACAAAACTAGCCGTTACAGAAATCCGTAGCACCGACCAACTAGGAGCGGTGCTACCGCTCGCCGGTAGCACCGGCCATAAGCCCGGTAGCACCGGACCACCGCGAACCTCAAAAACACACCCTCTGGAATAATCACACCGGGGGTTCGGCCGGTGCTACCGCTCCTCCGGTAGCACCGGACCACCATGGCCGGTAGCACCGGCCCTGAGGCACAAGAACACCTCCTCTGGAAATTTCACACCGGCCAGAGGGGCGGTGCTACCACCCACCGGTAGCACCGGGCTACCACCACCGGTAGCACCGGTCTCACAGAGAAAACATGATTTTTCACACTAAAATCATTTCTCCAAAAACCAAATGCTATTCTTTGAGCCATATGATGATCAACACATGATCATACACACGTGCAAAACACATTTGCACCAACTTAGCTCATGCTCAAAGAATTTCAACCAAATTGCAAAAACATATTTCGCAATCAACTCAAGATCTATTTGCAAAACGTATTAAGCAAATCAAACTCGAGTTTATGAGATTAATCCCCCTAGCCATGTGAAGGTCAACACAAGACCCGGTCAACTTGCCAACACCCGTTGCAAGCCCCACTCACATGCTCTCGGAATTCCGGACTCATAAACCTCAGTTTATTCGCACAACGAACTTGCAAATAACACAATAAAACTATTTCATGTTTGAGCACTACTCTTTGCAACACATGCAAAAGTCTAGCTCCAAGCAACATCAAATCATGGTGCATGAACTCTCTAATTGCAACACATGCAATTCTCTAGTTCCATGCAACACCAAAACCAAACTTCAACTAAACACCAAAACCAATTCAACCGATGAGCTCTCTACTCGCAACACATGCAAGCCTCTAGCTCCATACAAACACACAAACACAAATTCGTGCTTGAGCTCTCTCCTTTTGCAACACATGCAAAACTTAGCTCCAAGCAACCATACGGTTTTAGAAAGATAGTTTTGCGAACCAAAACGTGAAGCGTCAACTAATGCAACACATGCAAAAGTGAACTTCACGCAAAAGCCAACGCACTAGCTTATCCTATTTGCAACACATGCAAATCAAAGCATTATGCGAAAACCAAATGCAACCAAGCATAAGTTTAACCCATTCGCAACATATGTCAAATGGTTAACCCTCATGCAAAAACCAAATCAACTGATTTGAGCTCGAGTGAATGCGGAATGAGATCATCAACACATGATGAAATGTTCTTTAATAATTAACAAGACAAATGAACTCAATTTAAATTATCATTTAAATTGATATGAGTATATATTAACTACACAAGTTTTCATATACTCATGTTGATGAAAAGTAATGATCCATTATATGTAAATTGTATGGAAATGATCATTACCCTAAGTCATCAACTATAGAATAAACTCCACATGTATATGTGCATAGATATAATTGACTTGGACATAATATGCACATATCCAATTTGATCGTATTGGAGTATATCCTATATTGCCATGAGTATACTTATAACTAGGCAATTCAAATATATACTCAATGATTTAGTTTCTTTGTCTTGATCCTTATGTGTATCAATAAAGAATCGATCAATACAAAGAAACTATCAAGTTAAACTACAAACTCCCCCTAAGTGTGTGCATCCATGTAATGTATGGATTGGGAAACATGATGCACATTTTGTGGTTAATATAATGGGGACATTCATATTTTAACTCGACTCCAAAGTATGCAACTAATACTAGAATGAATACGCAAACATACCTTGGGTTTTCCATTTTTCAATGCGATGAGACTAATCAAGGATATTCTAAATAAACAAGTTAGTCTCGATATAAGATTAGTCATTAATAACAATATCGCATTAGGGGATAATCTTAACATTGGATTTGTCATTAATACAGGATTAGATTTGTCATTAACACCAAAACCATAACTAATGAAGGTTGAACTTACAATCTCCCCCTTTTTGGTGATTAATGACAAATCCAAGCTTAATGAGCATATTTGGGTTAAAACTAACATGTTGAGAGAATATTTAAGCTAATTGAACACATATGCATATTAATTCTCCCCCTTAATCATATTAAGATTTATTCTCCCCCTTAATCATATTAAGCTCTCTTTTTAACCAAATGACATTAAGCAAGCTCTCTTTTTAACCAAATGACATTAAGCTTCCTAATTCTCCCCCTTTTGGCATTAAGCACCAAAAATGGAAAAACTAAAAGATTAACTTGAATTACATTCTTCCCCTTTTTGGCATTTAAACATTCATCATAATTTTCCCCCTTTTTGGTTATTCAATTATTCTCCCCCTTTTTGGCATTTAACAATTTATCATAATTTTCCTTTTTTTTTGGTTATTCAATGGAGGTCATATCTAATGGAGGTCATACAAGAATTTAAATGAATACTTATGACCTTGGCAGTGAATTAGATCTTAGATACCAATTGAAAAAGGTAGGCAATAAAATCCCAAATGAAAAGGATATACAAGGAATAAAACAAGTTTTCATTTGAAATATGGCCTGATACCAAAAGAAGAAAACTCGAAAAGAGACCATATTCGGGATTTTGGATATCACTTTGAAGGAAGAATAAGCGCTTGCAATTATGGATACCACTTGTAAAGATTTGCATTAAAATATGGATACCACTTGTAAAAGAGATAAGCATTTTGCAAATATGGATACCACTTGTAAAAACAAATAAGCATGAAAAGCAAAGAAGGGTATCGCACGGTTTATTTGAAATATTATTTGAATGTGTTTCAAATAAATCACTCCTCATTTTATTAGGCTTTGCAACTTCTTAACATGATTCTTTTAAAGAATCCAATACTTTGCCTAAAAGGGTCAAACGAGGAACCCAAAGGAAAAATAGATACCACTTGAGTCAATAGATACCACTTGTAAAATTAATCTCAAGGGTTTTGCATGAAGAACCAAAAGAACCGAGCATTTTCAAATTTTCATGAAGAACAATGCTCAACAAGAGATTTTCCTCTTTTATGTATTTCAACTCATAAAGAATCTCACACAGAGAAATCTTAAGCGGTTGAACTTACAATTTTAGCTTGAGAGGAACAATCTTAATCAAGAATATGGGTATCGCAATAATACTACAAAGAGGCAATGAAATACCACTTGTAGGAAATAATTGAATTCAATGATACCACTTAAAAAAGGAATTCAAATAATCAAGGATATCACATGAGAAAAGAAGAGTAAGATTCATGATACCACTTGGAGAAAAGAAAAACTCAATGATACCACTTGTAAGCATATAGAATAAATGAATACTCAATTTGATACCACTTAGGATCAAATCACAAAGATTGATACCACTTGAAAGAATTATCGATAACATCGATGGGTATCAGAGCAATATTCTTAGAGTAATATACTCACGAGTATCAAAAGAAGGAAAACTTAAGATAGATCAATGAAAGCACAAAGATTCAGTATCAGAGCAAACACAAAGACATGATATCACTTGGAAGCATTTAAATGCCCAAAACTTGATATAAATAAAATCCCTAAGATGTTCAATGAATGAAACATGGAGTTATTTGCATTTGAATTGCACAAGTTTTGTCTTTTGAAAAGATCAAGTGAAAATCACTCTTTTGGTCAATTTAATGCTCTTAAACTGATACCACTTGGAAACCCCTTCAAGTAAATCGAGAAACTTTTGAAATTTTGCCAAAATAAACTTTGGGATCACAAGAAACTTTTCCAAAAAGAATTATTGAAAAAGGAAGTTCCAATCAAAAGATATCCCAAAAGCAATTTTGAAAATTCTGAATTTTCAGAGCAGACCTGCCTGGGCCGGTGCTACCGCTCCCACATGGCCGGTAGTACCGAACTCCGGTGCTACCGCGGTACTGGCGGTGCAACCGGTCCTGACAGACTGAAACTTTCAGATTTTTGCAAATTTTAGCAAAAACAATTCAAATGAAGTCCAATTGATTTGAAATTTTCCAGAAATAAACTTTGGACTAATTAGAAGGTTTTGCAAAAAGAATTTTCTCAAAATCAATTTTATTTTGAAAGATATAGCAATTTGCGCTTTGAGGCATAAACGGAAATGAATTTTCATGAAAAGCCTCAAATTGCAACTCAATTTGGATTTCATGCAATTTTGACTTTCATGGCTTAGATTGGTGTATCATGAATGTTTCTAGCCAAGATTTATAATGAAATCCAACTTGAATGCCAACATTTGAGCTATATGCCTAAATAGGCCATTTTGGATTAAATCAAATCGTTTTTGAGCCAAATTTGATTTCAACATAGAATTTTCAATTTGAACGCTTGTAAAACATTTGAAATACATAATAGAATACTTTTTTAAAGCTTTTCGCAAATTTGGGCCTTTAAATAAGAATTTTGACTTTTGACCTAAATAGTCCATTTGAAGAAGCAAATAGAAATGAAGTCAAATTCAATAACACAAAAGATTCAAATGAAGCATGGGGTAAGATATATGGATTTGAATTTTGTGTATGAGTCTAAAATACCATTTTGAATCTAGATATGGCACAAGATCCGATCCAAATGGTGAAACTCACTGAGTGCTAGAATATGACCATTACGGGTCAAGTATAGTTTTTCGGCAAGTTTCAAAATCAAATATCTTTTGACAAATTGGTCTTTTGAAAATCTTTTGAACACGAAAGTTGTTGAGAATGACCAACTCTAGGATTTTTATTTTGGGAATACTTTCAAAATCCTTTTACTTTTAATTCTATGAAAATTATAAGTTTAAATCAAAATCAAGATACTAGTAACTAGATTTTGGGCTAAAAACTTATTTTCTTTTCAAAATAGTTTTTGTAGAGCCAAAACCATTGGAAAACTTTTTAAAAGCATTTGTACACATTTTTCAACTAGTTTTTCACAAGATTAGTAATAGTATACAAAATTTTGACTTTTGGCTAAATGGTTGATTTTGAAATTATATATATATGCACTTATATTAATATGGGCACACGTAGGGATGTGGTACACATGAATATGAATTAACACTCCCCCTAAATGTGCCACTACCTAACTTGCTCAAGATTGCAATAAGAGAATAGATAAGAGGCGAGAGCAAGTGGCCATGACAAGTAATCTAAATTGATTTTAACATGAATATTACAATATAACCTACACAAGGCTATAAGACATAATAGTAATCAATTTAAATACTTGTTACCCGAGATGGCATTGGCTCATGATGGACATGATTGTCTTCATGCTTGACACCACTTGTAGATCAACGTAATCCTTCTCCTCTTGATGTGCAAGCGTCCAATCCATCTCTCATTTGCCTAAAATTCTTTTAGGCGATTTTTGGTACCCAATCCTTGTTGGGTCCGACAATGTTAGTCACAAGAGTTTTAGGAACCCAAATCGTCCTAATTTTAACATTATTGAATTTACTAACACGACTAGGAACGGTTTTGCGACAATTATTCCTCCTAAGCAAAGTATTTGGATTTAAGTGAGAGGACTTAGGAGGGCATTGATATTTTGCAAAACCATTTCTAGTTTGATCTCTTCTAAGCATATGATAATTGAAATTATGAAATGGCTTAGAGGATCTAGCATTTCTAGCAATTGTTTTGCTATTATTTTTCCTAAGCATATGATTTTCATGATTTTTCTTATTCTTAGGAAATCTAGCATTTTGAGCAAATACATTTCTAGAATTACTCTTCCTATGCAAATGAATATCATTTCTAGTCGGCATAGGGGACTTGACAAGCTTGGCAAACACATTGCCATTCTTGTCCTTCCTAAGCAAATAATTTTCATTAACAAGAATAGGCTTAGGAGTTATACCTTTGGGACAATCCTTACCGAAATGTCCCTTTTCTCGGCAATTGAAGCATGTCACGCTATTTGGCCCTCTCTTGACCGGTTTGACTTGCTCCTTGCCGGTTTGCCTCATTGTTGGTGTTGTGGCCTTGTTATCCACTTGATTAGGGCACACGGAGGCGAGGTGGCCCTTCTTGTTGCAAGCAAAACACTTGATGGTCTTCGAGTGACGCGCGTTGTGCCTTGTCTTGCTATTTTCCCTCTTGAGTTGTGCAGGAGTCCTCGCTTGTCTTGAGGCGCCCTTGGCTTGCTCAAGATTTAAATCGAGGAGGGCTTTTCCTTTAACGCACCTCTTCAAGTCATTTTCCAACTTAATGACTTGAGCCTTGAGCTCATTGTTTTCCTCTACAAGATTAGCATCTAAAGACATAGAGGAACTTGAAACAATTTCATTAGAGCAACAAGGTGAATTATCGCTAGAAGTGGATATGCATTTATTAGATGAATTTATAGAATTTGAAATTGAGCATGGCAATTCATCTACTAAATTACATTGAATAGCACTATGCACACTAGACTTAGAGAATTCCTTGAAAAGAACTTTTTCATGATTTTCTTTAAGCACATTATAGTCATTTTGAAGTGAGTCATGTTCTAACTTCAAAATTTTATATTTCTTTTTCTCCTTTCCAAGGAATTCATTTAGCTCCTCTAGTATGTTCATTAATTCATCATAAGAGGGCTCTTCGTCATCACATACCTCATTTTTACCTTTTGCCATGAAGCAACGAATTTTTGATGGAATTGAACAATCGTCGTCGCTTGAGGCGGAGGTTGAGGTTGACGGAGTTGTCGGTTCATCAATTGATGTTGAAGTTGAAAAATCTTCAACCGACACTTCCTCCTCATTGCAATCCTCAATTGATGTTGTGGATGGTTCAAATAAATCTTGAAACTTAATCCACATATCATGAGCGCTCTTGAGATTGCATATGAGATTGAACATTTCTACGCTCACAAAACTAAAAATGGCATTAGTTGCTTGAGCGTCGAGATGTAGACATTTCTCCTCTCCTTTAGTTGGAGCAATATCATTTAGTGGAGAAGAAATGCCGACATCTACGATCCACCATATTTGTGGGCTCATGGATTTAAAATGATCGATCATAAATAATTTCCATGAAGCATAATTAGATTTATTTAGCATGAGTGGATCGTGAGAGTGCACTAAACCTCTAGTTGCCATCCTTTTTACTCTCTAGACGGTTAAGCCTAAAATGAGAGTGACCGTGGCTCTGGTACCACTTGTAGGGTCGAGGATGCGCCTAGAGGAGGGGTGAATAGGCGATTTACAAAATTCGATCGCTCACTAATCAATTCGCTCTAATCAACCCCTATGTCAAAACCAACACAATTATAATGCGGAAGCGATAAACTCGGTTTTGACAATTAAGGCCTAAATCAACTAGGCTCACTATGTGCACTATTTAAATTATGTCTCTATGCTAGAATTGCTATATTGAATAAACAATTTATACTAAGCAATTCTAAATCAAGCAATCAATAATATATCAAGAATGTAATTGCTTGAATGTAAATGAGACAAGAGACAACCGATATTTTTCCGTGGTGTTCGGAGACTTGCGGTCTCCCTAGTCCACGTTGAGGCTAGCCCACACTTGGACCGGCTCCCGCCGAGCACCGCCTCTTTCCACTAGTCGTGGTTTTTCACGCTATGCATAGGCTCAACCCGAACCTTCACAAACTTGCCGGGCTTCTCACACTCGAGAGCTCCAAGACGACGCCACGCCACGCCGTCTAGGAGTCGGCAACCTCCAAGAGCAATAAGCCGCTCCTTCGCTTGAACCTCACCGGGCACAACAAATGCGCTCCACGGTGATCACCAAGTGCAACACATGCACAAGGACCTCACTCAAGTGCAACACATGCACAAGAGGCTCTCAAACCACTCACTAATTGCAACACATGCAATTAGCCTCACTCTTGAGCTCAAGAAGCAAATGGAAGAGGGCAACACATGCACACAACTCCCACACACTCACAATAACTCCAGCACCCTGCCCCAACACCCTAAGGCCTCCTTTTATAGCCTCCAAGCCAAAACTAGCCGTTGGGGGTCGAAATGGGCAGAACTCCAGAAAATCCGGTGCTACCGCCCTACTAGAACCCAGAGCACGGCCTCACGGGCCAACGGCTACAAAACTAGCCGTTACAGAAATCCGGTAGCACCGACCAACTAGGAGCGGTGCTACGCTCGCCCGTAGCACGGCCATAAGCCCGAGAGCACGGACCACCATGAACCTCAAAACACACCTCTGGAATAATCACACGGGGTTCGGCCGGTGCTACGCTCCTCCCAGTAGCACGGACCACCATGGCCGGTAGCACCGGCCCTGAGGCACAAGAACACCTCCTCTGGAAATTTCACACCGGCCAGAGGGGCGGTGCTACCACCCACCGGTAGCACCGGGCTACCACCACCGGTAGCACCGGTCTCACAGAGAAAACATGATTTTTCACACTAAAATCATTTCTCCAAAAACCAAATGCTATTCTTTGAGCCATATGATGATCAACACATGATCATACACACGTGCCAAACACATTTGCACCAACTTAGCTCATACTCAAAGAATTTCAACCAAATTGCAAAAACATATTTCACAATCAACTCAAGATCTATTTGCAAAACGATAAGCAAATCAAACTCGAGTTTATGAGATTAATCCCCTAGCCATGTGAAGGTCAACACAAGACCCGGTCAACTTGCCAACACCGCTGCAAGCCCCACTCACATGCTCTCGAATTCGGACTCATAAACCTCGGTTTATTCGACTGTGAACTTGCAAATAACACAATAAAACTATTTCATGCTTGAGCACTACTCTTTGCAACACATGCAAAAGTCTAGCTCCAAGCAACATCAATCATGGTGCATGAACTCTAATTGCAACACATGCAATTCTCTAGTTCCATGCAACACCAAAACCAAACTTCAACTAAACACCAAAACCAATTCAACCGATGAGCTCTCTACTCGCAACACATGCAAGCCTCTAGCTCCATACAAACACACAAACACAAATTCGTGCTTGAGCTCTCTCCTTTTGCAACACATGCAAAACTTAGCTCCAAGCAACCATACGGTTTTAGAAAGATAGTTTTATGAACCAAAAGCGTGAAGCGCCAACTAATGCAACACATGCAAAAGTGAACTTCACGCAAAAGCCAACGCACTAGCTTATCCTATTTGCAACACATGCAAATCAAAGCATTATGCGAAAACCAAATGCAACCAAGCATAAGTTTAACCCATTCGCAACACATGCCAAATGGTTAACCCTCATGCAAAAACCAAATCAACTGATTTGAGCTCGAGTGAACGCGGAATGAGATCATCAACACATGATGAAGCTCAAGCAAAGGGAACGACCCCACTTAATAGTACGGCGATAAAACCTTAGACTCAAAGACTACAAAAGTCCTTAGCCTATCTAGTTATACCTTCGCCGCCGCACAAGCAATCCCCTTTGGGGTCTTTATGATCATTACTTGATATTCTCCCGGGATGTCCACTCGACTCCACTTCGGGATCCACTCTTGACGCCCATCAACTCATGATGCCGTCCTTGTCCCGTTCTCATCATCTCATCCATCTTTGGACCTAACTTAATCACAACTCATACAAATAGTTAGTCCAAGATGCATGGTTGTCTCAATTATCTCTTGCACTCCATTAACACATAATGGATGCCTTTAGATCAATTGAGCACAACCTAAATCAATTGAAATGATTTAATTGTGTCTTAAGTACAATAATGCAACTCATGCTTTATTATACTTAAGAACTATTCATTTGTCCTCAATTAATCAAGAAACACCATCAACACATGATGAAATGTTCTTTAATAATTAACAAGACAAATGAACTCAATTTAAATTATCATTTAAATTGATATGAGTATATATTAACTACACAAGTTTTCATATACTCATGTTGATGAAAAGTAATGATCCATTATATGTAAATTGTATGGAAATGATCATTACCCTAAGTCATCAACTATAGAATAAACTCCACATGTATATGTGCATAGATATAATTGACTTGGACATAATATGCACATATCCAATTTGATCGTATTGGAGTATATCCTATATTGCCATGAGTATACTTATAACTAGGCAATTCAAATATATACTCAATGATTTAGTTTCTTTGTCTTGATCCTTATGTGTATCAATAAAGAATCGATCAATACAAAGAAACTATCAAGTTAAACTACAAACTCCCCCTAAGTGTGTGCATCCATGTAATGCATGGATTGGGAAACATGATGCACATTTTGTGGTTAATATAATGGGGACATTCATATTTTAACTCGACTCCAAAGTATGCAACTAATACTAGAATGAATACGCAAACATACCTTGGGTTTTCCATTTTTCAATGCGATGAGACTAATCAAGGATATTCTAAATAAACAAGTTAGTCTCGATATAAGATTAGTCATTAATAACAATATCGCATTAGGGGATAATCTTAACATTGGATTTGTCATTAATACAGGATTAGATTTGTCATTAACACCAAAACCATAACTAATGAAGGTTGAACTTACACCTCGACGCATCACTGAAGAGATGCTAGACATTGTAAGTGTTTGTAATCACAGTGCACATTTGTGTTATACCGATAAATGTCTGATATATATGATCCTTAATTTTGTATATGTGGATACATGATCATGGAAGCACAAGCAAGAAAACAACCGGTGGGTTTCCTCGACCCACACATGGTGTCCAAGCAAACCATGGATGAAAATTTATAAGTCATCCATGAGTACATGGAAAAAGTATTGCTGGCTCAATAGGACAAAAAAATTTATACTTTTACCCCATAACCGAGGGTAAGTACTTCATTTAGTTGCTATACTTGTTGCTTTGTACTATATAACACAGTTTGAAGTTAGGTTCAATGATCATGGCGACATGGCTGTGTAGGTTTCACTGGGTTCTACTCGTAATTATACCAAGACAGAACTGGGTAATTTACCTTGATTCTAAAAAAGGTGGCACCTCACGACTTGAAACCTATCAGAGACCTATCAGAGATTTACTCAACATGTCGTTCGGTGTCTACAAAGCTCGTGGAGGTCCACACAGGAAGAGCTCAGTGATGCTGAAGCATATTTATAACTTTCCGGTATCCGCTAGTACGCAATAATCATTCACACTCCATAGTAATACATTCGGAACTAATTAGCCTATTATATTTTAGCATTGCCACCAACAACCAAAAGGCACTAACTAATGTGGATTCTATGTTTGCCACAACATGAAACTCCTCATTGGTTCAAAGACGACCAATGTTATAGAGGCTTGTCAATATTGCAATAATTATTTCTATTTATTAATTTATATACACGCAAGACTTTACTCTTCCCATCAAAAGCTTGGCAATACGCTGAATCTACGTTAGAATAGACTGACTTGTTAGGTATTCGAGAACAACTCTGTGCTTTCTTGATGCGTGAGGTCATTAATCCAAAAGACGAACACCACTGAAGCCTCGCCAAAAGAGTTGTGACTTTTTTAGATACCGTTTTCATTAATTTGTGAACCTTGTGCTATGAATTTGTGAGTTGTAGTAACTATGAATTCAATTAGTTTTTATATATGTGAGTTGATTCCTTAAATGGATGTGCTCTACATTGTAATATGCAATCAGAGTTGATTTCTAAAATCGATGCGCTGTATGTTGATATGTGATCGGAGAAATCATTTCTGAAATGTATGTCATAATAATGCTAGTGATACTCTGTATTTTGTCTTTTGTTTTAGAGGGCATGACTAGCATTTTCTGATGGTAGCCAATAAATTAAAATTACTAAACAATGAAAAATCAACATCACAGACCTAGACTAAAACCGTCTATGGTGAGGGATGGTTATTTAGAATTATCTGTGATGAGTTTTTTCACTGACGGTTGCAAAACTATATGTGATGACCGATTGTCATCACTGATACTTCGGTACAGATGGTTTAAAAAACTGTCTATCCGTGATGTGTGTGTCTAGTAGTTGCATGATACAGTAGAGTGATACAGCTGTTTTGATTTTAGGTAATGGCTGCTCATGCCACACAATGCATGAAAGTGAGCGCAGTCCTGCAGCAAAACCGAGGTTTTTTTCACTTTACATTTTGTCAATCTGATGACCTGAGCATATTTGAATGAGTCATTTCACTTTACATTCTGTCCATCACCATACATAGAGAACAAATTATGTAATCCTGAACAATCTACACGTCCAAAATCTCGTTGCCAAATTTCATATCTAATTAAAATAAAACAGGGGGAAACTGATAAACTATAGGTCTGTTTATTTTAGTTTTGAATTCTCTAAAAACTGACTCTAAATTATGATTACAGAGAAGCTGATTTAGCCATCGACGTGTCCAGGCAAGTGAGAAACATTAGACGTTGCATGCGGGCTACTTAGGCTTGAAGGAATTGGTGAGCGCGATTCCGATGATTGCGACGAGGAGGCTGAGCAGCGGCGCGGCGGTCAAGATGATCCTCCTGTTCCTGTAGTAGACGGCGTGGAGGCTGCTCCTTGTGCTCCTCTTGGTGCGGAGCTCGACGATGCTCTCCAGCGTCCGGAGGTAGAGCTCTTGACGCGGCAGCGGGTCG
Organism: Guadua angustifolia; assembly: GCA_036346375.1. Classification (NCBI taxonomy): domain Eukaryota; kingdom Viridiplantae; phylum Streptophyta; class Magnoliopsida; order Poales; family Poaceae; genus Guadua; species Guadua angustifolia. The sequence continues at coordinate 28,225,489 of CM070522.1, read as the reverse complement.
AGCAGGCCCTGGAAGAAGTCGACGGTCCGGCGGTCGCTCATGGTGCTGAACAGTATCCTCCTGGACCGGAGCTCCTTCACGTCCCTCTCCGCGCTGATGAGCGAGCCGAGGATGGCGACTGGCGAGGTAGGAGCTCACGCCGCTGTGGTCCGACCGGTCCGTCACGCACTCCAGCGCCACCATGTTGATGAGCCAGCAGCGCGGCAGCCAGCTGAGCGCCAGCTGCGGGAGCGCGAGCCGGCCCAGCGGGAACCCCACTTCGACCGGCTCCACCCGGACGTCCCTCACGCGGCACGTTCTGCTCCCGTGGATCCGGATGCCTGCCTCGGCGAGCTCCACGGCCGACGTGAAGTGCGCGAACGGCCGCGCGTAGTCGCAGTACCGGATGCAGCCGTCGGACGGCGGCGGCGGCCCTCCCAGGTGCCGCTTGTGGACGAGGTCCAGGAGGTGGACCGGGCGAAGGTCACCGTACGGCGTGACGAAGTGCGGCTCGCGCTGGTGGACGTCGAAGTAGGCGAGGATCTTGGCGACGAACTCGTTCACGCGGACTGGCCGCAGCACCATGAGCGCGTCCACAACGACCCAGGGGATCTGGTTCTCGAACAGCATGATGTCCTTCATGATCCGGAGCATGCGGCCGTGCGTCCACGACGAGTGCTCGTGGGGGTAGTCTTTGGTCAGGATCGCCATCACGGCGAGCAGGAAGCAGCCGTCGACGACCATCATGTTGGTGAAATCGTTATCGCTGACGACGCTGTCGAACCGGTCGGCGGCGTAGCACTGCCGCGCCTCCTGCACGACCGGTCGGACCGCCTGGAGGAACCGCTGCACGGCCGACACGGCCTGCTGCTGGCCCTGGTCCCCCGCCGCGGTGTACTGGTGGCTGCCGCAGCAGAATTCGTGCACCACGGCCTCCTTGACGGCCTCCATCTCGACGAGGTGCTGCGCGGCGCGGTGGTGGTATGGTCCGATGGAGACGACCTCCGGGACGAAGTAGTGCTCGTCCAGCCCCCGCACGCTCTGCGGGGCCTTCTGGATGATGAGCGGCCGGTTTTCCCGCTGCTGCGCTAAGGCGCGGAACACCGCATTGCTAGAGGAGAGCCGGGATGACAGGTCCCTCTGGTGAGGAGGGAGCAAGCCGGCTTCCGGGTCATGGAGCTCCATGGCCGGCCTGCTTGCTTTACCAACAACTCTCTATCTATCTAGGTTTATATGTTTAGTGGAGTAATTGCATGGAAACAAGAAGGCAAATGCATCTGTAGATTATATTGACAGTCTATGACTGAGTCCAGTTCGGGCTTAGACTGCTTAGTTCGATCCAAGTCGGTAGATACAAATGTCTAGTATCCGTTCAGTTGGTGACAGACGTCTTAACTGACAACAACGCGTGTGCCAACATATAGATTCCTTCTGACAACAACGCGTGTGCACACACGAAACACAGAGAACTGGGGACCAAACTCACAAGCAGCTTCCTTCTGTTCTGTATACTCCCTCCGGTCACAACTACTAGGCACGTTTGGGCGGCGGCACGCCACGCCGCGTAGGCGGGCAGCGACGTGCATAGATGGTTTTTTGGTCGAAGAAAATAATAGCAGTAAGAATCTAATTATTTTTGGAGGGTAATTTTGTAAAAAAAAACTTAGTCGGATGTAATTTCCAAAGCCAAAACCAAAGCAGTCAAGCCTAATTTTCCCAAGCCTCAGCTCATCCCCAATCTGACCAGGTGGAGCCCAGTATCAGTCAGCTCAAAGCCATCATATTTACATTTGACATCACCCAGTTGCTCAAGATTATTCACAACCATATTGATGGCTTCTGGATTTGGGGCATCAACAAACTCAAAGTTTCACGCATCCCTAACACCCAAAGCAATTATTCTCAGAACAGCGGTGCCAAGATGAACTTTCCTGATTTCAGGTTCTTGATGTACTTCCATCATACTGAAGTCAGATTCGGAGTAAAGTCTGTAACACTTCCCTACTCCTGTGCCAACAATATCTAGTGATAATAGTATCACCTTCTGTAGCCTGTTTGATGCAAAACATTCAAATTTAATAATTGATTCAAGCACGTTTAAAGAATCAAAGCATCATAAGTATCTCTTACAAAAGAGAATAACAGAACAGTCTACCATATAGCTTGTACTTCTAGTTACAAAAGAAAAAGATATAGAACAAACAACATTTTGCCAGTATTGCCAGAGAACAGCAAAATAATGCAGAGAACAAAAACTAGGATTGTGGTACAATGTAGTTTATGACAACAAATGAAGACAAGCAAGAGAGATTTCCTCACCTGATCTTTATTTCTTGAATATTTTTATCTGATATGGTATACAACAGTGTGTAGTTTTTCAAGTCGAACACCTTATAAGTGCTGTTTGAAATGAGAAAATAATGTCATCTTTGGATTAAGTAAATTGCCTTGCCCTTAAAAAAGTATGGAGTTTTGGTACCTGTCATGGGCAGAGTAAGTCAATACCTTTCCGTTTACATCATCAAATTCGACGAAACCTAGCCACTTCAAGGATTCTGTCTCAAAAGGAGGGAAACCAGAATCTGGCTTTGCATGCCGTATATACCTTAAAAGAGTAAAATACTATGTAAGCAATTAGCAATATGGGAAAGCTAGAACCTAGTACTGTAACAGGAATATAGAAAGTCAAGCTCAGTCAATTCGGGTTCTTCTGCATCTTAAAGCACTGAAATTTTCAGAACCATAAACTGATACAGTTATTAGTAAGTCGTTGTTCTTGTAATAAAATAAACTGCGAATGGTACAATCACCCTTTCTAAAAAGAACATAGTAATATGCATAAATACAGTTACCATTTTCAAAAGAATGAACTGGATTTAATTGCATGTATATGCTGACATGAACACACATAAAAAGTTTTATTTTGAGCAATGCGGATGTTCTTCACTTGAGAATTACTGGCATTAGGGGTTGTATCTGTACAAGAAGGAATAGATTGGTCGATGACCGAAGCATTATCCTTAAGAGGTCTCGAACCATGTTGGCAAGCGTTATCAGACTCAAATAGTATATCAGTCAAGCTTGACTTGCCTGATTTAAGAGATGCCGAATCTATGTTCCCTGCTAGTACAGTTTTCTGCATGAAAGGTTTAAAATTGGCAAACAGCTTTATCAGATGCAACAAGAAAGGGAAATTAATTATTTTCGAGAATGGCATGCACACAAACCTGGGATTGAGTGTTTCTGTTGGAAGTTTGTATATCTGTTTGAAATGGTTGCACAAGAGGGCTGAAACAACTATTATGAAGGACATTTGGTGATTGGGGTGCAGTTTTAAACATATCACTCATGGTTAGTCCTGAGCAATCAGAGATCCTTGGTCCATAACCCTTGTTGGCAAATTGGTCCTCAGCCATTCTCTCATGTAAGCTATGTGGTCTGTAACCAAACCCAGACATCTTCCCATCATGCCGATGATCTGAACAAGGTTCCCTAGTTAACATCGCGGATTGTTTGTTGTTGTGTCTTTCATCATACTGGTAATCATAAGGTGGGCTCAAAGAGAATGGACGGTAGGAGCTGGCCCTTCTATGTTATTCTTTGTGGGTTTTTTTGCTCTGCACAGATGGAATATAATTTGCTTCACAAAGATGCATTGACGCAAGAAAAATGTCATTCATGGAATAAAACATAAATGGACTTTGATCACAGGTCACAGCTACATCAGTACTCAATGACATGAACGTATACCGTAGCAGACTTGGTAATGCTTGTGACAGTGAAATTCCAGACTGATAAAGAACAGTTTTCAGGCAGACTAACAGGTAGATGCTGAAAATTCGACGCACTGAACCTGTTTATGTCCTGGAGGTCTGTCCACATGAGCAGCTTTTATGAATTCTCTAAGACCGTCAATGTTACTGAAATATCACTTTTTAGTAAGAGCATGTAACATGTGATGTCCCATATGTATTAACCAACCAAGTATGTATACATGGCAGTGACTTGTGTTATTACCTGTTATCAGGTAGCCTCATTTGTTGGGCATCAAAGTCCCTCAAGAAATATTCCCTGGCTCAATGCATCGTTCGCTTTTGGAGTTAGGACATGAACCAAAAGGGCATTCCAAGCTCGAAGCAACAAACAAGAGAAACGACCAGCTATTTCCTTCTAATCTGTGAGGCCTCAAAATTTAGATGTCATTCTTTCTTCAGGAGATGAAGAAATCGGACAATCAATTACTGCGACCGCAAACATCGTACTGCCAACCGAAAAGAAAACCAATATCGAACAATCTAAACTTATTCTCTCAATATTTGAAAACTTATCTCTTAGCGGCCGGCGAAGCCGGCGCCGTCCTTCGAGGGGAGGTTCAGCTCATGCGCCCAGGTGGAGGATGGCGGGCGGGGACGCGGCCAACCAGGCCCATCCATACGGCGCGAGGGCGCGGTGGCCTTCTCCTCCCGGCGCTTGATGCACACGCAGCACGGCGAAGGCGCTGGCAAGGTGGCGGCGGCTACGGCCTGAGCTGGGGTGCCGTCATTGGGCGCCCATATTGGATGGGCTAGGAGCTAGGGTTTGTTGCTACGCACGCCACGTGAGGGCGCGACCGCGGCCAAAAAATATGCACCGAGCCGATGGGCTTGCGGAAGATGACGTTGTCGAGCGCGCGCGTCGCGGAAGGGAAGGCACGACGCGGCCAAAAAAATGCGCTCGACAGGACTCGAACGCGCGACCTCTCGATGCAATGCGAGCGCTCATACCAGCCGCGCTACGACGTCTTAGGGCTAATCGACCTGAACAAATTACTTGAGGTATGCAAGCGGCGGAGTCACGTGGGCGATGTGGCTCAACGCTGAGCCAGCCGTACGCACGGGCGGCCTCGGCGCTGTTGGCGCGCACGACGCGGAGGGCCAGCGCGCGGCCACGTCGCCCAAAAGCTGACGCGGCGCGCGGAGAAGGCCGGAATCCTTCGGGCTTTATATACGTTAGTATATTGTGCCAAATATTTCAGAACCATGGTTCCAACATACCTTGTGCATCATTTGAAAGACCTCATAAAAGATCTTTCCAGTATAAATCAGGAAAAAAATGTACAACTCCAGTTGCTTTATCCCATATTCCACCAGAAGTAGCACTACAAGGTATATGTTTATAAGAAATCATCAGATTCAGTAACCCCTTTAGATCATAGTTTGAGGATTGTTGTCAACACCGTGTCCAAGAACCGCTGTCTGATGAGAAATGCGGACCTTGGGGCAACCAAATACAACACATGAAATCCCTTCTTTTCCGACTACTGAATGTTGCGTTTAGAATAGACTGCTTACAACAAAAGCAATGATATTATAATTAACAAGGAAGTAAAGATCTACCTACTAAACACTATCAATTGTGAGAGGAGCTCAACTCCAACAATTTGAGTGCACTACGAGTCTGATACTATAAGCAGGATCTCATTGTCAGTAAAAAAAGGATGCAGTGATGAAAATTCTGGACATGAATTAGAACTGACATCTTCCAACAAAAACACATACGTTCTGTATACAATGCAAAGAGGCAAGATGCGATTGTTTAGAAGCAATTAGCAACCAGGTCCTAGGAGCAAACAATGCTATTTACTGCTGAACTATTAAGCTAGCATAATGTTACAACAGTGCCATGTACCGAAAAAAGCACTCCACCAAATTAGCACCTATGTACTTGTACACATATAAATCTATACATCAGTTCAAATCTAGGAATGGAACTACAATGACATTCCTGATATACCAATGGCTATGAAATTGCCCAGAAATGTGACATAAAGCATGGTTAGTGATTGGAGAAGAAGATAGAAAGCAGTAGAAGCAGGGGACGTACATGAAGGTGAGATCCTCATGAGCACAGGAAACGCAGTGGTAGCAAAAGCACTGACCCTGCAAGCATAGCACAAAGGAACACAAAATGCACAACACAATTAGCCAATTGAAATTGGAACGAAGAAAATAGATAGCTGCACTCCTCATCTGAGCCTTGTAGTCGTAAGCGGTACCTTGGAGCCCGATCAGCACCACTTACCCCTAACTCGGCTTACTCATGACGCTAGCTGAGCTCGCATCCCTCCCCTCCACTTCCATCTCCAAGGAGCTCCCGCATTGGGAATTGGCTCGACCAGTCCAGAGGCCAAAGGTTCTGGAGACAGGAGGCCAGAGCTAACCTTACCACCGAAGCACCTCTACTGCAGCGACCATGCATGCCCGTACCCGTTGACCCCAAGTTCTCATGGACAAGGTTGATGCTGCCACTCACACTCCCTCTGCTACAACGACGCCGCACCACCATCTTCCTCGTAATGCCAAACCCCTGAGCTCGCCCTCCTCCTAGCCAGAGCGGAGCAGAAACCTCCATTGTTCCAGCGTCGCTACAGCTGCCGCCCCGTTGATGCACCTACCTGTTTGAGGCGTGCCGACGGTGGAGGAGGGAGGCCGGTGCGGCATGGCTGCGCGTGGGTGTAGAGGGAGGCTGCTGCGCGTGGGTGGTGTTGGGGTCGAAGGATCGCACGTGTGGGAGTTGGACCGAAAAGCGCGGAGTTGGGGCAGACAGCACGAGCGCTGGGTTTGCTGGACGATCCACTCTTCACGGGGTAAACCTTTTTTTATTAGTTTAGATAAGATAAAGATTTTATTAGTGATAGATTTCACTCGGCCACCAACCACCCACCCACTACACACGGCACAGCAGCGAGCGGCACAACGATGGAGCTCCGAGAGCTCGGCGGCACGGGCCTACGCGTCAGCCCCGTCGGCTTCGGCTGCTCCCCGCTTGGTCACGTCTTCGGCGACGTCCCCCGCGACGTCGCCCGCGCCGCCGTCCGCCGCGCCCTCGACCTCGGCGTCAATTTCTTCGACACATCCCCGTAACCCCCACCCCCACCACACTCTCTCTCTCTCTCTCAGCCGCGATGGAGGTGAGATCTGAGCCGGTGCCCCCCGCGCGCGCGGCGGCGTCGTTCTTGGCCCTCTCGCAGGTACTACGGCGGCACGGTTTCCGAGTCGGTGCTCGGCGACTGCCTCCGCTTCGCGGGCGTCCCGCGCGACCGCATCGTCGTCGCCACCAAGTGCGGCCGCTACAAGGAAGGGTTCGACTTCAGCGCCGCCCGCGTCACGCGCAGCGTCGACGAGAGCCTCGAGCGCCTCGGCCTCGACTACGTCGACATCCTCCACTGCCACGACATCGAGTTCACCAGTCTCGACCAGGCCCGTGCCGCGCCCACCACCTGCTCGACGAATTGCCTCTCGTAGGCTATAGCTTTATCAAAGGTTCTGACATTCCGTAACTGTCTCATTGGGGATGCTTGCAGATTGTGACCGAGACTATTCCGGCGCTCCAGAAGATCAAGGAGAGTGGGAAGGCGCGGTTCATCGGGATAACTGGCCTGCCGTTGAACATCTTCACCTACGTGCTCGACCGGGTACCCCTGGGCTCGGTGGATGTGATTCTGTCTTATTGCCACTACGGGATCAATGATACGGCCCTGGTGGATTTGCTCCCTTACTTGAAGAGCAAATGTGTTGGGGTGATTAGTGCATCACCGCTTGCGATGGGGCTTCTCACAGATAACGGGCCACCGGAATGGCACCCTGCACCGGAAGAACTAAAGGTATGATTATAATGTGATTTGTATTTGTTTTACACCTGATGGTTGCAGGACAAGCTATTTCTTCTTAGGTTACATGTTGTATGAAGAATAACCAGACATAGGATACTGGTAGAATCATATATGTTTTTCATCATGTCACAAAAGGTGCCAAAGATACACAAGCGTTGTCAAAATATGCAGTTGTTCACATAGGCTAGGGGGACAATGATCCCTTTGAAGGGATTTTCCCTCAATTTTAGTGGAAAATATCCCAAGAGTGCAATAGTAAAGCAAAAGGTCTCTTCAAGTGCTTCAAGTTGAGTTATGTCTTGTTATTTTAGTTAATTTTTGTTAATTACCGAAGAATGGATTAGGAGTGGTTAAAAGCATAATGGATTAGGAGTGGTTAAAAGCATAATGGATTAGGAGTGGTTAAAAGTATAGCTCAGTGTGATAGATTTTGTGCACATGATTGCAATATTAAACATAATGTTCACCCCAATGTTACTGTTGTAGTGTGTATTACATGGATTTACTAATTGCTTGCCGCAGGTTAATAAGATGTTTCAGAAATTTCCGTACTAAAATGAAAACATTGGAATAGGTTGGAAGGGATGATGGGAACACAAGTACTGTCCAGTTGTAGCCTGTAGGCAAGGAGATAGTGTAACTTGACTGAAAGAACAGCTTGTTAATAGATATGGTGATGTTGTTGGTTGCACTTGTGTCCCCAAAGAAGCTATCAGAAGGGGGCTAGACAAATGAAAATTATAAAAAAAAAAAACTGCTAAAGATCGTCAATAGAGGATGGATGAAAGTATTAAGAATCATATGGGACCACATTATAGTGGAATGGAAAGTTTGCCGATTGACGAAGTAAACAAATTTAATGGGTGTATAGAGCTTTGATGGATGAGCATGATCTATGAAAAATGGCTGAGATGAGGGGTGGCACATTGAAGCACTCCATATATGCCCTTTGTCTTAGCTCGTGCTCCTCAATTGATGCCAGATATGCCTACTCCATTTTTTGTTCTTAGCCTATCCACAAATTTCCATTCCATTGTAATGTGGTGTAATGTACTAATGTGTTCTTTGTTAGCTTCGTCTTTACTTCACTGACGGTCCTTTGGAGCGTTCTTTTTTACCTTGGTATTGTCTAGGTCCCTCTCACAAGTTCTCGAACCACTTAGTATACTTGTTCTAGCAACAATAAAACCATGTCTTCTGATAACTGGACAGTGCATCTCCATCCATCTGCTCCAACTTGTGCCCATTTTTTTCTTACTAGTTCAGAAATTTCTAAACCTGAGGCTACCCTTATCATTGTACAGCAACATTTTCCAAAAGTTAAATATATCACCAACTCATCATTTATTGTACCAAAAAAAACAAACAATATATCTGTGTAATGCTGACTACAATAGTAATATTGATATGAACAATGCATTTGATTTTCTTGAAAACAATGCATTTGGTTTGATTACCGCAATCATGTACACTAAACTACTAAACTATTGTACCAAACAAAGTATTTCAATCACTTCTAATCCATATTAAGTAACAGATAGACAATTCACAACATGTCTCTCAACTCAGCTTTTGGAGGTATCTATTACTTCTACTGCACTCTTTGAGGATAAACTGTTTATTTGTGAATTCAGAAATACGTTGGTTCAGACAGCAAATGTTTGTCTTTTCTTTCTTTTCATGAAAAGTATCATACTAGCTTGCTAAAGATTTTAGTTTTTGTATGGCTTGTATCAATGTCTAAATCAATCCATCAATTGACAAGTATAATACAAGCCTGTTATCAGTTGGCATGCAGGGCGGCAGCAGATCACTGCAGAAAGAAGGGGAAAAATATTACAAAGCTAGCTATGCAATACAGCTTGATGAATAATGAAATTTCCACTGTTCTTGTTGGAATGAACTCCCCAAACCAGGTATAAAATTTGCTCTATTCTTTATTGAATTTCTGCCTTCTATGCAGCATATTCATGTAGTACCTTGACCAATAGAATATTATCATTTTATCGAACCTGAGCCACCAGTGCTTATTCTAATTGGTTGTAAGTAAGGAGTTGCATGGTTTTGTAGCATGTATTATATATGTTGAATATTCCATTTCCATGTCTGCACTTGCCCAAACCTGATGAATCACCTGTCGACTCCTAGTGGAAAAAAAAAATTGGCTTGATCTAATCACATGTGGATGCCTAAGGGATAACAAATTCTTACCTTCATTTTTAATTTTAACAGAGAAAATAATATTTTCCTCGTGGGATAATCAGAAGTAATATATATTGAATAGAGCAGTTTTAGTTGTTGACAAGTTAGCTGAATTATATCTAGACTAGTTGCCAACCCGTGCATTCGCGTGGGCCATCACGTTTAGATCCATTGTGACAATGCTAATATTCAATGATTGGGGTGAACTCGAGTACGTATGTGGACTTTAGTTTTGAACAATTGAACTACTAATGGAAATTTTCAGATTTTTTTAATTGGACAACTCAAATCTTGTGTATGTAAGCTCTAATTGATATGGCTAGCAAGCTGCAAACTCATAATGTAAATAATTAACATCACACTTTTTTACAGCTATAGAAAATTTATACATCATGAAAACTTGGTCTTGCCACATCCCAATAGCTAATGTTTCATTCTTGCTATTCATTATTCCACAAAATCTACTTGCATCAATGAATGCCAAAAATATACATGGAATAATAAAAAACAGAGAAATATTAATGTGTAAATAACAATGGCATATATACTTGTCTCATTATGTCCAGGGGAAACAACATGGCTAAACACACTTGAACAAGAAAATGGAAATATAAGCCACAAGAGTGTGCTAGAATAGATTCTACTTAGAACACCTAAACTGCATACAAAAGTGACCAACATACAGGTTTTGCCAAGCATTCTTTTCTAAAAAAATAAGAAGGCACTTGTGGCAATCAAGCCAAAACTAAGTTGACGTGTCCTCCAGTTACTTCAAAATTTCAACCATACAATTTTTAAAGGATCATAGTTTGCCCACTTTATTTTGAGATACTACAGATATGCATTAAAAGGAAAATGTGTACAAAAAATACTATAATCTAATGCACCACGAATTGATGGAAGCATGTCAGGTTTAATTTGTTTGCTGTGACTCTTAACTGCTTCAAAAATATATGATCAATCAGAAACATATTGTTAATTCTGTCGTACAATATGAACTCGATCAAGTCTTAAGTAGGATATGCATGTATACCAAGGTATAATAGAAAATTTATTGAAGATCCATACATTTAGGATTTGCTATAGTTTCTAGCAAAAAAGTAAACATATGCCTTGTTTTCAAGGTCTGCATTCACATACATGAGCATTTCTGAAAAATCATGCATGAAATGTGAAAATAGATATACATTTGTAAGCTTTCAGTGCTCATCCAAATTATATGATGCAATAATTATCAGTACAGCTACGATAACTTAAACTATTGATGAAGTGATGCAGTTAGACTAATGCTTGTGTTGTAGCGATATGAACTTTGTAACCTTTTAAGTCTGGCATGCACACCTACCTCTACAACATACCTACCCGTAAAACAGAGCAATATGTTCTAATAAATAATTTCAAGAATTACCACTTATATAGCGAAATAGCCAATATACCCAACTATATATTGATTCATCTCATCTGAAAAAGAAACTAAAAAAGCGCTACCATGAAGCATATTGTTTCCCAAAATGTCAGCCAAGAATACTTCACATTTTGTGCAATGTAAAGAGATTGTTCAAGGAAACCCAACATGGAAAGAGGAAGAGGATCCTCTGCCGTTACGGCTCTCTGCCGTACGGTCACTGCGCGTGGGTCCTACGCCACGCGGGGCCCACGCGGCAGCGACTGTACGGCAGAGGCCGAACGGCCGAGAATCTGCGTCCATGGAAAGATAAGTATCTTTAATGCACATCATGATAAATTATTTAGCACAACAGAAAATTGAAAGAGAACGTAATTATATGGCATTCAGAAAACATAAACATAACAGTTGCTTCGTTTTAATATCATTCCTCTGCTTAAAAGATCACCAAAATGACACATAATTGGACAATGATGTCATGCTCAAATAACACATTATTGGTGTTGAATCTTAAAACGCAACATGCAAAAGAACATTTGAGAATAATTTGGATACACTTGATGTCATCCATAAATCGCAAGAAAATGTACTGAATAGTTATTAGACATAAACTAGGATACAAACACATTTATAAATAAAAAATGAACAACAGTTCTGCCAGAAAGTAAGCTCCATACAGCCTAAGGGCCTGTTTGTTTTTGCTGTGGATTTGTGGATTCTAGTATATATAGGTGGGCTGGATTATGAGAATCGATTTCTAGAATCGTGTTGTTTATTTTTTATTCAGCTTTTGGGGCTAGAATCCAGAATCCACAATAAAAACAAATAGGCCCTAAATCCATAAAGGCATAAACTGTACAACAATATGATCAAATACCTTCACAATGGTTCAGGACATAATGAAGATGAAATGGAAAGAAATGAACAATTGAACAGCTCACCAACTTGACAAATTCAAAAAAAAAAGGTAAGCATTTAACTGTACCCCCAATTTTCCATCTCATTCATTGCCAAACAAATGCCAAGGGGACACCAACTTGGCCTATTGATTGTGTGTAAACAGCAGCTATGCAAAACAATTCCATCCATGTGAGAAAAAACATTGATTTCTGAATCTGAATTAGCAATTAGAACACAACATTTATAATTCCTGCTGATAAGAAAAACATGTCCTATTGGATCATTTTGTCAAAGCAAAATTGGAACGAATAGATCTCTGCAAGAAAACTCATAGTTTCTACTTTTAAGAAACTGGGAGAGATAAAACGAATTAAAATATCTTCTCCATGGTGTATATCTAGTAAAATTTGACTGTCTATGTACAATATAAAGGTAAACCACTACTACATACAATTCCATCGCATGGCATCAGTCTATAGACTATAGAGATAAATGTCTTCACAATTTCTTAGTTGATTAGCTTTTCAATACAGTAGCAGGATATCCACTTTTTGTAAATAAAAATTGCATAGCATCGCTACCTAAAGATGGCTACAGCTGCACAGAACATAAATCAATAAATCATACAAAAATCTATTCAAATATCTTTTCAATCATTTATGGCATTAATGAAAAAGCTCACCAAGTAGAAAAAACCTTGGAACAAATAGCGAGCATTTAACTATGCCCCCAGTATTCCATCTTATTTGTTGGTTCAAAAACAGCTAAGAGGCCACCTGCTTGGCCAGACTGCTAAGAGGCAACCTGCTTGGCCTATTTCTCCAACATAATTCCATCCCTGTGAAAAATCTGATACAATTAGAACACAATGTAATGTATGCTTTTTAACATATGTACTTTTGGATCATTTGATGAGAGTAACATTTGAAGAAATAGACCAATGCAGGCAAAATCATAATTTCTGCTTTTAACCAACTGAGAGAAATATATTAAAATTATGACCAATGTAGTGCTTCCAAAACATACAGATATGGACAAACAGACAACTATTTAAATGTGCCTTATTTAGAAAGATCGGAAGAAGTATGACAGAACAAAAGAAAGGGTACAGAAAAATAAACTTAGAATGAGTACTTTGTTAACCTTACATCCTTGGTGGATTCAAATCCACTACGCTGTGTTGTCCCATAAATCTAGCTGGTTTTCACCATCTTTGTAAAACATTTCCATACCAGATCTAAAAACCAAAAGGGACACCAGATCAGCAAAATCCCTAAATCAAAACCCTCAATCATGCTCATGGCAAAGTACCTTATGGGATGGGTTGGTGCAAGATACAGTTAGCCATGGCTATGGACGTGAGCATCGACTCCTAGGAGTTGAGAAAGCGAGAAATTGGATCCTTATTTCCAGATGGTGCTATGGTGCCCCGTGCCACTGTGGTTGGACGGCAAATATAGTGACTGCATGAGGAGTCTGTGCGCCATGGAGAGGAGATTTGATAGGAGAGAACCTGGAGGAGAAGAGATTTAGAGGAAAGGATGTGGAGAGGAGATTGAGAGGGACGTAGCCATGGAGGGAGAGAACTAACCAGAAGGTTGCAGCAACGTCGTGGGCTTGTGGCTGTTTGGTTGGGAGGGGCAAGAGAGATATGATGGCTAGAATTGGGACTTCAGATCAGACGGCTGTAGGATGACTCGACTGTAATATACCACATGTTTAGAGGATTAAAGTCTCTATCCATTGCGTTACAAAATCCACCATAAGTCAAGCCTACCAGATGGATGGCCAGATATTTTTCTTTTTACTAATTAACGTGGGAATTTTCTCATAGTGGCTAATTTGTGTGTGTGTGTGTGTGTATATATATATATATAGAGAGAGAGAGAGAGAGAGAGAGATGGTTCTGTTTGTTTTCGAATGGTATTTAAAACTTTGAATATAGATGAGAGCCATGTTGATTGGGACCTGTATTTTTTCCAGAAAAAAAAGCCGAAAATTTTGTTTAGATTGCTTACTGTTTTAAAAACCAGTAATGGATTTGCTGAGTTGGAACAACAGCTGGAATGCCAATCCCTTTCTATGAGCTGCTAGAAAGTCAAGAAATTTATGTGCTTGTTACATTAAGAGAAAAAAGAATAGGAGTATGCTGTATGTTAGTTCCGAAATTAAAAATATACAAATATAATGCATTACCACAGGATGAAACATATGCCATTACTTGTACTTTTTGTTGATTTCATCGTTAAAGCCATAACAAAAATAGACTTCAGTCAACTACCTAGGAGCATGCCCCTTTTGATTGCAACTTGTTGGACAACTTCTTGTCAATTCTGTTCTGGTGTCATTCCATGTGCGTCAAGCGGTCAAGGTATTGTGCTGTAGTGGTTGGTTTAGGCATGGGATGTTTATTACCAGCAGGGAATCCAGGGATTGGGGACCTTGGCGCTGTGAAACAGAAAGTTAGTTCAAAGATGGCACTCTTCTCCCTTTGGTCCGTAACCCTTTTAGGCCCTGTTTGGAAGTAATGTATTTTTATAGTTTCTAGGCAATACCATGGTTTCTAAGAATACCATGGTATTTTATACCATAAGGTGTTTGGTTACCATGCCAAAAGCTATGTATTAAAAACCATGGTTTGGTAGATACCATGGTATTTTTGGAGTATTTGAAACTCCACTCCAACCCAAAGTTTTCATGGTTTTGGCTAGCTTCTTATCTATTTCCACTCAAATACCATGGTTTGTGATATTGCATCCAAACAGTTGGTAGTTTTAAGAAATACCATGGTTTTAAAGGAGTTTGGTAAAACCATGGTATTCATGGCAAAACAATTGCAAACCATAGTTTTGAAATACATTACTGTTTTGACTCCACTGTTACGAAAGAAAGGGCAGTGAAATTTCCACCAACCCATTGAATGAATATTCTGTCATGTGTCATCGAGAATTATCCAGTTTGCTTGTTGGAGCATGAGCTTAGAATAGCAATGCAGTTATTATTCATATAATGTCTTATGTTTCCCCGATTCAAGGTAGAGGAGAATGTGGCTGCTATAAAGGAATTGTCGACTTCAGGCATAGATGAAGAGCTTTTGCGTGAAGTTGAAGCAATTTTGGAGCCTGTTAAGAACTTGACCTGGCCCAGTGGTATTCAGCAAGCCTGAGGTCCGGCAACAGCTTGGACGTTGAAATCCATTGCGACAAATGTATTTTGCGTTTAATCGATTGTGTCAATTGTGTGCATCTGCATACTTGCCGGGTGATTGAAATGTTATTATCAAGGCAAGCGAAGGAAGACCATTCTTGAGAGTTTATGAGCATGATGTCTCTAGTAATTTAGATATGTCTGGGAGCGTAGGCAACATCGAACAATAAAAGATCAATGCCGATCATTGAATAAATCGTTCGCATCCTCCTTTTGCTATATTGAGGTTTGTATTGATTCAATTGCAATCTGAAGTAAAGAAAATGGCACACCAATAAATTTCTGATGGAAAACATTACTGAATTATATGCCATGCATGATTCTTTTTCTCATTTGCTTTTGCCCGGAGTTTCACTGTGTCATTCTGTTTCACTATCGATACTTGCCATTTTGCAGCCGAGAGAGGTTTGTGCAGCATGAAATTTACACAGTTAAATGCTCGATATCTCATACCAAAACAGGAAATCTTTCCTCTCTAAATCTATCTGAACATGCAAAATCCCAAATGAGAAGACTGAAGCTGTGAAGACGAACAGATTGGTTCCTCTGCTGCTAATAACTCCACTGTCAAGGGTGACCTGAAGCTGAAGGACCCTTCACTGCTCAACCATGGTTGCCGAGGACGATGACCCCGCCATCGCCAGTATACGATCTGTGGCACCTGCACCAGAAAGAACAAATCTTTGTATGAAATTTTGGCAATCAAATCAAATTAATCTGTTGTATGTCATTGCCAACATCACATTTTCATTTGCCGAAATGAAAACGTTGGAATAACGTGACACCAATGCTCACCGATGGTCTCCTGGACGGACAGATCCGGTATGATCACGTCGGCGTAGCTCATGAGGAAGACGTTGCTGAGGTAGAGGTGGTTCGTCGGCACGTAGACGCAGGCGAGCTCCTGGTCGCCGCGCAGCGTCACCGTCGATGTGACGAATTCCAGCGCGTAGTCGTCTATCCTGGGGTGGCGTATGATCACCACCTCCTTGAAGGTCCGTGAGCTCTGGCCTGAAATGATCAACACATTATGGCAGCACCTAATGGTTTGGAAACATCTGCAAGTTTAAATTTTTCAAAGATCAAAGTACACATTGGTTTGCGCAGTTTTTGTTGAGGATGAGTTTGTACCTGGTGATATCGCAGCTCCAATTTGCTTGGAAGAGGAATAGATACTTGTTAAATATGGTCATTCATATATAGTCTTTTAGGATTTTAAAAGTTGAGTTAGATGAATCCTAATAGAATTAAGGGCCTGTTTGGTAGAGCTCTAGATTCCAGTTTCACCTGAAATCTGAAACTTATAGGCTAAAATAAAGTGAATATTTTTAGTCTAAAATGTAAACAAAATGATCCATCTAAACACTCTTAATGTACTCACAGCTCCAGCTTCATGAATCTGGTGAAGCTAGAATTTTCAACTTCACGAGCTGAATCTCTGCCAAACAGACCCTAAGATTCCTAATCCTAATAAGAGTATGATTCCTATTTGTTTTGAAAGAGAACTAGAAAAGCTATATAAACCTAGGATGCTTGGGTTCTGAAAGGGGTTGGTCATGCAGAATCCAAACAATAAAGAAGTCACAAATCAACTTATCTAAAACAAGAGGCGAATGAGAGGATTAGATAATAGGTTATTCTTTAGCACTAGATTCTTATATAGGGCAAGGAACCGATGATCCTAAGATGTTTGAGAGATTGCGATGGAGTAACAATCCCTTTACTCATTTGAGGTTGTGCCTAAAGAATTTATGGTCGGCTTCGCTAAATCTTTTCTTTCTCATCGTGATTGCTTCAACATCATTATTTTCGTTCTCTCTATGAAATTCATTTTCTTTGTTCTTAAGATCATACACGTTTGTATCGTATCTCACAAAACTCTGATATGAACCGAGGGTTGTTATGCATAAGAAGGGGTATCATAGTGTACTAGACATGACAAACGACAGGCATCTTTTTGATGAACTCACCGAGGCCAAGAAGAGAAGCTCGCAGCCATGACAACATTAACACGCTGATGAGGAAGATGAAGGTGATCGAAGTGGCAAACTCCAGACCCTCTTAGGCTTGTTTGGGAACCCAAATCCCAGCCGGTATCTTGGCCCAATTCTAGGGGCGAAAAACCATGAGGCGGGCTTCCCTGTTCCAAATAAAATGTGCATTTCGAAACCCATGTCACGAGGATCACCCAACCCGATCCATGCCGTTTCCACAGTCGTCTCGCTCTCACTCCGATCGCCTCCCTGTCGGCCTCGTGAGTTGGAACTTGAGACCTAGCTGGCGACCGCTGCCTCCACCCTAGACGATCGCCTTCGTCGTGCGGCTCCTCCTCCCACTCTGGTGATAGGATCTTACCAGTGAAGTCCTCTTCTTCCTCTCCTCCTCCCCCTAGATACCTTGTCCTCCTCCCACTAGGATTCGCACCTTGTCTTGTTTCTTCCTGTAGATCCCAGTGGAGATGACAACTAGAGAGAAAGCACATAGCTCCATTAGCTAAATTGGGTCGTGGGGGAACACACGAGGCACGGCTAGGGTTTGAGATCTCCTTCCTACTAGGTGCATATCTTATCACTCATCTTCTATGTTTGGTTTTGTTTTTTGGATTAGTTTTGAGATTTGATACCAATGCAACTAGATTTGATGTCATGTTG
Source organism: Guadua angustifolia (assembly GCA_036346375.1). Classification (NCBI taxonomy): domain Eukaryota; kingdom Viridiplantae; phylum Streptophyta; class Magnoliopsida; order Poales; family Poaceae; genus Guadua; species Guadua angustifolia. Next base: position 28,207,494 of record CM070522.1, on the reverse strand, counting down.
TGATTTGTTCATCTTGTCTTGGTAGAACATTTGTATGCTACTAATTGGCTAATTCTCATTCATGTTTGTGCACAAAAATGCGATGCTACAGTTTGTTTATCAATTTGGTAGCCAACAAGTCATCCATTTGCTAATATCTATTCAATTTGTTTATCACTAGGTAATCTTACTAGGAAAGCAAAAAACAAAATTTAGTTAGTGCGCTGTTAGCATTATGCAGAAAAGCAAATGCTTTTAAGTCAATGAATGAAAATAGAGCAATTTGTCTTAAAATTAAACAGGGGAAACACAACCAGAACAAAAAACAATGATAAATTCATTTTTGTGTGTTGTTAGCTTCATCAAGATTAGCTTTTGTCAAAGCAAAATAAATTTGTCAAATATTGAGGGGTGCTTTCTTTTTAGCCTCTCTTAGAAAATAGAGAATAGTGGAAGCAAAAGGCTAAGCTGATTCTCATGGCAAACTGAATGGACTTGTAACGTCAAATAATATGGATTTGATTTTTTATCTTTGAAAAGTAAATTATTTTGAAAGGTATATATAATCAAGAATTGATATGAGGCGGTGCTTTCTGTTCTAGCACGTAATTTGCTCTAGAATCAATTAAAGACCTAATGGATTTGAAGAAGGCAAAGGCACTATAACTCTTCAAATGTAAGCTGAATAGATAAATTTTTATCAACACTAAGGATACGGGGTTTTTGCGATCTTCATAGCATAAGATTAAGATACTCACATGCTCTCTTAGTGAACACTAATTGATTCTCACTGTCAGATGCAATGGACTTACAACTCTTCGATTCACTAAAATCACACGTATTAAACTACACAGACACTAAGTAAAGTATATCGATATCTTAATTTCTAGTGGAAAGGCATAACGATAATCGAAAGAAATCGTCCAATTCTCTTCCTATATGCGTACTATCTAGTGTCTGGCCTTTATGATGGAATAGATGGGGGAGAGAAAGGAGAGATAAAAAAACAAACCCAACTGTAGCGTGGATACGCACTGTAGCTTGCGAGGTTGGTACTGTAGCAGGGTCCAGGATAATGTATCAACGGAAACTGTAAAATCTGGAGTTCAGCACCGTCTAGCACTGTAGTAAACGTGCGGGGGTACTGTAGAGTGTCGGAATTTAGAGCGCAGGTTTGGCACTGTAGCACATCACCCCCTGTTGCTGCAGTACCGAAAAAACAAGGATTGTTGCACTCCTAGTGCTACGTGGGTCCACGTGGTTGTTATGAAATTCCTTTGAGGTCTTCGTTTCTAATAATAAGTAGACATCTGCTATTAGATAGTATATATAATTCTCATGAAATTAATGAAGGAGAAGATTCATCTATTATTGTATAGTTCTTACGCTAGGGCGAGGGATCGATGTCCTCATCAATTAAAAGCTCAAGTGTTCGATTGCTAGAGATTAGAAATGAAACATTGATGTTGCGTGCAACACATGGTGGCACACCACCTCAAAGCACAAGCCAACCGTGCTGAGCACCAGCACATACGTGCCACTGGACACACACCACCCACCGACCCTTGCACATCACGTGTCATTGTCACTGTATGTCACGCACCAACTGTAGTGCAGCCAATATGCCACTAGCACCTCCCAAGGCCAGCAACCACACTGCTATAAGAATATACATCACAATCGATTCTTTTTTATCATCACAGTCGATTTTGATAATGATATAAAGTCATTAGACAATGATAAAAAGGCGCTATCACAGTCGATTTTCACCTGATTATGATAAATTATCATACCCTCATCACAATCGGTTCGATGGCCTCATCACAATCGGTTTTTTCTTGAAAAGTTAGGAACTGACCCAGATGAAACGATAGTATTATACCATTCTGTAATAGTGCCAGCTGAGCACAACCGAGCCATGCTGCACCTCTTGTGTGGCATGCACACAAAAGCAGCCTGTCGCACTGCACCACACAAAGCAGCAACTCTGACTTCGCTGCAACCCACGTCATCGATGCGTAGAAACATGCCACACGACACACATGTTAGTGACATGCCTTTGAGGTAATCATGAAGATGATTATATCACGTCTATTATTTATAGAATAATATGATTATTTTGCCTCTTGAATAAATTTCATTAATATCGTTCAACAAGCATGTTAATTGTTCGTGAAACTGCTTATTTATATTTTGATATTATTCTAAATTATTTCTGACCTTATATCATTATAGACAATTGTGATTTATAGGTCAGCATATGTATTGATTGATGATTATGTTTCATAGATCATAGATAGATATATGATATCAAATCAATAATGTGGACACATGTTATAGTGACTCACCATAAGATACAGTAGGAATTGTTATATTATTAAATATCATTAGTTGATCTCATACATAGTATATGTGGGATCCTTAGATCTGAGATCATTATGTTTTTCTACGTGTGTAATAGTATACTTAGGGGTCGCTAAACACTACTCTATAACTAGATAATCATAAAGATAGCTTTCAAGTTTACTAGAAACATGCAAAGGAATGTGAACGATCAAGACAGAATTTGCCCCTCCTATATAATTAGAGAGATATCTTTGGATCATCGATGTGGTCGAATTAAGGAAGTGCATAGTCATGTTGAATGTGATTGAGGAATCAATTGCAAATAAGCAATCTACCACAGAACGAGTGAAAGATTGAGCTATCATAGGATGTCACGTTTCTCACTTTAAGTTCGATCTAGTATCGTGAGGCAAAAGGATTAGTATATAAGCACTACATAGGTTCATCTGATATGAAGTTTATATATATTTAGATGTTGCTATGCCCTACTAGAGGGCCGTTGCCAACTTATAGATTGAAAGAAGTTTCTGGGCTATGGCTATATAAAGAGAAGCTAAGAGGATGCAACTGTTCTACCACTGCATCCACTAAAAACCTTAGCCGTCACCACTCAGGTCTTCCTGTACATGATGGTGCTAGCACACCGATGCACGACGTTCCTCCCCCAAATATGTAGACTTCAGTAGAGGCGTTGCTGCTACTACAACGCTGATTAGGACAACCACTCGAGGACGTTCGACCACTACTCGAGGATGATCAACCACTGCTCGAGGATGTGCGCAACATTGAATCGGGCTATTTCAACTCTCCTTCTGTTGCACTGTGTGTCTGGTAGTAAAGATCTATAATCTCTCACTTGTCATTGTGGTTTATATGGTAGAATTTTTTAATTTGCACTAGTATAGCCTACTCATATTCATTCAACACTACCCCAGCTGAGCCAACAAGGTCCAAAACCACGTCAGCCTTGAGCTCACCCCCATTGGCACCACCGCACCTGTGCTCCCAACTCCCCACATCATCACGCCGCCCGTCATGTGCCATCGTCATGACCCATCATGCACTCGCAGCGACATGCCTTGCCAAAGCGACAAAGCCAACCGCGCTTCCCAACATCAGGCTAACGAGAAAACCAAGCCGCATCAGTCTGCACTGCCATTCTGCTCTACGAACACTAGACCGGCCAAATCTGCAAGGAGAAAGGTAGATCTGGCGAAGAAGACTAACCGGCGACGGTTGGAGAGGGGCCCATGGTGGCTAGAGGGAGAAAATTGAATATATGCCACCGCAAAGATGAGCCCTTATCCAAATGCCATCATGGTCCTGAATCACTTTAAAATGCCCCTCGAAAGGGAGGCCTTCTCGCCCACGATGCCATTCCAGCAATTTTGCTGCAAATAAAATCACTTATTCCCATTTTGCCCCTCAATGGCACCCTGTTCCTTTCTTTCTAACATATAATTTTCAAATTAGAAAATTTTAAATAGCAAGTTTCGACTTGGAAAAATTCAACTAGACAAAAATTAACTAGGTAAAATCAAAACTCCGGAAATTTTTAACTCAGCAAAATTCAAATCGCTTGAAAAATTTTGAATAAGGAAATTAATTGAAAATTTCAATTTGAGAGCTTTCTACTTGGAAAATTTTTACTTGAGAAACTTTTAATCCGAGAAAATCCAAATCAATAACTTTCAACTAGAAAAACATGAACTCGAGAAATTTTAAACTAGAAAAATTTCGAGTGGAGAAATTTCAAAAACTCTTGGGTGGAGAACTTTCTATTAAAATTTTTTTGGTTCAACAAAATTCAGTTCAAAAGAAATTGGTTCGTGACTTTTGATTTGAAAACCTTTTGATTTGAAAAAAAGTTTTGGTATATGAGCCTTGCCCATGTTCGGAATTTTCAAATCAAAAGTCTGTATGAGCACTTTGACTGAGGGGCAAAATGGGAATAAGTGATTTTCTCTGCAGCAAAATGGCTGGAATGGCATCGTGGACGAGAAGGCCTCCCTTTCGAGGGGCATTTTAAAGTGATTCAGGACATTTGGATAAGGACTCATCTTTGTAGTGGCATATATTCAATTTTCTCGGCTAGAGGAGACTGACGGAAGGTGGAGCTAGCCTCTTCCCTAGCACCCATTCTGGGATTGGATTTGACGAGCTCACCATTGTCTTCGTTAGATCTGACGACACCAAAGCTGTTTCGAGCAACTACAGCCAAGCAAGAGCAACAACTACACCGCCTAGGAAGCTCCTAACTATCATCAATGGCATTGTCGAGCTCGCCAACGCCCACCGAGATGCCCGAAAAATGTGGATCCGGGGCTACAATGGAGGGAGAGGGGAAGGGAGAGCAAGGCAGTGATCCCGCCTAGTCTATCGACGATGGCGGTGGAGGGGGATGGACTCATGGTTGTGGTTCTCATCAGGGACAACACGGGAGGCCAGCTGGTCCAAAGGCATGCATAACTCCTGCGGGTTTTTGAAAAAACATTGTAAAGTTATCCGGGGAAAAGAACCCTAAGGGCTTGTTTGAATGTTAGGGGAATCCTAGGGAATAAAATCCCCCGAGGGATTTTGAAGAGCATATAGAATCCTTCCTATCCTCTTAGAAAAATAATCACTTCTATAAAATATTCCCTATCATTATTTGAAAGACACGGGATGAAAATCCTGATCATTAAAAAATCAGAAAAATTCAGAAAAATTCAGGGAAAAGAACCATCTATGATTCTGCTAGCACTTTCTCAAGTGCTAGCAAATCAATGCCACCAAAATCGCCAACTAGAAGGAAATCTGGTGCGTTAGTCAAGCAACCAAGAAAGAAGAAAAGCATAACACGTATTTCAGCCAAGGATCTCCTGCGTAGGCCTAAGATCACGAAGCCTCAAGGAGGATGCAAGTATGAACAAATACAAGACACCGCAAGTCAAAGGTTCTCTTCTACCCATTGGTGACTACATCAACTATAGGTGCTGAATCTGTAGAAGGTTCTTTGTCAGTGCCTTCAGAACTGCCAGTTACTACAATACAAGAATGGTGGACAAAGTTTAGTCTCATCCTACTCTAGACTAAGTTTATGGTCATATGCTTGGCCTGGTGTCTTGAATTGTTTTTTTTTTTTTTGAAATTGGACAGGAGCTCTGGTATTCAGTATAGAAGAAGAATCACCAGACAGCTACGCGTGCACGCACTCCACACACACACACTCAAGCACCACGCCCCGCCCGCCTCCGCTTGGCCTTGCGCCGCGAGCGACGTCGAACGCGGGCGGGCTGGCTGCTCAGCGAGCGCGCCAAGCCAACTAAGCTACTCGCTCAGCCGCTGTTATAGTACTAGTCTATTTTGTCAATTAGTTGGAACAGTAATGAGTAGTACTAGTATGCTTGACTGGTATTTCTGGTGATTAATTAATCTAGCATTGTTAATCTTGCTAGACTATTTCTCTTGTTATTTTGCTGGAAACTTATGACAACTCTTTCATCAAGAAATTCATCCCAGATGTTTTGATAAATTTGCTTACACTCCTTCACCAGGAGCTTCTAGGGGACTATTCACAGTTTGGTCTAGTTCCAAATTCACTAGTCGAATCATATACAAACTACCATATGCTCTGACAGTGGAGTTCACTTTTACTCGGAATTCAGAAATCAGGACCATATCAAGTAACAACAGTAATTTAATAGATGCCATATCAAGTTAACAAAAGCTAATATTGTCTTTCATACAAATGCACCTGCAGTAGAGTCAGTCATGTGCTTGCTTCCACCAAATCGGAGGATCATTGTACTTGTAGGCCCAAAAGCAGTGGCACTCCACTACAATAATATCAGTTTAAACCATCTAATGAGCTGCTAGGTTAGCTAAAAAGGTTGAAGAAATGCACCTACAGTAGGCCACCGTGCGCATAAGGTATCACTCACTACACCTCGTAGTCCCGGCCGGGCCCCGAACATCACAGGCGCGGGGACGCAGCCAGGGGGGCTAGATCTGTTGGCAGAAGGGGCTTTAGGATGGTCCTCTCCGGTGGCTGTGCCAAGGGCACGGTGGCGTCCATGGCTACCGCAACTGCCATCTTCTCGTGATGGGATCGGCAGAGGATGTAGCAGTCAGAGCCCTCGTGTGCGACGGTGGCAACAAGGTCGGTCCCCTCATTGAGGGGCATGCGGTGCGCCCGGTGCGGGCACACAAGGAACATAGAGATCTGCTGCAACATGACGACCAAGCGGTCAACGTCGACGGTCTACAGCATGCGGACAGTGAGCGACGACTGAACGGTAACGTTGCCTAGGTCAATGCTCTGGTCACCGCCGATGAAGACGACGGGAAATACCATGGATGTGGATGTGTGTGGGAGAGGGGGAGGATAGCTCAGGGGATGGAGGCATAGAGGCGATGGAGCGAGCAGATTGCAATTCGCAAGACAGAAACTGGGCAAAAAATCCGACTCTGGAGGTGTTTTTTTCCTCCCCAGTGAAATGGGCAGGATGGGTTGGGATTTTTGAACTCGTGCGGTCATCCAAATGTCCATTCAAATTAAATTATCACATGGGTTTCCAATCCTGGGATTTGGCCGGGATCCCGGTCTTTCCTAGAGCTTCCAAACAAGCCCTAAATCTAGAATTGCATGTTGCAATTAGATTAAGCCAACCTACCTTACATTGTCGGAACCATCAATGTCATAGGCGCGATCGAAAAGGAGTATTATTAGCTGCGAACGTGTTGACGCTAAAAACTTAAAGTAGGGTTTCTAGTTGCAACACACCAGACGAACACCGGGTTCAAGCGTGCCAATCGATTTGATCCTGCAATCGATAAGGAAAAGGCCGTGAAATTTGCTCAAAGCCGATATCGAAGAATAATCGGCTAAATTCGGACCAGCCAAAGGCCGATCAGGGCATAAACAGATTAGCCGACCAAGACTAATCAAAGGGTAAAGGCAGATTAGATCTGAGAAAGCGATACGCAACAAAACAGAACAACTCAGACCTGAGATGAAATCGAAGGCGACCAACAATCGGTGATACACAACTTTATTGATCGAAATTGACTTACAAATGAAAGTATTACAAGACTAAAAGCTGAGAGAATAAAAACTAGCAGATGCGACTTATGTTGTGGATGTCCCCCCTTCAAACGGCCTGGGTTCATCTTATATACCCGTCAGTAGATCCGAGTCCCATTACATTACGACAATAGAGTACGTGTCGGCTAGGGCTTCCTAAACGGTCTTCTGTTTCCAAATATCCACCGTACATTATCCAAACTTCCGTAGATTTGCTAATTGTTCCGTACCTTCCAAAATTTAGTGCAAACATATGCCCCCCATTTTTTGAAGATAACTTGTTATCTTCCAAAAATCTGTTAGCTTCTTCATTATTGGCTTGAAAAAATGCTTCGGTAACTGCCGCATTAATTGAGCCATAAAAATCTCGATGCATTTTAACTGCGTGTCGTTTCGAAATCTTTTCCCACCGTTTCAACTTTTCACCGTGCTATAAATATGCGGGACCCCACGGTCATTTCATGCTTTCGAGCTCCCGAATCACTAGCAATCGGTTCTCCTTCTCCTTACGAACAAGCTTTTGGATCAACTTTTCCAAGTCGGCTGAATGGATTCTTCCAAGGTATTCATCCCGATCCCTGAAAGTAATGACCAATACTACCTAGGACCAGTAGGAAACTTAGATGCCGATACAGTAATAAACGAAGAGATCCTGAGACTTCCTCTGTCGGCCAAAGGTTACAATATAGAAGAATGGGGTAAAAGTTTCAGAGATTGGCCGACAGCGCTAAAAGGATGGAGAAGCTGGTATATCCGAGCATCGGCTCAAAAGAGAGGGGAATGGGAAAGGATGGGAATAGCCGAGTGCCTTCCTTTGAGTCTTGCCAACCTGGAGGCCAATGAGCCCTTAGTGGCCACAGCATGCTATTTCTAGTCAGACACTTTTAATGCTTTCCTTTTCAAGACTGGCCCGATCGGCCCAACCTTACTGGATGTAGCCAAATTATGCTGCCTTAGATCGGACGGCGATCAGATATCGGCTTTCAATAGTAAACTTAGATACAAATTAATCCGATCCAAGGGTGAGGGATGGACGAAGTATATTCAGCATAATAACAAAGTAAATGGACTGGTATCGGACGAAGAACATGCTGCCTTTTTGAACCTTTGGCTAAAAAGATTCCTCTTTTGCGGCACGTCCCTTGGGCCAACGCAAGTCTATTAGTTAGTAGCGGAGCAATTGATAGAAGGCCGTCGACTTGCTTTGGGTAAAATGCTACTAGGAGCAACATATCAAATGATGCATGTCATAAGAAGTCGGCTATTCTCTGGATTCGCCAAGTTCGTGGTAGGCAACGTGGGAGGTCTTTTATGTTTTATCCAACTGTGGCTCTATAGTATCTTCAACCGGTTGCTCATCTCCGAGCCCTTGAATGATTCAGCTTTTCCTCGCGAGGATTATCCCGAGAATACTATTCCGCAGTACAGAGCTAGCCGATCGCATGGAGAGAGGTTCATGATGTGCTCAAGTGGTGACACCAAGCTAACTCCTATCGGATTGAAAAAATACCTGTCTTTTTTCTTAAATTTGGACAGTGTAATCTTTGGTCAACAAGACTTCTTCTCTTATAGTAACGCAGCCGACTTCGAATGGCCCTCCTTTCTCCACTTGGATGCTGATAGCTCTTTGATGCCCGAGTCGACTTTGGACCTGTTTCGAATCTTTATTTCACCTTGTATCCTTCATGTCGGCTTGAATACTAGAAATAGGACTTTCCAGCCTTCTTATGAATTCTACCATCCCTCGGTCTATGCACGCCAATTGGGCTTTAGCCAAGTAATACCCTGTCTACCCCTCCTTGATCGGCTTCAGCCTAGAGCCAAAGTAAGGAATGCAACAGCAGCTGACATAGTCCTTGAAATAGCTGATGAGCTCCAAGTCACAGATTTGCCACATTTTTTCTTGAACTCGCGTCGGGCTAGTCAGTTTTCTTGCTGGTGGTCATCTGTGGCAGAAGCCCTTCTTTTGGATCGAAACCCGTCGGCTATTATAGATTCATTCTTGCTAGATTTTCATGAGCCGACAATAATTCCTAGCAGCAGTTCGAGTGAAGACGATAGCTCTTCTGGTTATGCGAATTCATCGGTAGCTGTAGAGGTATCGGTATTTCCAAAAATCATTTATCTTCTACCTTCGGCTTCAATTTTTTAGTGGCTAATTGACCTGCTCTTTTTCACAGGATACTGCTACGGGTAAGAAAGCTGCTGCGGGCCTATCGGAAAGTGGCTCGAAAGGCAAAAGACCTCACTAATCGACGGGCCTCACTGGTTACACCTCTGGCAATCTCAGGGTGCAGAGCCCGTCGCTATTGGACATTGAGAAAGAGCGACTGTCGAGTAAGTATCTCTTGAACCGATGTTTACCTTTTACTTCCTCTGTTGCTGATCTTACTATCCGATTTTTAGAGAAACCAAAGTCTACCAAGGTCCCCACCAGGAAGAACCAGAAGCGCAAGGAACAAAGCGCTGAGAGTTCGCCTCAAGCATCGGCTTTTGCAGAGGTAATTTTCGGCGCTAAATTTCCCTTTTGAATTTGCCATTCCAACCCTCATCTGTTTGATTTTACACAGCCGACTATGTCAGCCCAAGTAGTCGATATCTTGGCTAACCTCCAAGAGACTTCTGCTCCTCAGCCGATGATTCCTTCACCGGCGGCTCAACCTCTGATCACGCCTTCGCTGACCCTTCCTACGTCTGAGCCAGTGCAATCGACTGATCCGGATGACTTTCTCAGCTTCACTCTAGATGAGCTGGTCGATCCTGAAGTAGTGGCGTCGGATGATTACCCTACCGACATCCGCAAGATCATTGATGCATCTTTGGAGGCATCTGCTTCGGTTGTCAAATCTACGCCCAACATGCAAGAGAGGTTGAATCGGCTTTTCTCTGAAATATCTCGGTAAAGCAACCATCCTTTGCCAACGTATGACCTATTCGTGATGCGATGGTCGCTTTGAAGTTGACCGACCTCCGAAGAATCCGAGTGCCCTTACGAGCGTATGCCATCTGGATGAGAAAAGGGCGGAGGTCGAGGTGGCAATGGCCAGAATGGCCCAACGAGAAGCCCAAGAAGCCGACCAGCGTCTTTTAAACAAGTTAGTGGCGGAGGCCAAAGCCAAGAAGAAGTACGATGAAGATGCCTCGTTGCTTAGAGCAACCAAAGCTTCTGTACAAAAGCTAGAATCGACTAAGAAGCTGCTTGAAGAAGAATTATCCAAGGTAAACAAACAGCTTGCCGAAGGTCTCACTTCAATGAACGCAACAGCTACATCTCTGAAGGACCAGAAAAATGACATCAGCCTAGCCGTTGCGAAGGTCAAAGATCAATCGGCCAAGGTTGTCCCAGTGCCCGATAGTGCCAAGGCCGATGAAGACATTATTTATGGCATTACGCAGACGTTGGCCAAAGCAGCCGCAGCACTGTCGGATTTAGGGGCTAGGATTCCCAGATCCGAGCTGTAACTTGTTTGAGTACTTTCGGTGAAACTTTTGTAATACTCTTCTAATCGGTTGTTTAACCGATTAGCTTTAATATATGTTTTATCTAATACTCTGACCTTTCGTAATTGCATCGTTACACCGATTATGCCCCTATCCATACACTAAGGTAGTACCTTTTTAAATATTTTCCGTTGATTGCTTTCGGTAGTATAACTCCCTCAAGTGTCTCAAGTATGTATGTGTTTCTGTCAACAAGTCGATTTATCTTATAAGGTCCCTCCCATGTTGGCGACCATTTACCGAACCGATTGTCTTTAGATCCGCTCAGCTATATAGTTTTCCAGACCATATCGGCATCGCAGAATGACTTGGGCCTGACCCTCCTATTTTATGCTCTAGCCACCCTACCCTTATTCCTTTTGAGCCGATCCAATGTAACCAGTCTTTGTTCTGCCAAGTCGTCTAAATTATCCATCATTGAGTCTCTGTATTCGTCAGCCGACAAACCATTTTGTGTGGCCACTCACATTGAATTACTATTTATTTCTACGGGCAAAACGGCTTCTTGACCGTATACCAATTGATATGGCGAGAGTTTAGTTACCCCATGATAGGCTAGCCGATATGCCCATAGTGATTCTGATAACGCTGAATGCCAGTTTCTAGGTTTCTCGTCGATTTTTCTTTTGATTAACTTGATTAACGTTTTATTGGATGACTCGGCTTGTCCGTTAGCCTGAGCATAATAAGGCGACGAGTTGAGTAGCTTTATACCCAAATTTTCTACAAAATTTTGAAACTCATTGGACATGAACACAGTCCCTTGATCAGTTGTGATAGTTTGTGGGATACCAAACCGATGGACGATATGCTCATTAACAAAGTTTATCGCCTCTATGCTGGTAACCTTCTTGAGAGGTATTGCTTCAACCCATTTGGAAAAATAATCTGTGGCTGCGAGTATGAACTTATGGCCTTTACTTGATGCTGGAAATATTTGGCCGATCACATCTATTCCCCATCCTCTGAATGGCCAAGGCTTAATGATCGGATGCAAAGTCGATGCTAGAGCAAGTTGCACATTTCCGAACTTTTGGCATGTCTGGCACCCTTTATAGTATTTGAAACAGTCTTCCAGCATCGTCGGCCAAAAATATTCTGTTTGTCTTAGTACCTATTTCATTTTATGAGCCGACTGATGAGATCCACAAATTGCTTCGTGTACTTCACCCATCACCACCTTTGCTTCATCGGCTCCGAGGCATCTCAATAGCAACCCCTCCAACGTCCGATAGTATAGTACCCCGTCTAACACTACATATTTCATTGCCTATTGCCTGACTTTGCGCTCAGTCGGCTCAAACGGATTTATCAAGTACTTCTTGATTTTTGTTCTCCAGTCAGACACATTGGCGCACATTACATTCTTATCGATCAATTCAAGTATTTCGCGTCGGCTATGACCCTTATAACCCAACGCCTGTTGTGCCAACGAATTAGCCCTCCCGTTCATCTCTCTGGGAACATGGTCGATGGAAAATGAAGTAAACGAGCTGATAGAATCAAGGCATTGCTCCAGGTATTTTGACAGTATATCATCATTGCACCGGAATTCGCCTTTCACCTGTTGCACAACTAGCAATGAATCACCATACACTTCTACATCACTTATTCCAATGCTTTTTAGTAATTGAGTCCTTTGAGTAGTGCCTCATATTCAGCCTGATTATTAGAGCATCGGTTATCAAGCTGATATGCAAACTCGAAGCTATGCTCCTTTGGAGAAATTAATATTATACCGATACCATCCCCTTCCCGACATACTGATCTGTCAAAATACATCTGCCAAGGATCCACTGTAACCGTCCCGTCCATGGTGTTGCATCCGGTGAGGAAATCGGCTACTACTTGCCCCTTGACGGCTTTCGCCAATTCATATGTTAGGTCGAACTTAGTCAGGGCGTATGCCCATTTGCCAAGTCGTCCGCATAGAATCGGCACCGACAGCATATATTTGATGACGTCGGTCCTGTATACTATCGTGCAAGTCGATGCCAATATATAATGCCTCAACTTTGAGCAAGCAAAGTACAGGGATAGACATAATTTCTCTATGAAGGGGTACCTGACCTCAGTATCCAGGAGTCGTTGGCTTAAATAAAATATCACCCGCTCTTTGCCATCAATTTCTTGTGCCAAAACTGCCCCAATGGTTTCTTCCTCGGCCGATATGTACATTCTGAACGGTACTCCTTTCCTTGGCGTGGCCAGAATCGGGGGCTTCATTAGATATTCCTTGATATCATCAAAGGCCCTCTAATGTTGGCGGCTTCGTATTGGCTATAGCTTTAACCCTCTCTTGGTTAACTTCGATCCCTCTTTCATGCACCATGAACCCGAGGAACTGGCCAATCGATACGCGAAACGCGCACTTCAAGGGATTCATCTTCAGCCCATGAGCTCTTGTTTTCTGAAACACCCTTTCTAAATCGACCAAATGTTGCCAATCATCCTTGGATTTTACAACAATATCATCAATGTAGATTTCAACAATGTGGTCGATTAAGTCATGAAAAATCAAATTCATAGCGCGTTGGTACGTAGCGCCTGCGTTTTTTAACCCGAACATCATAACAGCCCATTCATAAAGCCCTAAAGCACCAGGCATCTAAAGGCCATTTTTGAGATGTCGGCATCTGCCATAAATATCTGGTTATATCCGGCGTTCCCATCGAGAAAGCTAATAATCTTATTACCTGATGCAACATCGATGAGCATATCGGCTATAGGCATCGAATATTCGTCTTTTGGCGTAGCTTTGTTTAAGTCTCTAAAATCTACACACACCCTGAGCTTACCATTCTTCTTCATCACCGGAACGATATTGGAAACCCATTTAGCATATCGGCAAGGTCTAATAAACTTAGCTTCTAATAATCGTTCAATCTCTTCTTTAATAAGATTGTACAAAGCCGGGTTAAAGCGTCGCGGGTATTGCTTAAACGGCCGATATCCCGGCTTTATGGGTTGCCGATGTTCAACTAGTTGTCGGCTCAAACTAGGCATCTCATAATATTCCCAAGCAAAACAATCCCTATACTTCCTAAGCATTTCAACCAACTTGGCCTTATATTCTGTATCTAACTTTGAGCTTACAAAAGTTGGTCTTTTCCTGTCACCCTCTCCTATGTCGACTTCTTCGAGCAAATTGGCAGAAGTGAATCCTTGACCTAACTTCTCTTCTTGAAAATCCTCGATGGCTTCACAACAATCTGTTACCTGCCGATAGCTTCGTACTTTGTCCTGTAGAACCTGCACTATTTCTGACCCCACCTCCTTAGGACTTGATTTGCCTGATCAAATGTGCCTGGCTTGACACTGATCGGCATTAGACCTGTCTTGCCAATACAGATGAAATCATAGTCATCCAAAGTCTTGCCTGATATGCACTCAGCTTCTTCGTGCGGCCAATTCGCATCTGAACTGTCCATAGCTATCTGGGCTGAGATATCGGCTGGTACGACCTCGACTTCATCACCATTCCACTGTACGAGCAATTGGTGCATGGTTGATGGTATGCAGCAATTGGCGTGTATCCAATCTCGCCCAAGGAGCACGCTATAATTTCCTTTGGCTTTGATCACAAAGAATGCAGTCGGCAAAGTCTTGCTACTGACGGTCAGTTCCATGACCATTACTCCCTTTGCTTCAGTGGGGTCGCCCGTGAAGTCGTTTAAAACCATATTCGTTTTGATCAAATCTTCATCGGTCTTACCCAACTGCTTGCAGATAGTGAACGGCATCAAATTTACAATGGCCCCTCCATCCACCAACATCCTGGATATCGGCTTGCCGTTTATATGCCCTTTCAGATACAAAGGCTTTAAGTGTCGATGAGCATCCCGTGGCTTCTCAAACATGGCGTCTTGTGCGCCAAGACAGAGCTGGGCGAATGTGTCTTTGACCGATTCATTTTTAATCCTGAACTTGGCCGGTAGAGTGAAGACCATGTTGATGTCCATGGGAGGAGTATCATCTCGAATCATTGGTGACAAATATTTTGAGGAATCCGATTCTTCGTCGACTTGCTCCTTTCTCCTCCACTCCTGTTTCATAGTTTTTACTGGCCGTAGCTCGTTGAACACTTGGTCTCTCAATTTTTCTTCCTCAGCTTCCCTCATTTCTTATGTCCTCAAACGCTGAAGTCGCTTGCATTGGGATCAGCTGAGGCCTGATGGGCACCATCTTGGTTGAGGTTCAATCGGTTTACGGATTTTCCCGGCCAGATCACCCTCCTTGAGGGGTTCCGCATGCTTCGCCTGTTCCGTATGCTTGACCTGTCTTGGCATAGACAACCTCTCCTTAATCGGCTTCCTTTGTCTCGATCTCGTCTGATTGTGTATCGGCCTGGCCAATCGTCTTGGCCAATCTTCTTGGGGGTGATGCTCCATCAGGCATGATCGTGGCGATGGTAAAGCCATTCCTCTCTCCCGACAGAATTGCTAGAAAGGGCACCTCTGGTGGGCTCTCTCAAGATTATCTGCCCAGTACAAGTTACCTGGTTGACGAGGTCGTTGTTTTTGCCGATGACTTATTCTCTCATATTTCTCAAGCAGCTGTGAGAAAGTCGGCTTGGACTTAAACGCCGGCTTTCGAGATGGAGATCGCTTGGCTTTATACCAGCGCCCAACCTGCAGTTCCCCTTTTGGCTTAATCGTCCTCGAGTTTTTGCCATCTTGATCGACCTCTATTTGGAGCGAGCCAATCGTTATTTTGAGTGTTTCACCGTTTGAGCTAGACTGAACATCGACTCACCGGGCTAGCTTAGGTTCTTCATTCATAGGCTCCTTCCCTTTGCACAAGCACTGGACCATGTTGATCGGAAAAGGATTGACATCCACTTCCATGGCCCGCTCTTCTACGAATTTGAGCCGACCGTCTTCAATGGCCGACTGTATCTGCTGCCGAAAAATATTGCAGTCGTTAGTATTGTGTGAAAAAGAATGATGCCACTTACAATATCATCGTTTTTTGATCTCATCCGTCGATGGTATGACATATCCTTCTGGCAGTCGTATCAATTTTTCTTGCAATTATAAATCAAATATGCGATCGCATTTGGACACATCAAAGGTGTATTTAATCTCCGACTTATTCTTTGTCGACTTAAGCCACGAGCAGATAAGTGGTTTCTTAGGACCCTTTATCCACTCGGCTATATTTACATCTGCTTCATCTTCGAAAGCCTCACTTGAGCTGTAGTAGACCATGTTTACTTTGGTTTTATCCTTACCATTCCCGTTTAATCTAAATTTATCCTTAAACCCCTTGTTATCTAAGTATCGGCTCTCCTGTGCCGATACACGATGAAGCAGATGGCTTAGGTCGGAAAACTCTTGCCCGGCAAACTTTTCTTTCAGCGGTGGGATCAACCCTTGAAATGCCAAATCGACTAATTGGTCATCAGGTAACGTAACACTGAAGCATCGATTTCGCACCTCCCTAAATCTTCTGATGTAATCGGAAACCGATTCACCGAACTTCTGTCGGACAGAACTTAAGTTCGATATCCTAAGCTCTGGGCTGCCAGAGAAGAAATATTCATGGAATCGGCTCTCTAAATAGTTTCAAAAGTGGACCGAATTTGGAGGGAGGTTTGTAAACCAAGTGAAAGCAGTCCCTGATAAAGACAAAGGAAATAACTTATTTTTCAACCCATCGGACTGGGCTGCCTCGCCACATTGGGCAATGAACCGTCCGACATGCTCAAGAGTCATGACAGAATCATCTCCTGAAAACTTTGCGAAATCAGAAACCCTAAATTTATGTGGGTATGGCATGCGGTCTATGTAATCCGGATACGGCTTTCTGTAGCCGATCGTCTTCCCTTTAGGCTGTAAACCGAACTGATCTCTCAAGACTACAGTGATCTAATCAGCCCAATTGATATTATTGGTCGACGTAGCACTGAGATTGTGCCCATTGCAGTAAATGGCATCCTGCCCCCCGAGTGTAAACTCGGTCTGTCGACTAGTCCTGACCGACGGATGTTGCTGGGGCAATGGTTCATATCCATCGGTTTTTCCAACCGGAAACTCGGGTAGAGGAACGAAAGGCTCTGCATATGAAACTACCCTGTGCCAGACCGGATTCCTTAATTGAATCGGTCCCTAGGATTGAGGAATTCTATCAGATTTGATCGGTGGAGGAGCCGACTGGATGTAGGCGTTGGTCGATGCCGACGGAGGTAGGTTAGCTATCGTACCTAACTTTGCAGCGTCGGTATATGCATGGTAATGGGTAATCCTACTTGGACGAGAATTTCCTGAGACCAACACAGTGGGTTGAGTCGGCATTAATGAGGGTGTTGGAGCCGACACTTTTACCGTGTTGGTAATGGATCTAGCAGTCCTCTAGACGATGCCAACTCTTGTGCAATTATTTTAACGCTATTTTCTATCATCGGCTTTAAAGTTGTAACCAAGGCTGATGACTGATTGATTAATGCGTGATGCACAGACTGCTCAATCATAACAGACAATTCGGCTTGAGCCGGTAGATATCAGCTTACCGGGTTTGCCGAGACACCATCCTTGCCAAGGGGATTCAACGTTGGAAGCGTCATCTTCTGTGTGACCCTTCGTCGGGTTTTTTTTGGTAATAACCCAACATCATCTCCTCCAGAGCAGCTTTCTGATCTTCAATCTCCTTGCGCTGTTCCAAGGTCAGATCGTCCAAAGTGGGGACGATTATTGCGTCAGCATTGATGTCAGCCGTTTGAGCAGAGTTCCCTGCTGCCATCTTCCGGTGTCGGTCCCACCGGGCGTGCCAAAAATGTGTTGACGCCAAAAACTTGAAGTAGGGTTTCTAGTTGCAACACACCAGACGAACATCGGGTTCAAGCGTGCCAATCGATTTGACCCTGCAATCGATAGGGAAAAGGCCGTGAAATTCGCTCAAAGCCAATATCGAAGAATAATCGGCTAAATTCGGACCAACCAAAGGCCGATCAGGGCATAAATAGATTAGCCGACCAAGGCTAATCAAGGTGTAAAGGCAGATTAGATCTGAGAAGGCGATACGCAACAAAACAGAACGAATCAGGCTTGAGATGAAATCGAAGGTGACCAACAATCGGCGATACGCAACTTTATTGATCGAAATCGACTTACAAACGAAAGTATTACAAGATTAAAAGCTGAGAGAATAAAAACTAGCAGATGCGACTTATGTTGTGGATGTCCCTCTTCAAACGGCCTGGGTTCATCTTATATACCCATCAGCCGATCCGAGTCCTGTTACATTACGACAATAGAGTCCGTGTCAGCTAGGGTTTCCTAAACGGTCTTCTGTTTCCAAATATCCACCGTACATTATCCAAACTTCCGCAGATTTGCTGATTGTTCCGTACCTTCCAAAATTTGGTGCAAACAGAACGTTAAGAATGATTGGTCACCTCGACATCGGTGGGGTGGTGGAGCTGATGTTGGCCGCGTGCCCATGGCAGCGACGAGCCAATGATCACTGGCGACATCGGCTCAGAGCCCTCGTTGCCGCTGGCCATGGCCGACGACCGGGATGAACAGCTCCAGTCCCTGTACGTATCCCTCACGGCCATCGCGCTCTCTGATCTCATGCACCTATCCATATGCAACTGGGCGTGGTCTAACTGCACAATTTTGGCGGTCAGTGCGAACGGAAATGCGGGGGATCATTCTTAGGATACTGCAAGTGGGGTCCCGTGCAGTTTCTACAGTCCTTAAGCAGTCCTCGTAGGCGAGGACCATCCGATCGGGGCATTAGACGGTCTAGATCGGTCAAAAATGAAATAAACAGTGTTTTGCTATAGTGTAATGAACAGTGCTTTTAAACAGTAAAAAGATATGCATAATATCGATCTGGACCATCCAAATCAGATCGGACGGTTCTTTAAGAACTGCTTAAGTTACAGCCCTAAAGAACTGTACGGGATCTGCGTCCACTTAGGGATGGCAACGGGTCCGGGTACCTCCGGGTCCAGCCTCCGTGGACCCGAACCCGAAACCCGAAGTTTGGACCCGGACCCGAAGTCAGTCATGGGTCCAAACGCGGACCCGGACCCGGACCCGGACCCGATGGGTACCCAGACCAGTTATCATGACTTAGGTGTGTATGCATGAGGTATTCAAATAAAATAAAAAAAAGGCTAGAATGGGTCCGGGTACCTCCGGGTCCAGCCTCCGTGGACCCGAACCCGAAACCCGAAGTTTGGACCCGGACCCGAAGTCAGTCATGGGTCCAAACTCGGACCCGGACCCGGACCCGATGGGTACCCGGAACAGTTACCATGACTTAGGTGTGTATGCATGAGGTATTCAAATAAAATAAAAAAAGGCTAGAATGGAGCTTGAACACAAGACCTCTTGATTCAATCACAAGGTTCCTTCTATTGAGCTATAGTGTGACTTATGACAAGGGTGTGTACTAATCTATTTGAACTCACCTCACCTTCTCTAATATAGTGCAGGTGCAGGTACCCACGGTCCAAAATAAGACCAGATTTGCACCGGGCCCAAACTGGACCCGAAATAATATACCCGTGGGTTCAAATTTAGACCCAGACCCGGACTTATCGGGTCGGGTACCCGCGGGTACCTAGACCCACGGGTATTTTTGCCATCCCTACGTCCACTGCAGGCGTACCATGGCAGTGGATGTTTGCCTATCAGGCACGTCTGAGTAAGTGGGCCCACTTGTGCCCCAAGCTCTTCTGGATATTCATATGGATGGCTTCAATTTTTTCGGAATCAGCCCACAGATTTCATTTTCTCGAATCAGCCGCTCAAATTTCGTTACCCAGAAACTTTAGTGTCTAGTTAATCGAAGTACATCATTGTCTACTCTCCGAAACCTGTTTGGCATAAACATGACCCACCAAATTAAGCCGCATACGGCTTCAACTTGGAAACCAAATATTAACAAGCGCGGATGTTTTCTTTACGGAATATTGATGAATCATGTATGCCTTATTTCATTCAAAATTTTCTCTATAGTTCTAATGCTCCAAACGAGGCCGCCTTTTCAAAGCGTTCCTTCTGATGTGCGTCAGATGTTTCAGAAGATTTGGAAATGTCACTCGTCTGCCACTGTTTTGGATGGTCAAAATAGATAGACAGATAATCGGCAAACGCTGAATATAATTAATTATTTGACTAACTGACTTCTTCTGGGTCCATGTAAGCAAAACAATCGCTGTCCCATTGCTACAAAAACAGCTAAGCTGCTTACGAGCTTATCCATCGGGACCCCTGCAAGGCTACAGCGGCACGACTCCTGTGATATTCTCGCCGGCCGGGTGAGGAGATCACCTGGTGAGTCGAATGAAACGCCACGTTTACCGGACTGAACCGCAGCAGCTCTGAAGCTGCTAAGCATCATCGTGTTGGTTCTCAACCTCGACCTTATACTCTTCTCCACGGTTAGACCTTAGCCTTTTAATTTTCTTTTCTTATTGGTTCTCAACCTCGACCTTATAAATTTTGAAGTAGTTTAAAGCTTCATCCTTTGTTTTCAGCAAATACACATAACAATAACGTGTTGCATCGTCTATGAAAGTTAGAAAATATCTTTTGCCTCCTTTTGTCAACAATCTATTCATCTCACACAGGTCAGAATGGATAATATCTAATGGTGCCAAATTCCTTTCTTCCTCTAACTCCTTAAAGGGTTTCCGAGGTTGTTTTGCTTGCACGCAAGATTGGCACTTTGATCCTTTGACAATATCACATTTTGGAATTATTTCAAATCTGGACATTCGAGCAATGGTATCATAACCAATATGACATAAATGAGAATGCCAAACATTGGATTCACAATTATTAACTTGAGTAGCAACATTTAAATTTAAACAAGACTCTAGAACACTTAAGCGGAACAGGCCTCCGCTCTCATAACCTTTTCCAACAAAGTTTCCAAACTTGGACATTACAACTTTATTAGACTCAAATACTAGCTTATAACCATCTCGACATAATAGGGAACCACTGACAAGGTTCTTATTTATTGTTGGCACATCTTTGACGTTTCTCAAAGCAGACAGTCTTCCTGAAGTGAGCTTCAGTTCTACCGTGCCAACACCACGCACAAAAGCATGCGACCCATTCCCCATTAGGACGGAGGAAGCCCCTGCTGCCAGGTAAGAAGAAAATAGAGATATGTCAGAACATACGTGAACATTTGCACCCGTATCAACCCACCAATCGGTGGATTGACATCTTTGAAAAAACAAGGAGAATTACCATACCCTCTCAAGTAGTTCCCTCACTTATGGTCACGTTGGCAATTTTCTTGCCTTACTCATTTGGCTTTTTTTTGCGGAAACGCAGGTCTTTAGCCATGTGACCATCTTTTCCGCACACAAAACAGTAATGTTCTTCATATCTTTCTTCTCAAACTTCTTCTTCTTGAAGCTAGTATTTTTATTTGGTTTCAAGCCTTTGTTGTTGTTGCCACCCTTCTTCTCAATCACATTTGCATTGTTTGGTTCCTGAGAAGAAGTTTTTGGTGCATCTTTGGCTCGGCTTTTTCTTCCACATCGAGGCGACAATGAGATCTTCAATAGAAATCTCTTCCCTCTTGTGTTTGAGACCGATGGCAAAATTCCTCCAAGATGGGGAAGTTTAGCCACAATGCCCGACCACAAATTTTGCGGTAAAGCACATCCCAAATGTGCAATCTCGCCCACTAGTAGTGAAAGTCATGCGCTTAAGCAACAATCGATTTAGACTCATCCATAGTAAAATCGAATAGTTGCTCAGACGTATACAACCAAATGACCGACCTCGACTTCTGCATATTTTTGTTCAAGAGCCAACCACAACTCAGTGGCAGATGTGTAACTCATATACACATCATATAACTGATCTGCCAAGATGGTCAGAATGCAGCCCAATGCGGTGTTATTCGCATTCTCATACTGTGCATTCTCCTCATCCATAAGCAGGTATTGAGGGAAAATCACCCACCACATACCCAGAGACATGAGCCAAAACTTAGCTCTAGTTTGCCACCTACGGATGTTCTGACCATTGAACCTCTCAAGTTTCATGGCATCACTTGCACCAGCCATTGCTGAATCACATTCACAAAAATAATACCAATAAGGTTTCTGGATTGTTGTAAATCTAGGTATTATTTTAATTTCAGATTTGAATATGAGACATAATTCCAAAATAATCAAACACAACAGGCTAGACAAAAGACACCACATATTTCTGAAAAGTAGATCCACAGAGAAAAAATAGGAGAATCCTTACGATGGGCTTGATGACGAAAAGAAGCGGTAGAAGATAGCGGCCGTAGTAGAGGAAGTAGTCGACGCAGATGAAGCGATCGATGTCGTGGATCGTCAATAGCAGAAGAAGAGCTCGGCGGTCATGCGGTTGTGCTTGCCGAAACCTTATTGCCGCCCGTGCGAGTTCTCAGCAACAGCGGTTCGGAGATTCCGCTCTCCTTGCCTCTTGGTGCACGCCGAGAGGAAGGTCGATGAAAAACAGCGCAAAGACGAAGACGCAACACAGGTCACAGTGGATGAACGCGAGCGCAAAGCAAGCAGTCTCATCTATCTGGACGTCTCCAGATTTATAGCCTTGCACCAGTAACGTTCAATAAATTGACCATTACAGCACCATTATACGCTAATAACTGCAGGTCATTGAAATGACAGTTTCTATTAGAAACTGACGTCATTATCATGGCTGTTTCAAATATCAGTAAATGACCCCATTAATAATAGAGAGAAACCGAAAATTAAAAAAGGTTTAAACATGCCAGGAAATTAATCCAAGTCACAAGTCACGCGGGAAAAATACGCGGTAATTCGCGAAATACGCGTGCGCGCGTGTGATTTTAGCCGTGCTCCTCACCCTCCATATGCCTCATTACAAGGCATGGTGGGAGCTCTCCCTTTTAAATTGACACTCTCCTCTTTTAACTAGCAATATGATACTATTATTTGTAGTTTTGGTATTAGAGATAAATGGGCCACTTGGGCCTCATTTCTAACAACCGCAACTGCCATCTTCTCGTGATGGGATCGGCGGAGGACGTAGCAGTCAGAGCCCTCGTGTGCGACGGTGGCAGCAAGGTCGGTCCCCTCATTGAGGGGCATGCGGTGCGCTTGGTGCGGGCACACGAGGAACATAGTGATCTGTTGCAACATGACGACCAAGCGGTCGGCGTCGACGACCTGCAGCATGCGGACGGTGAGCGACGGCTGAAGGGTAACGTTGCCTAGGTCAATGCTCTGGTCACCGTCGATGAAGACGACGGGCGATACCATGGATGTGGATGTGTGTGGGAGAGAGGGGGAGGATAGCTCAGGGGATGGAGGCATAGAGGCGATGGAGCGAGCATATGGCAATTCACAAGAGAGAAGCTGGGCAAAAAATCCGACTCTGGAGGTGTTTTTTTCCTCCCCAGTGAAATGGGTAGGATGGGCTGGGATTTTTGAACTCGTGCGGTCATCCAAACGTCGAAGTGGGGTCCCGTGCAGTTCCTACAGTCCTTAAGCAGTCCTCGTAGGCGAGGACCATCCAATCGAGACATCAGACGATCTATATCGGACAAAAATGAAATAAACAGTGTTTGCTACAGTATAATGAACAGTGCTTTTAAGCAGTAAAAAGATATGTATAATACCAATCTGAACCATCCAAATCAGATCAGACGGTTCTTTAGGAACTGCTTAAGTTGCAGTCCCAAAAAACTGTACGGGATCTGTGTCCACTACAGGCGTACCATGGCAGTGGATGTTTGCCTATCAGGCACGTGTGGCTGAGTAAGTGGGCCCACTTGTGCCCCAAGCTCTTCTGGATATTCATATGGATGGCTTCAATTTTTTCGGAATCAGCCGACAGATTTCATTTTTTCGAATCAGCCGCTCAAATTTCATTACCCAGAAACTTTAGTGTCTAGTTAATCGAAGTACATCATTGTCTACTCTCCGAAACCTGTTTGGCATAAACATGACCCGCCAAATTAAGCCGCATACGGCTTCAACTTGGAAACCAAATATTAACAAGCGCGGATGTTTTCTTTACGGAATAATGATGTATCATGGATGCCTTATTTCATTCAAAATTTTCTCTATAGTTCTAATGCTCCAAACGAGGTCGCCTTTTCAAAGCGTTCCTTCTGATGTGCATCAGATGTTTCAGAAGATTTGGAAATGTCACTCGTCTGCCACTGTTTTGGATGGTCAACATAGGTAGACAGATAATCGGCATACGCTGAATATAATTAATCATTTGACTAACTGACTTCTTCTGGGTCCATGTAAGCAAAACAATCGCTGTCCCATTGCTACAAAAACAGCTAAGCTGCTTACGAGCTTATCCATCGGGACCCCTGCAAGGCTACAGCGGCACGACTCCTGTGATATTCTCGCCGGCCGGGTGAGGAGATCACCAGGTGAATCGAATGAAAACGCCACGTTTACCGGACTGAACCGCAGCAGCTCTGAAGTTGCTAAGCATCATCGTGTGCCAACCTAGCACCGCCAAAGCTTCTTGGACACCTGTAGCTAGACAGATTTTCTACTCTTTTTAGAGCTCCATTTCGCACTGCGCGGTACACGTGGAAGTTCACTTCGACGTAATAATTTGCTATGCGACCGATTCTGAATTTCTTCACATAAATGGCGAGAAACATCTTCAGTATATATCGAACTCACAAAGGCACATCACAATATTGAAAGAAAACCATGATGCTGCAAAGAGTAGAGTTTTACGAATTGAGTCGGCTAAAAAAATCGCCTCCTCCCGCCTGAACACCTCTCTCCTTTTTTTTGTTTAACCTCGAGGATGGCTCTCACCAACTCGGTGCCTTTGCTACATGCCCAACTTACACCGTCTCCTCCCGCCGGTCGCCACCGCTTCGCTTTGTAAAACCTAATCTGGCCTTTGCGCTCATGAAGGCGGCTCCATAACTTTAGAAAGTAGAAAACATGGCTTTTTTAGCATACTTTTGGTTTAAGGACAAATGATGGATGGGATGACTCGATCCTTCTTTTTACATCTATTCAGTTGTTTGGTTAGGTGAATAAGGATATCCGACTCTTAAGAATATTTCTAAAAAATGCTGGATGAGACCATCCAACTTTCATCCGTTCAATTAAATATAAACTTGAATAGCTTCATCCTTATTAGGGTAATGGTCCTATCTATCCACCTTTATCTTGAACTAAACAGAACCTTATATCTCTTGAGGGAGTAGTATTTTGGAATAAAAAGTAGTAGAGAAAAAGGAAAGCTTTGTTGAGAGTCGGTAGACCTCTGGCCCATGGCGTCCCTCCCTCCAACTCTCCGATCTACTTTTCGGAGAGAGAGTGGCCCGATCATCATTCTATTATGGGCTAAACCCGTCCTTTTTCTCTCCTCTTTCTGTGTAGTGGCGCTCCATTTGCAAAGTTGACACTTGGTGTTCTCTTCTCCTCCAAGCTGACGCACTCCCACCTAACCCAAATTCCTCCTGCTAGATCCTTTCCTCTATTTTTCTGACTCGAATCCACCCAAATCTCCTCTGTTTCTGAGGAACCCCCCCAAATTTTCGCATGTTTTTTTTTTCTTTCTCTGGATTGGCTTTTCCTGAGCTGAACCATTGAGGGAGGCTGTGGCGGTAAGCTTGCCGTCGCCGGCCATGCTGCGCGAGTTCTTGGCCGTGGTGGTGCGCGCGGCGCTGCAGTGGGCGCTGGCGTCGCTGCTGCTCGCCAACGGCGCCGCCTTCTGCCTCATCGCCGCTGCGGCGTCGTGGCTTCGCCTCGGCCCGCCCTGCCTCCTCTGCGCCCGCGTCCACCGCCTCCTCTGCTCGCCCAATTCCTCGTCCTCCTCTGACGCCGCCGCTTCCGGCCAGGAACACGACGCCTTCCGCCGCCTCCTCTGCGACGCCCACGTCGCCGCCGTCGCCGCCTCGGCGCACCCGAAACCAGAGCAGCTGCAGATGCAGCAGAAGTGCTCTGCTTCTGATCATGTCGACAGGGAGAGGAAAGATGGAGTGGAGCCAGATCATTCAGACAAACTTGGAGGTAACCAGTCGATTGCTTCTTCTCTTCTGCCGGTACAAATAATCTCTGAACTAATTGCTTGAAATTACTAGTATCAATCAATTACCACTTAACAAATGACCGCGTCACGCGCATCGCGTACGAGGAATTGGTTTAAGAATTCCATCATCGGATGGAGTTGTTGGTGTTTCAAATCAACTAGACTGGAAGCTTTTTCCTACGGTTGGTCGATCGCTTTGCTGGAAGCAACTGGCATCTCTTGTTCTTTTGGTTGATGCAACTTTAATAGTTTAGCTTTTGCAATGTTCTTGGTAGGAGCTTTTAGAGGAAAGCAGTAGAAACAGACCTTTGATGCGGTTTGAGACACCATCCAGGCGCAAAATGATTCGATGATCTACTGCATAAGAATTATTTAGAGAGGTCATTCCCTCAAATTTCAAGGGGTGGTAATGCGTTGCAATGGATTTTCACTTTCTAGTGTACAACGCTGTGAGGGAGTAAGATCTAAGGAACTGAACCCGATTTAGCAACTGTCCACTTCAATCGTTGCAAAATGCCGTGATAGGTTGTGAACGATAAAGGTGGTGCAATTGCCACTCCGGTGTTGACCTAAAATGGCAATTCCATCGATGGAGCTGAAATTTGCAAAACCCGTATTTGCGCCAAGGAGTGACTTCCATCAAAATGATCGCAAGCTCACAAGCAGCTGAACAATGTACGGTTGTAGTATAAGCAGTGGCGGATCCAGATCAAATTTTAGGGGTGCTCACTGGCTTAGTGAATGCCCTTTCTGCCCACCACTCGCTGCTTGGTCAGCGCATGCCCCTGCAGACTGGGTCTGTCATCGGCTTGGCCCCTGTAGCTCGCCGCCCCCTCGGCGACAGGAGGTAACCATGGTGCTGCTGATAGTAGGGTGTGTTCTAGCCCCCTTACACACCGTTAGGTCTGTCCCGAGTACAAGGCCGTGGCGGCGGTGTAAAAGTTCAACTTTAGAGACTGCGCTGTGTTGAAACAGTGCCTCATAGTTTGAAACGAACAGAATGAATCAGAGACTTTTAGACGCGATAAGTTGTACAAAGGTTCGTGCTACTCCTTAAGAACACAGTTCTAACAGAAGTTTTTGCAAAGTCGTAGTACTACTAAAGTACTAATCTACTGTGGTGGTACGAAAATGGGTAACAGACTGTCATCAGATGACTTGCTTCTTGACAACATGTGCCGCAGGTCTGGAGGCTCACCGCGTCGTCTCCATCGGCAGCGAGATCTGCGAGCAGGACCACCACGGCGACAACGAGCAACCTAGCTCCACCGACCTTAGCAACGTCGCAAGATCCAGCAGCGTCGACAGCGGCGACGGTGACGGCGATGACCCCTACGTCTCCCTATTCGAGCTCGCCCCCATCGTTGCGCGGGCAGACGACCACTCCGACCATTTCCAAGAACTCGACAAGATGCCGGAGCAGCAGCGCGAGAGCATGTCCCGCGAGGCCGCCGGGACGGCTGAAGGCGTTGAGCGGCAGACGGTGGGCCGGCTCGTCGCCGCCCTCAGGGCCCAGCGGAGGGAGCTGGCGGCCCTGCGCGCGGAGCTGGAAGGCGAACGGCGCGCCAGGGCGGAGGCCGCGGAGTACCAGCGGCAGTTGGAGGAGCAGGGCGAGTTCGACCGGGAGGCGGTGCGGCTTGCCATGCAGCTCGTTCACGAGACGGAGACGGAGAAGTACGGCCTGCAGCGGCAGCTCGACGCGTGCAGGGTCAAGGCCCAGCTCTACGAGTCCTCCATAGACGTCGCCACCTCGCTGCCGGTGGGCCGGCCGGAGGTGGAGAAGGAGGCGCGGGACGGCGGCGGCCGCCGGGAGGCGAGCGGGAACGACGACGGCAGCAACAACTACCAGTCGCTGGTGGACTTCTTGCCGGGGTCCGTGTACTCCTCCTCGCCGGACCTGGCCAACCTGCTGAAGCTCTACACCGAGGGCAATGGCACCGCTCGTCGTCAGAGGGACGGCCCGACCGATAAGTCGGCCATCGCGGTGGTCGCCGAGGAGGAGGAGGAGGAGGCGGTCGCCGTCACGGTCACAGCTGCTTCTGATTCCAATGGGCACGGCGATACTGCCACCAGCGTCGCGGTGGTGTCTGATCATGTCGACGAGGCCACCGAAGCCGCTTCGTCCTGATGAGCTCTCTAAATCCTGTGAGAAGAAAGAAGAGATCGAGCACGCAGAAGAATCTGATTTGATGCACATCGAAGAGTGAAATCTTCTCACAGCATGCACAAGCGTATCATGATCGATCTCTCAATGTGTATTGAATTTGTTTCGTATAAACCGCATTCTTTACTCTTGTATATAGAGCTTGAAAGGGAGATCGAGGTGTACTAGTTCTGATTGTGTTCTTGCCTTCGTTTTTTCTCCAAGGTTTTGGCACTAGTTATGTATCATTCCTTCACAAAGAATGTCGCAGTCACGACGTACAAGGCACCACCATCCGCACCATCGAGCCGAGTCGCCGTCGGTCGTGGGGCTTCCGCCTCCGGCTCGATGATGGAGAAGAAAGGCCAAACCACGCTCAAATCACATCACACTCGCACGCTAGTGAGGTAGGTGATGTGGGATCGGCACGTTGCAGGCTCGCAGTACTAAAATTCGGCCGCGGAAGAGGAGGCAGCCTCGGATGGTGGATTAGGATTCTTCTCGCTTTTCTCGGTGATCGACACGGTGAAGAGATGAAGGATATTGATTGTGGCGATGCCCTCATCAAGGTAGGGCGCAGGGTACCTACGAGGTGTGGAACGGACCACCGTGCCGCCGTGGACGACGAGCTCCCACCGTGCATGTGACCTGATGTAGACTCGCTCGTAAACTTCACTTGGTTGCCTGAAACTCGGTAACTTCACTTGGTTGTAAACCTAGAGTTACTGGTGATGTTTTTAGGGAAAGATGTCTCTGGCAATGATCGGTGCCAAATGGATTGATGACAAATTTTGTCAAGCTAAACATAAACAAAAGTTTTTTTTACGCTCCTCGGAGAGGTAGAACAGGGCACCAGTACCTCCTATGTTGTAAGAAGGTACCAATCAAATCTGTTCGTTAATTTAGCAAGGGCATGATCGGTATTGCATAGTTTGTAAACCTAGAGTTAAATTGTGTTAACCTCTTTCCGCATTAGGCCTCCAAATATGTCACCGATCATGGCGCCTCATGGAAGAGCAGCCAATCGTGCATCCCCGCCTTTCCGTTCCCGACACAGCTCCGTTCCCAACACAGCTGGCTGCATCCGGTTTGCCGCCGCGCCGCCAACCGCCCGAGTCCGCATCAGTTGCGAACCGCACAACACCTTGCAGACCAAACTCAAATAGGTCTTTCCTGCATGCTTTCGATGGCTAGCTTCGCTCGTGTTGGATATTTCTATAATATCCTCACCTGCTAGTGTGAAGATCTATGTGAAGCGATTGTGAGGTTAGTCTTATATTACTTACCTAAAATAATTTCTAGTGATATATAATGATTATTAAGTCTAAACATAACATCTGCAGACTAACCTTTTTACTTGAGCCATAATGCATGCATAGACACATCTCACGGTGGGCTAGACATTGAGCAGATTCCAAGCCATGGCGTTATAGTTTCAATAAACAACGGCTGAAAGTTTTGATCTAGTTAATTAACTTTATAGCAGAAATTTATATACTAGCTATTGAATCAAGCCTATTCATATTACGCCAGTAGATCAGTTTCAAATATGTCAAATACAAATGATCCGAGTGTCGAGTGCTCTTTTATTCAAGGAAAAATTGATCGAGTGTCGATACAGAAGTTACTTTTGCTATGCACGCATGACGATGCCAAAAAAAAAACCCCTAAGATTTCTCATCAAAATTATAGATAGTGGCCAAGCAACCGATAGAACAATGTAATTAGTCTCCCGTCTTATTCACCGTCTGCCATCGAGGAGGGTGATAGCTTGCCAGATTTGGGTGGGATGCCATGTACAAGAGGCCGCCGCCAGGATCGAATGATGGCTTTAGAGATGAGATTGGGAAGTAACAAGGGACAGGTTTAGAATTTTTCTAAAATAATACATGAAAAAAATAAAAAATACAAAAATAATAAGCAAAAAAAAATAACAGAAGTAGGCTATTGTCGCTATTCAGAATACCAATATCTTTAAATCGCCATTCTGAATGGCAATTTAATGATGTGGATGCCACGCAGGATTTATGTCGTTATTTTGATTAGCGATAGAGAAATGGCAACAAAACTTGGTCGCCACTAGAAATTGCGACATAAATATGTCGCCAATCAAACTTGATACATTGAAGGAAAAAAGATTTTTTGAATTTTTAAAAAATAATACACAAAAAAATAAAATATTAGGAAACTAATAAGCCAAAAGGAAAAATTGCAGAATTAGGTCACTGTCGCTTTTCTGACTGGCGGCGTGTTGTCATACTGGCCTGACAAAGCAGTAGGCAGTGTGTTGTCATTTTGCTGTGAGAAATTAGGGGCAACGTGTTGCCATTACATGTTTAACTGTTCATTGCATATTTAATGGTTTGAACAGAATGAAATGAAAGAAAGATACTAGTTCATAATAAATAGGGGATTATATGACACATACAGTTTGGTTCGGTGCCCATGTTCACGTTGGTACTTTGGACGATACCAATGGCGGCACAGAGCAACCACGAACATAGACAAAAGTATGATACAAGTGAACCTTTTGAAATTGTAAAAGGATGGCATAGACTACGCTTTATGGGCAGAGGACGTTAAAGTTTGAATCGGTAACCGTACAACACCATAGGGAGTGCTGATTGTTAGGACAGCATGAACGGGTTGTTGGTCACAGTAGTGATAAGTGTAAGATCGAGGATGAGCCTAGAGGGGGGTGAATAGGCTTTTCTAAATTTTTTATCACTAAAAATCAAGTTTAATGATTTCTAAGAACTAGTGACAATTTTAATACTTAGCAATTTTAGTGATCACCATATAATAATGTCTACTCAACTATATCAATGGCTAAGCAAGTAGCAAGAAGAAAATCAATTTGATAGAATTGCACAAAAGTAAAGCAACGCAAACCACAAGTAATGAACACGCGAATTTTTATCCCGTGGTCTCGGAGACTTGCTGGTCTCCCCTACTCCACGTTGAGGTGACTTGAACTTCTTCAAGCCGGCTCCTCTCGCTTGAGCCTTCCCCGATCACTAGAGGTAGCTCTTCCCTGCTCCGGGTAGATGAGCTCCTTGCCTTCACAACGATTGGGTCTTCTCACAACCTTCTTTGAGAAGATCACCAATCCCGATCGCCTCCAAGCCGTGTAGGAGGCGGCAACCTCCAAGAGTAATGAATATTGACGCTTGCTTGAGACCAAATGTGAATGTCTAAGGCTCAATTACTTAATGCTCAACTCAATTCTCTCCTAGCTCTTTCAAATATGTGAATTTGATGCACAAAGAGATGTGGAGACTAACAAGGGCTCAAGTGTATTCAATGAGGTTCAAGAAGTTGCCTTGAATGCAGGTGAGGGGGTATATATAGCCCTCACCAACCAAATGTAGCCGTTGCTTAAAAGTTACTCAAAAACGTGCAGAGAGGGTAGTGTTACCGCACCCATGGCCGGTGCTACCGCACCTCTGTGACCAACGGTCACTGGCGAGCAATAAATGCAATGGGCAGTGTCCAACGGTTACTTGGCCGGTGTTACCGCAGATGGTACGGTATAACCGCTCTCCGGTCATACCTCAGGCATTTGCGGTCATACCGCACACTGTGGCCAAGAAACAGATGCTCTGGAAAAAACAGACCGTGTGGGGGTGCGGTAGCACCGCAGGCCGGTGTTACCGCGTGACTTTGCGGTCATACCGCACACGCTGAGCAAGAAAGCAAACGCTCTGGAAAAAGCGCGCAGCGCTAGATGCAATAGCACCACTCGGTAGGTGTTCTGCAAGACGACCTTCTTGGTCATACCGCACTTTGGCAAGAAAGACTCCATTTTTAATCTCTTATGATTTCAATTTTAAATCATCAATTCCAGAGTTGTCAATTTTAATTTGGTTTGAGCCTTGACACTTTTACTCGACATCAAACTTACGACAATGACCCCTCTTAATAGTACGACACCTATTCTAGTAATCCGATCTTTTCTCTCCTATCATCGAGATCGGTAAAACTATGAAAAAGGTCCTTCTATATTATACCTGGGTCATCTTGCCTTCATGCATTGGTCTTCTATTTTTGCGTCGATATTCTTTTGTCCATTGTTTTTAAAATAACCTGTACTCAAACAACTCAATTCAAAGACATTAGCACCTTAAAACTTTATTGTTATCAATTACCAAAACTCAAATTAAATTTAGGGGCCTAGATGCTTTCAATCTCCCCCTTTTTGGTAATTGATGACAATCCTTTTAAGAAGATGAGTTAAAATGAAGTTTTCGAGTTTTGCAACTTAAGGAATTTAGTTGTAAACCCGACATAGTTTGTTTTAACGATATTTGCCTTTTAGAGATAAAAGAATTATAGTGGCAACATATCATCAAATTTTAGCTAAGAAACTCCTCAACAAGTGTGCATATAAGAAGTATTTTTAGAGAAAGCATTAATGGATTCATTTAAATTTTGGCAGAGTTTCCCTTAGAGAATTGGAGCCATGATAGAACAACATTATTAATAATGTGCAGTGAATATGCGAGCAATATGAATGACACAATATAATAGCAAGGAGATCATTAAATTTAAAAACATCCAAAAGAGTTCAACTTAAACCATCATCCAACAAACAAAAGTCAAGACATCACAACCAAAACGACAAACGAGGTTTATTAGCTTACAAAAGGATAGAAAGGTATATATAAGCTAATCCTCGGCGGCTAATCTTCTTTCTTTCAACTATTTCTCCCCCTTTGGCATCAAATACCAAAAAGGAGACAACACCGAAGCTCATGACGAAGGCGGAGGATGACGACGAGATGAATAACGAGAACCATAACGGCGATACTCGTCAAAAGAAGAACGAAGATCGGCGATCTGGGAGTCAATGTTGTGCACATGCTCTCTAACATCCTCAACAACCTGACGAGTTTGAGCCTGAGATGCCTCAATTCTGGCAAAGTTATCCACCATAGTAGTTTGGAGGTTCACAAAGTTGCTCATCATGGCACTATGCATTGCTTCAAAGTTATCATGAGCCATGCCGGTGTAGTGATATGCGGGAACCTCTTCTTGACCATCCCCGACAGCTGAAGGAGGTTGTTGGTGAGATGACTGACCGCGCTGACTTAGAGGACCAAATTCTCTTGGCTTATATGGCTTGTGAACACCGCCACAGCCACCACGGAACCCCGTCACCCTCTTGATAATCATCATGATATATGGTGCGAAGTAAATCCTCTTGCCGCGGTCTCCAGCAGAAGAAGAGATCTCACGAAGAATGAAATCAACTACATCAAATCGCTCCCTTTTCATGATTTTGTCCATTATGTTCCAAGCAAAACCTCGAATCATGTCAAAATTACCACTCTTGAGGTGAATGGTAACTCTCACTATCCTGTTAATGAGACTTGCTGTGGGGAGAAGATTTTCCATCGTACCGGGCCTCCTGATGCGAGCAGAGGGGTCATAGAAAGAAAGTTGCTCGGCCAAGGATAGAATAGGAGCGTTGTAGATTTTGTGCTGACCATTGTGATGAACACCCCAAACATGCTCAATCTCCTCTTTAGTCACTGAATATACCGCAGAGTCAGTCATCCATGTAATCTCATCAAATGCATCAAAGATGTGGATGGTGGCATAAAATTGGCGAATCAAATCTTCATTATAATCACACTTCATACTCACAAATGATACCACATCTGCTCCATGAAATAGTTCTGGCACTCCAACAAATAGGGGTATTTTCCTGATGTGCTCCCAGCTGACCCATTTATGTTCAGCAAAATCCTTATTTAAATAGATTTCGTGATATACCTTTTGCTGGAAGAGGGTTCTGAATTTGTTGAGGGTTGCAGACCGAGGAAGCATGTACTGATTTGCTTGGCGGAAGGAATAATATTGTTCCCCTTTAATCTTCCTCAGATCCATTGTTGGCTGAAAACCTTCAAAATTCTCTTCTTCGTGTTCCGAACTCTCGTTGTCACTTCCATTTCCTCCCTCAAAATAAACGTCCATGCTATCATCCTCTTCACTCGATTCCGAGGCAACTTCCTTGCCTCTTCCTCCACGAGATGATCCACCCAATTCTTTTCTTACTTTCCTTCGGATAGATAGGTCTCTTGCCCTTCGGAACTGAGAGTCTTCACTGTCACTGTCATGAGGAGCGGACAAGCCTCGACTATGAGTGTATTTATGAACCACTCCGCTGCCACAAGCGGGAACATTCTTGGTCCTTGGCATGGTGACTGAGATGACAGAGAACGAAGAATGTGAAGACAAAAGAGAAGAGCTAGGATACTCTAAGATAGGTTAAAGACACTAAATGTGGCAAGAGTATGCTAAAAATTTATTTTGTGGCCGGTAAGACAGTGCTAGTGCGGTACTACCACAGGTAGGTGCGGTGTTACCGCTTTGTCTTGTGCTACTACTAAGGAGTTCTTGATATGACCGCCATAAAGGGACTTTGCAAGAAATTCGCACAACCGAGTGATGTAGATGGATCGAACCAATAAAAATTGCATATAATCATTGGAACACATCCATTTACCCATTTCTCACAAAGATTTTCAATCGATTCGCGTACTTTTGCCACATTATGCATCTAACCCTAGATTAGAGAAAAGGTCCTTAGGGCATGGATTTTTCAAGGAAAAAGGAGAAGAGATGAAGGAGAATAGATACCTTGAATCCGATGAACACGAGGAGAGGAAGGAATTTGAGAGAAGAGCCTTGGATCACAGGATTTTGATTTTGGGAGAGGAGAAGTTCTTGAGTGGAGAGAGAGTAGAGAGGAGGAAATGAGGAGAAGGGGTGCGGCTGAGAAGAGATAAGGGAAAAGAGAGAAGGTGTAATACCGCAAAAATCATTTTCCTGGGTTTTTGGCCGGAATTGTCTTCATTTTCTTAATTCAAGGATTTATTCGGGAGAAACGTTTTGTCGCCTCGCAGTTTATTAAAGGTTTTGAGTTTTCCTTGAAATACTTATCGGAATGGGTGTTTTCTCCCTGTCGTTTAGTTTGGCGGCAATTTTTGTTTTTCTTGTTAATTGTCGTTTCGCGCCAAGAATTGAAATTAGTTGATTAGCTTCAAGGGCTTAAAGTTAGACTTTGGTTTTTAGGGGGGGGGTTAGAAATTTTCCCTCCCTCACCTAACCTCTCCCTCTCTCCCTTATTTGAGTGGCTGACATTGTTTGGAGGCCAGCCATTTGCCGATTTTTCTTTCCTTCTCTGTGCTGGCGCTTGCTCTCTTCTCCCTGGCGATTTCTCTTTTCCCTGGCGCTTCCTCACCCTGCTGCTCCAGCTCCCAGTCGACTCCCCTGGCGCCTCCTCTCCAGCAGCAAGCAGCAGCAGGAGAGCAGCATCAGCAGCCCTAGCCGAAGGCCCTCCTTGGCGTCTGCTCTCCCTGGCCGAAGGCCCTCCCTAGTGTCCCTGCTCCGGCGACCTCCCTCTGGCCAGCCCAGCGCCTCCCTTCCTCTTGGTTCCCCAGTAGAGCTCTTCCTGGTGCCTCCTGCGCCTATTTGGCCGTGCCGTGCGTCTCCAACAAGCGGCCTTGACAAGAAACATCGGCGACAAGGGACATCGGCAGCTCTTCCCTTCGGCACCACCAGCAGCGCAGCTCCAGCAAGCAGCATTCGGCAGCAGCCCTTCCTTCCTCCCCTTGGCCTTCTTCCTCATTCAAGTGATGGGGCAAGGTATTGTTTTGGGGGGGGATTTGCTTGCATATTTGGTATTTGGTTTCTAGTATGCATACCATGTGTTTGATGAAATGCCTAGAAGGTGTATGTTGTGGTATCACAATGATTTAAGTATGCAAGGTTGAGAGAAGGGCTTGAAATGCAAGAATCGATGCATTGTTAATTTTTATACGCATCTATATATCCATATCTGTTGTTCTATATGTTTGCCTGCTAGTGAATTAAAAGGAATTGAGCGACAAATCATACAGCCAGTTGTATGTGTTTATTAGTATTAGGTTCTTGAGGACTTTATATGGTGTTGTTGACGGAATGAGATATGTATATGTATGTTAGTTGTGTATGAGCTTCTGTAATATCATTCTTACCATGGTAATGATTGTGAATATTATGTTGTGACGTGATCCTTTTTACTTTTTGTTTGGCTCGATTCAAATGTGTGAGTTAAGAATTCTTTACTGCCATCTGATTATGATCATTCTATTGTATATTAGCTTAATTGGTTATTGGTTATGCATAAGATCCCAAACTGAGAGAGTTGTCAATGTGTTCTCCTATTATTAAGTTTTAATGCCTGTTGTCTAGTAGGTTGCCCGGAGTTTCCATTAGTGTGATTTGGGATTTGTTTTTGGCAAGAGTTGAGATTTAGTTATGCATTGAGGTATTGAGTCGGACCTTGATCCATTCTTGTGCGTAACGATGTTTTCAGGGAGAGTTTCTTCGGGAGTGGTCTTGGCCCCGAGTTGCCTCTCGCGTCGGTAAAGGCAAGTGCATTGTATCAGTTGTGGCTTATGTGGTCACCAAGTTTTACAATAATACAGTTATCTATGTATTGCTTTAATTTTGTCATGTTTGTTTCTTGCATGCGATATGATGAATGAGAATGGTTAATTGGGTATGCTTTTATTTAAAACGAGTTCATATGCAAGTGTAACCCGTATATCTCTTATACGGTATCTAGTTGATTGCTTGCGTTATGTACATGCTTACGCTATGGATTTCATTCGTGTTTATAAGCACGTCTAGTAAGGTGATTGCCTTTTGATGAAAAAGGTAATTAATCTGATACAAGTGCATCGTTGTTTGAATGTGTTATGATTCGTTTGATGAACTTTATATGCCTCGCCATCATGAACTTATGCTGCATCCCTGGATTGATTGTTATGTGCGATGTTTAATGAACTTCGTCTGGATGACGTGATGATATCTTGCTAAATTTTACTTTCATATTCCGGTTCTCTAGTTGGTAGGCTAGTGAGAATACTGAAAGTATGGGATTGGATTGCGAAAATGATTTGATTTATGATCAAGATTGATGGAATTAGTAATTACTCGAGAATTGGTGATGTGAGTATGATTATGAGCGTTGAGACTGTGATTTTGAGTGTTGAGAATGTGATTAGGAGTGTTGAGAATGTGAATGGGAATTTCTGGATGTGAGAAATGAATGTAGTTTGCAAAATTGTTATGTCATTTGCATTTGTGCATTCATGATGGAAGAGGCGACCCATTCTGATGCGGGCCTCTGTGCTCACATGTAGTGAGTACAAAAGTCCTACCTCGTAGTCCCGTATACATGGTTGTGCGGGAGGCGAGTCGATAAATGGCGCCCTCCACCACGGGGTGGAAGGGAATGAGAGGTGCACAAGCGGGTGTGCACTCGGCCATACCGGTATGTGCTAAAAGAGGAGATGAGCATGCATGATGCATCATATGCATGGAAATTGTGCAATCTGCATTGCATTGTCAATGATGAATCATGTTTATGCATTGATTGTGATGTATAGATATGAGATTCTTCTTTTTGTGGTGTATGGATATGAATTCTTCTTTTGGTATGGTATATGTGCAATCTGCATTGCATTGTCAATGATGGATCATGTTTTATGCATTGATTGTGATGTATAGATATGAAATTATTCTTTTTGTGGTGTATGGATATGAATTCTTCTTTTGGTATGGCATATTTGCATCTGCATTGCACTAATAATAATGAATCATGTTTAGTGAGTTGATTGTGAGGTATGAATATGAGCTTCTTCTTTTGTATGTTTTGTGCACTTGAGCATGAAGGCAGCGAATAGAAACTGTAAATGGTAAATCGTGGAGCTAATGGCATTTATAGATTGAGGATTGAGTCGTGGACTCATCCAAAGGTGGCTATCGAGGTATGAGTAAAGTTTAAATAATTCCTGAGTTGGTTGTGGTATTTGGAATTAGTTTTTGGTTCATTTATTTACCAAGTTCAGTCAAGTATTTGAATATGTTACTTTTCAAAGTTTTGGTATTTCGTTGGATTCGATTGCGTTTCTTATTTGATGCACTTTGCTGAGACTTGGACTCACGCTTGTTTGCTTCTGTTTTAGGTACCTTGAAGTGATTCATCGGGATGGGAGTAATAACTGCGTGCCATTGCGGTCTCGAAATTTATTTAATCAATTCATCAAACTGAATGTAATTAATGTGATTGTAATTTATTGTTCATCGTGGCGAGATTTCTTAAATTCATTGGGTGTGAGATTGTAACTAAGGACACTGCTAGAATGATATCATCTGCTTGCTATTATTTTGTCTCTGTTGAGTGGATGTCCTCTGTCCTAGAGAAGTCATGCCGAAATTTTGTAAATTTCGGTGACTTAGTTTTTTTTAGGCTAGTTAAGAGTTTAGTGATTAAATTCAGTTTCAGTCTTTTCGTAGATGTGTCGTCCGTATTTGGAGTTTTTTTTGTAGCATTCGCGGTGCGCTTGGCGCCGGGGTGTTACAGAAGGGTCGGTTGGACCGTCCTTACCCGAGCCCAACCCGCATAGCCGGTATGACCACAAGGATGGCCGGTCATACCGTGCATGCGGTGCTACCGCAAAGGAGTGCGGTGCAACCGCACTTGGCAGACTAAAACACAATAGAAATCACCAAAAAGAGGATATGGCTCAAATTTAAGGATATTTTAGGTATGCCATTTGATTTAGCATTTTTTAACCAAGAGCCAAGCCAAAAGATGAAAACTCAAGAAAGAATCAAATAGTCATTTATATTTGACCTTATTTGAGTCGAAAACACCATTTAGAGTACTAGAAATATTTTTAATTCTAGCTCTATTTGCAAGACTCAATTTGTGCCTAAGCTAGATCAATACAGATCAAGATTTTGGATTTTAACAAACCTTTCAAGAGCAAAAGTTTTATTTTCATTACTAACTTAAAGAGAATATAATATGATAAAAGTTTCAAAAGATGAGATTTATATAATCATAGGTTGTTAATGAGAGTTTTAAGAAACTTTGCTCTTTATTAAGCAAAAATAGATTCTTTCCAAATAATTTTGACCTATAAAGGTCTAGTTTCATCTTTTAAAGATAAATAGCACAAATTTTTTATTTTTCACATTCAGAGGGTGTGATATATACATGAAAAACATATTACTTCCCCTTGATGTGAGACACATCTAAAAGAACGAGCAAATCTCATAGGACCAATAAACTTCCCAAAAAGAAATTATCATTTAGGTTACGTTTGAGATATCTATTACATTTAATTCATTCCTCAATTTGCAAAAACGAGCTTCATCTAAGGGTTTGGTGAGTATATCCGCTAATTGATTTTTAGTTCTAATGTGACTAATTTCAATATCACCTTTACCAACATGATCTTCAATAAATGATGGCGGATATCTATATGTTTGGTTCTTGAGTGTTGGACCGGGTTATTTGCTATTTTAACCGCGCTTTTATTATTGCACAAAAGAGGCACCTTTTTGAAATTTATTCCATAATCCATTAAAGTTTGCCTCATCCATAGCAATTGAGCACAACAACTACCGACGGATATATATTCGGCTTCGGCGGTGGATAGGGCTACGGAATTTTGCTTTTTGAAGAACCATGAAACTAGGGATCTACCTAGCAATTGGCAACTCCCGAAGGTGCTCTTCCTATCCACTTTGCAACCCGCATAATCTGAATCCGAATATCCAATTAAATCAAATTTAGCACCTTTAGGATACCATAACCCTATATTTGAGGAATGCTTTAAATATCTTAGAATTCTCTTTACGGCAACCAAATAACATTCTTTAGGAGACGCTTGAAAACGAGCACACATGCAAACACTAAACATTATGTCGGGCCTAGATGTGGTAAGGTAAAGTAAACTACCAATCATTGATCGATAAAGATTTAAGTCTACCGGTTTACCTCCCTCATTAAGGTCGAGATGTCCGTTCGATGCCATTGGAGTCTTGATCGGCTTTGCGTCCTCCATGCCAAACCTTTTAAGAAGATCCTTGATATATTTGGTTTGGCTCACAAATGTTCCATTCTTGAGTTGCTTGATTTGGAGTCCAAGAAAGAAACTCAATTCTCCAATCATCGATATTTCAAACTCCCTAGACATCATATCACCAAATTCCTTACAAAAATCTTCGTTAGTAGAACCAAAAATAATATCATCTACATAAATCTGGCATACAAAGAAATCTTCCTCAATTAATTTTGTAAAGAGTGTAGTATCAACCTTCCTAATTTTGAATCCTTTTGAGATTAGAAAATCTCTAAGACGCTCATACCATGCTCTAGGAGCTTGTTTGAGTCCGTATAGCGCCTTAGAGAGTTTGTAAACATGATTATGACATTTAGGATTTTCAAAACTGGGAGGTTGTTCTACAAATACCAATTCGGCTATTTGTCCATTTAAGAATGCACTCTTTACATCCATTTGAAACAATTTAATATCAAAGCTAGATGCGAATGCAAGCAAAATTCTAATAGCCTCTAATCTAGCTACGGGTGCAAAAGTTTCACCGAAATCTAATCCTTCGACTTGAGTGAAACCTTGCGCCACTAATCTAGCTTTATTTCTAACAACTATACCATTTTCATCTTGTTTATTTCGAAAGACCCATTTTGTGCCAATTACATTATATTCTTTAGGTCTTTCTACTAATGTTCAAACATCATTACGAGCAAAATTGTTTAATTCTTCATGCATGGCATTTACCCAATCCGGATCAACTAGTGCTTCCTCTACGTGAGTAGGTTCAAATGATGATACAAAAGAGTAATGCTCACAAAAAGAAGCGACACGGGATCGAGTTTGAACACCCTTACTCACGTCACCCAATATTTAATCTATTGGATGATCCTTGGAGAGGCCATGATGAATCCTTTGAGGTAGAGGTTGAATTTGTTGCTCATTATTCTTGTCATCTTCATCAATTGTTTGAATTTGACACGGTGTTGCGGAAGTTGAATGCTCGACTTGAGTAGATGAAGGTTGATCATGTTTATCCACTTCCGGCTTCACGTCTCCAAGTGTCATATTCTTCATAGCTTCTCTTAGGCCTTCTTCACCTACATCATCCAAGTTTTCTTGCTCTTCTTGAGAGCCATTAGTATCATCGAATTCAACATCACATGTTTCCTCAACAAAACCTTTGTTTTTATTAAAAACTCGATAAGCTTTACTATTTGAGGAATAACCAAGCAAGAAATCTTCATCGCAATGACTTTGAAATTTTGAGAGCCGAACACCTTTTTTTCAAAATATAACACTTGCAACCAAAAACTCGAAAATAAGAAATGTTCGGCCTTCTTCCAACAAGGAGCTCATAAGAGGTCTTTTTCAAAAGACGGTGCAAATAGAGCTTATTTGTTGCATGGCAAGCGGTATTGATGGCTTCCGCCCAAAAGCTATCGGAAGTACCATATTTATCAAGCATTGTTCTTGCCATTTCAATTAATGTCCGATTTTTTCGTTCTACAAGTCCATTTTGTTCCGGAGTGTAGGTTGCGGAAAGTTCGTGCTTTATTCCAAGTTCATCACAATAATCTTCAATTCTTGTATTTTTGAACTCGGAACCATTGTCACTACGGATTTTCTTTAACTTAAAATCAAATTCATTTTGAGCCCTTTTTGCAAACTTTTTGAAGATTTCGGAAGTTTCGGATTTATCATCCAAAAAGAAAACCCAAGTATATCTAGAATAATCGTCAACGATGACTAAACAATAAGAATTACCTCCAATGCTCTTATAGGTTGTCGGGCCAAACAAATCCATATGTAAGAGCTATAATGGTCTAGATGTGGATATGATACTCTTTGAAGGATGAGAGCTAGCCACTTGCTTGCCGGCTTGACAAGCACTACAAAGTCTATTTTTCTCAAACTTCACATCTTTCAAGCCCACAACTAAATCATTTTTAAAAAGTTTTTTGAGTTGAATCATCCCAACATGAGCTAGTCTTCTATGCCATAACCATCCTAAAGATGTTTTTGCCATTAAGCATGTTTGAAGACATGAGTCATTTGAGGTAAAGTCAACTAAATACAAATTTCTGAATCTAAATCCTTTAAATACTAAAGAATTATCATTTTCTCTAGAAATAACAACACCATTTTTAGAGAAGCTGCAAACGAGACCAAGATCACATATTTGTGCAACGGATAGCAAGTTAAAATTTAAAGTTTCAACAAGAGATACATTAGAAATGGAAAGGTCATTTGATATGGCAATTTTACCTTAGCCCAATACCTTTCCTTTGCTATTATCACCAAATGTGATCTTGTCATGTTGTCCACTTCCCGAATCAAATGTGGTGAATATTTTCCAGTCGCTGGTCATATGTTGGGTACACCCACTATCAAGCACCCAATGACGTCCACCGGTCTTGTAGTTCACCTACAAAAGAAAATCAAACCCTTTTAGGTACCCAAATTTGTTTGGGTCCTTGGAGGTTAGTGACCAAGGTTTTGGGAACCCAAACGACTTTCTTTCTTTGGCCAATTATCGGGGTCCCAATAAATTTAGCAAAAACTTTACCATTTCTATCTCTTTTAAGTACATAGCAAGAGTCATGAATATTTTCTTTTGAAGCTTTACTTAATGAGCAATCAATAGCAAGATGTCCTATGTCATGACATTTGTAACAAAATTTGCCATTAGATTTCACAAAACGAGGAGTCTTGTTACTTAATTTCTTGTTCTTTTTAGGCACATATCCTAGTCCTTCTTTATTGTATGAACATATTTGACTACTCAAAATTTTGTTTAAGGTGTCCTTCCCTTTAAAACATCTATCTAAGCTTTTGTTGAGTTTATCTACTTGTTCCTTTAGCTCATTATTTTTGACAATCAAATTTTCATTTCGTGAGTTTGCACTAGAACATGATAAATCAACTAAATCATCACATGAAGTATATATGCTTGATTTTTCTATATGCAATGAGTCATCGTCTAATCTAGGCAAACCATCAATAATATTACATTCAATTCCAATATCATTTGTGGACTTTGAATGATCCTTGGCAAGGAGAACCTCATGAGCTTCCTTTAGCTCCTCATAAGAATTTTTGAGAGAAAGAAACTCTTTTCTCAAAACCTTAAATTTCGATTTCTCTTTGCCAAGATATTCATTTAAATCCTCAAGCATCCACATTAATTCGTCATATGAGGGTTCATCATCTTCATTAGAATTTACCTTAATTTCTCCTCTAGCCATAAGGCATAAAGGAGTGACGAATGGTGATGAAGCCTCCTTGATGGCGACACCGGCAAGACCCTTCTTCTTTGAAGGAGTATCTTCTTCGGATGAGTCGGAGTCCGAATACTCTTCTTCGGAGTCCCACTCTCCAATATGAGCTTCACCCTTGCCATCCTTTTGGAATTTCTTGAAGAGCTTCTTCTTGCCTTGAAAGAATTTCTTCTTCTTGGGTGATTTGTCTTTGTCATCCCTTTTCTTGGGACAATGCGAGGCGATGTGCCCCTTCTCATCACATTCATAGCACCGAATATTTGCATACCGGTTGGTGCTAGAATTTTGCCCTTTCTTGAATCTTTGCGGACCGCTAGAACTCGATCGCCTTCTCATGAATCTCTTCATCCTTCTCACGAGGAGTGCCATCTCCTCCTCGGTGTCTTCATCTTCGGAGCCCTCATCACTTGACTCCGCCTTTGCCTTGAAGGCGATATTTTTCTTCTTCAATGAGCTTTGTTCTAACAATTCTTCCTTGTCTTTCTTGTATAGCTCATTTGTGATAAGATTTCCAAGGAGTCCGGTTGGTGTCATCCTTAGTAACTCCGGTGAGTTGAGGAACAACGTCACCAAAGTCTCATACTTCTCGGGAAGAGCCCTAAGCATTTTTATGACAACATCAACATCACTCAAGGTCGTACCAAGACCCTTGAGTTCGTTAACAATATTGTTTAATCTAGAATACATTTCATTTATATTCTCATGAGGTAACATAATGAAGCTTTCATATTTTACTCTAAGCATGTGTAATTTTGCTTCCTTAACAGTGGAGGTTCCTTCGTGAATTTCTGACAATGTATTCCAAATTTCATGTACGGTTTCTAGATTACTTATACGATTGAATTCATCCGCATTTAAAGCACCAAAAATAGCATTCATTGCTTGAGCATTAAGATGAACAAATCTTTCATTTTGTTCAGCAGATGGAGCGGGATCACTAGTCACAACATAACCTTCAATAACAATTCTCCATATATTGGGACTCATAGCTTTGAGGTAAACCGTCATACGTATTTTCCAATACGCATAATTTGTACCATTAAAGAACGGAGCTTTTCCAATTGAAATCCCCTCATTATCCATCCTTGCTCTCTAGGCGGTGAAGCCAAAATAAAGAGAGACCAAGCTCTGATACCACTTGTAAGATCGAGGAATAAGCCTAGAGGGGGGGGTGAATAGGCTTTTCTAAATTTTCTATCACTAAAAATCAAGTTTAATGATTTTTAAGAACTAGTGACAATTTTGATAATTTTAATACTTAGCAATTTTAGAGATCACCATATAATAATGTCTACTCAACTATATCAATGGC
The DNA here is from genome assembly GCA_036346375.1 of Guadua angustifolia. NCBI lineage: Eukaryota > Viridiplantae > Streptophyta > Magnoliopsida > Poales > Poaceae > Guadua > Guadua angustifolia. Next base: position 28,162,947 of record CM070522.1, on the reverse strand, counting down.
TAAGCAAGTAGCAAGAAGAAAATCAATTTGATAGAATTGCACAAAAGTAAAGCAACGCAAACCACAAGTAATGAACACGCGAATTTTTATCTCGTGGTCTCGGAGACTTGCCGGTCTCCCTTACTCCACAATGAGGTGACTTGAACTTCTTCAAGCCGGCTCCTCTCGCTTGAGCCTTCCCCGATCACTAGAGGTAGCTCTTCCCCGCTCCGAGTAGGCGAGCTCCTTGCCTTCACAACGATTGGGCCTTCTCACAACCTTCTTTGAGAAGATCACCAATCCCGATCGCCTCCAAGCCGTCTAGGAGGCGGTAACCTCCAAGAGTAATGAGTATTGAAGCTTGCTTGAGACCGAATGTGAATGTCTAAGGCTCAATTACTTAATGCTCAACTCAATTCTCTCCTAGCTCTTTCAAATATGTGAATTTGATGCACAAAGAGATGTGGAGACTAACAAGGGCTCAAGTTTATTCAATGAGGTTCAAGAAGCTGCCTTGAATGCAGGTGATGGGGTATATATAGCTCTCACCAACCAAATGTAGCCGTTGCTTAAAAGTTGCTCAAAAACGTGTAGAGAGGGCGATGTTACCGCACCCATGACCGGTGCTACCGCACCTCTGTGACCAACGGTCGCTGGTGAGCAATAAATGCAATGGGCAGTGTCCAACGGTTACTTGGCCGGTGTTACCGCAGATGGTGCGGTATAACCGCTCTCCGGTCATACCGCAGACATTTGCGGTCATACCGCACGCTGTGGCCAAGAAACAGATGCTCTGGAAAAAACAGACCGCGTGGGGGTGCGGTAGCACCGCAGGCCGGTGTTACCGCGTGACTTTGCGGTCATACCGCACACGCTGAGCAAGAAAGCAAACTCTCTGGAAAAAGTGCACCGCGATGGGTGCGGTAGCACCACTTGGCCGGTGTTACCGCACGACCTTGCGGTCATACCGCACTTTGGCAAGAAAGACTCCATTTTTAATCTCTTATGATTTCAATTTTAAATCATCAATTCCAGAGTTGTCAATTTTAATTTGGTTTGAGCCTTGACACTTTTACTCGACATCAAACTTGCGACAATGACCCCTCTTAATAGTACGGCACCTATTCTAGTAATCCGATCTTTTCTCTCCTATCACCGAGATCGGTAAAACTATGAAAAAGGTCCTTCTATATTCTACCTGGGTCATCTTGCCTTCATGCATTGGTCTTCTATTTTTGCGTCGATATTCTTTTGTCCATTACTTTTAAAATAACCTGTACTCAAACAACTCAATTCAAAGACATTAGCACCTTAAAACTTTATTGTTATCAATTACCAAAACTCAACTTAAATTTACGGGCCTAGATGCTTTCAACAAGCACAACTACAACTGACATTGTCGTTGCAGCAGCACATGTGGTAGTCGCTGCCGAGGTGGATGACCTCCTCATTGTTCCTCTCCCTAAGCCTTTGACAGCGTCGGTCGTTGTTCTTGGTCTGAAGCTCCAAGTTCTACTTGCGAAGCTATTCATTCTCGTTCTTGACCTCCATGACGTCCTCTTGCATTTCGTCGAGACGATACAACATTTTGTGGATGTAACATTGGGCATCTATGGGATACGGTGGGTTCACCCATTCATTGAATTTGTAATCCGCAGTCTGCAAGCAAGAGTACGTGTCATATAGTGAGACATGCGCTGAATAGTATGTAAGAGTTGTAGCGGTTACCATGAATAGAGGGCATCAGTAGAAACAAGTACGTCCTGGGCTAGAATTGAACTCATCGCAAACCTGCACAATGATGTCGAAGTCATGCTTGCATGTCGGCCACTTCAATGGGCAGAGTGGAAGGCCGTCGCAGATTGGATTTATAGGGGTGTAGTAGTCCCTTGTTCTAATAGGAAGATCTGTGCTAGGGGGATCGTGGTCATAGGGACCGTAAATTTGATGAACCTCAAGTGAAGGATCGTGGCCTCGAAACCATAAAGGGTTAAGGGCTCAAGGTGATGTTTGACTCCGTCTTCCCCGTCTACCCCTCCCATGGCTTGAGGTGACTACTCTATCTATCGTTGCAATGGAGTGGAGATTGGACTAGTGAAGAAGTGCTCCCTAGGTGGCCAGTGGTTTTTATAGGCAGTGTGTAGTCCTTGCAGGGCTGATAGAGTGGGGGCAACGTGTCCTCACTTTGGTATGAGAAAACGGGCTGTAGCATATTGCCACTTCGGTCTGAAAAAGCAGTGGGCATGTGCTGTTAAATAAGGCTAAAAAAGAAATAAGCAGTATGTTGTCACTTCACTCTAAGAAAATGAGGGCAGCGTGTTGTCAAATCGGGCTGAGAAAGCAACATGCAGTATGTTGTACAATCGGCCTAAAAAAAGCTGATGGATGCGTGTTATCAAATCGGCCTAACAAAGTAACTGGATTCGTGTTGTCCAATCGGTCTAACATAAATGCTGACTTTGTGTGTCAATTCACCCTACCATAGCATGTTCGATGTGGTAAACTAGGTGGGACTATGTTGTCACGTCCATTATTACCATTATCAGCAATAGTTTGTTACTCGTGAGCGTGCACACATAGATAATTGGGCAATAGGAAGTGAGGAACAATTTGATACGACAAAACATGTGCAGAGTAAGTTACAAAAGTTATGAAAGGACAAAAGTTATGAACTAATGAAAAGCATATGCCCGTACAGTACATAATTTATGAAAGAAAAAACTATCCGCGGTTTTTGCGTTGTGCGACCCCTCGTACAACACCAGCCCTCCCACGGCACTGAACATGTTCTGTTGGATATATCAGCTGGTCTGGGACCTGTCCTTTAGTGCTTTTGATGGGCATGCAAGTGGAGGCTGACAACGCATACTTGGCTCGATTGGTTGGTGGTGAAATTTGCTGCAGCTCAGTGCCTTTGGGCGGCTCGTCAAACCGAGTACAACCCTTGTGGGCTCCTGGGGGATCGATGAAGTAAGTGCGGTAGTCGACGTTCTCATCACCGATGTCTGAGGTGGCATGGCCGTACTGGAGGATGTCGTCATCACCGGTGCCCGGAACGTTGGCTGTATACGGAAAAACTACATGTGCAAATTATGAAAAATTTGTTAAGTACAAATAAATACCAAAGGTTTACTTGTAACATCCGACTGTACGGTGTGTCTCGCTGCCAGTTAGAGCCCCCCGCCATGTCAGGAGGTGCAGCATGTGGGGCGTAAGCTAGCGTGTGATGGGTATGTTGCCAGTGTACCGTGGATGAGCGGCTGACAAGTGCAATGATGTCCTCCTCCCTAGGCCTCCAGCACGACATCAGCTCGATGATGCACTGAGACTTCACGATCACCTGGTCCACCATCCCTTGCACCTTGTCTAACGTGGCCTCCAATGCGTGACTGAAGCCAAGTGCAGACTTAAGTGCGACCACCTCGGCGTGCACCTCCCTAGCAAGATTGCTCTGCATGCAAATATAAATAAGTTCCATTTGAAGAAAACATGTGTAGGTACATATTTTAAATCATGTCAATTGACTCACCGAGCGATGGAAGGCCGAGTCTGGCTGCATCGGGTATGTGTTCGCTGTGGTAGCCATGTGCCTAGGGGGGTCCTCCACCACATAGACAACTCTGACACCGTGTAGCGTACCACCGAATTTAGTCACCGTACATGCCGTGGTCGTAAGGAGTGGCCTCCTACTGAATGTCCTCCAACACATGGGACCACTACTGAACATGAGTCTACATGCATTGTGTCCAACCTCCACGCCTTGAGAAATCATTCCTTATTTGCCTGCAAAAATAAGTAACATGTGCATATCATTAGTTCATTAAATAAATATATAACTAATAGGAAGAAGGAGGAATAGAAAACTTACGAGTGGACATAAGGTGGTACGATGACACCCGTGGGGTCCGAGAAAACCTGGCGAAGTCCGAACTGGCGCATCACGTGGTGAACCGCGTACGTCTCCATGAATATGTCAAACACCAGGTGACAATGGATAAGCCAAAAGGCAGCGTTGTGGGTGCACTGCACAGAAGAGGCCAAAGGGTGCTCGTACAGCTATGCACTCCGGTAGGTACGACCTCTAGATCACACGACTGTTTGTCAACTGGTCGAACGTTGCAACGTACTCGAGGTACAACGCGTGCGATGTAACTGGCGTGAATGTGGGCTGTACAAGTAGTAGTAGATATTAGATAGTAAACATTAGGCTGAACTGCACAATAACATACGATAGAGGCGAGATACTAACCGGTTGGTGACACAACAGTGTCCCCATCGTCGGATGATTGACATTGTCCCCCGCTGTCCTGTACAAGATGTCCCTGTAAGGTCCCAACTCGATGTGTGGACATCCAATCTAGAAGCGCTCGAAGGAACACACCTGGAGGAGGAGTGGGCACCTGGTGAGGATCGAGTTATCAGTGACGCACCAACAATCCGTTGTAGAGGTCCCTATGGGTGGCACACAGTACAACTGGGCCCCAAGCTAGCTGCGGGATGTTATCCAACTCTGCATCCGCTATTGTCCTCACGTATTAGATCATGTGCCTATCGATGTTTTCTCCACGTGAAGAGAAAAATAGGACCCAGCCGAAGAACCACAATAGGTATGCCTCAAGTGGCATCGCATGACGTAGTCCATGGCACCGGTTGCCATCCTCTTGGGCTGTGAAAACAACACGTTTAGTATAAAATGCCAACCCATCTATGAATTATGCAGCATCATAGGAACGAATAATATGCCAACACAACACAACTTACGTAGAACTGCATCAGCCACTTTTGAGGGGGCCATGGCCTCCGGTGAACGATTTGTAACCGGCCTCCGGTGGCACGCCCTCGAACCTTGCGAGGATCTCAACTCGCTAGTTTGGGCTGACGTCGTTTGGGACAACCACCTGCCTAGTGCACGAAAGGCCCATCAAAAAAATTGACGTCCTCTAGTGTCGATGTCATCTCCTCACAAGGGAGATGAAAGGTGTGTGTCTCTGGTTGCCAACGGTCGATAAGAGCTGTGAGTAGACTCCTGTCATAAGGGAACCTCTGGGAGGCACCTCGCTTGTCAGCGTCATCTGCATGTGTGGCCTCCACCATTGTGAGGTCCTGCCATAATAGAACAGAAAGCCTCCATGTGTCCACAGTACTAGTCTCAAGATCAATGGCTAGTACGCACAAGTTTACAACATTGGTATCACATCTATACATAGATTTTTATTACAAAATAAAACAAGTGTTAATTATACAAAGTTCATATGTAAAATATTACATCACAACAGAAATAATATAAGATCCAAAAGCCTTGTGGTTCGCCCATCCAAACCTACAAGCAACTGATAAGGTAAACCCTAGAAGAAATCATTATCAAAATCCCTATAACCTGCATTGAAGTATGAATCATCTGGTATTTCGTATTCTTCACCTTTTGAATTAATAATTAAAGCAAGTTTGAGTACTTGTGTATTCAACAAGATTTATAGTGTTTCACAAATGCAAATAATAGTAGAATGCAGGTTATGACAATAAAAAGGCTCTACAGTTATTTTGCATTGGCATAAATGAACCATAAACAGATGAATATGATAGATTGCAAACAGAATTTATAAAAGCCAGTATGATTATTAAAATAATGATTGAGTAACAGATTTCGCGACATAGTCTACCCGATTGTTTTAAGCCCAAACAATGTTGACCCCCGACATGAAATAATGGTTGCCAAACCAGTTCCCAACCAAAACCAGTTTTAGAAAATACAAAAACTCTAACAGTGAGATGACTTCATCAAGTACCCATGACTGCAGGACTCTACAGAGGTGTACAACTTTACCCACAAGAAATTATCAACCTCTTTTGCTAGGCCAATAGCACACTTGCTTTGGTGTGTCGGTATGGAGATCAAAACATTACCGTTACATTACCTATACATGACTTTTGTCAACGTTTGGAAAACAAGTTCCATGCCGAGCTTACTTGTTGATTGAGGGATCAACCAAGGCCCCTTTTCCATGAAGGGTTTGCGTCCGAAGAATACTACTAGGATGCAATGCTCGAAAGGACAGTGGATAAGGAATTTTTATACTGGTTTAGGCCTCTCTGGATGGAGATAAAAACCCTACGTCCAGTGATCTTGCTATTGCCTGAATTCTTACAGGAAGGTGTATGTGTTATGCTTTCTAATGCTGCTTGTCTGCGCGTGTATGTCTATCTCCCCTATACTCCGATCTACCGCAGGAGTATTTATAGGCGATCGAAGTAACTACAGCCAAAAAATGCGCCATTACTGCGCTCGGATGTGATTGTAATTGTACCCTTGATTTTCGCCATGCTGTGTTGTGGACATGATGGGCTCAGATCGTGGCATAATAGACTTAAAACGTAGCATAATTATCGCCACGTCGTCTTCACGGGACAGAACACGATCTTTTGATCATGCTCAGGATTTTCCTTCAACTCTGACCGACCGTTGCGCACCTCCGAGCAAGCATGCTCGGGGATCTATGGCACATGCTCAGGAACGAGCCTAAGCATGGTCGGGGCGGACCCACTAGCTGGTCCATCCGAGGATCCTCCTTGGGGACACCATCCAAAGGCATGCATGGTCGGCCGAAAACCGGCTGCCAGGGTATAATGGTCTTTATGGAAATTATCCAATCCCTGACAACTTTGCACTAGCCTGGTGACGATAATCCTTACTATAGAGGCAGAAAGACACACCCAAGACATGGGATCATTTACACCATAACCAAGGCAGTCAGACCTTGCCATCATCGTTTCTCCCTATAGCAAGGCGTACACCGTTAGCATGCATTTATCCACACTTCGGTGTGGAAGCCCCTATGAGCAAACCTAATCGGAGAGCCCATACTAATTCAGCTTTCCAATGCATAAAATCACATCTAAGTAACTTAATAGGTTAAGACCATTCCATACCAGCACTTGTGGTTGTACGTGTTTCTTGGATCAATAGCATCTCATAGTTCAGTACTTAATCCAACCCGGACGATAATCCCCCCTATACTACTTGCAAACCACCTGTACAACCAGCTATTGCCAATAATCACCCATGCCTAAATCATAGTTTTATTTCTATTTTTAATCCAAAATACCAGTAACATTTAAAAGTCATATCCAACCTTTTCAAATTATAAAGAACAACAAGGTTCTTTACTAAGCATGGCTAAGCCTGGTAATTAAGCTATCGGATATACCCAGGTTGACATCATGTATTGTCTACGTTAAGCTAAGGTTATCAAGGTTTGCATATCCATACTTATCAAAGAAGTTCCATGAGTCTACAAGGGTAACTACCAGTATTCCCAATATAGCAATTTTACAGAAAAGTATGCGCATGCATAATAGTTTGACAAAAACAATGTAAAGTAATTGAATTAGTAGGTTCAATATGATCAAGGGGTGCTTACCTTGTTGCTTGTCACCAAGGATGTAGTCGGGGTCGTCAACGAGGTCGTTATTAGCGAACTCAGTGACAAATAACAAACTTCAATAAAGGTAAAAAGAAGAGAGACAGTAAATTAAATAAAATCTTACTATAAAGAACAGATGTAGAAAGATAACTTATTCTAGTTTTATGAATTGAAGAAGCAAAAAAATTATGCACTCTTGTATTTATAATTTTGAATTCAAGATGCTAAAATTATTTGGATTTACAATATTAAGAATATTGTACTAGCACAGGATAACATATTTTTAACATGATTCAGATGCAAAGGATAATATGTTAAGCTTTCAGCTATTCAAAACCATGCTTTAATTCATTAATATATATGTATATACTTATATTTATATGTATGTCTGTGTATATATATTATAATTACCTAGCGCACCATGGTGCCTCGGCACCATGATCTAAAAGGGATATTTTCTCTATATATTTTTATGCATTTTTTTTTGAAATTTTTAGAATGATGAGTTTAACCAGTTTACTAGCTAGTTCAAACAAGTTTGAACTAAAATTCAAACTAGAGTTTCCCTTTTTGATGATAGTTTGGTTGTAGGTATGTCTTGATTTTATATATAAATCAGCAAAGCATGAGATCCAAACTCATTCAAAATCTTTGAATTTGAGTATATTTTTTCAAAGGTATGCGTTTTATTTGAATTGTTATAGATGGGTATATACTCTAAAACTGAAATTTTTTAAAAATATACTCGAATATGGCTTGAATTCGTGTATTTGAAATCATGGTGCCCAGACACCATGATGCCCCATTTCGGCTTCCTGTATGTATGTATGTATGCATGCATGCATGCATGCATGCACCAATAATCACAAGATAAAATCCACTTATAAACAATTTTCAAACTAAATTTTTGAATACTTTCAAATATTTAGGTGTCATACTGATATACTAACTTATAGAAATAAATTTTATTCAAATCAAAGATATTTTGCATAAGTTATAATTATTTAAACATTTACCACATTGGAATTAATCTTTATTATAAAAGATACAAAATAAATTGAAATATAAATATTTTTACATATTTGAGTTCCTCACAGTCTAAGGATTTTAACATTTGTTTCATTTTATTTTGAATTCATTTACGAAAATTTTATAACATGCATGTTATAAACCTACAATTTAAATCTGAATTTTAAAATCATAAAATGCACATCTTCAAAATGTTTTTGTATATTTGTAATCTACAAGATTTTAGATGATTTTAGAAATTTGTTTCATCTCATTTGGACTTATAATGCAATAGATATGGCTGTTTGAATATGGACGGTTTTAAAAATTCAGTGGAAAAAACAAAAATACGTTCTTGCAGTATGGGAAGCGCTTTTCTTAATTTGGCACGAATGCATTTGAACCTGGCCTGCAGTCACTGACACTGGGGCCCAAATGCCATCGAGAGCAAAGCAGGGGACCGGCTAGGGCATCATGCCGACGAGGCTACAGTCACTAGTTTGCCCAGTCGGCGCGGGAATAGCACCGTGGCACCCTGGCGCACCTGCTAGTGGGTTTCATGGCCACCAGCATCGGCCAAAAATACCTCGCCACCGCAGTGATGCGGCGACGCATGACCACGCTAGCGAAAACTTAGAATCTAGGTGCATTTTCACCGGACACTTGAGCATCAGTGGAGCACAAGGACTCCATTTTACCTAAAGATGCAATCAAAAATTGACCGGTGAGACTGCCACCAAAGGTCAGCCGAAGGGAAGAAAGCTGGTGCGACGGTGGTGCTGCACGAGAGAATTAAAAATGAGGTATGGTTAGTTTCTAGGGGTTCATGAGGAATCTTCAGATAGAATCCATTCGGGAAATTTTACCGAATTTGCTCTAATTGCTGATTCCCCCAATTCGGTATCAGGCGGCAAAGGTGAAGGAACGGCCGAGCTAAGAAGTGAAGGGAGAGGAGAGGCTATGTTGTGCGAGCTGACTGGCACCGAATGAGGTAGGGTTGCTTGTTAAATAGGCTGAAATGGCAGTTGCTCTAGTGTTTGAACGTGGAGGAAGAAATGGTGGCGGTGTTGTTTGCGGGTGGTGTGGTGGCACGGGTCTTTCGGTGCTAGGAGGCAGGGCATGGCGTAAGGTTTTCAAGGCAAGGTGTGGCAGCCAGGATGACATGATTAAGCTGAGAGGCGGTGAACTGAGGGGAAGATTTGGGAGGGAGCAGAGGGCAGCTCGGTTGAGGAAGAAGGGGGGATGAGAAGAGACTACCATGTGGGGCTTGGTTCCACCGGGCAGAGGCAGAAAGGAGGCCTTCCCATTTCCCTCAAGTGCACGGGGTCAGAATAGTGAGGAGGCCCACTTGTAAGAAAGAAAGAGGAGGCAAGGTGATAAGGCTTCACGGTACATCGAGATTGGCATTAAAATGGCTATCAAATCCAGTTAAAAATTATAAAAAAATTTTACAGGGGTCCTGGGATAAGCATTGACACCCAACAAAATTTTTGGGTTAAAATATTTTACAAAAAAGTTAGAAAAATTCTGACAATGCTGATTGGACAAAAATACCATTTTTGTTTTTATTTTATTTGACAATGAAAATGATGTTAAAAGTTTTTGAAACTTTTTGAGAGATATTGAAATGGACTAATAATTTTTTTATAAAAATTTTAAAACAATATCATTCATATTTGTTTTCTAATAATTCTAACATTGCAAATTTCATATTTTCAAGATTTTGGTTTTGAATTTTGAAAAGGCATTAAATGAAATTATTAATTTTTATATTTTTAATAGGGTAAATAATGTTATTAGGAAGAGTTTTTAAAAATTTAAGCTAGAGAAAAAAATGGTAAGATTTTGGTAAAATTCTAACATTGCACAGTTTTGGGGTTAAAAAGAGTCATTTCATAATTCAAATCCTTATCCTTTGCATTAAAAACTCTTTCGGCAGATGAAAGAGGTCACTAGAGACTTCAGAAATTTAATATCAATTTTGCAAATTTTTACTTTCATCTTTTTACCTTCTTACCATTATCCTCTCACTAATTATATTAATTGATTTTTCTTTGAAGCCAAAAATCTAGAAAATTTCAATAAAAATTAATAATACCAGGAAAATTCAGAAATAATTATACTTAAATTAAAAATATCTATTTTTATTTTATTGCATTTTCTGGGATGTTACAACCATCTCAAGAATGGTAACAATCCAACAACCCGCAACCTACGCGAAAAAGAAAATAGTAAATTCATATGCATTCACAGTACAATCCAATGGCAACATTGAAATAACTACACAAACCTCAGTATCCACTGCAGGTCAATCCTCTATGTCCTCATAGGGGTGCGCAAGCGTAGCGATGAAAGCTTCGTAGGCACCTAGCCCTCTACCAGGGCCTATGCAGCTAAATGACTATGGTGCAATGCATCTATAACTGGGTCGATCAGCTCATACTCCCGTACAGGAGCTGCATCATCGCCCGCCATACCTACCATGAAAATAACAAACAGATTAGCAAATAACATATAAATATTACTACTCGTATCTACAAAAATAATCTAAAGATATGTAAATAAATATTTCTAATCTAAACAAACCTAAATAAAAATTTTCTAATGTACCCATATCTACAAAACATTTCTACTCTATCTACACGCTTATTACTACTATACAAATATAATCTAAACAAATCTAAATTATATTTTCTAATCTACCGATACCTACAAAAAAATTTCTACTCTACCAATATCTACACTCTTATTACTACTCTGCAAATATAATGTCGTGCCCCGAATTTGCAAATCCGGACACTCTGTGTATTCTGCACTAGTCCAGGATCGCGCTAGTGCACACAGGCTAAACAGGGTTTAAAGTACCAACAACATACACAGCGGAATAATAATAAAGTACTTCAAACATGTATATAAACGAGTTGCACGACCTTATGGTCTCCTTACAATAGTTTTCCATGCAGGGCTTACAATATTCAAAGTAATAAGAGTTCAATAGCGGAAAATTAAACATCATGATGCTCCATCTCCTGCCACAGGCACCCTGACAAGGCTTGCTTCCCTAGTTTCCCGACTCTCCAGTAAATTCCTCCTCCTATGCAGGTGTAGACTCCTCCTCTAATAAATTGTTGCTCGCAAAGGTGAGTACACACTGTACTCAACAAGTCATGCACAGAATGCAGTTCTATTACTACATGCATGGCTTGTTACAAAGGAATGGCTCGATTGGTTATTTTGCATTGCATCAATATGTAAACTTAATATATTTTTTTAGATATAAAGCAGCAAAACCTTAATAATGTAATAAGTTTCTCAATTGATTTCCACATAATTTTTGGACACACAGTCCTTAATCAACTTCCATCATCAACCCTGGCACACAGCCTTCCACCCCATTTTATTTTTGAAACTCTACCCCTTGTTGTAATCCCGAGCATTGTCCGATTACCTTGGACTCGGCTATTGAACAGCTTTTAACACTCTGCAGAGGTTGTACACTTTACCCACAAGATGATCGACGCCACAAAGGCAATTGGCCGTAACAAAGCCTTTCAGAGACTTCTATCTCCACCTAGGAACCTCTCGAGTTGCCTTCACTATCACTTCCCTCACTCAGAGCAGAAGTATAGGACGGCGAACACCGTTGGGCGGAGTACCAGTCAGCAAAGACAGCACGCCCCCATCTGATTACCCCGTGTAATCGCCACCCCGAGTATCAAAGGTGAGATATAGGAATCCTACTAAACTAGGTCTTCCCATTCGGACATGTGGTTGTACGAGAGACTCGGGTCAAAGGCACGCAAGGTGAAGTCCTTAGCCCGACCAAGGCAAGACATCCTTCTCTCAAACTTGGCATCTGACTCTCACAACACTCAAAACCCCCAAATGCCACGAAGGCCCACAGCACAAGGCCTCGGTCCACTTGCCTCGATCTAAATCAATTTCCACCCCAAGTTATTTAACAGTGCAACACATGCCCGTAATCATCCTTCGTGTAGAACCACACAGGTCTCTACACTCCAACATCATTACCAACAACATTCCACCTTTTATCAAAACGCATTCACTATTTCTTTAGTCAATGTTGCTTTTGTATTCAAAAAGATTGTTCACGTTATAAGCATGGCTAAGCAACTATCCACGGTCTAGCCTCCCGTGTTGGCACAATATTATCAACCAACTATTATTACCAAGCTTAGGGTATCACATGGAGTCATGGCATACAAATACTAGTGACAAGGTGGCAATAACAATTAGGTTGATTTAACTAATTCACTCAAATTATTTAAATCTATTTTTAATTGAATTAACATGCATAGTTTGAATCAAAATACATTTTCAAATTGTAGGAGCAAAATGGTCAAAGCACAACTTACCTTCAAATAGCTGCTGGTCCTGATCTGGAGCTAGGTCTTGTGCTGGAAATTCCCCCTCAAAGCTCTCCGGCAAATCAACGTCTACTCAAATTATATATACACACAATAAATACAATTTATAGAGAGCAAACTCAACTTCAAAAATTCAATAAAATTCACCAATAAATAGATCTTGATTTTAAAAATTTTTAGAAATTTGAATCACTCAAATCGGAGTTGAAATGCAAAAGTTATAGCCATTTGAAGTTTGAAAATCTATTAAAAGAATAAACCGAATTTCTTTATTTATTTTTATACGAAAAATCTGAAAATATGACGTCAGCATGACGTCACTGCTGACGTCAGCATGACGTCACTGCTGACGTCAGCATCTACTGTGCCATGACTGACATATGGGTCCCACTGCTGACGTCAGCATGACACGTGGCGTGATCTTGCCTAGACACGTGTCGCTATGTTATCAACCGAACGCTTGATCTAATCTGGTCCGTCCGATTCAAATCGAACGGTTACGATCCATGCGACGTTTCGGTTTTAATCTAACACGTGTTCTCACCACACCCTTTAGATCCCGATCGGACGACTGGCATTCAACCGGGTGACGTCGACAGAGTCTGCGGCTGTTCTGACTCCTCGATTTCTACACGACACGCGTCTCAATCTCGACTGCACGCTGGAATCAACGGCGGGATTTCAACGACACTAGGGTTTCCGTGCAACACGCATTCACTCGGAACAGGCCCGGCGCGCGGCGCGATCATAATCATCCATTCAAAATCCGATGGCCTGGTTTGAATTTAAATCATGCATCGTGGCTGGCTACGTGGCTGATCTCGGCGCCGACGCGTGCATGCATCTAGGCCATCCACTACTGAATCCAATGGCTACGATCTAGCACAGCGCAGACACACGTGGGCAATCCCTACTTCGGGCACGTGGCGAAATCTAGACCACTCATTCTACAAATCTACGGCTAATATTACTCAAAGCAACTCTACGCTAAATGATCTGGTCCGTCCATCTAATCCGACGGCTGGGATATAAAAATGGCACTTTTCGCTGCGGCGGCGGCGTGGCGTGTCAGGCGTTGCTTGAAGATTGACTATTGTCGGCTTCGGTTAATTTGTGATGTCATGGCGGTCTTGTCCATCGGAGAGGAAGAAGATGACAAGGAATGACTCCTGGGGCTTCTCCGACGACGAGGAATGACTCCTCCGACGCGACTCGGTGCGAGGAACACTCCGGTGGCCTCAACGTCGGCGGAGACTTACCGGAGAGGGTGCAAACACGGCGGAAACGTCTCGGGACTACGGCGAGCTCAAGCAGCAGCTACGAGGGGTCTCGGGAGGCGTGAAGTGGCGCAAATGATGCGGAAACCGAAGGGCTCACCGGCGAGATGCTCTAAGGGCTTTATAGCCTCAGGAGGCGAGCTCAAACGACGCATTAACACGGCGGTTACTCACCGGGGACGACGGCGGCGACGGAAACGCACGAGGCGACGTGGACGTATCCGAGATGTCCACGCGGCGTCGATCTGACGGTCCGGTGCGGCGAAACGACATAGGTGCTTCTCAACCGTGCGATCAAGATCGCACGGGTGAAGTGCGACGGCATTAGGGTTTCCGGCCGAGAGGGCTGGGCTGATGGGCCGGACTGTTGGGTTTCGGCCCAAACACTGTTTAGAGGATTTTTAATCCTTTTGCGAATAGAAATAATTCCCGAAATTCATTTAAATCATTTGAGGCTTATAAAATATCAGAAAATTCTAGAAAAATTCCAGAAAATATTTTGGAACATTTTGGACTCAAATAAAATAATTTCATTTTTATTTCACAAAAATTTATTCATTATTTAATTAATTTCCAAAGAAGATTAATTTCCAAAAATTCTAATTAAATCCAAATAAATTCCAAAAATTCTCAAAAATCCAAATAAACCATTAAATTAAAAATGTACCAAATTTTGGGATGTTACATATAATCTAAGCAAACCTAAATAAAATTTTCTAATCTACCCATATTTACAAAAATATTTCTACTTTACCAAATCTAATTACTTGGTTTTCTAACGTAGGTTTTGAAAAGCATGAAAAAGAGATTAAAAAACTACTTTCAAGTATCATGCAGACCTTCTTCTTCTTTGTCCTCCCCTCCCTCCCTCCCTCCTTTCTTCTCTTCTCTTCTCTCCTCTCCTTCTCTTCTCTCGTGTTATCTTCTCTTCTCTTGGGCGCTCAGGCAAATGGCAATTGAACTGGCCGGGTGCACTGTCGCCAATCGATATGGTGACATAGAAATAGAACAGTTAGTCGCTGTTTCAATCGGTGTCAGCGTACTTTGCGCTGGGGTACCCTCTTCGCCGCACAAAGGCGTGCGTGGCCCGCGTGGCGGGTAGGTGGGCGAGCACACCCTGCCCGCCAAAGCGTCAGTCCACATGGCGCCCAGCGAGCAGAGGCGAGGCATACTGCTCGCCGGCGCCCGATCACGTGGCGGCTTTGGCGGCAGCGGCGAAAGCACGCCCGCCAAATCTTGCGGCCCGTGGCGCCCGGCAGAGGCGAGATGCCTGCTTTCGCCGGCGCCCGATCCACGTGGCGGCTTCGGGCGTCGGCGGCGAAGCACGCTGCCGGCAGTCTTGCCACGTGGCGCGACAGCGGCAGTGGCGAGCGCCACGCCGCCCGGCGCCCGATCACGTGGCGCCCGGCAAAGCGGCGGAAGACGCCACGCGGCAGTGCCGACCCCCGTGGCACCGGCAGCAGTGGCGAGGCGCCGGCGCCCGATCACGTGGCGCCGGCGGCAGTGGCGAGACGCCGCTGCGCGGCGCCACCCACGAGGCGGCTTTGGCGTCGGGTGGCGAAAACGCCCGCCGGCAGTCTTGGCCGGCGTGGCGCCGGCAGCAGTGGCGGGCGACGACTCGCCGCCGGCGCCCGATCCATGTAACGACCGGCCAGCAAGTGCCCACCACGTGGCGCCGGTGAGTAGGTGGCGAGGCGCATACTGCTCGCCCGGCGCCCATTCCACGTGGCGCCCGGCGGCAGTGGCGAGGACGCCTGCTTCGCCCGCCGTAAGGCAAAAGGTGGTGTGAGGTAGCTTCACCTCAAGTCTCCTTCCCTATAATACTGTGCAGACGGCGAGCTTGCTTTGTGTCGATCTATCAAGCTGCGAGGATTTTACTACAAGCCCATTCCTCGGCGCCTCACCTACCGTCAAAAAGGGTCACATCTGGGTGGGCCAAGGCGAAGCCATCGTCGGCATTTAATGAAATTTGGAGGAGCAGGGACAAAGACGGAAGGAGTAATAAATGTATGGAGATCGACATGATGACCCCCTTGTACCTACTGGTTGGCTGGCCTATATAAGGGCCCTCTAGTGCATGGGGAAGAGGGTCGAACAATCGAGAGTTCGTGATGAGAGCCTAAGGAAGAACTTGTAACTCCCAAGCTCTGACTTGCTTCAAAGCGCTCTATAAGAAATCTAGCGAGAAGTAAGGCTATTACCTAAGTGGGGGCACGAACACAGGTAAAACTTGCGTGTCATCTTAGTTCATAGACGCTGAAGTCCGTCGTGAGGAGTCCTTAGGGTTTCCCTCGCTAGGGTTTGCCACAGTGAAGACGCCTCTATCGAACCAAACCGGGCTCAGACTCGGACTGTCGGCGGAATCGCCCGGCAGTAGCGCGCCGAGTAGGGGGCTAGTGGTTGGTTTTCCCGGCTAACTCCCCGGCGGGCTTTGGTGTTCTTTGTTCAGAAGCAAGCCCGCGCGTCCGAAGATGGCGGATTCTCAAGATCAAGGAGCGGCGGGGGCGAGCATCGCCCAAAGCAAATCCCGGCAATCCCACCGGTCGAAGGAACATCTCACCCCGCCTCGGCAGGGTGGCAGCGTTGTTCCCGTGGAAGCGGCGGAGCACCCTGTGTGATGCCGGCTGGCCATGGAGGCAGCCACCCCTGCCCAAAATCTACACGCGGTTCGTCTCCTCTTGGACCACCCCACGGTGGAACTCACCGGAGACACCCCAGCCACTCCGTGGCTGCGGGACATCGCCAACCTCGTGGACCCTGCCCAACTTCGAGTAGGGCCCATCGACCCGGCGGGTACCGTCGGTACGCCACCGCAGGGGCGCGTCTTTGGCGACTCAGCGTCTAGCCGCCTAACGAAGAAGGCTCGGCAGCGGGCGGAGCCAAAGAAAGTCTTGTGGCTCGGTCCGGTTCGCAAGGGACCGTGTGGACCTCCAGTCGCACCTAGATGAAAGCCGCAGTCGGCGCGGTGATGACCTCCGTGGTCGCCTGCCGCGCCACTCGGCCCAGGAGCGCAGCCGCGGGAAGCGGGTAGCTTCTGACGGTGAGAGCCCTTCTCATGGCTCTCACCCTCAGACCAAGGAGGAGATTCACTCTTCCGACTCTGTCGGGAGCCAGGCCCCGCGCTCCCGGGAACGGTCCCCGGACTGGGCTTCCGGTGAGCGGCTGGGCTCCCTTTATGGCGTCGGGTGCCAGGCGTTCTCTCGACGGTTGCGCCGCGGGGCGTGGCCCAACAGGTTCCGCCCGGCGTCCATAGAAAAATATGACGGCACCACCAACCCGGAGGAGTTCCTGCAGATTTATACAACGGTGGTGCGGGCAGCTGGCGGGTCTGAAAAGATCATGGCCAACTACCTTCCAACGGCCTTGACGGGCTCGCCCGTTCTTGGTATTAAACCTCCTCAGGGTCGATGCGCTCGTGGGAGGAGTTGTCGCGACCTCTTCGCCGCCAACTTTCAAGGCTCCTTCTGTGACCAAAGCGTGGAGGATGATCTCCACACCTCGAGCAGAGAAGAAGTCATTGCGCGACTTCATCCGGCGGTTTGCCCTTCGCCGCAATCGATCCCCACATTTGGAGCGATCGGTCGTCATCGCCTTCGAAGAGGCGTACGCGACCGCAAGATGAAGGAGAAGATGGCCACCCGTACCATCAGCACCACCTCCGAGCTCTTCTCCCTCGCACACAAATGTGCGCGGGCCGCGAAGGCGAGAGGGCCAGCATCCGGCCCCAAGGGTGGCCAAGGCAAAGACGAGGTCGGAACCTCGAAGGGCTTCGACCGCGCAAGCAAGAAAGCGCGGAAGCGCGAGGCAGGAGAGACCAGGCAGGTCTTGGCCGCCGAGCGCGAGAGTGATGACCCCGCACCACAAAAGCGCAACCACCGTGACTGGCGAGACGATCGCCGCAAAAGCCGTACTACCCGATCCACCGGACCAACACTCATGACCTGGACAGTTGTTGGGTCGTGAGCAAGATGGTGGAGCAGCGGCTCAAGGAGCGCCGCCCCGACGATGATCAAGACGAAGATCCTGCCCCACTGGCCTTCCAGCAGGCGGATCATACCATGGCGTACATCCACGGTGGTTCATCCACCCTTCCCTCCAACGCTGCGTACAAACGGCTAAAGAGATAAGTGTGCGCCACGGCATCGAGCTCAGGGGCGAGTCGGATGCTGAAATGGTCAGAGGAAACGATCACTTTCAGTCAGGCCGACCACCCTGAAAGCACCCCCAGCCTAGGATATCTCCCGATTGTGGTTTCGCCCACAATCCGGAATGTACGGTTGGGGCGTGTGCTGGTGAACGGAGGGAGTTCCATCAACCTTCTGTCCTCTTCGGCATTCCTGGTGCTCCAGATCCCGCAGCAGGATCTGCGCCCAGCCATGCCTTTCTTCGGAGTGGCCCCAAAGGCTAGCTTGATCCCTCTGGGTCAGGTGCGCCTCCCAGTCACCTTCGGAGAGAAAGACAACTACCGCACGGAGATGGTGGACTTCGAGGTCACCGATTTCGACCTCCCCTACAATGCCCTGCTTGGTCGACCGGTGTTGGTCAAGTTCATGGCGGCAACCCACTATGCCTACATGGTGGTGAAGATGCCTGGGCCCAGCGGCCCCATCGCGATTCAGGTGGATAGGTCCGAGGCCTGCGTTGCCTGGCAGGCGTGGGACCTGGCGCGCCACTGCGTCAGGCGTCTGACGCCATTTCAGAGCCCTCAGGCCCGAACCCACGCCTCACTTGGCTCTGCCGGTGAGGTTAAGGTGGTCGCCCTGAGTGAGGGAGAGCCCCGAAGGACCGTCAACATTGGCGCCAGCCTCAGCACCAAATAGGAAGACGCGCTCGTCACCTTCCTCCAGTCTAACTCCGGCGTGTTCGCTGGCAATCGTCGACATATTTGGGGTCCCAGGAGGTGATCGAGCACCGATTAACGCGCTCCCGAGTGCGCCGGTCCGCAGAAGGTCGGGAGGCAGCACTGGCGGCAAGACGCCATTTGGGAGGAGGTAGAGAAGCTATTGAGCGCAGGGATAGTCAGGGAAGTCTCTCATCCTGAGTGGCTTGCCAACCCTGTGCTCGTCAAGAAGTCCAACAGGAGGTGGCGCATGTGTGTCGACTTCACCGACCTCAACAAGGCCTGCCCGAAGGATCCGTACCCCCTACCGCGAGTCGACCTCATTGTTGACTCCACGGCCGGGTGCGAGCTGCTGTGTTTTCTGGATGCGTACTCTGGGAACCACCAGATTAGCATGGCGCTAGAAGATGAAGAGAAGACTGCTTTTGTAACCCCTATAGGTGTCTACTGTTATGTAAGAATGGCTTTTGGTTTAAGGAATGCTGGTTCTACTTACCAACGTGCCATGCATATCACTTTCCGCCCCCAGATAGGGCGAAATCTTGAGGTCTACGTTGATGACTTAGTTGTGAAGATTAAAAAGAGCGGAGAACTAATCCAAGACCTGGAGGAAACCTTTGCTAACCTCCGGAAGAATTGCTTGAAGCTCAATCCTGAAAAGTGTGTGTTTGGTGTGCCCTCCGGCAAGCTGCTGGGTTTTCTGGTGTCCAACCGGGGCATCGAAGCCAATCCTGACAAGATAGCGGCCATCGAGCACATGAAGTCGCCGGTGCGACTTAAGCAAGTCCAGTGTCTGGCCGGTCGCCTGGCCTCCTTGGGGCGATTCATTGCCCGGCTAGGAGAAAGGAGCTTGTCTTTGTTCAAGTTGTTGAAGAAGACCAATCACTTTGAGTGGACAGATGAGGCGCAGAAGGCATTTGAAGACTTGAAGCAGTACCTCTCCTCTCCCCCGGTGCTGGTCTCCCCTGCGCAGGGTGAGCCATTGCTCCTGTACATTGCTGCCACTCCGGAGGTGGTGAGCTCTGTACTAGTTGCGGAGAGGGAGGGCATCCAGAAGCCAGTCTACTACATTAGCAAGGTGTTGCACGAAGCGGAGACTCGATACCCGCAGGCCTAGAAGATGCTGTACGCGGTCTTGGTGGCGTCTAGGAAGCTACGGCATTATTTCCAAGGGCGGGAAATTACCGTCGTCACGGCCTATCCTCTGCGAGAAATCCTCCACAACCGTGAAGCAGAGGGCCGAATTGCTAAGTGGTCGGTGGAGTTGGGGGAATTCAACATCAAGTTTGTACCCCGCACTGCCATCAAGAGTCAGAAGTTGGTAGAGTTCGTCGCCGAGTGGACTCCCGCCACTCCTGAAGCTAAAGAAGCACCCGCGCCGTCTCCCTGGACCTTGTTCTTTGATGGCTCGTTCAGGTTGGAGGGCGCGGGGGCTGGGGTCGTCCTGGTCTCCCCGACCGGCGACGTCCTCCAATATGTGGTCGCCCTCGACTTCAAGGCTACAAACAATATAGCTGAATATGAGGGCCTACTGGCCGGGTTGCGCATCAATTCGGCGCTGGGCATCCGGCGTCTCCAAGTCAAAGGTGACTCCCTGCTAGTCATCAACCAGGCGCGGAAGGAGTTCTAGTATTCTGACCCCACCATGGCGGCGTACCTGGCGGAGGTCCGAAAAATGGAGCGCCACTTTGAAGGATTGGGGTATGTTCATATCCCTCGACGCGACAACCACCTCGCCAGACAAGCTTTCCGGCTTGCGTCCTCAAAAGCCATTCGGTCGGGGTCTTGAAGAAGACTATTGCGGTCGTCCATCGCAGCCCCCAGTTCAGGCGGGGATGATGGTGTCGTTGTCGCAGCCCCCAGTTCAGGCGGGGACGACAGTATGGTCGTCGCGGCCTCCATCTCAGGCGGGGAGGACGGCACTGTTGCCACGGCCTCCAATTCAAGGAGGGAGGGCAACACGTCGCTGACCCCGATGCAGGAGGGAAGACGGCGGTGCCACCGATGTTGCACTGAAATGCTCGGCCAATGATACCGGGCGAGCACCGAGTGTTAAATCACGCTTAGCGGGAAGGTCGTTGGATGGATCTATCCTAGTCTTCTGCTGCGACCAAGTGATCCCGACGATGATGTCTCGGTGAGAAGATTGCGCAAAGGCCAAGTGTTATACTCGGTAGGTGGGGACCTATCTGGCCGGAGTAGAAGCGGGTTCTCTTGAAGTGCATCACTTTCGGGAAGAGGGGAGCGGCTTGCTCTCGATATTCATGGAGGCATGTGCGGGAGCCATATGTCGTGAGCAGCTAGTCGACAAAGCGTTCGCCAAGGATTTTCTTGACCTCGCCCTCTAGGATGCTTGCGGTGGTGAGGAGATCTGGCTTGTCGGTTCTTCGCCGAGCAAATCCACCAACCAGCCCAAGCTCGCAAACCATCCGCTCTCTTGGCGTTTGCGATCTGAAATTTGGATATCTTGGGTCCGTTCATGAACCCAGGGCTTCACCCACCTCTTCGTCGCCATCGACAAATTCACCAAGTGGGTTGAAGCCGAAGCAGTACGCGCCATTACGGCTGATGCTGCTATCAAGTTCATGCACGGGATCTTCACCCGTTTTGGAGTCGCCAACCGCATCATCACCGACAACAGGACTCAATTCACTAGCGCGGCTTTTCTGGAGTTCTGCGATGAAATGGGCACCAAAGTATGCTTTGCTTCGGTGGCTCACCCCATGAGTAATGGTCAAGCAGAGCGCGCCAACGCGCTGGTGATGAAGGGTCTCAAGACAAGGGCGTTTGATCGACTCCTGGCGAAGCGCGATGGACGAAGAACTCTCGGGCATCTTTGTGGTAAACCGCACCACATCGGTCAAGCCACCGGCGATACACCTTTCTTCCTGGTGTACGGGGCGGAAGCTGTTCTCTCCTCTGAGCTGTCGCTTGGATCTCCACGTGTCTCGGCGTTCAACGAGGAAGGCCAAGAAGATCTCCGGCGAGAAGAAGTCAACCTCCTGGAGGAAGTGCGTGATCGGGCCGCCCTCGTCTTGCCAGATGCAATGAGCCTCGGCGGTACCACGCCACCGGGTCTCAGAAGAACATCGGCGATGGCGACTGGTCTTGCGCAATCGAGGCGCATACCAGGTTGCACAAATTGTCTCCCCGTTGGGAGGGCCCCTTTAAGGTGGTTTCAGTATCTCGACCCGGGGCGGTCAGGTTGGCCACTGAGGAAGGCCAAGAACTGCCAAATTCCTACAACATTGACTTGTTGTGGAAGTTCTATCCATCAAAAAATTGTAAGTACCCAGTAGCCCGCTGTGGCTGGCCTCGAGGTAAGACTTTCCCCGGGCTGATCGGCGGCTGCTGGCGCTCAGTAAAGTTGTTGCCTAGAGGGCTTTTGCTTTACCTCTGTTGTCCCTTTTTGCACTCTGAATGGCAATCTTTTGCATAAATGTCGTTGGTCCCGTATACGTTTGCTAATTCCTTGGTGATCCGTGGTGACCCTCGGCGCCTGTGTCTGACAAAGACAGTCGACCAGGGGGCGGGGTAGGCGCGGT
This sequence comes from Guadua angustifolia, assembly GCA_036346375.1. Classification (NCBI taxonomy): domain Eukaryota; kingdom Viridiplantae; phylum Streptophyta; class Magnoliopsida; order Poales; family Poaceae; genus Guadua; species Guadua angustifolia. The sequence goes on along the minus strand of CM070522.1, from coordinate 28,140,489 downwards.
GCTCAAACGCGGCTTGCACGCCTCGGGTTGGCTCCCTGAAGCACCGCTGGTCGTCACCGCGAGCATCGTTAGCCTAGTACCCCTCCTGGGAGCCCGCTGCTTTGGCATACAGCGCCGTGGATCGATCTCCGAAAGGACCGCAAGGACTTAGGAATCGAAAAAGGCGGATCGGGGCTTATCTCATGCGGGAACTTGCGTTATTTAAACCTACTTTGTATATGCACTGTGTAAGGCCTGCTCTATGAGAACCTCCAAGCATCCCTATTGGTCGCCCAGATGCGTGGAAGGCTGGTCGCCCGGCGCCCAGATGCTTGGAGGCTGGTCGCCCATGCGCTTGGGGGCTGGTCGCCCGGCGCCTAGATGCTTGGAGGCTGGTCGCCTATATGCTTGGAGGGTGGTCGCTCAGACACTTGGGGGCTGATCGCCCAGCAGTGTATCGGCAAGATAAGTGTTTTATGCCACGCTTTCTCACCACTTCCTTATACGTATGCGCTAAGATGAATCAAGCTATGCGTGATTGTCATGGATGTTAGAAGCCAACGGCTCCTTGATGATAAAAGGAAAAGTGCTAAGTGTCAGCGTCCGGAGAGAGCAAGTGACCGGAGTGCAAGTTGGGCATAGTACTCGCACGCGGCTCGCACGCCTCGAGTTGGCTCCCTAAAGCACCGCTGGTTGTCACCGTTGAGTACTACTGGCCTAAAGGCATTTCCGGTAACTTGTTGCCTCATTGCTTGTTGTCTTTGGTGCACGCAGTTCGAGAGATCATTGGGATCTAAGTTCCGAAGGAATTTAAACCATCGACAATCTCGCGTAAAAATTCTAAAGCTAAGGCTGTTCTGCGTTTCGCGTAAGTTGCCAGTTTTAAAGCCATTTTTACCTAAGTTCTCTGCAACTTGCACCGTTTCTGCTTGCGTTTGTAACGAGCTGCAGGTGACCTAAAAAAGGGAACCCGAAGCGTTGCCCTAAAATTGAGAGTTTGCTTGGTGTTCTGGCCAAATTCAAACACAGTCGCTGGCGGCTCCAAAGAAGCGAAATCAATCAGCGAGTAAACAAGCTTACGATTAAAAAGTAAAACATCCATTACACTAAGACATTGTCCAGGTGTTTTGCATACACAGGAAGACAAATTAAACCAAAAAGAAGCGAAGGATCTAGAGCGGTTTCCCAGCCCTTCACTCATCGTCCAGGTCAAGGTCGCCTGCACCCCCTTCTTACTCCGCCAGTGGGGTGGAGACATCCACAGTTGGTCGTTCCTACCGCAAACAACCCGACTCGTGCTCGGCGGGCCGCGCACAGCGCCTCCGCTTTGTCTTTGCGTCTCCATCGACGCCGGCCGTCACCACCGCCATTGGATCGAAGGCAGCATCGCGGCTGGCGCAACAGGCAAGCACATACATCGCGGCCATGATTGCAACTTCCCGCCCCTCTGTGGCGGAGCGGGCGACCAGGGCAGCAGGCAGGCCCCGGAGTGCCTCCACGGCCTGGTTGGTCGCGTGGGCAAACTGCAGGGCGGAGTCCTCTAAGGGCATATTCAGAGCCACCCCCAAGGGCTCCAGGCACCTCCTGGTGCGTTGGAAGGCCTTCTTGAGCATGATGGCGAGGTTGTGCCGCAGACGGAAGGACTCGTCCTCCGAATGCTTCAGCGCCGCCTCAGTCCTCTCCGCCCGCTGCTGCATGGCGACCGCGTTGGCCCTTTCCTACGCCAACTCCGCTTCGGCCCTCTCCGCCCGCGTCTGCATGGCGGCAGCGATAGCCCTCTCCTGCGTCAATGCCGCCTCTGCCGCGTCCACCCTCACCCGCTCCCGCGCCAGCTCACCCCTCACCAAGCGCCAATTCTTTGGGCCGTCGAGCCCGTGCTGGCGGCTGCGGCGAGGTGGTGCCAATGAGCGTGCATGTCGCCAAGCTCGGTGAAGAGCTCGACGAAGCGCGCGGCGGGGGCAATGGCGATGGGGGGCGATGTCGCCAGAGATGCTGGCGCTTGGGCCGCCTTCCTCGGCCCTCTCGGCGGGAACGACTGGAGGCACCTGGGCGGAAGCATCTGCCGCCTCGGGCGCGGGAGGTGGCTGCGCCATTGGGGCGGCTGGAGGCACCTGGGCGAAAGCATCTGCCGCCTCGGTGGGCGCGGGAGGTGGCTGCGCCATTAGGGGCGGCAGGAGGAACCACCCTTGGCGGCATCCTCAAGCTGAAGGCGGTCTTCAGGAGCGTAAGCCCACCTTGCTAAGCGGTGGCGTGTGCTCTCGTAGCTGGTGGCGTTGGTGCCGTAGTAGCCGGAGCTGGTGCCGGAGAAGGAGCCGGTGAAGGCGCTGGAGCTGGCGCTGCAGGAGGCGGCGCCCCCGGCGATGAAGTTGAGATCGGGGCGGCCTGTGCCGCCGCCCCTTGCAAAGGAGCCACCGCGTCGAAGCTCGCGGTGGCGGAGGTTTGGCCCGCGATGCGGGCCTTCTTGGGATCCAAGCCCGTGGCGTTCGGGGCAAGTAGCCGCTTGCCTGCGGCCCGATCGCTGGCGGCGGTTGTTCCCCGATCACCGGCCGGGTCGCATGGCTGGCACCGGCGGGTCGGTGGAGTCCATTGGCGGGGCGCACGACAATCCGCAGCGCTCGCGTGATCCATCGACAGCGGTCGAGCCGCCGAAAAACCGAGCCGCTTGGAATCGGTGCGCATTAGCGCGACAAGCCACCGCTAATAATTGGCTCCTCAAGTTTCCGCGCTGGCAAAGACAAAGAATGGCCGCGGTTGGTAGGAAGCGCGAAGAAGCATGTCGCGCGAAAAAGCTAAAAAAGCGAAGACTTACGTCCGGGCCCGCGTCGCGCGTTATGTCGTCGTCACATATATTGCCATGCGGGGCGAAGCGGCGGCGAAGGCGATCCTCCGGGTCATGAAGTCGGGCCTGACCCCGATTAATCCGGCGTCCACGATGCTGTTGCGCGGCCGCCATCGTGAAAACTCCGCCGTCTCCTCGGCCGGTGAGTTCGAGTTCTCGAGACCTCCATTGCTCCGGCGTGCACCCCAAAGCGTCGACCCCTTGTCGCCGTTGATGTCTGACCGGTCGTTCGCCATGCCTTCAGTGGATCTGGGTGGAAGGCGATGTAGCGGAGGCCATCCGCCCCGGCGGAAATAGCAGCTCCCACTACCTCGTTGTCGTGGAGGCGCGGCAGATGAAGAAGTGGCGAAAGAGAGGGAGATTCGGCATCACCCCCATGAACATTTCACAGAGGTGTGCGAAGATGGAAAGGAAGACGATGGAGTTGGGGTGAGGTGAAGATGGTGGATCCCATAAAAATGGAGGACAGTAAGAAAGAATTCGGAGAATGGCGGGAGCAGGCCCGCCATCATCGCCTAGGTGTGGATAAGGATCTCGTCGGAGAGGCACCGTGGCGTGGAGGTCCCCGCCCAAAAGCGAAAGGTGCCCTCCGGCGCGATGATAGCCATCCTCTTTACCGTGTAGGCGTCCGCGGTGGAAGCAGGGATGGAAGGTGCCATGGAGGCGAAGAAGGCAAAAAGATTTCGAGCAGGGAAGATGAAAAAGCAAGAACTGAAGCGCACAAGAAAGAAGAAAGCGTAAACCGCCTAAGTGCAGATGAATCTCTATATGTACAAACCACTCGCCATGACGGTTCGTGAAAAGACAAGATCGTGCGCCGTTTCGGATCCCGAGGAAAATCGGCAGATGCAATAAAGCTCGGGGACCAAGGCGGTCGTATCCTCATGAGTGGTGGCCCCGCCGAAGATCACGCCGGCATTTAATGGAGGCCGCAAAAAAAGATCTGGCGCGCGCTCCAGGGCGGGCCCGGGGGCTACTGTCAGCGTACTTTGCGCTAGGGTACCCTCTCCGCCGCACAAAGGCGTACGTGGCCCGCGTGGCGGCTTGGCGGGTAGGTGGGCGAGCACACCCTGCCCGCCAAAGCGTCAGTCCACATGGCGCCCGGCGGCGAGGCGAGGCGCGCTGCGCCGGCGCCCGATCCGTGGCGGCCTAGCGGCGGGCGGCGGCGAGCCCGTTCGCCACCAAAGCCCGTGGCGCCCGGCGGCGAGGCGAGCGCCTGCTCGCCCGGCGCCCGACCCACGTGGCGGCTTTGCGATCGGGCGGCGAGCACGGTCGCCGACAGTCCGGCCACGTGGCGCCGGCGGCAGTGGCGAGCGCCGCCGCCCGACGCCCGATCCACGTGGCGCTGGCGGCGGCGGCGGCACGGCCGCCGGCAGTGCCGCCGACGTGGCGCCCGGCGGCAGTGGCGAGATGCCCTGCCGCGGCGCCCGATTCACGTGGCGCCCGGCAGCAGTGGCGAGACGCTGCGCCGGCGCCCGATCACGTGGCGGCTTTAGCGATCGGCGGCGAAGCACGGCCCGTCGGCAATCTTGCCCACGTGGCGCCCGGCAGCAGTGGGTGAGGCATACGCTCACCAGCGCCCGATCCACGTGGCAACCCACGGTCAGTGCCGGCCCACATAGCGCCCGGCGGCGGTGGCGAGATGCCCTGCCGCGCCGGCGCCCATTCCACGTGGCGCCCGACGCAGCGGTGGCGAGACACCTTCGCCCGTCGCAAAGGCAAAAGGTGGTGCGGTAGCTTCACCTCGAAGTCTCCTTCCCTATCGTCATCGTGCGAGACGGCGAGCTCCGGCTTGTGTCGAATCTATCAAGCTGCGAGATTTACGCTACAAGCCCATTCCTCTGACGCCTCTCACCTACCCGTCAAAAAGGGGTCACATGCTGGTTGGACCGGGCGAAGCCATGCGTCGGCATTTAATGAGGCTGGAGGAATGGGACAGCACGGGAAGGAGTAATAAATGTATGAAGATCAGTATGATGACCCCCTTGTACCTACCCTGGTTGGCCTGGCCTATATAAGGGCCCTCTAGTGCATGGGGAAGAGGGGTCGAACAATCGAGAGTTTAGCAGTAGAGCCTAAGGAAGAACTTGTAACTCCCAAGCTCTGTACTTGCTTCAAACGCTCTATAAGAAATCTAGCAGGAAGTAAGGCTATTACCCTAGGCTTGGGGGCCTGAACCTGGGTAAAATTTGCGTGTCATCTTAGTTCATAGACGCTGAAATCCGTCGTGAGGGAGTCCTTAGGGTTTCCCCTCGCTAGGGTTTGCCAGCTGCGAAGACGCCCTCCTATCGAACCAAACCCGGTCTGTAGACTCAGGCCTGTCAGGCGGAAAACGCCGACAATCGGCGACAGTAATTATAATCGCCAATTGGTTATTATGCATCACTAATATTCTTATAAAATTTTAAGATGATGATCAAGCTTCATGAAGTTTTAAAAATTTGAACAGTGCTACAGTCCTGTTAAAAGGCTTACTGGCAAACTTGAATAAAATGAAAAATGGTCCAAAACATGTTAGAAAATTTTGAAAAATTTTATAGATGGTCCTGATGTAACATTAATGTTTGTATAAAATTTTTAAATTGTGATCATGCTTAAATAATTTTTAACAATTCTGACAGTGATATGTCCTAATAAAAGCCTAATGATCAATACATATATTTGCTTTAGAAATAAAAAAAAGTTTAAAATTTTTAAAAATTTTACAGAGGGGTGATAAGGAAATGGTTAAGATCTCATAAAATTTTTTAATCATGATCACACTCCAGCGAATTTATAAAATTCTTACAAGGCACAATACTAGTTATGTTCTTTCTCTTTTTGATTTTTAAAATATAATATAACAAATGAAGTTCAATGCTTACATAGATTTGATTGACCAAACAAAAAATTTAAAATTTTCAAAAAATTTATACAATGGTACTGAGGCATTTTTCCATGGAAGATGACTTTCTTAAGAGTTACTGGACCCAATCTGGTTAAATCTAGCCATAAAAAGTAAAAAAAACGGTCAAAAAAACTAGAGATTTCTACGAGATTTGGTGAAATCTCGTAGAAATTTTTGAAATTACTGTAGTAATTTAAATTTTTTTACCTGGCTGAGATTTTGGATCCTGTCCCAGAGCAAAATCCAAAATCTCGACTGAGATTTCCAAGATTTTGGCCGTTTTTTGAACCTTGACTCCAACGTCCTATGTCGGGGCATATCACATTAACCTTGCTAGGGATGGCAATTGGGTGGATACCTCCGGGTATGACTGGTGTCCACCCGAACCCGAAACCGTGCCGCCCACCCAAACCCACTAGACTTCTTGAGCATAGATCTGTAAGCACACCTGAACCCGTGACATTCCACACACTCTAGAAGATGATAGGTATCCGAACCCGTGATATTCCCCACACACACACCAGAAGATGATGGGTATCCGAACCCGAATGGATACCCAAACCCATGCTTTTTTTAAGATTGGCAATAGCTCAGAGGTAGAGAATGGCATAATGATTAATGAATCCAGACTATACACTATAGTGCCAATGTAATGCATCCAGACTACATATGTAACGGCACTATCAATCAAGCAGCACAAAAAGCCTGTTTTTGTTGGCAAGGTTATTTGCCTTCCATTTGGCCATTGTCTGCAGAATCCATTCATGCGGGACGTAGAGCATCCTTGCCTTCAGAATGATTGGCTGGAGCATCTAGCTCATCGCCTGAACTGAGTTCCCCGGTCCAGAAATAGCCAGATGGGGACGCGCACATATCAAGTTTAGCAGAAAGTCGCCACAGCCACCCAACTCAATGGAAGGGCAACTTATGGTACTAGGGGTGAAAACGGTATCGGTAATTCCCGAAATTCCAAAAACCGTTTTCGAAAATTTTCAACCGGACGTGTCGGTATCGGTAATTTTCGGAATTGGAATTGGAATCGGAATCGGTAATTTTTGTCGGAAACGATAACGGTAACGGTTTTGATCGGTTCCGACCGTTTCCTTCGGTATCCGGAAAAAATCGGTAAATTCCGTCGGTAATTACCGGAATTATTCCAGCCCACAAATCACACTCCTTCGGTCACTAAAACGCCCATAACTTTTTACTCCGAACTCCGATTTAGGTGATTTTGGACTCTATGCGAACCTTATCACGAGGGCTACAATCTCCACCTATTTTTATGATTTAACCAATCATAGATATTTTTAAATATCATAAAAACAAAACTCTAATGTAGTCATTCAAGTCTAAAATTTGATGTGTGTTCATCGTAGAATTTGTGAATATTTATTAATTACTAATTTCTATGTGGATGTACTATTTGTGTGAATTTTTGAAGTCAATTGGTGGTACATGTCCTTACGGCGTTACGGTCTCTTTTGATTCGATCGTTACCGATATATATTTTGTATCGAATTTTCGTTTCCGATATTTTCGAATTACCGATGCCGTTTTCGTTTCCGTAGTTATCGATTTCGATATCGTTTCCGAGAAAAAATATGAAAACAAAAATAATTTTAGTGTTTTCCGACCGTTTCCGACCGTTTTCACCCCTATATGGTACCATTCTCATGGGTTGACTCTTGCTGAAGCAATCTTTGTGCAAATTTTTCTTCAGGGGTGCTGCCCGATATATTTCCTTCACGTATCATCTGACAGCAACTTAAGCAAAGCTTAAAAGGGCATCTTGGGCAGCTTCTCAGGAATTGCTGCACGGAGAGCTTACAGTTATTACTGCTTGCAAATATTATTTAATAAAATCACTGATCAGCTGAGAAATTGCAATAGAATAACAGTGCAATAAACAAGTAGATTCAAAAGTAGCATAACCAGTCTAAAAGTCACACTGGATGAGATACGTAAAAGTTTCCATCCGAGCAATAGTGATATACTAGGACATAAGTAAGCTATTAGGAGTTGTAAAATTATGCATATGTGAAACCCAATTACATGACTGGGCAAAGATAGTAGCGGTAGTATTAGTACTGGTAGTAGTAAAGAAATCAGATAGAGATACATATACACATTGACAATTAGTTCCGGTGCATCACTACTCATGCTTCTTTCAGATCTGCTCATGGCAGGTTAATGGGGGGAAAAAAGGTGTCCTCTTTTAATTCTTTTCCCTTCATGATGAAAGAAAGGCATTATTGATCGAGTTTGATTTATTCATCTTTTCATAAAACAAAGGCAAAAACAGACAAATAGATAGCCATCAAAAGCACTTGTATGGGGTATTTTCTGATCAAACGAACAATCAAAAGCACTACGGACTCCGCATTTAACTGAACTAAGCTAGCATGCATCGTCTCTGTTGCTTGTTTGAGGCAAAACCTTGTTGATGTACCAATATAGTATGCCTGTTCCCTTAATCCTTTGCTGGCAAATTAAATAAACAAGTCTAGAATTCAGCAGTTAATATGCTTCTTATGTAAGTAGTATGGTGTTAGCAGAAAAATCTTGAAAATTTTGGGATTGGTCAATGGAAAAACACAAACATCAGTTCCAATTTCTGTTGGGTTCAGTCTCGTCCTTCAAGAACACAAACACAGGGAAAAGGCAGTGATGGGCTTGTGCCCTTCCAAAGCTTTCTGTTGGGTTCAACTGTTGCATCTTGCGACCCAAGTAGTGCAGGCTGTGTAGCTCGTGCCTTTGCCTCCTACGTACCTTTGCTTTTACTGATTGATGGAGGTGCCGAGCCGACTGTGACTAGCTGAGCCCGATTCACATTCCAGTCCATCTATATATACTAGAATCTATAATTCATTTCATATGTGTTTTTGAATTCCAGCTTTTAAAAAATCAGTTTCTCTACAACTACAATCTAGAATCAGTTTTTAGATAATCCAAAGAAAAAACAAACAGGCCTTACATACCTAGGTATACAATGTGTGTATATATTAGGTATGACAAAATAGAAAAAATATTAAAGCATGAATGAGATTGCACGAACAAATTTGAATTCAAGTCTATTTGCAAATAATATGAGTGTTTAAAATTCAGGTTACACATCGAAAATGGACAAGCACACACAAAGAATTAAATTTTTAGGGCAAAATAGAAATTTTAATTTTCCATATTTAACATTTCGAAAGTACTAATGTTTAATGTTTGTTGGTCACTTAGAGCGGTTCATTGGAAGCCCATCATGCCAACAAAAGAAACGAAATTTGATAAATTCAAACTACTAAAAGGTGATTTTTAACAATACATGCACGGCTAATGACTAGTACAACATTCGACGCTCTTTACTTATTCATTCACTAGGCCACGAAAGCGATTGAGCTTTGAACATATAATACATGTCAGAAAACAAGCACACGTGAGCCAGGGCGTCATTAGGCTATTTTTAGTGGCTAGTTTCATTTCACGGTTTTTAGGAGTGCTACATCATCTAAAGGGGTTTGAGTTGATAAATGAAACAAGACCTCCCAATGCACAGTTCATTTCGCAGTTTCATAGGTTAGCCATAGCATTTAATTATTGCATGGTGTTGTGATCAAATGTTCTATTTGGTACAGTTTCATTCGGTTTCAGTGCGTGGGAATGCGTGGAATGAAACAATGTGCTCTCAGTGCAGTTTTATTCGTTGGAAACGGTGTGCACCCGGTATCAACCAGATGAAACTCATCTTCTCTCTCTCCTCATAATTTCTTTGCCATATCATATTTTTACTGATGTGTGTCACTTTATTAAATGATAATGAAACTCACGCTGTGATTGGCCTTAAGCAAAATGTATGCGGGAGGAACTAATTTACATTTGCCGTTCACGTTGTTTCATGCGGCTAGAATGCGAGTGTGACACGTGGCGCTCCAAAAAAAAAAGGTTGGCCGCGTCGTGCCGTCTCCCTCTCGTGCAACGCCGCATGCAGCGCGACCCAAGTGCGCCACGGCCCAGGCCGAAGGCCAACATCCAAGTGAGCCATGGTTTGAATTTTTTCGGATGAAACTTTGAAAATATAAATAGGAAGTTTCAACTCGAAAAAAATAACTAAAATAATTTAAATCAAAAAATTTCAAATTAGAAAGTTTCAAATTGAAAATTTTCAACACAAAAAGGTTTTAATCAAAAAATTTCAAGTCGAAAGTTTCAAATAAAAAAGTTTCAACTCGAAAAATTTCAAAATAAAAAATTTTCAACTCATAAAACTTTCGATTCAAAAGCTTTCGGTTCGAAAAGTTTTGATTAAAAAACTTTTAGTTGAAAAGTTACTATTTAAAATTCAAGTTGAAAAAATTTCAACAAAAACATTCAACTTGGAAAGTTTTGACTCAAAAAATTTATATCGAAAAATTTAAAACTAGAAAGTTTTGCCTCGAAAAAAATTAAAATAAAAAAGTTTCGACTCTGAAAAATTCATCCGAAAATTCAACTCGAAAAAATTGAGATCAAATTCAAACTCATGAGATTTTCTGTGAGTTGAATTTTTTTATTTGAGTTTAAATTTTTCCTGACAGAAATTAGACGCACGAAAGCTCGTGGGGGAAAAAGGCGGAACAAAAGAAAAAGGCGAATAAGCACACCGGTTTGTAGGTGACCCGCAAAATAGGAGCGAGCTCATCCTCTCACCCGCATAAAGGATTAAAGGAGCGTACTCCCCCCGCAAGAGGAGAAGAATTTGTTCATTCGTACGTGATTTTTTGCAGCTGCTAAAAAGTTGTAGAGAAAAAAAAATGAAAAAATCAGCTCGGTTGGAACCGATCGAGGAGCTTCCTTCAGCCCCTCCACCAGCTGCTAAAGCAGATTGGTAACAAGTTGTAGAGAAAAAAAGCTTCCGTCAGGCACTCACTATGTATGAAAATGAAAATGGGTCAAATGTGGATGGATTTTGCTTTTTGTGTATCTTGATCCATATTTTTTGTTTGGATTCAGAACAGGATACGAGCTAGCCAGATGCAAATATAAATCCATGTTATACGGGATACGCACACGGGACAGATATATGATGAATTTATGTTTCAAACTCTACGAATGAAAGGATTCTCAACCAAGTGGATTTCTTAGATTAAATCCACTACAAGAAACAGGAGAAAATTCATGGGTTTTTTTAAATTCGTGGGTCCAAAAAAAACCCCACGAATTTACAGATTTAAATTCGTCGGTTTACAAAATACCCGTATTTAATTAAATTAAGTGGGTCAAAAAATACCCACGAATTTATCATATAAATTCGTCGGTTTTCGTCCAGACCCACGAATTTAATTAAATTCGTGGGCCCATTTTACCTACGAATTTAAAAACTTAACCCTAGACCTAACCCGCCCGATCGATTCGATCTTCTCCTCTCTCTGTCGATCTCCTCTCTCCCTCTCACCACCACGCCTTGCCGCCCCCCCACGCCGCCGCCCGCCGCCACCCCGCCCGCCCTTCGCCTTGGCGCCCGCCATCTCGCCCGCCGCCCGGCCTTTCATGCCGCCCCCGCCGCCACCGCCGCCCGCCCTTCGCCCCCTCCCGGCGCCCGCCGTCATCGCCCGGCGCCCGCCGCCTCGCCCCGCCCGCCGCCCGCCCGCCCGTCGCCCCCACGCCGCCGCCCGCTGAACACATCCTGCCTCCACGCTGCCCCTTTGAGCAGAGCAAGTCATTTTGTGGAGGTAACTTTTACAGAGTACAATTTGCACTTGCTCAACAAATTTGCACTAGTCCTGAGGGGAAGATGAAAGAACAGTTGAAAGAAGTTCTATGCTGTTGTGAGCCACATCAAAAGCTTCCTTCATTTCTTCAGCAGTATATATTATTGAAGCACATATACTGCATTGTTGTGCAGTTAATGTTGAATGTATTTTCTAGCTCTAAATGATCAGCTGAAATATTGTTAATTTCATTATTTCTGTTTGCCTTTATTGCTTACTTATCATAAGGTCATTCCTTGTCTGAATTGTTAGAGAAACTTATTTTAGCTAAAAAAGTATCTAGATGTTACTGCACCGTACCCAAGTTTATGAAATTTTATTGAAATTTGTCAAAAGAGTGGTTGCAATCTCAATTCTTTGAAAAAATAGGTATTGGAAAGAAGAAAATAACAATAGTGCACATCTAGCCTTTTACTGTAATTGTGTGAGAAAGCTTTCTGCCAATTTGCTGAGCATAGTGAATCTGTCTCATGGATCTTTAATTACTATTTTGCAAGCCATAATTTGCTGAGGAGTGCGGACAATATCTTTTCTTGGTTCAATGATTAATTGCACATTTCTGAGCTAGACTACTACATTCAGATTTCAGAGGGCTCATGCAACAGTATTCTATACTCAAATAATTGATGTAACTATTGCTGGTGCATTGAGATGATTGCAATTTTATCCATAGCTTATATATCCACCCAAGATAAAAGAGTAGGTTTCAAGTATATGGGCTTGTTGGGTCTTAATATTACCAAGATTTGTGGAGAATTTCACGTCAGTATTCTCTAGATGTTGTGGAATTTCCTGTCAAGGGTGTTTGAGCTAGAGATCTGAAGGAATAAAAATATGGCTGCCAAGTTTATTAGTCGTTGGCTTCTTTTGCATTTTATTTGATCAAATCGAATACTATGTAGCGGCGTAATTTTCCCATTGTGTCATCTATTTTTCCCTTTGATATCTCATTGAGGAACATCTGAAGTTTCTGCCATTTATGTCAACAATGAAAGAAGGGTGGCCCTATTAGTTTTTCCATAGGTAAAACGAGGAGTGTTAAATGTTAAGCATATATTAGCAGTTCCATGTAGGGCTTTGTCATTTCAAGCTTTATATGTGACTTTGCCAGACTGTTAAATTTTAGGCATTGAAATATACAATGCATTTTTTTGTGTGTGGAAAACTCAAATTGACTCCTTTTTTAACTCATATTGTAACCTCGTTACCTTTTTCCCTGCAGGCTCTTACAAGGCATGCGAGTGATGGGTGATGAAATATGCTACCCTGCCAAAGATTGTAAGTGTATTATATAATCGTTCCCACCTGTTTATTTTTTATATTTACTATTTGTATTTGTTTTTCTCTTTGAAGAGTTTCGAGACGTGACTTGTTATGTCTGATTGGGAACTGTAGATCTGAGCATCCATAAATTGTTTTCAACACGTGCTGATCTGCACCGGACTGTTTATACCCATGCCAAAGTAAAGGTATGAGATAATTTACATTGCCTTCCTTTCTTCTGGTCCCAACATAGTTGTGTCTTATGAACATAAAAAAAAAATAGCATGTTTACATCATAGAACAACACACACACACACCAAATAAAAAAATCAATAAATTTTACTTGGAGACAATCTTGTTGCATCCAAATCAGTGGGGATTAAATACGGCCACTGGTTGGGATATCCTGTGATCGATGGTGTCGATTGGTTGAACCAGGTTTTGGGTCACCTACTTTGAAGGTCTATAGCTCCATATGGTGTTATATCACAAAGGTTTTTGATAAAGCTGCAAAAGTTTTTTGTGTTGATTTTTCATTTAGCTTAATATAAATTGGTTTTGTCATGGTGATCTCATTTTTTGATGCATTTAAGTTTCATCACCAATTTTATTGTGAAGTGTTAACATTTTATCCACCAAAAATCTGCATTCTCACACATGTTGCCATTCTCCCCATATGAATATGGTTTATTTCTAACAGTCTTCAATCATTAGGCTGTTGAACTGATGCTTGTGGACGCACTTGTTGAAGCTAACGAATACTTGGGGATATCTTTGCATGCACAAGATCCTGAAGACTTTTGGAAGGTTTGGTGCTATCTACTGTTATTTCCTATATGTTTGTAGTTGTTTGTCCAATCTATTCCTCTCACGTCCACGTCTCCTGAAATCCCAGTTAGATGACACAATCATTAAAACCATCGAAACTGCTCCCAACAGTGAACTGAAGAAAGCAAAAGAAATCATTCAACGTATTCGCCGGGGAAAAATATCCTGTGCAATCACCCCTCCCGGTGAAACCACCGTGCAACTGAACTAAAAAAAGTTTCAAAAAATTCTAAAAAAAATCATGGATGTACATCTCAACTTACCCCACCTACATATAAAATTTCATGATCAAATTCATCTTATACTAGCAGTTACAAAAAAGACAAATTTCGCATGAACAGTGATTTTTACTGTTCATCACTATTCATTTTGCTGCTTGTTTTTTGTAACCGCTAGTATAGGATGAATTTGATCATGAAATTTTATATGTAGGTGGGGTAAGTTGAGATGTACATCCATGATTTTTTTCAGAATTTTTTGAAACTTTTTTTAGTTCAGTTGCACGGTGGTTTCACGGAGGGGGGGGTTGCACCGGATATGTTGCCATTCGCCGGAGAGAGCTCTACAAGGTAGCACGCCTTCTCAGCACTGTTGTGCAAGAACAAATCATCTAACATATATGTTGTCAATTCTATTGTGCATTAGACATGTTACGACTCGTTATATCAGATCTTGTGTTCAAAGAATGAATGAATCTGCATATCACAGCATGCTTCTGCTATGGATGTGGTTATCACAGCTTCTATTCAGACAAACTAGATTCCCTGTAAGCACGCACAGGTCTTAAATGGTAGCCATTCGTTTCATCGAGCGATTCTTTGGTACAAAGTGAGGACGGAAAGGTCATTTTGTGTCTTGGGAGATGTGCTTTGTGGTGCAGGCTGTGATTTTCTTCACAATGCTTGTTGTAGCATAAAATTGATCAGTCATGCACAAAGTAATACTACATGGAAGTCACTCTATAATAATTATTTTACTTTTGAGACTTCAAAATGATTTTTTCTGTCACATACTTACATAATCTGAGTGTCTCACATTATGTCATAGTTTTGTCCTTGTTGATTCAGTTAGTATTTCTTTATGTGGAATTTATTAACGATTCAATTTTCTTTGAGTTGCGATTCTGCAATCAATATTCTCATTCCAAAGGACAAACTGGAGCATTTCAAGGATATAAGCTGCGATGAGACATAGTTTGTTCACGAGTTCATGCCTACTTTGCTCATTTGAGTTGGGTGCTATAACTTGACCTCTCGGAAGAATAGAAGTTTCATGTCTTTGATGTTGCTGTCTTGAAATCTTCCGGGACTTCTTTGAAGGAAGTGGATGTTGCGATCGACAATGTTAAGATTGATTTGACCCGTGGAAAAGATAATCCCTAGAAAGGTTTTTGATGTTTAACACTCTCTGAGACTTTTTTATCAATTTAGGATGGCATATCGAAATTCTAACCAATTCCTTTCCTTTTTGTGCATGTCTACCATTCCCTAGCATCAAATTCTTCAAGGTAACTACTGCTCTACCTTTGGATTAGCCTTTAGCATCTTCAATTCTTGATTGATTGAGCTGTGTCGGGTGGGCCAGTAGTTTGCGGCAAGATACTATGAAATTGCCCTTTTATTTCTCTGTTTCATCGTTAGTTTATAAATCTTACATACTCGGGTTCTTGTTAGTGCTTAATATTGATGAAACCATTTTAATAGCGAATCTTTGAGGTTATGAACTATCTGCTGGTTAAGCGTGACAATTGAGTTAGGCAACTGTTTTCAACTATAATACTATATTATCTACAAGTTGTCTCACGAGATGCAAATCGAGCCGGTGATTAGTGGCCATATCTGTCGATGTGGATATATATTTTTTTAGGCCATATCGCCTCATAATCTACATTAATATTCATTTTTAGGCCATATCATCGATGTGGATATATATATTTTTTGTACAAATATACATTAAATTGTGGGCCCATAAATACCCACGAATTTAACAGGTCATCGTGGGTTTTATTTGGCCCACTAATTTAACTAAATCGTGAGTTTCATCGCCCACAATTTAACTAAATAAATGGGTTTTTATTTACAATTTAACTAAATTGTGGAGTTTACGGTGGCCCACTTAATTTAACTAAATAAATGAGCTTACGGTGGCCCACAATTTAAATAAATAAATGGTTTTTGGTCCCCACTAATTTAAAAGTTATATTCGTGGGTATTTTAATAACCCACTAATTTAATTAAATTGTGGTACCCACGAATTTAATTGATTAAATTCGTCGAGTTAAATTAAGTGAACTAAATTCGATGGTTTGCGCATGAATTTAACATAAATTCGTGGGTTTTGGCCTAAATTCGTGGGTTTTTGGCCCACGAATTTTTACCTGTTCCTTGTAGTGATCCTTCATTTCGGGAGAAAGTGTGGCGGTTAACGTAAATGATGACGTGGGACGTTATTTCCAAACTAGAAAAGGTCTCCGCCAAGGCGATCCTTTGTCACCACTTTTGTTTAATATTGTCGTCGATATGTTGGCGGTGTTGATTAGAAGAGCTAAGGAACAAGGGCAAATCGGTGGGGTAGTGCCTCATTTAGTCGATGGTGGTTTATGTATCTTACAATATGCAGACGACACAATATTATTTATGGAAAATGACCTGGATAAAGTTCGTAACATGAAGTTATTGCTTTGTGCGTTTGAGCAAATCTCGGGGCTCAAAATAAATTTTCATAAAAGTGAGTTAATCTGTTTGGGTGACGCCCAAGATTCGTTACAACAGTATTTGGGTCTGTTCGGTTGTAAGCAAGGGGAGCTACCTTTGAAGTATTTAGGCATACCTATCCATTTTAAGAAATTGTGAAATTCGGATTGGAAAAAGGTAGAAGAGAGATTCGAAAAGAGACTTACCAGTTGGAAGAGGAAACATCTCTCAGTTGGAGGCAGGCTCACACTTATAAATTCAGTATTAAGCAGTCTCCCAATGTACATGATGTCCTTTTTCGAGATTCCTAAAGGTGTTCTTAGGAAACTTGACTTTTTCCGTTCTCGATTTTTTTGGCAAGGTGACGAGGGTAAAAGAAAGTATCGGCTTGCCAAATAGAGTATTCTTTGTCAACCCAAAGAACAAGGGGGTTTGGGGATTCATGACTTAAAAATTAAGAACATTGCACTTCTGAGTAAATGGTTGTTTAAGCTTTTAACATCGGATGGTACTTGGCAGCAGCTTCTTAGAAATAAGTACTTTGGATCTAAGGCATTAGTACAAGTTGAATGGAAGCCAGGAGACTCACATTTCTGGTCTAGCTTGATGAAGGTAAAACGGCATTTCCTTCGTTTTGGAACCTTCACAATCAATAATGGCTCACAAGTGCGATTCTGGGAAGACATCTGGCTTGGAAGCTGCGCTTTAAAAGATCAATATCCTGGGTTATATAGCATCACAAGGAATAAATACTCAACCATTGCTGAAGTTTTCACGGATTCTCAACTAAACATATCCTGGAGAAGGTCATGGATTGGTCCTAAGTTGGTGGCGTGGAATAATTTGCTTTCACGAATCGCCAATTTTCATTTATCACAGGCTGAGGATAAATTTCAATGGAGGTTGTGCCCATCGGCACAATTCTCAGTGAAGTCTCATTATATGGCGTTGATTAGATGTGATGTTCCTAATTTAAACAAGTGCTTATGGAAGTTAAAAGCACCACTAAAGATCAAAGTGTTTCTATGGTATCTTAGAAGAGGGGTCATTCTGACCAAGGACAATCTGGCTAAACGCAATTGGCAGGGTAGTCAAACTTGCTGCTTTTGTCACGAATTGGAGACAATTAGTAATTTGTTCTTTCATGTCGTTTTGCTCGCATGGTCTGGGGCTTGTTGTACCTTGCTTTGGGCGTTGCTAGACCTATTAGTGTTGCGAATATGTTTGGGAGCTGGCTTGTTTGTTTTCAGAAGGATCTTAAAAATGTCGCTTTACTAGGAGCTGCAACCATTTGTTGGTCTCTTTGGTTAAGCAGGAATGATATAGTTTTTGAGATGAAATCCTATTCATCCCCTTTGCAGGTTATTTATGCTGCTTCCTATTGGCTGCGTACATGGGCTGTGCTGCAGAAGCCGGATATGCGAGTTATTATGGTGGAGGCTACGCAACGATTGATGCAGGTGGCCAAGGTCTTCTTTTCCCAGGCGCATGGGTGACGGTCTAGTCTTCGGATTACTAGTCACTAGAGGGTGTGTGTGTTTTCCCTTTTTTGTTTTCTAGGCTGTGTGCTTCTTGTTAAGCAGAGGCCGGAAGTAGTTTCAAGGACTTGTATCTTCTCAATGTAATGTCTCTTGAAATTAATAAAATCTTCCATTATCGAAAAAAAATGATGAATTTATGTCAGAAACGGATAAAAATATATAAATAATGCACGTATACATAGAGTAATATATGTTTTCTATATAAGCAATGAATTTAGGATGGTGTATAGCATTCCATAAACTTTACATTTATAGTAAATAAAAAACACACAAAATCTTTTGGTTGGGAGTGGGAGAATAAACGGACGTGTGAAATCAGCACTAATCATTAAAAAGGCCACTCGAATGACTGATGGATCAGATCGGTCTGTTCCCACGGCCGACATTGCACTACTCTCTCACCAACCAGTGGCTGCCAGCTGTCCCCCGAACCAAACGTATGTGTCAGCTTGTCACCGTCTAGCGGCTAGATGATCCAAGAGCAGAGCCTGTTCGCTGGCAAGGGTCAAGACTTTAGACTACTCAAGATTCAGAAACCGGACGCCAATCTCCCCACCCCATGGCCCCCTGACTCCTGTATAAAGTCACAAGCAAGGGCTTTAGGCACGACCGCATAATACGCCAGATAACATGGGTTTTTCGTTCTGGTTCCGGTGTGTGCTCCGAGGTGCAACCTTCGCCTGCTTCCTCGCCGCCGTCACCCATCCCTATCCATTATGCGCGGATTCCAGTGAGCACACAGTATATGCACCATATCTACGATAGGTTTTGTTTTCTAGCAATTCATTATATGTAGTTCTATTTTCTGCCTTGATATATCCGCTGCAGTCTGACATATCATGCACTAACTTGCTTTAAATTGCTCTTCTGTGTCTAATGTACGTGCGTGCAGGGGCACCTACCACTCTAAACGTGACACTCACGTTCTGTCCCACGGGCGGCGGCGGCGTGTGCTGCGACGTCGTCGCGGACGCCACGGTGCACGACCAGTTCCTCGCGATGGGTGTGCCGGACGGTGGATGCGCCGGCGCAATCAAGTCCATCCTTTGTGCGGTAGAACCTGCTTTCCTTGCTACTTTCCGTTCCCGTCGTGTTAATTGGCAACAGCAGATAGCTCGGCCTCTGGTTCAATTTCATGTGGACTCTAGCACAACTTTCCCGTCGTGTCTCTCTGGACTCTAGCACAACTTTCTAATAAAGTTGATATTTCCGTAAATACAGGTTATCGTGGGGTCTAATCAGTCAAGATTTTAAAACTTTAGCCACTAAAAATATACTCACGTATATAAATTTGCTACTCCCTCCACACTGGGAAGAACCCAAAAAAAATGTCGGCGGGGCTTGCGCCGGACATATCGGTGGTGGGGAAGAGGGCTAGAGAAGGGCGGTGAGTCGGATCGGGCGCTGTCGCTGACGGTGCGATCGATTGACCCGCGAAGAGCGTGGATCGAGGGCTGAGGAGGAGGGAGTGGTGGTAGCATTGAAGGCAAGGCCGGCGGCGATGGGGCCGGCGGCGAATCTTTGGAGATTAAATAGTGAGGGAAGTGCGGTACCTCTTCTTTGACTCCAGATTTCTTTTCCCTGCTTATGCAGAAATCAATCTAGTGCACAGTGAAGTTGCTTACAAGTTTGTAGATAAATGGTTTATAGATTAGGCTTTTTATGATACATCATACATCATTGAAATGTTGCTAACAACTGCACTTTACTGCTGTATTTAGCTTATTAGCTAGGAAAACAAATTGCGTTATAAATTAAATCTCCTGGAGTTGGGCAGCAGGATTTCAATGAGTTAATTGAACAATGTGTGGATCAACGAAATTTGAAGCACTAGTGGAAATCTACCACTTGATGTACATATGTGCATTGATTCTTTACTAATGCAATATCTTCTATTACATTGCGTTGCGTTAAGCTTTGTTAAAAAACAAGTCCTACCATATTATATATTGAAATGTATCCTTACATCATTTTGTTTTCCACATTCAGAAATGTAATATGTTTGCTGCTGAGCTGTTCAACACTGGGTCCAAGGCACGGAAGGTTCCCCTCTTGTGCAATTCTGCATACGAGGGAAGTTCTTCCCGATCCGAGGACCCCAGTCATATCATGGATGACTATTGTACGCAAGTTTGGGCATATTGCAAAAATACACCAATATTGAACTCTCCTTTCCAGTCTTCTGTTCAAGAAAATGCAGGCCTTCCTAGTTCACCATCCAAGCTAACTGATTTTTGGCGGTCGGTAAATGACTTCTGTGCTTCATTTTCTGGCTCATCCCATGACCAGTCGGTATGCTTCAATGGACATGGAGTTCCATTTAGCACTAGAGAGACTTCTTCACTCTCTCCTGAAGGGATGTGCCTTGAGAATATTGGCAATGGATCTTACAATAACATGGTTCCACACCCTGATGGGTCCAACAAGGCCTTCTTTTCCAATCAACGTGGAATTATATGGTTGGCCACTATCCCCGAGAAAGGATTGAGACGCACTCTGCAACTTGATCAGAGGAGTCCTTTTGTCAATCTCACTAATATTGATTATTTCAATTCGGAGCATGGACTTGTAGGCATAGCGTTCCATCCAGAGTTTGCAACCAATGGCCGCTATTTTGTTTCTTATATTTGTGACCGAACAAAGTCCCCTAGTTGTGCTGGAAGGTGTTCTTGTGACTGTAATATGGGGTGTGAGCCATCAAAGCTTGGTTCTGATAATGGCGTTGAACCTTGTCAGTACCAACTTGTTGTTTCAGAGTATTATGCAAAGGATTCCTCATCAGACAATTCTGTGGTATGTATTTGTACGTCTTGTGTACATAATATTATATACCCTGCAGTTTATCTATTCCCAACTGAATATTATGACTTTGCTTTGCCAGGGAGCATATGCTGCTCCATCTGAAGTTAGGAGAATTTTTACCATGGGATTACCGTATGTGTCAAGCCATGGCGGTCAATTACTTTTTGGCCCTACCGACGGTTACCTATATCTCATGACTGGGAGCGGTGGGAAGAAAGGAGAACCTAGTGATTCCTCTCAGAACAAAAGGTCATTATTGGGAAAAATCTTGAGGCTTGACATTGATCAGCTGCCAAGTAAGTTTATATCTCCATTGTTTCTCTCGTCTTATTTAAGTTTGATTGGTATCCATCTGGAATTATTTTGTGGTTATCTTCCTTTTATATGATCTCTAGTTAAGGCCATGCATGTTATTGCTTGCTTTCCAGGTCCAAGTGAAATCGCTAACCAAAGCTTATGGGGTAACTATTCCATTCCAAATGACAATCCATATGCTGAAGATAGTGATTTACTACCAGAAATTTGGGCCCTGGGCCTTAGAAATCCATGGAGATGCAGTTTTGATTCCAAGAAGCCTTTCTACTTCTATTGTGCAGATGATGGCCAGGTATAATTACAATAATCTTTGAGGAAAACACCTTCAGTAGACAGGCTATCCACAAAAATACAGTGTTGTTCACAATGCATTTATTTGACTTTGACGAAAATTTTAGTTGCAATAAGAAGAATGGAACATATCTGTTGCCATTTTGTACTCTCTTTCTAATCCCACCTTTGCTCCAACTTGGCAGCAAGATTTTTCGATTTCAAAGATCGAGCTCATAATATATACCTAATAGTTTGCCCTGCCTTTCTAACATTATGACCTTTAAGTATACAGGAACAATACAAAGTTGTAGATTTGCTCTCGAAGGGTGGAAACTATGGATGGCATGGACAGCAGGATCCCCATGTTTACTATCTACCTTGGGCAACTGCAGGAAACAACTCATATACCTTTTCTGCTGACTATGGGAAAATTCAATCTGCAGAATTCATTGGCGGTTATGTTTATCGAGGTTCTGCTGACCCGTGCGTGTATGGAAGGTATTGATGGTTCCTTTTTATTCAATAACTATAAAGTGAATAAATAGAGCTGTAGAAGGTTCTTCCTATCTTTGACTTAAATGGAGATCAGCGGAGACTTGAACCCATGATAACCTTATATTCTACCACTAGGTTGCATGGCTGTCTTCACTCAATTACTAGAATATTTTTCCTTAGGCGTTTCCACCTGATCATATGATCATCTCGCATCTGCCAGCTAATGTGCCTAAATAACCGCTACTATGATCATACCGGTGCACCAGATTACGATATGTATGCATCGCCATGGGGTTGGCACGAGATCCCTCAGCAAATGGGAATTACACCTTCACTACCATCCCTTCAATTTGTTCCAAGAAGACTCCCATACCTGCGACGACTCATGGCCGATCCTCTTGGCGACATATATTCATTTGCTGAGGATAACAACAAGGACATCTTCGTCTTGGCGGGCAAAGGTGTCTACCGAGTTGTGGAGCCTAGCCTTTGTGGCTATACTTGCCCCACGGCAGATCATTCGATGAGGAACAGACCAACGCCTCCTGCAATAAACAATGGAAGTAACGGAGCATCCTTTTGGGGAATAATAATGAAGTATGTCTTGGGACCAGTGCTGCTAGTTTTGCTTGCAGGTGGATATTTTGGATGCAAATCCTTATCCTGTTGCAACGGGAATAACTGCTTCAATTCGGGCAGCTCGCAGGCAAACACAAACGGCATGACCAATACACCTCCACCAGAACCGGGACCAGTCGATGGGCATGTGTTACGCTCGTGGGCACCGGTGATCTTCGGTGCGTGAGCTTCCGTGATTCTGACCAGGAAAGCAAGAACACGAGAGAGGAAAAGAGAAGTATTGGGGAAGAAGGCAAGGCCAGAAGATTCGTTTACTTTTCTGGATGGTCTCTGTTTTGCCTTTACATGGGTATATATACCCTCACCAACGATTAAATGCAGACAACGATGTAAACTCAATCATTTTGAGAAGTATGTTTAGTAACTAAGGTAATTGTCGTATTTAATATTCATCGTCACGCGACGGAGGATCTTCGCTCACCAACGAACTCCCGATCCGAGCCCTTCGTTGTTACGCCAGAAAATCGCAAGACGAAAGCTTTGCCGCCACTCACTTCCCTTTCCGCCAGACTCCTCTCATTGTCTCCTTCGCCGAATCCACGAGCGATAACATCACCCCCGCTCGAGCTTGCTTGTCCCCAAGCAAGAGCACGAGGAAAACGGGCCGCAACCGGAATATCCTCCCAAGTGGCGGCTTCGATCGAATTCCCGACCATCGAATCGGCCCTGCACAACAAATTAATTGCCCTTCTTGACGAGCCATTGCAGAATCCGCTCCGGCTCTGCATCTTGCGTGGCCAGATCAGTTAACGGCGGCAACTCAGTAAACACTGGAGTATAATCAGGACGAAATGGCTTCAACTGTGAGACATGGAATACTGGGTGAAGTTGACACTGCCGTAATTGTAATTACCGATAAGCGATCGAACCAATTTTCTCGTAATGTTGAAGGGCCATAGAACTTGTAAGCAAGCTTGGGATATGGCCGATTGACCAAGGACGTCTGAGCATACGGCTGAAGCTTCAAAAGCACCTTGTCCCCAACTGCAAATTGGCGTTCTTGTCGGTGACGATCAGCATGCATTTTCATACGGTTTTGAGCCCTCGCCAAGTGCTGCTTTACCAATTGGTGATGCTGCTCGCGATCACGCACCCAGTCTTGAACTTCTGGAACGGCACTCAGAAGTCCTGGTGGCAGTAAGCCATAATTGGGGTCCATCCCATAGAGCACCTTAAATGGAGAAGAACCTAAAGCCGTATGGTAATTGGTGTTATACCAAAATTCGGCCCAGGCCAGCCACTGCTTCCATTTACCAGGGGCATCATGAACTGCGCAACGCAGGTACATCTCAAGACACTGGTTGACGCGCTCGGACTGGCCGTCGGTTTGGGGATGATACGCCGTGCTGAGTTGAAGCTTGGTGTCCATCAGTTTGAATAATTCACGCCAAAAGATACTGGTGAAAATTTTGTCCCGATCAGAAGTGATCGTGTGAGGCACGCCATGAAGTTTAATGATGTGATCCAAAAACAAACGAGCCACTTTAGGTGCAGTGAAAGGGTGACGAAGAGCAATAAAGTGGGCGTATTTTGAAAAACGGTCCACCACAACCAAAATGGTATCAGCTCCATCCGAGACTGGTAGCTTCTCAATGAAGTCCATAGTAACATCTTGCCAGGCGGCAGAAGGTATCGGCAACGGCTGAAGCAGACCAGCAGAACGAGTTCTTTCACTCTTAGCATGTTGACACACCGAACACTGCTTGATGAAGCTATCAATTGTTGTCTTCATTCCACCAATGAGCAGTTTATGTAACCTCGATAAGTGGCTTGCACACCAGAGTGACCGCCCAGAGGTGTAGTATGAAACACAGCAATAAGTTTGGTTTGCAATGCAGAATTTGCCCCAATCCAGATCCGACCATTGTTTTTAATCAAACCTTGATGAAGTTCAAAACCTGCCTCATTAGGACTATGGATTGCCAATTGTGATAAATACTGCTGGGCCTGCTGGTCAGTCGCATACGAGTTCAAGACTTCTTGCAACCAAAGAGGCCGAACTTCCGAAGTAACTTGCAACGCCGCCAAATGACCAGCTCGAGAAAGAGCATCAGCGACAACATTCTCCCGCCCCTTTTTATAGACGATGCGAAACTTAAGCCCCATAAGTCGGGTCATGGCTTTACGTTGCATATCCGATTGAAGTTGTTGTTCTTCAAGATAGCAAAGACTTCGGTGATCTGTTTTGATGGTGAACTCATTGCGCTGCAAGTACGATCTCCAGCGTTCCACCGCCAGCATTAAGGCAAGAAACTCCTTTTCATATATAGATAAATCCTGGTGAGGTCGGCTTAAGGCTTTACTGAAATACGCGACCGGGTGCCCTGCTTGTAAAAGCACTGCACCAACGCCTCTGTCACATGCATCGGTCTCGATTTCAAAAGGAAGATCAAAGTTGGGCAGCGCTAACACTGGTGTAGTGGACATGGCTATTTTCAACTGGAGGAAAGCCTCAGTAGCTTGCTCGGTCCAAGTAAATGACTTCTTTTTCAACAGATCAGTTAGGGGCTTAGCCAACATACCATAATGGCGCACGAACTTGCGATAGTAGCCGGTCAATCCGAGAAAACCCCGAAGTTCGGTGACTGATTGTGGTGTCGGCCAGTCCATCATTGCTTGAGTCTTCTTTGGATCAGTGGCTACCCCTTTGTCTGAAATCAGGTGACCCAAATACTCGAGTTGCTGTTGGGCAAAAGCACACTTGGATTTCTTGACAAATAGCTGATGACTCCGCAATGTTTGCAGCACAGATGTAAGATGTTGAACATGAGTAGGAAGGTCCGGACTATATACCAAGATATCGTCGATAAAGACCAACACAAATTTGCGAAGGTATGGGGCTAAGACCACATTCATCACACACTGGAAAGTGGCAGGGGCATTGGTGAGACCGAAGGGCATCACCTTAAACTGATAAAGACCTTGATGTGTTTTAAAAGCTGTTTTATGCTCATCTTCTTCACGCATACGAATTTGATGGTAGCCAGCTCTCAAATCAAGCTTCGAAAAGTATTTGGTGCCAGACAGTTCGTCCAACAACTCCTCAATAACTGGCATGGGAAATTTGTTCTTGATTGTAAGGTCATTGAGACGCCGATAATCAACACAAAAACGCCACGTGCCATCCTTCTTTTGCACAAGCAAGACTGGTGACGCAAAAGGACTGCTACTCGGAGACACAATGCCAGAAGCTATCATTTCTGCAACTTGACGCTCAATTTCATTCTTATGCAAAGGAGAGTAACGGTAAGGTCTGGAGTTGACTAGAACCGAACCAGGAAGTAGAGGAATGGCATGGTCGAACTCCCGCTTGGGTGGTAATTCTCGAGGTTCAGCAAACACATCATGAAACTGATCCAGAACAGCAACAACCTCAGGTGGAACAGGTGGAGCAGATGTGGAATATGCTGGTTCAACAACAGCCATTGCCCAAATATCATTGCCCCTTCGCCATTTATCAAATTGCTCCACTGTGATACTGCGAAGTGTAGTAGGGGAAACACCGTGCACGCCTTGTAATTGAACCATGTTGCCATGATGAGGAAATGCGATTGTTTTCTCTTGCCAGTGACAGATCATCGGACTGTGTTGCTGGAGCCAGTCCATACCAAGGATGGCGTCATATGCACCAAGATCAATGACGCGAAAATCAGCTTGAAACGTATGACCTTGAGTCCACCAATTCAGATTAGGAACCCAACTATCACATTTGATTTTCTCCCCATTAGCCACTTGTACTGCAATAGGTGTAGTGCACTGAGATAGACAGCCCAGGCGCTTCAACACAGTGGCATCAATAAAGCTATGAGAGCTTCCAGAGTCAATTAAAAATAAAATGACTTGATTCCGGATCAAAGCCAGTAATCTCATGGTTTCAACTGTTTCAGTACCTGCAAGAGCGTTAACTGACAATGTATATAGCTCAGCTTGATCAGGGTCATTGGTCTCCAACAAATCTAAGACGGCATCAGAGAGAAGTTCATCAGTATCATCCACAGTAATGGCTTGCAGTTGCGCTGGGGGCTTCTTCTTGCACTGCAAATGATGTAAGGGTTCATATTTGTCGCCACACTGAAAACAGAGCCCGTTGGCACGGCGATAATCCCTCAATTGCCGGGCCTTCCACAACTCCCCTTGTCCTAGTCGCGGAGGCGCGACAGGATTGTCAATTTTACCAGGCTCGCGGCCAGCGACCTGTTTGATTTTCCACCCTTTGCCTCGATCAATCACATCCTGATGAATACGGGCTAACAACGCCGCACGATCAACAGTGTCAGGTAGGTGTCCCTGGACCACACCCCTGAGATCAGGTTTTAACCCCTTAATAAACTGAGAGACAAAAAACTCTTCATCGTAATGCGGATTATGCATGGACACTTCATATTTCAGGTCATCAAAGTGGTGTTTGTATTCGATCACAGTGCCTGTCTGACGAAGATCAACCAGTTCCGAAAGCAGGCGACGATGATCAAAGGCCCCAAACTTGGCTTCAACAGCTTGAATAAATTGTGCCCAATCACCTAATTCATGTGTCAGCTTGAACGCTTGAAGCCACTTAGCGGCGTTGCCTTCCATGTGAAGTGTAGCCGCATTGACCCACAGAGGTTCAGCGATATTATACATTTGAAAATAGTTCATGCACTTATCACGCCAGATCCTGGGGCTATCACCATCGAAAGTGGGAAAAGACAGTTTCGGTAAAGGATTACGAGAACCCAGACCTTGATCACCAAAAGACCGTGTAGACGCGCCGGATGCACTGGCAGTACCTTCCATGGACCACTCAGGATACGATCCAGGAGGCGTGGGTAGCAATGGTGCGCGCTTGGGTGCCACTGGAGTCACCAAGACTTTCTGCTTGTCAGATGATGGAAGACTGCTTGTTCGTGCTTCATTCATGTTCAGATTGAACCCTTCCATAGTAATCCGGGCGACTGCTTGTGCCGTCGCCTCCAGTTGCTTGGTCATGGTCATCTGATCTTGGGACTGCTTATCGGAGACCTTTGCCGCCAATGCGATCTGTTGCGCCATTTGTTGCTGCAACATTTCCACCGACGTCATCCGGGTCACCAGCGATTCGAGAGTGTCCCGAACCGATCCCCATTTCTCCTCCATCTGATTAGACGCTTCACCCATAGCGTCGAGCACGAAGCGGGTCTGCACGGAAGGCTTTGGCGGGGCCGTGGTGATCGACCGAAAAACCCCTAATCAAGATTTCTCTTGCGGTGGCAGCTGCGGATCGTCGAGCCGAGTTAAACAAACTAGGTAACCGAAGTTTTTGCGGTGAATTTCAGGATCAATCGAACAAATCCCAAAATTCCCCAACCCTAGCTTGCAAAAAAATTTTGCAACTCAGCAAGACCGATCGGAACCTGGCTCTGATACCAACTTGTTACGCTCGTGGGCACCGGTCTTCGGTGCGTGAGCTTCCGTGATTCTGACCAGGAAAGCAAGAACACGAGAGAGGAAAAGAGAAGTATTGGGGAAGAAGGCAAGGCCAGAAGATTCGTTTACTTTTCGGATGGTCTCTGTTTTGCCTTTACATGGGTATATATACCCCTCACCAACGATTAAACAGACAACGTATGTAAACTCAATCATTTTCAGTAAGTATGTTTAGTAACTAAGGTAATTGTCGTATTTAATATTCATCGTCACGCACGGAGGATCTTCGCTCAGCCGAACGAACTCCCGATCCGAGCCCTTCGTTGCTACGCCAGAAAATCGCAAGACGAAAGCTTTGCCGCCACTCACTTCCCTTTCCCGCCAGACTCCTCTGCTGTCTCCTTCGCCGAATCCACCTGAGCGATAACAGCATGGGAGTAGTATTGAACTTGCTACAAGCATTGTAAAAGTAGCGAGTGACGTGACGTTTGACTATAGTAACTAATATGGACATTGAGGGAAAGTGGAAGGGAGCGATTACTGTCCTGATGTCGGTCCGGAGGGCAGTTCTGTACGTCTTGTTTGCCGTCAGATCAATGCGTGCCTCGATCTTCATTGTCCGATTCTCTTCCTGTGTACAAATAAAATGCCCATCTTCCCGTGCTCGTCCTTGGGCCGTGGGCGTCACGTGTACCTCGATTTCTATTACGAGGATGGTTGATCCAAAGAATCGAGAACCAACAAACAGAATCATCTATTCGTGTGATTGTCAATCCAAGATTGTCGCAACAAATATTGTCAAAAAGAGAGCTCCTGCAGTATCTTGCGAGCACTTAGCACCAAACCACGGCAATTATGCGACAAATGAAAATACTTATTGCAACAAAAAATTGCTCTCATGCAAAAATAAAAAATGCAATCGCATCAAATTCCTGTTGCGGCAATAGTTGAGAAACCAAATTGCAATAAAAATATTACCTTTGTGCAACGCACCAAAAACATTAGGGCAACAAATACTTTTTGTGGCAAACTCCGAGAAACCACATTGTAACAAAATTGAACAGCTCGTATAGCAATCAATAAATGCGTTGCAACATTTCAAGAAAATAATTGCAACAAAAAGCCTGCACGAGTATTAAGTGTACTTCTCTCCATTAATTGGGAATTCAAATTTAATCGAATGCAAGCATGTATTGTATGCCATACACCATACACCAACGACAGACGTGCCTAGCTTGTATTGTACTCACATTATACAGTTTTTTGTACCCATATTTTTGCCTTGTACGCATACAGTACACAATGCACTTACAACCACGTATTGAAGTACTTATGCTTTTGTACACAAGAAAAAATCTTCTCTAAACAAATATACTGTGCACAAACACTGTGCTATACACACAGGGGCGGATCCAGGATTTTGGGTTAAGAGGGGCCATGTGGATCATCAAAACATTATTATAGCACCCATAAAAAAATATCATATTAATATCGATGCATTTAAATTTAAATATAGCATAACCACATATCCGCATAAGTAAAATATAACATATTTTTTAGAATAAGAAACTTACATCTCTATTAACATAAATTTAGTTCTACAAATACCTAGAAAATCATACAAGTTAATAAGTTCATCTGAACTAATTTTCGCTGCTAGTTCTTTTTCAATGTAAACTATCATGCAGTGTCAAAAAAAGTCATCTCCTATTTTATTTCGAAGGCGGATCTTGACAAGTTTCATAGTTGAAAATGCTTGCTCTGTGGTTGCTATTGGCACCGGAAGAGTTATGAACAATCGTAACAGCCTATCAACCATTAAATAATGAGAAACTTTATCTGTTTTATATAATCCATTTGTTAAACTAGCAAGAGATATCAAGCATTACATATATCAAGTTGAGAAAAATGGAAGCTTTACCTATTTTATATAGTTCACTTGTCAAATCAGTAAGAGTAGTCAAGCATTGTAGCTCCGGATGGTTGCATGCATCAAGTTGAAAGAGTGGTAATTGACTCTCTAATCAAGCTCGTTGAACTTATTTACTATTTAGTGTTTACTAGTCATGTGCCCGTGCGTTGCAACGAAAACTCAATTTGTGACAAAAATTTATTTGCAAAAAGTACTAACCTTATCTAAATAATACTATTCAATCTGAATGTACAATGGTTGAAACTCAATTTGCGATAAAAAGTTTATTTGCAAAGAGCATTAACATTGGCAAAGGTAGGTAATTAAAGAACAGTGGCAAAGGTGGGTAATTTTGATGAAGTGACGCAGGAGATGGGCGAGCTCGCCGCCGGCGTTGCAATAGCCCATGCTCTTTGTACATCAGTTCAGAATTATAATTAAGTTGCCCAAAACAATGCTTTGCTTGATTTAAGATCTAACAGAGATAATCAACAAACTTGAATAGGGCTTTAGACATCCGGGCAGCCTCAACCAGAGAAATTATCGGCTCAAAAGCTGTTCTGATCCTACTTTAGTCGCTTGTATATGAAGGATGCCATGTAAGTTCATTGTGCCTCCAATTACTAAACTGGATACATCCTTGGAGATAGCTCTGATTCACGGTTACCATACTTTCATCAACATGGCTTGTACCCCAAATGACAACACCATCGTGAGGAACCTTTGAACCAAAGAGAACTTTTAAGACATCACCAAAGTTGGATTAAGGATGCATCAATCTCCTTCTCGCCAACAGATTTTCCTTCGAATACAAGAGCATGCTAAGAGTTGATGTGTGCAACTACTGAGAAAATACCTTAAGAGCATGTGTGCAAGGCCGCAATTCTAAGCGGTCGATTAAGAAAAAAAACACACAAAACAAACACAAAGAAAGAAAGAAAGCTACTATATGAAAATATCTTGGATATGAACTTTCTAAAACTGCTAATCACTATTATCAGATGCATGCTAAGTGTGGTCCAAGACAAATCGATACCTTTGTCTTTCGTAGTAAAAGGGTCAGAGAGGACCACTCTACAAGCTTCTTTATAGCATCGATGTCTTTCCTTTAGCAAGCACCTCAAGATACTTCCCAAACAAAGACAAATGTAATTATCATTGCGCTTGTCTCAAAATAAATTGGAGGATGAAATCCAATGAATGCCCCATAAAGAAGCGACAAAAGCAGTACACATATGATGCGGTGGTGCCAAGAACAACTAATACATCCATATTTGTAGAGCCATGTCTTAGGGCCTTATAAGTTGCAACATAGAATCGTTTGCCAACAACAAATCAGATTATGCTCACCAAAGATCCACTTCAAAGAAATCTCCTATACTGAAATGGTCCACGGTGCATGAGTAGGAATGAACTAATGAAGCGGTATGCGAGGGCATACCATGCATAAAAAATATAGGAATCATTGTAAGGAAACCAAGGAGAGAATCAAGATCGGGTAACACAACAACATTCATGTTAAATTGTATTTTACTCCCTTTAGTTCACAGAAACACGTCATTTTGGGATACATGCAGTCAAACTTTTGAAACTTTAGCTATCAATATCTTTTTAAATATTAAGATTGGATACATGAAAATCATACGTGTAGATTCGTCTTGAGAAGTACTTTCATAATACTATAATTTTATTAGATTTTACTTAATATATTACAATAGAAATTAGCAGTCAAAGTTGTGTTTGGGGACTATGTCGATGTCCAAAATGACATGTAGGGAGTATATTAGTAAGAATATGGCATAAGGGCGCTTGTCTAAGGGCATACCGACACTTGATTAGATCTGCTATTTATATATACAAGGAAAACTATGACAAGAGTGTGACTATCAGCAGAAAATATACACTTCACTAAAAATTTGATGAAAGCCATAAACCTCTAGAATAGCAGGGAAAAACAAACTTACACTTAGGAATAAGCTAGAGCGAAGAAGATGGAGCATTTTGGAGGCCTCTTGTGTATCATT
The DNA here is from genome assembly GCA_036346375.1 of Guadua angustifolia. Lineage (NCBI taxonomy): Eukaryota > Viridiplantae > Streptophyta > Magnoliopsida > Poales > Poaceae > Guadua > Guadua angustifolia. The sequence goes on along the minus strand of CM070522.1, from coordinate 28,108,879 downwards.
TGAAGCGGCCGTATGTATGGATTTTGCACATGGGCTTTCAATCTGCCATTGCTTTCCATCTCAATGGTATCCACAATTGATCTCGCACCAACAACCTCGGATCAAATACAATTTCAACTTCTTCATGTGCAAATTTTACATCAACCGCCATAAGCCTTCCGCTTTTCTTGAGATTTCATTCAATACATCTATCTGTCTCGGTATGCGCCTTGTCGACCTAACAAAACCTTGTCTTGCTCGCTACTTTGTAACAAAGGCAGACTTCAAACCAAAGATCCTCAATAGCTCGCACAATTTCATCTTTGCTAATGGCGATCGGGTCATACTCGACTTCCCTAATGAGGTCGCTAATGCAACAAGCGCTCTTTTACACTGCAACTTCTTTAAGATACCCTCAAGCGAAGTTCACACAGTAAAGACAAGTCATTCCCCTATCCTAATTGGCTCGACAAAGTCTTCGCGACTTTGACCGAGATGCAACGAGGGAGAAGCAACAAGAATAAGATGGAACCAAAGCAAAAAGGAAAAAGAAAAGAACGTCTGTGATGCATTCAGATGCAAAGTTGTGTATCATATGGAAGAAGGCAAGAAAAATAAAACCGAAAGATTGGAGGATCTGAGTTACTCGGTGGTGGCAAATAAGATTAATTGGTTCGATTCGCAACAAGGTCTCTTCAATGCTTTCAAGAGGGAGCTTGTTTATCCTCACCGCAACTCAACCTCCAAAGAAACAAAAAGAAATCAAAGCAGAAAAGAACCATAAAGAGAACAGATTCGAACAAAGAAGGACAAGTAAACCGGAGATGGAAGAAACCAGATGGCTCGGTTCGGCGGGAAAGTCGACATACGATCAATCTCCGAGGAGAAAAACACGTGATTTGGTCTGTTGAGCTTGAATATTACCGAAGTCGTCCATCGCCATCGCTGAATCAAAGAAACTAATCGGCGAAGAAGCGAAACAAAACAAAAGATGCATCTACCAAGAACAGATCCGCCTTGGAAGATGGAGATGAGGGAGAGAGCGAAGCACTTTTCATTGAAGCAACGGTAGCGGGTGGCGCCACGCCCACCACGAGGCCGAGGTCGGGCGCCACCGTTCGTCTTCGTCGACCCAATCGCGAAGTTCGCGATAGTTTCTGCGCCTCGCCCCGCGCGTCTGCGTTAAGAGGTGGATGCCTGGATGGTGCTGTGTGCCGTCGTGGCAGAACTCTTCGTTTCTTGCGGCAGTGTAAATGAAAGCACAACTCTTCGTTTCTTGCGGCAGTGTAAATGAAAGCAGTGTAAATGGAGCTGGCAGTGTAAATGAAAGCAGGGCACTTTGTTTCTTGCAGCAGAACTCTTCGTATGAATGGTTAATTAAAGAGCTGTCTTCTATCCAGGCCTGAATGGTTAATTAAAGATCAATGGCAGAAGTGGTAATTTTGTTGAAATGACGTGGGAAGAAACTCTCACTTTATATAGTAGAGATCAATTGCATTATTTCGCAGTACTACAATGCCCGTGCGTTGCTACGAAAAATAAATGTGGTAACAAAACATAAAGCTCAATCAACAAAAAAAAAATTTGTGCTACAAGATCAAACATCTTTTTCTCCAAATTACATAAGTTTTTATGGTTTCTCCAACATGAATTTAGGCATTCATGATATTAAAACAATGATATTTAGGCATGGGATCCTCACGTCGCGCACCGGGCCGTACTGCCTGATAAACGCAAGTCCAATATCTTTTTCCTGCATAACAGATCTACCTGATGCGGGTATGCATCCTATATGATGATTGATGTGCTAAATTGCATTGTATTGCTGATTTTCATTCGACACATGACGGAAATGTCTTTGCACACAAAGGAAAAGGCTCTTACCTTGGAGAGTATAGTGCAATCGATTTCAACTCCAGGAATTATTCAATGCCAAATTTGTGAGTCACGACATAGCTAGGTATACCGACCATGGTATCATCATTTGTCGTGGCAAGAACTTTAACTGTAACACCAACATATATAATTTAGTCATTTTTATTTTCATCATTCAAAACCGTGATATGCACCCAATAATATATAAGATTAAAACCGCATGCAGCCATAATGAAACTTTAAGAAAATAAGACATAACATACAAGGAAACAATTTCGAGAAAAAAACGCCCTTAAATCAATTGATTTTTTTTCGAGAAAAAGGTACAACCAAGCAATGCACGGTCTCGAACTATCCAACGCAATAGGCGAGCGATCACTTCATTGACCATCAAAGGGTTGTTAGTTGTTCTTGTTAATTGTTAAAGCATTGAGAAACACACACACAACAGATGCTCCATTCAAGATTCTAACTAATATTAACAGATTAAAAAACACAAGTTATGAGGCTACTACCTAGTATCAAACCAATAGGCACATCAAAGAGTACGCTCGACCAAAGAATTCAGGGGAGCCCATACAAGACAATACAAAACCGCGAGAGTTACAGACCACACAAGCATTTCTCGAACACCTCACAGGGCAAGAGGAGGAGAGGCTGAAACAGACTTACCCGTTGCGGTGGGTGCGCTCGACGACCATGAGGGGGACAGAACCCATCGCTGTGATTGGAGTGGGAGTGGAGCTCAAACAAGACGCGCCGCTTGGCCAGAGGCTATCTTGGCGCCTGGCGACAGAAGTCATCCCAGATCGACCAACGAGGGGTTCGGAGGCAGCGCGGAGGTCAGCGGGTGCGCCCAGCGCGGACGTAGTCAAGGGTGAGGGCCCTGGTCGCGCTGATCTTGGGCTTCTTCTTCCTCTGCTCGGCCGCCTTCTTGTTTCCCATGTCGGGTTTTGGGAGATCGGTGGCACTGGTGGCTTCGCTTCGGTGTTGTTTTGGCCACGACCAATGAGGAGTTCGGAGAATTTTGCTCGCCTCGCCGCTTCACGGTTGCCAAATATGGGAGCAACAAGCGGCGGCGGCGCGTGCTTGGACCGAGTGAAGGGGAGGCGGCGGAGCTGGGCGACCAATGAACGAACGCGACGCCGTGAGCGACGGATCTGGGGTCGGCGGAGCTCTCGGGAGAAGAGATGGAGCGACCGAGGTGGAGAGACAACAGCGTCGATGGTGGAGGAGCTCCGATCGAGGTAAACACAGGAGAAAGCCTTGACAGAGGGAGAGGACGGAGGTCCAGAGAAGAGGGCCTTACCCATGTCGTGGCCGGCGTCAGTGGCGCCTGCAATGGCCTCGAGAGCGACGGGCAAGAACAATCGTGGGGAGATGAGAGGACCTTAGAAAGGAAGCCCACGACGCGGCGAGCGGCGACGAGCAGTAGCATAAACCGCAGGAGATAGGGGCGACCACGGCGGTGGCGTGAGGAGGCACCAGGAGATTGCGTCCGGGGCGGCGCGAGGAGCCGAGGAGTCGGGGCTGGGGAGTGGCGGGCGGCGCGGAGAAGTGGGGGGCGGCGCGGCGCAGAGGAGAACGCGAGGAGATTAGGGCGGAGGCTGTGTACGTGAGCTGAAGGCCGTAGAGTGGGGTCCACGAAAGGAGGCTGTAGAGTGGAGCCACAAAAGTCGTACCGCTGCCATCAACTACTGCATTATAGTAGTAGAGATTAATACTGAGCCTTTATTTACTATTTAGTGTCTACTAATGTTAGCTAATAACTACTAATTACTAAATTTTATTTTCGTTAGGGGGCCGGGCCCCTGCCCGCCCCCCTTCTCTCCGCCCGTGTATACACACCGCTGGTACACAACCAATTACTTAAGCTTTTCCACACAAAAAGATCTCCAAACAAATGTACTGTCACAAATCATCGTAACTATATCAAAGTTTGCAAATTTTCCGGCCTAGGAGCCGGGCCGCGTCATGCTTCCTGCTATGGTTTACAAAACCGTCAAAAACCGCTCGAAAACCGCAGTTTTCGTTTTTTTCATTTTTTTAAATTTTTTTTATTTTTAAAGTTTTCAGTTTTTGATGGTTTTTGAACGATTTTTTGCACTGTTTTTACGAAAACCGTACCGCGAATTTCAAATTTCGGTTTTTTAAACCCTACTTCCTGCACCCTCGCGTGCGGCCGGCTCGGCTCGTTGTTAATACGCCTCGTGGAGTGGCCGGAGGCTGGCGACAACGACTTGCTTGCACGGATCCGGCTACGAGAAGAAGTGAAGAACTGCATGACATCCGGGCCCGGACCTCGTGATCTGGTGGCATTTAAGTAACGAAGAAAGTCAGGAGCTAATAATGTGTACTTAAAAAAAAGAAACAGGTGGTTGTTTGTACACAAAGCAAAACAAACTCAAGGGTATAAATGCAAAGAATAGTAATAATACATATATTAAATCTGGAAGCTTTTACGGCCTCTCGCTACGGCCACATCAAATTTAGGTTAACATGGCCGTATGCCGTCGCGCCGTGTCGCCTACATGATTAACTCGGTACTCAAACTCAAGTAGCAGGTCACATAGCTTAAACACGAATGGTCGTGCGGGCGCAGCGGTGGGAGCTCTCGTGCTTGCACCAATGACCTGAGTTCGAAGTTCGCTCGTCTGTAGCATAAAATTGCCCGCTTGGTTTTTTTCGGCGGCGTAGCTGCCGCGGTTCGCTGGCGGTGACGCGTGGTGCGATTGTGAGCTGATGCGTGGTGCCTGTATTTTTGCGAAAAAGCCCCTTTATTGCGAAAAAATGTCTGGCATAATCCAAAATTATAGAATAGTACTTCCTTTACATGAATACCCCCAAAACTCCTAGATTTTTTTCCTGAAAAGGCCCTTAGAATTTCCTGGAATTACAGGTCTTCCGCGACAAGGTGCTCAAAATTTTCTAAAATTATAAATTGATCCTTTTTTTACTGGAACACCCACATAGCTTTTTTTAGTTCCCTCTAAATTCCCTAAAATTACGGAATAGCCGTTTTTTGTGAAGATTTTTCTAGGACCACGAAAGTTCCATAAAATTATGGAATAGTCTATGTTTTCCCTAGAAGACTCCCGAGACTTTCTTTTATTTGGTTTTTGGCACCCTATTTTTTACGGAGAGCCGCTCAAATTTTCCGCAGGCCCTCTGGAACCTTCAAAAAATATTTTTAGCGGAATAGCCTTTTTTGTGAAAATTTATCTAGAATCCGAAAATTCCATAAAATTATGGAATAGTCTATTTTTTTCTCTAGAAGACCCCCGAGACTTGTTCTATTTGGTTTTTGGCACCTTATTTTCACAGAGAGTCGTTCAAATTTTTCGTAGGCCCTCTAGAGCTTTCAAAAAATATTTTTAGCATGTCATTTTGTACAAAGAGGCACTCAATTTTTTGCGTTGAACCTTCGGTGCTTCCACAATTTATTTTGAATGCGTCGTTCTTGACGAAAAATTATCCAAAACTTTCAAAGATTATGTATTGATCTATTTTTTCTCGGTTAAACTCCCAGAGCTCACACAATTTTCACTGCTTGTCTTGTATTGGCTACCGTGTTGTGGTGCGGTGTGCGTCGCGTCCACGTGTCTAATAGTGTCTAATAATAACTATACACGACACACGTGCTGTACACAATCACTTACCTAGGCTTTTACCAAAAAAAAAATCTTCTCCAAACCAAATATACTGCACAATACAGATACATGCTCGCCGTTGCTCCAGGGTAGTACCGTAGAGTACTCCGGCCAACTACTACACCCCATGAGCACTCCGGTGGCCTTGTACTTAGACGGCCGGCAGCGAGGACGAAGTGCAGGCAGCGGAGTTCTTCAGTGGCGATGCAGTCAAGGCGGAGGTGTACCCGCATTGGGGACAGAGATCCGGAAATGGCCACCGGCGGGGAGGGGGGACGCCAGATCCAGCTCTGCCGGCTTCGGTGAAGAATCACAGCATGGGAAGAAGAACAGGGGACGGCTACATCCAGTGGAGTACTCGAGGCGGCGATGTGCACGATGGAGGCGAAGTAGATAGAGAAGACAAGGAGCACACGACGGCAGGGGCGGACCGTCCCATGTGGCGAGGTCAGGCCGCCGCCCGAGCTCATCGTCACGCTCAGCATCCACCGGGCTACCGGCGAGGAGCATGCCGAACCAACCGAGGACCAAGGAAGACGAAGAACAGGACAGTGCCGTTCCTTGCTGATCTGGGCCTATGGCCTGTGGCGGTGTGAGCTGTCCTGACGTTGATTTCCACCTGGACTGACCAGGCCAGTAGAAGAGGCAGCCGCCGCACGTCCGCACCACCGATCGAGACATCGACACTGACTCCCGTGCGCCAAGGGGAGCGTGGCGGGCGGGGCCGCGGGCGTGGCGAGGCGCCGAGAGGAGTGCGGCGGCCGGGAGAGCGACGAAGAGCAGAGCAGGCAGCAGCGGCCAAGAGCGGAGCTGTGGAGGCATGGAGAGCAGAGGTGGGCGTCGTGTCGTGCCGTGCTGGTTTGGTACGAGTTTATCGTATTTCGTGTATAGGCTGTGATGGCCCGTCGTGCTGGGCTGGGTTGATCTAGCTCACATTCGGCGAGCTTAAACACGGTCTATTTAGGCTTCGTGTCTGTTTCGTGTCGTGCCGACCCAGGCTTAGCCCATTTGCACTATTACGACGAGAGAAAAGGAACCGAAGACACATAGAGTTGAGACAATAGACACAAATATTATAGAAGAAAGAACTAAAAAAATTATTTATTCTTAGAGCAAGAGATATATGCTGAACACAAGCGAGAGAGAGGGCAACGAGGGAGTGAGGAAGAGAGCCAATTAAGATTCAGAGAAATGATGAGAGAGGGAAAGATTGAGAGAGACGGGTGAGAAAGGGAGAGCTGAGAGAGACTGAGATAGATGGGCAAGAGGGAGCAGTTTCTTGCACCGTCTTTCAACCTCTCTCAGCGCTCTCTCTCCTCTTGCCTGTCTCTGTCAGGTGTTGGCGGCAGGAGTAGCGATCATACTGCTGGGTGCATCTATAAAGCTCATGCTCTACGGGTCGATGATCTTTATATTGGGCTTCTTCCTCATGCTCTAGATAATCGGGTCTGACACGGCTCGTGCTACAGTGTCATGCCATACTGTGTCATCCATCGTGCCCAGTTCTCAGACCTGACATAGTCTGTGCTACAGTGTCGTACCGGCTCGACAAGACTCACTTTGTGTCGGACTAAGTTTTCAACCGTGCCATATCCGTCGTGTCTTGGATCGGCTGAAAAGAGCCCTGTCCGAGTGTCCGCCTCTAAAGTAGGGGCAAGTAGCACTAAGCCCTAGCAAGCGAGGAATATGGGATGGCAAAGTAGCAAGATTGCAAGAAGATGGAAGAAGCTCTAATAGCGAGGCCAAGACACCCAAAATCCTGGTCTACATGTGTAGATAAACTAAAATCCTAGCCTATCTATCTATGCTTATACATATGCCGCCTGAGATTGCCACCCTTCCACATGTCGCTTTTTTTTTTGGCAAAAATGCCCTCCGTGAATTGTGAAATTACGTTTAGGCCCTTTCACAGATATTTTGCAAAAGAGACTGTTGTTTCGTTAATTCGCCGATAGATTCTCTGCAAATTCGGAAAAGGTTTCCAACGGCTCCTTAGCCAGCCATTTTTCTAAAAAAAACCCTAAAAATCGAAATTACATCAGGCTCTACCTTTTTTACAAAAAAGGACCCATGGTTCCGTATATTTGCAGATGGATCCTAAGAACCTATGGTTACGCAAATTCGTCTAGACTCCTACCCAACATATTTTTATAAAAAAACCCCTTAGGAAACTGAAATTGTGCTATTTCTTTGCAAAAAAAGACCCCTGGTTACGCAAATTCGCCAATGACTCCTAGTAAGCCAATTTTTTTAAAACCCCTCAAGAAAATCAAAATTATGTTCAAGCTCCCTGGTTTTTTTGGGAAAAAGAACCCGTTGTTCCGCATATTTGCAAGTGGATCATAAGGACCTGTGAATACGCAAATTCGCCTACAACTCTACCCAGCATATTTTTTGAAAAACCCTTGAGAGAACCGATATTGCATTTAGGTCCTCCTACCTTTTTTGCAAAAAATAATCCTAGACCAAATTTCACTCGGTGCAACATCACGCGCGCCACTGCCTAGTCTATATAGACGGGTCCAGGAATTTGAGCTTCTCAAACAATCCCCGAGTGACAAACTCTTTTCTCTTTACTGGTCAAAATGAAATGGAATGATTAGAAGACGAAGATTGTATATATTTCTTCATAGCATGTGTGTGTGGTGACAAACAATTATGGGAAGATCATGCTGATTTACATGAAGTTCAGGGGAAATAGTGAATAGATTGAAGGGCTCCCTCTTGCTGTAAAAACTGTAAGTAGACTACTAAGGAACCAACTTAATTGGGAGCATTGGATCAGAGTACTGGAAAGTAAAGAATGGGAACTTAAAACCAGTGATGACGACATTATGCCAGCATTAAAGCTTAGCTATAAGCCTACAGCTATCTTCCTTTCCATCTGGAGTACAACAGTGTTTTTTTCACTGTACCTTGTTTCCTGGAGTTTACCAATTATAAAGCGAAGAGTTAGTTCACTTGTGGATAGGACTAGGGTTACTAGGTACCAGTCATCAAAACAAAAGAATTGAAGATATAGGGGAGAGCTATTTCGGTATGTTAGTTAATCATGGATTTTTCGAGAAGGGTGAAGAGGAGGATGACAGTCCTCATTATGTTATCCATGACCTCGTGCATAAGTTAGCATACATATCTGTAATGTAAGGTCCATACAAATTCCTACATATCATTCTAGATAAGACAGATGTCAATGATGAAAAGACCTTTAAAAATTGTAAGAGGGACTGGAGTACACTAGGTAAAAGAATGAAAGACCTGCGTACTTCGCGTACTTTGATGCTATTAGGATAGTTTTTGCAGCGTGATATGTCGTGTGCGTTATTTTTTTCGCAGAATCAATTTTATTTTTTTTCAGCGGTGCTTTTTTTAAATCATCGAGGAAATGCGCGAAACGGATGAAAGGATACAAATGCAATCACATTTTTTTTTTTGCATTTATCAGAGTCCTCTTACAAAGAATCCGCGATTGCGCTAAATCGAAAGGTTCTTTTTGTGAAAAATAGCTGAAACGATCCGGATGTAATTACGTTTTTTCGGTATTTATTTAGGACCCTTTCACGAAAGTTTCGCGATTTTTCTGAACAAAAAGGTTTCTTTCGTAAAAAAACCGTGGGAAGGACCTACACGTAATTACGTATTTTTTGAGGGGCCTACATGCGAAAAAAAGGAAGCCGAGCTAGCCGGCTTGGGAAACAATTTCGTTTTTTTCGGCGACGTTTTTTAAAAATCGTCGAGAAAATACGCGAAACGGTTGAAATGATACAAACGCAATCATGTTTTTTTTTCATTTATCTGAGGTCCTCTCACGAGGGATCTGCGATCGCGCTAAATCGAAAGGTCCTTTTCGCGAAAAATAGCTGGAACGATCCAAACGTAACCATGCTCTTTTTTGGTATTTATTTAGGGTCCTTTCACGAAAGATTCGCGATTTTTCTGAATCGAAAGGTCCTTTTCGTAAAAAACCATAGAAAGGACCTACACGTAATTACGTATTTTTTGAGAGATCTAAACGCGAAAAAACCAAAATGAGCCTAGCTGGCCGACCGGCCGCACGCGGCTCGGCTCGAAGCGACGAGGAGGCGCGAATCCTCCGGAGTTTAGTATAGGTATGATTTGGAGAATACCATGGAAGCTTTGCGAAGACTTTTGGTGAGTAGTTTAGTGAAGCAAAAATCACTTCGTGTTATTTTTTCGTCTGGAGCATCGTATATTGTGGAGGATTTGCTACACAACTTTTCAAAACTTGTCCATCTCTGCTATTTAAGGGTTAAAGATCTATATTATACTAAAACAGATCTACCTAATAGTATCTTAAGAGTTTATCACTTGATGGTCCTAGATGTAATAATGCAGTGGTCACTTCGGTTTTCTTAGAGATGTAAGCAACCTTGTGAAAATACGTCATTTTCTTGTCAAATACTATAGGTTTCTCTCTCAGCATCTTTGAGGTGGGAAAACTAAAATCTCTACAAGAGTTTAGGATGTTGGTGATAAAAATAGAAATAAATGGTTTTGAACTAAAGCAGTTAGGGCAACTGCCACAACACAGAGGATCATTGTACATTTATAAAGGAAGCAAATGAAGCAAAATTGGCAGATATAAACCACTTGCACGGATTAACATTGGATTGGGATATTAATCGATCCAATAAGGATCCTAATCAAGGAGAATGTGTTCTTGAAAGTCTTAAACCACGTAGCAACCTTCGGAAGATACATATTAGAGGCAGGGAGGTGCTACTCGCCCAAGATGGCTGAGTGTGGACCTCTCCATTAAAAATTTGGAATTACTTCGTTCGAAGGGGTTCATTGAAAAATACTTCCGCCTCTAGGGGAGTTGTGCTTGGTTAATGAGCATGGTAGAGAGGGTCCAGGTTGTGTCATTGGCGAAGGCTTTCAGATTCTGAAAAGACTAGAATTGCTTAACATACCAAGACTAAAAAAATGGAGTGGAAATTGTCATTGGCTCTCCCATTTAGAAGAACTTAGCGTTCATGGCTGCTCTGAACTAAAAGAGTTGCCATATTCGTATCCTACTTGTCATCAACCTGAACAAGAGTAGAACATGACCTCCTAGACTGCTGAACATTAGGGTTTTAGGTTTGTCCAAAGCTATTGTTGGTGCCTCTTATTCCTTGGAATCGCGCTCCGTATCCGTGCTATGCTAAAATAGAATAAGTGAGTTCAGGTTTTGAGAACTTACCATACTCAAAATATGGAGAGTGTAAAGCAAGATTGCAAATTAAGGAAAAGAATGTCCATCATAGCTCATTCCGGAATGTGTTGGTTTTCAATAATCTAATTGAATAACAAAAGTTGTCGCTGTCTAATTGCCCTCCTGTGCCGCAAGATCATCACCAAGTTCTAGCATCTCTATAGACCCTAACCATACGGAATTCGAGTAATATCTTGTGGCCAGTTGAAGGAGAAAGCAATGTTCGGTAATAATTTCCGGTTGAAAACCTCAACATCTACGATGTGGCGTTAGTGGGAAGGAATTGACAGACCTGCTCGCTCATTTCGCGAACCTCAAGGTAACAGGGTTAGGTTGGGGGAGCAGCTGACGACGACACATATACCATCACCATCATCTACATTTGTTACACTTTGATACTCTTTATTATGCATAGCAGCCTTCTCATCAGGTCAAAGTTTTTTAAGATACAACATGAGCTAGCATGTTTTCAAGAACGAAGATGTTAAATTTAGAGAAAGAACCAAAGTAACGGCAACGAAGCAACCACGAGTAAGGAGAAAGATTTGGTGAAGTCGACCGTAAATTTTTTAAGCATAACCTTAAAAGAGTACAAGAGATTATTGTTTTCTTACAACCCTCTCGAACATTTTAGGACCATTGGATTCTTACCCTATACAAAAATCTAATGCTAATGAATAACCTAACCTTTAATCCTTTTATGCATCTCTTGCTTTAGATGAAATGGTTCGTGGCTTGTTGGGTTTCAATGGCTACTCTAGCGGATTTGTATAGTCTCTTCAGTCCTCCTCTAAAGTGAAGTAGAAATCCTACTATAAAGTAAAGTAGAAATATAGTATGCTTGTTCCCTTAATCCTTTGCTGGCAAATTAAATAAGCAAGTCTATAATTCAGCAATTAATATGCTTCTTATGAAAGTAGTATGGTGTTAGCAGAAAAATCTTGAAAATTTTGGGATTGGTCAATGGAAAAACACAAACATCGGTTCCAATTTCAAGCACAATATTTCAACCGGGAACACAGGGAAAAGGCAGTGTTGGGCTTGTGCCCTTCCAAAGCTTTCCGTTGGGTTCAGCTCGTGCCTCCTACGTACCTTTGCTTTTACTAATTGATGGAGGTGCCGAGCCGATTGCGACTAGCTGAGCCCAATTCACATTCCAGTCCACCTATATACACTAGAATCCATAATTCATTTCATATATATTTTTAGATTTCAGCTTTTGAAGAATCAGATTCTCTACAACTACAATCTAGAATCCGTTTTTAGATAATCCAAAGAAAAAAAACAAACAGGCCCTTACATACCTAGGTATACAATGTGTGTATATATTAGGTATGACAAAATAGAAAAAATATTAAAGCATGATTGAGATTGCACGAACAAATTTGAATTCAAGTCTATTTGCAAATAATATGAGTGTTTAAAATTCAGGTTACACATCGAAAATGGACAAGCACACACAAAGAATTAAATTTTTAGGGCAAAATAGAAATTTCAAAAGTACTAATGTTTAATGTTTGTTGGTCACTTAGGCCCTGTTTGGCAGAGCTCTGCTCCCAGCTTCTGCGGAGTGAATCTGTGAAGCTCGCAAACAAAGATTTTCGAGAATCGCCCTGGGGTGATTCCGTGAAGTGATTCTCGAAATGAACTAGGAGCCGAGCTGAAAAAGTCGCTTCTCCCGATTCACTCCCAACAAAAAGTCAGTTTCTCCATAGAGTTTATCCTATAGATTCATTAGAGAATCACTTTCAGCGACAGAATCACTTCTCTCAGAGAATCACTTCTAACAGAGAATCAGAATCAGAGGGAGCTCTACCAAACAGGCCCTTAGAGTGGTTCATTGGAAGCCCATCATACCAATAAAAGAAACGAAATTTGGTAAACTAGTAGGAGAGCACCCCAGTAGGTTTGAGTACTTGTTTACCCCGTTTACCGAGCGACATCCGACATGTGCAAATGTGTAATGCAGACAAACAATTCATTTTTGCAACTCTGCACAAGCTTCCTAGCTACAAATGCAAGTCAGCTACGGCTGCAAATTCTCCCCTTTGGACAGGGGCAGCGGCAGGCACAGGCGTGTACCCGTATGGCCACCCACAGCCATCGATCTGCCAATGCCAAAGCCGGTGATGGAACCCGAGACGGTAGCTACAGGCGACAAGAGAGGAGGATCGTTGCCGCTGCATGCTGCGTGCTGTGCGGGCAGGCAGCACAGAGCTACATGCCTCTCCACTGTTGGTCTGTAACACTAGGCGCCTTTGGCTTAGCTAGGAGTAGATATATAGCCTCAGTACTACTGCCACTAGCACAAGTACTACTCTAACAAGACAGGGAAGCTGCAGCTGCACTGCACTGTTATTCCATCGCGCGCCTGTTGCACAGGGAGTAAAGGAGTCTAAACTACGTACGCGTATGAGTGTATCCTATCTGAAAAGACGTGATGCGTGTACATGGCTATGGTGCATGCGACGCATGCAGGAGAAATTAGAGATAAAGCTGCACATATATTTCTAGTGATAAAAATATTTTTTTACGAGAAAAATAGAGAAAGGATCTAGACATAAAGAGCAAAGACCTGAATGTTACGTTTTTGGACCTATCCGCTATCCTTAAAAATTAGAAAAGGGCTTGTTCGCAATTTGAATTTAACGGGAGGCTCTTTTCGTAAAACGACGCACGAGGGACTCGAACGCGAATTTAGAGGAAAAAATCTTCCTCTCACAAAAAATCGCGAAGGACCTATTCGTAATTTACAAAAAGATCAATTCGCGAAATTTTTTTTGAGCCAATCACTACCGTGGCCGGAGCTTTACCATCTTTAGGAAAGGAGGTATTCAAACTACAAAAAGGTGATTTTTAACAATACATGCACGGTTAATGACTAGTACAACATTCGACGCTCTTTACTTATTCATTAACTAGGCCACGAAAGCGATTAAGCTTTGAACATATAATACCTGTCAGAAAACAAGCACACGTGAGCCAGGGCGTCATTAAGCAAAATGTATGCGGGAGGAACTAATTTACAGTTGCCCGTTCACATTGTTTCGTGCGGCTGGAATGCGAGTGTGACACGTGGCGCTCCAAAAAAAAGTTGGCCGTGTCTTGCCGTCTCCCTCTCGTGCAACACCGCATGCAATGCGACCCAGGTATGCCACGGCCCGGGCCGAAGGCTAACATCCAAGTGAGCCACAGTTTGAATTTTTTCGGATGAAACTTTGAAAATTTAAATAGGAAGTTTCAACTCGAAAAAATAAACTAAAATAATTTAAATCAAAAAATTTCAAATTAGGAAGTTTCAAATCGAAAAGTTTCAACTAGGAAAGTTTCAACATGAAAAGTTTTTAATCAAAAAATTTGAAGTAAGAAAATTTTCAACTCGAAAGTTTCAAATAAAAAAGTTTCAACTCAAAAAATTTCAAAATAAAAAATTTTCAACTCATAAAACTTTCGATTCAAAAGCTTTCGGTTCGAAAAGTTTTGATTAAAAAACTTTTAGTTGAAAAGTTTCTATTTAAAATTCAAGTTGAAAAATTTCAACAAAAAATTCAAATTGGAAAGTTTTTACTCAAAAAATTATATCGAAAAATTTAAAACTAGAAAGTTTTGCCTTGAAAAAATTAAAATCGAAAAGTTTCGACTCTAAAAATTCGTCCGAAAATTCAACTCGAAAATTTGAAATCAAATTTAAACTCATGAGATTTTCTGTGAGTTGAATTTTTTTATTTGAGTTTAAATTTTTCCTGATAGAAATTAGACGCACGAAAGCACGTGGGAAAAAAAAGGCGGAACAAAAAAAAAAGGCGAAAAAGCACACAGATTAGTAGGGAAGAGGCTGAGAGCGACCCGCAAATAAAATAGGAGCGAGCTCATCCTCTCACCCGCAAAAGGAGCGTACTCCCCCCCGCAAGAGGAGAGGAGCTGAATTTGTTCATTCGTATGTCATTTTTTGCAGCTGCTAAAGCAGATTGGTGCCAAGTTGTAGAGAGAGAAAAGAAAAGAAAAAATCAGCTTGGAACCTTGTGTGAGGTACTCACTATGGTGAAAATGGACCGGATATGTACAGATATTGCTTTTTCTGTATCTTGATCCATATTTTTTTTCTTGGATACGGAATAGAATACGAACAAGCCGGATGCAAATATGAATCAATGTTGTGCAGGATACGGACGCAGAATGGATATGTGATGAATTTGAATTGAGAACGGATAAAAATATATAGATAATGCATATATATATATATATATATATAGAGTAATATAGGTTTTCTATGTAAGCAATGAATTTAGGACGGTGTATAGCATGCCATAAACTTTACATTTATAGTAAATAAAAGACACACAAAATCGTTTGGTTGGCAGTGAGAGGATAAACCGACGTGCGAAATCAGTCAGTATTCACTAGTCATAAAAAATGTCATGATGGATCAGATCCTCTTTTCCGACTTTGGAGTTTGGACTACTCTCTCACCTCATCAAAAAGGTCTCACGAGTCACGATGCATCAGATTCCTCCGGTCCCTATGGCAGACTTTGGACCACTCTCTCACCAACCAGTGGCTGCCAGCTCCCCCCCACCTCCCGTACCAATGTATGTTTCAGTCCAGATGAACTCCCAAATACTGTTCTTTACTGTTCATCAGTTCATCCCAAGCTTTCACAGATCAGATACTGTTCTTTCGCAGATCAGAACCCCTCTATAAAGTCACAGGCAAGGGCGCAGCGCAAGGCACGACCGCATAATACGCCTGAAAACATGGGTTCTTCGTTCTGGTTCCGGTGTGTGCTCCGAGCTGCAACCTTCGCCTGCTTCCTCGCCGCCGTCACCCGCGCCTATCCATTGTGCGCAGATTCCAGTGAGTACATAGTATATGCACACTATATCCACAATAGGTTCTGTTTTCTAGCAATTCATTATATGTAGTTCTATTTTTATGCCTTGATATATCCGCTGCAGTCTTTAATAGCATGCACTAACTTGCTTTAAATTGCTCGTCTTCTGTGTCTAATGTACGTGCGTGCAGGGGCACCTACCACTCCAAACGTGACACTCACGTTCTGTACCACGGGCGGCGGCGGCGGCGGCGTGTGCTGCGGCGTCGCCGCGGACGCCACGCTGCACGACCAGTTCCACGAGATGGGTGTGCCAGACGGCGGATGCGCCGGCGCAATAAAGTCCATCCTTTGTGCGGTAGAACTTGCTTTCCTTGCTACTTTCGCATCCCGTGGTGTTAATTAGCAACAGCAGATAGCTCGGCCTCTGGTTCAATTTCGTGTGGGTGAACGTGTCTCTCTAGCACAACTTTCTAATAAAGTTGATATTTCCGTAAATACAGGTTATCGTGAGGTCTAATCAGTCAAGATTTTAAAACTTTAGCAACTAAAAATATACTCACGTGTATAAATTTGCTACTCCATCCGGTTCATAAAAGTTATCAATTTGAATACGTGCAGTCAAACTTTTAAAATTATATAATTTTATTATGTTTTTTTATGTATTATAATATAATCGTAGTCAAATTCTTGCGTTGGACATAAAAAATAAAAATAAAAAATAAAAAACGACCTCACGGATGGAGCAAGTGCCTATGTGGTGCCGAGCCGCCTTGGTGATAGGTCGGTTTAGTTTTTTTTTTAAAAAAAACAAAACTCAGACAGGAGTACGTTAACCTCCGGTCAAACGCACCCTGGAAAGAACAAAAAGAAAGGGTAAACCCTGGGAAGAACCCAAAAAAAATGTCGGCGGTGGCTTGCGCCGAACATATCGGTGGTGGGGAAGAGGGCTAGAGAAGGGCGGTGAGTCGGATCCGGCGCTGTCGCTGACTGTGCGATAGATTGACCCGCGAAGAGCGTGGATCGAGGGCCGAGGAGGAGGGAGTGGTGGTAGCGTTCAAGGCAAGGCCGGCGGCGATGGGGGCGGATCGCCTTCTCTTCTCCTTTTGCTGGGTATCCAGGTTAGGGTCGAGTTGACCTTTGTGCCTTACAGTTTTCTTCGATAGGTTCGTGTATCAGGATTCATCATTTCGTTGTTCCCCGATAAACCCCCGGCGGCGGCGGCGGTGTGGCTGGAGTGACGACCCCGATGACGGTGACGTGGCAGAGGATGCAAGGAGGTTTGGGGGAGAATGGTGTAGTGGGGTACGACGGTGAGGATGGCCATGGTGGTGGGGAGGAAGGGGGCTGCCGGCAGGAGAGGATCAGAGGAGCCGGAGCAGCTTGGCGCCTGTTGACAGGTCGGAGAGAGGTAGTGTCACGGCCAAGCCGACCTGTCTAGCGTGGTGCCGAGGTACGCCAAGATCGGTCATGTGGACCGTGAAGTCGGGCCGAGCCCATGTAAGCTTTGAATGTGAGTAAGACAAGGGACTTAGCGTACTCGCAAGTCGGAGACTACGAAGAATGATCCGATCTCTCGACCCCAATTATTCTTCTTCCCCAAGTTCCTCTTTCCCAATCTCAATCTTCTTCTACATTACCCCAAATACCCAAGGTTACTAGCAGGACCGTTACAGATAGCCCCGGTGTTTGATGTGGGTGCCACGAATCTTTGGAGATTTCCGTTCCACCCGATTGCTAAGCGATCCATTCTTCCAGCGAGAATGGTAGCTTCCACCCATAGGTATTCAGGAAATACAATATCTTAGAACTCGTTGGATCGGATCAACAAAGTGACCGGCCCAACTTATGGTTGAGAAGCGAAGTTATTTACTTTGCCCAAAATTTGGTTAATCCTTAAATGCCAAAGACTACACCAAATCACACCACAAACCCGGTACCACTTGTACCCATTACGAGACCACACAGGCTTGTCATCGGTTGAAGTCGGGCGCATCCACCTTGTGAATGCATAACTTGCCCCCTACTAGTAGCAGGTTTTTGAAAAGCACCAGTCACGACTCGGGGTTTTGAGCTCATAGTTTGTATTTAGGAAAGATTATTATACCTAACCTACGGAGGTTCATTAATGATAACCTAAGCATAACAAGTGAATAAGACATAATCAACATGGTTTTAACAAGGAATAGGTTTTAACTAATCAAGTCATTCCAAATTAGCTCCTTTTTAGTTCCCTAATAGCAGACAAAGATGCAATAGCAAAATATATAATAATTGTACGGAAAGTGGGATCAACATGTTCAAGGGGTGCGGCTTGCCTTGCGAGGTTGAAGGCTCTCCTAGGCGGAAGTCGCTATAGATCGGCGTAGTAAGTAATCGACTCTGAGCTCCTGCTCTGCGTCGGCTCACGTCTGACTCAGGACTACGTGTCTTTGCTCGAAGTCGAATCTAAGCGAAAAAGCAATTCGATAAATAAACAAATAAAAACAACAAAAGGAGAAAAAGCGGAAAAAAATTAGGGAGAGCAGTAGAAAAAAGAACTTCGAGGGTATTTTAGGAATTTTCTAGACTCGATAAAGCAAATGGAGGTCATTTTTGGACTCAATGGCTCGAGCAGGTCAAGAATATGTATTTTTAGGCTATTTTGAATTTTTTGGGGAATTTTTGGGATTTTCTGGAATTTTAAATAAATTAAAAACCGAAAATCAAAATAAATTTGAAAAAGGGTTTTTTGAAGCTCGGCGCACTGATAGTGCTTGGGGCTCGCCACTATCGGCCCAGGCGCCTGACCGCCGAGCTATGCTGCAGTGGTAACCATGGCTTGAAGCAGTGAGCTATGACATGAGACAGCAGGGAGAAGCGGCAGACAGGCGAGGCGTGAGACGAAGAAAGGAAAGTCGGCAGAGCTAGCGGACAAGCGCCGGTGAAGAAGCAGCTGGCCGTGGGAAGAAATATGCGGGAGGAGAGCTCACCTCGGTGAGGCAAGAGCGAAAAATTTGAGGCGCTATTTATAGCGAGTGGGAGCGAAGAGACGGCGATGGGTGGAGATTTTGCGGCGCAGCGGCAGGCAGAGTAGCCTGATCTTGAGGCGGTGGCGGGATAGGTCTTGTGACGGACGCGGCATGGCGAGTGTCGTGGCGAAATATGGCGGAACAATGGCGCTGAAAGGCGGGCGAGGCGACATCAAGGCGCCCGAGGCGAAGAGGATCCGGCGAGCAGGTCTAGCAGACGGACCGGAAGCGAGCAGCCGTCGGTCGAGCGCGAGTCGACAAGCGTCCGTCGAGCGGGCTAGGCAGAGCGGCGAGTCGGGGACAAGCAAGCGGGCAGCGTGGAGCGAGATAGGATGGCGGAGCGAGTGAGCAGCAGGAAAGGAGAAGCTCGGGGCAAGGGCGGGTCGGGGTGAAAGCGGGAATGCGAAAGGGAAAGCGGAAAAGCGAGGGATTTTCGAAAGCAGAAAGAGCTCGGAAAAAAAACCGAATAAACTCGAAATAAAACCTAGAAAATTCAAAGAAAATCAAATTAAATCAATTAAAGCCAAATAAATCCTTTTGAATTTTCGAGGTGTTTCATTGGGCTTGAGTTTCAATGAGTTAATTGAACAATATGTGGTTCAATGAAATTTGAAGCACAAGTGGGAATCTACCACTTGAAGTACATACATGCTTTGATTCTTTACTCATGCAATATCTTCTATTACATTGTGTTACGTTAAGCTTTGTTAAAAAACAAGACCTACCAATTAAATATTGAAATGTATGCTTACATCACTTTGTTTTCCACATTGAAATGTAATATATTTGCATTGAATTCAACCTTGGGTCAAAGTCCCGAAGGTTCCCCTCTTGTGCAATTCTGCGTATGAGGAAGTTCTTCAATCAAGGACCCCGGTCATATCATGGATGACTATTATGCATAAGTTTGGAGATATTGCAAAAATATACCAATATTGAACTCTCCTTTCGTCTTACATTCAAGAAAATGCGAGGCCTTCCTAGTTCACCATCAAGCTAAGCGATTTTTGGCGGTCGATAAATGACTTACGTAGCCGTTTCGGCTCACCCCATGACCCGTTGGTATGCTTCAATGGACATGGAGTTTCATTTAGCACTAGAGACCACTTCACTCTCTCCTAAAGGGATGTGCCTTGAGAATATTGGCAATGGATCTTACAATAACATGGTTCCACACCGATGGGTCCAACAAAGCCTTCTTTTCCAATCAGCGTGGAATTATATGGTTGGCCACTATCCAGAAAGGATTGCGACGAACTACGCAGCTTGATCGGAGGAGCCTTTTCTCAATCTCACTAATATTGATTATTTCAATTGAGACATGGACTTGTGGGCATGGAAATCCATCGAGTTTGCAACCAATAGCGCCTCTTTGTTTCTTATATTTGTGGAACAAAGTCCCGAGTTGTCTTTGGAAGGTGTTCTTGTGACTCTAATGTGAGGTGTGATCCATCAAAGCTTGGTTACGATAATGGTTTCAAACCTTGTCGATTACCAACTTGTTGTTCAGTATCATGCAAGGACTCCTCATCGAAAATTACATGGTATGTATTTGTCGTCTTGTGTACATAATATTATATACCCTCTGATTTATCTGTTCCCAATTGAATATTATGACTTTGCTTTGCGGGGAGCATATCTTGATCCATCGAAGTTAGGAGGATTTTTACCATGGGATTACCGTATGTGTCAAGTCATGGCGGTCAATTACTTTTTGGCCCTACGGACGGTTACCTATATCTCATATTTGAGGCGGTGGGAAGAAAGGAGAACCTAGTGATTTCTCTCGAGAACAAAAGGTCGCTATTGGGAAAAATCTTGAGGCTTGACATTGATCATTTGCCAAGTAAGTTACGTGTTTATATATCCATTGTTTCTTTAGTCTTGTTTAAGTTTGATTGGTATTCATCGAAATTAGTTTGTGGTTATCTTCCTTGAAAATATGATCTCTAGTTAAGGCCATGTGTGTTATTGCTTGCTTTCGAGTCCAAGTGAAATCGCTAACCAAGGCTTATGGGGTAACTATTCCATTCCAAATGACAATCCATATCTTTGAAGATGGTGATTTACTACGAAATTTGGGCCTGGGCCTTAGAAATCCATGGAATCGGTTTTGATTCAAGAAGCCTTTCTATTTCTATTGTGCAGATGATGGCGGGTATAATTACAGCGATCTTTGAGAAAACACCTTGATAGACAAGCTACCCACAAAAATACGGTGTTGTTCACAATGCATTTATTTGACTTTGTGAAAATTTTTGTTGCAATAAGAAAAAAGGATCATATCGGATGCCATTTTGTACTCTCTTTCTAATCCCACCTTTGCTCCAACTTGGCAGCAAGATTTTTCAATTTCAGCACTGAGCTCTGTTGGCCATATACCTAATAGTTTGCCCTACCTGTTTTTCTAACATTATGATCTTTAAGTATACAGGAACAATACAAAGTTGTAGATTTGCTCTCGAAGGGTGGAAACTATGGATGGCATGGACATGAGGATCCCCAGCAATGGGTAACTGCAGGAAACAACTCATATACCCTTTCTGCTGACTATGGGAAAATTCAATCTGCACAACTCATTGGCGGTTATGTTTATCGAGGTTCTGCCGACCCCTGCATGTATGGAAGGTATTGATGGTTCCTTTTTATTCAATAACTATAAAGTGAATACATAGAGCTCTAGAAGGTTCTACCTACCTTTGACTTAAAGGGGATCAGTGGGGTCTTGTACACATGATAACCTTATATTCTACCACTAAGTTGCATGGTGTCTTCACTCAATTACTAGAATGTTTTTACCTTATGGGTTTCCACATGATCATATCGCATCTGCGACTAATGTGCCTACATAACGCTACTATTACGATATGTATGCATCGCCATGCAAACACGAACCCGCCTAGCGATGGGAAGTTTGTCTTCACTACCATCCTTGACTTTTCCAAGATAACGCTACTATTACGATATGTATGCATACGCCATGAGGCAAACGCACGAAGACCCGCCTAGCGGTGGGAAGTTTGTCTTCACTACCATCCCTGACTTTTCCAAGATAACGCTACTATTACGATATGTATGCATCGCCATGACGCAAACGCGAGACCCGCCTAGCGGTGGGAAGTTTGTCTTCACTACCATCCCCTTGACTTTTCCAAGATAACGCTACTATTACGATATGTATGCATCGCCATGAGCGCAACGCGAGACCCGCCTAGCGGTGGGAAGTTTGTCTTCACTACCATCGCCTGGCTTTTCCAAGATAACGCTACTATTACGATATGTATGCATCGCCGCCATGAGCAAACGCAGAGACCGCCTTAGCGATGGGAAGTTTGTCTTCACTACCATCCCCTTTGTTCAGAAGACTCCCATGCCTGCGATGACTCATGCGATCCTCTTGGCGACATGTATTCGTTCTTTGAGGATAACAAGAAGGACATCTTAGTCTTGGCGGGCAATGATGTCTCAGAGTGAGTGGTGCCCTGTTTTTGTCCCTGTTTTTCCTAGTGGTGTGGTTGTGTGTAGTTACGTGTTTAGTGAAGTGAGTGGTGGTTAGTTGTGAGGTTTTTGGTCTAGTTTATTCTCTAAAAACAGGCCAAACCATCTTTTTCTTCTTAATAAACTTTGCGATAATCCTCTTCTGCTCTTTAAAAAAAAAGTGTCTACCGAGTTGAGGAGCCTAGCCTTTGCGGCTATACTTGTCCCACGGCAAATCATTCCATGAGGAACGGACCAACGCCTCCTGCAATACACAACAGAAGTAACGGAGCATCCTTTTGGGGAATAATAGTGAAGTATGTCTTGGGATCAGTGCTGGTAGTTTTGCTTGCACTTGCAGGTGAATACTCACGGGCTTGTGTCCTGGGATCAGTACTGCAAATCCTTGTCCTGTTGCAACAGGAATAACTGCTTCAATTCGGTAGGCAGCTGGCAGGCAAGCACAAACGGCATGACCAATACACTACCACCAAAACCAGGACCAGTCGATCGGCATGGGAGTAGTATTGAACTTGCTACAAGCTTTGTAACGCAAGTAGCGAGTGACGTGACCTTTGGGCGTTTGGCCTTGACGCTTGTGACTCTGGCTGTTTGCATGGGCCGACCGGGTGGGGGCAGGCCCCATTATACCCCCCCACATGGCTCTGCCACTGAATATGGACAGAGGGAAAGTAGAAGGGAGCGATCACTGTCCTGATGTCGGTCCGGAGGGCAGTTCTGTACGTCTTGTTTGCCGCCAGATCAATACGTGCCTCGATCTTCATTGTCCGATTCTCTTCCTGTGTACAAATAAAATGCCCATCTTCCCGTGCTCGTCCTTGGGCCGTGGGGCGTCACGTGTACCTCGATTTCTATTACGAGCATGGTTGATCCAAAGAATCGAGAACCAACAAACAGAATCATCTATTCGTGTGATTGTCATCCAAGATTGTTGCAACAAATATTGTCAAAAGAGGGCTCCTGCTGTATCTTGCGAGCACTTAGCACCAAACCACAAATGAAAATACTTATTGCAACAAAAATTGCTCTCATGCAACAAATAAAAAATGCAATCGCATCAAATTCCTGTTCTTGCAATAGTTGAGAAACCAAATTGCAATAAAAATATTACCTTTGTTACAGCGCACCAAAAACATAGGGCAACAAATACTTTTTGTGGCAAACTCGAGAAAACACATTGCAACAAAATTGAACAACTCGTATAGCAATCAATAAATGCGTTGCAACATTTCAAGAAAATAATTGCAACAAAAAGCCTGCACAGTATTAAGTGTAGTTCTCTCTAGTAATTGGAAATTCAATGGTATAAACAACACATTTATGAGTAAATAGTTTCTTCCCATACACAATTTGTCTTGGTTCTCGTGTTAGAGTCGACTCTAGATTAAGAGCGGCTCAACTTTCTATCATCATCTCTCATCCACATCATTTTTTATCCTCGTGGTAAAGCTTAGAGGCTATGACATGTACCATTGTACATGCTCTAAGTTTGTAATGTATATTTATAATGGTTTTTTATAAATTTATAGTGTATTTCATATTCAATGCAAAATTAGGATAATGTTTTTCTATACCTCTAATAAATATCTATCTTTACTTTATATTCTTTGTATGCATGCATTGAATATAGTGCTTAGTGATAATAATTAGGGCTAATCTATTTATTTTCAACATCTTTCTTGGTTAATGTGCCAGAAGAAATACACCTCATAAACTTGGATGACGGAAGATAATAATTAGGGCTAATCTATTTATTTTCAACATCTATCTTTACTTTATATTTTCATTTTTTACGAGGGAAGATAATAGCTGCTTTAACTAGGATAGAATGCCTTAAAAAAACTAGGATAGAAAATATCAGAAAGAGCTAGATAACAAGAGCCCAACAAGAGATGATGACTAGGATCACATCAGCAGGAGCAAGATAACAACTAGTCACACACACACACACATGCCTTTGAACCAACAATGTTCAATTTGTTCCTTTTTTGTTTTATTTCAAAAATTAAATCTTGTTGCCAAATCATTACACAAGAAATGTTTTCACCTTGCAAGGACTCGAGCAATGATCACAAACATCAGCTTCTTCTTGTCTCAGCTGTAGTAAACCCAAATGACTTTCAAAAGTTTATGTAGCGAATGAAGGAAAACATGGGAAAGATATATATGGCTTGCTTAATGTGATGGAATCATTAATAGCACACTAGGACATTGCTATTATCTGGTCACTAATTCTCGCACATTCCAAGGAAATGCTGAGTCATTCAGCAATGAGGATCGATGAGTAATAGTTTCAGCCAGGGCCCAGGGACCAGTACGAGTGCACACTACATACACAACCAGCCAAACAGAAATTTGTATGCATGCATCCTGTGAAGCACCTGATCATAAATCATAATGGCAAGTGCCATATGGTACTGAGTACTACACTGAAACATAATCATCATTTGGTGATGCAAGCAGATGCGGAGCCGAGCTGAGCGCAAAGAAACAATTGTGCTATAGCTAGAAACAAACTGAATATCAGTTACCTTTTCTACTTACTTCAAACCAGACGTTAATAGTGCTGGTTTGGTTTCTCCTAGACAAATCTCGCCGGTGGATCCAATAAGTAGAGACCCGGAAGGAAGGAAGCAAAAGATAAGTAGAGACCCGGAAGGAAGGAAGCAAAAGATCAGAGTGCACAGCTAATTAGGGCTCGTTTGGCACCTAGTGAATTCAATTGAACAAGACTCCACAACCAAACTGTAACAACACACACACACACCAACCCTACAAATACAAGTTTATCAGATTACCTAAAACATGAGAATACCAAGTGCATCTACCTAAATCCATGTAAATTCGAAAGAAAACCCTACCATGTAAAGTCAAGCTCAGTTTATCATATTACCTAAAACATGAGAATACAAGTGCATCTACCTAAATCCATATAAAATGGTTGAACCAAAGCCTACTCAGTGAGTTTGTGATGACACCAGAAAAATCAAAATCAGGAAAGTACATAAGCACCACAAAAATTGAAGTGAATTTTTGAACAAAAATTCAACATTATAATACCTTGGAATTCAGTTTGTTCTAAACATGTGAAAAAATGGAAAGAAGTTGGCAAAAATAAGTACCTGTGCACTAAGAAATCGAAGGGCAGCAATCTCAGCAAATGTTACACCACCAATAAAGACAACCAAAACCAGATAACGATGATCAACCCTAGAACAAATAAACATGTTCATTAATTTTTTTTAGCTTTCTTCCATTTTACATATTATCTCACTCTCCTAGTTCTAATGCTACATCCAGTCATACACCACATGGTAAACTAGCATGATAAACTTACCATCCAGATCTTACTGTATGCTAAACAAAGCGAATACTAAGAGGTGCATATCCAGAAAAGATATATGATATATCACTAAGCGCTGAGATTGAAAATAAGCGGTGAATAATAATTTTTAAGACTGAAGCGGGGCGATGCACGATATCTATCTGACACCAATGATTAGGTGCAACATTGATTTAACTTATCTGCTTAGCATTCACAAATCACAAATATAAAAACAAAAGGTTCCTTCCTGACTCTGTTCTTGAACTCCAAATTCACATTCGTTGAGACAGAAGGAGCTAACATTCTACTATTCCAATGACGAAGTCCAAACTCAAATAATTAAGCAGATTATGATAATTGATAATAACCAAGCAACTAAAATCTTCCCACCAAGACATTGCAAACATAGGGCAGACAGATCCACTTAAACATATCCACTAAAAATCTTAAGAATGTTCATGATTCACTGTGAATAAGAATAAGAATGTTCATGATTCACTTGAACTTCGTTGCAAAAGATCAGCATGGTCAAATTCCATATTAGTGCAAAAGATCAGTATGGTCAAATACCATACTCGTTGCAAAAGATCAGTATGGACTCGATGCAAAAGATCAGTATGGTCAAAAAAATGATCACGATCAAATGTGTGTGCAAAACATTGGCATTTCAAGCTGGATTCACTATTGAACTATTGCCATATTCTTGAAATTCTAATAATCAATTTTCAGCGACAAAGAACAGTCGAGAAACATGCTCTACAAACCCTCTGACCGGTTGAGCAAGACTAGGTACAACAGATCGAGAAGCAACAAATATGTTGATTCACTTGCAACCCTAGCACAAATCTTCACCTTCTCTCTACCTCGGCACAAATCTTCACCTCGGCACAAATCTATGCACGGATCTATGAGAAAAAGGTCGATGAAACCTAGCGAGAGGAAAGAGGCTGGAAGAGGAAGAGGAAGAGACAAGCTAGCAGGGAACACGACTGGGAGTAGCGAGGAGATGTCATTTGGGTGGTCGCATCGTCATCGAGATCCCAAAGCGGCAGGCGGAAGCTGACGTCGCGAAGCGATCGGCATGCGGAGGCGGACGTCGCGAAGGAGCGGCCTTCGGGAGAGAAGCGATCTTGGCGGAGGCGGCAGAGGAGAGGAGAGCGATCTGGTAGTCGCGAGAGGGCTGAGCGAGAACCTAACCCGACAGTGGGCGAGAGGAAATTTCCCAGTGAAGCAGTGCGGAATGGGCGAGTTTTCTCGTCTCGTGGGGTTCCAAACCACGATTTTATTGAATGGGAGAAAATCGGCCAGTGATTTCCATCCGAGAATGGGCGGGATCGGCCGAGGTTTGGGGTATCAAGCGAGCCCTAAAAGTAGTACTATAAGTTTGTAATGTATATTTTTAATGCGCAAGGCACGACCGCATAATACGCCTGAAAACATGGGTTCTTCGTTCTGGTTCGGTGTGTGCTCCGAGCTGCAACCTTCGCCGCTTCTCGCCGCCACACCGCGCTTATCCATTGTGCGCAGATTCCAGTGAGTACATAGTATATGCACACTATATCCACAATAGGTTCTGTTTTCTAGCAATTCATTATATGTAGTTCTATTTTTATGCCTTGATATATCCGCCGCAGCCTTTAATAGCATGCACTAACTTGCTTTAAATTGCTCGCCTTCGTGGTTCAATGTACGTGCGCGCAGGGCACCTACCACTCCAAACGTGACACTCACGCTCGCACCACGGGCGGCGGCGGCGGCGTGTGTCGCGGGCGTCGCCATGACGCCACGCCGCACGCACTGGGCCCACGAGATGGGTGTGCCAGACGGCGGATGCGCCCAAGAATAAAGTCCATCCTTTGTGCAGTAGAACTTGCTTTCCTTGCTACTTTCGATCCCGTGGTGTTAATTAGCAACAAAGCAGATAGCTCGCCTCCGTTCAATTTCGTGGGTGAACGTGTCTCTCTAGCACAACTTTCTAATAAAGTTGATATTTCCGTAAATACAAAGTTATCGTGAGGTCTAATCACCAAGATTTTAAAACTTTAGCAACTAAAAATATACTCACGTGTATAAATTTGCTACTCCATCCGGTTCATAAAAGTTATCAATTTGAATACGGCAAACAAACTTTTAAAATTATATAATTTTATTATGTTTTTTATGTATTATAATATAATCGTAGTCAAATTCTTATGCTGGACATAAAAATAAAAATAAAAATAAAAACGACCTCACGGATGGAGCAAGTGCCTATGTGGTGCCGAGCGCTTGGTGATAGGTCGGTTTAGTTTTTTTAAAAAACAAACTCAGACAGAGTACGTTAACCTCCCACAAACGCACTCGAAAGAACAAAAGAAAGGGTAAACCCCGAAGAACCCAAAAAAATGTCGGTGGTGGCTTGCGCCAACATATTTGGTGGGGAAGAGGGCTAGAGAAGGGCGGTGAGTCGGATCCGCATTGTCGCCGATCGTGGCGATAGATTGACCCGCCAAGAGCGTGGATCGAGGGCCGAGGAGGAGGAGTGGTAGCGTTCAAGGCAAGGCAAGGCGGCGATGGGGCGGATCGCTTTCTTTCTCCTTTTTTGCTGGTATCCGTGTTAGGGTCGAGTTGACCTTTGTGCCTTGCGCTTTTCTTCGATAGGTTCGTATCAGATTCATCATTTCGTTGTTCTCGATAAACCCCGTGGCGGCAAGGCGGGGAGCGGAGGACGACCCCGATGACGGTGACGTGGCAGAGGATGCAAGGAGGTTTGGGGGAGAATGGTGTAGTGGGGTACGACGGTGAGGATGGCCATGGTGGTGGGGAGGAAGGGGCCGCCGCGGAGAGGATCAGAGGAGCCGAGCGACTTGGCGCCAAGGATGTGTCGGAGAGAGGTAGTGTCACGCCAAGCCGACTGTCTAGCGTGGTGCCGAGGACGCCAAGATCGGTCATGTGGACTGTGAAGTCGGGCCGAGCCCATGTAAGCTTTGAATGTGAGTAAGACAAGGGACTTAGCGTGATCAAGAAGCCTGAGACTACGAAGAATGATCCGATCTCTCGACCCCAATTATTCTTCTTCCCCAAGTTCCTCTTTCCCAATCTCAATCTTCTTCTACATTACCCCAAATACCCAAGGTTACTAGCAGGACCGTTACAGATAGCCCCTGGTGTTTGATGTGGGTGCCACGAATCTTTGGAGATTAAGGCCCTGTTTGGGAGAGCTCCAGATTCCAACTCCAGCTCAGAGCTGAAATTTATAGGCTAAAATAAAGTGAATTAACTTTATATTTTTAGTCTAAAATGTAAACAAGATGATCTACCTAAACACTTTTAATGTACCCACAGCTCCAGCTCCACAAATTTCTGGAGCTAGAAATACCCTGCTCCACCAACTCCACAGATTTTAGTGGAGCTGGAGTTGTCCCAAACACCCCCTAAATAGTGAGGGAAGTGCGGTACCTCTTCTTTGACTCCAGATTTCTTTTCCCTGCTTATGCAGAAATCAATCCAGTGCACAGTGAAGTTGCTTACAAGTTTGTAGATAAATGGTTTATAGATTAGGCTTTTTATGATACATCATACAACATTGAAAAGTTGCTAACAACTGCACTTTACTGCTGTATTTGGCTTATTAGCTAGGAAAACAAATTGCGTTATAAATTAAATCTCCTGGAGTTGGGCATTAGGATTTCAATGAGTTAATTGAACAATATGTGGATCAATGAAATTTGAAGCACTAGTGGAAATCTACCGCTTGAAGTACATATATGCATATTGATTCTTTACTCATGCAATATCTTCTATTACATTGCGTTGCATTAAGCTTTGTTAAAAAACAAGATGTACCATAGTAAATATTTAAATGTATCCTTACATCACTTTGTTTTCCACATTCAGAAATGTAATATGTTTGCCGCTGAGCTATTCAACACTGGGTCCAAGGCACGGAAGGTTCCCCTCTTGTGCGATTCTGTGTATGAGGGAAGTTCTTCCCAGTCCGAGGACCCCAGTCATATCATGGATGACTATTGTACGCAAGTTTGGAGATATTGCAAAAATACACCAATATTGAACTCTCCTTTCCAGTCTTCTGTTCAAGAAAATGCAGGCCTTCCTAGTTCACCATCCAAGCTAACCGATTTTTGGCGGTCGGTAAATGACTTCTGTGCTTCGTTTTCTGGCTCACCCCATGACCAGTCAGTATGCTTCAATGGACATGGAGTTTCATTTAGCACTAGAGAGACTTCTTCACTCTCTCCTAAAGGGATGTGCCTTGAGAATATTGGCAATGGATCTTACAATAACATGGTTCCACACCCTGATGGGTCCAACAAAGCCTTCTTTTCCAATCAACGTGGAATTATATGGTTGGCCACTATCCCCGAGAAAGGATTGCGACGAACTCTGCAACTTGATCAGAGGAGCCTTTTTCTCAATCTCACTAATATTGATTATTTCAATTCGGAGCATGGACTTGTGGGCATGGAAATCCATCCAAAGTTTGCAACCAATGGCCGCCTCTTTGTTTCTTATATTTGTGACCGAACAAAGTCCCCAGGTTGTGCTGGAAGGTGTTCTTGTGACTCTAATGTGAGGTGTGATCCATCAAAGCTTGGTTCTGATAATGGTTTCAAACCTTGTCAGTACCAACTTGTTGTTTCAGAGTATCATGCAAAGGACTCCTCATCAGAAAATTCTGTGGTATGTATTTGTACGTCTTGTGTACATAATATTATATACCCTACAGTTTATCTATTCCCAATTGAATATTATGACTTTGCTTTGCCAGGGAGCATATGCTGATCCATCTGAAGTTAGGAGGATTTTTACCATGGGATTACCGTATGTGTCAAGTCATGGCGGTCAATTACTTTTTGGCCCTACCGACGGTTACCTATATCTCATGACTGGGAGCGGTGGGAAGAAAGGAGAACCTAGTGATTTCTCTCAGAACAAAAAGTCACTATTGGGAAAAATATTGAGGCTTGACATTGATCAGCTGCCAAGTAAGTTCTGTGTTTATATATCCATTGTTTCTTTCGTCTTGTTTAAGTTTGATTGGTATTCATCTGAAATTAGTTTGTGGTTATCTTCCTTGAAAATATGATCTCTAGTTAAGGCCATGCATGTTATTGCTTGCTTTCCAGGTCCAAGTGAAATCGCTAACCAAGGCTTATGGGGTAACTATTCCATTCCAAATGACAATCCATATGGTCAAGATGGTGATTTACTACCAGAAATTTGGGCCCTGGGCCTTAGAAATCCATGGAGATGCAGTTTTGATTCCAAGAAACCTTTCTATTTCTATTGTGCAGATGATGGCCAGGTATAATTACAATGATCTTTGAGGAAAACACCTTCAGTAGACAGGCTACCCACAAAAATACAGTGTTGTTCACAATGCATTTATTTGACTTCGACGAAAATTTTAGTTGCAATAAGAAAAAAGGATCATAACGGATGGCATTTTGTACTCTCTTTCTAATCCCACCTTTGCTCCACCTTGGCAGCAAGATTTTTCAATTTCAAAGATCGAGCTCATGGCTATATACCTAATAGTTTGCCCTACTGCTTTTTCTAACATTATGATCTTTAAGTATACAGGAACAATACAAAGTTGTAGATTTGCTCTCGAAGGGTGGAAACTATGGATGGCATGGACATCAGGATCCCCAACAGTGGGTAACTGCAGGAAACAACTCATATACCCTTTCTGCTGACTATGGGAAAATTCAATCTGCAGAACTCATTGGCGGTTATGTTTATCGAGGTTCTGCCGACCCCTGCATGTTTGGAAGGTATTGATGGTTCCTTTTTATTCAATAACTATAAAGTGAATACATAGAGCTCTAGAAGGTTCTACCTACCTTTGACTTAAAGGAGATCAGTGGGGGCTTGAACACATGATAACCTTATATTCTACCACTAAGTTGCATGGCTGTCTTCACTCAATTACTAGAATGTTTTTCCTTACGGGTTTCCACATGATCATATCGCATCTGCCAGCTAATGTGCCTACATAACCGCTACTATGCTGATATCAGGTACCTGTATTCTGATATGTATGCATCTGCCATGGGCGCCGGCACGGAGACCCCGCCTAGCAGTGGGAAGTTCGCCTTCACTA
Source organism: Guadua angustifolia (assembly GCA_036346375.1). Taxonomy (NCBI): domain Eukaryota; kingdom Viridiplantae; phylum Streptophyta; class Magnoliopsida; order Poales; family Poaceae; genus Guadua; species Guadua angustifolia. The sequence continues at coordinate 28,077,386 of CM070522.1, read as the reverse complement.
CCATCCCCTTCAGCTGCTCCAAGAAGACTCCCATACCCTGCGACGGCTCCGCCAACAGTCCTCTTGGCGACATATATTCATTTGCTGAGGATAGCAACAAGGACATCTTCGTCTTGGCGGGCAAAGGTGTCTACCGAGTTGTGGAGCCTAGCCTTTGCGGCTATACTTGCCCCACGGCAGATCATTCGATGTGGAACGGACCAACGCCTCCTGCAATAAACAATGGAAGTAACGGAGCATCCTTTTGGGGAATAATAGAGAAGTATGTCTTGGGACCAGTGCTGCTAGTTTTGCTTGCAGGTGGATATTTTGGATGCAAATCCTTATCCTGTTGCAACGGGAATAACTGCTTCAATTCGGGCAGCTCGCAGGCAAACACAAACGGCATGACCAATACACCTCCACCAGAACCGGGACCAGTCTATGGGCATGGGAATAGTATTGAGCTTGCTGCGAGCCTTATACAGCAGGCAGCGAGTGCGTGACGTCCAACTAATATGGGACATTGACGGGAAGCAGAAGGGAGATATTACTGTCCGGCTTCTGTACGCTTGTATGCCGTTGAATAAATGTGTCGATTTTCACTGTCCAATTCTTTTCCCGTGTGCAAACAAAATGTCCACCTTTCTGTTTCTTCCTTACGTGCTTGCTCGTGAGACGTTTGGGCATCGACTCACCATGCCCTACGAGCATCTTGTGCACCTCAATTTTTATTATGACATGGTTGAGCCAAAGAATCAGGAACCCACAAACAGAATCGTCTATTCATGTGATCATCGTCGACAATTGTTGCAGCAAATATTGTCAAACCGAAAGCCCCTACAGCATCTTGCGAGCACTTAGCACCAAACCAAGGCGATTGTGCAGCAAATGAAAATACTTATTGCAACGAAAAATTGCTCTCATGCAACAAATAAAAAACACAATTATAACAAATTCCTCCTGCGGCAACATTTGAGAAGCCACGTTGCAACAAATCAAAAACGCAATTGCAACAAATTCCTCTTATGGCAACACTTGAGAAGCCATGGTGCAACAAATCAAAAATGCAATTGCAACAAATTCCTCTTATGGCAATATTTGAGAAGCCATGTCGCAATAAAAATATTACTCTTGTACAATATACCAAAAACACTAGGGCAACAAATACCTCTTGAGGCAAACTCCAAGAAACCACGTTGCAACAAAATTCAACAGCTCATATAACAAACGATAAAATGTGTTGCAACGTTTCAAGAAAATAGTTGCAACAAAAGGCCTACTGGATAAGGAGATCATGCCTATAACTGTGATGCTCGAGATCGTTGTAGGGGAAGGAGACTAGATCAGAGCATCTTTGCCAACAAGCCTAGATCTGGCGGGACAAAGGGTAGCCAGGTGGCTCGTCATCGACCCTCACTGGACCCCTCCATATCATAGCGGAGTCTTCGAGCACAACTGGTTGTGGCTTTAGATGGGGAGGAGCTTTAGTGCAACAAGAAAGGTACGGAGAAGAGAGGAGATTGAGCCCCATGTGGCTATGGCCATGTCTGGGGAAATAGAGAGGTTGTGGGAGAGCTCCATCTGGCCATGGCCATTTGTGGAGAGAGAGAGAGGTTGTGGGAGGAAGACTGAAGTCATAGCTCTAGCCCTCTATACCTCTTTTTTTTTTACAAATCTAGTCCTCTCTGAATACATTTGTACATTGGCTCTCTCCTAACATGAAAGGGTGTAGCAAGTGACCCGGCCCCTATCCCCTACTGTGCTTAGGGAACGTGGGGAGTGAGTGTGGGAACACGCGTTGCTGCAGCCCAATAGCGCAGAAGGCTTGCTACCGTGGCGGAGTAGCACGGAAGGCTCGCTGCCACGGTCCGGGGGCTCTGGTGACCTTCCGCGGTAGGGGAACACAGAAGATGGTACGTGTCATCTTTCAACACTTTCGTGGTCGGAGATAAAATTATTTTTGTAATTGTGTTCGGAAGAGGGTCAAATTTGCTAAAACAATTATATACGGGGCTAGAAAATTGACGAAAAAATTAGTCCAGCGACACTCAATTCGGTGGTATTTAGTGATGTGTTTATGACATGTGGGTCCATCTGAGTCTATGATAGTGGGTCAGGGTGTCATAAAGTGAATCACGAATTTTAAAGGGCGTCAGTGGCGCCAATCTCCCGAAAATTGACTATTTCAAGAAGATTAGCAGGGAGATGACAATAGAAAGAGTGTGCATTCTTATTTACAACAATAGTTGGAGAGGGTAGTTAAGATGGTTAGAAAATAGAAATGGTAGTGGAGTTGGATGTGATCATGTGGACGAGAACGAGCTTCGGAGCGACTACTTCACCTAGACATACAGTAAAGGTTTGAAATTTCGTTTTTGGACTCATCTCGAAGGTGGCCGAAATCCAAAATTTCAGCGAAATATTGGATGAAATTCAAAAACCAAATTTGAAATCTGATATTTTTAAGGCATTGAAAACTAAATTTGGTCAAAATGGCCAAAATTTCGGTCATTTCATGCCCCAGCGAAATTTCGGAAAAAATTGATCAAAATTTGTATATGTTTTTCTACAAAATTTTCACATGTGTTCCTCAGAAAAGAAATCATAATTCTTCATAAAAAATCGGTGCTAAACCTGGACTTTAAAACATGAAGTCCGGTCAAATTAGTACCAATTTCCGTCCAAAAAGCCGAAATCTCGACGAAAATTACCGAAATTTCATAAAATTATTGTAGCAATTTGAAAATTTTCAATTTTTTTTTATCTCATCTAGATTTCGTATCTCGGCCTTGGTCGGAGACCGAAATTTTAGCCAAGGTAACCGAAATCTCGGCAATATTTTAATCCGCGTGATTCACGTAGTAAAATGTACAGCTAATTTAATCTGCAACCCTTTCCTTCGCGTAAGAGGTGCATTGAGATCCGTGCCATAAATCGTATTTATACCTGTATAATTAAAGTATTTGTGTTATTTGGAGTGTTTACAGACTGATTTGATATGTGTGACAGTCTAACAGGAGCACAGAATTAGGTGTTCTTCTCTTCAGTAATTGGAAGTTCAAATTTAATCGAATGCAAGCATGTATTGTATGCCATACACCATACAACACTAACGTGCCTTGTATTATATACTCACATTATACAGTTTTCTGTACTTATATTTTTGCCTTGTACTCCTACAGTATACAATGCACATACAACCATGTATTGAATTTTTTATGCTTTTGTGCACACACGACAAACAAATCTTCTCAAAACAAATAATAATCCGCATACTATACTATATCATCTCATAATCATCGTCCCTATGTTAAACTTGGGAGCTTTTGCCGGCTCTCACGCGGCCACGTCGATTTCGGGCCGACGTGGCCGCGCGCCGTCGCGCCGCGTCGCCCACTTGTCTAACCCGGTTATTTAGTTTAAATAATTAATCACGGTTTCCAAACTTAAACGGCGCGATAGCGCAGTGGTAGCGCGCAGCGTTGCGAACAAGAGGTCACGCGTTCGATCATCCCGTCTGAGCTCTCTTGCGTCCAATTTTTCGCGGGCGACGCGTGGCGCTGAGCGTTAGCTGCTCCGGAATGTTCCGCCCGTCCCCTCCTTTTTTTGCATTCGTCTTCGATGGGCCTTGATTGGAGCTCCCAAAATCTGCCCGGTGCACGTCTCGCCCGCTCCATCCACTTTCCTCCGGGAGCTCCGCCGTCTCCCTGCGTTCATCTCCGCCGCGATCTAGAAGCCTGCGAGCCCTCCCCACATCGAGGTGCCACTCTGCTCCCTTCCTCTCGCTTTCCTATTTTCTCTGTACACCCCCGAATCAGCCAGAGGAAGCTTTCCCCAAAAAATTTTCGCCGCCAAGAACACCACCCTCCTCATCGTGCTATTTTGAATCACTGTGAAGGATCTTTAAGAGGGCTGTAATTCTTAGTTCTTGCCACTATTAGGGCTTCTGATTCGTATGGGTGGCTAAAATTTTGGTTGTCTTTTCACGGAATTGAGTATGGCATTACGATATGTGCCCAAATCTTAAGATTCCCAGTATGTAGTGCTTAATTTGTGCTCCATTGCTGTTCCTGCTGCCGTTTTTTGTTTATAGTTTGTGCACAGATCTTATTATCTACTGTATGTGTTGCTTAATCTGTGTTCTGCTACTGTTCTTGCTGTCATTTCACGTTTACGCATTGTGATGAGGTATCAAATCACGTCTTTGATTCGGAATATATGAGCCGGAGCGCTAGGTTTCTATTGGCTATGCTAAAAAGACACTAGCTTTCACATTGTCAGGCCTCTTATGGACTGAAATTTGTTTCGATTTGTGTTTCCAATTTTTAGTTCCCGTGTGCTCTTCCTGTTTCAGAGCAAATCAACAACAGTTTCCTTCATATCACCAAAAGCTTCGGATTTTACTGCAGTTGGAGATCTTTGAACTAAAAGTCCTTCAGAACGTAAGTCCAAATTCTTTCTTTCCTGATAATAAAGTGGCCAGGGATCATTTCTATCTGTATAAATCATTTTTTCCCTCTAAAAATTAAGTACTTTGCTTTGCAATTTTACATGATTACATTTGTTCTGCGACAATAGGCCAAAGATTCCTCCTAATTTAAGGTCCGATTGCTTTAGTAAAGTACTGGTAACACTTTTCTGTGCCCATTCTGCTTAACTTCGGTTGTCATTTTCAATCTTGGTTCAGACAAATTTATTTTTGATTTAGAATTAAACAAAATATATTTCTTCAATTTTATATTATTCGGCACTGTGTTTGTTTATAACCGTTCCACATGTTTTACTGCAGCTTCGCCCATCTCATTTCTGTGTATTTTCGCTCTTGTGAGGGACTTCGCCTCTGCCATCTGCAACTCCAGGTTATCTCCATCGCATTACCTTTGTTACATCGAAACGAATGCTTTGTGTCAGATCAAGCACGGACATATATTGAACTGTCCTGTTTCTACATATGTGATGGATGGTTGATCCTTCCCTTTGTTACTTACTTTGCCAGCATCCCATTATCTTTTCCACTTTATCCTTAGTTGGTTTCCACTGAGAATTTGCCAACCTCTTCTTATGAATCGGTATACCCAAATAAAAAAATGGCATGGATCCCAAGTTACATGTGAAAATTTCGCTGTAACTGTTTTGTTGATTTGTGACTTCCGCAAGACAGTAAATTTCACTCTTGTGAAAATTTATCTTGAAGCCTGGCTTTTTTTCAAATAAACATTATTATCTTCAGGTTCCTTGCACTTACAAGATCGTTTTCCATCAGTAACATCCTGCCATCTGCATACTGCAGTATTGGGCCAATTGGCGCACCACCTCCATCCACCAACTGTGATACAAAGCCTTTAATCAAACCTTCATCTTTTGCCTTTCTAATCTGGAGTGTTAGGCCAAAAAAATCCTTTCTAATCTGGAGTGTTAGGCCAAGTAAATCTTCTACCGACAAGGTTAAATTCCATCAGCCCATGAATTTCTATGATTGAATTAAACAAGAAAGTCCATTTGGTGCAACCTACAGGTTTGTTCTTATTATAATCTCTTCTGATAATATTAAAATCTCCTCCAAGGACTATGGGATAAGTTTGTTACTGAAAGGTTCTAGCTAGCTCTAATAAGAAAGCTTCTTTTCCTTCTTCTTGTGCTGCTCCATACATAGTAATGAGGATCCATTTGAACTCATTTTGTATGAAGTAACATCCTAACATAGCAGTCTCCCTCATCAATTTTCCCCACTTCAAAAGTGGATAGTCTAACACCTAGCAGCATTCCTCTTGATTTTCCTTTTACATGTGAGCCAAGCCATCCCAGATGAAATCATGACCTCCGCATAAATTCCTTAGCTGTCCTTCAGTATAGTTCTGCTTCATGGTTTCCTGTAAACCAATGAAGTCTACTTTATTATCTACCACCATTTCCCTGAGGGATATCTGTTTATCAAGGTAAGAGCATCTCTAGCAGAGCCCCTAAACCAGCCCCTAAACCTTAAAATAGGGAGTTTAGTAAAAAATACAGATCCAGCAGGGCCCCTAATCCAGTCCCTAAAATTAGAAGGCCCCTAAATTTGCCTCAGCCCCAATTCCCAGGGAGCCCCTAAACCTTAAAATAAGTGAAGGATGGCATGATTGAAGACAGGGAAATACATGAGAGGCTTCGAGATGATCTTATTGAGCATTTGTGGGCAATTCACAGTCAGTAGTTTGATTCATTGTTCAAGTTTCTATTTATCTATTTATCATGTTTTGAAAATTTTAAATTTAAATTTTAAATATCATGTTTTTAAATTGTAAATGTTAATATGCTTATGTTTTATGTATTACAAATATTTTTGATTGAATTTTAGTGGTGTCAAATGAAGATTATACATAGCGGATATGTCAAAATAAGAGAAAAAGTAAAATAGGGGCTGAGATTTAGGGGATGTTGCTGAACTTGTGCTATGAAAACAGGATCCCAAAAAATTGGGGGAGTCCCTAAATCCAAAATAGGGACCCTGTTTTAGGGGCCCTTGCTGGAGATGCTCTAATTCAAGCCCCTGCAATTCCAGATCAGTCCTCTCGTTTTTTAGATTTTGAGGGGGTCCTTTTCTTCTCTATTTCAAAGTGCTGGTAGGTACTACCAGCAGCAGTATCCTTGTATTCTTCCACTTTGTGGTGCTATGGTACAGTAACATAAGGTCAAATTGCGTACTAGGGTTTCTTTGATCCTGTTGTTATTATTCAAATATGGTACCGTAATACCTCATAGGAGGCAAGATAGCTCATCTGGGGCCTTACAAGGGGGAATAATGCTGTTGCACTTCATTTTTTAGCATGAGGGTGCTTTTTTTCAGGAACAGAAAAAAGTTGAACAACAACATTAATTGGCTTGGCTTCCCGCTTTGGATAATTCCTTGCCATTATAAAAGAGGTAACTAAATCCATTTAAAACTCCCTCTATTTGGACATAGCTGATAACCACATACAGCGTGTAGTATTAAGTATAAGACCCTGTTTGGATGAGTGGTCATTCTTTGAGAGGTTTTGGGATTTATATCCTAAAACATTCTAAAAAAATACCCCTAATCCAAACACCCCCTAAGACAAAAAAGGTTACACTTCATTAATCAACGTTTTACCTCTAGGAAGATAAACAGTGTGTCTAAAAGAGCCCAATCATATGCTACAATCGATGCATTTGGGTTTTCTAGAAAATATTTTGGATGTTCAGAAGATCCACAACATTGCTACTTGTCTAAACTACAAATGTGTGAAGTTTCAAAATTCTGAAACTCAACATGCCAAAATTTGAAATTTCGTTGCAATAATATGGACCCACTTTGGGACATTCTAATTTGCAGGTGCACCAAATCATGGTTCACGGCCTGTAAAGTAAATTTGCGTGTGGTTAACTTGGATACCAACTTGTTCTGGAAGATTTTTGCATATTACTCACAACAAAAGCAGAAAATCAAGAGAGGTAAGAAGGTTTTTCTTATTTGCAAGCAAGTAACGTGAGCAAAAAATCATAAACCATTGAAATAACCAAATAATGGGAAGAGGCCAAGCTAGTGAGAAGAATCCAGATACTGACCATAAAACTTTGTTGGCAGAGTACGACATGGTAAGCATCGAGCATGATCCCCGAAGGTAACAACTGCCCTTGTCTCCAAATATCAGCCCATGTTCAAGGCTGTTGCAGTAGTTCTTGCTATAGATGCTACTGCAACAGCATCTGTTGAGCCAGGTCAAGGTATGCCTGAAGTTGATATCAAGAAATACTCCGTATATTAAATCCTGATGATTTCCCTGCTAAGTTTGTAAATTCTTCAAAATTTGTAAGAATTGTCCTAAGAACATGCTTGGGCTACCAAAAAAAAAAGGATCGTGGTCGAGCTTTCGCAATTTCTAGAAATTATGACAATTTGATTCCGTTTTTTAAGTGTTCTTACATAAGAGTTCTTTTCTCTGTTAGAAATTTTGTCTCTCTTTTAGAATCTGGATTCTTTTTCGCAGGGCGTGGCGTGGCGAGGCGATGATGAGATCCTTCTGCAGTTTTTTTTAAATATATCCTCTTAAAGCTTCTTGGTTCAGGTTGGTTTCATTTAGATCGCAAGAAAGCAGCCACTTTTCTTTGTTCTTATTCTAAATCCATGCACCGGATCTGTTGTTCCTATTCTAAATTTGTGGATTCTAATTGTGTTTGCTTTATGCTCAATAGAATGCCAAGACCAAACCATTGGCATGTCAGTTAGAGCACTTCTTTTGCAATGCAAGAAGATCCAAAGGAAGTGATTAAGCTTCATTAAGTTTGTGCGGCCGCAATTCAACGGAGCTAAGTTTGTAAATTCTTCAAAATTTGTGAGAATTGTCCTAAGAACATGCTTAGGCTACCAAAAAAAAAGGATCGTGGTCGAGCTTTCGCAATTTCTAGAAACTATGACAATTTGATTCCGTTTTTTAAGTATTCTTACATAAGATTTCTTTTCTGTTAGAAATGTTATCTCTCTTTTAGAATCTGGATTTTTTTTCGCGGGACGCAGCGTGGCGAGGCCATGATGAGATCCTACTGCAGTTTTTTTAAAATATATCCTCTTAAAGCTTCTTGGTTCAGGTTTGTTTCATTTAGATCGCAACAAAGCAGCCACCTTTCTTTGTTCTTATTCTAAATCCATGCACCGGATCTGTTGTTCCTGTTCTAAATCTGTGGATGCCAATTGTGTTTGCTTTATGCTCAATAGAATGCCAAGACCAAACCATTGGCATGTCAGTTAGAGCACTTCTTTTGCAATGCAAGAAGATCCAAAGGAAGTGATTAAGCTTCATTAAGTTTGTGCGGCCGCAATTCAACGGAGCTAAGTTTGTAAAATCTTCAAAATTTGTGAGAATTGTCCTAAGAACATGCTTGGGCTACCAAAAAAAAGGAACGTGGTCGAGCTTTCACGATTTCTATAAATTATGACAATTTGATTCCGTTTTTAAAGTGTTCTTACATAAGATTTCTTTTCTCTGTTAAAAATTTTGTCTTCCTTTTAGAATCTGGATTTTTTCCCCATGGGGCATGGCGTGGCGAGGCCATGATGAGATCCTACTACAGTTTTTTTAAAAATATATCCTCTTAAAGCTTCTTGGTTCAGGTTGGTTTCATTTAGATCGCAAGAAAGCAGCCACTTTTCTTTGTTCTTATTCTAAATCCATGCACTGGATCTGTTGTTCCTGTTCTAAATTTGTGGATTCTAATTGTGTTTGCTTTATGCTCAATAGAATGCCAAGACCAAACCATTGGCATGTCAGTTAGAGCACTTCTTTTGCAATGCAAGAAGGTCCAAAGGAAGTGATTAAGCTTCATTAAGTTTGTGCGGCCGCAATTTAACAGAGACATGTTTCTCCCAGGTTCGATCCCATTTTTCTACGCTATCTCTGTTTCCTTTATTTCTCTTTTCTTGAGTTACCAATTGTAACTGAGCAAATGCATTATTCTTGTGAGGCATAACAAACAGCTTACAGTTAATGTTGACCGCTTCGTTTAGATTGTTCGATATATTGCTTTTCTTTTCAGTTTGCAGTACAAAAAATCAATGTGTTATTTTGATATTTGCTATAGCATGGAAATCAAGATGCATGCAGAGTCATTATGGAAGGTCACCTGTTTACAGAAACAAGGCAAGTGCACATGTTGCATAGGCTTTTACCTGCCCTTGCCCATTTTGCTGTGTCTAAGACAATTTTTAGCTACCATAATAGATTTTTAGCCGAGGACGTTGTCGCGGGTTGTACTAACACCTCATGTGTCTTTAGGAGATTTGTCTGAGGCACATATATATACTCAAAACATAATTGTTTGGTAGGCAGTTCATATCGTACCTCTGTATGGCAGATCATTCACAATGAGATGAAGCTGGATATCAATTGTGTCCCTCATTCTCGTTACACAAATGTTGTATTTTTACAGCTTGTGTTTTTATCTATAAAGTGTTAAATTCTAAGAATTAACAATTGTTTATTGCATGATAAGTTGTGTTGGGATATGGCGGGTGCTTATCAACGTATTGCAGTCAGAATTTTGGAATTATTAATATTTTAACCCCTTCCTAACTGATAGTTTATGTGATTGCAATTTATAATAGATGTTTGATTGTGTTGAGGGAAGATCTCTAGGAACATTTATATGATAAAAAAAGAGAGATTTCGTATGGTTATTAGGGATCAGATAAGGTAACTCCTAGATTTTGTGTATTTCAGGTTTTCTACTTTATAGTGTATCAAAAGCCAGGTAGAAGCCCAGTTGCTAAATTGGAATACTGTGCAACTAACCAATAATGTCAGGTAGGTAGCCTTATGTGATATTAACGAATATTTTGTTTGGTTGGCTGCTTAGAAGTCTACCTAATTAGATGTTGCCTCTTGAGCTTGCTAACAGACCATGCGCTTGCGATTGTCATGTACGTCTATACTTTGCATTGCAGTTGGCACCAAGCAAGGTTCTTTTAACATGTTAATTGTATCTCCAGTTGTTACCTAAAATTACACATAATCATTTATTCATTTGCATCCTTATCTTGAAGGCTTCAACAAATATGAAAAGAGATTGACCATAAGTTTAATTCACTGATAATCACATATTCATTTTTTTTCTGCATTTGAATACTATTACGCCTTTTGTTACTCCAAGCATTTCCGTAATCAGTTCTTCAATACGATCAGTAAACAGCTTGATGAGAACCCAAAATCTCGCCGAATTAATGATAACTATTTCAATGATACAAAGGAGCTGACAAGAAGCCCTCATTTGGCACCACGTTTGAGGTTCATGATTCATGATGTGTTTGATCTCCGTCGAACAACTGGGTGCCTCAACGCGAGGAGGTAAGTAAAATCATTCAAATGTATGAATTAGCTACTCTACATCGCATGCCTTTCATAATGATACTAATGGACTGATGTTACTGATGTACTGCTATTATTGTGTAGTATATCAGCCTTTAAGTAACCATTACCACTGGATAGTAGCTTATCACACTTTAGTGCCATGATACTAGAACAGGCGTATCACTTCTAGGAAAAATTCTAAGTTCTTAATGGTGAATTGACTAGAAGAACAAGCATGCATGTATGCTGTGGCACACAATATTCAGTGTGATGAATTGTACATTTATTGAAAATTAGTGAGGCATGCATTTTGAGACAGGAAGGGCTGGTCATAAAAGAAAATACAACATTTAAGATTCATCCAACCTTAGTCTCAGATTCTGAAAACCTGAGATGCTAGATAATGATCATATGGTTACAAGATATGACATTCACTTCAGTAAAAAAACATGTTGTTTTTGACATTAACATGACCCCAAAACACAATTTTTACCACTAATTTCTGTTGTAATCTTTTTATAAAACCTAAGAAAAATGGTAGCAGTATGAAAATACTTTCTGAGACAAATCTACACATATGATTTTCATATATCTAATTGAAATATGCAAGAAAATATAAATTCATATAATATATTCTCATATGAATTGTGATATCGCTCAAATGTCTGTCGTCATCGACCTATTCGAAATACGATCCGGTGATCGTTGTAGACATGCTATCCTAACTACTTGCGTGGCATGACGTCTTAGAATATGTCTTTCCAGTTACGTCTTTTGATATTAGCTATGGGCGTGGCATTTTTTTAAGCGAGAAAACCCTCAAAACTTTCAAAATTTTATGTAGCATCTTCTGTATTTTTTATAGCAAAAAAGCCCCTAAAACTCCCAACAAAATACATCTAGATCCATTTCTAGAACGACAAAACCCTCAAAACTTCCAGACTTTGTTTCAGTCATGCGCAAATTGTTTTCCAAAATTTGTTGCTGTCTTACACAGTTTTTTCCTGCTACGTTTTGGCTATGAAATACATAAAAAACATTTAGATAGGGTTTTTTCGAATACGCCCTTCAAACCTCTTACATTTTTCTTGCGATTCTTTTCTTTGATCCTAAAATCCCGAGAAATACCTAAAAAATTATATCTAATTGAGTTTTTTTTACAAAATTGCCCTCCAAAAAAGCTTAGATTCTTACTGCTATTTTTTTCTTCGACCAGAAAATCATCTATGCACGTCGTCGCCTACCTGCACGAGCGGCGTGCCGCCGCGCAAACATGCCTAGTACAGATATTAAACTTGGAAGCTTTTATGGTTTCTCAGCGTAGCCACGTCATTTTTCGCCGACGTGTTCGCTCCAGGCGTGGCCGCGGCGCCCACATGATTAAGCCGATACTTAAGCTCAAGTAATAAGTCATGCCGTTCAAACACGAACGGTCGCGCGGCGCAGTGGTGGAAGCTCTCGCGCTGGCGCTCGAGACCCGCGTTCGAGTCCCCATCCCTCTCGCTCGCTCGTCTCCCCGCTTTTTTTGCTACGCGACACGTGCGCGGGAAGCGATGCCCTCCATCCGTTCCCCTCGTAGAAATCGCTGCCCGCGCCCTCGTCCTCTCCTCGCCATGCCCGCCGAGCTCCTAGGCTTTCCCACCCTCTCAGCTCCTCCAGCCGTGCTCGGCCTCGGTGCATTTTTTTGGTCACGGTCGCGCCCTCACGTGGCGTGCGCAGCAACAAACCCTAGCTCCTACCCCATCCAAGCACCCGTGGACCAAAGTATGGGGGCCGCCGCTACGATTTACCCGTAGACCAAAGTATGGGGGCCGCCGCTCCAAACTTTTGTTGTGGACGACGACGCACTGCGGTGATTTAGGTGAGTTCCTCCCATACGCATATATGTAGTTGATGTACAAATGCTTGAAGCTAAGGGTATTCACGTCTTGGGTTCAAAACCCTAGCCAATTTTTTTTAGTGAAATCTAAGGTTCCAGTGAAAAATTCGTTTGATGCAGTGCAATGGGGATTGTTGTTGATGATACTCTTAGGTGGTTGCCTACTCATCCGATAATTTCAGGTATGGCCTACGGTTCTGGGGGGGTGTTCGAGGCATTGCTAAGATGAGGCTCTAGGCAGATGTGTCCTGTTCAAGCGATTTTTAGACGATGGCCAGTGTTCACATGAATTGCTTATCCTGTATGCTCCATGTGCATCCTCTGGGGCACCATTTTTTGGTGCAGGTTTTTGCTAGATTTTGTTGTATGTAGTTCAATCGGAATGCTTGCAGGCGTCGCTAGGTTTTCATTTGCAATGTTGTTGCATCTTTTTTATTTGGTCGGTGTGGTTTTTTTTCTCGGTTTGTTTACCTCCGCTGATCCCCATTATTTTCGGTACAGTGGGTCCTCAAATCATCAGATTTAGCTTAACTGCCACTCCTACCTGCTTACTTTTTCTTTTTGGATTCATTTGTAACCTGTAAGCCGCTGGTAGAAATATTGGCAGCGACCTAATTGGTGCTATCAAGAATGTTTTGCGCTTAAATGCACAAACTAAAACTTTTAGTGCCCAATCTGGGCCTACCATGTGATTTTTTTTCCATCAAATAAGGCTTTTGTGCTTTGTACAAAGGGTGGCTTCCATCTGTAATAGGAATTGTATGTTCCTCTTAATTAGCAATCATCTATACTCTTCAAAAGTTCTGTTGGTTGTGCCTTGCTGATGAATGCTTACCACGCTGTGTTATCTTACCTTGTTGCAGGTTCCACATGTCAGATTGAACTTTGCTGTGTGATTTTCTCTGGTGAAAGCTTACCGCAACCAAAAAAAAGGAAGAAGAAGGTGTGTTGTTATTTGACAATTACAGGACTGAGGTCGACTGGATGTACTTATGGGATTTTGCATTGAGGAAAGGCTATTTGGGATATATATCAAGTACATCCTTAAGAGCAGCTTGATGACGTCGCCTATTTTTAGCTTGTCATTTCATATTTTAAAGTTCATCCCAGTAGAGCAGCAATGGAAGATTAATGCAGCAACTATCAAGAACAAACTATCAAAGTTTTACAGGGATCCACTCTGGTTAGCCATTTTTCCTAAAGGCACGGATTACATGCAATATTTACCTTCAGAATTCGTTTTTGTCTGTTTGTACAATCCACATGATTACTGTGATACCTACTTGATTATATATTTGTTCAACGAATCTATTGAATTTTGAAAGTTGTGAATTGGCAAACCAAATTTCCCCTGCGATACTGCTTTTCTGAAATTGTTTTTATGTGTTGCTGTACAAATTGCTTACCATTCTATTACCTGTCCATGATTCTTCACTGTTTCCTTGTTTGGTTGTTCATTAGCGCTTCTATCTTAGGGAGAAGAAATGCATCGCCAGTCAGGAGTACGCTACAGAGGATGGCCTGCCTATGCTAGAAAATGTCCTCTTTCCTAAGACAAAGGGGTTCATTCATTGTTTGCAAGAATTGTGGAACTTCTCAGATACAGGTGAGCACTACCTCCCCCTTTTCCTTTTCTGCATATGTGCATGCGTGCTATGTGTGTTTCCATAATATTTATTAGTACTGTTATTTTCTTTTGAAAATTTTCCTCTTGTTTTTCCTTATGAGCAGAATATTTATGAACAAATAATTGTAAACTACAGCAACCAAACGTTTACTGATAGGACATCTCATTACAGATAATTGTATTTATAAGAAATCTGTAGTTTCACTTTCTGTACTCATGTTTATTTCTATGATTTAGAGTTAGGACTCTGGTAGGGTCAGCTATTGCAATATGCGCTATTTTTTCATCACATGTTAAGTTTCTGAAAAGTGGAAAGCTTAGCAGTCAAACCAGTAGCCATCCGCCTCTTCATCTTGGTCCAAAGAACATTTGAAAAAATGCGTTTGGTAACAATTTTTATTGCCATGAGGAAAGTTTGGGAATCAAAACTGTTGTAGCATTGCTATTTTGATTAAACAACCTTACCTTTGATTAGAAAATAAGGAGTCAGGGAATAGGCTCTTTTTCTTTGCAAATTTGCAAGCTGTTGTATACACAGTACATTTCCGTGCAATTTCTTTTGCAGGATCTTCGTCTCTTTTTATGTGTAGAAAAGAGAGAATTGTATAATGCGTGGGATGATGTATTGCTGAGCCCTCAGGCTGTTTAGAGTACATGGCTTGGAGGGCAAGACGCCTCTCCTAGAGATAAGAAAGGTTATTGTTAGATAATGTATAGCCTCTATTGACTTGTACTAGGCTTTCTTGTACTCCAAGCCTTATTGGGCTATATATATGAGTCACCCCCCCATCTATGGGTGTGTGGTGTTTTCTCCTATTCTCTACATGGTATCAGACGTCCGGGTACCCTAGGGTTTCCTCCCAGCCGCCGCCTCTCTCCTTCCCTACCGACTACCCTAGCCAGATCCACCGAACCCTCTCATCAGACCGCCTCCTCCTCCTCCTCCACAGACCGTCGGCCCCTCCCGCCATGAGCTCCAACAACAAAGACCTCACGGTGATGGCACCTTGTCCGCTAACTCCTCCAAAGACGGTGCTCGCCTTCCTCAACCCTTATGCCACTGTCTCCGTCAAGGCTCACGTGTCGATCTGCTCGAATTGGAGCACCGAACTACACCAAGTGGTCCACGTTCTTCAAATCCATGTGCGGCAAGTTCGCCTCACGCGGCACATTGACGGCATGGCTCCTCTTCTGCCGACCGCATGGGTCCAGCAGATTGTTGCGACGCAATGGGTCGTTTGGATCTATCGGGACGCCGCCCTCGACCTCGCCATGATCAAGATCAATCGCTTACGATCTTTGGTCCTCCATCTCCGCCATCTTCACCGCCAACAAAGAGTCCATAGGCTACCCGAAGTCACGAATTCCATACTCGACTAAGGTGATCTCTCACACCGACCATCGCCACGGATGAAGGTCCTCGCCGACGGACTACGGATGTCGGCCTGTGTTGATGGTCCTCAACTCGCCCTCAACCTCCGCGGCCTCAACTCTCGCTTCTCCAACACCGCCGATTTACATTGCCAACTCCAAGCCCTCGCCATCCTTCGCCGAGGCGCGCAACATGCCGATTCTCAAGGAACTTCGCCGCTAACGAGGCGAAGAACGCCAACCTCCGCTCTTCTTCTTGGCACCTCGGCGGCGGTTCCATTGCCCGGCAGGTAAGCGACTGCGTCTTTGTCGCAAGCGGCACCTGGCAGCTTTTCGGCGGCAAAGAACGGCGCCGCAACAACAATCAGAAGGGCGCTGGCGCAAGGGTCAAGAAGAATAAAGACTGGCGGTGCAGTGACGCCAGAAGAAGCCGGGCCGCGACCTGGCGGTCCCTGGGTGTGCTTCAATCCGTGGAGTTCACCCCCGCAATGGCGCTCCTCCTCCCCCGGCCTCCTGGGTCCCTATCCCCAGGCCCACACCGCCTTCGCCGGGTCTCAGCAGCCATCGCAGGCGCCCGCTAGCTGGGATCAGACCGGCTTGGTTGCTGCCCTTCAGCAGATGCAACTCCAGGGGTCCAACCCCTGGGTCCTCGACACCGGCGCCACCTCGCACATGACTCCTTCGGATGGTATGCTCCTGTCTCGCCTTTCCCCCTCATACTCCTCCATTTTCGCTTAAGAACAGCAATTCTCTCCCCTGTTGTTGCTCGGGGTCATTCCCTTCTTCCTACCTCTTCCATCGATTTTCGCCTCTCCAATGTCCTTGTTGTCCCCTCCCTCGTTCGCAATCTTCTCTCTGTGCGTCAATTCACTCGTGATAACCATTGTTCCATTGAGTTTGATCCTTTTGGGTTTTCCGTCAAGGATTTGCAGACCAGATGCGAGATTCTTCGCTGCGCTAGTGATGGCGACCTCTACACCATTCCAGCCGCCACCACACCTAGCGTCGCCCACGCCCACCTCGCTGTCTCCTCCACCGTGTGGCACCAGCGTCTTGGTCATCCAGCACCTGCAGCCCTAGCTACCTTGCGGCAACACAAACTTCTCTCATGTAATAACGTAGACCGTTCCGTTTGCCACTCCTGTCAGCTTGGCAAACATTATCGGCTACCCTTTACTAGTTCATTTTCCAGTATTTCCGCTCCTTTTGAGCTTGTTCATTGTGATGTTTGACCTCACGGTTGCTAGTATTTCTGGGTGCTTATATTATCTTGTTCTTCTGGATGATTTCAGTCACTTTTGCTGGACCTTTCCCATGAAAAGAAAGTCTGAGGTGTTCCAGCTAATTGTCAATTTCTTTCAATACACACGCACTCAATTCAAGCCTACCTATTAAATGTCTCCAGGCCGACAATGGTTCTGAGTTCGTTAACAATGCCACTAGCTCCTTTCTGGCTTCACATGGTGCATTGCTCGACTCTCTTGTCCCTACACTTCACCTCAAACGGCAAAAGGTGAACGATTCTTCGCAGACCATAAACAATTCCGTTCGCACTCTTTTACTCCACGCCTCCATGCCGCCCCGATATTGGGCGGAAGCCCTAGCCACCGCCACCTACCTCATCAACCGGCGTCCGTCGTCCACAATTCACAATCGCATACCGTTTGAGCTCCTTCACGGCACCTCTCCACAACTTGAGCATCTTCGTGTCTTTGGCTGTTTATGCTATCCCAACCTCTCCGCCACCGCCCCACATAAGCTTGCTCCCCGTTCGGCAGCCTGTGTCTTCCTCGGTTATCCCTCCTCTCACAAAGGATACCGTTGTCTCAACCTAGCTACTCACCGTGTTATTATTTCTCGACACGTCATCTTTGACGAACACACTTTTCCTTTTGCCGTTCCCTCACCCACTCCCTCCAGTTCCCTGGACTTTCTTGTCACTGATGATGAACAGGTGCCGTCCATCGTCACGACAGCGGTAGCTCCGTCCCTCGTGGACGTTGAGCGGCCGTGTTCACCTTCTAAGCTAGGCGGTCGCCTCGCTTCGCC
Organism: Guadua angustifolia; assembly: GCA_036346375.1. Classification (NCBI taxonomy): domain Eukaryota; kingdom Viridiplantae; phylum Streptophyta; class Magnoliopsida; order Poales; family Poaceae; genus Guadua; species Guadua angustifolia. The sequence continues at coordinate 28,059,637 of CM070522.1, read as the reverse complement.
GCCGCTTTACCACACTCTGTTGCGCCGGATGGGTTGGACGACTCACCCTCTGGCCCTGCCGACCACCAGACGTCACCACCAAGCAGCTGCGCCACCGAAGGCTCTCGTGCCGATCATTGGTCGCTTCCTCGCCGCACGTCCGGACGTGTCTATGAGCACCGGGCTCCACCAGCCTCGTCTGGTCGCTTCGGCATCGTCTACGGTCGTCGACCGCCATCGGCCACCGACCACGCATCTCAGACTCCCTGCGGTGTCCCGCCGGCCGGTTCCTCAGCACCGCCACCGTCCGCTCCTGCGCACACTGCCTCGGATGTGTTTCGTCGCATCACTCGGTCTCAGACAGGCTCCCTCAAGCCACCTGTCTATCCGAAGGCCCTCGCCACCACACATGCCTCTCCGATACCGTCCAATTATCGCAGCGCCCTTGCCGATCCCAATTGGCGCGCTGCGATGAACGACGAGTACCAGGCATTGCTGGACAATGCAACATGGCGCCTTGTTCCCCGACCTCCCGGCGCCAATGTGGTCACAGGCAAGTGGATTTTCAAGCATAAGTTCCACTCCGACGGTTCGCTTGCCCGCCACAAGGCTCGCTGGGTGGTCCGCGGCTTCTCCCAGCAGCATGGTGTCGACTACGATGAGACATTGATCCAGCTTGTCAAGCCGCCACTATCCGTGTCGCCCTCAAAGATAGCGGCTTCCGTGCTTGGTTCCATTCACCAGTTGGACGTGAAGAACGCTTTCTTCACGGCCACGCCGAGATCGTTTATCGCCAAGAACCTCCGGCCGTCGACACGATCGCTTCCTAACCATGTCTGTTTGTTACAGAAATCTTTATATGGTCTGAAGTAGGCTCCTCGGGCGTGGTATCAGCGGTTCGCTACCTACATTCGCCATCTCGGCTTCGCAGCTTCGACCTCCGACACATCTCTCTTTGTTTACAAAGATGGAGACCGGGTCGCCTACATGCTTCTGTACGTCGATGACATTGTCCTGACGGCTTCCTCGCCGTCTCTCCTGCAACACATCATCGCCCGCCTCCACTCCGAGTTCGCCATGACGGACCTTGGTGCTTTGCATCACTTCCTCGGCATCTCCGTCACGCTTCTTCCGACGCATTGTTTCGTCCCCAACGACAAGATGCGGTCGATCTTCTCCAAATACATGGCATGGTGAAAGTGTCACTCTACGGCGACTCCTGTTGACACTCATGCTAAGCTCTTTGCGGCTGACGGCGATCCCGTTGCTGATCCTTCTGAGTACCGGAGTCTTGCTGGCGCTCTACAGTACCTCACGCTGACTCGTCCTGACTTGGCGACGCGCGGTCAAAGAGTGTGCTTGTTCATGCATGATCCGCGCGAGCCTCATCGCGCGTTGATCAAGCGCATTCTTCGCTATGTGAAGGGCACGCTCTCCGTTGGTCTTCACATCGGCACCGGTCCCGTCCATTCTCTTACCGCATATTCTGATGCGGATTGGGTGGTGTCCGGACTCTCGCTTCCACCTCCGGCCATCTCTGCGTCTACTTGGCGATAACTGTGTCATGGTCTTCGGCGCCAGACGACGATCTCCGCTCCATCTTGAAGCAGTATCGCGTATTTGTTGCTCACGCCGTCGCAGAGTGTTGCTGGCTACGGCAATTGCTTCAGGAGCTTCACCTCTCGATTCCTTCCGCGACCGTCGTCTATTGGACAACGTCGATCTTGTCTACATGATGACCAATCCGTCCATCATCGCCGCACGAAGCATATCGAGATCGACATTCACTTCGTCGCGAGAAGGTTATATAAGGCGGTCCGCGTGCTCCACGTACCCTCTTCGTGATCGCGCGGACATCATGACCAAAGGCTTGCCTGCATAACTGCTTTTGAGATTTTCGGTCCGATCTTTGCGTGCGTGATCCTCCGCACGCGATCAAGCGGGTGTTAGATAATGTATAGCCTCTATTGACTTGTACTAGGCTTTCTTGTACTCCAAGCCTTATTGGGCTATATATATGAGTCACCCCCATCTATGGGTGTGTGGTGTTTTCTCCTATTCTCTCTGATTATCACGGGATTACAATCAATCCTAAACTAACCATATCGGTCTTCGCCTAATATACTCTAACATCCCCATGATCCACAATGGAGCAAGCAAACGATGAGCGTAGAAGAAACAGACGAGTGACATCCTCCGATCGTAGAATTCGCCGTCGTGAGAGATTGTGGTCGAGTGGAAGCCGACGAGGTTGCCCAAGCAAGGCGGTAGCCCTTTGTGCCGATGTCGAGGTAGCCAAGTATGAGGACGTGGAGCCATGTCGAGGTGCCGTGTGTAGGATAGCTGTGGTCGATGAAGCTGTTGAGGGTGCCGAAGTAGAGGAGCCACACAAGTCGCGAGCACGCGAGGGGCGCCATGGTGATGGTAGCGCATAGGAGGGAGCGCCATAGACGAAGACGGCGACGCAGTCGAGGCAGTCGATGAGGAAGAAGGTCGACGCCGAGGTCGATGCTGTCGAGCCGCCATGAGCGAGGTCTTGCCGAGTTTGCTTGTGCCAGAACGCGTCGGGGGCGAAGGCACGTTTGCGTCGCCAAGATCAACGTACTAGGTAGAGGGCCCCAACCATTGCGTCAGCGTCTAAATGGGACTAGCAGAGAAGGGCCTCCACGACGGTTGCGGTGCGCAGAACGGCGGAGGAAGGTGCCGATGCAGACTGCGGTTGTCGGAGTGGGCGTAGGCGAGATGAGATGGCGACAATGGCGACGAGTTGTTGGGCCGACGGTCAAGGAGGCAACAGCGACACATCGAGGCTCTCGAGGCGCGGCGGCGCGAGAGCCATGGCAAGACATGGAGGAGAGCCACGACGGCGCCAGAGTGTCGCGACGGCGGTGCTCAAGAAGTCGACGAAGAACACGAACAACCGAAGAAGACCTGCGAAGAAGCGGCAGAACGACGAGCCGGCAATGATGTAGATGCAACGGCGAGGGCAACGACAGCGGCGGGCTGGCTGCTGGGAGGCGATGCAATGCAACCCTTATGCTTGGAGAAGCAATACAAGCAGAGACAACATACGCCACAGAGGGTGGTCGACGCGATCGGTTGATCAAAGCCGAGGCGCCCGAGGCGGAGACAACGATGGCGATGTCGAGGATGGAGCCTCCGATCGATGGTGGTGACGACGAACCGACGAGGTCGTCGACGGCAAAGCGAAGAGGCGCGGCTGTGCAAAGCGTTCCCGGTATGCCGAGGCCACGTCATGCAAAGACAATCGAAGAAGATGAAGAGGCCGGTGTAGTCAATGCCGATGTCGAGGACGCGTGAGGTCGACGAGCGGTGGGCGACACAAACCCAATCTCTGATTGGGAAAAAAGAAAAAAAATAAAGGTACAGCAGCAGCAGAAGATCTGGGTACCCATAGCCCCATCGTCTCATGGCCCAAATAACCATCGGCGGGTCGGCCAGAATATGTTCCATGGCTACGGACCGGCCGGCGGAGGGCCCCAGCGACGGAGCCATGGAGCGAGGCCCGACCGGCGGAGGGGCTCGGTCAGCAAGACGATGACCAGTGTGACGGAGATGGTCTGCGGCGTGCGAGGTGGAGGAGGGACCCAGAGAACCACGACGGCGGAACGCGGAGGGCCCGGCGACGGAGCAAGATTCTACAGATCAGCGTTCCTCCTCACCACAACACGACGGCGAAGCGGAGGGAAGCTTGACGCAGCAATTTCAAACCACAAATTGCCACCACGATAGCGTGTGGACAGGATTTGAGCGAGGCATGGCGTGACGCAGCCGACGGAGAAGACGACCACCACGACGCGGATCCGGGAGAACTCGATCTTTTGTCACGACGGCGGACGCGACGACGACGGACGTGGCGGATCGAAGGATCGCCACGCAACCTAATCTGACGAGCGCCGGTGGAGATCGATCTCCCGGGCGGCTTGATGGCAGCATGGCGGAAGGCTAGGTTTAGGATGAGAACCCTAAACTCGTGATACCATGTAGAAAAGAGAGAATTGTATAATGCGGGATGATGTATTGTCGAGCCCTCAGGCTGTTTAGAGTACATGGCTTGGAGGGCAAGACGCCTCTCCTAGAGATAAGGAAGGTTATCACGGATTACAATCAATCCTAAACTAACCATATCCAGGTCGCCTAATATACTCTAACATTATGTTTGCTTTCCGCTCGTTAGCCGGCCTTTCATTTTTAAAATTTAGCATAAATCACCACTATCATTATAATATCTTCTGTTTACTCTTGATTAGCCTAAGAATTCCATATCCTCTACAGGGGTGACTTCGATCTAAACAATTTTTAAGCTGTTGTTAAAAGGTGTGTGGATCCCACAATGGCTCTGGTTAAAAGGTGTGTGGATGATGCAATCGATCGATCCATCTATGGTTAGTCAAAGTTAATTTCGACAACCAGCCAATGGATGGCATATATTAATTGCTTGCTTGGATGTCATTGATCCTGGTGTTAAATTAGTTATAAAAGGAACACTACTACTACTACTACTACTACTATATAGTTGGTGTTGGAATATATTTCCGCATATATTCATGCCTTGTATAGAGATATGTATCTCCGGATACATCTCCTGATTTGTCTATACCTTATATAGCCATAGCTATCCATACTTAGGGATTGCTTGCTATAGATAGCTGTACTCTTTGTACTATATATTGGGCATTGCCCTGTCAATGAGGAATCATCTATTTTTCCTCCCAAAATCCTCTTCTCTCATGGTATCAGATGCCTAGGTTTTCCTGGGTTTTCTCCCCTGTTCCATCTCCTCCCCTTCCAGCGCCAACATGTCCTCTGCTTCTTCTGTAAACACCAACACCATGCCTGGCGCCCATAACCAAACAAATTTGTCGCCTCGTTTTCTCCTGTTGACGCCGGTGTCCAAAGACGGCGCCGCTTTCACCCGGAGCCGCCTCTCCAGCTCATCCTGCGTCCGCCCTCTCCACCGTCAACGTGAAGACCCACATTCCCTTTACCCTCCAGCTTAACCCCCCCAACTACTCCCGCTGGCGCGAGCTCTTCGAGATTCTCGTCGGCAAATTTGGTGCTACTGCTCATCTTCTCCAAGATGCACCAGCTGCTGCTGACCTTTCTTGGGAGATGACGAATTTCGCCGTCAAATCCCTCCTCTACGCCTCCGTGTCCGAGGAGATTCTCGGCACTGTCCTGCAGCGTGGTGCCTCCGCTCGTGTCATCTGGGAGAGCGTGGAGGCTCTGTTCCATGACAATCGCACCTCGCGGGCTCTGGCTCTGGAAGCCGACTTCCGCAACCTGGCGCAAGGAGATCTCTCTGTCTTGGCTTACTCCCAATACCAAGACCTCACGATTCTCTTGCCGATATTGGCCCTCCCGTCAGCGACCCGACCCTCGTCCTCACCCTCCTGCGCGGGCTCGGCGAGAGCTTCCGACACATCGCCGCCTTCATCAAGTTACAGGACCCGCTGCCCTCCTTCCTGAAGGTGCGCTCCCTGCTCCTTCTCGAGGAGGCCGAGCTCAAGCCCGTCCAGCCGTTTGGTGCTGCTGCCTTCTCCAACAACGCCACCAGCAACAACTCCGGTCGCCCCACCAGCAGCAACTCCTCCCGGCCTTCCTACGGGAACGGCAAGGGCAAGGGGAAGCAAAAGGGGCGCAATGGCGGCCAGAGTAGCAATGGTGGACCGGGTGGTCATGGCGGATAGGGCAACTGCCCTCCTCCGGCTCCGTTCGGGGAACGTCCTCTGTACAACCCGTGGATTGGCACGTTCCAGATGTGGCCCTCCTCTGCCTCCGCACCAAGGATCCTCGGGCCTCGACCCCAGGCGTTCCTCGCGCCCTCCTTCGCTCCGCCAGGCCTGACACCTCCCCAGGCGCTCACTCCAGGGAACCCTCCTCCTCCTCCACCGCCTGTAGGGGGTCCCTCCGCTCCCAGCTGGGATCAGACCTCCCTCATCCAAGCCTTAAACGCCATGACGTTGCAGCAGCCCGACGCGGCTTCCTGGTACATGGACTCGGGTGCCTCCCGTCACCTTACGTCCGACTCCGGTAATCTCTCCACTATTCACTCCCCTCCTTCGTCCACCACCAGTGTTGTCGTTGGCAACGGCTCATCCCTTTCGGTTGTTGCTTCCGGCGACCAACACCTTCCCACCACCACCCGCCCCCTCCACCTTTCCAATGTCCTAGTATCCCCCAACATTATTGCCAACCTCATATCCGTCCGCCAATTTACTCGCGATAATAACTGCTCCATTGAGTTTGACCCGTTTGGCTTTTCTGTGAAGGATCTACGTACCAAGGCGGTGATTCGAAGGTGCAATAGCCGCGGGGACCTCTATCCACTCCATCTTCCATCCAAGCCTCACGTCTTCACCGTCGCCACTTCCGACCAGACCTTGTGGCATCGCCGGTTAGGGCACCCCGGCGACCAGATCATTCCCCACCTCCATAGAGCTGCCGCCATTCCTTTTAATAAAGTTACCCCTCATGTTTGTCATGCTTGCCAGTTGGGCAAACACGTTCGTTTACCGTTTCACCCATCTGTTTCTTATACTTCTGCACCTTTTGAATTAATACATTGCGATTTGTGGACATCGCCTATTCCTAGTCTCTCCGGTTTTAAGTATTACCTTGTCTGTCTCGATGACTACACACATTTTCTATGGACATTTCCTCTCCGTCTTAAGTCGCACACCTTCTCCACCTTACATCATTTTTCCACTTACATCTCCACCCACTTTTCCACCAAACTCAAAAACATTCAATGTGATAATGGTCGTGAATTTGACAACGCTGCCGCTCGCTCCTTCTTCCTAGAGCACGGCATCCACCTCCGCCTCTCTTGCCCATACACATCCCAGCAGAATGGCAAGGCCGAACGCATCATCCGTTCCGTCAATAACATCATTCGCACAATCCTTGTCCAAGCTTCCATGCCTCCGCCCTATTGGGCCGAAGCTCTCGCCACGGCCACCTACCTCCTAAACCGACAGCCCACTAAACTCCTCCAGTTTAGCACACCGTTCCAGGCTTTATACCACAGACCACCCTCCTACGACCATCTCCGTGTCTTCGGTTGTCGCTGTTATCCCAACCTTTCTGCCACAACCGTCCACAAACTAGCCCCTAGATCCACCGAGTGTGTTTTTCTCGGCTATCCCGACCACCACAAGGGGTATCGGTGCCTCGACCTCGCTACCAACCGCATCCTCACCTCTCGTCATGTCATCTTTGATGAAAACACATTCCCGTTCGCCCACCGACCTCCCGCCCTCAGCACCCCTTCCGATTACTTGTTCTTTGATGCAGCTGCAGATGACACGCCAGGACCGCTCCTTCCCGCTGCGGTGGCCCCTCGGGCTGAGGAGGCGCCTCAGTCGTCCATTCTGGACGGTGAACCCCGCCTGGCGCCCTTCGCTGCACCTTCGGCTCCAGCTGGTGGGAGCTCCATGCCCTCTACAAGCAGCGCCACCTCGTCTGCCCATGACGATCTTTGTTCTTCGGGTCCCGAGGGCGTCGCCACATCCCTCGATCCCCATTGTTTCCCGCTCCTCTGTGACCACGAGTCTCTGGCCGGCCGCAGCCTCAGTGCTCCCACGCCGCCCCCGACTTCTTCACATCCCATGACCACACGGAAGAAAGACAGTGCAGCGCCACCTCGCTGTACCAGTACAGACGTGACTTCTTCAGACCTCTTTCCCCGAGTCAAGACGTCTGCGGTGCTCTCAACGATCCCAACTGGCGGGCGGCCATGATCGACGAGTACATCGCGCTTCTGAGCAACAACACCTGGGACCTTGTGCCGCCTCCTCCACGCGCCAACATCGTCACCGGCAAGTGGATTTTCAAGCACAAGTTCCACTCCGACGGCTCCCTCGCTCGGTACAAGGCTCGCTGGGTTCTTCGCGGCTTCTCCCAGCAGCCCGGTGTCGACTTCGACGAGACCTTCAGTCCGGTGGTCAAGCCGGCAACCATTCGGACAGTCCTCTCCATCGCCGTTGTCAACACCTGGCCCATCCGTCAACTCGACGTCAAGAACGCCTTCCTCAACGGCATCCTTTCTGAGATGGTGTCGCTTTCAGCTGACCCTCGGGTTAAATCGACCGGATCGCCCCAAAGATGTCTGGCGACTCAACAAGTCCCTGTATGGCCTCAAGCAGGGCTTGGTACAGTCGCTTCCACACTTTCATCACCGCCGCCGGGTTCTTCAACTCCAAGTCCGACTCGTCCTTGTTCATCTACCACCGCGGCTCGGACATCGCCTACTTGCTGCTGTATGTCGACGATATCATCCTCACCACCTCCTCCCCAGGACTGCTTCAACGCTTCATCGACCTACTCAAGCAAGAGTTCGCCATGAGCGACCTCGGCGACCTGCACCACTTCCTCGGGATTGCCGTCTCTCGCACCAAGCACGGCCTTCGTCTCTCGCAGGCAAGTCACGCCGAGATCTGCGGCTACCGGCATGTCTGATCACGCGCCAGACCACCCCCTCGAGGTGCGTATGAAGCTTTCAGCAGATGGAGGGCGGTGTTGCTAATCCCACCTCTAAAGCCTCATTGGCGACTCCAAGACTTCACCTTCACCAGACCGGACATCACTCACGCCGTTCAGCAAGCGTGCCTTCACATGCATGATCCCCGCGAACACCATCTTCAGCTGGTCAAGCGGATTCTTCGCTATGTCAAGGGCACCCTCAACTACGGCCTTCAGATATCCCGCGGCGAGTCCCATGATCTCACCGTCTACACAGATGCTGACTGGGCTGGTTGCCCCGACACCCGGCGCTCCACCTCCGGATACTGCGTCTTCCTCGGTCCCAACCTCCTCTCCTGGTCATCCAAGCGGCAACACATTGTGTCCCGTTCGAGTGCCGAGGCCGAGTACCGTGGGGTCGCCATCGGCGTGGCCGAGGCCTGCTGGCTTCGTCAACTCCTTCTCGGGCTTCGTCAACTCCTTCTCGAAGCCGCCCGGCCCTTCGTCACCGCTGCTCATCTGCGATAACGCTGCCGTGTACCTCTCCACCAACCCCGTCCAGCATCAACGCACGAAGCACGTGGAGATCGACCTTCATTTCGTCCGTGAGCGCGTTGCTCTCGGCCATGTTCGTGTTCTCCACGTCCCCACGTCACACCAGTATGCTGACATCTTCACCAAGGGGCTCCCGACGACGGTCTTCCAAGAGTTTCGTGCCAATCTCAACGTCCGAGCTCCTCCCGGCTGAGATTGCGGGGGGGTGTTGGAATATATTTCCGCATATATTCATGCCTTGTATAGAGATATGTATCTCCGGATACATCTCCTGATTTGTCTATACCTTATATAGCCATAGCTGTCCATACTTAGGGATTGCTTGCTATAGATAGCTGTACTCTTTGTACTATATATTGGGCATTGCCCTGTCAATGAGGAATCATCTATTTTTCCTCCCAAAATCCTCTTCTCTCAGTTGGGGTAAGGTAAGATAATGCAGCAGTAACTGGAGCAACTTTCAGGTCTCAAAGTGACAGGCTGGTAGCTAGATCTTTTCTTCTATAATTACAAATAAATTGACTAGAATTTCCTTTTCATTGTTGTATTTATACCCTACGTCCCTAACACATGCACTTTTCATTTTCAGGGAACCTTCAAATTGCTTTAGAACACATTATATATTTTACTGCATATTTCAACAAATAAGACACATCACTTATATACAGTTTGATCTATAATAGCTGAAGCAAAACTTTCAAGGAAGCAAGAAATGTTCTTATCTTGGCCATTATCATTTGCCCTCAGGACAATGAAAACATAGTTGACAAGTGGAATGAGAGTAAGGGAGTAAATAATAAGTGAAAGTGCTCCAATAATTTGTTCTGTGTCAGGCAAACAGTAGAAGAACGCTGTTTTGCAATTATCCTTGTGTACTTTTGCTCAAAGCGCTCATTCACTTATCTGCTTCAGTTTGTTTTCATGCATTCCATGCTACAGTATAGTTAGTCTTGTCATTTCTTAAGCTCTGAATGAACAGAACTTCTTCGAAGAGATTAGCTTTGTCACTGTGAAATTTACAGTTTATACAGAATATCAGTGGCTCAGTGCCTCTCAAAAGAATTAAATTTCTTCATATTTAAGTAGTTCTGTCGGAGGAAAAGCCTTTCAAGAAAGCCTACTTTAGGTGAGGCATATCACCTCTCATCTTGTAATGAGTCCGTGCCCTTTTGCTAAGTTGCTGCACTTTTGTCTGTGCAATTGCTCACATGTAGGCACATAGTTCGTGCCCCAAAATTTGATATCATCTTCAGTAAATGAAAATAAGCCAGCGTATTGGTTCAACACACACCATTGCACTTTTGCACAGCCATTGTGGATGAAAATGGTGATGCCGAGGAGTTCACTTCTATTCTTAATTCACCTTCTATTTCTCTGTGTATCTTTTCCAATTTCCACTATGAATACCAACATGTTAGAGGTTTATATGTAATTGCAAGCGGAACATTTGCTCTTTATTCACTGCTTTGCCGGTGCAAAGATAAACGTTATTCCCAATCAACATATAACTGATGAAGAGCTAACAACATACAGCCGTCACACATACGATGAGAAGTCTCTTGCTGCAAAGATCAAAAGATGGTTAGAGGGGCACCAATTTAGAAAGAATGCCATTCTTATTCTAGTGTTTTTTGGTACATGCATGGCTGTTGGAGATGGAATCCTCACTCCTGCCATATCAGGTGAGTATCTCTATGTTTTTGGCGCGTCCTCCGTTCCGCCCCAGCCGCAGCCGCCGGCCGTCCTTGCCCTTGCCGACGCGTCCTCCGCCGGCGACGCATCTTCTCCAGCGCCGGTGACGCCTCTTCTTCTCCAGACCGCCGCCGTTGCTGGTCGTTCTAGCCGCCGCCGCTTCTTCTTCAGCCGCCGCCGCTTCCTCTCCGGCGCCGTCCTCTTCTCCAGCTCCGGCGCCGTCCTCTCCTCCAACTCCGGCTTCCCTTCTTCTTCAGCGCCGGTGCCTTCATCTCTGCGTCGACTCACGAACAGAGAAGGCACGAACAGAGCAGCCTCCAAAAAAAAAAAAAACTGTCCAGCCTTCCTCTTTATTTGAGATGGCCACCTCATCTCGTTCCTCTATGGGACCGATGCCTCTACCGCCTGTCATGTTTGATGGGACCAACTTCCGGGAGTGGTCCACGATGCTTCGGATCTCACTTGACAGCCAGCGTCTATGGGGTCACCTCACTGGAGCTCGTCTTCGCCCACCGGTTCGATTCGCCCGAGCCGACTGTGGTTGGGCTCGATGGTGCTCCATCCTGCAGATGTTCTTGCAAAGATACTGGCAGACCTCGTCAAGACATTGCCGATCTGCAGACTCTCGAGAGCTGGCAGGCAGATGAGGCTCGTGCTGTTGCTGTCATCTTAGGCAGCATGAAGGTTGAGCTTGCTATGGATCTGGCCGCTCTTCCTTCTTCTCAGCTGATGTGGGAGCGTGCACAGGCTCAATTCCAGTCGAGCAGTGATGCTCTCTACACCTCTACACTGGAGCTGGCGAGCTCTCTTCGTCAGATGGACTCCACCGTCGATGACTTCTACCGCCAGACAAGCGTGTGGCGTCAGCTTGACTCTTTGGAGCCTCCCTTCAGTCCGACATGCGACTGCTGTGGCCTTCATCGGGACCACAAGAGTGCTGTTCGCCTCTTTGAGTTCCTCCGTCGACTTCGACCGGAGTTTGAGTAGCTCCGTGCTCAGCTGCTGGCCCGCTCGCCACGACCGTCCCTGGTTGAGGCGCTCACCCTGGTTCGTGCAGAGGAGACTCGTCTTCGTGGCGTTCTCTCGTCTTCCTCTTCGGTCCTGATCGCTTCCAGCCCTCGTGATAGCTCCTCTCAAAGACGGTGGGAGGCTCGATTCTTTGTGGCGAGCACCGTCGTTGCAAAGCAGATTCATGTAATTCATCGAAGAAGACAGGGCACACCATTGAGCAGTGCAGGAGGCGGCCTCAGAACCGCAAGGGTGGAGGTGGTGGAGCTGGTGCACCTCGCCCACTTGACGCCTGGCGCGACCATGCGAGATGTGACTCGGCGTCTTGGCGCATGGAGCGCTGTCGGGAGCGACTCCTCCAGACCATCTGTTGCGATCTTCCTTCAGTATACTGTTGCTCTGGATTCTTGACTCGGGGCTTCTTTTCATATGACATCCGATCCCACTCACCTTGGACCATTGAGTTCTTCACCATCCCTATGTGCATCAAGGCGGTGATGGTACTTCCTTCCGGTTCTTTGGTCGGGCACTCTTCACACTTCTAGTTTTCATGTTCCTACGTTTCACATGTTCCTCGCCTCGACTTACAAATTTATATCTGGCGGCCACTTCTTGACCTTGATTGTCGATCATTCTTGATCTTGACTCTTGTTCTATTCAGATCGTCTCCGGGACCTGGTTGGTCTTGGCCGTCGGGTCCGTGACTCTCGGCGTCTTTGGGAGCTTGGTAGCTTCGACTTCCCTCGCTTAGTCACATCCACCTCCATTTGCCGGTCATCATTGCGTCTCGATGTCTTGCCCTCGTCACCCTGCTCCGCCGGTTTGCTCGATGGCATCATCGTTTAGGTCATATGTGTGGGTTTCGTCTTTCTTTGTTAGTGAGTCGTGGTGTTCTTGGGAAGGTTTCTGGTGATACCTCCCTGTCCTGTATGGGCTGTAAGCTTGGGAAGCACTCTGACTACCATATCCCACTAGTGACTCGGTGTCTCTTCACCGCTTGATTTGGTTCATTTCGATGTATGGGGCGGCTCCTTCGCTTCGAAAGGGGTCATCGTTATTATGTGATCTTTATTGATGATTTCTCTCGTTACACTTGGATCTATCCTCTGACCTCTTGGCATCGTGTTGTGCGCTTACCGAGCTTTATTTGCTATGGTCCGCACACAGTTTGACTCGCCTATTCGAGTCTTCCGTCTTGACTTCCGGTGAGTACCTCTCCACCTCTCTTCGTCAAGATCTCCTTGAGCAGGTACCCTTCCTCAAGACTTTGTCTTGGTGCTCACGCTTCGAGAATGATGTCTCTGGCGCAAGCATCGTCACCTACTTGAGGCCCTTTCGAGCGATGATGTTGTCTTCCTCTGTTCCATCCCACTTCGGCCGAGGTTTGTCTCTCTTCATTGTCTACCTTGTGAACCTTGACCTTCTCTCGCTCTTGAGGTGCCACCTGTTGAGCGTCTCTTTAGTAGGACTCTCAAGATACCACCTTCATGCATTGGTGTGTTGTGTTTGTGCTTCTTCAATTTCGTGAGCGGACGAAGCTTCTCGCTCGATCCGTTGAGTGCGTCTTTCTTAGCTACGATCTTTGGCGCAAAGGGTTATCATTGTTGGGACCACGTGGTTCGCAGGATCCGGGTCTCCCGAGATGTCACCTTTGATGAGTCTCGATCCTTCTTCATTCGTGATCCTTCCTCTAGCCCGCACTCTACCTCTCGATTCGCTCTCCTTCCTCACTCTACGATGCTTCCTTCATCACCACCATCCTCTCCGTCCCTACCTTTACCTCCACCTCGCCACCATCACCCTCACCTTCCATTTCAGACCCTTCGTCCATTGCTCCACCCTCTCCTCGCCACCTCAAGACCTTCCTTTGCCTTCGCCTCCTCTGTCTGTTTCCACTACACTCGTCGTCCACCTCCTCCCAGTTCCTCCCTTCTAGGTCCAGCTCCTACTCCCTCCTTAGAGTCCTCTCCCTCTGCTCCTTCTTCAGAGTGTACCTCTCCTGCTCCCTCACCACGGTACACTCTTCGTGATCGGAGTACGATTCCTCGTCCCGATCGCTACGGTTCGTTCTCGCCACCATCTCCTCTGAGCCTACTTCCTATCGCGATCTTTGTTACTCATCTGAGTGGCGATTCGCTATGGTCGAGGAGCTTTCGCTCTAGAGCGATCGGCACTTGGGACCTTGCCCTCTTCACCTTCATCACTCCTATCACGTGCAAGTGGGTCTATAAGATCAAGACTCGCTCGATGGCTCTATTGGCGCTATAAAGCGCGTCTCGTTGCACGTGGTTTTCAGCAGGAGTATGGGCGTGACTATGAGGAGACCTTTGCTCTGTTGCTCACGGGACCACTTGTGCACACACTTGTGGTCGTTGCTTACATCGTCAGGTGGACCATCTCGGCTTGATGTGAAGAACGCTTTTCTTCACGGTGAGCTCCGTGAGGAGGTCTACATGCACCCACCTCCTGGCTATTCTGTGCCAGATGGCCACGTGTGTCGCCTTCGTCGTTCTCTCTATGGGCTCAAGCAAGCCCCTCGTGCTTGGTTTGAGCGTTTCACCTCTGTTGTCACCACTGCTGGTTTTGTTGCTAGTGAGCATGACCCAGCTCTCTTCGTTCACACTTCTCCTCGTGGTCGTACTCTTCTTCTTCTCTACGTGGATGACATGCTCATCACAGGTGATGATCCGCATTACGTTGCCTTTGTGAAGGCGCGTCTCAGTGAGCAGTTTCAGATGTCTGATTTGGGTCCTCTTCAATATTTCCTTGGGATTGAGGTCACTTCCACGCCTGAGGGCTACTACCTCTCCCAGCGGAAGTACATTCAAGATCTCCTTGATCGGGCTTGTCTCACCGATCAACGTACTGTTGCCACTCCTATGGAGCTTCACCTTGACTTAGTCCCTCATTGACGGTACTCCTCTTGAGGATCCTACTCGCTACCGTCACCTAGTTGGGAGTCTTGTTTACCTTGGCATTACTCGCCCTGACATCTCCCACGCTGTTCACATCCTGAGCCAGTTTATGCAGACTCCTACTCAGATACACTACAGTCACCTCCTTCGAGTCCTGCGGTATCTTCGTGGTACCATTGATCGCTGTCTGTTTTTCTCTTGCTCTAGCCCTTTGCAGCTTCAGGCCTATTCAGATGCTTCCTGGGCTAGTGACAAGTGACTCCTTTGATCGTAAGTCCCTCTGTGCTTATTGTGTCTTTCTCGGTTCTTCTCTGATTGCCTAGAAGACCAAGAAGCAGACTGCTGTTTCTCGCTCCAGTACCGAGGCTGAGTTGTGTGCACTGGCCTCTGTGACGGCTGAGGTGACTTGGTTACGGTGGCTCCTGGAAGACTTTGGCGTCACTGTCTCTACCCCTACGACGGTGTGCTCCGACAGTACTGGCGCGATCAGCATTGCTCGAGATCCGGTGAAGCACGAGCTCACCAAGCACATTGGCGTTGATGCTTCCTATGTCCGGTCGCAGGTGCAGCAGCAGGTGGTTGCCCTTCAGTATGTGCCTTCAGAGGTTCAGATCGCGGATTTCTTCACTAAGGCACAAACTAAGGCCCATGTACATGTATTGCTTTTGGCCCATTGGCCCAGTTAATGCAAATGCTGCCAATTTGAACAAATAAAAGACATTCACATAAATGCACAGAGAAAATTTCCTTCGACATATACTGTACCAATTTTTGTAATTAGTTGATGTCTGTCCCAGTAACCATAAACAAAATACATAGATGTTGTTTTCGTGCTTTTAGATACTTTAGTCATGATGGTGTCCTGTTTTACCCTATATTCCTATTGCATTGCTCCATTCCAGTCTTAAACAGTGCTCTGATATGATCGCGACAATGCATCTCTCTTTTTTGATGCTTGTTATATCACTGTTCTACCATCACCCTTTGCCCAACTGGATTGATGTTGCCTTGCAATTTGCAGTTCTTTCTGCAGCTGATGGAATAAAGGTCGAAGAACCCAAAATGAGAAATGGCACATGTGAAATGTTGATGCTAATATTTTTTCTAGTTTTATTAACATCTACTGTTTGTGCTTTCATATCTAGCTGCTGTTGCACTTCAGAGAAAGATGTCAAATTTTTCATTGCTGTTAATTTGAAAGAAGACATGGTTGCAGGTTGGTAAGGATTTAATTTGTGCTCTTCTTACCTTGCCCTTACGTGGATCCTAATTTGGTACTCTTTGCTAGGTTCCTAGCCCAAGTTTTTCATGTATTATGTGTGTCTGCCTCTACCTCTTTACTACTCTACCTCTTTACTAATAATTGTATGAGAATAATCTCACTAATTAGCTATTGTCATGTCATCTGAATTTCAGAGTAGAATTTCATATCTCAAATAACAATGATAGCCAATTCATTTAGCTTTGTGAATCAGTTAGCTTTGTAAACCTTAGTGTTTGCATCAGACATAATTTCGGTTCCCACCATTCCCATGCCTAATTCGCTATTGTTATATCATCTGAATTTCGGACTGGTAGTAATAACTAACTCAATTAATTTTGTCAGGCTTAGTGCTTGCCTCAAACATGATTTTAGTTCCCACTATTTCCACGTGATATGTTACTTACGTGGGCTACTATTGGTTTTCCATCAAACAATATCACATTCAATGTTTTCCTAAACAATAATAAGACAATCCTTAGCTTTTATCCTCATTGTTAATCAATTTAATAGTACATATATAATACATGGGAGCCACAGGCCCTGGGCACTTTCCTACTACATTCAAATAACACCAAGTCTATCTTCCGACTCTCCATGCATGTCCAAATGAAGAATTCAATGAGCTACAATGTTCAAAGTTTGCAGCCTACCCTGAATACAATTTTTTGGGGGTAAATATGGATGCAACAAATGACATTTTTTGTGGTTTGTTCCATGCATTGCGATTCACCATACATTGTTTTCAAATTCTACACATACACTATATGTGTTGACATGTTTTATTTAAAACCGGCAGGCATTTTTATATAATTGAGATGGATTCACATACATTGTTGGAACAATTGATTGGGTGTCAGGTTTGTTCGATGCAGATTGATTCACTATATTTCTAAAGTCTTAAACCTAAAACATATGTGCTTTTCCTAGGGGCGGTAGGGTAGGCTTTGACTGGCGCGGCGTGGCACCGCGCATCTGCATCTAGTCTATATACTATACTTGGAAGGTTTCTCGCGCCTGAGGCCCGTGCCACGTCGCGCCTGTTCCAAAGAGCGTCGGCTGTATTCCTGCCTTGCGCCTGTTCGTGGCTCGGTACCGCTGGTTCGGCTTTTCGCTCGTGTCACCTCGTGTCTTCCGCCTGCGCCGCTCCTTGCTGTGCGCCGGTTTCGGCTGGGCTCTTCGAGTGCGCCGCCGTCACGCGCGGCTGGAGTCTGCGTCCATCCTAGGCTTGTTATTATTACTAGTTCAATGCCCGTGCGTTGCTACGAAAAACAAAATTGCTAAAAAAACATGTCAAACAATAAAAGACATTCAATGCCTGTGCGTTGCTACGAAAAACAAAATTGCTAAAAAAACATGTTAAGCAATAAAAGACATTCAATGCCCGTGCGTTGCTACGAAAAATAAAATTGGTAACGAAACAGCATTAAGGCAACTGCGGGTTTTAAGATGCGACATAAATACACTCGAACAGCAACTGCCCGCACTTTGGGGGCATCATGATGCATTACAGTATCCCCTCAACTTTCGGGGTTCCCCTTTGGGTATACAACAATACACAAATAGCAAAACATACACCTCTCCAAGATTATGGAGGCACAGTACAGACAGGCTCACATCTTAGAGGCCTTCCAAGTGCCAGGTCCTTTGAGGGAAAATACAACCAACAACAGCTTGCGCTTAATGAACAAGAGAACACTGCCAACCACCTTCCACAACATACAAGGATGGTATTTACTAAAACCTCAAAGCAACCACCTCTGCAACAACTCAGATGCCTTCCTTCTCGCAAAGGTCTAGCAGTGACAAGGTTTGCAAATTAAATATGAGAATGTTCAGTTCACATGACCACACTTTGTTAAACTACATTTCCCCCTTTCTTGTGTAAGATGCCAAGCATTTTATCATGACAAATAGCCACATTTGGAGATGGATGCATTGCACAAAAGAAGGGAAAAAAAAAGAATAATGGGCTCAAATCTGAAACAAATTTGTCATGTCTACAAGTGCATCTAACATGTGCATGAAGAAATGAATAGCATGTTTGTCCCAAGAAACATAAGCACAAAATAACCGCTGTTTTATGAAAAACAATAAACCTTTGCTTTAACAGCTTATCAGCAGCATATCATAGTCAGACTTAGAGACTTATAGGATAGGAGTGTGTATCTGATTGTTTCCATCAATACTGCACCATGCCATTCCTATCTCTATGTTTTCAGGTCCAGTGCAGTTAAGCTAAATGATGGACCTAAAAACAAACCCATGCCTTCATCATCTCCAGCCACCAGGTTGGGGAGTTAAATCAAAATTTGTGATGGAGAAACAGTGAGCAAAACTAATACAGAAATCCTTCCCAATAAAAACCTTGTTCACATACAGATCTAAGAGACATGGGGAGTTCCATAAAGGAATAAAACACATTGACAAATGCAAACAAGATTCAAGGCATTTGATTACCAATCTTGAAGAAATAGTTGGTTGAGCCCCATCTGGCTTGAAAACATAAGCTCCAGATGCCTGCAATAAAGATATAAATTGGATCAATAAAATGTTGTGAAATTCAGTTTTCTTTAGTCAACAAACTTTTACTTTCCCAATGATACCTGCGAATCCATGCCATCACCAACGCTTGAACCATACCAAAGATAGCTTTGTTGAATTGGCAAATCCACCTGAAACAGTTTATCAAAATTATCTGAATTGCACAGCTGGTCAACAGACTTTCCCTAAAGATCCTTAGTATGCAAACATAATAATAGCAACAGTTGCTAAAATGAACCTGGGAAGCTTTTCAACCATGCAAAATATGGTCACAGAGTAAAATATGGAAGGAACAAGTTTCATGTTTTAGCGATTCACTTTAGTTACATATTTGTGACTTTGCATGCTTCCAGTAGATGGAACATAGTTTTGGAAATGAAGATAGTATCATTCAGCTAATCAATCAAATGGTACCGATAAAATAACAGAGTGTTTGCCACGAATGGACAACTTACCCAAGTAATTTATTCACACCCTGCATTTTTATACAAAGTACATGAACATGTGGACAACTTTAGCAGCAATTGAATTAGGGTTCGGCAATAAATGTGATCCCTCTACGTAGCATTATCTTCACGATGGTTCGGTAATGACAACAGAAGCAATAAATGTGTACTAAAAGGTTTTAATTTTCAAGTCGGATAACAAAATGGCGACTGCATAAGAAACTCACCTGAAGCAGGATCTTCAATCGTTCAAGGGGAGCAACAACAGTACGTGATCTGTGCCAAAAAAAATGTTAAAATAAACAGAACTCATAAGCACAAATATTTATCACCTATCAATACTCGGCCCAGGTAAATGTTCTTTCAACTGACCAAACCATGCAAAAGTGTACCAGAGTGGAGAGTCATTTTATCAATGTCAATAAATTTTCTTAGTTTGTATGTTCTATTCAAGTATGAGATGTTCCCAAACGACATAAGAGGCATTGCATAAACTGTGGACAGAGAGCAATTGGAGACGGATGCCTACCGGGACCGACGAACTCCTCGCGCGCAGTGACAAGCAGCCGGAAAATCTAAGTAACATGCTCTAGCGCAGGCAGTTGTGGGCTTCTTGCTTGAATTTGTTACAGCGTGTCTGGAAAGCCACCAGTAGTTCCATGCAAAATTTGCCTATAAGGGTAAATGTCAACACTAATTTGACATGTAAACATCTTAGCAGACAACAATAAGATATTGCACAAAAAATATACACTAAATCCGTAGGCACGTGCTTTAGACTTTCATCCAACTTTGCTTGGGAAAAACTTCCTTGCCAGATAAGAATCTACAGTATGCAGATATATTAATGTAGAACTGAGAAGGCATTAAGGAAATTTTAGCTAATCAAAATGAGTTCTTTGTGTGGAAGAAGTAGAAATTGCGTGTATGTGGCCTCGGAACCTGTGTTCTTAGGACCAAGAATGTGTTCATGTCATCCAGTTTTATCTCAAGTGATTATCATGCCACCAGATAATATTTTGTGAAGAACAAAATAAAGGCGATTCAGTTCAACTCTTCGAATGAAACATTCTATCTTCGAAATTTCTCTAATATGAGATTATTTATTATTGGTCTTTTTACCAGCCCATCCTCCCTGCGTATTGCACCACAAAACCACCATAATCCTATTAAGAGATGGTAACACCATCAATCTGGCCAAGAAACCTATATATGAACTTACCATACCAATTGGTTCGATTATGGTTGCTGCAACAAATAAATCAATAGTGCTCTATACTAACCTGAAGTTGCAGAGAAATAGAACCACACCAGCTTTGCTGCGAATCCAACGCAAGGAATGTCATCCAACACAAGTTATTCATTTAAAAAAAAACCCCAAGGAATGAACAAAGCCTAGTGCCACCCTTAAATCAAACAATGACCATATCCATTTCCCCAAAATACTTCATATAATTGGCAATGGGATATTAAAAAAGGACATTCAAAACAAAGAAAAAACAACATAGTCCTTGGTAGCTTCCAAAGAGAATACACACTACATGATGGAGATGGAGCTCGCGTGTGCTTCCGAATCAAGCAAGGGTTTAACTTATAGCTTGTAAGATACTTCGTTCAGCTCAGAAACATCTGTACTTGATGACAGAAACATGAAAACTTGGAAACAATTTAGTCCAGGTTGTCAGATTGTTGAATAGTAGCAACAACAGTTGTACTCTGTATTACGTTGACATCACATAAATATGGAGGTTTAACTCCAAGCATATTCTGACCTTTGGCACTGATTCAGCTGAAAAAAACTGCCGTATCTATATTAGCCTGAGTTTGATTATGTGGTTCACAACATTCCATACAAGGAGAAAACATGCATTGTTTGACATAGTGGTGCTTGAACATCTAGGGAGGAAACCACAGCAAAAGGTTTCCTGATGTCAATTTGTGCAACCTTAAAACACTACATATGAATCAATTAAAGACCCTCTACAATGTACATGACTCTGGTGTAGCTTTCTTTCACAAATTGAAAGCGAAAACATGCTGAAAATCAATGACAGCTGAGATAATCTCACATGTAGAAAATGACTAAAAGTGAATATATCAAACTTTCACTCTGATCGAATGAAGGATACCAAAAAAAAGATTATTAATCAGTAGCACAATAAAAGCTATTTCACCTTTTTGAAAGCAAAGTCTAGACTTCCTGAAAGATGATAAGCGTTTTACAAATATGAAATTCCTGCAATGGAACAGAAGAAGCAAAAAAGCACAAGAGAAGAAACAATTACCGGCAGAGAAGAACCATTTTTACGATCTCTCACCGGCTAGATGATCAACACCCAAATACTACAAAAGAATGATACAAATTAAAACTTTAAATGTTCCAAAGTCTTTTATGCAATTTTTCAATACGGAAGGGCCTATTTTTAATAAACTGAAGACCTGCAGGTAATTTTAAAGAAGCTGAAGTCTTTTCTACAAAATTGCCTCAGCCGAAACATTTCAATTCCTCTGCAATTTCTCACCAATGGAGCAATGATGCAAACATCGGATTTGAACTGTTTTTATTTTTACTCAGATTACAGATGTCGTGTTACCACATTATAGAAAGAGAAACAAAAAATGCCGAGTTTCCAAATCTATGTAATCTTGGAAGCAATTGTTAGGCACAAATTCTCACCACAAACTTAATTTTCGACAACTATGAAATAATAGCTTCAAATCAGCTTACCAATCTTTCTCCTAAGAAAGTGGAAGCACTGGATGGATCTTCCCTGGAACAGCACTATGAAATTTTCTTTTATTGTTTGACCTTTATGTTTAGATTACCAATTTTATTTTTCGTATATGGTAAGTTCATATATAGACAATGTATCCACCTAAATGTCATCCTGCAGGGTTTCTCCTCTTTTGTACAGCTTGGACATACTTTAATTAAATATAAATAAGACATAACTGTAAAACTTTCTAGGAGTTGGATATACTGTCATGCATCTAAATACGATACATACAAAGTCATGAGAGGACAGGACGTGGATCCATCCCTGGGTAGATTTTGGGCCCCTAGCTAAATAGTCAGACCAAACACTGGGTGCATGTGTAAAGGTGAGTATGAAAGATCATGTTGTTTTAACATTGCCAGGGAGATTTTGGGCTCCTAGCCAGTCAGACCAAACATTGGGTGCATGTGTAAAGGTGAGTACGAAAGATCATGTCGTTTTAACATTGCAGTTCAGAAGCCAATATTATTAGTAGAAAACGGAAATACAACATAGCCTTTTTTGTTTAAGACAATTCACCTGCAGTCTTAGAATCTGGATATCAGCATCTATCTGTGCCAACCTTCAACTTCTTCTGACCTGGGATGGTTGGCTAATACAGAATCAGGACATTCTTATCTCTTGGCGATGGAAAAGGTCTTCATCATTGAAAAACCAAAGCCATTAAATATCTACCGTATATAGCAAATAAGATTCCTTGCGCAGTTGAGGAAGCAAATACAATGCAGGTGACTGCATGAATACAGATTGAGGTCATATTGCAAAAAGTTGGAGTATCAATGGACAAATATTTCTAATCCACCATCTAAGGTTTGAATTGAAAGAGAACAGTAGAAGTTACCGGTTGGTCCAGCCCATCCAACACATACATGTCAGTCATGACCCTAGCAAAATCCAAAAAATGTAGAGGAGCCAAGTTGCTACGTTTTATAAAGAAACTTTGGCTTCTTTAACTTCAAAAGTCCTGATCTACTTGTCCTTTCATTCCATGCTCTGAACTTCCTTATAGGATGAGCAACTCTAGGACGCCGTAAAGATACCAACTTCTTTTGAAAAATCTAATATGTTTTGATTCCAGGAGGAATTGTCTCAAAGAAGCTTGGACGGTTGGAGGACAAGGGATCCTAAATGCTTTCCTCACAAACTGCAATTTGCAGGAAAGAACATGGTCTTTTCTTTTAATATACAAGTTCTGCAGCACTGATATATGTTAGTCATAATCTTGTTGTATAATAAATTTGCATCAATTAGAGTTAGCATGTAGTGTGTTTTAATGGCCATTGATTCGTGCATTAGGAAGTCACTTGTGTACGTGCATTAGGCTAGGAAGTAATTAGTTGCATGCATGCATCGCTAGAAGCTGGTGGCTGTTTTTGGTGGACGTGCGCACGATCGCTGGATGAGCGGATGGCGCAGCGCGGCGTCCGAGTCTTCAGCGACACAAGGAGTTGGCGAGCTGCACGACGCGAGGAGCTACGAGTCTTCAGGGTACGCGACGTGGGAGCGTGCTAAGTGGAGCGAACAGAATTGCAAGCAGCAGTACGTGTGGACTGAGCAATCAGCAAGTTTCGGCCACGACGTGGGAGCAGCGTCGCGTAGGTGCTATATATATTCTGTACTCAAGCTCTGGAAGTAAGGTAGAGAGTAGTAGATGCCTTGGAGAGAGTAGCTAGGAAACCAAAGAACGGCGCTAACTCAAGTCCGTTATAATTTGGAGTCCGTGTGCGTCTCCAAGGGTGTGTTCCTTGTACTCTCGGTGAGCTAAGTACAAGAATATATAAGCGTGTGTTCTCTGTGTACTCCGTCTAGCTCGTGTGTGTTAGATCTTGGGGATTTCCAACAATTGGTATCAGAGCCAGGTTGTAAGTTGTATGCCCAAGTGTTCATATCGTGACGTCATGTCGATCGTGGAGCGGACGGCGACCAAGGAGGGATCCGTCTCCCTCAGTACCCGATGTTGTCGAGCACCAACTACTCCGCGTGGGCAATCAAGATGGAGGTGTTCATGGAGGCTCAAGGCATTTGGGATGCCGTTGAACCCACGGAAGGAGAAGCCGTGGATAAGAAGGACAAGATGGCGATGGCGGCCATCATCCAGGCGATCCCCGAACAAACTTTATTGCAGGTTGGTGGGAAGAAGACGGCGAAGGAGACATGGAATACCTTGAAGACCATGTACCTCGGCGCCGATCGTGTCAAGAAAGCGCGGGTGATGTCCTTGAAGTGTGACTTCCAGGCCATGCGCATGAAGGAAACCGAATCCGTGGATGAGTTCACAGGGAAATTGACTTCCCTCGTGAACGAAATCCGTGGATTAGGTGAACAAATGGAGGATGCGGTCGTCGTCAAGAAGTTGCTCTTGTCTGTCCCGGAAAGGTTCTTGCAAGTTGTGGCGGCAATTGAGCAATTCGCCGACTTGGAGACCATGCCGATCGAGGAGATGATCGGTCGCCTCAAAGTCTTTGAAGGAAGGATTAGCAAGCGCCATGGCGAGGAGGGTGACGCACGCTTGTTGTTCGCTAATGGCGGAGAGGGCGCGTCCAAGCGTTATGGTAAGAAGAAATTCGACAAGACAAAGGTGAGGTGCTTCAACTGCAATGAGTTGGGTCACTTCAAATCAGAATGTACCAAGCCTAAGAAGAAAGAATGGGCGGAGCTGAATTTCGCAGATGCGGATGAGGAACCGACGCTCCTGTGAGAGGATGCGACGACAAAGATACAACAAGATTAGGGGGTTGAATGTTGGGTCACTTCAAATCAGAATGTATGAAGCCTAAGAAGAAAGAATGGGCGGAGCTGAATTTCGCAGATGCGGATGAGGAACCGGCGCTCCTGTGAGAGAATCGACAAAGATACAACAAGATTAGGGGTTGAATGTTAGTCATAATCTTGTTGTATAATAAATTTGCATCAATTAGAGTTAGCATGTAGTGTGTTTTAATGGCCATTGATTCATCCATTAGGAAGTCACATTTATTTGTGTACGTGCATTAGGCTAGGAAGTAATTAGTTGCATGCATGCATCGCTAGAAGCTGGTGGCTGTTTTGGTGGACGTGCGCACGATCGCTGGATGAGCGGATGGCGCAGCGCGGCGTCCGAGTCTTCAGCGACACAAGGAGTTGGCGAGCTGCACGACGCGAGGAGCTACGAGTCTTCAGGGTACGCGACGTGGGAGCGTGCTAAGTGGAGCGAACAGAATTGCAAGCAGCAGTACGTGTGGACTGAGCAATCAGCAAGTTTCGGCCACGACGTGGGAGCAGCGTCGCGTAGGTGCTATATATATTCTGTACTCAAGCTCTGGAAGTAAGGTAGAGAGTAGTAGATGCCTTGGAGAGAGTAGCTAGGAAACCAAAGAACGGCGCTAACTCAAGTCCGTTATAATTTGGAGTCCGTGTCGTCTCAAGGGTGTGTTCCTTGTACTCGGTGAGCTAAGTACAAGAATATATAAGCGTGTGTTCTCTGTGTACTCCGTCTAGCTCGTGTGTGTTAGATCTTGGGGATTTCCAACAATTGGTATCGAGCCAGGTTGTAAGTTGTATGCCCAAGTGTTCATATCGTGACGTCATGTCGATCGTGGAAGCGGGCGGCGACCAAGGAGGATCCGTCTCCTCGGTACCCGATGTTGTCGAGCACCAACTACTCCGCGTGGGCAATCAAGATGGAGGTGTTCATGGAGGCTCAAGGCATTTGGGATGCCGTTGAACCCACGGAAGGAGAAGCCGTGGATAAGAAGGACAAGATGGCGATGGCGGCCATCATCCAGGCGATCCCCGAACAAACTTTATTGCAGGTTGGTGGGAAGAAGACGGCGAAGGAGACATGGAATACCTTGAAGACCATGTACCTCGGCGCCGATCGTGTCAAGAAAGCGGGTGATGTCCTTGAAGTGTGACTTCGGGCCATGCGCATGAAGGAAACCGAATCCGTGGATGAGTTCACAGGAAATTGACTTCCTCGTGAGCGAAATCCGTGGATTAGGTGAACAAATGGAGGATGCGGTCGTCGTCAAGAAGTTGCTCTTGTCTGTCCCGGAAAGGTTCTTGCAAGTTGTGGCGGCAATTGAGCAATTCGCCGACTTGGAGACCATGCCGATCGAGGAGATGATCGGTCGCCTCAAAGTCTTTGAAGGAAGGATTAGCAAGCGCCATGGCGAGGAGGGTGACGCACGCTTGTTGTTCGCTAATGGCGGAGAGGGCGCGTCCAAGCGTTATGGTAAGAAGAAATTCGACAAGACAAAGGTGAGGTGCTTCAACTGCAATGAGTTGGGTCACTTCAAATCAGAATGTACCAAGCCTAAGAAGAAAGAATGGGCGGAGCTGAATTTCGCAGATGCGGATGAGGAACCGACGCTCCTGTGAGAGGATGCGACGACAAAGATACAACAAGATTAGGGGGTTGAATGTTGGGTCACTTCAAATCAGAATGTATGAAGCCTAAGAAGAAAGAATGGGCGGAGCTGAATTTCGCAGATGCGGATGAGGAACCGACGCTCCTGTGAGAGAATGCGACAAAGATACAACAAGATTAGGGGGTTGAATGTTAGTCATAATCTTGTTGTATAATAAATTTGCATCAATTAGAGTTAGCATGTAGTGTGTTTTAATGGCCATTGATTCATCCATTAGGAAGTCACATTTATTTGTGTACGTGCATTAGGCTAGGAAGTAATTAGTTGCATGCATGCATCGCTAGAAGCTGGTGGCTGTTTTTGGTGGACGTGCGCACGATCGCTGGATGAGCGGATGGCGCAGCGCGGCGTCCGAGTCTTCAGCGACACAAGGAGTTGGCGAGCTGCACGACGCGAGGAGCTACGAGTCTTCAGGGTACGCGACGTGGGAGCGTGCTAAGTGGAGCGAACAGAATTGCAAGCAGCAGTACGTGTGGACTGAGCAATCAGCAAGTTTCGGCCACGACGTGGGAGCAGCGTCGCGTAGGTGCTATATATATTCTGTACTCAAGCTCTGGAAGTAAGGTAGAGAGTAGTAGATGCCTTGGAGAGAGTAGCTAGGAAACCAAAGAACGGTGCTAACTCAAGTCCGTTATAATCTTGAGTCCATGTGCGTCTCCAAGGGTGTGTTTCCTTGTACTCTCGGTGAGCTAAGTACAAGAATATATAAGCGTGTGTTCTCTGTGTACTCCGTCTAGCTCGTGTGTGTTAGATCTTGGGGATTTCCAACAATATATATCATTAGCTTATGCCCACCAAGAATCTAACACGCACTCTAACGACCGACAAATACAGATGCAATGTATTATCAATTTCAAGTCTTGATGACACATCAAGCTAACTAAAAAATCCACATTGATATTACCAGAAATGGATCATGCAACAATATCAGTACATGATCATACTTTGTAAGAAATTTCTGAAACTATGAATATTTAGTTATTCTAGTACCAATTAAATTGACACAAAAAAAACCGAATAAACAAGCACAAGCAAGAGGGGGAGCGCACCTGGACCCTGTAGGAGGCGTGGGTGAGGTCGATAGAGGAGGAGCAGAGCCAGACGGTGCCGGAGACCAGCGCCACCACGGTGATCCACAACCGCGCCGGCGGCAGAGCGACGCCTTGTTAGGGCCCCTGCGTGGTTTTGGTCAATGAACCAATGGAGAAAAAAATCACCAAAAAAACAGCTGGGACAAACCAACAAAGAAGAACAGGCGTGAAGATACTTATGTCTGGGGAGACATGCATCACAACGGAGAGGGCCAAATCTAGGCGGTGTTGAAGCGGATCGGGAGGAGGGAATCAGTCTGGTGGCGGGGGAGAGGCGGCACGGACGGAGCAGATCGAGATTCGAGATCGCATCACGGCCGCGGGGAGGGAGGGCTGCGGTCGGAGAAGAAGGCAGATCCACGCGATCGTCGGGCGTGGCATGGGTGGGGCAGATCCACGGCGATCGTCGGAGTGTGGCGGGTGGGGTAGATCCACACGATCGTCGGGCGTGGCACGCGGGGGAAGCGATTGGGATTGGGAGGTGGCGGCGGAGCGAAGGGAGGTTTGCGCGAGGCGAGGTGGAGGCGGGCGAGAGAGAATGGAGCGTGGATCGCGCCTGCGCGGGGCGCGCGATAGCGGCTGACGATCGCGCGCTGAGTTTAGGGTTTTGCCGCGTGTGGGGTTTAGGGTTTGCGCCATGTGGGGGGATTGGGGTCGTCTCGTCTCGCGTGGGGAGTCTTGGCGTTGTGTTGGGTGAGGAGTGGGGCCACGGAAGCCGCATCACGCCACCTATTTGCATTATAGTAGTAGAGATTATTATACCTTTATTAATCTTTGCAACATTGGCCGCCTCCGGTGCGTTTGAGCCGAGCCAAAATACGTATAAGCCAAAATACGTATATTTTGCGTTTAAGTCCTTTCAAAAATTCGTAATTACGTATAAGTCCTTTTCGCGGTTTTTTATGAAGAGAATCTTCTGGTTCGGAAAAATCGCGGATCTTTTGTGAGAGGACCCCAGATAGATACAAAAAAAAACGTATTGACGTTTTGATCATTCCGACTATTTTTACACGAAAAGGACCTTTCGATTTAACGCAATCGCAGATGCGTTTGTGTCCTTTCGATCGTTTCTCGCGTTCCTCCACGATTTTTGAAAAGAACACTGACAGGAAAAACGAACTTGTTTCCGCGAAAAAAACAAGGCACGTTTCCTAAAAAATTGCGTAGTTACATGTAGATCTTTCTCGTGGTTTTTTACGAATAGGACCTTCTGTTTGAGAAAAATCGTGGATATTTCATGAAAGAACCCTAAATAAATACCAAAAAAACTTAGTGACGTTTGAATCATTCCGGCTATTTTTCACGATAAGGATCTTTCGATTTAGCGTAATCGCGGATGCACTTGTATCATTTCAGCCGTTTCACACGTTTCCTCGATGATTTTTTTAAAAAATACCGACAAAAAAAACGAATTTGTTTTCGCGAAAAAACAACGCACGCGGCGTGTCACGCCGTGCAACCTATCCTAGTATTTACTAAAGATTGAAAAGTTCCCGAGCAGAGCTCGCTTTGAACCGAGCCGGCCGCGCGGCTCGGCTCGGCCAGCTGGCTGGCTCGGCTCAAATTTTTGTTTGTGTTTAACTCCTTCGAAAAATCTGTAATTACGTATCGGTCCTTTTCGCGTTTTTTTGCGAAAAGAACCTTAAAAAACACGAATATTTCGTGAGAGGA
This sequence comes from Guadua angustifolia, assembly GCA_036346375.1. Lineage (NCBI taxonomy): Eukaryota > Viridiplantae > Streptophyta > Magnoliopsida > Poales > Poaceae > Guadua > Guadua angustifolia. The sequence goes on along the minus strand of CM070522.1, from coordinate 28,030,805 downwards.
TCCTAAATAGATAAAAAAACGTAGTAGTGTTTTGATCATTCCGGGTATTTTTTTTGCGAAAAGGACCTTTTCAATTTAACACGATCGCGGATTCGGTTCAGAAAATTGCGGATCTTTCGTGAGAGGACCCTAAATAGATACCGGAAAAAAAAATAATTCCGGCTTTTTTTTACGAAAAGGGCCTTTTCGATTTAACACGATCACGGATCCTTCATGAGAGAACCCTAGATAAAAAAAGTGATTTCGTTTGTGTTCTTTCAGTCGTTTCGCTCATTTTTTCGACGATTTACAAAAGAAAACACCGCCGAAAAAAAAATTCTACGAAAAAACGACACACGCGACGTGTTACGCCGCGAAAAGTTTCCTAGTATATACCAAAGTCTAGACGTTTTCTGGCCAGGGAGGATGCTCACGTGTTCTCCCTGGCGAAACCTTCTCGAAAAAATTCGTAATTACATGTAGGTTTTACAATCATTTTTTACAAAAAGCACTCGGAGTCGACACGCATCAATTTGGTATCAGAGCCAACCGGCCCTGGCACCATGACCACCACGACGATGGAAGATCGGATCGCCGCCTTGGAGGAGGAAGGCAAGGAAACGCGGAGACTTCTGGAGGAAGTGCTGAAGCATGTCAAAGGGAAGGGGCCGGCGGAGGCACCAGATTTGAATTCCGGAGATCCGCCGGAACAGATGGGGGACGATCAGAACTCACGTGCCCGATCGGCATGGGAGGGCTCGATGCGGGGCCGAGGCAGGGGACGCGGTCGCATTCCATGGCGCGGAGAAGAGGACGTAGGTCGGGGACGAGCTCCTTGGCACGGAAGAGACGAAGAAAACAACCGTAGGTGGATGCCTCGTCCTCCTCGGTTTGAGCTCTCCGAGTATGATGGTTCGGGGGACCCCCTGGGGTGGTTGAGGCAGTGTGAGAGGTTCTGCCGTTTCCATCAAATTCGGAAGAAGAATGGGTAGCAGTGGCCGGTGTCCATCTGCGAGGAGAAGCGCTCGAAGTTCTGGATAATTGGCAGCAAGAGGAGAGCTGGGTCTGTTGGGAAGATTTCCAGGAGGCATTCGGTCGGAGGTTCACGCGACATTCAACAGTTGGAGCCATGGGAGATCTGGTCAATTTGAAGCAAGGGAGCATGCGGGTAGATGAGTATTCAAGGGAATTTCAGTGGTTGCTGGCGCGTGTTCCGAGTATGCGTCGCGTAGATCAACTGGAGACTTTCACTGCAGGGCTCTCGGTCGCCTTGGCCGCGGACGTCCGAAGAGAAAGGCCTCGAGATCTCGCCGACGCCATTGGGTGTGCAAGAGAAGCGGAGGTAAGGAAGGATGTGTGGATTGCTGAAGCTATGCAAGGTCTCCTTTGGCAAGGCGGACAAGATCAATTCGGGGCGTGGTTTTGTTCAGCCGCATCCCCCACAACTATCTGTTGGTCAGAAACGGCGCGACGAGGGGGCAACTCGGGCCGAGCCCGACTACCACGACGCTGGTGGGAAGCAGTGGGAGTCGAATTGTGCCAACACCATCGGCAGGTTCCCAGGGGAGTTCGGCATCTTCGCCGGCGCGTTTGCGATTGAGTGCTGATCAGCTCGCAGAACGCCGAGCCAAGGGCCTTTGTTACAATTGTGACGAGGTCTACACTCGGGGTCATAGGTGTAAACGACTTTTTCATTTGGAGGTGCTCGAGGAAGAAGCAGAAGAAGAGAAAGAAGGCGAGGATACTCCTGAGGAAGAACTCTCGTTGTCAATGTTGGCAGTGAGAGGGCCAGTGGGAAGTAGCACAATGCAAGTGGAAGTAAACGTCCAGGATCGTCGGTTGTTGGCTCTCATCGATAGCGGTAGTACCCATAATTTCTTAAGTGGATATGCCGCAAGCTTGGGTGGTTGGGCGCAAGAGCCAGCAACAACAAGGCAAGTGAAAGTTGCGGATGGAGGTCAGCTTCCATATCTGGGCAGAATTCCAGAGGTCTGCTTCCACATCCAGAGTCATGAGTTTCAAGCTCCATTTACGGTGATCCCATTAGATGGCTTCGATGTGGTTTTAGGCATGGAATGGCTGCGTTCTCTCGGTATTGTTCAGTGGGATTTCCAAGCCCTTTCCATGCAGTTCAATTGGAACGGGCAGCGGATTGAGCTTCGAGGATTGCAAGAAAAACAGCGGCAGGGCTGTTTGCAATACGCCATAACCGGAACACCCATGGTTCAAGATATTCTGGAGGCATATCCGGACGTCTTTGCTAAGCCTCAAGGACTACCGCCTCTCCGACATTGCGACCATGCCATTCACCTGACTCAAGGAGCCGATCCCATAGTGGTACGTCCCTACCGCTATCCTTACCGACAAAAGGATGAGATCGAACGTCAGTGTGCGGAGATGCTACGCCAAGGCATCATCAGACCAAGTCAGTCGCCATTCTCCTCACGGGTCCTTCTAGTCAGCAAAGCCGATGGGTCATGGCGTTTTTGCGTGGACTACCGGGAGCTGAACAAACACACCATCAAAGATAAATTCCCTATACCGGTGGTGGAAGAGTTGCTGGATGAGTTGAGAGGGGCCAGATTATTCACTAAGTTGGATCTCCGATCTGGCTATCATCAAGTTCGCATGAAGCCCGAAGATATTCATAAGACGGCGTTCCGAACCCACCATGGTCATTACGAGTTTCTTGTGATGCCGTTCGGGTTGACGAATGCGCCGTCCACATTCCAGGCCCTTATGAACGAGATCCTCCAAGAATTTCTCCGTAAGTTTGTCTTGGTATTCTTTGATGATATCTTGGTATACAGTCAAACTGAGCAAGAGCACAGGGATCATTTGGGGAGGGTCCTGGATCGGCTCCGAAAGCACCAGCTCTTCCTCAAGGCTTCGAAATGCGCATTTGCTCAAGAGCGCATCAGTTATTTGGGTCATGTCATTTCCTGCAATGGGGTGGCTGCGGATCCCGCCAAGCTCCAGGCCGTGGCATCCTGGCCGCGTCCCACGACAGTGACGGCATTACGTGGATTTCTTGGGCTCACTGGATATTATCGTCGATTCATCCAAGGGTATGCCACTATTGCGGATCCACTGACATCGCTACTCAAGAAAGGCAGTTTTCATTGGAATGGCGCGGCAGATGATGCCTTCATACGCTTGCAAGCAGCCTTAACTTCAGCTCCAGTCTTGGCAGTGCCAGATTTCTCCCTCCCATTCATTGTTGAATGCGATGCGTCAGGCACAGGTATTGGGGCTGTTCTTCAGCAAAATGGGCACCCCATCGCCTATTTTAGTCGCAAGTTGGCTATCCGACACAGGAAGTTGGGCGCTTATGAGCGTGAGCTCATTGGACTTTCAAAAGCGGTGCGGCACTGGCGTCCTTATTTATGGGGGCAGACCTTTGTGGTTCGCACGGATCATGGAAGTCTTAAATATCTCCTGGAACAAGCTCTGGTCACGCCCCCGCAACAACATTGGTTAAGTAAACTTATGGGGTTTGATTTCCAGGTGGAATACAAACCGGGGAAAGCCAATTTGGCGGCCGATGCATTATCCAGGATCATGGAACCGCATCCCACTTGTGCTGCCCTCTCGGCACCAGTTGGCTTATCCCGGGATGACTGGCTGCAGGCACTCCGTAGTCACCCGGAAGTCCAGCGCCTCTGTCTTCAGTTACGGGAAGGCCGCCAAGATCAGCAGGGGCAGGGAGCTCCTGGGCGGGACGCACCAACCACAGCCACCATTCACTGGGAGGAACGGGAGGGTGTCCTTTACCGACAAGGTCGTCTGTATGTACCCGCCTCATCTTCATTGGTCGAGTCCATCATTGCCTCCATTCACGAGCTTACACATGAAGGGGTTCAGAAGACATTGCAGCGGCTCCGTGCAGAATATTACTGGAAGGATCTGCGTGCGACGGTCGAGAAGTTCATTGCCCGTTGCGCCATCTGCCAACGCAGTAAGTCCAGTTCATTATCACCGGCGGGCCTTCTCCAGCCGCTTCCCATTCCACATCAGGTTTGGGCAGACATATCAATGGATTTCATTACGTCACTTCCCAAGTCCCAGGGCAAAACGGCCATTATGGTGGTCGTTGACCGTCTTTCCAAATATGCACATTTCATGGCGCTATCTCGGCCAGCCACCGCATCGGGAGTAGCGGCTATCTTCTTCGACCAGGTGGTCCGGTTGCATGGTATACCAGAATCGATTGTATCTGACCGTGACCCAGTTTTTCTCAGTGCCCTTTGGCAGCACCTACTGAAACGGAGTGGCACCTCTCTCCATTTTTCTACTGCCTATCATCCCCAGACGGATGGGCAAACAGAAGTGGTCAACAGGACGCTAGAAATGTACTTGCGTTGTCTCGCAGCGGACAACCCCTCGTCATGGGCACGATGGCTCCCATGGGCGGAATTTTGCTACAACACCTCCTTCCACTCCTCCCATCGGGTTACACCGTTTGAGCTGGTCTATGGTCGCAAGCCTCCGTCTCTGTTGCCATATCAGCAGGGGACGACAGCAATTGAGGCGGTCGACTGCCAACTGCTTGAGCGGGATGCTCTGTTGGAACAAGCAAAGGCACATTTACTTCGGGCTCAACATCGCATGAAGCAGCGCTATGATGCGCGCCACCGCGAGTTGGAGTTCGCAGTTAGTTAGTGGGTTTGGCTCAGGCTCAGACAACACCGTCAACTTTCTCTCCGCTCAGATGCCACCAACAAATTGGGAGCTTGTTTCTTTGGACCCTATCAGGTCGTCGCTCGGGTAGGGCCGGTGGCTTATCGTCTTGCATTACCAGAGGCCGCCCGCATGCACAATGTCTTCCACGTCTCTCTCCTTAAAGCATTTGCAGGAGTGCCACCCGCGGAAGCGCCACCGCTACCACTGGACGCGACACCGTCGCCCGTAGAGACTCCACCTGAGCCACACCAGCTTTTGGCACAACGCTTTGTGGAGGGCAAGCGCCAAGTATTAGTCCACTGGCAAGGAGAACCCTGGGAAGAGGCGACATGGATGGATGCCTTGGCCTTGCGTCGCTCATATCCGCACATCTCGCTTGAGGGCAAGCTCAGTTTCCAGGGGGGAGTAATGTTATGCCTGGCGCCGATCGAGTGTATTATCGAAAGCGCAAGTGAGGAAGGTTTGCATGGTTTTCACGGCGGGGAGGTCACCTCTACAGTGCCATGCAGAAGGCGTGAAGTGTGGAAGAATTTTGTTAGTCAAGTCGGTATTAGTCATTAGTTGGAGTCGCGTTTATTGCTTTCAGTCCAGGTTGTTAGGGAGTCAAGTTGTTACTTCCAGTTCCAGATTATTAGGAGTTTAGTTGGGCTGGCTTCTTAAGTTGTTAGCTAGACGTAAGGGCAATTGGTGTACGCCTATTTAAAGGGAAATAAAACAGAGAAAAGGGCATGCTTTTATGCCGCAACTCTGACCTTAGGCGGTGGCTCCGAAAACAGCCAAATCCTTGCTTGCGCGCGCCGCCGCGACGAGTTCATCCTCCTCGTCCGTCCGGCCGGGGCTTCGGCCGGGAACAAGGGCGTACGAGTTGGCTCGCTCGGAGTCGGCACGCATCAGCATCCATATCAAGTGGTATCAGAGCCGATTGGTTCTGTGCCCACGGCTTCGATGGAAGAACGTCTGGGAGCTTTGAAGGTGACAGTTGCAAGGGTGGAGACGACCATGCAGGAGATTCAGGCCACCGTTGATGAGTTGGGAAGGACCGTCGCGGATTTCATCAAGGCGGCAGGGAAGCAGCAAGCCCCACAAGCTCCTTTGACTGGGAATTCAGCAACCGGTATTGGTGAGGAGAACCGACTGCGGCCATTCCAGCTGGGGCGTGCAGGAGTCAGGGAGGATGATGGCGGGGGCAGCGAGCAGGGCGGCCGGTGATGGGTGTTGCATGCTCCGCGATATGAACTGCCGCTATTTGATGGGACGGAAGATCCTCTCTGTGGTTGAGACAGTGCGAACGTTTTGGGCGTTTGCATGAAGTGCCAGAGGAGGAATGGGTGGAGATGGCAGGAATGCATTTGCGGGGAGAAGCTCAGGAGGTCTTGGATAATTGGGAGCAGGAGGAGGAACACATTACATGGGGTGAGTTCCAAGAGACTTTCTTACAGAGGTTCACGCGCCATTCGACCACCGGTCCACTCGGTGATTTGGCAAATTTCAAGCAAGGCGCCAGTCGGCTGGATGATTATGCAAGGGAGTTTCAACGGCTTCTCGTGCGGACGCCGCGGATGTCGAAGAGGAATCAGATCGAATTGTTCACCGCTGGTTTATCTCCCACCTTATCAGCTGATGTGCGACGAGATCGTCCACGGGACTTAGCCGATGCAATTGGGTTGGCTCGGGAGGCGGAGAGAAGGGAGGATATATGGCTCGCCAAGGCTACGCAGGTGGTGCAAGGCTCGCGGCATCGCCCGAGAATTGGCCGCAATTCATACAGCAGTGCGGTGCCTGGGGGATCATGGACAGGAGGAACGACGCGACCTCCTAGGCCTGGCGCGACAGCATCCGGCGGTGGGGTGGGTCAGCGCTCGTTATCTTCAGCACCCTCAGCAACCAGCCAAGGTGGAGGACGAGCGGGATCTTCATCAACCCAGGTGTCGGGGGTGGCATCTACAACCGCCGCGCCGCCGTATTGCCGGCGTCTCAATCCAGAGGAGATGGCGGAACGAAGGGAGAAGGGGCTGTGCTACAATTGTGATGAGGTCTATGCACATGGTCAACGGTGTAAGCGGCTATTTCACTTGGAGGTCATGGATGAGGAAGAGTCTGAGGAGTTGGTCGAGATGGAGCCTGCTCTCTCTGTGATGGCAGTGCGAGGTCCCAAAGCCGGCGCTACTATGCAGGTTCAATTGCTTGTGGATGGAGTGCTCTTGAATGGCCTGGTGGATGGTGGAAGTACCCATAATTTTTTGAGTAGCCATGCAGCACGCCGGGTGGGGATGATACAGGAGACTACGGCAGGGCAGCAGGTGCGCGTGGCAAACGGGGCCTATTTGCCCTGTTTGGGAAGGATTCCAGAGGTTCGTTTTACGATTGATTAGCACGGCTTCGGAGCTCCATTCCTTGTGATACCGCTAGACGGGTTTGATGTTATTCTCGGGGTCCAGTGGCTGCAAACTTTGGGAAATATACAATGGAACTTTGATTCTTTGAAGATGCAGTTTTGGAATGGAGGTAAGGAGGTGAGCTTGTAGGGAAGCAAAAGGGGCAGGGCGCATCTTTTAGCCACTGAATTCAGGGATAATGACGTCGAAGAGTTGTTGGCAATTTTTGATGATTTATTTCAAGAGCCCCAGGGGCTGCCACCCTCCCGCTAGTGTGATCATCGCATCTGTTTGAAGGAGGGAACGGATCCGGTGATGGTCAGGCCGTATAGATACCCCTATCGACAAAAGGATGAAATTGAGAAACAGTGTGCAGAGATGTTGGCTCATGGCCTTATTCGTCCCAGTCGATCACCCTTTTCTTCTCTGGTGCTCCTAGTAAAGAAGGAAGATGGGTCATGGCGTTTTTGTGTTGACTACAGGGCACTTAATGAAAAAACAATCAAGGACAAGTTTCCTATCCCGGTGGTGGAAGAACTTTTGGATGAATTGCATGGCGCCAAATATTTGACTAAGCTAGACCTTTGGTCGGGGTATCATCAGGTTCGAATGAATGAGGAAGATATTGAGAAAACAATGTTCTGTACGCACCATGGCCATTTTGAGTCCTTGGTCATGGCCCTTGGGTTATGCAATGCTCCTTCGACCTTCCAGGTTCTTATGAATGAGGTCTTGGTAGAATATCTCAGGAAGTTCGTACTCGTTTTCTTTGATGACATTTTGATTTACAATGCTACTAGAGAGGAGCATCTTCTTCATCTTTGTTTGGTCCTTGAAAAGCTTCGTCAACATCAGCTGTATTTGAAGCGTTCTAAATGTGCTTTTGTGCAAAGAACTGTGGGGTACCTTGGCCATGTTATCTCGGGCAATGGTGTGGAGGCCGATCCAAACAAGGTCCAAGATATAGTGCGCTGGCCGACCCCAACAACAGTAGCTGCGGTGCGCAGTTTTTTGGGTTTAGCTGGGTATTACCGTCGTTTTATTCGCCACTATGCAATGGTGGCGGAACCCCTTACCAATCTCCTTCGTCATCAAGGGTTTTGTTGGTCTTCCGAAGCTGACCGTGCCTTCAACCAGTTAAAGGAAGCGCTGCTGTCCGCCCCTATTCTTCGTCTTCCAGATTTTAATATCCCCTTTGTGGTGGAGTGTGATGCCTCCAGTGTGGGGGTTGGAGCTGTATTGCAGCAAGAAGGTCATCCGGTTGCATATTATAGTCGTCGTTTGGCGGATCGATATGCTAAATTAGCAGCTTATGAGTGACAACTCATTGGACTATCTAAATCCATTCATCATTGGCGGCCATATTTGTGGGGATGATCCTTCATTGTTCGTACAGATCATGCCAGTTTAAAGTACTTGTTGGAACAAGCCTTAGTCACACCGCCTCAGCAACATTGGGTAAGCAAGCTAATGGGCTTCAATTTTTCTGTTGAATATAAACCTGGACGAACCAATGCTGCTGCCGATGCCTTGTCACGTTTACATGATCTTGCGGCCACTTGTGCCGCTATCTCGGCCCCTACTACCTCTCTTTGGGCACAGTGGGAAGAGGAGCTTCACCAACATCCAGAGGTTCAGCAGTGCTGCTCTAAGATAGCAGAAACAGCATTGCCTACATCTTGTGACCCGCAAGAAGCTGTGTCGACTGTGGCTAATTCTTCAAGGGAGGATGGTGCAGCTAACTTGTGGATGACGCGTTCAGGGCTTGTGTACCGGGCAGGCCGACTTTTTGTGCCTGCCGATTTGGCGCTCCGTGAACGAGTGGTGGCTGCTTTTCATGATCTCACTCACGAGGGTGTTCATAAAACCTTGCATCGAGTAAAACAACAATTTTATTGGGCAGGGCAGCGGGGTTCCGTGGAAGATTTTGTGGCCAAATGTCGGTATGTCAGCAACATAAGGCTAGTACATTGTCTCCTGCAGGCCTAATGCAACCCCTTCCTATTCCCCATCATATTTGGGCAGACTTGTATATGGATTTTGTGGTCGGATTGCCCAAGTCTCAAGGGAAGACAGTTCTACTGGTGGTCGTGGATCGATTATCCAAGTATGCACATTTCATTGCTCTTAAGCAGCCTACAACAGCTTCTGTGGTGGCTGATGTATTCTTCGACCAGATTGTTCGACTTCATGTGGTTCTGGAAACAATTGTGTCGGATCATGATCCGGTGTTTACTAGTGCCTTTTGGCAAAGTCTGTTGACTAGGAGTGGCACACGGCTTCTTACATCGTCTTCTTATCATCCTCAAACCGACGGCCAAACTGAGGTAGTCAATCGTACTATTGAGATGTATCTTCGTTGTTTGGTTGCTGAACATCCTAAGGCTTGGGTTCAATGGCTTCCGTGGGCGGAATTCTGTTACAACACTTCTTATCACTCCGCTTTGAGGATGACTCCTTTTGAACTTGTGTATGGACGGCCACCTCCTCCTTTGGTACCTTATTCCCAGGGAACAGCGTCCATTGATGCGGTGGATTGTCAGTTAGTGGATCGGGATGCTCTTCCAACGTGCACGCCACCATCTCTTGGTTGCTCAAAATAGGATGAAGCAACAACATGATAGTAATCGTTGGGAAGTTATTTTCCCTGTTGGTTCCTGGGTTTGGTTGAAGCTTCAACATCATCGACAGCTTACTCTTCGGAGCTCTTCGCAACATAAGCTGTCACCTTGTTTTGGTCTTTATCAAGTGATTGTTCGTATTGGCGAGGTGGCCTATCGTCTCGCTCTTCCATTGACAGCCAAAATCCATAATGTTTTTCATGTGTCCCTGCTAAAGGCTTATAAAGGCTCTCCTCCTGAAGAAGCTCCATCCCTACCTGATGATGTCTCATTCCCATCAATTGAGGATGCTCAAGTAGTCCCTTATTAGCTTTTGGCTCAACGTTTTGTGAAGGGATATCGACAGTTTCTGGTGCATTAGGCTGGCCAACAATTGGAGGAGGCTACTTGGGTAGATGCTGTTGAATTTAAGCACTCTTACCCTGATTTCAAGCTTGAGGACAAGCTTGCTGTTGAGGGAGGGAGTATTGATATGCCCAAACCGGATAGAGTCTATTTTAGGAAGAAGAAGACCCAAGTCCAGAAGGAGTTCGGCCAGGATCAGGAGGCCATAACTTCTGGCTAGGGCCGGCTGCTATATCTAATAATGTACCTTTCCATGTTTTAGCAATTTCTATGTTTAGTAGTTTCCATGTTTAGGTCTTTGGTTGAGTATAAATAAAGAACCAGAGGGAAGAACAGGGCACATTTTTGGTTGCCGCAAGAAAAGCTTCAGGCGCGCCGTCGAAATCCGATCAGTGGCTCCGTATAGCCTTATCAAAATAGGGCGCCGACGACTTCCGGAGGCGCCCTCCACTTCTCAATCAGGCCTTAGACTAGGAACTAGGGCATTTGCACGTGAACATCCATATCAGTGTACCAGTGCTTCTGTTGATATACGGATTATAGAATTACAGCACGCCAGGTACCTCCCTGGCACCAGTGTTGCAGACGGTGTATGTCACTCAATGCCACTATAAATCAGGAACTATGACACTTTACTTCCACCTCTTTGCGTTCTTCAGCGATTTTGATTTTTGTTTGCATTCTCCAGGCCTGTATCTTCTGTTTCTTTCTGGCAATTTTCTCTGCCTGCATTGGAGTTCAGAAAAAGAAAACATCAGTTTGGTAAACTAAACCATAGCAAATTTATTGTAGTTCACACCCAAGTTTGCATTGCGAACGGATGGTAGAGATATTCACCTTTGACATATTTGACTTGGCTTTCACTTTGGGGGCTTTCTCCTCTAGCTCTTCCTTTCAAGATAATACTGCAAACATGAAGAAGAAAATTTCATCATTTGTGTGTGTGTGTGTGTGTGTGTGTTTTGGTGTTCTTATGTCCTGAGATTAAAATTCATAGGCTTATTGCTGATTTATTCACTGAGTAGCCAGAATGGGCATATGATTTTGTTGCCCAAAAGTTCATGTCAATTCAAAAAGGGAACTTCTCATTAAACTGGAGATTCTGATTCATTGTCTTTCACCTTTACTATCGCGACAAGTGCTGACATACTACTTTGGCATGTCACCAGCATATAGATTAATGAATATGTTGCTGTACTACAGGAAATTATCATAAGCAAGAAAGAGTAGAACATATTTCACTCGCAATACAATCAGAAATTTGAAGCGAGTATGGGATAACTTACATTGTGATCTCCTTGATAGTCCTGGATAGTTTGATCTTTCACTTCAATTACTCTGTTAATGATTTGTTTTATGAAATACCGATCATGAGAAACTGGTACCATTGTGCCTGTGTATTCTGATATTGCCTCCTGTCATGCACACAAAAGCATTTATTAGAACTTCTCTACTCAAGAAATATCAACAGAAAATAAGGAACTGATAGATCATTAAAAAATGATTTTGCAAAGAATGAGAACTGCATGCAACCTCAAGCATTTCTTTTGATGGAATATCAAGGTGATTTGTTGGCTCATCCAAGATCAGTAAATTAGATGGAGTCACCAAGAACTTGTAGAAGGCAAGCCTCGCCTGAGGGTACAATAGATAAAAAATGAGTACTTGTACACAAATCAGCAACACTAATGTATAGCAAATCAGAATTACACTGAAAAGGCACATTACCTTCTCTCCACCACTTAAAAATTGAACCTTTCTGTGTGATTTTGATCATTTTGATGGAGCCAAATTAGACATAATGCTAACCATCTTTGTTCACATGTCAGTGTTGAATGTTGATGTACTTTGTACTGGACTGCTTGAGTGAAGAGTATGTACGAAGTGAACCATCTTATCTTGGTAAATGCTTCTTGCTTATTTTTTTTCCCAATGTTGTTGATACTTGCTTAACATATGTAGGATTTTTTAATAGGCTTTCACTTATAATGACAACATAATATACTATAGGGTAGAAAGTTATTTCAGGCTTCCCACTGCTACATTAAGATATATTAAGCAACAGGTTTGAAAGTGTTTTCAAGTTATGGGATAACTTTGGCTGGGTGTCCTATATAGGACAGATCTAAGGGCAGTTTAGTAGTTGCTTAGTGCTTTAGGCCTTGCTCTTGAGTTTTCTACTTGAGACAGCATGTAATGGCTTCTATTGTAGGATGAACAACATATTGGCTTCTTTTGAGTTTTCTGTTTTTCTGTAGAACAGCTTGTAATCAAGTTACTTCTAGACAATATGCTCATTGTGCTTTCTCTTTATTGATCTATCTTTGTACTGGTTCCCACTTGTTTAGGTCTAATATATTTTATCCTTGACGTCCTAATATTCTAAAATCTAGGCTTCTCTTCTCTTTCTTTTTTTCTGTATACATTTGTAGCTATGTTGATGCCAACTTGATTGCTTTGTTAGAATATCTTCCTTGGCTATACAAGTATGCAGAATCTGAAATCTACGTGCCTTAATATATCATTTGTTTGATGGTAACTATTCAATCTCTTCAAGCTAACAGTGATACATGGAAAAAGAACTTAGAGGAAGCTATTATGTGGTAGAATAAGTTTCTTAGTTTTCAAGTTGTTAAGAGGAGAAGGTAATGAAAGTTTTTAAGAGGATGACATGGTCAATTAAATTCGCTTGATGCCATGCATGTGATAGTTGCCATTTTTCCCTCAAGGGGTGAAATTTGTCTTCAACAAAGTTGATATGCAAAGTCCTGACAATGAGTATTTGTTTTGTATAAAGCGCAACAAAGATAGATACTTCTGTGAGCTACAAGTTTATTGACTGAACTGTCTAACATTCATACTGTATGATTCATACGATTATGTTGTTTGAAAATGTGTAGTTATTAAAGTCCTTTGTTGTGTTGATAGCAGTACTTAAATGTGTTCCAATTCTGAAAGATTCTGAAGAACTGATGAAGGATGTGTACTTCACTAATGATCTATTCAAGTTTGTGGGAATCATGAGAGATAGGTTTCAGGCTACTGCAATCAATGGTAATCCATACTACATGTTTTATTTACAGAAATGTATTTAGTCCTTTTGTCCCAAATGCCGGTTAAGGGAGTTTGGTGTTGTCTTCATAGAGTGTAATTCCGTGAACGTGGTTGGAAGAATTGCTATCTGCATCTATTTAGTATTTATGAAGATTTCCACCCAAAATATCAAATTTCGTTGTTATAAATGATGCATGACTACATGGTGCAGACATTTTGATTATTCTTTCTTTCTTTTAATGTGAATAATTTGTGAATACTACATAAAGGACTAATTTATAAGATACTTGTGATTTTGCTATATCAATGTTTCCACTCTTTCCATACAATCGATATCAATCCTCATGTACAACACTATCCAATAAAGTGAATATACCTTGAGTTATCTTAACTGAGTTAGTTGTTTACTTATTTGACCTTTGTATAGCATAAAAACCTATGGCTGAAAATGTATATGTTATTTTTTGAAAGTTAAGCTTTATTTGTGTAAAGTTTGTGGCTCGTTGCAACCCATGACATCCTAATATATATATATATATATATATATATATATATATATATATATATATATATATATAAAATTAAACATGTAAGGTTTTGGGCTCTCGCCTGTGTGCACGTCGCTGCGCTCTCTCCCTTGCGCGATGCATTGCGCGATGCGTGGCTAGAGGTGGGCACTGGGCTGGGCTATTTTGGGCCCGACACGAGGTACGTCCGACCCAAGACAAGATCTTGTTCTAAGCGGACGCGTGCTGCCCGCACGGTTGTCCGGCCGTCTTGTGCCGCTAATCGGGCACGATGGGTGGCCCGGCCCGGCACGACAGTCCGGGCCGTGCTTGGGCCAACACGGCTCGAAACAGGCACGCACATGTGTTGTATGTGTGGGTGAGCAAATCAAGGAGTAAAGGAAGAAAACTATAGATAGACTGGAGAAAAGGAAGGGAATGCATCTATACGTTGTATGTGTGGGTGAGCAAATCAAGGAGTAAATGCATGGCTGCATGCATGTGACTAGAAGGAACAACTTGTAGGATCGAGGATGCGCCTAGAGGGGGGGTGAATAGGCGTTTTACAAAATACGATCGCTCACTAAACAATTCGCTCTAATACACCCCTATGTCAAAACATATTCAAATAAATATGCGGAAGCGATAAACTAGGTTTTGACAATTAAAACCTAAAACAACTAGGCTCACTAATGCACTAACTAAATTATGTCTCTAACCTAGAATTGCTAAATTGAACAATCAATCAATACTAAGCAATTCTAATTACAATCAAGTAATTGAACAATATACAATAAATGTAAATACTTGAAAGTAAAAGAGACAACTGATATTTTTTCGTGGTGTTCGGAGACTTGCCGGTCTCCCCTAGTCCACGTTGAGGCAAGCCCAACCACTTGGACCGGCTCCCGCACGAGCACCCGCCTCTTTCCACTAGTCGTGGTTTTTTACGCTTTCGCGTAGGCTCAACCCGAACCTTCACAAACTTGCCGGGGCTTCTCACACCTTGAGAGCTCCCGCGCACGACGCCTACGCCGTCTAGGAGTTGGCAACCTCCAAGAGTAATAAGCCGCTCCTTCACTTGAACTTCACCGAGCACAACGAATGCGCTCCCGGTGATCACCAAGTGCAACACATGCACAAGGACCTCCCTCAAGTGCAACACATGCACAAGAGGCTCACAATCCACTCCTAATTGCAACACATGCAATTAGTGCTCACACTTAAGCTCAAGAAGTAAAGGGAGAAGAGCAACACATGCCAATAACTCCCACACACAGCCAACAACCTCCCGAGCCCCCCAAGGGGTCTATTTATAACCCCACCAAGAAAACTAGCCGCTGGGGAAAAAAATGGGCAGAAAACAGCAAACCCGGTACTACCGCCCTCATAGGGCAGAGTACCGCCAGAGCCCCAACGATTCGGCTAACGGTCACATTTCTTGATACTACCGCCCTCGAGGCGTGAGAGTACCGACATTGCTTGATACTACCGCTCCTCGAGCGGATCTTGTCGGCCGCAACCCAAAACGAAAAACAGCTCTCTGAAAAATAACTACCGGCGGTGTAACCCCGGTAGTACCGCATTTGCGGTACTACCGCACCTCCACAGCGGTAGTTCCGGCCAGCACAGAGAAACACGATTTCAACTCCAAAAACCGTTTCTCCAAAAACCAACTTTAATCCTTGAGCCATATGATGATCAACACATGATCATACACTTGTGCAAAACACATTTGCACCACTTTAGCCCACGCTCAAAGAATTCAGACCAAATTGCGAAAACACATTTCGCAACCAACTCAAGATCTATTTGCAAAACGTATTAAGCAAATCAAACTCGAGTTTATGAGATCAATCCTCCTAGCCATGTGAAGGTCAACCCAAGACCCAGTCAACTTGCCAACACCCGTTGCAAGCCCTACTCACATGCTCTCGGGATTCCGGACTCATAAACCTCAGTTTATTCGCACAACGAACTTGCAAATAACTCAATAAACACATTTCATGCTTGAGCACTACTCTTTGCAACACATGCAAAAGTCTAGCTCCAAGCAACACCGAATCAAGGTGCATGAACTCTCTAATTGCAACACATGCAATTCTCTAGTTCCATGCAACCACAAAATCAACTTCACACCAAATCCACATTAAAACCAAATCAACCATATGAGCTCTCTACCTGCAACACATGCAAGCCTCTAGCTCCATACGAACACACAAACACCAAATCATGCTTGAGCTCTCTCCTTTTGCAACACATGCAAAACTTAGCTCCAAGCAACCACAAGATTTTAGAAAGATGATTTGAAACAAAACCAAAACATGAAGCTTCAACATTTGCAACACATGCAAAAATGAACTTCACGCAAAAGCCAACACATATAGCTTATCCTATTTGCAACACATGCAAATCCAAGCATTATGCGAAAACCAAATGCATATGCTCTTCCTCTTTGCAACACATGCAAATCGGAGCATAAACCAATAACAACCAAGCATAAGCTTAACTCATTCGCAACACATGCCAAATGGTTAACCCTTATGCAAAAACCAAATCCAAATACGATTTGAGCTCGAGTGAACACGGGATTGAGATCACCAACACATGATGAAGGTCAAGCTAGGAGACAGCCCCTCTTAATAGTACGGCGATAAAAACCTTAGACTCAAAGACTACAAAGTCCTTAGCCTATCTACTTATACCTTCGCCGCCGCACGCAAGCAATCCCCTTTAGGGTCTTTATGATCATCACTTTGATACTCCCCCGAGATCATCACTCGACTCTTTTCTTTGTCTTCGGGATCTTCTCTTGACGCCCATCACCTCATGATGCCGTCTTCATCCCGTTCTCAATTATCTTTGGACTTAACCTAACTCAAACATAACTCATGAAACTTGTTAGTCCAAGATGCATGGTTGTCTCAATTATCTCTTGCACTCCATTAACACATAATGGATGCCTTTAAATCAATTGAGCACAACCTAAATCAATTTGAGTGATTTAATTGTGTCTTAAGTACAATAATGCAACACATGCTTCATTATACTTAAGAACTATTCATTTGTCCTTAATTAATCAAGGAACACTATCAACACATGATGAAATGTTCTTTAATGATTAACAAG
Source organism: Guadua angustifolia (assembly GCA_036346375.1). Classification (NCBI taxonomy): domain Eukaryota; kingdom Viridiplantae; phylum Streptophyta; class Magnoliopsida; order Poales; family Poaceae; genus Guadua; species Guadua angustifolia. Next base: position 28,014,113 of record CM070522.1, on the reverse strand, counting down.
ACAAATGAGCTCAATTTAAATTATCATTTAAATTGATATGAGTATATATTAACTCATGTTGATGAAAAATAATGATCCATTATATGTAAACTATATGAAGATGATCATTACTCTAAGTCATCAACTATAGAATAAACCCCACATGTATATGTGCATAAATATAATTGACTTGAACATAATATGCACATATTCAATTTGATCGTATTGGAGTATATCTTATATTACCATGAGTATACTTATAATTAGGCAATTCAAATATATACTCAAGGATTTAGTTTCTTTGTCTTGATCCTTATATGTGTCAATAAAGAATAGATCAATACAAAGGGACTTTCAAGTTAAACTACAAACTCCCACTAAATGTGTGCATCCATGTAATATATGGATTGGGAAACATGATGCACATTTTGTGGTTAATATAATGGGGACATTCATACTTTAACTTGACTCCAAAGTATGCAACTAATACTAAGATGAATACGCATACATACCTTGGGTTTTCTATTTTTCAATGTGATGAGACTAATCAAAGATATTCTAAATAAACAAGTTAGTCTCGATATAAGATTTGTCATTAATAACAAAATCACATTCATGGATAATCTCAATATTAGATTTGTCATTAACACCAAAACCATAACTAATGAAGGTTGAACTTACAATCTCCCCCTTTTTGGTGATTAATGACAAATCCAAGCTTAATAAGCACATTTGGATTAAAACTAACATATTGAGAGAATTTAAGCTATTTGAATGCATATGCATATTTTAAACAATATAAGCATTGACAATTTAGAATGCATATTAGAAATCAATTCTCCCCCTTAATCATATTAAGCTCCCCTTTTAAACCAAATGAGATATTAAGCTCCTAATTCTCCCCCTTTTGGCATTAAGCACCAAAAAAATGGAGAAACCATCTTAAAGAAACATTTTAATTATTTCTCCCCCTTTTGGCAAACATTTCCCTTTTAAAAATTCTCCCATTTGGCATTTAACTATCTCTTTTAATGAAGATCATACAACAATTAGAATGAACACTTATGACCTTGGCTAGGAATTTAGAGAATTCAAGCCAAATAAAAAACGAAAAGACATCCAAGAAGTAAAACAAGTTTTTATTTGAAATATGGCCTTAAAAGAAGGAAAACTTGAAAAGAGACCATATTCGGGGTTTTTGGATACCACTTGTAAAGATACCACTTATAAAAAAATAATCATGAAAAGCAAGGTAAGGGTATCACACGGGTTATTTGAAACACAATCAAATAATTCACTCCTCATTTTATTAGGCTTTGCAAATCCTCAACATGATTCTTTTGAAGAATCCAATAATTAGCCTAATAGGATTAAACGAGGAACCCAAAATAAATATCACTTGAGAAATTAGATACCATTTTAAATCTATCTCAAGAGCTTTGCTTGAAGATCCAAAAGAAATGAGCATTTTCAAATTTTGGTTGAAGAACAATGCTCAACTTGAGATTTTCCTCTTTTATGGATTTCAATTCATAAAGAGTCTCACACAAAGAATTCTTAAGCGGTTGAACTTACAATTTTAGCTTGAGAGGGAAAATCAAGAATGTGGGTATCGGAGTAATACTACAAAGAGGCAATGAAATACCACTTGTAGGAAATAATTGAATTCAATGATACCACTTAAAAAGGAATCCAAATAATCAAGGATATCACTAGAAGAGATGAACAATAAGAACCATGATACCACTTGGAGAAAAGAGAAACTCAATGATATCACTTGTAAGCATATGAAGTGAATAAATGCTCAATTGATACCACTTAGGATCAACTCACAAAGAATTGATACCACTTGAAGGAATTATCGATAACATCGATGGGTATCAGAGCAATATAATCAAAGCAATATATATTTACGGGTATCGAAAGCTCAAGATAGATCAATAAAATCACAAAGATTGAGTATCAGAGCAAATTAAAGACATGATAACACTTGGAAGCAATTAAGTGCCCAAAACTTGCAATAAATAAACTCCCCAAGATATTCAATAAATGAATCATGGAGTTATTTGCATTTGTATTGCGCAAGTTTTGTCTTTTCAAAAGATCAAGTGAATATCACTCTTTAAGTCAATTAAATGCTCTTAAACTGATACCACTTGGAAATATTTTCAAATAAATTTTAGAGCTTTTGAAATTTTGCACAAATGAACTTTGGGATCATAAGAAGCTTTCCCAAAAGGAATTTTTGAAAAATCAAATTCCAATAAAAAGATATCCCAAAAGCAAGTTCGAAAAATCTGAAAATTTTCAGAGCTGGCTGCCAGGGCCGGTACTACCGCCTTCCAGGGTCGGTAGTACCGCAAACCCGGTACTACCGCTGGTAAGGAGCGGTACTACCGCACCTGACAGCCCGAGACTTCGAATCTCTGCAACTTTTTGGTAAAAACTATTCAAATGAAGTACAAACAATTTGAAATTTTCCAGAGATGAACTTTGGACTAATTAGAAGGTTTTGCAAAAAGAATTTTCTCAAAAATAATTTTATTTTAAAAGATATGGCAAATTGCGCTTTGAGGCATAAAAGGAAATTGATTTTCACGAAAAGCCTCAAAATGCAACTCAATTTGGATTTCATCCAACTTTAACTTTCATGGCTTAGATTGGTGTATCATGAAGGTTTCTAGCCAAGATTTATAATGAAATCCAACTTGAATGCCACTATTTGGGCTATATGCCTAAATAGGCCATTTTGGATCAAATCAAATCGTTTTTGAGCCAAATTCAATTTCATCATATAGTTTTTCAAATTGAAAACTTGTAAAACATTTGAAATACATAGTAGAATACTTTTACAAAGCTTTTCATAAATTTGGGTCTTTTAAATACAATTTTTGACTTTTGACCTAAATAGCCCATTTGAAGAAGCAAATAGAAACCAAGTTAAATTCAACAACACAAAATTCATATGAAGCAAGAGGTAAGATATATGAATTTTTTTTAATAATATATTTTTTATAAACAATTACAGAAATAGTATGCCGGAAAAAATAATTACAGGAATACTCGCCTGTCGCTATTTGGAACTGATATGGGTCTTTATCGCAAGTTCAAATTGCGACAGAGACGTAGTCGCTATTTGAATTTGCGACAGAGACCTAGTCGCTATTTCGAACTGCGACAGAAACTCTGTCGCAGGTCCCGTCGCAAATTCAAATTGCGACTGAATATTATCTCAGTTAGATAATTTGTTTACTAATTCATTGATTTGGAATTTGAAAAAAAAATATGTGTAATCGTCGACAAATATTATAATATAATTTGTTTACTAATTCATTGAGTTGGAATTTTTTTAAAATAATATATTTTTGTAAAAAATTTACAGAAATATTACGTCAAAATTTTTTTACAGAAATACCCTATAGTTGCAATTCCAAATTGACATGTTGTACATGTTTGTCTCAATAGTCGTGGCCACGAAGCCGTGGAAATCGTGGCCACTTAAGGGTTTTGACCCATGACAGTAGGATCCATCCAAAAATACGAGAAAAATCAAGAGCGACCACGTAGCGCGTGCTACTACTTACGTATGGGCGAGATAGGCAGACGTTGCCCCGGCATTTTGTTACGGAAATCGGAAAAGGCACTCGCGGTCACGAAACCACGGAAATCGTGGCCACTTAGGGGTTTTTGTAGCCCCACGAGACAGGCCGGACATGGTCCAAAAAATACAGAAAAAATCAAGGGCGGCCTACGCAATGCGGGCTACAACTTACGTATGGGCGAGATAGGCAGACGTTGCCCCGGCATTTTGTTACGGAAATCGGAAAAGGCACTCGTGGTCACGAAACCACGGAAATCGTGGCCACTTAGGGGTTTTCGTAGCCCCGCGAGACAGGCCGGACACTGTCTAAAAAATACAAAAAAAATCAAGGGCGGCCTACGCAATGTGGGCTACAACTTACGTACGGGCGAGATAGCCAGATGTTACCTTGGCATTTTGTTGCGAAAATCGGAAAAGGCAATTGTGGCCATGAAACCATGGAAACTTTTACGACTTCGAAAAATTTTGAAACTTTTTATGGAGGTTCCTGATAAATCAGTGATATTACCATAAAAATTTCAAATGATTTTAAGATATGAGGAATTTTTTAAAATTCAAACAATACATATATAAGGGCACATACACCGAAAGTTCAGATGATAAAATAAGCAATAGATTAGATTATATTACAAGGGCATTACAATAGTGACGAACTAACTAAGGAAAGCACTGTTCGTTATGGTGGAACAAATGATCGTTCCGCCTATTTGGGTACAGCCAGAATGATGTAAGATATTTTCTACATATTACCTGACCCGTTCTAATATTGCGATTTGTTCTCGAACACCGCTCAATCCCCACTATGAAAGAACTCCATGGGGATCCGCAGTGCTCCCAACTGTCGCCGATTGGGTGGCCTATGCCGTACGTCTCGGATGTATAAGACATAATTTTTTGGTCTTTTTTATATGGATTTCTGCCCTCCCATATGGGCATGTCATCCCGATTCCCAGTGTCCCCTATGTTAATACCACCCGGGTTCCCGGATGGTCGGCGCCACGAGTCAAGGATTTGTTGCGTGTTGCGGACCTCGGCCGGCTGCTTCCCCTTGTCCCTTCTTCTTCGAGAGGAGGAACCCTCTTGCACCTCTGCTGTGTTGGCCGTTGGCGGAGACATGCGGAGACGCCTGCTCTATTTCGGCTTGCACTCCACTATATGGTGCAGGAGGTTTGTGTTGGGCTTATCCTTAACAACCGGAAGCGTGCCCTGCAGTCAATACAGTATGCCCGCTTTGGTCGTTGAATAGCACCGTAGGCGTACTCGGGGTTTGGCTTTTCTGGGCGGTAGTGGCACCACGGAGAGGGTTGCTCCCCCAGTTATCCCATACAGGAAGCATGAGATGTGGGTGGTACGTCTCTGGGTCCACCCAGTTGAAGTAGCCGCACCATTCATCGTCGGCCAAGGGGCACCGGTAGAATCTCCGGTCCGCTAGATCATCGTGGCAGGTATCAACCACTGCCTCCAGACCATGTTCGCAAAGGTCGGGGCTTTCGGGTGGCCCTGGAGGAGGTTTCTCCTTTGACTTGAGCACATTCGCAAGTTTCCTTTTGAACTCCTGTGTGCGATGAACTGTTTAGAACTACTAATTTGTGAGTTTAACATGAGTATGACGCATGAAACTCACCGATTGGTTGGCCCTTGCCCACCGCCCCGAGCTCGTCGATCTAGAAAAGGACATATCCGGCCTCTCCCATCGGGTGAAGTTCGGGGCGAAGCGGGGTAGGCGTCGTGGCGATTGAAGAAAGAAATTGAGTCACGTCGTTCGGCCCGTCGATCCATTGGAAGAAGCAACACCGGTCCTTGTCCGAGAAAAGAAAGAACGATGCATGAGATGGTAGTGTTACCTGTATTGTGTGGATGCGATGAGGTTTACCTCGTGAGGTGCGGCTACAACTTGATGAGTGGCGTGGTGGCCGTCTCTACATGGATAGATTGCATCATCTTATTTGGTAGATTGCGATCGATCTGGTCGGGCAACTCCGGCATAAGCGGGCGTCGACGCAACTCTCATCCGGATATTGAAATTTGGATGACTTCGCTTCTTTCAAGAGGCGACAGTAGAACGACATTGTGCCCTAATTTGTGTAGATTCGGTGGCGTTTATTCTTTGGTTTGGCTGTGTTGGATGTCTACCCCTCGGACTGTTTTATAGTGGTGGTGAGGGTTACTCCACACAATTCTGACTCTTCTTTGCGGCGTGTTGCGGCGTGTGCGGCGTGTTGTCATTTCATGGCGTGTTGCGGCGTGTAAATGGGTGTTAGCCTGGTAAAGCTGCTAGCAGCGAGTAGTCTGTCATACTTGGAAAAGCTGTTGCGTGTGTTGTCGTGTCAGCATGGTAAAGCTGCTAGCAGCGAGTAGTCACATCGCTTTGGAAAAGGCTATGCGTGTGTTGTCGTGTCGACTGGTAAAGCGCTAGCGTGAGTAGTCACATCGCGCTGGAAAAGCTGTTGCGTGTAAGCCTGGTAAGGCTGTGTTGGATGTCTACCCCTCGGCCATGTTTTATAGTGGTGGTGAGAAGCTGGCATCACTGTATTACGAAGATGAACTGATATCATAATAGAACATAACGTAAGGAAATAAAGTACCATGCATAAGTTTGCTACATAATGTGACAAATAAATTATGTACAACACATCTAGTACGATAGAAAAAACCTAACTACGATGCGGTGCTACTCCTCAGGTGGTCCCAGGCCTCCTACGACGCTGCACATGCCCGAGAGGGTACGCCACCGGTCGAGGCTCTGTCCACGGGTACTCCTAGCGAGCCGTCTTTGGTCTTTGGAGAAGCGAAGACGTCGGGCGATGGGTGGCTCGGACCGGGCGCCCCGGCGAGCTGCGAGGGGCCAATGACCGCACCCGTCGGCTGCTGGGGCGGATCTACAAAGAAGTCCAAGTCGACGTCGTCGAGAAGAGAGTAGTCAACAGAGGTGCTCGCGCTCTGCTCTGGTGCTGCATAGGCCCCTGTTGATAAAGTTGTCTTTTTAGTACATTACATAACATTAAGATCATAAAAGATGAAAAGAGATAGCGCGGTATACCTGCAGTCATAGGTGCGTACGGTGCGGACTGCTGCCAACCAGACCCCCCTGGGACGTGAGGAGGGGGGGGCCGCCTGCGTGTGTGGTGTGGCCTGCGGCGCGTGTCGACCCCGTAAACCTGTACGTTGTCGTCCCTAGGCCTCCTGCACGACGTAACCTGGACGATGCGGACGACCCTCTGGCGTACACGCTGCAACGCCGCTCTGAGCACCCCCCCGCGACCTCAACCCTGTCCCCCTGGCCTACCTGTACCAACAGTGCGTCCACCTCGTCTACGACCTCCCTAGCAAGGTCGCTCTGCACACGAATTGAAATGCCACTTAGTTCGTATAATTACAGTAACGATACATTGCAAGGATTGTGGAAGGAGTACTGACCGATCGGTGAAACGCTGAGTCCGGCTGGGTGGGGTAGGTGTCCGCAACGGAGGGCTCGTGCCTCGGAGGCGAGTCAACGACGCGCACAACCCGAACGCGTGTGCGTGGTGCGTACCACAGGATGTACTCGTCGTACGGGGCATCCTCCTGGTGAACGTCCGCCAACGCCTGCGCCCACTGCTGAACGTGAGGGATCATTCGTGCGCCCAGCTAGCGGTACCAATGTATCCCTTACGTGTGACCCTGCATGAGAACATGAGCAATGACTTTAGTTCCGCAAACATGAAAAAATGCAATTGAAATAGACATGGAAGAGCACTTACATGTGCACGTGTGGTGGGACCACCTCACCGGTGGGGACGGGGAAGACCTGACGGAGGCCGAACTACCTCATCACGCGGTGCACGGCGTACGTCTCGACGTACATGTCGAAAACAAGGTGGCGTCGTGTGAACCAAAAAGCGGCGTCACGGGTGCACTGCAAGGAGAGGCCGTCAGGTGCTCGCGCCGCTACCAGCTCCGGGAGGTAAGGACGCCAGATGACGCGATCATCTGTCAGTTGGTCGAACATTGCTACGTACTCGGGGTACGAAGCGTGTGTCGTCACAGGCGCGTACATCGGCTACACAAAAAGAGATGGTTAAGTTAGAGAAAGTAATTTGAAAATAATCGCATAGCTCATGGTAAAGATCATTTTACTAACCCGTCGGCGGCACCTAGCGTCCCCATGGTAGGACGGTCGGCGCCGCCCCGGGCGTGGTAGAACTCAGCTCCGTAGGGTGCCAGATCGATGTGCGGCCGGCCGATCTGGAACATTTCAAAAGACCACAGCTGAAGCAGGAGAGGACAGCCCGTGAGAAGGGACCACTCCCCCACGCGACGACAACCGTCGCAAAGGCCCCGGTACGTCGTAGCCAGCACAGCCGGTCCCCACGCTAGCTGCGGGATCTCCATCTCGGCGTCTGCGATCGACCTCGCGTACTGGATCAAGTGCTTGTCGACGGTGTCTCCGTGGCTAGAGGTGAACAGAACCCAGCCGAACAGCCACAACAGGTACGCCTCGAAGTGGCGACTGACAACGTAGTTGTCTGCTCCGGGTGCCATCCGCTCGGGCTACACAAAAAGTAATGATCAGTTTCACAACTTTAAGACATAGTGAAATAAAATTTACATAAAGTTAATGTCACTTACGTAAAACTGTATCAACCACTTCGCGTCGAGCCGTGCTTGTTAGCGAAAGGTGTGTAGTCATTTGCCGGTGGCAAGACGTCCACGAAACGGCCTAGGAGCTCCGGCTGCCACTCCGGGTGCACGTCCTCAGGCACTACCGCGTGCCCAGTGCAAGGTAGGCCAAGCAGGTAGGTCACGTCCTCCAGTGTGGGCGCCATCTCACCGCACGGGAGGTGGAAGGTGTGCGTCTCCGGGCGCCAGCGATCTACCAAAGCGGTAAGCAGGCTCCTGTCGTACGGAAACCTCTTAGAGGCCTTGAGCCCGTCCTCTGCATCTGCCGCGGTCGCCTCCACCATCCGTGCTATGGGCAATAGCCCTGCAGTTCTCAACCTGTAGGAAGACATTTTTACAACTATTAGTTCAAATGAACAAGATTTAGTAAGGGAAGTCTGCGAAAAGTGGACGAACCTGGGAACCCATCGGGGGTCGACCCGCCATGCCCTCATCGGGGTCCGCAAGTAAAGGGCACTCAGCTCGAGCGGTGCCTCCCCTTCTGGAGGCAGCGCGGTGGCCAAGCGACTCCGATGGACCGTCACGGCCCGGCACGGTTTAGATCCGAAGCACGATAGACTCGTGCCGGACCGGTCCGACCCAGCACGACGCCCACCTCTATGCGTGGCGCGAGCTGGGTGTGCCGCGCTCGGCCAGTTTCATATGCCTCATAATATTGTTATACAGAATATTTAAAAAAGGCCGTGTTGCTCAGATGGTAGAGCCGTCGCTTCGCATGTGTGAGGCCCGTGTTCGCTTCCCGGCGGACGTGTTTTTTGGTCCCTTTTTTTTGTAGCCTTTTTATTCGGTTTTAGCTCTTTGTTGCCCCACCTGTCTGCCCGACGGGTGCCTGGCCGCCGGAAGTCGGAACCACGCACGGGGCTGGCGATTCGCACCGGGAGCGGACCACGCGAGGGAGATCGGCCTCGCTTCCGGTTTGGCCCCGCCCTCTTTTCTCTGGCACCCCTCCCGTTCGTGGCTTCCTCGCTCCTGGCCCATCCGGTTTAGCCCCTTCATTGGTCCGTCGCTCTGCCCTAGGCTGCATCGCTGTGAGACACACCGGCGGGGCGGTGCTCCATGCCGGGGGTTGGCTTCGGGAGTCCATTTGTGCCCTGTCCTCCTTGGTGTGGTACGGCGTTGCTCCCAGTGGTGGGTCTCTTGGCGGCCTGTGCTTTGCTTCGTCAGAGAGGGGGGACAGACCTCGCGATGATGCCGTTTGCAAATTAGCATTCTCTCCCTTTCGCTTCTCAGTTTCCGACTCACCCTTGCTTCGCCTGCTCCTCACTCTGTGCCGATGGAGCCTCCAATGCGAGGTCCTCCATTTTTGCCTTTGCCTCCTTATTGTGCTCCTTTCCTGTTTGGTTGCAGCTGTGCCTATTCATGTTTGTTTGGTTCTCCATCGCTTGCTTCTTCTTTTGTTTGTTTTCTGTCCTCCCTGCCTCTTTTTTGCTGGCTGCTTGCTTCTGTGCCTATTCATGTTTGTTCTGTTCTCTTCTTTGCTTATTCATGTTTGTTCTGTTCTCTTCTTTGCTTAAGAAAGAAGACTTTCTTATGTAGGAGAGCCTTGAATTGTTTCGGCGTGTTGCGCGCATTATCGTCGTTGACCTGCCTGCCGCCACAAGGTCTTCGTTTCCAGCGCTTGCTGCCTTCGGTGACCGTCGCCGCTGTCCTTTGCTTGCTGCGGTGTTTATTCTTTTTGGATGCTATTTTTATTTATGTCTACCTCGTTTGATTCATCGGGTAAGTGTGCTCTGTTTTTGTTCTGCTCTTTCTCATGTATGAAAGCCTTTGATTGTTTCAGCGTGTTACACGCGCGCTATTGGTTGGCCTAGCTGCCGGCTAGAGATCTTCGTCTTCGGTGCTTGGCTCCTTCGACCTGCGTCACTGCTTCGCTAGGTTGCGCTTTGCTTGCTGCTGTGATTATCTCTTTCGTATGCTTTTCTATTTATATGGCCTGTTTAGACCGATGGTCAGATACGATTGTTTCTTGGGAAGAACTAGCGCTCAGATGTCCGATACTGTTCATTCCATCAGATGCCTCTTGCAATAATTTTTTTTCAACGCTTGAAATATTTTTTTCCAATGCGTACAACATTTTTTTCAACGCTTGCAACATCCGTTTACTGTGCCGCATTTTACTGTTTGTCGAAGAAAAATGTTGCACGCGTTGACAAAAAATGTTACATATGTAGAACAAAAATGTTGCAATGCGTCCGAAAAATTCAGACGTCTGAACGGTAGCAATTCCGTTTTTTCTTTCGTATCTTCTTCTATTTATATATGGTCCGTTTAGATCGTCGGTTAGATATGCTGCCTCAGTCTGCTGTGCTTTGCTTGCTCCGGTCATTATTTCTTTTGTATGTCTATTTATATGTAACCCGTCTGAATCATCGATTAGCGGTGCTCTGTTTAGACTACTGTGTTTAGGTTGGTGGCTTTTTGCACCACTCCATGTAGTTTTTGTTACTGGTCTCGTTATGATTTGCTTGCTGACCTTATTAATAGAACTTGCTTACTTCTTTGGGATGAAGCACCCATGACACATAGGCACTATTTTGAAGCACTTGATAGAACACTAGGTGATGTTATGGCTGCTGAAGATCCAGCCTGTATGAACATGCCTTTTGGTGGAAAGGTTGTTGTTCTTGGTGAAGACTTCCGGCAGATTCTACCTCTTATTGAAGGTGGTACCAAAATAGAAATCATAGACGCTTTTCTCATTAGATCACCCCTTTGGCGTCATGCTGAGGTGCTAAAATTATCTACTAACATCAGGCTTTCTAATCTCAATCTAAGTTGCTGAATATCAGACCCTCTGTATGTTTGCTCGGTGGGTGCTTGATGTTGGTGATGGTCAATTGCCTATGAAAAAAAAGAAGGGGAAACCCGTGCAACTTGGATAAGTGTGCCAAAGGATCTTTTATTAATGCCAGCCGAGGATAATATGGGCACGATTTTAAATGCTATTTATGATTCATTTCCTGCAAACTACCATGATGGCTACTACCATGATGGCCAATACGTAGCACAGCGTGCAATTGTCTGCCCAACTAATGATGTTGCCGATGAACTAAACAAGATTGTTTTTGACAAGATTCCTCGTCATGGTAGATAGTATCGTAGTTCAGACTCTATATCGCAGTCATATGCTTAGATTGGTGATGCTAATCTTTTGTACTCACCGGAGTTCTTAAATTCTATAGTGATCAATAATTTCCCTCGTCATAATATCTGCCTTAAAATAGGTGTCTCAGTAATGCTGCTAAGAAATGTAAATCAATCTATGGGCCTCTACAATGGAACACGCCTTGTGATCACAAGGCTTGGTGATGAAGTTCTTGAAGGACGCATTATCACTGGAACCAATGTCGGGCAATCTATCTGTATGCCTAGAATTGTTGTAAATGCAACAAGCCCTCGGTGACCTTTCACCTTGCAGCGCCGACAGTTTCCAATCAGGCTATCGTATGCTATGACTATTAGCAAAAGTCAGGGCCAAACTCTAAACAAAGTTGGGATTTATCTACGTAATCCAGTCTATTTCCATGGCCAATTAGACGTTGCAGTATCGCAAGTTACATCATGTTCAGGACTCAAGATGCTAATTAAAGATGACCATGGTGTCGTTTCGCTTGTGCTTGGACCAAAAATATAGTGTATACAGAAGTGCTGACTTCTATTTAGCGCTCGTTCCTATTGTCTTCCTTAGCTGTTGTAATTCACTCTCATAACTTTATGGATTCTCTTTTGTTCTTTATATGGCTGCTGCCCAGAATAGCTCAGAACATAATCTTTGTTACATGTATCTCTGTTTCTGTAAGTTCAACCTTCATTAGTTATGGTTTTGATGTTAATGACAAATCTAATATTAAGTTTATCCCCTAATGCGATATTGTTATTAATGACAAATCTTATATCGAGACTAACTTGTTTATTTAGAATATCTTTGTTTAGTCTCATCGCATTGAAAAATGGAAAACCCGAGGTATGTATGCATATTCATTATAGTATTAGTTGCATACTTTGGAGTCAAGTTAAAATATGAATGTCCCCATTATATTAACCACAAAATGTGCATCATGTTTCCCAATCCATATATTACATGGATGCACACATTTAGGGGGAGTTTGTAGTTTAACTTGAAAGTCTCTTTGTATTGATCGATTCTTTATTGATACATATAAGGATCAAGACAAAGAAACTAAATCCTTGAGTATATATTTGAATTGCCTAGTTATAAGTATACTCATGGTAATATAGGATATACTCCAATATGATCAAAGTAAATATGTGCATATTATATCCAAGTCAATCATATTTATGCACATATACATGTGGGGTTTATTCTATAGTTGATGATTTAGAGTAATGACCATTTCCATACAATTTACATATAATGGATCATTACTTTTCATCAACATGAGTATATGAAAAACGTGTGTAGTTGATATATACTCATATCAATTTAAATGATAATTTAAATTGAGTTCATTTGTCTTATTAATCATTAAAGAACACTTCATCATGTGTTGATGGTGCTCCGTGATTAATTAAGGACAATTGAATAGTTCTTAAGTATAATAAAGCATGATTTGCATTATTGTACTTAAGACACACTTAAATCATTTCAATTGATTTAGGTTGTGCTCAATTGATCTAAAGGCATCCATTATGAGTTAATGGAGTGCAAGAGATAATTGAGACAACCATTCATTTTGGACTAACTATTTTATGAGTTGTGATTGAGTCAGGTCCAAAGATGAATGAGATGATAAAGAAGAGGAGTCGAGTGGATATCCCGGAGGAGCGTATGCATGTTTGATCATAAAGACCCCAAAGGGGATTGCTCGTGCGTGGCGGCAAAGGTATAACTAGATAGGCTAAGGACTTTGTAGTCTTTGAGTCTAAGGTTTTTATCGCCGTACTATTAAGAGGGGTTGTCTCCTAGTTTGAGCTTCATCATGTGTTGATGATCTCAATCCGCGTTCACTCAAGCTCAAACCATTTGGATTTGGTTTTTTGCATAAAGTTAACCATTTGGCATGTGTTGCGAATGGGTTGAATTTATTCTTGGTTGTTATTGGTTTATGCTCTGATTTGCATGTGTTGCAAAGAGGAAGAGCATATGCATTTGGTTTTCGCATAATGCTTTGATTTGCATGTGTTGCAAATAGGATAAGCTAATGCGTTGGCTTTTGCGTGAAGTTCACTTTTGCATGTGTTGCATTAGTTGAAGCTTCATGCTTTGGTTTCGCAAAACATCTTTATAAAACCTTGGTGTTGCTTGGAGCTAAGTTTTGCATGTGTTGCAAAAGGATAGAGCTCAAGCATGATTTTATGTTGTGTGTTTGTATGGAGCTAGAGGCTTGCCTGTGTTGCGAGTAAAGAGCTCATACATGTGATTTGGTTTTAGTGTGAAGTTTGGTTTTGGTGTTGCATGGAATTAGAGAATTGCATGTGTTGCAATTAGAGAGTTCATGCATCTTGATTTGATGTTGCTTGGAGCTAGACTTTTGCATGTGTTGCAAAGAGTAGTGCTCAAGCATAAAATGTGTTTATTGCGTTATTTGCAAGTTCGTTGTGCGAATAAACTGAGGTTTATGAGTCCGGAATCCCGAAGAGCATGTGAGTGGGGCTTGCAACGGGTGTTGGCAAGTTGACCGGGTCATGTGTTGACCTTCACATGGCTAGGGGGATTAATCTCATAAACTCGAGTTTGATTTGCTTAATACGTTTTGCAAATAGATCTTGAGTTGGTTGCGGAATGTGTTTTCGCAATTTGGTTTGAATTCTTTGAGCATAAGCTAAATTGGTGCAAATGTGTTTTGCACGTGTGTATGATCATGTGTTGATCATCTCTGAGGCTCAAAGAATAAAGTTTGGTTTCTGGAGAATTAATTTTTGGAGTTGAATCTGAAATTCTCCAGGAGGCCGGTACTACCGGGCTGTGTGGGCGGTACTACCGGAGGTGCGGTAGTACCGGGCCCAAGAAGCCGGTAGCTTTTTAACAGAGCGTTGTTTTTCTGGATTTTTGCCGAGCGGTACTACCGGGCCTTGAAGGCGGTACTACCGGCCCTCAGAGGGCGGTAGTACCGGGATGTCTGCGTAACGGCTAGTTTTGTAGCCGTTGCTACAGTAGGGCGGTACTACCGCGCCTCAGAGGGCGGTAGTACCGGGTTTGCTGGTTTTTGCCCGTTTTGAGCCCACAACGGTTAGTTTTCTTTGGTGGGGTATAAATACACCCCTTGGGGGGCTTGGGTAGGTTGTTGTTGCTGGTGTTATTGAGTGTTTGGGTGAAGTGTTGCATGTGTTGCACACTCACATTTGGTTCTTGAGCTAAAGAGTGAACTAATTGCATGTGTTGCAATTAGGAGTGGGTTTGAGAAGCTCTTGTGCATGTGTTGCACTTGAGTGAGGTCCTTGTGCATGTGTTGCACTTGGTGATCACCGAGAGCGCATTCGTTGTGCTCGGTGAAGTTCAAGCGAGGAGCGGCTTGTTACTCTTGGAGGTTGCCGACTCCTAGACGGCGTAGGCGTCGTGCGCGGGAGCTCTCAAGGTTGTGAGAAGCCCCGGCGAAGTTTGTGAAGGTTCGGGTTGAGCCTACGCGGGAGCGTGAAAAACCACGACTAGTGGAAAGAGGCGGGTGCTCGAGCGGGAGCCGGTCCCAGTGTGGGCTTGCCTCAACGTGGACTAGGGGAGACCGGCAAGTCTCCGAACGCCACGGAAAAACATCGGTTGTCCCTTGTCTCTTTACATTCAAGTATTTACCTTTTGCATATTTATCAATTGCTTGAATGTATTAGAATTGCTTAGTGTTAATTGATTGTTAAATTTAGCAATTCTAGTTTAGAGACATAAATTAGTTAGTGCACTAGTGAGCCTAGTTGATTTAGGCTTTAATTGTCAAAACCTATTTATCGCTTCCGTATATATCTTTGATTAGGTTTTGACTTAGGGGTGTATTAGAGCGATCGATTTTAGTGAGCGATTAATTTTGTAAAACGCCTATTCACCCCCCCTCTAGGCGCATCCTCGACCCTACAAGTGGTATCAGAGCCACGGTCACTCTCATTTTAGGCTTAACCGTCTAGAGAGTAAAAAGGATGGCAACTAGAGGTTTAGTGCACTCTCACGATCCACTCATGCTAAATGAATCAAATTATGCTCAATGGAAATTATTTATGATTAATCATTTTAAATCCATGAGCCCACAAATATGGTGTATCGTAGATGTCGGCATTTCTTCTCCAATTAATGATATTGCTCCAACTAAAGGAGAGGAGAAATGTCTACATCTCGACGCTCAAGCAACTAATGCCATTTTTAGTTTTGTGAGCGTAGAAATGTTTCATCTCATATACAATCTCAAGAGCGCTCATGAAATGTGGATCAAGCTTCAAGATTTATTTGAATCATCCACATCAAGTGAGACTTGCAATGAGGATGAAATGTCGGTTGAGGATTCAACTTCAACATCAAGCGATTAACCGGCATCCCCATCAACCTCAACCTCCGCCTCAAGCGACGACGATTTTTCAATTCCATCAAGAATTCGTTGCTTCATGGCGAAAGGTAAGAATGAGGTAAGTGACGCCGAAGATGAGCCCTCGTATGATGATTTAATGGATATGTTAGAGGAGCTCAATAATTATCTTGGGAAGGAGAAAACAAAATATAAGATTTTAAAACTTGAACATGAATCACTTCAAAATGATTACAATATGCTTAAAGAAAATCATGAATCCCTCCTTCTCAAAGAAATTTATAAGTCTAAGGTGTATATAGGAACCACATGTGATTTAATTGATGAAATGCCATGCTTAGATGTAAATTCTAATATTTCATCAAAAATTGACATGTCCACCTCTTGTGAAGACTTAATTGATTCACCTTGTTGCTCTAATGAAATTGTTTCAAGTTCCTCTATGTTTTTAGATGCTAATATTGTAGAGAAAAATAAAGAGCTCAAGACCCAAGTCATTAGATTGGAGAATGACTTGAGGAGGTGCGTAAAGGGAAAAGCCGTCCTCGACGAGATCTTGAGCAAGCCAAGGGCGCCTCAAGACAAGCGTGGACTCGGCTACATCTCCAAGAGGGAGAATAGCAAGACAAGACACAACGCACGACACCCGAAGACCATCAAGTGTTTTGCTTGCAACAAGAAGGGCCACCTCGCCTCCGTGTGCCCTAATCAAGTGGATAACAAGGCCACAACATCAACAATGAGGCAAACCGGCAAGGAGCAAGTCAAATCGGTCAAGAGAGGGCCAAATAGCGTGACATGCTTCAATTGCCGGGAAAAGGGACATTTCGGTAAGGATTGTCCCAAAGGTATAACTCCTAAGCCTATTCTCATTAATGAAAATTATTTGCTTAGGAAGGACAAGAATGGCAATGTGTTTGCCAAGCTTGTCAAGTCCCCTATGCCTGCTAAAAATGATATTCATTTGCATAGGAAGAGTATTTCTAGAAATGTATTTGCTCAAAATGCTAGATTTCCTAAGAATAAGAAAATTCATGATGATCATGTGCTTAGGAAAAATAATTATAGCAAAACATTTGCTAGAAATGCTAGATCCTCTAAGCCAATGCATAATTTTAATTATCATATGCTTAGAAAAGATCAAATTAGAAATGGTTTTGCAAAATATCAATGCCCTCCTAAGTCCTCTCACTTAAATCCAAATATTTTGCTTAGGAGGAATAATTCTCGCAAAATTATTTCTAGACATGTTAGTCAATTCAAAAATGCTAAAGTTAGGGCCATTTGGGTTCCTAAATCAATCGTGACTAACATTGTCGGACCCAATAAGAATTGGGTACCAAAAACCGCCTAAAAGATTTTTAGGTGATATTGAGATGGATTGGACGCTTGCTCACTCAAGAGGAGAAGAATTATATGTCTACAAGTGGTGTCAAGCATGAAGAAAATCAAGTTCATCATGAGCCAATGCCATCTCCGGTAACAAACAATTTAAATTGATTACTATTTAGCTTCTAGCCCTGTGTAGGTTTAAATGCATTAGTATCATGCAAAAATTAATTTAATTACTTGTTGTAAGAACTTGCTCTCGCCTCTTATCTATTCTCTTATTGCAAATCTTGAGCAAGTTTAGAAAATGGCACATTAAGGGGGAGTGTTAATTCATATCCATGTGTATCACATCCTTAAGTGTGCCCATATTTATATATAAGTGCATATATATGTATTTTCAAAATCAACCATTTAGCCAAAAAGTCAAAATTTTGTATACTATTACTAATCTTGTGAAAAACTAGTTGAAAAGTGTATACAAATGCTTTCAAAATGTTTTTCAATGGTTTTGGCTTTACAAAACTAATTTCAAAAGAAAAATAAGTTTTTAGCCCAAAAACTAGTTACTAGTATCTTGATTTTGATTTAAATTTATAAATTTCATAGAATTAAATGTAAAAAGATTTTGAAAGTAATTTCAAAACAAAAATCCTAGAGTTGGTCATTCTCAACAATTTTCGTGTTCAAAAGATTTTCAAAAGACCAACTTATCAAAAGATATTCGATTTTGAAACTCACCGAAAAACTATACTTGACCCATAATGGTCATGTTATTGCACTTAGTGAGTTTCTCCTTTTGGATCAATTCTTGTGTAGAATTGTGATTCAAAATGGTATTTTAGACTCATACACAAAATTCAAATCTCTATATCTTACCCTTGTTTTATTTGAATTTTTGTGTTGATTGAGTTTGGCCTTCATTTCTCATTTGGTTCTTCAAAAGGACCCTCTTTGGACAAAAGTCAAAAATGATGTTTAAAAGACCTAAATTTGTAAAATGTCTTGTAAAACAACTATATTATGTATTTCAAAAGTTTTGCAAGACTCCAAAAGCAAAATTCTATTTTGAAAACTAATTTGGCCAAAATATTTGTGTTTAATTCAATTATTACCTACAAGTAATATTTTGGCGTTCAAATTGGATTTCATTACTTTCATTAAGTAGTCATGGCTTCAAAATGTACTCCAAAACCTTAAAGCCATGAGGATTCAAATTGTGGATGAAATCCAAGTTGAAGTTGCATCTTGAGGTCTTTATGAAGTTTAGTTTTCGCTTTTATACCTCTAGGCGCATTTTGCCAAAATTAAGCTAAAAGGAAAATTATTTGAAATCAAAAGTTGCTTAAAAATATGTGAAATAGTCCAAAGTAGGTTTCCTGAAAATTTCAAATTATTTGGACTTCATTTGAATCATTTTTGCCAAAAATTTGCAAAAGCCCAAGTTCGTCGGTCAGATTCCAGATTACCGCCCTAGTCTTGTGATAGTCTGCAAACCCAGTACTCTGGGACCTGGTCTCATGTAGTACCGCCCCGCAATCAGCTCTGAATTTTTCAGGAGTTTTTCGAGTTTTGCTTTGGGATATCTTTTTATTGGAATTTGATTTTTCAAAAATTCTGTTTGAGAAAGTTTCTTATGATCCCAAAGTTCAATTGTGCAAAATTTCAAATATTTTACAAATTTATTTGACAGAAATTACAAGTAGTATCAGTTAATGAGCATTTCAATTAATTTAAAGGTGGTATCCACTTGATCTTTTGAAAAGACAAAACTTGTGTAATTCAAATGCAAATAACTCCATGATTCATTTATTGAATATCTTGGGGAGTTTATTTATATCAAGTTTTGGGCACTAAAATGCTTCCAAGTGATATCATGTCTTTAATTTGCTCTGATACTCATTCTTTGTGATTTTATTTATCTATTTTGAGCTCTTTCGTCTTTTGATACCCGTGAGTATATTGCTCTGAGAATATTGCTCTGATACCCATCGATGTTATCGAAAATTTCTTCAAGTGGTATCATTGAGTTTCTCGTTTCTCCAAGTGGTATCATGGATTTTATTCTTCTTTTCTCATGTGATATCCTTGATTATTTGAATTCTTTTTTAAGTGGTATCATTGAATTCAATTATTTCCTACAAGTGGTATTTTATTGCCTCTTTGTAGCATTATTCCGATACCCACATTTTAGAGTAAGAGTTTCCTCTCAAATTAAAATTGTAAGTTCAACCACTTAAGATTGCTCTGTGTGAGAGTCTTTATGGGTTGAAATATATAAAAGAGGAAGATCTCCTGTTGAGCATTGTTCTTCATGAAAATTTGAAAATGCTCATTTCTTTTGGATCTTCAAGCAAAACCCTTGAGATTAGTTTTACAAGTGGTATCTATTGTCTCATGTGGTATCTATTTCTTCTTGGATTCCTCGTTTGACCCGTTTTGGCAAATTGTTGGATTCTTCAAAAGAATCATGTTGAAAAGTTGCAAAGCCTAATAAAATGAGGAGTGAATCATTTGAATGTGTTTCAAATAAACCGTGTGATACCCTTACTTCGTTTTTCACGCTTATCTTTACAAGTGGTATTTTTACAAGTGGTATCCTGTAACATCCCAAAATTTGGGTTTTCAAAAATTTATATTTAAATTAGCTTTCTAAAAATTTTACATCAATCTTATTTGATTAAAGAAGCTTAATTTAGAATTTTCTAAAGCTAAACTATTTTTAATGTGCCTTTTGTGTGCATCAAGTAATTTAAAATTTAGTTTTACAGTGTTCTTTGTTTCTCAGGGAATTTTTTTCCAAATTTGAGATTTGCTAAAAATTAATTAAAATTATTAAATTAAATATTTTGATGTTAATTGGATTTTTATTTGGATTTTTAATTCGAATTATTAATTATTCGGTAATTCTATATCCAAATTCCATTTCAAAACCGTTCCAAAAGTATCATCAATTAAAAATATAATTTGGAGACAAAATAAAATATTTGGTTTTCCTAAAACTATCTTATTTAATATAAATAACCCTAAGGGAATTTATACTGAAATTTCCTACATTTGTCAAATTATATATTTTCTAAAGCCTTTTCAAAGCTTTATCAAAATAAAAATATATGTTGATATAAAATAAAATATTTGGTGGAACCAAAATATTTTAGTTGATCTCAAAATGTCCTAATTAAACTCCCTAAATTTTCTTAGAATTTTTGGGGTTGTTTTAGTATTTTCTAAATTAAAAAGATATTAAAAACACTATTAAAGTATTTACTGTACATGAATAAAATTATTATTTTATGTAATAATATTTTATTTGTGTTACCAAGGCTGTGAGTGACGTTCCAGATTTTTCCCGGATTTTTGAACCGTCGTTTGCTATTTATTTTGATTTTATTGGTTAATTCGGATTAAATAAACAGTAACCCTGTTGATCCAGAAGGTAAAACTCATATCCGTTCACGTCACTTTGTGCCAAATGTTCCCAGATAGCTCTCTGTAAAATTTGGTTAGGTTTCGTGCAGTATTTTAATAGTTATGATCGTTTGATCTATTAGCTCCGAGAGCCGTTAATCGGCAGTTTGTGATCAATCCGGTGGGTCTCCGCCAAATCCGCTTATTTTGTTGAGTTCGTGTTGCCGCGTTCTACATGATAGGCATTTTCCCTTTGCGGTTGCGTCTACCAAAATTATTTTTATTCGTCGGCCGCCGCCTTTTGCCGCCGCCGCGCGCCGTCATTTGCCGCCACCCAATTTAGTTCGCTTTGGCCGAGTCCTTCCATCCAGTGGGTCGTTACCCTACTGTTTTGGCCATCCTTTGAGTGTATTTGGTCCCCGTTTGCCGTCAGAGCCTTGTTCCGGTTTATAACCGTCGTCTTTTCAACCTAGTCCTTTGTTATCGATTCGCCTCGCTTAGCCGCCCTGGTAGCATCCTATCGCTGCCATGTCATTGCACCGACGGCGCCACCTTGTTATTCCATGAGCGTTCCATCATCGCTTCACCTTCATCGTTAACGCCCATCGTTAACGTTTCGCCGTTAACGCTTCATCGTTAACGCCCATCGTTAACGTTCGCCGTTAACGTTCCACCATTATCGTTCCACCGTTAACGATTTGCTCTCATTGTATCGCTATCATCGTATGGGTGCATACAAGCGGAAGCCCTAATGTGATGTCCTTAACTTTTCTATCACCTTATTGTGATCTAACCCATCACGTTGAGTTTAGCCTTGTATTCCTGTCATCACCGCCTCGTCGTCGTTGAGTTCCGTCCCCGATGTAAGACTAACCTCCGGATCGAACCGTAGTGGATGTTGATCCCATCCGTCCTTGTCTTGTCCCTGAAAATCTAATATGCCATTAACCCAGAATTCATTCGTGGTCTTGATCGATAGACCATTAGCCATATGTCATATTCTTGTGCCAGACCTAGCCTATCAGTTTATCTTCCTTTTGGTTGACTGTGCCGTTCGATCAACGAAAGTCAACCTCGAGCATTAGCTTAGTTCATCATGAACTAACATATCTTTATGGACCCGGTCTATAGATCGAGAGCCCATATGCCATTGTCTGTCTAATCAAGATAACAGCTTCAAAGGAAATATTCTTCGGAATATTATTCCTTTTTTCCCAGTTATTAATCTTTCTCTTTCGGTATATTTTCCGAAAGCCGTTCTATTTTGTCTAATCACCGACCTAATCCATTCAAGTTCCTAATTTCATCTAAGCCAGCAGCCCAATGCTATTCGCTTTTAATTTGGAGTTTACTTGATTTGCTTTTTGAGTTTTGTGGTATTTGTGCTTGTTTATCGTTAGACGCATGTTTAAGTCGCTCAAGGAGCCGAGGATTAAGCAAGCGGAGATTGAAGATCGAGAATCAAGGATCAAGATAAAGAGTAAAGAATAATAAAAATTGCAAGGGCCAGCAAGTTGTGCTTTGACCATATTGATCCCATGTTTTAAAATTACTTCGTTTGAAATTATTGCATGCTAGTTTGAAATAAACCGATTTCAATTAATCTGGGATTAGATAATCAACCTACTTGTTATTGCCACCTTGTCTCTATTATTTGTATGCCATGATTCATTTGTCACCCTAGATTGTGGATTAATAGTTGGACATTAATAATTTGCCAACATGGGTTAATTAGACCGTATGTAGTGTGCTTAGCCCGCCACGAGATTGGTCATGATTTTGGAATATTAAAGTTAATGTTGACTTAATGAGATATGGAATGTGTTTTTGAGAATGAGACATGTGTTATTGAGTTGATGATGGCACGTGGTGCATGGTAAAGGACTGGGGTGGGAAAGTGATTTAGACTGAGGCAAGTGGCAAGATTGTTTCGTGGGCCAAGAGTGGCAATCAAGGGTCGATTTGGTTTTAAGATTGTTTCTGGTGGGCCAAGAGTGGCAATTGGGCGGTCGCATTTGTTTGGTGGGCCATGAGTGGCAATTGGGCGGTCGCATTTGGTTTTATGACATGTTGATGTGATGAACTTTTGGTTAGTCTTGCCTCGGTCAACTAAGGACTTAACCTTGCGAGCCTTTGACTGAAATATTCATACAACCACAAGTTCCGGAATGGGACGGACCTAATCGAGTAAATTGTGAAATCTATTCTTGGTAATCTGCTGGTGGAGTGAGTCCCGATGTGCGGGTAGTAAAACTCACAGCGCAAGAGGGGGCCCTGGATGTGGTAACCAGTCCCACCAGTGTTGAAACCTAAGCGGGCAGTACTGGGTTTAGACAGATCTTTGGAAAGGCTTTGTTATGATCACTCATTCGCATACTATTGTATGGCGATTCACGGCTGACGTGGTGAGTTGATTATATCTTGTGGGTAAAGTGTATAACCTCTGCAGAGTGTAAAAACTATTCGAATAGCCGTGTCCACGGTATTGGACATTGCTCGGGGATTACAGTCAAGGGTTAGATTTTGATAAAAATGAGGTGGGGAATGTGGACAATGTGATATGGAAATTGGTTAAGGATGAGAAATGCTTTACTTGAGAATGATTACGAAATTTATTATGAGTATTATTGATTTACTGCTTTTCTATCTATTATGATTATTTGTGAATGCTGCTTTATTGCAAAAGAACCCTTCAGCCATTCCTTTGGAATAAGCCATGCATGTAGTAATAGAATTGCATTATGTGCACGACTTGTTGAGTACGGTTGTGTACTCACCCTTGCTTTAACAAAACATCACCAGTTGAGGAGAAGTCTTTGTCTTCGAAGAAGGAGAAGTTCTCGCAAGAAGGCTTAATATCTAGGAGTTGAACCTTGTCAAACGCGCTGTGGTATTTTGATGGGATTCACCGACGCTCTTCGTTCATTCGCTGTTCATTTTACTCTGAGTTGAAGCCATCTAGGCTTCACAATTGTAAGTTGACCTTAAGGTTGTTCAACATATTATATTAAAAGATGAATTCTTTATTTATTAATCCGTTGTTTATGATTGTGATATTCATCTTTGTTAAGCTGTGGGCACTAGCTCTCGATCCCGGGACTAGTGCCGAAAACACGAGGGTTTCGGATTATGAATCGGGTCCCGACAGAGGTGGTATCAGAGCATACTGACTGTAGGTCTTGACCCTAGATAGTTTGGCCGTTCTTTAGGAACTTCAAAATTATTTTCTAAAGAGAAAATTTAACTTGAAGAGTAACAAGTTCTTGACTTATTTTATTCTTCCATTCTTTTCCCGTTTTGCTGAAATTTCTATCTTTCCCCGCCAATTTAAGTTGAAAATCTTACCTCAGTTGTCTTGAATAGATAACGATGTTTCACACTTTAGGAGAAAGCACTGGAAGCCGATGCTGAACCTGAAGATCGTGAAGACAGGAATCGTCGAGCTCAAGGAAAGAGTGCCGATGAAGTGTTCCAGAAGATAGAAGAACCAGTGCTGATGGAGTGTTCAAGAAATTCGAAGAATCAGTGCTTGATTAGCTATTGAGACTCATGTGTGAGAGTCGCGTCTGTCTAAGTTAGGAGTGCTACCCTTTCTAGACGTTAGACTTGTGTGCTTAGGTTAATTTGGTTTTCTGTTTGCTGAGTTTGCAGTGTGTGTTGCATGGCCCTTAGGCTTTTGTGAGCAACCATACCAAGTTGTAAATAATGATTGTGTAAATTGAGGTTTTGGGTTAAACCTAATCCCCGTAATAGTTCTTGGATACTTACCTATGCTTTTCCTTCTTGCCTATTAACCATGGTCAGTTAACAGATGGAGAAATTATCTAGTATCAACCTTGGTAGTATTCCTGAAGCAGTCCAAGTCAGTTCAGATGTTGCCGTCAGTATCAATATTAGAGCAGATGTTGACCAAAAGCAATCTTCAGTTCCACCGGTTGAAAATTCAACAGTGCGTTTTCAGTGCAAGTTTGCAAAGTTTATAGAACTAGGCAAATCAGAGGATCGTGCATGTACCCGTTGTGGAGTCATAGGACATACCTCGGACGAGCATCACATCAATTGTTCCAGTTGTGAAGGGAACCATCCTTTTGGAGAATGTCCGAATAATAAAATTTCATATTTTCTTTGTGAAGGCCAAGATCATTGCCCAAGCCAGTGTGCTATGTATTCAGTGTTGACCTCTACAATGCAACGTCAACGAGAAAATTTCTGAGCCATTATGGTTCAGGAGTTAGCAAAGAAAGGTATGTTGTCATCTACCCCTGCCTTGTCACAGGAGCAATTAAAAGAGAAATACCAAGAATCTAGCAAGCTACCGCAGAAAAGAAGCAAGTCAATGACACCAGGAAGTTGTTTCCTTTGTGGTAAACAAGGTCACCATGCCAGACGATGTCCCCAGAAGCATCAAGCATTTTCTTTACCTTCAGTCATCCCAGAAGTCAGTTCAGTTCAAAGCATAACACCAAGATCGCAAGGTGCAACATCAAAGAATCGATTATGCTATGCCTGCCGTAAAATAGGTCACTTTGCCAAGCAATGCCCATTCAAATATGAAGTACCTTGTGGAATTGAAATTGTTCCTAAAGCTACCTCGGTTGAGCCTGTATTGCCAAGTATGCCTGAAGCAACAACAGAAGCCGATTGTTCCAAGAAGCAGTTGAAGAAAAGACAGTTGACTGATGAAGCTCCCAAGAAGTTCCAGAAGCCGTGATGCCATACTCTAGTCTATAAGAGTATGTCAAGGAATTCTCTTAGTAATTCCTATTTGCGGAATAAATGAACCCAGAATTCTAAATCAAAAGTATTAAGGGCAATAAAGGATTTGATATGTCTTTGAGCATTCACTTTACCAGATAATGTTCATGTGTATGTTGGCCATAGAGTCTGAGTTCTCAGTAATGTGATGTAGAGACAAAAATTTATTGATTTAGCATATTGAAGACCAGTACCTTTACTTCAGTGGTAATTGAAGCATTAAATTACTATGGAAAGAATATCTAGCTGATATAGAATTTCCAGTCGCTACTCGAGAACCAAACCGACAAAGATAGTATCAGACCAACAGATTAACAAAGATGTTATTTTTACCCATGCTTTTGAAAAGTCAATAAAGATAAAATTTATTTCAGAATCTCCAGGATTCCAGGACTTAGTCATGATGTTAAGAGTTGCCAGATTCATTTCGATCAATGTCTCTTACCTTGAAGGTCATTGGTAGTGAAGTTGCAAGGATCAAGGAATCGTTCAAGACTTTGAAATGCCGTGAAGCAATTATCAATCAGCTTGAGTTCCTCAGATCAAGAGCTGTTCTCAAGAACTAACTCAACAGAAATAATGTTCAATCTTTGATCAAGACCGCATAAGAACAAGTTGCTTTCGCCGTCAGGAGTAGCTTGTCCAGTTTCCAAAAGAAGCAAAGAATCAAGTGTCAATGGATAATAAAAGGTTGCTTAACAATGGAAGTTGTCAGCGTTGTTAGGAAGAGTGCAGATTGTCTTTTAAGGGCCTTAGTGGAAGAAGTGTTTAATATGCCAGAAAGCAGACCCAGTTGAAGCCAATTAAGTTTGCAAAAGGATCCTGTCTGCAAGGAGCAGCCTGTCAAAATTTTACCCAGTAGGAGGATGTTATTCAGTGTTTGACCTCGAAGCAATTCCGCCAAGTGTGTAGTTGACTGCAAGTGCAAAGAGTCTTGAAGATCGAGTTTCCCCGAACCTATTCTTTAGTCAGCCCAAATCTCGGGGACGAGATTCTGTTAAGGGGGGGAGGTTTGTAACATCCCAAAATTTGGGTTTTCAAAAATTTATATTTAAATTAGCTTTCTAAAAATTTTACATCAATCTTATTTGATTAAAGAAGCTTAATTTAGAATTTTCTAAAGCTAAACTATTTTTAATGTGCCTTTTGTGTGCATCAAGTAATTTAAAATTTAGTTTTACAGTGTTCTTTGTATCTCAGGGAATTTTTTTCCAAATTTGAGATTTGCTAAAAATTAATTAAAATTATTAAATTAAACATTTTGATGTTAATTGGATTTTTATTTGGATTTTTAATTCGAATTATTAATTATTCGGTAATTCTATATCCAAATTTCATTTCAAAACCTTTCCAAAAGTATCATCAATTAAAAATATAATTTGGAGACAAAATAAAAGATTTGGTTTTCCTAAAACTATCTTATTTAATATAAATAACCCTAAGGGAATTTATACGAAATTTCCTACATTTGTCAAATTATATATTTTCTAAAGCCTTTCCAAAGCTTTAACAAAATAAAAATATATGTTGATATAAAATAAAATATTTGGTGGAACCAAAATATTTTAGTTGATCTCAAAATGTCCTAATTAAACTCCCTAAATTTTCTTAGAATTTTTGGGGTTGTTTTAGTATTTTCTAAATTAAAAAGATATTAAAAACACTATTAAAGTATTTACTGTACACGAATAAAATTATTATTTTATGTAATAATATTTTATTTGTGTTACCAAGGCTGTGAGTGACGTTTCAGATTTTTCCCGGATTTTTGAACCGTCGTTTGCTATTTATTTTGATTTTATTGGTTAATTCGGATTAAATAAACAGTAACGCTACAGTAATTCCGCCAGTTTCCAGTCATAACTCCGGCGAGCGTTTCCCGATGATCCGCTGGTTCGATCGCTGTATAAATTGAATCACAGATTCTTACGTGCGTTCTCTTTACAACCCAATTGGAATTTTTCCCATCGGACTTCTGGATCTCCCTGCGTGAGCTATTCTTTTCAACTCCGGCGAAAAATTCGACGAGCTGTCCTGGTCACTCCCGAACTTCTTTCGATCTGAAATTTTTACCAGAGATTCCTCTTGCTGTCCTCTACTTTCAGTAAAATCATATTTTGAAAATACCTACCGGAGTACCTTGGGCCACCGATTTCTTTCCCAACTACGGCGAGCTTTTTCCGTTGATCCACCACTCCTTTGTAGCTGAAAATTGAACCATAGACTCCTCTCCTCATTCCCCACATCATACTCAAAGATCAGCATCAGAATCGTAACGGATCTCCCTCGGCAAGCCTTCTTCCCCAACTCCAGTGAGAACTTCGGCGAGCTCTACCGGACGCTCCCGAACTCCGTTCATCCTCAAATTTCTTGTGGAGCATCCCCATGATGGTTGCAACACCCCTGTGAAACAGTTTTTGAATATTCCAAACAGAGCACCGCCGGCGCACCGAGCCGTCCGCGCCGCCCCCAATGTTGGCCTGTTTTGGCGTCGCGTTCCCCATCAACTCGTCGACTCTTTTCAAGATCCGTCTACGTCACGTCGTGCCTCATGGTACCCTCTGTCTTTAATCCAAATTTGGTGCAATTTCATCCACTGGATCAAAAGTTATGGTCGCCCAAAGATCAAATCTTGCCGGAGCCCGTTCTCCCTCGTTTTTGCGAGTTTGGCCGTGAAATTTTTACGGTAGACTCCTCTTGATATTCCCTACATGGTGCTCACCCTAACTCATGGTTTTGACCTCGTGACTTTGCGCAGAAAATTCTTTTCCCCGATCAGACTGCGTTGCAGACGGCAGAAAACTTCGTCACGCGTTCCCTGTTGATCCAGAAGGTAAAACTCATATCCGTTCGCTTCACTTTGTGCCAAATGTTCCCAGATATCTCTCTGTAAAATTTGGTTTGGTTTCGTGCAGTATTTTAATAGTTATGATCGTTTGATCTATTAGCTCCTGGAGCCGTTAATCGGCAGTTTGTGATCAATCCGGTGGGTCTCCGTCAAATCCGCTTATTTTGTTGAGTTCGTGTTGCCGCGTTCTACACGATAGGCATTTTCCCTTTGCTGTTGCGTCTACCAAAATTATTTTTATTCGTCGGCCGCCGCCTTCTGCCGCCGCCGCGCGCCGTCATTTGCCGCCACTCAATTTAGTTCGCTTTGGCCGAGTCTTTCCATCCAGTGGGTCGTTACCCTACTGTTTTGGCCATCCTTTGAGTGTATTTGGTCACCGTTTGCCGTTAGAGCCTTGTTCCGGTTTATAACCGTCGTCTTTTCAACCTAGTCCTTTGTTATCGATTCGCGTCTCAGTTAGCCGTCCTTGGTAGCATCCTATCGCTGCCATGTCATTGCACCGACGGGCGCCACCTTGTTATTCCATGAGCGTTCCATCATCGCTTCACCTTCATCGTTAACGTTCCATCGTTAACGTTTCGCCGTTAACGTTTCATCGTTAACGTTCCATCGTTAACGTTCGCCGTTAACGTTCCACCATTAACGTTCCACCGTTAACGATTTGCTCTCATTGTATCGTTATCATCGTATGGGTGCATACAAGCGGAAGCCCTAATGTGATGTCCTTACCTTTTCTATCACCTTATTGTGATCTAACCCATCACGTTGAGTTTAGCCTTGTATTCCTGTCATCACCGCCTCGTCGTCGTTGAGTTCCGTCCCCGATGTAAGACTAACCTCCGGATCGAACCGTAGTGGATGTTGATCCCATCCGTCCTTGTCTTGTCCCTGAAAATCTAATATGCCATTAACCCAGAATTCATTCGTGGTCTTGATCGATAGACCATTAGCCATATGTCATATTCTTGTGCCAGACCTAGCCTATCAGTTTATCTTCCTTTTGGTTGACTGTGCCGTTCGATCAACGAAAGTCAACCTCGAGCATTAGCTTAGTTCATCATGAACTAACATATCTTTATGGACCCGGTCTATAGATCGAGAGCCCATATGCCATTGTCTGTCTAATCAAGATAACAGCTTCAAAGGAAATATTCTTCGGAATATTATTCCTTCTTTCCCAGTTATTAATCTTTCTCTTTCGATATATTTTCCGAAAGCCGTTCTATTTTGTCTAATCACCGACCTAATCCATTCAAGTTCCTAATTTCATCTAAGCCGTTGTGCCCAATGCTATTCGTTTTTAATTTGGAGTTTACTTGATTTGCTTTTTGAGTTTTGTGGTATTTGTGCTTGTTTATCGTTAGACGCGTTGCCGGAAGTCGCTCGAAGGAGCTGAGGATTAAGCAAGCGGAGATTGAAGATCGAGAATCAAGGATCGAAGATAAAGAGTAAAGAATAATAAAAATTGCAAGGGCCAGGCAAGTTGTGCTTTGACCATATTGATCCCATGTTTTAAAATTACTTCGTTTGAAATTATTGCATGCTAGTTTGAAATAAACTGATTTCAATTAATCTGGGATTAGATAATCAACCTACTTGTTATTGCCACCTTGTCTCTATTATTTGTATGCCATGATTCATTTGTCACCCTAGATTGTGGATTAATAGTTGGACATTAATAATTTGCCAACATGGGTTAATTAGACCATATGTAGTGTGCTTAGCCCTGCCACGTAGATTGGTCTTGATTTTGGAAAATTAAAGTTAATGTTGACTTAATGAGATATGGAATGTGTTTTTGAGAATGAGACATGTGTTATTGAGTTGATGATGGCACGTGGTGCATGGTAAAGGACTGGGGTGGGAAAGTGATTTAGACTGAGGCAAGTGGCAAGATTGTTTCTGGTGGGCCAAGAGTGGCAACTGGGCGGTCGCATTTGGTTTTAAGATTGTTTCTGGTGGGCCAAGAGTGGCAATTGGGCGGTCGCATTTGGTTTGGTGGGCCATGAGTGGCAATTGGGCGGTCGCATTTGGTTTTATGACATGTTGATGTGATGAACTTTTGGTTAGTCTTGCCACGGTCAACTAAGGACTTAACCTTGCGAGCCTTTGACCTGAGTCATTCATACAACCACAAGTTCCGGAATGGGACGGACCTAGCTGAGTAAATTGTGAAATCTATTCTTGGTACTGTCGTGGTGGAGTGAGTCCCGATGTGCGGGTAGTAAAACTCACAGGCGCAAGAGGGGGGCCCTGGATGTGGTAACCAGTCCCACCAGTGTTGAAACCTAAGCAAAAGATCTTGGGTTTAGACAGATCTTTGGAAAGGCTTTGTTATGATCACTCATTCGCATACTATTGTATGGCGATTCACGGCTGACGTGGTGAGTTGATTATATCTTGTGGGTAAAGTGTATAACCTCTGCAGAGTGTAAAAACTATTCGAATAGCCGTGTCCACGGTATTGGACATTGCTCGGGGATTACAGTCAAGGGTTAGATTTTGATAAAAATGAGGTGGGGAATGTGGACAATGTGATATGAAAATTGGTTAAGGATGAGAAATGCTTTACTTGAGAATGATTACGAAATTTATTATGAGTATTATTGATTTACTGCTTTTCTATCTATTATGATTATTTGTGAATGCTGCTTTATTGCAAAAGAACCCTTCAGCCATTCCTTTGGAATAAGCCATGCATGTAGTAATAGAATTGCATTCTGTGTATGACTTGTTGAGTACGGTTGTGTACTCACCCTTGCTTTAACAAAACATCACCAGTTGAGGAGAAGTCTTTGTCTTCGAAGAAGGAGAAGTTCTGCAAGAAGGCGAATATCTAGGAGTTGAACCTTGTCAAACGCCTGTGGTATTTTGATGGGATTCACAGACGTTCTTCGTTCCGCTGCTGTTCATTTTACTCTGAGTTGAAGCCATCTAGGCTTCACAATTGTAAGTTGACCTTAAGGTTGTTCAACATATTATATTAAAAGATGAATTCTTTATTTATTAATCCGTTGTGTATGATTGTGATATTCATCTTTGTTAACTGTGGGCACTAGCTACTGATCCTGGGACTAGTGCTGAAAACACAGAGGGTTTCCGGATTGCGAATTCGGGTCCCGACATATCCACAAACCCAAATATGGTCTCTTTTCGAGTTTTCCTTATTTTTAGACCATATTTTAAATAAAAACTTGTTTTACTTCTTGGATGATCCTTCAAGTTTTTATTTGGTTTTAAATCTTAATTCTTTCCCAAGGTCATAAGTGTTCATTTAAATTCTTATATGACCTTCATTAGATAAGACCCCTAAAAGAAATTGTTAAATGCCAAAAAGGGGATAAAAATTGAATAATCAAAAAGGGAAAATGATTAAACAAAAAAAAGGGGGAAAATTTTTAAAAAGGAAAATGTTTGCCAAAAAGGGGGAGATATAATTGAAATATTCTTTTAAGATGGTTTATCCATTTTTGGTGTTTAATGCTAAAAGGGGGAGAATTAGGAAGCTTAATTTTCATTTGGCTTAAAAAGGGAGCTTAATATGATCAAGGGGGAGAATTGATTCTCATATGCATTCAAAATTGTCCATGCTTATATTGTTTAAAATATGCATATGTATTCAAATAGCTTAAATTCTCTCAATGTGTTAGTTTTAATCCAAATGCGCTTATTAAGCTTGGATTTGTCATTAATCACCAAAAAGGGGAGATTGTAAGTTCAATCTTCATTAGTTATGGTTTTGGTGTTAATGACAAATCTAATATTAAGTTTATCCCCTAATGCGATATTGTTATTAATGACAAATCTTATATCGAGACTAACTTGTTAATTTAGAATATCTTTGTTTAGTCTCATCGCATTGAAAAATAGAAAACCCGAGGTATGTATGCATATTCATTATAGTATTAGTTGCATACTTTGGAGTCAAGTTAAAATATGAATGTCCCCATTATATTAACCACAAAATGTGCATCATATTTTCCCAATCCACATATTACATGGATGCACACACTTAGGGGGAGTTTGTAGTTTAAATTGAAAGTCTCTTTGTATTGATCGATTCTTTATTGATACATATAAGGATCAAGACAAAGAAACTAAATCCTTGAGTATATATTTGAATTGCCTAGTTATAAGTATACTCATGGTAATATAGGATATACTCCAATATGATCAAAGTAAATATGTGCATATTATATCCAAGTCAATCATATTTATGCACATATACATGTGGGGTTTATTCTATAGTTGATGATTTAGAGTATTGACCATTTCCATACAATTTACATATATTGGATCATTACTTTTCATCAACATGAGTATATGAAAAACGTGTGTAGTTGATATATACTCATATCAATTTAAATGATAATTTAAATTGAGTCCATTTGTCTTATTAATCATTAAAGAACACTTCATCATGTGTTGATGGTGCTCCGTGATTAATTAAGGACAATTGAATAGTTCTTAAGTATAATAAAGCATGAGTTGCATTATTGTACTTAAGACACACTTAAATCATTTCAATTGATTTAGGTTGTGCTCAATTGATCTAAAGGCATCCATTATGAGTTAATAGAGTGCAAGAGATAATTGAGACAACCATGCATCTTGGACTAACTATTTTATGAGTTGTGATTGAGTTAGGTCCAAAGATGAATGAGATGATAAAGAAGAGGAGTCGAGTGGATATCCCGGGGGAGCGTATGCATGTTTGATCATAAAGACCCCAAAGGGGATTGCTCGTGCGTGGCGGCAAAGGTATAACTAGATAGGCTAAGGACTTTGTAGTCTTTGAGTCTAAGGTTTTTATCGCCGTACTATTAAGAGGGGTTGTCTCCTAGTTTGAGCTTCATCATGTGTTGATGATCTCAATCCGCGTTCACTCAAGCTCAAACCATTTGGATTTGGTTTTTGCATAAAGTTAACCATTTGGCATGTGTTGCGAATGGGTTGAATTTATGCTTGGTTGTTATTGGTTTATGCTCTGATTTGCATGTGTTGCAAAGAGGAAGAGCATATGCATTTGGTTTTCGCATAATGCTTTGATTTGCATGTGTTGCAAATAGGATAAGCTAATGCGTTGGCTTTTGCGTGAAGTTCACTTTTGCATGTGTTGCATTAGTTGAAGCTTCATGCTTTGGTTTCGCAAAACATCTTTATAAAACCTTGGTGTTGCTTGGATCTAAGTTTTGCATGTGTTGCAAAAGGATAGAGCTCAAGCATGATTTTATGTTGTGTGTTTGTATGGAGCTAGAGGCTTGCATGTGTTGCGAGTAAAGAGCTCATACATGTGATTTGGTTTTAGTGTGAAGTTTGGTTTTGGTGTTGCATGGAACTAAAGAATTGCATGTGTTGCAATTAGAGAGTTCATGCATCTTGATTTGATGTTGCTTGGAGCTAGACTTTTGCATGTGTTGCAAAGAGTAGTGCTCAAGCATAAAATGTGTTTATTGCGTTATTTGCAAGTTCGTTGTGCGAATAAACTGAGGTTTATGAGTCCGAAATCCCGAAGAGCATGTGAGTGGGGCTTGCAACGGGTGTTGGCATGTTGACCGGGTCCTGTGTTGACCTTCACATGGCTAGGGGGATTAATCTCATAAACTCGAGTTTGATTTGCTTAATACGTTTTGCAAATAGATCTTAAGTTGGTTGCGGAATGTGTTTTCGCAATTTGGTTTGAATTCTTTGAGCATAAGCTAAATTGGTGCAAATGTGTTTTTGCGTGTGTATGATCATGTGTTGATCATCTCTGAGGCTCAAAGAATAAAGTTTGGTTTCTGGAGAATTAATTTTTGGAGTTGAATCTGAAATTCTCCAGGAGGCCGGTACTACCGGGCTGTGTGGGCGGTACTACCGGAGGTGCGGTAGTACCGGGCCCAAGAAGCCGGTAGCTTTTTAACAGAGCGTTGTTTTTCTGGGTTTTTGCCGAGCGGTACTACCGGGCCTTGAGGGCGGTACTACCGCAAGTCTTGTACTACTGCCCTCGGAGGCGGTAGTACGGATGTCTCATGTAATGACTAGTTTTGTAGCCGTTGATACAGTAGGGCGGTACTACGGCGCCTCAGAGGGCGGTAGTACCGGGTTTGCTGGTTTTTGCCCGTTTTGAGCCCACAACGGCTAGTTTTCTTTGGTGGGGTATAAATACACCCCTTGGGGGGCTTGGGCAGGTTGTTGTTGTTGGTGTTATTGAGTGTTTGGGTGAAGTGTTGCATGTGTTGCACACTCACATTTGGTTCTTGAGCTAAAGAGTGAACTAATTGCATGTGTTGCAATTAGGAGTGGGTTTGAGAAGCTCTTGTGCATGTGTTGCACTTGAGTGAGGTCCTTGTGCATGTGTTGCACTTGGTGATCACCGAGAGCGCATTCGTTGTGCACGGTGAAGTTCAAGCGAGGAGCGGCTTGTTACTCTTGGATGTTGCCGACTCCTAGACGGTGTAGGCGTTGTGCGCGGGAGCTCTCAAGGTTGTGAGAAGCCCCGGCGAAGTTTGTGAAGGTTCGGGTTGAGCCTACGCGGGAGCGTGAAAAACCACGACTAGTGGAAAGAGGCGGGTGCTCGAGCGGGAGCCGGTCCCAGTGTGGGCTTTGCCTCAACGTGGACTAGGGGAGACCGGCAAGTCTCCGAACACCACGGAAAAACATCGGTTGTCCCTTGTCTCTTTACATTCAAGTATTTACCTTTTGCATATTTATTAATTGCTTGAATGTATTAGAATTGCTTAGTGTTAATTGATTGTTAAATTTAGCAATTCTAGTTTAGAGACATAAATTAGTTAGTGCACTAGTGAGCCTAGTTGATTTAGGCTTTAATTGTCAAAACCTATTTATCGCTTCCGCATATATCTTTGATTAGGTTTTGACTTAGGGGTGTATTAGAGCGATCGATTTTAGTGAGCGATTAATTTTGTAAAACGCCTATTCACCTCCCTCTAGGCGCTAAAACTTTAAAAGCTGGACAAAAATTTGAAATTTTGGCGAAATTTTGCCCCAAAAAAAGAGAAATTACTGTAGCAAAAATCCATTTTCTTTGCTCGGCCGGTAATTTAGGTTTCATGGTGATCTGAAATCCAAAATTTTGACAAAAATTCACAGTATTTTGGCGAAATTTATATCCCTGCTCCTTCTAATGAAACCCTTCGCTTCCCCTACTGTACAAGCCATATGGTAAGTAGTTTGTATAACAATGTATTACTCTGTTATGCTCAGCGAATGTGAACTACTGTTGTAAAATTATAAAACTATATAGTCGTACCAAGTTATCCTTCTGTTTTCCTCTATATATCGTATTTTCTCTTTGGAACATTATCCGTCCAAGTGGTAGACCACTCCTTATCAGCAGAGCAAGATGAACAACACGATTGTCACTAGTGTTTCCTCCAGCGAGCGTGGTCCAACACATTGCAGCGGTATCAATCGTCCAGCTCTAGCCAGCGTAATCCATAACAGTAGCTCTATATCATAGCCTAAATAAAGATGGAAGGATTCCGACTCTCTCCGCGCTCCACGTCACCCTTTTGCTACAGTAATGTAGTCTGCTGTGCGTACGACGCGCAAGCCATTGAGAGCCACGTCGCTGCGTAGCTCGTTGGCTTGTTCGGTTCATATATTTTAGCATTGTTCTTCGTTAGCAAAGCTTGCGCGGCGCAGTGGTGAGACGTCTCACTGTGGCGCATTCGGTCTCAAGTTCGATTCCCCCACCGCGTGAGCTCGTGGTGTTTTTTTCCGCGCGACGCGTGGCTCAAGCGCGCGGGCGCGATGCGTGGCCGTAGCGTCGCCCGCGTGATTTTTTGCGGGGAAGCCCTCCAAAGTTTTCAAAATCGCGTTTACACGTCACCCTTTTGCTACAGTAATTAGTCTGCTGTGCGTACGGCGCGCAAGCCATTGAGCCACGTCGCTGCGTAGCTCGTTGGCTTGTTCGGTTCATATATTTTAGCATTGTTCTTCGTTAGCAAAGCTTGCGCGGCGCAGTGGTGAGATGTCTCACTGTGGCGCATTCGGTCTCGAGTTCGATTCCCCCACCGCGGAAGCTCGTGGTGTTTTTTTCCGCGCGACGCGTGGCTCAAGCGCGCGGGCGCGATGCGTGGCCATAGCGTCGCCCGCGTGATTTTTTGCGGGGAAGCCCTCCAAAGTTTTCAAAATCGCGTTTAGGTCTTTTTTTAGGGCAAAGCTCTGGAAAATCCGAAATTTTGTTTTTTTTCCCAGGGGTCCTTAGATAGTTTCGAAAATCGTATTTAGATCCTTTTTTTACGGGAAAGGCCCTAAATAAATGATGAAAAAAATAACGTAGTTACGTTTGCGTCATTCCAGCTATTTTCCATAAAAAAGACCTTTCGATTTAGCGCGATCAAAGATCCTTCGGGAGAGGACCCAGATAAATGCAAAAAAAAAAATGTAATTCTGTTTTACGTGTTTCTCGACGATTTTATAAAAAAACACCGCCTATAAAAATGAAATTATTTCTGAAAAAAAACAACGCACACGGCGTATTACGCTGCGAAAACTTCCTAGTATGCCTTACATCCCGTGCTCACTTAGGGGCTGTGTCACTTAAGGGCTGTGTCTCTCTCTATCTTTGCTGCCAAATCTATAATTCTGTTTGATAGATAATTAATACTTGTGTGTCTTTGTATATGCATGTTATCCATCAGAGAACACCTGCAGCGCTGCTTCTTTTGCTCAAATATTATTGGCCAACACATATCCCCCTATACTGCAAGTTAGTTTAGATTTCGAAAAGCATCAGTAAGATATCATTATATACTGCCAGGTTAATTCTGACCAACTCGGTCCTAACTTCCTTAGTGGTCCACCACCTAATGGTGTATCCTCTCCCCTCTTGGATCACAAAGAAAATAGACCGTCTTCGGCGAAGTTTCATTTGGAGAGGGGAACAGGAATGCAATGGAGGCCATTGCCTCGTCAATTGGCCCACGGTTTGTAGGCCTACGACCCTCTGTGGGCTGGGGGTTAAAGACCTTCATAGGTTTGGGCGGGCCATTCGTATTCGGTGGCTTTGGTATGGCTGGAAGAGGCAGGACCAAGCATGGGCAGGGACACCGGTGCCATGTGACACCACTGACCAAGCCTTGTTCAACGCCAGTACATGGATAACATTGGGGGATGGCAAGACTGCATCTTTATGGGATTCCAATTGGCTCCATGGGATCTCGCCAAGGAATTTAGCGCCTTCCTGTTACCAGCTCTCCAGAAGGAAACGGCGAACAGTTCATCAGGAGTTATCTGGGAATAGTTGGCTGAGGCCGCTACGGCGAATATCTACTGAGGGGCAGCTTGACGATTTTGTTCGTCTTTGGAGTGCAATCAGGCACGTTCAATTGCAAACAGATGTACAGGACGATATTTCTTGGAAATGGACTTTACAGGGTGACTACTC
This sequence comes from Guadua angustifolia, assembly GCA_036346375.1. Taxonomy (NCBI): domain Eukaryota; kingdom Viridiplantae; phylum Streptophyta; class Magnoliopsida; order Poales; family Poaceae; genus Guadua; species Guadua angustifolia. The sequence goes on along the minus strand of CM070522.1, from coordinate 27,976,677 downwards.
GGCCAAATCGGCGTATAACATTCAATTCCAGGGGTCTATCCCGCAACGCAGCCTCAGCAGGATTTGGAAAGCAGATGCCGAAGGGAGATGTAGGTTCTTCGCATGGTTGTTCTTGCAACAAAAGATCCTAACAGCGGATAAGCTGGCAGCAAGGGATGGCGCGATAGCGCTTTTGTGCACTATGTGCGCCCGACTAAACGGCCACGCACCTTCTTCTCTTTTGCCCCTTTGCGCAGGAGGTTTGGCGTCAGGTGTTTCAAGCCTTCCAGATCAGTCAAACACCGCCTCAGGCTTCACGTCACCTACAAGGCGTCGACGGATGGTGGCGTTCTCTCAGATCATCATCTGAGAGGCGCCGGCAAAAGGAAGTGGATGGAATCGTCCTGTACGTCATATGGAACTTATGGAAGGAAAGGAATAATAGGATTTTCAATGGGGAATCGCGTTCGCCTCTATGTCTTTCGGCCATTGCCATTGATGATGTTCGCAATCGCAGGACCGCCTTTTCTGTTGCTGCTTCGGCATCCTCTGTTTCTTAATTTTCATTTTTTAGCCCGTTCTGGGCCCTACAGTTCTTGACTATGGTGTAACTTTTGTATCTGTTGCCTTCTTCTCCTTAATGCATGGCAGAGCTTCTGCCCTTTCATTTCAAAAAAAAGATATCATTATATACAGAGTAATTACTCTGTCGAAATGTACTTATGCTCTTTATTCATGCCAGAGCATTATATAAAAATGCAATATGTACTTATTAGATTTCGAAAAAAAAACATCAATAAGATGCCATTATCTATACTAATATATAAATTAGCAGTTGGTGGCAGCGGTTCGTCGTTCTTCCTAGCCTCCCTTCCGGTCATATCCTCAATAATGGCAGGTCATTATAGCTAATTATTCTTTCCTGATTTACAGCCAGTCATATTTCTCTAAATATGGCTGATTATTATAGCAAAATCCCTGATTATTGCTGGAAATTAATAGCCGGCCAATCATTTCTTTTGTATGCATTCAAGATCTCCCATGTCGTGCTGCCGCGGCGAATAAACTCGACGAACTGATTAATAAGTGACGGACCGACGTACATAGCCGTGAGGTGCAGGAGGCCGAGCACCGTGGTCAGTAGTAACTGCGGCCAGAAGGACAGCCAGAGCGCGACGCCCACGGGTGCTGTGACCCCAGCGCGGGCCAGTTGGACGTGAACAAAGCATACGACACTTCGGTGCGGTTGCCCGGCGACACCGGTGGGACGTCGTCGGCGGTGAGAGTGTCATTGGCATACCCTTTGGAGATAAACGGGTTGATTCCGCTGAATGTCGCGAGAGAGAGGAACGACGCGGCGGCGCATGATGTGGAGGGCGCCTCGAAGCTGGTGTTTTCTGGTTCACCTTCATGGGCTCCAGTATCATGGCTGGTGAAGCCAGTGATGGCTAAGTACGCTAGAGACATGAAGACGAGTAGGCCGGCAAAGGCGAGAGGGTCATCTGGGAAGAGTAGTGAACCGTCGTAGCGGACCACCGCCGAAGCGGAGAAGAGCACGGCACCGAGGGCGGTGGCGATCCAGAAGACGCGAAGGTGCAAAGGCTGAGTGGCGGCGGAGGTCTCTTTCTCCGAGGCGACTGACCATACAGCCATGGCATGCGCGACGAAGTGGGCGGCGAGGAAGGCGGACTCCACAGCGTGCACTGTGGGCATGGCGAGAGGAAGAGGAACGCGATCTGGTAATATAAATTGCAAAAAGAGATAAAAATGATTGATTGATTTTTGAGATTGGTAATATATATTGCTACGTATAATATATTTGGTTTTAATTCGTATCGAAGAAAAAACCATAAAAACTTTTGTAATTGGGAGAAATAGATATTTGATCTTGTAGCACAATTTTCTTTTATTGCTTGATCTTTATGTTTCGTTACCAATTTTATTTTTCGTAGCAACGCACAGGCATTGATCTAGTATAGAAACTAATTACTCTGCTCAACTGTACTTATGCTCTTTGTTCATACCAGAGCGTTATATAACAATGTACAACCTACTTATATAGCGTCATAAAATGTTCCTTCATAGGAACGAATCTAATCGTTAACACAAGGTGCCACTCACTACAAAAAACTTTTCGGCCCAAAAAACTCAATCCGAAGAACTTCCAATTCAACTAGGTTACAGTGCAACAACAGGTAAACAAGCTAGCTCAACCAAACGATTTGTTAACCCAAACATGTTCATGCCAGACAAAAGCTCATTATTTCAGCTTATTTCATGCATTACCCAATTTAGGTTCAATAAATCGACGAAAATCGGTGAAAAATCGTGATGGTGAGAGCTTTCGACAACCTTGCGCTAAAACCCTTGATCAGAATGGTGTTTTGGGATGGATGACTAAACTCAAGATCAAAACCTAACACTTGAGTGCCGGCCTCCCCTTTTTAATGTGGCGCTGGTTATCGGGACCAAACCAAATATGTTGAGATGCTCTCGATCAAAGTGCAAGCGTAAGGTGGGTCTAGCCTAAATTTTCAGATTTGGCAGTTAGCCGAGATCACAACCAACATTCTCCCACTTGATCGAAAGGCTAATATTATAAATCCATACTCAACAGAACAACACACTAAGATAAAGTATTTCAACAATTATTAAAGGCACCGCTGAAACCCCAGTATCTATAATGCATCATTCTAGCAATTAGTAAAGGCACCGCTGAAACCCCAATATCTATAATGTATCATTCTATCTCGATAGGATAATTAGTTATTCTTGATGGGAGTTGGTTTTATACTTATGGTCCTCATTTTCAGAATCAAAGGCTTTCCAATAAATCCATACTGGCAACATGCTCTCGAAAGAGACTAGGTGGTAAGCTTTTAGTGAGTAGATCCGCAAGTATAGATTTAGTACTTATATGCTTGACATCAATTGTTTGATCCTAAATTCTATCTTTCGCAACATGATTCTTAATGTCAATGTGTTTGGTGACACCACTTGACTTGTTGTTACTTGAATAGAAAACTGCAGTCAAATTATCGCAAGATAGTGGTTTAGATATGTTGTCTACCACTCTTAATCTCGGGATAAAGTTCTTAAACCATACAGCCTACCCATTAGCCTCATAACATGCTACAAACTCAGCCTGCATTGTGGATGATGCAGTAAGTGATTGTTTGGAGCTTTTTCACGAAATGGCTCCTTCTGCAAGTTTAAAGATATAACATGATGTGGATTTCTTACTATCAACACAACCTGCAAAGTCAGCGTCCAAATAACCCACAACCTCAAGGGTATCAGGCTTTTTATATGTGATCATGTAATACTTAGTGCCTTGCATATAACGTAAGGCTTTCTTAACGGCTTTCCAGTGATCCAACCCTGAATTTGATTGATATCTGCCAGGCATCCTAGTTACGAATACTAAATCAAGACTAGTACAAACTTGGGCATACATAATGCTTCCAACAGCTAAAGCGTAAGGCATCCCCTTCATCTGATCAACTTCAAATTGATTCCTTGGAGTTTGGAATGTTCCAAACTTATCGCCCTTAACAATAGGAACAGGCATGGCAGAGCAGTTATACATATTAAATTCTTAAGCACTCTGTCAATGTATGCCTTTTGGGATAGACCTAATACCCCTTTGGACTTATCTCGTTGAATCTCAATGTCATGTCAAAATTAGTAGTAAGAAATTTTTTGGTCTCATACAGCATATCCTTATCGCTGCTATTCAACAAGATGTCATCCACATAAAGCACTAAGATAGTAAATTTGCTCCTCTTAGTCTTAATATATATGCAATTGTCCACTTTATTTTCTTTGAAACCAAAATTTCTTTTGGTCTCATCGAATTTAAGGTACCAGTGTGTAGACACTTGGTTTAGTCCATAAATGGATTTCTTAAGTCGACATCTCATATGTTCCTTGCCTTCCACTACAAAACCTTCCGGTTGAGCTATGTAAACATTCTCATACAAGTCACCATTAAGGAATGCAGTTTTAACATCCATTTGATGTAGCTCTAAATAATAATAAACAACAAGCGCCATGACAATTCTTAGTGAATCTTTCTTTGATACGGAAGAGAAAGTATCAACATAATCAATCAATTCTCTTTGTGTAAACCCTTTTGCTACAAATCTTGCCTTGAATCTTTCAACATTTCCCTTAGAGTCATGCTTAGTTTTGTAGACCCATCTACAGCCTACTATTTTGACTCCATCAGGAATTTCTACTAGATCCCAGACATCATTAATACTCATAGATTTTATTTCATCCTACATGGCCTTAAGCCACTTGGATAAATCCTTAGTCATCATAGCCTCCTTAAAAGAGTTGGGTTCATCTACCTTCCCTATGGCATTTACATCTTCATTTATGTATACAACATAGTCATTCAGAATGGCAGACCTTCTGTCCCATTGTGATCTCCTTAGTGGTTCATTAGTTATCACGGGGGGCTGTTCAGGCTCATCATTAGGTGTTGTACTATTAATTCCAGAATCCTCAGGTGGAGACTCAACTCTAGGATTCTCATCTATAGGTGTAACGTATGAAGTACAGGAAGGATAGTCTCTCAGATTATCGGTAATAGTACATAAATCCAAATCTTCTCAAGATCTATTTTCCTGATCTCTGAGCTCCCACTGATTTCATCATTCTCTAAAAATACAGCATGTTAGATTTCTACAAACTTAGTAACATGATTTGGACAATAAAATCGATATCTCTTAGATCTTTCAGGATATCTAATAAAATGGCAGCTTACTATCTTAGGATCTAATTTCCCAATATGTGGATTAAAGATTTTAGCTTCAGCAAGATAACCCCACATATGTAAGTATTTTAAGCTTGGTTTCTTCCCAGTCCATAATTCATAAGGTGTCTTAAATACTGATTTTTGGGAACCTGATTAAGTATATGTGCGGCTGTCTTTCATGCTTCAGTCCACAAAGCAACTAGTAAACTGGAGTAACTCATCATGCTACACACCATATCCATAAAGGTGCGATTAAGTCTTTCAGCTACTCCATTTTGCTGAGTTTCACCAGGTGTTGAATACTGGGCTACTATGCCATTTTCTGAAAGAAACTTAGCGAATAGACCAGGAATTTGTCCATATGGAGCATGTTTCCCATAATATTCTCTTTCATGATCTGATCTTACTACCTTAATTTTTAAATTATGTTGATTTTCTACTTCAGCCTTGAATATTTTAAACTTATCAAGTGATTCAGATCGATCACGAATGATAAAATATAACCATAACGGAAGAAATCATCAGTGAATGTGATGAAGGAGTCATACCCATCCATTGAAGTTACAATAAAAGCTCCAATATATCAGTATGGATTAATTCTAATATTCTTGTGCTTCGTGTGGCTCATTTCTTAATTTGTTTTACATATTTTTCCCTTAATACAATCAATACAGTGGTCTAAGTCAGAGAAGTCTAATGGGTGAAGAATCTCTTCCTTAATAAGATACTCCATTCTCCCTTTCGAAATGTGACCTAAACTACTGTGCCACAATTTCGATGAAGCCTCATCACCTAAACTTCTCTTTCGCTTATTGGTGGCATCGCACACATTTATTGGTACAGGGAATTCAGAGAGAGGAATCATATAGTGTTTGTCCCGTCGAGTCACGAGACCAACATTATTTGAATTAAAACTTATAATATATTTATCGTTGATATTTGAGAAATGGGTCCCCCGCCGAGCTTACTTGTTGAATGAGGGATCAACCAGGGCTCCTTTTCCGTGAAGGGTTTGCGTCCGAGGAATACCGTCAGGTGGAAGATGCTTGAAAGGACAATGGACAAGAGATTTTATACTGGTTCGGGCCTCTCTTGGTAGAGATAATAACCCCACATCCAATGATCTTACTATTGCCTGGATTCTTACAGGGGGGTATGTGAGCGTCTACTGGTGTTGTGTCTATGCGTAAGCTTCTTGTTGATGTGTTCGTGTCCTCTGCCCCTATCTGCCGTAGGGGTATATATAGGCGAATGAAATAACTACGGCCGAATAATGCGCCATTACAGCACCCGAACGTGACCATGGTGGCATCCTTGATTTTCGCCATATTGTGTCATGGGCACGACGGACCAAAATTGTGGCGAAGTGGGTTTGAACCGCAGCATAATTTCTACCACGTTGTCGTTATGGGCCAAGCACGACCTTTTATCATGCTCGGGACATTTCCCTTAATCCTGGCCAACCGCTGCACACCCCCGAGCATGGGTGCTCGGGGACTTGCGCCTTATGCTCGGAAACAAGCTCTGGCATGGTCGAGACGGACCTTCTGAAGGTTCTCCTTGGGGACATCATTCAAGGGTATGCATGGTCGGTCGAATGCCAGCTGCCAGGGTATGATGGTCTTTATGGGAATTATCCAATCCCCGATAGCTAGCCCCCGAGGCTCAAGCGGGAACCTACTTGGCGGGGCCTTCCCCTTGAGCCTATAGACCCGAAGGAGGGACAGGAACCTTGCAGCGGAACACTACTGCAACATCCTAGCAACGCATGCTCGAACATGAGCACGATCGAGGAGGCCCATGCATCAGGCTAGGCCCTGACCAAGAAGACTCGGGCAAAAAGGGTGTTGAAGGTCACGACGGTTCCTTCTCCGCGAAACCTTGCTGGTGCAGTTCAGGCAGTTTTTTTGGGAACCGCGCCTTTATTGAACAGTTTCGAAGATCGCGCCGCCGTGCGTCGATTCACGAACAGGTTGGAGTAGTTTTCGGCCCGTTCGACTTCTCCGCCTATATATACTGGCGGGAACAGTACTGAGAAACCCTTCATCCACATTTCGCAATCTAGCCTCCAAAATTTCTTAAGTCCTGGGCTTCTTCTTCCCTGCTTCTTCCTCTTTGGCATACTCCATGGCGAAGTTCGGCACAAGCAAGATCAGCAAGGAGAGGCTGCAAGTGCTTAAAGACCTCGGCTACCTTGACCCGGGTTCTTGGCGGGTTCCCGATGAGGCAGCCCCGGTGCCACGCAACGATGAGATCATCTCCTACAACCTCTACACCATCAACGGGCTGAGAATGCATGAGAGTGAGTTTCTTGAGTCTGTGCTCGCCCAATGCGAGTGCGAGATTTCCAACCTCAACCCCAACTCTATCCTTGTCTTGGCCATCTTCTTGCACCTTTGCGAGGGATACGTGGGTACCATGCCCACGGCGAGCCTTTTATTTCATTTCTATTCCTTGTTCTGTACCCGTGAGACTTCTTCCACTGGTTGCATCTACTTCCGCCTTCAGGCCAACCGACCCTACGAGTATTCATTCTTCACACTCAAAGATTCGGTGTCGGGCTGGACGGATTTCTGGTTTTACTTGAGGAAGGCAAAGGGAAGCTCTCTCTGCTACACTGGGACGGCAACCCCGAGCGTCGATATGCCGCGCCCGCCCATACTAGTGGAGGAGTGAGCGCTTATGACGATCAACGAGCTTACTAATGTGGGGCTCATTGGTCGTGACATCGTCCGAGACTACCTCAAGAACCGGGTGTCTCAACTGAGGTGGAGGGAACACCCCTTCTTCAAGATCTCCGGGTGGCAAAACCTCACCTGGGAAAGCGATTCTGGTAAGCTCTCTGAATTGCATAGGTAGCTTCCATTCTTTGTGTGTAATTCATGCCCGTGCCAATGCTTTGGTTGATCGGATATAGCCCCAAGCACGGCCTGGGTGGAGAAGCAAGTTGCCGAGATGTTCGGCACTCCGAAGGGCAAGGAGCTCAAGCATGGGTGCTAAGTCCTGAAGAACGTGCTCGAGCGGGGCGAAGCTGTATGTATTTTTGTGATCCATGCTCAAGAGAAAATGTCTCGAGCATCTCTGACATTCTCGTTGATTTTACCAGGAGAAGGTTACCCTTTAGGCCGCAATGGCCGAGCTTAAGCTACTGTCCCGCGACCGGGGGGGAGTCACTCCCGCTGCCAAAATCAAGAAGGTGAGGGGCAAGCAACAAGCGCCACCACCACCACCACCTCGGACATTAAAGAGGCGGGCAACGTCGACCAAGAGCCCTCCTCAGCGACACTTGGAGTATGCCAATAGAATGGAGGTAAGAGACTTGAATACCTAGATGAAGGAACACAACGAGAGAAAACCAGGTCTGATGGCTCGCTTGCAACAGCTCGTGGAGCAGGCGAGGTTAGCCGAGGAGGCGAAGGACTCTGAGCGCAAGGCGCTGAAGGGGGAGATTGCAGCCCTCCAGGCCAAGCTCGCACAGGCAACATCGGGCTTTTCGGCGAGAGAGCCCGAGGAGGAAGAGGATGAGGATCTGGCGCCCCTCACTTTGAGGCGCCGAAGGTCGTCGGGGACCCAGCCAGGGCACTCGAGCAAGACTTTGGAAGCGGTCGACATGGACGATGTCAACCCTCTAATGGCGAGGGCCAACCAAGCCGCCGCGGAGAGATCCGAGCTCATGGTTGCGGCCCAGGCCCCCATGGACATAGTCCCTGTGACGAAGCCTGAGACCACCGAGGATGACGGTGAGGAGCTCAACAAGGATAATTCTCCTTCTCTATTTCCCCCTTTTCGTCCCTTTTATTTTCCTTTGTTCAACCAAGCTAACCCCACTCTTTAGACGTGGGCGTGATAGCTCGTAGGGGCATTTTGGATTTAGGGGCTATAGCTGATGAGATCCTTGACTGTGCAACAGAGAGAGAACTTGCCCTCGTTGCCGACCTTGTGATGGCGGAAGCTGTTGACCTCGTGATGGCGGAAGACATTGCCACCGAAGCTGGTCAACAGGCTGCGAAGCTTCCAGCCCTGGAGGGACAAACTCTCCATGAGGAGTTTCTGGCGCTCCCGAGCATTTTGGATGCTCGGGATGAAGAAGACGACTTCAAGTTGCCTAGCGAAGCGCCCGCTCAAGAAGAGGGCACGAAGCCCCCGAGCGAACTACCTGCTCGTGGAGAATATGAGAAGCCCCCGAGCAAAAAGCTTGCCCAGGAGGAAGATAAGAATGCCCCGAGCGAAAGACACGCTCAGGAGGAGGATAAGAAGGCTCCGAGCGAAGAGCATGCTCGAGAGGAGAGTAAGAAGGCCCCGAGCGAAGAGCATACTCGGGAGGAGGACCAAGAACTCACGAGCGCAAAGCATGCTCGTGAGGAGGATGAAAGCTCCTTGCTGAAGTTCCTCGTGGGAGATCTCGCGGATCTTCGGTCAGAAGATGTCTCCCAGGTCTTCCAGGGGAACTTGAACGCTCGCCTCCGCTGGGTAAGCGAACTTGACTTTCTACAGCTTTCTTCATTGGAAACGACTAAGACTTTTCTTGCTCGCAGGTAGTTCAGGCAACCATGGCGGACTTCCATTCGGCGACTGTAACTCCAGAGGCCACGACCAAGCATGCCACCGAGCAAGACGCTAAGATAGCGGAGCTCGAGCAAGTGCTGACCGAGCTTAAAGCTTCGATCCTGAAGACTCAGGAGAGGCAGCACCAAACCGAAGATAATGCCTCTAAGAATAGAGAGAAGATGTGCGAGCTCGAGCTAAGGCTAGAGCAAGAACAGCAACGATTTGCAGCCTTAGAGAGGAATGTGGATGAGCTGAACCAGACCGCTCGGGAAGCCACTGACCTTGTTGACAGAGGTAAGGAGGAGGCGAAGCGACTCCGCCAGGAGGCCCGCAAAGGATGCGAAGCCCAACGGTGAGTCCTCGACCTCGAGGCCGAGCTTGACGGGGCGAAGGAAGAACTTTCAGCGCTCAAAGAGGTGAAGCTCGGTAGATAACCTATTGGCCTTTATACTCCATGAAAACTTGTTGATGCTTGAATGAAAAGATAGACTAGTTTTGCTCTTCATTTTTCGTGATTCACATTGCAATGAGTGCCTGCACAAAACAGACAGGACAAAGCGAGCAGAATGAAAATAGATAGCAAACAAAGACAATAGAGAACAAAAATACGAGCGCGCATTTTTTTTAAAAACACGGTTGTTCATCCCTACTAAGCCCCCGCTGTAAATGAAGGTCGTGCACCTAGGTTGCAAGCACGAGATCTTTCACAGGAGAGTTAGAAAAAATCACAATCCTGGTTGTCAAGTGTCCAAAAAGGAGAGGAATCAATTCAAATACATCTTTTTTAAAAGAGATCAAGCCAAGAAACAAAAGTCTCTTTTAGAAAAGCAAAAGCAGATATTTCTAGAATCTGTCTTTAATTTGAACAGGAGGTTGGTGGGTTTCTGCTGCTCACAAAATTATTAGAAATTTTCTTCCTATGAGTAGATGAGTCTTAAAGCTCTCCACCAAATTTCAGATCAAAAATCCATGTATAAAAATCATCATAAATCTATGAACACAGACAGTCAGGAACTTCGACCAGAAAATTTGGGACTCGGTTTTGACCTCATGGCACCCAAACTATGAAACCAGTGAACTCCAAAGTTTTTATACAGATGGATATAGAAGTCTCGCACAATCTCCAACAAGCATCACGCAAAAAGGATTTTTCTAGATTTTTCTAAAAATTAAAGACTAACTGCTGCACGAAGAACAAGTTCTGGACAGAACTGGAACTTGAAAGAAAAGATGATCTCTACTCAATCAAAGAGTGCAAAAGAGATGTAAAACTATATGAACACACTCAAAACATCCAAGATCAGCATTTAGAAGGAGGGGAGGCAAATCCAAATTTCATGAATGTAGATTGCGGAAAGTAAATGCGTAATGTAAATGCTGAATTTAAATTGCGTAAAGTAAAGACATAATGTAAATGCAGAATTTAAATTCACAATGATGCAAAGAAATTTCTTTGTATTTCTGGTGGGAAGGTTTACAAAGCCTCACTTCATGTGGGTAAAGCTCAAAGGAGCAACTCAAAACCTTCAAGGGGAGGAGGCCACCCCTCCACCCCTATTTATACAACTCTTGGGCCACCTACCACCCTTGGATGAGTCCCTCAACCCTAGGACACTCATCTAAGGGTTAGGATTAACCCACTCACACAGCCATGCAAGGGCTAACCCAAAACCCACACACATACCGGGTTTTCTTGCACGGTTTTCAAAGCATACTACCTAGACCCGCTAACCTATCAACTAGACCGTAATCCGACGGCCCTCATTGATCCACGCGGTATCTAGCTAGCATCATCTCCTTTTCTTATCTTCTTGGCTTGCCCGGACTCCGTCTCCGGTCATCTTCCGGCGATCTCCCGACCGTCTGGACCTCCAACGCTCCTCGCCTAGTCCCGGTCATCCTCCGCCTCACCATGACCTAGCACCGTCGCCCTGCAATCATCAAAGAAAAGGAAAAACCTTTCACATAGCAATGCCCACAAATATATTCAATGATTATCCCAAAATCATTAATCGAACATAACTTCTCTCAACGGTCCGATGCTACCGCCCCAAACGGGTAGCCCTAGGAAAAGCAACCAACACTCAAATTGCTTCAAATCGAAATCCAATTCAAATCAAACTCAATTTCAAATCAAACCAAGCTCAACTCTTGTCAATTACTCATCACACACAAGGATAGACCTCCACATGGTCTTTCAATCTCCCCCTTGATGAGTATATTGACAAACACCCGAAAAGGCATAAATTTGAGTTTCAAGGAGAAGAAGAGAGCAATTTGAATGCAAAGCCAAACTCGGTCCAGAGAGAAGGAAATAATATCATGACCAAGTTGGCTAGAAAGATTTAGAGCAATATAAAAGAAAGAGCAAGTTTTCCACAAAAACTCTAAAATATCCAAGAAAACTCAAAAGGAACACTCGAATATGCTTATGATCATAAAAATTTGCAATTGTCACAAAGATCATAAGAACCAAGGTGGATTAGAATTTTTCCTTTGAAGATGCCTTTTCTACATTTTCTCCCCCTTTTGGCAATATAGGCATCAAGAAGTTATTTTTTTTAAAATTTTATCCCCCTTTGAATATGTATGCATGAGATGCAACCTAAGGAGCTTTGAAGATGATCCAACTGATCATAATGACAAGATATGACACCAAGCTAATCAATTTAGAAAATGACTAAACTAGGATGTCTCCAAGAACAAATTCATTTTGCTCATAAGCTTTGTGTACAAGATTTTATTTTAGCAAGATTTGAACAAGTGCAAAACTTAGCAAAAGTTTCAAAACTAGAAGCAAACACCACTCATAGCATCAAATGGAAAACCTAGAGTTCAACCTACTTAACACTTTGGGGAATCTGGAAGTGCATACAAGGTCCTTCGAGCTCATTTTCCATATAATGCAAATTTTGCCTTAGTATTTGAAAAGACATAGCTGGGTGCAAATGTTTGACATAACTTGCATTCTTTACCCACATATGTTTTTTGTTTATTTGCATTTTTCAAGAGTAATTGACTCATGCCATCTTCGACCATCTCAAGAAGAACTCTTAAGAGGATGGTCTTGGTCATACACGATGCATTCCAAGTTCATCCCAAGTGCAATGGGAGGCAGTCTCGTGAATGCAAAGTGTTGAGATCAATTTTGCACAAAAGAGTCAATTTTTGTTTTCATTTTAGTACATATGAGCAATTTGAAGGACTCAAGTATGGATCAAGCTAGTTTCACCCAAGTTGCTATAAGGACTCTAGAGAACTCCAAAATTTCACAAATCATGGTAAATACCTCTAGAGACGAAACTTAGCAAGAAAAAGCAACATGTTTCATCAAGTTTTTCAGATTAAAACTTTCAATTTTCAAATTTTAACAAGCTTAGCATGATGGATGAACTTGGACAACTCGAAGCTAGTGATTTTCTTCAAAAGATGTAGCAAGGTGCATTACATGAAGATTGAGTCAATTGCATAATAGACAAAGCTCATAAAAGTAAGAAAATGCAATCTATATGCAATGCATACTGATTCCCAAACTCCCCTCAACATGTGAATCAATTTTAAGCACAAATCTGGTTCAAATTGAGTTATTAGCAGAATTAGGCAAATGAGAAACTCAAGAACTCAATCGAAGCCAAAAATACGAAATAAGGAGAGAGATTGAAAGCGCAAACCGGGTGACTATAGAGTATAGAAAAGATAGCAGAGAACACTAGGCTCAAACTTGCTCTCATCTTCCCCAATGATCGACAAAGGAAAGCTAGCTCTCAAACTCGGCCCGAGGGAGCAAACACAGCACTGTCTACCCAAGGGGCCCAACACTGCTAGACCTACAAGGCGTGAGTGAGCTCAACCGAGAAGAAGAAGAGAATAGCATCCTAAAGCATAAGATGAGAGGTCCATGCCGAGGCATGCCGAAGTCTAGGTGAAGTGAACTCAGAACTCTAGAAAATAAAACCCATAGCACCCAGAACAAGACAAAAGAAGGGAAAAATTGGAAGAAAATATATACATATAATACATAAAGTACAAACCAGCTCCCCCTCACAATAAGTCGTAAGGGCACACAACTCCAAGCTCACTCCTCAAGGCAACAAACCTAGAGCTATCCAAAGGCTTGGTAAAGATGTCGCCAGCGGTGGTCACTCTCCACAAATCAAGCACTATGTCTCCTTTCTCCACATGGTCTCTAAGGAAGTGATATCTAATATCAATGTGCTTGGTCCGGGAGTGCTGCACTGGGTTCTTGGCAATGCAAATAGCAGAAGTGTTATCACAGAAAAGTGGAACACTCTGTATCTCTAACCTAAAGTCCCGCAAGGTCGATCTCATCCGAGCACTGCTGACAAAGAATCGGCTGCTGACAACATACACGGCCTCGGTGGATCAGGTGCAACTCCGGACCTTCTTAGATGACCAAGAAACAAGAGAAGTGCCAATGAATTGGCAAGTGCCGAAGTGCTCTTCCTATCTATCCTCATAAGCAAAGTCAGCATCGGAAAAGGCTCTAAGGGATAGACAAGAGGAAGAAGAGTACCAGATACCATAATCAATGGTAGCTCGAAGGTACTGAAGATCGCTTCACCGCTGGCGATGAGAGACGCGAGGAGAAGCTCGAAGCGAGCACACATACACACAAAGAAAGTGTATGTCCGGCATGAGGCGAGAAGATACAAGAGGGAGCCAATCATGCTCCGGAACTCCTTTTGATCAGCAGGCTCACCATCCTCATCGGGCTCGAGAACAGCAGTGGTGGCCATAGGAGTCATCAAGGGCTTTCCATCAGATATATCAAACCATCTCAGGAGGTCCCGAGTGTACTTACCTTGGTGCAGGAAAGTACCCTTCCGAGTCTACTTGATTTGGAAGCCGAGAAAGTAGCTCAACTCACCCATCATACTCATCTCAAATTTCGTGCTCATCACCTCGGAAAAATGAGACACAAGAGACCGAGATGAGCCACCAAAGATAATATCGTCCACATAAACTGGACGAGAAGGAAATGAGAATCACGGTGTCGATGAATAGAGTTTTGTCTACTATACCCATTTTGAAACCATGATCGAGAAGATAGGACTTAAGCCTCTCATACTAAGCTCTAGGGGCTGCTTAAGTCCATACAAGGCTTTGGAAAGCTTGTAGACATGGTTGGGTATTTGGGGTTCTCAAATCTCGGAGGTTGCTTGACATACACCTCTTCCTCAATGAAGCCATTGAGAAATGTACTCTTGACATCCATTTGATAAAGCTTGAAGCCTTGGGATGCAGAGAATGCAAGCAGGATTCTAATCGCCTCTAATCTAGCTACAGGGGCAAAGGTCTCCTCAAAGTCAAGACCCTCAACTCTGAGTGAAGCCCTGTGCAACTAGCCTAGCCTTGTTGTAACGACAACCCCATCTTCACTCTGCTTGTTTTTGAACACCCACTTGGTCCCAATGACATTATGACCAGATGGGGGCTCTACAAGCTGCCAAACTTTGTTCCTCTCAAAGTTTTTCAGTTCCTCATGCATAGCATTAATCCATGATTCATCGGATAATGCATGAGTAACATCCTTTGGCTCAAAAGAGGCAACAAAGGCACGATGAAGGCAAGAAGAAGATAAGCTGATTTTGAGCGCAGAACACGCTCAAATAGATCACCAATGATCTGCTTTCGGTGGATGAGAACGCTGAATGTGTCGTGGAGGACCGAAGGAGTGGCCTCTACCTCTTGAGGAGAAGAGGTAGGAACAGAGCCACTCATTTGAAGGAGAGTCTCAAGGCAAGGGTGATCTTCCGAGGTGCGAAATGGAAACAGAGGCACCTCGGTGAAGAGGAGCTGGATCGGGTGGAACACCATCATCTCCATCATCCTCATCCTCTACAAAGATGGTCTCGGAGGGATAAGAAGAGCTCGAAATATCGTGTCTAGCACTGGCTAGCCTCATCAAAGGTCACGCCACGGTCTCTATGATCCTATTCGCATCACAACCTGCACTTATAGCTACAAGAGGAAGTCGAGTAACCCGTAAAGATACCATCGGAAGAACGAGACTCAAACTTATCTAGGTTACCAGACTTCAAGATAAAACACTTGCAACCAAAAACGCGAAAATGAGAAACATTGGGCTTTCGCCCATACCTCAACTCATAAGAAGTGCGATGCAAATGTGCTCTCAAGAAAACGCGATTGGAAACATGACAAGCAAGAGCTATAGCCTCATTCAAAACTTCCTAGGAGTATCAGACTCATCTAGCATCGTCCCGCCATCTCAACCAGGTCTGTTCTTCCTTTCCACTACGCCATTTTGCTGAGGGACGTAGGGAGAAGAGAACTGATGCTCTAAACCAGACTCCACACAGAAACTCTCAAAGTAGGAGTTCTTGAACTCTGTGCCATTATCACTGCGTATAGCTCGTAATGCACCTAGGAGCTCAATAGACAACCTACTAACAAGTCCCCTGAAGTGAGAAAAAGTCTCATCCTTCGAGGCCATGAAAAATACCCAAGAATATCTCGAAAAATCATCAACAATGACAAGGACATACCACTTCCCTCCGCCGATCAGACTCTATTTGGACCAACAGTTCCATGTGTAAAAGCTGTCACGGTGCATCATCATCACTACGGGATTGGAGGATGAGAAGCAAGAACCATCTTGCCATGTCGGCAGGAGAGCAAACTAAGTCTTTGACCATTTTGAGTTTGGGCAAACCACGAATAAGATCGCGGCTGCTAACTCTAGTCAGATGATCAAAACCAATGTGACCAAGTCTCCTATGCCAGAAGGAGAGATCACGGGACTCAGAAGCAATCAAACACCGAAGAGAGTCTCCGGAAGAAAGCAGAAAAATCAGCACGAAAGACTCTCCCAAATCTAGAGATCCATAAACTAATCCTCCCGATGAATCGAGGATTCTACAAGCATTGCTCTTAAAGCTTACCTCGAAAGAGTCATCGATAAGTCGAGAAGCGTAAAGCAAATTATATTGCAGCTTACTCACTAAGGCAACGTCCTTAAGAATAAAATTTTCATTAATGCAGAGCGGTACCTTTAGCAATGACTCTACTCAAGAAGCATCCCCAAAAGTGATCAACTCATCACCGGGGCTCGGACTAGGAAGAGAACCAACGAGAATCTCGGGTCATATGGCGAGAACAACCGAGTCAACAATCCAAACATCTCCTTCCCCATCCGATTTAACCTGATCAAGTCGAAGAGAAGACTCGAAGATGGGATAAAGTGAAGACTTGGGAACCCAATCTTGAATTACACGACGCCTCAAAGTACCAACCACAAAAGAAGAAGATCGACTCTAGTGTCTCTCGACGCTCAACTCTAACAAGATCGGAAGAAGCGGCTCTAGTGGAAGATCTAGGAGCTATCATCGGTTTGGCTCGCCATGGTGCAAAGGCCGACCATCCCAACAAGGTGCCTAAATCTCCTACCCGAAAACACCTCACGCCCGATATCTACCTCGATGGGAAAACGAGGAATATCAAGAGGACGGCGGAAAGATCGACCACGAGCAACTCGGGACTAAAACTCGATCAACAAAGATGAAAACCGAGTCTCGGACGCTGCCCAAAACAGTGACTCTCTAACTTGTCTAGTAGCGCAGGCGCTTTAGGAGCACTCAGAGTCCGGGATGACCACAATACCCTAAGAGCATCAACACGCTCACGCCGAGTGATCTTGGCGCGCCTGAAGCAGAAATCTACTAGGTGACCATCCTTCTTACAGAAGGTGCATGTGTACTTTGCCTTGTTAGAGGCAGAAGCAACAAGAGAAGCATCCTTCTGGTCAGAAGTCCCGTGGACCACACCAGCAGACCTAAACACAGTGGTGCTCAACCACAGGAGCAACCACTATCTCTCCACTCTTGGAACTACGCACAATGGTAGGAGGATGAGTCCTAAGCGTGCTCTAAGTAATCAAATCCTAGACCTTGATTGAATCGCTAATCTTGGGTGGTCTAGAATGAGATTGAGCTTCTTCTTGCCTCCAACAAATTTCTCAAGAGTGCTCATAAGATACTGACACTCTCGGAAAAGTGAAGCGCAAGAAGAACAGGGGTGAGAGGAAGAAGAAGAACCAGAAAGAGAAGAAGAGATACCAGCACGTCTATTTTTCTCCCTTAGCATGGCTGCCTCAAGCTTGAGGGACTCACAAGAAACGCACGATGCTTCTCTAATCCTATGGACATGTTCTTTTAATTTCTTCCTAAACTCTGCGTGGACCTTATCCACGTCATCATTAACCCCAACACACAGCAAGCAACCAGTTTGTGATTTAACTAGTAAATCCTTAGCAAGTTGATCACACTTGACATTCAAAGCATCATTGTCAAGTTTTAGTTGCTTCTGACCCTCACATGAGCCGATTTGGGTCCTTAGAAGCATACATCTCAAGTTCATCATTTCTAGAGGAAAGCTTCCTAAGGTGACAACTCATGGCATCAATTTCAGCAAGTAGCTTAGGGCAATTTTTACAAGATGCAGTTGTGTGAGTATGAAGAAAACTAGCATCAATAGGAATAGGATCAATAGAACATGTGCTAGCATCCTTCGACCTAAGAGCCTCAAGATCAGAAACCACACTATCATGCAGGGTCCTTAGGTTCTCCAACTCCTCAAGCAAAGCATCACAGAGAGTACAACTTTCAGAGTCTCGGGAGGAACATGATTTAAGTGAAGCTAACTCCCGAGACAAACGGTCTACCTCCTTCTCTAACTCAGAACACCTCGACCTAGCCTTAGCATGAAACTTGCCTAATTTACAGAAGGCATCATTTAACTCGTCGTAGGTGGGTACCTCATCCGTGTCATTAGACAAATCGGAGTCGCTCACTTCAATGGCGCCTGCCATGAAGCACATGCCGGAGAAGTCGTCGCCGCCTTTCTTCTCTTGCGGATCATCCTCGCCTTCGTCGCTCCATGTCTCCGTGTCGGAGAGGTTGATGTCGTCGAGGGCGGCGAGGACGCGGTGGAACAGCTTCTTGTTCTTGGAGAAGTTGCGGTACTTCTTCTCGTGCGCCGGTTCACAAGCTGGAGGCTTCTTGTTGCGGTTCTTGTCGGTGTAGTCGTTCTTGCCCAAACCGTTGACGTCGTTCTTGCCCTTCTCCAGCTTGGGGCAGTTCGCTCGAATGTGGTTGGGGCCATCACACTCGAAGCAGGTGATCATGCCACCTCTCTTCCTCTCTCTCATTCTTTTGTAAATATTGGAAAATTTTCGAGCGACAAGAGCAAGCTCATTTTCTGGAAATTGTTTCAGAATTTCATCGCTTACGTCGCAAAGAGCGGAGAGAGAAAAACCAGAAGCAAAGTCAAGAGAAAATCCAGAAGAGGACCCAATGGGATCGGTGACCAAAGCCATCGACTGAGATTTCATCTTCCGGGAGACGACATCATTCTCATGAGTCTTGAGGCCGGAATAAAGCCCGTCAAGAGTCAGAGTCGACAAATCAGTGGTGTCCTTGATGGTGGTCACCTTCATCTCCCAAACCCGAAGGTCGAGTGTGGTCAAGAAATGCCGAGCATTGTCCGAGTCAGGGTATATACAACCGACTGCTCGGAGGTCGCTCAAAATGTTGGTAAACCGACCAAAGCACTCATCGAGACTCTCACCAGCGCGTTGTTCAAATTTGTTGTACTCGCTTGAATCGATCTGCCTCACGGTCTTGATTTGAGTAGTGTCCTCATGGTAAGCATCGAGGGTTACCCAAATCTCGTGGGCGGAGCGAAGGTGAAAATCGATCATACTCATCTTGCCGAGTCCTGTATGAGAATGTTCCTCGCCTTAGCATTTGCCTCAACGTCAGCCATATTGCCGGCCGTGACGTTCTCATCGGCAGGAACCTCATATGGGAGCTTCACCTTCGCCATATCAGAAGCCACGGCGTGATGTATAACTCCATCCGGATTTCCAAAAGGAAAATCAACACCAGAAAAAATTGGAGGCTTGGTGGAATACTTGTCTGTCGCCATGGCTCTCGAGACCGGTCAAGATCTATGGAAGAGCAAAACCGGCTCTGATACCAATTGAAGGATCGAGATGGCGAACAGAGGGGGGTGAATGGTCGCAATTAAATTTTCCCCCAAAAAAACTCCAACTAAAACCGTGACAAGATCGCGCAAAGGAAATCGTGAAAACCCCGCAAAAACCGGAACGACTAGACAACCATGTGCAACCCTAGCTTACATGGATGTGATCCATAAAATATGTGAGGGATTTTCAATCACAATCCTGGTTGTCAAGTGTCCAAAAAGGAGAGGAATCAATTCAAATACTTCTTTTCTAAAAGAGATCAAGCCAAGACACAAAAGTCTCTTTTAGAAAAGCAAAAGCAGATATTTCTAGAATCTGTCTTTAATTTGAACAGGAGGTTGGTAGGTTTCTGCTGCTCACAAAATTATTAGAAATTTTCTCCTTATGAGCAGATGAGTCGTAAAGCTCTCCACCAAATTTCAGATCAAAAAGACATGTATAAAAATCATCATAAATCTATGAACACAGACAGTCAGGAACTTCGACCAGAAAATTTGGGGCTCGGTTTTCACCTCATGGCACCCAAACTATGAAACCAGTGAACTCCAAAGTTTTTCTACAGATGGATATAGGAGTCTCGCACAATCTCCAACATAAATCACGCAAAAAGTATTTTTCTAGATTTTTCCAAAAATCAAAGACTAATTACTGCACGAAGAACAAGTTCTGGACAGAACTGGAACTTGAAAGAAAAGATGATCTCTACTCAATCAAAGAGTGCAAAAGAGATGTAAAATCATATGAACACACTCAAAACATCCAAGATCAGCATTTAGAAGGAGGGGAGGCAAATCCAAATTTCATGAATGTAGATTGCGGAAAGTAAATGCGTAATGTAAATGCTGAATTTAAATTGCATAAAGTAAAGACATAATGTAAATGCAGAATTTAAATTCACAATGATGCAAAGAAATTTCTTTGTATTTCTGGTGGGAAGGTTTACAAAGCCTCACTTCATGTGGGCAAAGCTCAAAGGAGCAACTCAAAACCTTCAAGGGGAGGAGGCCACCCCTCCACCCCTATTTATACAACTCTTGGGCCACCTACCACCCTTGGATGAGTCCCTCAACCCTAGGACACTCATCTAAGAGCTAGGATTAACCCACTCACACAGCCATGCAAGGGCTAACCCAAAACCCACACACATACCGGGTTTTCTTGCACGGTTTTCAAAGCATACTACCTAGACCCGCTAACCTATCAACTAGACCGTAATCCGACGGCCCTCATTGATCCACGCGGCATCTAGCTAGCATCATCTCCTTTCCTTATCTTCTTGGCTTGCCCGGACTCCGTCTCCGGTCATCTTCCGGCGATCTCCCGACCGTCTGGACCTCCAACGCTCCTCGCCTAGTCCCGGTCATCCTCCGCCTCACCATGACCTAGCACCGTCGCCCTGCAATCATCAAAGAAAAGGAAAAACCTTTCACATAGCAATGCCCACAAATATATTCAATGATTATCCCAAAATCATTAATCGAACATAACTTCTCTCAACGGTCCGATGCTACCGCCCCAAACGGGTAGCCCTAGGAAAAGCAACCAACACTCAAATTGCTTCAAATCGAAATCCAATTCAAATCAAACTCAATTTCAAATCAAACCAAGCTCAACTCTTGTCAATTACTCATCACACACAAGGATAGACCTCCACATGGTCTTTCAACAATAATTGGCTTATAGAGACTGAAGCCTCTGGCGGTGAGCTTAGTGATCCAGCGTTGGTCATGGCACTTTGAGCGTTCTTGCACACGCTAGCCAAATCTTAGAATGAACTAAATAAAGCGAATGTTCCCGCCCACCCGCGCTCATCCCATCATCAAGACCGTGAGGAGGAAAGTGTGCCCTTATGCGAGACTGAGTCGGCTTACCATCGGGCAGGGACTTCAGAGACATTCACAAAATCTTGGAAAGAATGGAATTCACGTGGGCGAAAGAACCAAACTTTCTAGAAAAATTCGTTGAGCATACGTAAAACATGAAAGCAAATGAAAGCTAGACAAAGAACTTACGTAATTGGTCAACGTTCCAAGAGCTGGAGAGCACCCGACTGTCTTCCATCGCTAAGCGGACAACCCCCGGGCGTGCTGCTGAGACGACCGTGAACGGACCCTCCCATCTAGGGGATAGTTTGTTGGCTTTTGACAAATCCTGAATTCGACGTAGGACTAGGTCGCCAACTTGCAAGGTCCTTGGTTGGACTGATTTGGCCGCGTGCCTACGAAGAGCCTGTAGGTAAACTGCGGACTGCAACAAGCTGGTTCACGAGCCTCCTCAGCTAGGTCGAGGTCCAGGAGATGCTTAAGCTCCTGGTCGACACTGTCGGCCAGGAGTACTCTTGAAGAACCAAGCACGATCTCGACGGGCAAAATGGCCTTTGCACCATAGATGAGCTGGAAAGGTGTTTCACCCGTAGCTCGGCTTACCGTAGTGCGAACTGACCAAAGGACGGAAGGAAGCTCATCCACTCATGACTGACCGTGCTGGCTGAAGCTTTTGAAGACCCTCTTTTTGATCCCTTGAACGATCTGTCCATTTGCTTGCTCGGTCGCTCCATTGCTCTGCGGATGCACTACAGAGACGAAGCAGACCTTTGTCCCGATGTCTTCGTAATAGGCTTGAAACAGCTCACTCGTGAACTGAGTGCCGTTGTCCGTGATGAGGCAATTGGGAACGCCGAAACGTGTCACCACATTGCTGTGAAAGAACTTCTTGGTTCCTTGAGCCGAAATGGTCGACACGGGCTCGACCTCGATCCACTTAGTGAAGGTGTCAATAGCCACGAGCAAGTATTTGCAGCCCTTTTGACCTCGGGGGAATGGTCCGAGTATATCAACTCCCTAGGTATAGAACGGCCATGATAAAGGGATAGTTTGGAGCGCGTATGCTAGCTGATGAAACTTGCGAGCGTGAAACTGGCACGCTCGGCAAGTTGTCACAATTGACCAGGCATCGACTAAGGTCGTTGGCCAATAATAACCCAAATCGAAAGGCTTTGCTCATGAGCATCCTTAAGGACGAGTGAGCTCCGCACACTCTTTCATGGATATCTCTAAGAAGGTATTCGCCCTCTTCCTGAGATATGCAATTGGAGAGGACTCCTAGTGCTCCTTTGCGGTACAAGACGCCTTCGATCAACTTGTAAGGATAAGATCGCCTTATAAGCTGGGAACGCTCGGCTTCTTCCTCGGGAAGTGTCCCATGTGCAAGGTATTGAACGAATGGCGTCATCCAATTTGCACCATGCTCGAGAAGAGAGACGTTACCGCACGCTTCTGGTGCCTCCTCTACAGAGGGAATGGAGGGCTTGTATAGGTGCTCGACGAGCACTCCCGCCGGAGCGAAAATTTGAGAGGAACCGACTTTTGAAAGTTGGTCGGCCAGGGAATTGTCTCTCCTAGGGATGTAGAGCACTTCAAAATTCCTAAAGTACCTCTCCGTCCTCCTTATTTCTACGAAGTAAAGTGCCATTGAGCTATTGGAACACTGATACTCCTTATTCACCTGGTTAATGACCAACTGCGAATCGCCTCTTACAATCAGTCGCTGGACTTTGAGCGCTTTGCATGCTCGTAGCCCGGCGCGTTATTGGTCGCGGTAAAGTGCAATTGGATGGCATACTAGATTTGATCGCCCTGGGGGGATACTAGCATGACTCCAGCCCCCGAGCGCTCGTAGGCACGCAACCCATCAAAGTAAATGATCCAACGACCTTCTTCGGATCTATCGAGTTCAGTAGCGGGTGGCGCTGGGCTTGTTCATTCTGCTACGAAGTCTGCCAAGATCTGGGACTTGATCGCTGTATGAGCTGAAAATGGGATATCAAACTCGGCAAGCTCTATGTCCCACTTCGCTATTCAACCACCGGCATCTTGATTTCTTAGGATCTCCCTAAGTGGGAAGTTGGTCAGTACCGTGATTTTATGGGCTTGAAAATAGTGGCGCAGCTTTCTGGAAGCCATGAACAGCGAGTACAAGAGCTTATGGACCTCAGGGTTGTGCTCCTTTGGTCCATGCAAGACCTCACTAACATAGTAGATTGGTCGGTGCACCCCATCCCTTTCTACTGTCAGCACCGTATTGACAGCCTGCAAGGTCGCCGCTAGATATAGAAGCAAAGTTTCCCCCGACCTTGGTGTGGTTAGGATAGGTGAACTGGACAGGTACTGCTTTAACTCCTCGAAAGAGCGGTTTGCTTCTTCTGTCCATATGAAGCTGTTGACGTTTTGGGAACGGATCCCCCGCCGAGCTTACTTGTTGACGCCCCCTTTTCCGCGAAGGTGCTGGCGTCCGAAGAGCATGCCGAGCTAGAAACGAGTGGTCAAAGGCTCAAAAGGGGCAACAGACAAGAGATTTTTATCCTGATTCGGTTCTCTCACGAAGGATATAACAGCCCTACATCCAGCTGCTTTACTACTGCTGCTTGAGTATTACAGGGTGCTTGCGCTAGTGTATTGCGCCCTTCTCTCTTTTCTCTTCTTCTTACAGATGCACTTGGGTGTTTCTTACAGTTTTTTCCCAAAAAATCCCCTAAATACTTCTTACAGCGGGGTATTTATAGATGACCTTAGTCTTACAGCATTTATAACCGAATGACATGCCACTACTATATCCGGACGTGGGCGTAACTGCTGCCCTTACTTTTCACCATGCCACGATGTGGGAGTAATGGCTCAGACCGTGGTCGTATGGTCCTTTGAGCCGTCGCGTGATTAACGCCATGTCGTCTTCATGGGCCACGCACGACCTACCGATTATGTCTGGGGTCTTCCCTCAGCTCTGGCCGACCGCCGCACTCCTCCGAGCAGGCAAGCTCGGGAAACTGAGGCGCATGCTCGGGGACGAGCTTGGTCGTGGTCGGAGCATACCCATCAGCCGGTCTGTCCGAGGACCTTCCTTGGGGACATCGTCCAAGGGCAAGTATGGTCGGCCGGAAATTGGCTGCCAGGGTGCGATGGTCTTTATGGGAATTATCCAATCCCCGACAGAAACCATCATGCTTACGGAGTGCCTTAAAGAAAGGCAACCCACGCTCGCCTAACTGGGAAATGAAGCGACTTAGAGCCGCCATGCGTCCGGTTAAAGCTTGGACCTCCTTCACACAGTTAGGTGGTCGCATTCCCTCAATGGCTTCAATCTTTTCTGGGTTTGCCCCGATACCTTGTGGGCCGATCATATAGCCAAGCACCTTGCTCGCCTTTACACTGAAGACACACTTTTCTGGATTAAGCTTTATTCGATGACGGTTGAGGTTACAAAAGGTATCCTCAAGGTCGGATACATGACCCAAGGCGAGCTTACTTTTGACCACTATGTCGTCCACAGAGACCTCCAAATTCCGACCTATTTGATCTGGGAAGGTCTTCTGCATGAGGCGCTGGAAGGTCGCCCCAGCGTTCCTAAGACCGAAAGACATGGTCGTGTAGCAGAATGTGCCAAACAGGGTGATGAAGGAAGTCTTCTCTTTATCTTCAGGAGATATGCTGATCTGGTGGTAGCCCGAGTAGGCATCCAAAAAGTTCATCACCTGGGACTCCGCTGTTGCATCGACCAATTGGTCTATGTGCGGTAACGAGAAATTGTCCTTGGAACATGCAGCGTTCAAGCCCGTGTGATTGACACACATGCGCCACTTGCCCTCCTTCTTCTTGACGATGACCGGATTTGCAAGCTATTCCGAATGCTCGACTTCCCGGATGAAACCGGCCTTGAGGAGCTTGTCAAGTTCGTCTTAGATGATTGCTTGTTTTCGGGGGAAAAACGCCTGAGCTTTTGCCGCACAGGTTTCTTGTCAGGCCGAACAGCTAGCCTGTGCTCAATTACCTCCCTTGGGACCCTGGGCATGTCGAATGGTTCCCAAGCGAACACATCCGCATTCTTCCGGAGGAAAGCAACGAGCTCGAGTTCCTATTTGGGATCTAAGGAAGATCCCAAATGCGCGACCTTGGTCGAGTCCATGCTGCTCAGCGGGACCCCCTTGGTTTCTCCTCCTGGCTGGAGGGCAACTTTTGGCTGGGAGTTCTACGGCTCTTGGTCAGGGCCATGCTGAGGCAGCTGCCCAACCATGTCCAGTGACTTCTCGTCACAATTCAGGACCGCCTTCTGGTGCCCTCTCATGGTGATCACCCCGCCTAGCCCGGGAACCTTCAGACACTGATAAGCATGATGTGTTACGGCTATGAACTTAGCAAGAGCTGACCTGCCGAGGATGGCATTGTAGGCTGACTCGAAATCGACCACCTCGAAGGTGATCATCTCGGTCCGGAAGTTGCTCGGACCATCGAACGTGACGGGCAAAACGATTTGACCAAGAGGCTTGATCGAGGTGCCTGAGACTATCCCGAAAAAGGGGACCGCTATACACTTGATCTTGGACCGAGAAACTTCCATCTCGTCTAGGACATTGGCGGATATGAGGTCCAAGGAGCTCCCGCCATCGATGAGGACCCGCCCCACTGTAGTATTGCTGATGGTTGGGTTTATGACCAAAGGGAGCTTCTGAGGCTTGGTCATTCCAGGGGGACTATCATCCCTGGAGAATACGATGGGCAGCTCGGACCACTTGAGCTGCTACACGGGGGGTTTGCCTTGAACGACATGGTGCACCTCCCGTGCTGCCTCCTTTAGGTCCCTCCACGACTTGTAGGCTAAGGAGCCCCTGAATATTATTGCAATATGATTGTGGGGCTCCTGATAGTCCATATCCTCATCGTCGTCGTCGACGGGCTGCTTGCCCCTGCTGCTTTTTCCCTTCTTTGGAAGCGAAGGCATAGGGCCTTTACCGTTGTAGAATTGTTCTAGGTGGAACATCCATGTCCGGCAGTTGCGCAGATCGTGCCCATAAGCTTGATGGAGTGGACAAAATCGGTCGTTTGGTGGGATACCTTGGTCACCGCGATCTTGAATGTTGCCACGGCCTTGATCGGCGTGACGCTAGGGTGGTCGTCCCCTACCTCTTCGCGTTATTCTGTTGTGGCGCCAAGCGGTCATGGCGATCTTTCGATGGTCGTGATCATGCCGTATGCAGATGACCTTTTCTTCTTCTTGTTTATCTTCTTCTCCACGGAGTCTGCATTCTTCTTGCTCGTGGAGCCCTCTAGCCCGGGCTGAGGCGGGAGCTTTCCCTCGTCCAGCATCTTCTTTCACTGGACCGCCTCATTAGCATTTGCATATCGATCAACCATGCAGAACAGCTCGCTGGCCGTTAGATCTGGATGGATTTCCAGATCCTGGGTGAAGCGGATGTCCCGGATGCCAAATTTGAAGGCGCGGACAACTGCCTCATTTGAAATGTTTGGAATAGAATTCTGAACTTTAATGAACCTTTGAACAAAATGTCGCAAAGACTCACCTTCGGTCTGGATCAGGCACTCGAGATCGCGCTCCTTACCCGGACGAACATAGCAGCTCTGGAAGTTTGCTCTAAGCCCCTCACTGAACTGCCTCCAAGAGCGGATCGAACCCTCCTTTTGGTTGAAAAGCCACGTCCGGGCGGCTCCATCGAGAACTGTGGGTAGGAAGTTGGCCATGACTCCCTTGTCGCCCCCAACCACCAGGATAGCAGTAGAATAAATTGAGAGGAATTCATCCAGATTTTGTGTTTCGTTAAACCTCTCTATGTGACTGGGCTTGAACTTGCTCGGCCATGAGACGTCACGGAGAGACGTTGAGAAAGCTCAGCACTCGAAGGACGGGCCGCCACGGTAATCCCTCTGACCATGGCGATTGTAGTGGTCACCGCTGCTGTGGCCCCCGACGTGTGGACCAAGGCGGGAAAATACCTCTCGATGTCTGCGTGGCGGGAATCGATCAGAGGTCGAGTACTCGGTACGCTCATGACTGGAACGGGCATACCTTTGATCCCGCGAATTTGCTCGGGAATCGCTCCAAGTATCCTCACAATATTAATCATGCTTCCTACAGCCTTCCTGAGCAGGGCTCCGGGAGTCGTCGTGGCGGGAGCGAATAGGAGAGTGACGCTGATTATCCCGGGGAACACTCCGGGCTCCTTTGTTACCAGGCAACTCTGAAAGCCTCATGTCGGCGGTGAGCCTCTCCAGGTTTTCGGCCACGACCGCACCCATTGCTTCCAGGTCCACCTGGTTAGGGAAATTACAAAGATTGCGCACGACCGTCGCCATAGCCCACAACTGCTCAACGCTCTATGGAACGGGAGGAGGCGACTTGGGCCACCGATCGCGCACGTGCTCCGGGGAGAGGTTGAAAGTTCAAGCTCCATTAATTTGGTTTTGGTGTTAATGACAAATCTAATATTGAGACTAACTCTTTTGATAATCATATATTGATTAGTCTCAATTGTTAATTAATGATAAATCTTTTTATGAGACTAACTCTTTTGTTGAGCTTAACTCTTATTAGTCTCTTTTGAATGAAAAAGATGGAAATATCAAATGTATGCATTCAAGCTCATGTTATATATCTTGTTAGTCTCTTATATATCTTGTTGCATTCCTTGGATACAATGCCCATGATTATATTAACAAATCTAAATATGAGACTAACTTTTATATTGAGTATATCTTTCTTTAGTCTCATCTCATTGAAAAATGGAAAACCCAAGGTATGCACTCGTATTTATTTCATGATATCTTAATGCATATTTTGGATTCAAAATTAAAGGATGAACTCTACCATTATTCAAACCTCAAGATGTGCATAATGTTTTCAAATCTATATTTACATAGATGCACATATCTAGGGGGAGTTCGTCATTTAACATGAAGGTTTCGTTGTATTGATCTATTCTTTATTGACACATATAAGGATCAAGACATTGAAACTAAATCCTTGAGTATGTATTCGAATTGCCTAGTTGTAGTATACTCATGGTAATATAGGATAAGCTCCAATGTAATCAAAATTGAATATGTGCATATTGTCTCCAAATCAATTATATCTATGCACATATACATGTGGGGTTTATTCTATAGTTGATGGCTTAGAGTAATGGTCATTTCCATATAGTCCACACATTATGGATCATTACTTTTCATCAACATGAGTATATGAAAACTTGTGTAGATAATATATACTCATATCAATTTAAATAAAAATTTAAATTAAGGTTGGTTGTCTTTTAATCATCAAAGGACATTTCATCAGGTGTTGATGGTATCTTTTGGATTGATTAAGGATAATCGATAGTTCTTGAGTATAACGAAGCATTAGTTGCATCGGTGTACTCAAGACACATTTATATCATTTAAATTGATTTGGGTTGTGCTCAATCGATATTAGAGGCTTCTATTATGTGTTAATGGAGTGAATATATGATTGAGACAACCATGTGTTTTGGACTAACTATTTTTATGAGTTGTGAATGAGATAGGTTAAGTCCAAATGGTTGAGATGAGAAAACAGCACAGTGACGCATCAAGTGAAGATGGGCGTCAAGAGGAGATCCCGAAGAAAAAAAGAGAAGAAATTCATCAAGAGATGATGGACAAAGAAGAGAAGAAGGGTGACGATTCCGGGGAGATGCAAAAAGATCAAAGATCTTAAAAGCCCCAAAGGGAATCGCGTGCGGCGGCGAAGGTATAACTAGATAGGCTAAGGACTTTGTAGTCTTTGAGTCCAGTTTTTATCGTTGTACTATTAAGAGGGGTCGAGTTTTCTAGTTTGAGCTTCATCATGTGTTGGTGAGCTCAACCCACGTTTTACTCAAGCTCAACCAGTTTGGTTTTTGCATGGAGCTAACCATTTGGCATGTGTTGCGAATGGGTGAAGCTCGTGCTTTGGTTTTGCTTACGCCTTGATTTGCATGTGTTGCAAGTGGGATAAGCGTATGCGTTGACTTTTGCATGAAGTTCGTATTTTGCATGTATTGCGAATGTTGAATTCATGCTTGGTTCTCGCATGAGCTATGTACTTGCATGTGTTGCAAACAAAATAGCTCATGCTTGCTTTAATTTAATTTCTCATTTGAAGTAACTGCTTGGAGCTAAGTTTTGCGTGTGTTGCAAAAGGAGAGGGCTCAAGCAATTCGTGTTTATAGGGTATGCATGGAGCTAAGATTTGCATGTGTTGCAAATAAAGAGCTCATGCATTTGAGTTTGTTTTGGTTTTGCTTGGAGCTAGGTTTTGCATGTGTTGCAAAATGAGGATGCTCGAGCAAGTTGGATTTGGAGTTTACATGCGGTTCTTTGAAGCATGTGAATAGTATTTGCAAATGTGTTTTAAAAATTATTTTGATCATGAGTTGATCATCACATGGTTCAAGTTTTAATCTTGTTGACCCTTGCTAGCTTGTAGTCATGTTTTTGATCAAGTCTATGTAAGGGATTTCGAGAAAATCGAAATTGGACTTGAATGACTACATTAGAGTCTTTGTTTTTATAATTTTGGAAAATATCTATGGTTTCTTAAATCTTGAAAATGAATGGAGATTGTAGCCCTCGTGATAAGCTTCGCATAGAGTCCAAGATCACCTAAATCGGAGTTCGGAGTAAAAAGTTATGAGCGTTTTAGTAGCTGTAGCAGCGGTAGTGCCCTCGTGATAAGCGGCACTACCGCCCGTAGGGGCTGGTAGTGCCGCCCAAGTCGGCACTACCACTCAATTTTGTGGTAGTTATTTGTCAGAGGAGGTTCTTTTGAGTTTTAGGCCGGCACTACCACTCTCTATGGTCGGTAGTGCCGGGGGTACTGTAGTAACGGCTAGTTTCAGCACTTTTAATGTCTGTTTTGCCCCCCAACGGCTAGTTTTCTTTGTGAGGCTATAAAAGGAGGTCTTGGGGGTATTTGCTGGTTGATTTGAGCATTTGGATGAGGTGGTGCATGTGTTGCACACTCACATTTGATTTTTGAGCTAAGAGTGAGACTAATTGCATATGTTGCAATTAGGAGTGGGTTGAGAGTTTCTTGTGCAT
Source organism: Guadua angustifolia (assembly GCA_036346375.1). NCBI lineage: Eukaryota > Viridiplantae > Streptophyta > Magnoliopsida > Poales > Poaceae > Guadua > Guadua angustifolia. The sequence continues at coordinate 27,946,472 of CM070522.1, read as the reverse complement.
GTGTTGCACTTGAGGAGGAGCCTAGGTGCATGTGTTGCACTAAGTGATCACCGGAAGCGCATGTGTTGCTTTAGGTGAAGCTCGAGCGGAGACTCGGCTTATTACTCTTGGAGGTTGCCGCCTCCTAGACGACATAGAGAGTCGTGCGCGGGAGCTCTTGAAGGAATTGTGAAAAGCCCCGGCGAGTTTGTGAAGGTTCAAGTTAAGCCTACCCGAAGGGGTGAAAAACTCCCACTAGTGGAATCGAGGCAGGTGCTCATTGCGGAGCCGGTCCAAGAGTTGGGCTAGCCTCAACGTGGATTAGGGGAGACCAGCAAGTCTCCGAACACCACGGTAAAATATCGGTGTGTCTCTTTGTGTTTGCTTGCAATTCTTATTCATATTGTTGCAATTTACATTCCTAAAATTAAATTGCTTGATTGTCTTTATTCTTGTATATTCTTGTTAGAGACATAATTAGCTAGTGCGCTTAGTGAGCCTAGTTGACTTAGACTTAATTGTCAAAACCTTAGTTTATCACTTCCGCATTTATTATCATATAGGTTTTGACATAAAGGTACTTAGGCGAGGTTTTAATTAATCGTAAAAAAGTAATTTTTTTAAAGCTGCCTATTCACCCCCCTCTAGTCGGCATCCTCGATCTTACAGAGGTGCCCATAGGAACTCCCGCGAGTTGAGGATTCGGCCCTAGCATCTGATTTTTCATGGGCTTGGCGACGAATGCTCGCTAGGGTTTTGTTCAGAGATGCCTCCAGATGGCTCTTGGCTGCCTCGTATCGACGGTGACGAGCAACCCCCGAGGATTCGACTTCAGGATCTTCTTCTCCTCCTGCCATATTGACGTCACGAGAGTACAAAGACCGTGAGAGCGACATCACGGTGTTCCCTTGTGACATAGTCTCGTGATCGGGCTCAAAATGATCAGAAATGTCCAGACCATCGTAGAGACCATCACACTCTTCCTCATCAGTGAGGGAAATGTGCTGCGAGCGAAGGAAGGACTCCCAGGCTCGGTGTGACCCTCTGGGTCAGCAACACCAGCTACGTCTTCATCAGTGTAGTACATGTCGTCGTCTTCGACGTCGTTGAAGGCGCAAAGGTCTTGACCGACCTGAGAGTTCGGCATCTTCAGGGATTCTTCACGAAAGGACACAGTCGATCCCCACGGACGGCGCCAGCTGTCGACGTTTGGGAATCGGGTCCCCCACCGAGCTTACTTGTTGAATGAGGGATCAACCAGGGCCCCTTTTTCGTGAAGGGTTTGCGTCCGAGGAATGCCGTTAGGAGGAAAATGCTTGAAAGGGCAATGGACAAGAGATTTTATACTGGTTCGGGTCTCTCTTGGTAGAGATAATAACCGCACATCTAGTGATCTTACTATTGCCTGTATTCTTACAGGGGGTATGTGAGCGTCTACTGGTGTTGTGTCTCTGCGTAAGCTTCTTGTTGATGTGTTCGTGTCCTCTGCCCCTATCTGCCGTAGGGGTATTTATAGGCGAATGAAATAACTACGGCCGAGTAATACGCCATTACAGCGCCCGAACGTGACCGTGGTGGCATCCTTGATTTTCGCCATATTGTGTCATGGGCACGACGGAACAAAATCGTGGCGAAGTGGGTTTGAATCGCAGCATAATTTTCGCCACGTCGTCGTTATGGGCCAAGCATGACCTTTTATCATGCTCGGGACATTTTCCTTAATCCTGGCCAACCGTTGCGCACCCCCGAGCATGGGTGCTCGGGGACTTGCGCCTTATGCTCGGAAACGAGCTCTGGCATGGTCGAGACGGACCTTTTGAAGGTTCTCCTTGGGGACATCGTCCAAGGGCATGCATGGTCGACCGAATGCCAGCTGTCGGGGTATGATGGTCTTTATGGGAATTATCCAATCCCCGACACGTATCAAACGGGATTTGGGTACCTTCCAAACCAAATTAAAATGCCTTCTCGTAATATGCCCCATGTTGGGTCAATAGCTGGTTTCTGCACAAGACAGAATCAGGTATTACGAGTCGATTCAGAACAACGATTCTGAGGGTAAGCCCTATGATGGGCCGCCAGTTGTACGTTGCGCCAGACGGGCACAGGTACCACTCGGCCAATCCACTCCATAATGGGTCGCAAGCTGTGCACCGTGACAATCGGACACAGGTACCACTCGGCTAATGCCAAATTAAAACAAAGGTATGCTCCAAGATGGGTCGACTGCCAGTTTCCCAATAATTAGGCTGGGTACCGCTCAGAAAAATTTAGTGCATGGAGCTCTATTGAGTCCTTCACGATCTCTTCGTCCGCACCATAGCACTCGGCTGAGAAAGAAAACCAGTCGGAAAGTAGAGCCAAGGACCAAAAGCACTCAGCGTGAATCATGACTCAGTTAAGATGCGACCAGAAATACGGCAACTCGATCGCAAAGCACTCGGGGGCTACTATGGAGTACATGGACCCCGAGTATCAGCATGGCGGGTTGTGAGGGCCACCCAGGAGGGGGTGGGCCGAGCCATTTGCGTGGTGATAGGCATCACCTGGGCCGCTGCCGTGCGTAACAAGGAAACTCTAAAGATAGTAGCCAATCTTGATTAGGTAGGATACGATTGTAATCCTGATTGTTGCCATATTCGGCAGATAAGGGTAGCGATAGGATATCCACCTTGTAACTAACTGCGCCCCTCTGCTATATAAACGGGGGTGGGGAGCATCATTCAGAGAGATACATACACACATGATCACACGAGCACATCTACATCCATAATCCCAGAGCACAAGACTAGGGTGTTATCTCCTCCGCGAGAGTCTGAACCTGTATACATCTTGCTTCTTGTGCTACCATCGAGTTTGAATCCAGCGCCTTGCCCCATTTTCATTATTGCTGACAACAAACGTCGACAACTACCATGACAGCCAGCCAACACTCCATGTGGATGCCATATGGTCACACATTTGACCTCTAATGGCCTCTGCCTAGAGCGCGACATCCATGTACCCCTATTTCCGATTCTGAAGGGCCCACATCTATCTTGAACGTAGTTTATATTCGTAGATCCTCTGTGTCACCATTTTGTACCGTACAACTAGTAAGGCCAACATCGCATCGATTCGAATTGTATGTGCTATGTACTCCCCACCTTAATTACGAAATGCTATGCCATCATTTGTTTTGTTTCTTCCAACATTAAACGTCACTTCACGTTATTATGCCTATAACCAATTCCACTATCTAACAACAAAACCGCTCCTCTTATATCTAATTTTGTTAACCTTGTGTATGTCCTTCTATATTGCATCCTACGTAATTCCTCTCATGACACATTATTTCCATAATTTCATTTTAGCGTAGTACAGAACAAAAAAAAATTGTGACGTTCACTATACTAACAAATCCCATGGAAAAATTTCTAGGCTAATTACTATTTCAAAAAAAAAAACAAACTCTCTCTCTGTCACCAATTGAAATGGCAACAGAGACCTATCCCTTTGGCGAAAGCTCTCTATCGCCATCTCAATTGGTAACAGAGACACTGTCGCTATTTGAAATAGCGACAGATAGGTATTCCTATCAAATTTTCATTCAATATATTATTTCTACAATTTTTTTAAAAAAATATTATTTTGTAAAATTCTCATTAACCAGTTGTGTGTGTTGTTTGAGAGGCCCAAAATTTGTTCATTTCTATGTCATTTGCAGCTGCTGAAGCAGATTGATACCAAGTTGCAGAGGAAAAAAATGAAAAAGTCAGATCGCTTGGGGAGCTTCCGTGAGGCACTTACTATGGGTGAAAACGGGTCAGATATAGACGGATATTGTTTTTCCCATATCTTGATCTATATTTTTCCCTATATTTAGAACAGGATACAGGCTAACCAGATATGGATACGAATCAGGGTTATGTGGGATATGAATACGGGATGGATATGTGATGAATTTGGGTCAAGAACGGATAAAGATATATAGATAATACATGCATATATAGAGTAATATATATTTTCTGCGTAAGCAATGAATTTAGGATGGTGCATAGCATGCCATGAACTTTACATTTATAGTAAATAAAAAACACACAAAATCGATTGGTTGGCAGTGATAGAATAAACGGACATGTGAAATCAGTCAGTAATCATCAAAATGCCACTTCCTCGTGTTAATGATGGATCAGGATCTCCGTTCGTATGACTAACACAATCATACATGTAATAAGACAAACAGTAACAAATGGTAGCAGACCAATTTTAAGAAGAGATAACTAGTAAACTACAAGTAGGCAAGTAGCGCATCTGTCATACTACATGACAAAGACAGCGTGCACCTATCAAAGTAAAGATATGTTTCTAAGTCTGGCTCTGACTAGTTAATTGTTCTAGAAACCAATAATAAAAACGATCACAACAAGTTCATGTTTTTGTGGTGGTAGAATCACAACGCAGGGTTGGGGCTTAATTACACCCTCCACACTGCCAATGCCAAGATTTTTCCTTGATTACACTGCCAAAAGGCAAGGCAAGGCAAGACGTTGGGTTTGACTATTCTTCTCACCAACCATCACCAGCCACTGACGTTGGACCACTCTTCTCACTCACCAGTCACCCCCCGGGGGGCGCCGATCAAAGTACGTCAGTGGCATACAGTTGGGCGCTTTCAGGGAATCAGCGGCAAATCTATCCACTGACGCGTTGTGTCACATTCTGGACTTCGAAAGCCAGGATGTGAGCTACGTAGCTGCCCCTGATCCCTATGTACTTCCTCCGTCTCATAACATAGAGTGTATAAAAATTTAATTGGAATATTATTTTATAGGGCGTTTTGTGATTTATCGTTCGTTTTTTTTGTAATTGCCCATACGTATGCATGGTTCTGCTCAAGCAGACGGGTTTATTCCTAGTTCTATATGATTCGCTCGCTTTCCATCTTTATGTGTGGTCCTTCCAGAAAACACAGTGATCGCCGCACGCTCCTTTCAGAAAACACCGTATCCTCATATCCCACGCATGGATGCCGCGGCAGGTGACCAGCAAGGCCTTCATGGCACGGTGGTGGATGGCCTGTGCGCGGCAACCATCGGGCTACATGTCGTGGCAGTGGGTGGCCTCCATGGCGCTTCGTTGGACGGCCTGCTCGCGACGACGGATGCCCTAGGCGCGGCGGCGAACCTGCTAGATAGCACAGCGTCGGCCGCCCTGCGCGTGGTGGCGGTTGATCTGCACCATGCAGTGAACATCCTGCGCGCAGCGACGACGGAGGACATGCATGGCATGGCGACGGTGGGGGACATGCATGGCGCCATAGCTGTGGCGTACGTAGACTGTGCATGCAGCGAGCGAATAAAAAATCTCCCTACATGTATGGCAACAGAGGAGTAAAAAACGGCTGCTGGTGGAAAGTCAGGTTGGCTGTTAATTAGGGACAGTATCGGTAGAAAATTACTGCGTTGATAATCACGTCCAGACTAATACGCCTTATAAATTAGGATGGAGGGAGTAAGTCGAGCAAGGCACGACCGCATAATCCAGAAAATATGGGTTCTTCGTTCTGGTTCCGGTGTGTGCTCCGAGCTGCAACCTTCGCCTGCTTCCTCGCCGTCGGCACCAGCGCCTATCCGTTATGCGCGGATTCCAGTGAGTACACAGTATATGCACCATATCCACGATAGTTTTGCTTTCTAGCAATTCATTATATGTTGTTCTATTTTATGCCTTGATATATCCGCTGCAGTCTGACATGTAATGCGCTAACTTGGTTAATTTGCTCGTCTTCTGTGTCTAATGTACGTGCGTGCAGGGGCACCTACCGCTGTAAACGTGACACTCACGTTCTGTCCCACGGGCGGCGGCGGCGGCGTGTGCTGCGACGTCGCCGCGGACGCCACGCTGCACGACCAGTTCCGCGAGATGGGTGTGCCGGACGATGGATGCGCCGGTGCAGTCAAGTCCATCCTTTGTGCCGTAAAACCTGCGCGCTTTCCTTGCTACCTTCCCTTCCCGTCGTGTTAATTAGCAACAGCAAGATAGCTCGGGTGGAGCAAGTTGATGCCGAGCTGCCGAGATGATAGGTCGGTTTAGTTTTTTACTCACCTGCGAATAACAAAACAAAAGTCGTGCACGGTTAATGACTAGTGCAACATTTCGAAAGTCACTTGCGCGGGACATATCGGTGGTGGGTAAGAGGGCTAGAGAGGGGCGGTGAGTCGGATCCGGCGCTGTCGGTAACGGAGCGGTCGTGCACGGTTACTAACTAGTACAACATTTCGAAAGTATTAATGTTTAACGTTTGTTGGTCACTTAGGTGCTGTTTGGTTCGGGCGCCGCCCATGAGCCAGAGCTCCCCGAGGCGTTGACATGAACGCAGCGTTTGGTTCTTGGCTCAGCGATGCGGGCCAGGCTGAAGCGATGCAACGGAGGCCAAAAAAACGAGCGCCAGCTGCACGCGCGGAGAAGCCAAGCGATCGCGTTTCCCGCGGGCCAAGCCCGAGCGAGCCGCGCTCGCGGCGGCGCCCGAACCAAACAGCCTATAGTTCATTGGAAGCCCATCATGCCAACAAAAGAAACAAAATTTGATCAATTCAAACTACTAAGAGTTGATTTTAACAATACATGCACGGTTAATGACTAGTACAACATTCGACGCTCTTTACTTATTCATTCACTAGGCCACGAAAGCGATTAAGCTTTGAACATATAATACCTGTCAGAAAACAAGCACACGCAGTGGCGTAGCCACTCGTGGGGCTGAGTGGGGCTGGAGCCCACCCCGTCCCCGCCAGCCCACTAGCTCAGCAATTAGTAAAAGACTCCTGTGTCCTACGTAGGCACGTAACACAGAAAGTAAAGACCACATACTTATATTGTATACAATTTAAATTTTAACTATTTTACAATATGTCGATAGTCATAGTAGTTGATTTTGGATGTCTCTTTTTTAAGCCTTATTCTTTGAAATTTTCTGGCTCCGTCACTGAGCACACGTGAGCCAGGGGCGTCATTAAGCAAAATGTATGCGGGAGGAACTAATTTACTGTTGCCTGTTCACGCTGTTTCGTGCGGCTAGAATGCGACTATGCGAGTGTGATACGTGGCGCTTCGAAAAAAGTTTGCCGTGTCGTGCCGTCTCCCTCTCGTGCAACGCCGCATGCAGCGCGATCCGAGTGTGCCACGGCGTGGGCCGAAGGCCAACATCCAAGTGCGCCACGGTTTGAATTTTTTCGGATGAAACTTTGAAAATTTAAATAGGAAGTTTCAACTCGAAAAAATAAACTAAAAAAATTTAAATCAAAAAATTTCAAATTAGGAAGTTTCAACTCGAAAAGTTTCAATTAGGAAAGTTTCAACACAAAAGGTTTTTAATCAAAAAATTTCAAGTATGAAAAGTTTCAACTCAAAAGTTTCAAATAAAAAAGTTTCAACTTGAAAAATTTCAAATAAAAAATTTTCAACTCATAAAACATTCGATTCAAAAGCTTTCGGTTCGAAAAATTTTGATTAAAAAACTTTTAGTTGAAAAGTTTCTATATAAAATTCAAGTTGAAAAAATTTCAACAAAAATTCAAATTGGAAAGTTTTGACTTAAAAAAATTATGTCGAAAAATTTAAAACTAGAAAGTTTTGCCTCGAAAAAATTAAAATCGAAAAGTTTCGACTCTAAAAATTCGTCCAAAAATTCAACTCGAAAAATTTGAAATCAATTTTAAACTCATGAGATTTTCTGTGAGTTGAATTTTTTATTTGAGTTTAAATTTTTCCTAACAGAAATTAGACGCACGAAAGCGCGTGGGGAATAAAAGGTGGAACGAAAAAAAAAGGCGAAAAAGCACACAGGTTTGTAGGTGAGAGCGACACGCAAAATAGGAGAGGAGCTGAATTTGTTCATTCGCATGTCATTTTTTGCAGCTGCTAAAGCAGATTGGTGCCAAGTTGTAGAGAAAAAAAAATCATCCCGGTTGGGGAGCTTCCGTTAGGCACTCGCTATGGGCGAAAATGGATTGGATATAGATAGATATTATTTTTTCTATATCTTGATTTATATTTTTTTCTTGTATTCGAAACAGGATACGAGCTAACGGATGTAGATATTGTTGAAAAGGAAGTGATTTAAAGAGCAAGATTTTCTGAAGTATTCCATATAACAATATGAGAAACAATACATAAATCATGATCGTTTGAAATGACATAAATGGTAATAGACCACATAAAGGCAATTTTATGTCATTCACATAAAGAATCATGTCTTCCATGGCAATATGGAATTCACTAAAATTAATTGCTCTCAGATTTTAGGGTATATTTGAAGGTCATAAACCTTCAACTACAATTATGAATGGGCAAAACAATCAATCTAGAGAATAAGGCCTCAAACCCTTACCACCTTATCATGCACAATAAGAATTGATAATCTATTCACTGAAAATGAAGTTCTTTACTGCCAGGTAAAACTCAGGACAGAGCAACAAGCTAAGTTCTGTAAATGACAATTTTACCAGCCGAACAGAACAGCATGTAACCAGTTAATTGGAAGTGATAATTGAACCAGCAGACTGAAACTAGAAATAACAGGATATGACTGTATTTTATTAGCTAGATTTAGATCAGTAAACTTTGCCTCACAGAATATATAAATCCGGTCAGATCAGTATGCAAAACAGAACTAATTGACACTTACTGAGCAAACAATAGACTGATTACAAACAATTATTCTGAATCAAATAAGAACTGCTAACTAACAGTGAATAAATCAATACTTCTAAAGCATATAAGTCTACCGGTTCAAGGCCTTATTCACAGGATAAATTGTCTATATCATTAATTACCCTATTATCATCACAGAGCAACAAGCAACCCACAGCCAGCAGAAATGAAAAGGAAGAACCGAAGTTCACTTACAGCAGAACAGCACTCCAAGCTGTTCAGTAGGGCAAAGCACAACAGAAACACTGTTGTCCCAGAAATCCTAGTGCCGCCGTTTGTGCCACGGTAAGATCGGCAAGGAAGACGGAGATACAATGCCCTCTCTGTATTGGTGACACAGTCAATACAGAGGCAAGCCTCAAAATCCAGCCGCACAAGATAATACCCACTTTCTGGTTTTCGGATTCAAGAACAGAGATCCAATAATTAAACCAAGACACAAGGGTGCTTAGATCAGACCAAGCACTAGGACTACTAGCACCACAATTAAGTACAAAGTCATAGCACAGATGAGCTCGGGTTAAAGCCAAAACCTTAGAACTCACAGTACTTAACCAAGCACAAGAGTCCAATGCAAAGAATGCTCAAACCAGGTCTCCTTGCTCCCAGGAATAATCTCAGGACCTCACTGCACGCCGGAGTCTTAGCCAGCCATAAAACCGAAAAACCTAGAGAGAACACACAGGAGGAATCAAGATTGAAAATCCTTTTTGTGACCACTACTGGAAGAAGAACTCAGGCTAATAGAAATAGAGGAGCGGGAGGCCTTCATTCTGCATGGCTCGTGCATCACCACCAATCACCTCTACTGAACTGGCGAGATCACCGGAGATTATTGCGCCAGCGCCGCCGCACTCATTTCTGAGATGAGGAATCAGTCCTCTTTGATGAGCACGCTATTCTCTGCCTTCCCATCTCTTATTCTATACAGCCCTAGTGGGCCGGCCTCAGGCCAAATAAACAAATAGGCCAGCCCAAAGCCGTTTCTCCAAATGCAAAATTCCAGCCAATATCACAACAATCCCCACCAAATTTTGTAGATGGAGAAATTATCTTGTTTGATATACAGTTATTTGACAATGAGTACCTTTCGGGTTTGAACCCAATGTCTAGTTACAAGTAATCTGACTTTGCACAGACGAAGGAGGATAAAACCTTGATCCTACGCCTTGGTGTGAGAGACATCATACTAGCAACACTCTGTACGAGGCAGCTTTTATTTTAGCTCGCGGGTTAGGACTTTCCCGATCATGTCCTAGTATCTTGATTCATGAGTATCTTCTGAAAGTATATCCAAACTTCCATTAATCGCGACCTCACAATTATACTCATATAGGTGAGTTCTCCAAGGAGTCCTGTAGGACAACTCCTATTGCCACACAGCATTGAACTCATTAAGAACTTATAGTTCATCCTGCCATACAGATGAGCACAGCAGCTAATGGGACTCTTAGATGTGCTCTCTAGATTCACACAGTTTATTTTCCTAGAGCCTAGTTTACGGGATCTCCGCTCTTCTAGGATAGGTTACTACCGATGTGATCCTCTCAAATGGGTATGAGCCCCATTCCCTTAGATGCTGCAAGAATGACCTTCCGCGTCATTCCCTTAGTGAAAGGATCGGCCAAATTCCTTTCAGACTGGATGTATTCTACAGCAATAACACCCGTCTCTCTGGCATGCCTTAGCGACTTTAATCGCCTCTTTATGTGTCTTGAAGATTTCATATTATCCTTACTACTCTTCACCTTCACCAAAACGGTTTGGTTATCGCAGTAGGTAAGGATAGTGGAATTGGTTTTTCCAAAGCCTTGGTAGGTCGAAAGGAGTTCTCTAATCCATTACGCCTCTCTCATTTCTTTGAGTCAAGAGCTACCAACTCAGCCTCCATGGTGGATCGTGTAAGAATGGTCTGTTTGGAAGACCTCCACGATACAGCCCCACCTGCTAGAGTGAAAACATATCCACTCGTAGCCTTTATGTCATCCGAGTCACTGATCCAATTAGAATCACTAAATCCTTCCAGGACTGCAGGATGACCAGTGTAATGTATTCCCAGATTCATTGTTCCCTTTAAATATTTAATGACTCTCTCTAGTGCTATCCAATGATCATCTCCTGGGTTGGACGTATAACGACTCAACCTACATACAGCATATGAGATGTCTGGTCTAGTCGCACTAGCTAAGTACATCAGGGAACCAATAATCTGTGAATATCTTAGTTGGTCTTTACCTTGACCCAAATTCTTTTTCAGCTTAGTGTTTGGATCATAGGGTGTGGCAACCGGCTTGCAATTTACAAAGCCAAAGCGATTAAGCACTTTGTCCACATAATGGGATTGAGACAGTGTAATCCCATTCTCACCCTTTATAAGCTTAATATTTAAAATCACATCAGCTTCACCCAGATCTTTTATATCAAAGTTCTGGGAGAGGAATGATTTTGTTTGATTAATTACATCCATATTGGTTCCAAACAATAGTATATCATCTACGTATAAACATAGAATGACACCTTCACTCCCTTTGAATTGATAGTACACACACTTGTCGGCTTCGTTTACGCAAAAGCTAACAGAAGTCAATGTATTATTGAATTTTTCATGCCATTGCTTGGGAGCTTGTTTTAGACCATATAAGGATTTGATCACTCGACACACTCTGTTTTCTTGTCCTTTTACCACAAATCCATCTGGCTGTTGCATATAAATCTCCTCGTCCAGCTCTCCATTTAAGAAAGTGGTCTTTACATCCATTTGATGTACGTGGAGTTTATATGAAGCTGCCAGTGCCAAAAGCACTCGGATTGTGGGTAATCTGGCCACAGGAGAGTAAGTGTCAAAATAGTCTTCGCCCTCCTTTTGCGTAAAGCCATTAGCCACCAATCGGGCCTTGTACTTTTCAATAGTACCATCGGGTCTACGCTTTCTTTTAAAGATCCATTTGCAGCCCACTGGCTTGCAACCAGTTGGAAGATCTGCTATCTCCCAAGTCCCATTAGAGATGATAGAATTCATCTCACTTTGGACTGCCTCCTTCCAGTACTCTGCATCTGGTGATGCATATGCCTCTGGAAGACTTCGTGGTTCATCATCCACGACATAGGTGACATAGTCATCGCCGAAGGACTTTTCAGTCCTTTGCCTCTTACCCCTTCTCAACTCCAATTCTGGAGCCGTGTCATCCACGCTAGAAGGAATAGAGTGTTCATGAGAACCATTAGGCGTGCTATCTTCTTTTGCCCTCATAGGAAAGATATTCTCAAAGAATGTCGCGTCGTGGGACTCCATTACAGTATTTACTGCAATGTCTGAAACCTCGGACTTGACCACTAGAAATCTATAAGCTGTGCTCTGATGAGCATACCCAATAAAGATACAATCCACAGTCTTTGGACCGAGCTTTCTTTTCTTCGGTAGAGGTACATGTACCTTGGCCAAACAACCCTGTGTCAGAAGAAATGACAAGTTAGGTTTTCTCCCTTTCCATCCTTCATAAGGTGTAACCTCACGATTGCGAGGTGCAACCCTATTTAGGACATAATTAACTGTGAGAGCAGCCTGACCCCACCATGAGTTAGCCATACCTGAACTTTGTAACAAAGCATTCACTAAGTCACAAATAGTTCGATTCTTTCTTTCAGCCACTCCATTGGATTGAGGTGAGTATGGTGGTGTAAACTCATGTATTATACCACTTTCTTCACAGTATTGAGAGAATTCCTTAGGAATATATTCTCCTCCCCGGTCTGACCTTAACCTCTTTATTGTCTTTTCTAGTTGATTTTCAACTTCAGCCTTATAGTTTTTAAAGTATTCTAGTGCTTCATCTTTAGTTTTGAGTAAATAGATGTAACAAAATCTGGTTGCATCATCTATGAGAGTAAAGAAATATCTTTTGCCACCTTTAGTTATTATACCATTCATTTCACAAATATCAGAATGGATTAATTCAAGTGGTGAGGTGGTTCTGCCCTCAACCGTATGAAACAGTTTCCGAGGCTGTTTAGCTTGAACACACACCTCACACTTGTGATTTTTCTCATACTTATATTTAGGAATAATCTCCATCTTGCTCAAACGCTCAATAGCTTCATGATTAACATGACAAAGACGAGAATGCCATAAGTCATTATTATTATCACAATATGAAGACTGAAATACATTTATATTATTATCAAGAGTGGAGATGCGGAACATGCCTCCGCAATCATAGCCTTTTCCTAAGAACAAACCAAATTTGGTCAACATGACCTTATTGGACTCAAAGACTAATTTTATTTCTTGACGACACAGCATTGACCCGCTCAACAAATTGCGAGTCATCGCGGTATATCTGATCGTCCTTAAGAACAAGCGTCTTGCACGAAGTTAACTCGGACTTACTTGTCCTATCACGCGATCGCAATCGCTGCACCGTTCCCCACTAGAACGGTTCCACTTGCTGCACCCTGAAAAGAGGAGAAACAAGTCCGATCGGTGCATATGTGTCTTGTAGCACTTTGATCGATCCACCAATCAAGAGATGAATCGCCATAAAGGCCAAAGGTGCGTACCCTTTGGTGGAAGTGCACTCGCACCGGATCTCCGGTTTACGCAATGACCACATGCACTTGAGCCTTAGTCGCCTTTTGTTGTTCAGGTGTTGGCCCCTTTCCTCTTCGGTTGCGGCACTGATTGGCTTTATGGCGAATGCGCCGCAAATGAAGCAGACAATCTCCGTCTTCTTCTTTTTCATGTCTTTAGTCTTGATATTGTTCATAGGAGATGGCTTCTTGATTTTCTTCATATTCTTGCTTTGGGTCTTGTGCTCAACAAGATTAGCTCGAAGGAGCCTTCATCTCTCCATAGCTATTTTTTGACTTCTCCTCGACATTAATGGTGGCAGCCAGTTCACCAACTGTTAGCCGCTTCTTCAGATGTCGACGGGCGGTGACAAAGTCACGCCAGGAAGAAGGCAACTTAGCTAGGATCACATTCACCTGAAATCCCTCTGGTAGGACACACTCGTACTGACCTAGCTCACGTACGAGGAGCTGCAGTTCATGGATTTGCTCCATGATAGATCTGCCTTCAACCATTTGGTAATTCAGATATTTAGCTGTGATAAAAGACTCGTTCCCATTATCGCTCTCGGCATATTTCTCATTAAATTCTACCCAAATCTTGCGTGCCTCCGTGAAGTTCACATACATGTCAAAAAGCCTATTTGATAGGATGGCCAAGATGCGCGCTAACGCTGAAGTGTTAGCCTTCTCCCAACTGGCCCTTTTCGCAGTCATGCGATCAATTTCGGCCTTGTCGGTCACATCTTCCCCTGGAAGGGGTGGCATCTCTTCGCTGATGGCCCAGAACAGTCCGAACTCAATCAGCCAGAGCTTCGCCCTAGCCTGCCAGCGTTTAAAGTCGGCCCCATCAAATATTTCAGGCTTAATTGCGTCTGAGGACACAGAAGCCATTGATTCAATAGGATTTCTGGATTGTTGAAAAGGAAGCGATTTAAAGAGCAAGATTTTCTTAAGTATTCCATATAACAATATGAGAAACAGTACATAAATCATGATCATTTGAAATGACATAAATGGTAATAGACCACATAAAGGCAATTTTATGTCATTCACATAAAGAATCATGTCTTCCATGGCAATATGGAATTCACTAAAATTAATTGCTCTCAGATTTTAGGGTATATTTGAAGGTCATAAACCTTCAACTACAATCATGAATGGGCAAAACAATCAATCTAGAGAATAAGGCCTCAAACCCTTACCACCTTATCATGCACAATAAAATTGATAATCTATTCACTTTGAAAATGAAGTTCTTTATTGCGGGTAAAACTCAGACGAGCAACAAGCTAAGTTACGTAAATGACAATTTTACCGGCCGAGCGTAACAAAGATGTAACCGATTAATTGGAAGTGATAATTGAACCAAAGAGATGAAACTAGAAATAACAGGATATGACTGTATTTTATTAGCTAGATTTAGATCGATAAACTTTGCCTCACGAATATATAAATCCGGTCGGATCAGTATGCAAAACAGAACTAATTGACACTTACTGAGCAAACAATAGGCGATTACAAACAATTATTCTGAATCAAATAAGAACTGCTAACTAACAGTGAATAAATCAATACTTCTAAAGCATATAAGTCTACCGGTTCAAGGCCTTATTCACAGGATAAATTGTCTATATCATTAATTACCCTATTATCATCACAGAGCAACAAGCAACCCTGACCAGCAGAAATGAAAAGGAAGAACCGAAGTTCACTTACGCAGAACAAAGACTCCAAGTCATTCAAGAGGGCAAAGCACAATGTAAAACTCTTGTTGTCCCGAAATCCTAGTGCCGCCGTTTGTGCCACGGTAAGATCGGCAAGGAAGGCGGAGATACAATGCCCTCTCTCAGTATTGGTGACACAGATCAATCAGAGGCAAGCCTCAAAATCACCAAGCACAAGATAATACCCACTTTACGGTTTTGGATTCAAGAACAGAGATCCAATAATTAAACCAAGACACAAGGGTGCTTAGATCAGACCAAGCACTAGGACTACTAGCACCACAATTAAGTACAAAGTCATAGCACAGATGAGCTCGGGTTAAAGCCAAAACCCTAGAACTCACAGTACTTAACCAAGCACAAGAGTCCAATGCAAAGAATGCTCAAACCAGGTCTCCTTGCTCCCAGGAATAATCTCAGGACCTCACTGCACGTCGGAGTCTCAGCCAGCCACAAAACCGAAAAACCCAGAGAGAACACACAGGAGGAATCAAGATTGAAAATCCTTTTTGTGACCACTACTGGAAGAAGAACTCAGGCTTATAGAAATAGAGGAGCGGGAGGCCTTCATTCTGCATGGCTCGTGCATCACTACCAATCACCTCTACCGAACTGGCGAGATCACCGGAGATTATTGCGCCAGCGCCGCCGCACTCATTTCTGAGATGAGGACTCAGTCCTCTTTGATGAGCACGCTATTCTCTGCCTTCCCATCTCTTATTCTATACAGCCCTAGTGGGCCGGCCTCAGGCCAAATAAACAAATTGGCCAGCCCAAAGCCGTTTCTCCAAATGCAAAATTCCAGCCAATATCACAATAGATATGAATCCATGTTATGCGGGATACGAACATGGGACGGATATATGATGAATTTGGATTAGAAACAGATAAAAATATATATATAATACATGCATATATAGAGTAACATATGTTTTCTATATCAGCAATGAATTAGGATGATGTATAGCATGCCATAAACTTTACATTTATAGTAAATAAAGAACACAAAATTGTTTCATTGTCAGTGGGAGAATAAACGGACGTACGAAGTTAGTCACTAATCATAAAATGCCACTCGTATAGGGGCTGTTTGGTTGCCTGCATACATAGAGATTTGCATCTATAAATGCATAATCTTGCTTTTTCTTATGTTTGATTGCCTGCATCTAGTTTTGAGCCTAGCTCTCTGGATACAAGATTATCTATATAATCTGGTTCTAGAGATATGGACAAAATGGACGTATCTCTGGATGTAGCGCATGGCAACCTCGTGTTCTGCGCAAGGGGCCACTGTCAGTCACAATAGCAAACCATGTATGCAGTACCATATGTGTATATAAGTTTTCCTTTTTTCTTTTTTGTTTATATCTTTTGATTAGTATCTCCGATTACCGAACCGATTTCAAAAATGAGTTTCTGACATTTTTTCGAACAAAATTAGACCACACTTGCTATATAAATTTTAAAATATTTAAATTTCAGAATAACTGCCTACTAAATACTTAACCAAACACCGTCTGTGTATCTATGTATCTCGTATCCCATCAGCCTGACTGAGTTGAATAAATCAAACTCATAGCATATGACTGATGCATCAGTGCCTGACTTTTGGACTACTCTCTCAGCACCATCAGCCTCACTGAGTTGAATAAATTAGACTCATAGCATATGACTGATGGATCAGTGCCTGACTTTTGGACTACTCTCTCAGCACCAACCAGCGGCTTGTTAGAGACAGTTGGGGGGACTACTGGAATCGGAGACACCAAGCTCCCCATGGCCACATGCAGAGCCAGAGGGGACGTGGTGAGGCCTAGAGACTCGCAAATAGAGCGTATATTTTACAATTTTTTTTAAAATATGAGGACTCGTAAATATCAACTATCACCTCTTATGAAATAATAAATGGTACGTTTTTTAAATTTTTATAAGTTACAAGTATTACATATTGTACTTAATATATATTAAATTTTGAATATCAATCATTAGTAGAGGTTCACTTTTTTCTTAGACCCATTTCTTTAGAAATTTTTGGCTCCACTACTGCCATAGTCCCTGGGCCCTGTATAAAGTCACAGGCAAGGGTGCAAGGCACGACCGCATAATACGCCAGAAAACATGGGTTCTTCGTTCTGGTTCCGGTGTGTGCTCCGAGGTGCAACCTTCGCCTACTTCCTCACCGTCGGCACCCGCGCCTATCCATTATGCGCGAATTCCAGTGAGTACACAGTATACTAGGTTGAATCGCGCGCGATACCGCGCCGTGAGGAAAAATCCTGGCACGAGTTTGCGATGTCGCGCCGTGAGGAAAAATTCTGGCACGAGTTTTTTGCAAATCGAATTTGCAAAACCACGGATCTCTTTTTTCAAAACAACCGGCGGAATGATCTATTTATGGTTCCAAATTTTGTTAAATCTTTCGGGTCGAAAGAACCGCCGTTTTTTTGCAAAATAACGGGTGGAAGGACCTACTCTTGATTCCATTTTTAAAAAAAATCTTCCAGGTCGAAAGAACCGGTGTCCACGTTGAATTTGTGTAACTACGGGGTCGCGCACGACGACGCAACGCGAAAAATTCGAGAAATCTGGTCGCATTTTCGGTTTCCATTTTTTAAATGAGTCGTTAGGACCCGCCAGCGAATCTATGGCTGCTATAAACCGTCGACGAATCTGTGTTTTTTTAGAAAGCCGCTTGGAGGGAGATAAACGTAATTTCAAATTTTTTGGAGTCTATTTTACCTAAAAAGCGACAAAAGGACCTAAACGCAATTGCCAATTTGGCTATAAACCTTCGACGAATATGCATTTTTTTAGAAAACCGCGCTCCCGACAAATTTGTGTTTTTTTAGAAAACCACGTGGAGGGATATAAACGTATTTTCTTTTTTTTCTAGGGGTCTATTTCACAAAAAAAAAATCAATAAAAGGACCTAAAAGTGATTTCTAATTCAGCTATAAACCTTTGACGAATCTGTGTTTTTCTAGAAAACCGTGTGGAGGGACCAAAACGTAATTTTGATATTTTTTGAGTCTATTTTACTAAAAAAATCACCGAAAGGTCCTAAACACGATTTACAATTTTTCAGAGGGCCTCGCATAAGGGCACGACACGTGGTGTAGCTTAGCATCCGGCATTCCTTGGCACTATTATATAGTAAATATATATATGCACCATATCCACGATAGTTTTGCTTTCTAGCAATTCATTATATGTAGTTCTATTTTGTGCCTTTCTAGCAATTCATTAACCTGTGGTGTGTGCTGTTCGAGAGGCGCAAAATTTGTTCATTCCTACGTCATTTGCAGCTGCTAAAGCAGATTGATGCCAAGTTGCAGAGGAAAAAAAAATGAAAAAGACAGCTCGCTTGGGGAGCTTCTGTGAGGCACTTACTATGGGTGAAAATAGTAGTCGGATATAGACAGATATTGTTTTTTCTGTATGTTGATCTATATTTTTTCCTTAGATTCAAAATAGGATATGGGCTAGCCAGATACGGATACGAATCAGGGTTATGCGGGATATGGATACGGAATGGATATGTGACGAATTTAGGTCAGGAACGGATAAAAATATATAGATAATACATGCATACATAGAGTAATATGTGTTTTCTGCGTAAGCAATGAATTTAGGATGGTGCATAGCATACCATGAACTTTACATTTATAGTAAATAAAAAACACACAAAATCGATTGGTTGGCAGTAGTAGAATAAACGGACACGTGAAATCAGTCACTAATCATCAAAATACCACTTCCTCGTGTTAATGATGGATCAGATTCTCCGTTCTTATGATTAACATGATCATACATGTAGTAAGCAAACAGTAACAAATAGAAGCAGACCAATGTTAAGAAGAGATAACCAATAAAATACAAGTAGGCAAGTAGCGCATCTTTCATGCTTACATAACGAAGGCAGGGTGTACCTATCAAAGTAAAAATATGTTTTTAATTCTGGCTCTGGCTAGTTAATTGTTCTACGAATCAATAATGAAAACGATCACATTCACACCAACAAGTTCATGTTATCGTGGTGGTAGAATCACAACGCAGAGGTCAACATTTTGACTATTCTTGACAACTGGGCAAAATAAGGTATGGGGCTGTTTGGTTTGCTTCCAATTGTTGCCAACGTTTGCCTTACCAAATTTTGGTAGTGTTGACCAAATTTGACAAGTATTTGGTTTGCAACCAAATTTTGGCTAGATTCTCTTCTCCATTGGCACCCCTAGTTCATTTTCTTGTCAATTATTGACAACTAATTTGATGACCAAATTTTTAACATGCCAATTTTTGATAAGATTTGATTTAACAAATTTAAACTCAAACCAAACAGCCCCATACTCATCTCACCCTCCAGTGGCTACCTCGCCTATGCAACTGGCCAAAAGACCATGTACTCATCGCACCAACCAGTGGCTGCCAGCTGTTCCCGGGCGCCGCGTTCTAGTCTTACGGAAACGTCAGCCTCGTTCTAGCACTACTACAGCATAGAGCATCACAACCGGCCTATTAGAAGCGGTTTGGTGCGAACCCGTTGTGATGTTCGCACGAAGCGGTTCGTGAAACAGCGGTCGGAGAGGGCTTCGAAGCGGTTTGAGACACGAACCGCTTCGAATGTTGAGTTCTAGAAGCGGTTCTTGTCTCAAACCGCCGATTTTTAGAAGCGGTTTGAGACAAGAACCGCTTCTAGAACGCAACATTGAAGCGGTTCGTGTTTCAAACCGCCTCGAAGCCCTCCCCAGCAGCTCATTTAAACCATTCTTCCTCCCGAGCCACAGAGTCGACCGAACAGAGAAGGGTGCCCAAAACATTTCTTGGGAGGTGCTGTCCAAATTTTAATTTGGGGTGATTAGCTTCAAATTCAGTGTTTCAAGGTTAGTAACATCATGTGAACATCCTTTTCACCTAGAGATTGCTATTTTTTTCAATGGATGTGGAGAAATCTTGAACTTTTTAAGCAAGATCACCATGATCAAAAATTAGTTTTGTACGCTTGTTTTTGTTGTTATATGAAGATGTAGGGTAGAGATCTAGTTCAAAATATGACATTACACAAGGTAAAGGTGATTGGAAGCTTTAGATCTAGGTGGTTGTTAGATTTAGAATCTTAAATAATATCACAATATTGCAAGGAAGTAATTATTGGTGTATGAAATAAAATAGAAAAACATGTGTAGAAGGATAAAAATAATTACAAAGGTAGGAAGGGATAAAAATAATTAGAAAGGTAGGTCTTTAATTGGATAACGGTGTAGGTGGAGGTTTTTTGTTGGGTTTAAGTGGTGTGAGCTTTAGATTTTTAAATGTATCTATAAGTTACGTTATAATTTTTGTATGAAATTTGTTATAATTTTAATGAAATTATAACTTGGTGTAGATGAATCGGCAATGGATGTACAATGCGGACCGTCGCTCGGAGAGTTCATTAATGGCGCGCGAGCTTTTCTCGATGCGGCCATTGCATTTTTGCCTCGAGCGACTTCATATGTTGTCCGTGTGTAGATTGCAAGAACGAGAAGGAGCACTCCAGCGATGGCAAGTTATGAACCATTTGATCATGAGAGGTTTCATGCCAAACTATACTGTTGGACCAACTATGGCGAAGTTGAGGCGATTAGTGAGGAAGCGATGAAGAAGGCGAGGAAGATGAAGATGGATTCAACGGTATCCGGACGCACGCATATCTTGTTCCGTGGAAGAAACACTTGGTGACGATGGTGATGATGAGCTAGACCAGATCTTTGCGTGGCGGAGAGGGAGACTACGGATGAAAGCGATTCGAGAAGTTCCAACGCATGTTAGAGGACCCGAGAACTCCTTTGTACCCAAAGCGTAGTAAGGGCCACACAAAGCTGCGTACCACATGGAACTCATGCAATGGAAGGCTACAAATGGTGTGTCGATAAAGGGATTCAATGAGTTGTTACCACTCGTAAAGAAGTTGCTTCGAAGATAACACTCTGCCCGAATCTACATATGAAGCCAAGCAAGTCGTCTGTCCTTTGGGATTGGAAGTACAGAAGATACACGCATGTCCTAATGATTGTGTCCTGTATCGTAATGAGTATGCCAATTTGGATGTGTCCAGTGTGCAAAGAGCCACGGTATAAGGTGAAGCGTGACGATCCAGGTGAAATAGATGGGGAGCGTAAGAAGAAGAGACCTCCAGCTAAAGTGTTGTGGTATTTCCCTGTGATCCCCCGATTGAAACGTATGTTTGCTAACAAAGCGCATGCCCAGATGATGCGTTAGCACAAAGAAGAGCGTAAGGACGACGGGATGCTTAGACACCCTGCAGATGGCTCACAGTGGAGGAAAGTCGGCCGGACGTGCTGACATTTCGAGATGAGGTGAGAAACATAAGGTTTGGGTTGAGTACCGATGGGATGAATCCTTCGGAGAATTGAGCAGCAGACCATAGCACGGCTGTTACACTATGTATCTATAACATTTCTCCATGGTCGTGCATGAAGCGAAAGTATATCATGATGTCGTTGTTGATCCAAGGCCCCAAGCAACCCGGAAATGACATCGATGTCTCACGAAACCATTGGTTGAAGATCTTGTGGCGTTATTGGGACGATGGTGCAAGGGTATGGGATGAGTACAAAAGGGAGTATTTCACCCTACGTGCATTGTTATTTGTAACAATCAACGACTGGCCTGCTCTCGGTAACCTGTCTGGCCTAATTGTCAAAGGATATAGAGCCTGCATCCAGTGCTTAGATGAAACGGACAGCATGTACCTAAAAAACTCTCGGAAGGTTGTGTACATGGGTCACCGTAGGTTTCTTCCTACGAGTCACCCGTTGCGGAAGAAAGGCAGGAAATTTAACGGGCAACCAGACCTTCGTGCAAGGCCTCAGCATCGTAGTGGGCCACGTGTTTTTGCTATGGTGAAGGATTTGAAAGTAGTATTTGGAAAGGGTCCTGGAAGCAAACATGTGCAGAATGAGGATGGTCAGGCACCCATGTGGAAGAAGAAGTCAATATTTTGGGACTTGCCTTATTGGGAAGTCATGGAGGTTCATCACTCACTTGACTTCATGCACATCACGAAGAATGTCTGCTTGAACCTGCTAGGCTACATAGATATGTACGGAAAATCGAAAGATACACTGCAAGCTCGGAAGGACCTTAAACTCTTGGAACTGAGGAACGACCTACATCCCGAAAAAAGAGGGAAAGGACAACATTACCTATATCCTGCGAGCTACACTCTAAGCAAAGAAGAGAAAAAAAGCATGATAGAGTTCCTGAACAGTGTGAAGGTCCCTTCCGGATACTCCTCGAATGTAAAGAGACTCATAAACACGAAAGAGAATAAAATCGTACACATGAAATCCCATGACTGTCTTGTGTTAATGACACAGTTGCTTCCAGTGGCTGTGAGAGGCATACTGCCCGAGTGGGTACGGGGGACAATCACAAAGCTGTGTTCTTTTTTCAACGCGGTTTCACAGAAGGTCATCGACCCAGATAAACTAAGTAAGCTGCAGGATGACGTGGTACAAAGTTTGGTTAGTCTTGAGATGATCTTTCCTCCTGCATTCTTTGATATTATGGTTCATCTCCTTTGTTCACCTTGTCAAAGAGATAGGTATTCTCGGACCGTGTATCTACACAACATGTTCCTTTCGAGAGGTACATGAGTGTGCTAAAGAAGTATGTCCGTAACCGTTCTCGTCCAGGAAGGATGCATTGCCGAGGGTTATGGGACGAGGAGGTGATTGAGTTTTGTGTGGATTACATTAATGATCTAAACCCGATCGGCGTCCTATATCACGCCATGAGGGAGGCTACGGGAAAAGGGACACTAGGGAGGAAAGCAATTGCATGCAATGATCTTCTTACATTTAAGCAAGTACATTTCACGGTTTTGAAACAATCAACCGTAGTGGCCCGTATGTCCTTGAGCACAAGAGTATTCTCGCCGCGATTTCCGGGAGGTCGAGGATTGGATAACAACTGAAGCACATGGATTCTTTTCGCGCTTGGTTACAAAAAGTATATCCTTTTGAAAGGGTCGGACAATGAGCAGTTTGTAACGCTTGGCTCGGGGACCATCTAGTGAAATCGTGACATTCAAGGGGTACGAGATAAATGGTTACACATTCTACACGGATCGGGATAACAAGAGCACCAACTGGAATAGCGGTGTCAGTATAGACGCCAAGACAACAAAGGCAAGGTGGATACATATTATGGTTTCATAGAAGAGATATGGGAGCTTGACTATGGACCTTTGAAGGTCCCACTATTTAAGTGCCAATGGGTCAAAGCCCGACTTCAAGCGGCGTGAAGGTCGACAAATATGGTATGACAATCGTGGACCTTACGCAAGTCGACTATAGCGCGAACCGCTTAGTCTCGCGAACGATGTGAGACAGTCTTCTACGTGATGGACATGTCAAGCAAACCTAAGAAGCGAAGGACAAGCGAAAGATTGTAGTACTAAGCCAAAGCGACACGTGGTTCTCGAAGGCAAGCGAAGGATTGTTGGAGTTGAAGGCGTCCACAGCACGAAGAAGAGTATAGTCGATTCGACGAGATCCCTCCTTTATTTGTGAATGTCGACATAAGCCTCCTCAATGACACGAGATGTGGATACTCCTTTCATACGTCGCGATCATAATGAAGGAACACTTGTAAAGACAAAATGCGTTACTACTTAAGATGTACCACTCTTGTATGAACTATGTATATGTAACACGGGTCTTGTCTTGTATGAAGTGTTTATTTGAATGAATGTAAAGTCACGAAAATGCGAATGAAACTAACGTGCTAAAAGCTTTTTTAAAAATTGTGAAATGAAACTGAAGTGCTAAAAGCCTTTTTAAAATTATGGAATGAAAGTAAAGTGCTAAAAGCCTTTTTTAAATTTTTAAATGAAACCAAGTGCTAAAAGCCTTTTTAAAATTATGGAATGAAAGTAAAGTGCTAAAAGCCTTTTTTAAATTTTTAAATGAAATGAAGTGCTAAAAGCCTTTTTAAAATTATGGAATGAAAGTAAAGTGCTAAAAGCCTTTTTTAAATTTTTAAATGAAATGAAGTGCTAAAAGCCTTTTTTTAATTTTTAAATGGCTGAAGTGCTAAAAGCCTTTTTTAAATTATGGAATGAAAGTAAAGTGCTAAAAGCCTTTTTTAAATTTTTAAATGAAACTGAAGTGCTAAAAGTCTTTTTTAAAATTATGGAATGAAAGTAAAGTGTTAAAAGCGGTTGGTACAGTAAAAAAAAGAAAAGAATGGCAAGGGGGCGCGAGCGGGGTTCGAACCGGGTTGGACGAGCCCGCACACTCAAACGCCACGCACTAGCCAGGGGGGAGGAAGAGATCTTATCGAGCGATCTGGGCACTATATTCTTTTTAATATAACCGGGGTAGCACTTCTACAAGCGGTTGGTATTAATAGCCGCTTGTAGCTTTCTCTCTACAAGCGGTTGGTAATATGAACCGCTTGTAGATTGCTCTCTACAAGCGGTTGGTAATACCAACCGCTTGTAGAAGTTCTCACACTACAAGCGGTTGGATCTAAAAACCGCTTGTAGAAATATTTTAGCGGTTTTAATACCAACCGCTTGTAAAGACATTCCACAGCGGTTGGTATTAAAACCGCTTGTAGAAGTGAGTTCCTTTATAAGGTAAAGAGACCAAATTTTTCTAAGTCCCCGCTCTCGGATCCGAAATTTTTCTAAGTCCCGCTCTCCAGACCTCTGTCGCCGCTTGCTGCCTCCTCTGTGTCTCCGATCACCTGCCATTGTCGCCTCGTCGAGACCAGCGCCGCCCGTCCTCGTCGACGCCGTGGTTGCCCTCCGCCCCAAGCGCCACTCCATCCCGGCGGCACTCCATCCCGGCGTCACTCCACCCCAGCGCCACTCCACCCCGCCGGCGCCACTCGATCCATCCCGGCGCCACTCCACCCCGCCGGCGCCTCCTCTGCCACCTCCCCGACGCCTCCTCCGCCACCAAGCCGTCGCCACACCGCCGCTACCCCGGAGGACCGAGGTACACCTGTGCACGCGTCGTCCTCCCTCTCTATTTCGGCTGCCCACAAGGTGTTCGGTGAAATGCCCAGTAGGTGTAAAAACGAGTTTTAATTAGTTTGCATATTTGTTTTGAGTCAGCTTGTGCTAGGAATGCCACGGACTATGTACATTGCGTTATTAGCTGATGTATATGTGAGGAGGAAGCACGTTAGACTCATGACCGAGTAAAGGGGGCGCAGTCAAGGCCCTGTATTCGTGGAGATGTGACCGAGTAAAGGGGGCGCAGGCATCATGGCTTGAGGAAGAAGATCAGTTAGTGTGGAATAAGAATGATTCATTATTTTTTTGTTAAGCAAATAAGTATTAGTGAATTGTATATGTATCATGTGAAATGTGGAAGTATATGTGAATTGTCAATTGTATATGTATTATGTCAAATGTGTAAGTATATGTGAATTGTCAGTTGTATATGTATCATGTGAAATGTGTTAGTATATTTTGAAGTCCAAATAATATTATATTTGTATAAGTATATGTGAAATTGTATATATATCATGCTTGTGTTGTAATATGTAATATGGTTGTTTATGTCAAAAAATTTTTGGAATTAGGATAGATGGCGCAACCAGGACGTGGTGACCCTACTTTCGATGCGGGAGAAGAGTTCTTGTTGGACTCCATCGCGCTGGGTAGCATCGAAGGTGATGCTAACTAACTTCCGCCGGTGAGGCCGTTGAGGTCGCAAATGATGAAGCCATTGATATTGGAGCCGCCCGGTCCGTGCTAATCGGTTCTCGCGAGGATGAGGTATAGCTAGAAGAATATAATCCTGTTGACAAGCTAAATAATCGCGATTCATTAATATAATACACTCTGACACGTTCATACATATGTTTGTGTATTTCAAGCCCCGTACATCGAGCAACCAACCCAAGCATCGGGGACCTAACAAGAAGCCATCCACAAAGCACGTCTTTACCGGCGTTAACAACGAAGGATGCGGTTGCCCTCTTTCAGCAGATTGGGCGTACAACAACGCTTGCGGTTATCACGTGAGGGATCAAGTCCCAATTAGCATCGGAAAATGGGCGAAGTTCCTCAAGCTACCAAGGACATGCTCGCACGATATTAAGGAAAATTTCACATTTCCTCAAGGGTTAGAAGATAAGGCCAAGAAATTCACTTTGAAGAAAATGGCAACCATGTTTCAGCGTGGAAGACGTCTCTCACCCCAAGTATGTGCGAAGGAGAAAGACCCGACTTCAACCAATTTCCTAAGTGGCGGATCACCGCAAGCATTCGAGGAGTACAATTTGTCAAGCAAGGCCGTGCCGCGAGTCGAAGAACAAGGCCAATTCACGGATGAAGAAATACCACCACCATCTTGGCTTGGTGGATACGTCAAGGCTGCATCAAATGGGAGAAGCGGAAGCGAATTAATGGCGAAGGACATCACTCGGCTACCACTTTGTGGGAAGAGCGCTGCGCAATTGGTTCATGGGTCACGGGGAGCCTTTGGATGATGGCAGCTTGGTGATGGCACCAGAGTGCAAGAGGTGGTCAAAGGATTGTACAAGCCGCCGGCGATCTCGAGGCGAACGCGTTCGTGCGGATAGGGAGAATGACGCGCTAACACATGCCCTTCAAAACCACGAGCACCGGGATGACACGAGGTATGGGAAAGCATCGCCGTGGAAGTATGGTTTCGCCAAGGATCTGGTCAGACAGAGCCGCAGAGAAGCAAAGCAAGAGAAGCATATAAAGTGTACCAATTGGAACAAGAGCTTAGAGCAACCCAAAGCTAGCATCGGCGACATAATTGCGCAACAAGTGCAGATTACCTCGGCAACCTTCGAGGACTAGGTCCGAGCAATCAACAGGATGTCGTGGTCAGCCCCTCCGGCGGCGGAGTAGCTCTGGCCCACGGGGCCCCTCAAGCGGAGAACTTGCTGGCAGTTACCCGTGGATGACATAAGGGTTCGCGCGCGATGTGAGCTATCGTTGATGCGCGTAACCTCTCCATCAAGGTGGCTTAATGCATGGCATTTCCAGTAGAGCAGGGCCAGATGTTTCATTGCAACGAGATACCCTCGGGTTACTCGAAGGTCGCGGTGGAGGAGGTCTTGAGCGGTTGTGAACTTAACCTCGATATTCCGAGGCGACGGCGTGACCAAGCTTGGACAAAGGCCCACAAGATATCATCCTCTGCGCAAAGCGGTACATCATATTTCGAGATGGTGTGGGCGTCATCTCCACCACGGCAACCCCTCCTCCAACATCACCTCCACGCAATGTCTCGCGCAAAAACAGAGCACGCCCACCACCCGCTCCATGCGAAGCCCTACTCCGCCACCACCATCTCAAACAAAACAAACCCCCCCAAGAAAACCACGCCTCCACCATCTCCTCCAAGGAAGAAGCTCTCTAGCAGAAAGGCTTCTCCACCTGCTCCTAAGAAGGCGTCCTCCAGTCAATCAACAAAGATAAAGGAACCTCCAAAGAGGGCATATGATATGACTAATGAGGAGAGTGACACGGTCAGGAAATCAGAAGTGGCTGCACACTTCACAAAAAAAAAGCCAGAGCCAAAGAAGGTACGAATTGATCCAAAAGCGGCGCAACACTTCGCGACATGCCGTGCAAAGCCGCTGCCTGTGTCGTCCAACTATGAACGGACAATAATAAAGGCTACATAGAAGAATAAACGTGGTCGCAGCCGCAAAGAAGAAGATAGACCAAGCTCGGGAGAACCTCGAGAGGTTTATGAAGGAGGCAGAATCGGCCCACAACCGCAGGCTCTTGGATTACTAGATGATCTTCCAATGGCAGAGGTCAAATGGCAATATCGGTTGGGCGGGGGTGATTGACCCTAAAGAGATAAAGGATCGCCAACCAAGATGCGGCAATTTCACGAATGGTACATGATAGAGTCCGCTCAAGGAAGAACGATGTTCCCCCTCCGTTTCAAAGAAGAAGATTTCTATCGCGGGGACAACAGCATATGGCTCGAATTCGAGGACTTCTACAATTTTTACCATGCCGACTCCATCAACGTGTCTCTCATGATTTCTTTGGTGCTGTAAGTGTCAACCTCATACCTTTACCGTGTGCTTCCTCGTACAATAAAATTGCATCTCTTAAACTTATACCTTTTCTATGTAGAATGGAGATACAACGATGTAGAAAAGAGAGCATCTTCAACGTGGGCTTCATCGACCCAGAGATTGTTAACGAGTACGTCTTTGGATTGACCCATGGCCGAAAGGACATTGAAGATTACATTCTCGATGCATTCTTGGGACAGCACTACAAACCGTACATACTTCTACCCTTCAACCGCATGCGTATATATACAACCTCTCGTTCTTATATTTTTCAAGGCATTGATAATACTACTAGCTAGAGTTACATATATATATGTTGCAATACATGAATAGGTTTCACTGGATCTTCTTGTCATCAAGCTTGATAGCGACGGATCATTGTTCAAGACTCAAAAGGACTCCTAGAGAAAAATATCAATATATCATTGACACCTTAAACAGTATATAGCACATATATATATATATATACGATAGTTTTCCTTACTATATATATTGAAATACCTTGCTAATTCCAACTCTGATAATTACTATTCGTACTAACGCATCACACAGGGCATTCGCAAAGTTTGAAAGAAGCACCAAGGAGATTTCGAGAACGAATTTGATGTACAAATAAGCACTCGAGTACGTATAAAGAATATTAATATGTCGTAATAGCTTTTTCATCCCAATAATAATTGTATTTTTTCAAATTTCATCGCAGGTTCTACAATGCACGGAAGGAAACAACTTATGTGGCTATTATGTGTGCCACTATATGCAATGTATTACCCACGGCGATCTACCGACAACCAACGCCGAGGTAGTGTACTATTGAACATGTCAATTTCTTAGTACTTACACAATTTAATTACATGTCCAGAGATTTATTTACTTCCCGCTTTGTTAGCCCAACATCGATGTGCAAGGCGTGATCCCGCCGCACCGGGTTGTAGCAATCCAAGAACAACTCATCGGCTTTATTGTCGATTTAGATTGTATCCACCAAAGGCGAGTTCCACACAAATGGTCCAACTTGTCCCGATATAAGGACGGTGAACTCGACATCATCATCGACCAAGGCCGCACAGAGAGCGAGCGGACGCAAGAAATGAGCTCAAGATTCCCTTTTATTCTTTGAAACTTGTAAAAAGTGGCTTATTATTTCATGTGTTCATCAACTTGTTCATTTTTAGTCTATTAAGTTCATATTTTCTGTAATTATTTGAATGAGTACGCATGACTAATATATATTTAATTATTGTGTCAAAAGAACTCCTGTAGATCTATTTATTTTCATTGTCAAAATCTATATCAAAAACCCCTCCGAAAAACATATTCTATATTAAATATAATCAAAACGTTGTGCTGTCAGCCTTTTCACAAGCGGTTGGTAACTACAACCGCTTGTGGAGAGAGCCTCTCCACAAGCGGTTCTTAATACCAACCGCGTTTGGAGAGAGCCTCTCCACAAGGTAGAAGTGTCCAACCAGAGGCGGTTCAGGGAACCGCTTGTGATACCCGACGGGGTATCACTCGCTGTTGCTTACAAGCGGTTCTAAAACCGCTTCTGAAAGCGGTTTCGAACTGCTTGTGCATGCCCGATCTGTGGCAGTGTAGGCTAGCTCCCTGAAACGTCAGCCTACGTCAGTCCAGACCCCCTATATAGGTCAAGCAAGGCACGATCGCATAGTAGTATAGTACTCCAGAGTCCGGACCAGAAAACATGGGTTCTTCGTTCTGGTTCCGGTGTGTGCTCCGAGCAGCAACATTCGCCTGCTTCCTCGCCGTTGGCACCCGCGCCTATCCATTATGCGCGGATTCCAGTGAGTACACAATATATGCACCATATCCACGATAGTTTTGCTTTCTAGCAATTCATTATATGTAGTTCTATTATATGCCTTGATATATCTGCTGCAGTCTGACATATCATGCACTAACTTGGTTAATTTGCTCGTCTTCTGTGTCTAATGTACGTGCGTGCAGGGGCACCTACCGCTCTAAACGTGACACTCACGTTACATCCCACGCGGCGGCGGCGGCGGTGCTGCGGCGTCGCCATGACGCCACGGTGCACGACCAGTTCCGCGAGATGGGTGTGCCGGACGGTGGATGCGCCGGCGCAATCAAGTCCATCCTTTGTGCGGTAGAACCTGCTTTCCTTGCTACATAATTTCCCTTCACGTCGTGTTAATTAGCAACAGCAGATAGCTCGGCCTCCGGTTCAATTTCATGTTTGTAATCTTTCAAAAAAAAATTCATGTGAACGTGTCTGTCTAGCACAAC
The DNA here is from genome assembly GCA_036346375.1 of Guadua angustifolia. Classification (NCBI taxonomy): domain Eukaryota; kingdom Viridiplantae; phylum Streptophyta; class Magnoliopsida; order Poales; family Poaceae; genus Guadua; species Guadua angustifolia. The sequence continues at coordinate 27,916,143 of CM070522.1, read as the reverse complement.
AAAATGCTTTCATACTATATAATTTTATTTTTTATATATATATTATGATATAATATCGTAGCCAAATTCTTGTGTTGGGACCATAAAAAAAAAATCAAAAACGACCTCATGGATGGAGCAAGTTAGTGCCGAAGTCACTTTGGCGGACGAGATCAGTCACGATCCTTTGGGTCTTTAGGATTCTGATCCTTTAGACCATCCGATCGGACTTTATCGGTTTAGATCGAGTAAAAACCACTGTATAAATTTTTTACTGTTTAAAAGTACTGTTCATCAGAGGTCGGTTTAGTTTTTTACTCGGACAAGAGTACGTTGACGTCCGGTCAGACGCACCTGTGAAGAGCCAACAAACATGTTGGCCGGGCTTGCGCGGGACATATCGGTGGTGGGGAAGAGGGCTAGAGAGGGGCGGTGAGTTGGATCTGGCGCTGTCGGTGACGGAGCGGTCGATTGATCGGCGAAGAGCGTGGATCGAGGGCCGAGAGGAGGGAGCGGTGGTAGCGTTGAAGGCAAGGCCGGTGGCGATGGGGGCGGATCGCCTTCTCTTCTCCTTTTGCTGGGTATCCAGGTTAGGGTCGAGTTGACCTTTGTACCTTACAGTTTTCTTCGATAGGTTTGTGTATCAGGATTCATCATTTCGTTGTTCCCCGTTAAACCCCGGTGGCGTGGCGTGGTGGAGTGGCGACCCGATGTGATGGCGTGGCGAGAGGATGCAAGGAGGTTTGGGGGAGAATGGTGTAGTGGGGTACGACGGTGAGGATGGCCGTGGTGGTGGGGAGGAAGGGGGCTGCCGGCGGGAGAGGAGCCGAGGCGACTTGGCGCTGCTGACGAGTTGGAGAGAGGTCTTGCCGCCACACGACCTGCGAGAGGCTGATGAGTGTCATGATCAAGCCTACCTGTCTAGCGTGGCACCGAGTTACGCCATGTGGACCGTGGAGTCCGGCTGAGCCCATGTAAGCTTTGAATGTGAGTAAGACAACAGGCTTAGCGTGCTCGCAAGTCGGAGGCAACGAAGAATGATCCGATCTCTCGACCCCAATTATCCTTCTTCCCCCAGTTTCCTCTTTCCCAGCTCAATCTTCTTCTGCATTACCCTAAATACCTAAGGTACGTTATTAGCAGGACCGTTACAGGTAGCCCCTGGTGTTTGATGTGGGTGCCACGAATCTTTCGAGATCAAATAGTGGGGGATGTGCGGTACCTCTTCTTTCACTCCAGATTCCTTTCCCCTGCTTATGCAGAAATCAAAAGGTATAGGAATCCTTGTAACGCATGCAACCACATCCAGTGCACAGTGAAGTTGCTTACATGTTGTAGATAAATGGTTTATAGATTAGGCTTTTTATGATACATCATACATCATTGAAAAGTTGCTAACAACAGCACTTTACTGCTGTATTTAGCATATTAGCTAGGAAAACAAATTGCGTTATAAATTAAATCTCCTGGAGTTGGGTGTGATGGACCGCCTTTTTCAGGGGGTGCGTATAAATACCTTCACAACTACCCAGAAATTTAGCTGTAGGTAACCAAGTGTACATTGTTAGACATTAAAGCAAAAGCAGCTGTTTCTTAGATAAATTACGAGTCTAACGGCCAGAGTTTTACAAAAGGTGTGGCTGGCACCAATACATTACAAAAGAACCACAGGAAAGCCTGAGCAACTAGATCGAGGCCTTTAGAACCAAACGCTATCGCCATCGATGCCTTCCAGGTAGTCGTCGTCTTCATGAAAGTCTAAGGGAGAGGTAGGAAGCAAGGGTGAGTACACGACGGTACTCAACAAACCACACGGAAAATTCTGAATACTACATGTACAGAGTTTCAAAGAATTGGCACTAGTTTTTAGTATTTGGTGGATGCATGAGTTTAAATCAAATTTTACATTACATTTGAAACACAAACCATTAACAGCATCAACATTTTGTTTGCAAAGTTTAGATTACGACAAATTCATGATTAAAACTAATTAAGCTCAGTTACAGGAATCACCCTAAATTAACACAGCTTCGTTAACCGAAAGCACGGCGTATTCGAATACCATTTAGATCACTCTGCAGAGCTACTCAACTTTACGCACAAGATATCTACAGTCATTAGTGCCACGCGATTAACATGCAACCTATATGCATGCGGCCCGACTGAGATTAACATAACCTTTCATTGGATTTCCCCTCTTTAGGTCCTACCCAGTAGGTTACGAGGATCCACAGTCTCCAGGACCCACTGGCCACAGTGGGAGACGCGACCTGGTCGCTGCGGATACTTACTGTTGTGAGAACCGGCAATGGCGACGCCATTCCGTTCCACCCCGATTGCTAGGCGATCCATTCTTCCAAGCGAGAATGGTAGCTTCCACCCATAGGTATTCCAAGGGGAAATACAATATACCGGGCTACGTTGGATCAGATCAACAAAGCTGACCGGCCCAACTTATGGTTGAGAGAGAACTGAAGTTATTTACTTTGCCCAAGCTGGTTAATCCTTAAATGCCAAAGACACAGCCCAAATCACACCACAAACCCCGGTACCACTGTACCCATTACCAGACCACACCTGGGCTTGTCATCGGTTGGGGGTCGGGCCAGCATCCACCTTCCGTGGTACGCCCAACACTGCCCCCCTAACCGTAGCAGTTTTTGAAAAGCACCCCGAGTCACGACTCGGGGGTTTTGAACCATAGTTTGTATTTAGGAAAGATTATTATACCTAACCTACGGAGGTTCATTAATGATAACCTAAGCATAACAAGTGAATAAGACATAATCAACATGGTTTTAACAAGGAATAGGTTTTAACTAATCAAGTCATTCCAAATTAGCTCCTTTTTAGTTCCCTAATAGCAGACAAAGATGCAATAGCAAAATATATAATAATTGTACGGAAAGTGGGATCAACATGTTCAAGGGGTGCGGCTTGCCTTGCGAGGTTGAAGGCTCTCCTAGACGGAAGTCGCTATAGTCGACGTAGTCGTGGTCGGCTCTGAACTGCTCCTGCTCCTGCGGCGGCTCCACGTACAGCTCCGACTCTGTGTACTGCTCCGAAGTCGAATCTAGCGCGAAAAAGCAATTCCGATAAATAAACAAATAAAAACAACAAAAGGAAGAAAAACGGAAAAGAAATTCGGGGAGGGAACGGCCGAAAAAGAACTCAGGGGTATTTTAGGAATTTTCTAGACTCGATAAGGCGAAATGGAGGTCATTTTTGGACTCAATGGCTCGAACGGGTCAAGAATATGTATTTTTGGCTATTTTTGAATTTTTTTGGGGGAATTTTTGGGGATTTTCTGGAATTTTAAATAAATTAAAAACCCGAAAATCAAAATAAATTTGAAAAAGGGGTTTTTGAAACTGGGCGCAAGATTGCTTGGGCTCGCCACTATATGCCCAGGCGCCTGACCACGACGGAAGCATGCACTGCAGTTGGTAAACCAGGGGGTGAAGCTGAGGCTAGCAGGCGGGCTTGGCAGCAATGGGAGGCGTGACAGGCGGGCCCATGAGAGAGAAAGGAAGAGTCGGCGAGGCTAGCGGCGGAGCGAGCCGGCCGGAGCTGAAGAAGACGAGCGGCGACCGGCCGGAAGAAATAGCGGGGGAGGGAGAGCTCACCTCGGTGAGACTGGGGCGAGGAAAAACGGGGCTGGGGAGGCGCTATTTATAGCGGTGAGGCGGGCGGAAGGAGGACGGCAGTGGGTGGAGATTTTCGCGGCGACTGACGACGAGACGGGGTGGCCTGATCTTGAGGCGGTGGCGGATAGGTCTTGTGACGACGCCGCATGGCGCAGTGTCCGTGGCGAGGAAATATGGGCGGGAGCAATTGGCGCTGAAGCTGAGGCGGGGCGGGCGACATCAACGGCGCCAGGGACGAAGAGGATCCGGGCAGAACGGGGTCACAACGGACGGACCGGGCAGAACGGCGCAACGCGTCGGCGGACCGGGTCGACAAGCGTCACGTCAGGGCGGGCTAGGCCGAGCGGCAGAGCAGGTCGGGGACGAAGCGAAGCGGGCCAGCGTGGAGCGAGGATGGGCTGGGCCGGAACGGGGTGAGGCCCAACAGGGAAAGGAGAGGCGGCTCGGGGCAAGGACGGCGGTCGGGGGTGAAGGCGGGAATGCCGAAAAGGGAAAGCGGAAAGGCGAGGGGATTTTCCCGAAACAGAAAGAGCTCAGAAAAAAAACCGAATAAACTCGAAATAAAACCTAGAAAATTCAAAGAAAATCAAATTAAATCCAATTAAAGCCAAATAAATCCCTTTTGAATTTTCGAGGTGTTTCATTGGGCTTCAGGATTTCAATGAGTTAATTGAACAATATGTGGTTCAATGAAATTTGAAGCACAAGTGGGAATCTACCACTTGAAGTACATACATGCTTTGATTCTTTACTCATGCAATATCTTCTATTACATTGTGTTACGTTAAGCTTTGTTAAAAAAACAAGACCTACCACATTAAATATTGAAATGTATGCTTACATCACTTTGTTTTCCACATTCAGAAATGTAATATATTTGCCGCTGAGCTGTTCAACACTGGGTCAAAGTCCCAGAAGGTTCCCCTCTTGTGCAATTCTGCGTATGAGGGAAGTTCTTCCCAATCCGAGGACCCCAGTCATATCATGGATGACTATTGTACGCAAGTTTGGAGATATTGCAAAAATATACCAATATTGAACTCTCCTTTCCAGTCTTCTGTTCAAGAAAATGCAGGCCTTCCTAGTTCACCATCCAAGCTAAGCGATTTTTGGCAGTCAGTAAATGACTTCTGTGCTTCGTTTTCTGGCTCACCCCATGACCAGTTGGTATGCTTCAATGGACATGGAGTTTCATTTAGCACTAGAGAGACCACTTCACTCTCTCCTAAAGGGATGTGCCTTGAGAATATTGGCAATGGATCTTACAATAACATGGTTCCACACCCTGATGGGTCCAACAAAGCCTTCTTTTCCAATCAACGTGGAATTATATGGTTGGCCACTATCCCCGAGAAAGGATTGCGACGAACTCTGCAACTTGATCAGAGGAGCCTTTTTCTCAATCTCACTAATATTGATTATTTCAATTCGGAGCATGGACTTGTGGGCATGGAAATCCATCCAGAGTTTGCAACCAATGGCCGCCTCTTTGTTTCTTATATTTGTGACCGAACAAAGTCCCCAGGTTGTGCTGGAAGGTGTTCTTGTGACTCTAATGTGAGGTGTGATCCATCAAAGCTTGGTTCTGATAATGGTTTCAAACCTTGTCAGTACCAACTTGTTGTTTCAGAGTATCATGCAAAGGACTCCTCATCAGAAAATTCTGTGGTATGTATTTGTACGTCTTGTGTACATAATATTATATACCCTACAGTTTATCTGTTCCCAATTGAATATTATGACTTTGCTTTGCCAGGGAGCATATGCTGATCCATCTGAAGTTAGGAGGATTTTTACCATGGGATTACCGTATGTGTCAAGTCATGGCGGTCAATTACTTTTTGGCCCTACGGACGGTTACCTATATCTCATGACTGGGAGCGGTGGGAAGAAAGGAGAACCTAGTGATTTCTCTCAGAACAAAAGGTCGCTATTGGGAAAAATCTTGAGGCTTGACATTGATCAGCTGCCAAGTAAGTTCTGTGTTTATATATCCATTGTTTCTTTCGTCTTGTTTAAGTTTGATTGGTATTCATCTGAAATTAGTTTGTGGTTATCTTCCTTGAAAATATGATCTCTAGTTAAGGCCATGTGTGTTATTGCTTGCTTTCCAGGTCCAAGTGAAATCGCTAACCAAGGCTTATGGGGTAACTATTCCATTCCAAATGACAATCCATATGCTGAAGATGGTGATTTACTACCAGAAATTTGGGCCCTGGGCCTTAGAAATCCATGGAGATGCAGTTTTGATTCCAAGAAGCCTTTCTATTTCTATTGTGCAGATGATGGCCAGGTATAATTACAACGATCTTTGAGGAAAACACCTTCAGTAGACAAGCTACCCACAAAAATACAGTGTTGTTCACAATGCATTTATTTGACTTTGACGAAAATTTTTGTTGCAATAAGAAAAAAGGATCATATCGGATGCCATTTTGTACTCTCTTTCTAATCCCACCTTTGCTCCAACTTGGCAGCAAGATTTTTCAATTTCAGCACTGAGCTCTGTTGGCCATATACCTAATAGTTTGCCCTACCTGTTTTTCTAACATTATGATCTTTAAGTATACAGGAACAATACAAAGTTGTAGATTTGCTCTCGAAGGGTGGAAACTATGGATGGCATGGACATGAGGATCCCCAAAGAATGGGTAGCGCAGGAAACAACTCATATACCCTTTCTGCTGACTATGGGAAAATTCAATCTGCACAACTCATTGGCGGTTATGTTTATCGAGGTTCTGCCGACCCCTGCATGTATGGAAGGTATTGATGGTTCCTTTTTATTCAATAACTATAAAGTGAATACATAGAGCTCTAGAAGGTTCTACCTACCTTTGACTTAAAGGGGATCAGTGGGGTCTTGTACACATGATAACCTTATATTCTACCACTAAGTTGCATGGCTGTCTTCACTCAATTACTAGAATGTTTTACCTTATGGGTTTCCACATGATCATATCGCATCTGCCAGCTAATGTGCCTACATAACCGCTACTATTCTGATATGTATGCATCTGCCATGGGCACCGGCACGGAGACCCCGCCTAGCAGTGGGAAGTTTGTCTTCACTACCATCCCCTTCAGCTTTTCCAAGATAACCGCTACTATTCTGATATGTATGCATCTGCCATGGGCACCGGCACGGAGACCCCGCCTAGCGGTGGGAAGTTTGTCTTCACTACCATCCCCTTCAGCTTTTCCAAGATAACCGCTACTATTCTGATATGTATGCATCGCCATGGCACCTAAGACGGAGACCCGCCTAGCGGTGGGAAGTTTGTCTTCACTACCATCCCCTTCAGCTTTTCCAAGATAACCGCTACTATTCTGATATGTATGCATCTGCCATGGGCACCGGCACGGAGACCCCGCCTAGCGGTGGGAAGTTTGTCTTCACTACCATCCCCTTCAGCTTTTCCAAGATAACCGCTACTATTCTGATATGTATGCATCTGCCATGGGCACCGGCACGGAGACCCCGCCTAGCAGTGGGAAGTTTGTCTTCACTACCATCCCCTTCAGCTGTTCCAAGAAGACTCCCATGCCCTGCGATGACTCCGCCAGCAGTCCTCTTGGCGACATGTATTCGTTTGCTGAGGATAACAAGAAGGACATCTTCGTCTTGGCGGGCAATGATGTCTACCGAGTGAGTGGTGCCCTGTTTTTTGTCCCCTGTTTTTTCCTAGTGGTGTGGTTGTGTGTAGTTCTGTGTTTAGTGAAGTGAGTGGTGGTTAGTTGTGAGGTTTTTCGGGTCTAGTTTATTCTCTAAAAAACAGGCCAAACCATCTTTTTTCTTCTTAATAAACTTTGCGATAATCCTCTTACTGCTCTTTAAAAAAAAAAGTGTCTACCGAGTTGAGGAGCCTAGCCTTTGCGGCTATACTTGTCCCACGGCAAATCATTCCATGAGGAACGGACCAACGCCTCCTGCAATACACAACGGAAGTAACGGAGCATCCTTTTGGGGAATAATAGTGAAGTATGTCTTGGGATCAGTGCTGGTAGTTTTGCTTGCACTTGCAGGTGAATACTCACGGGCTTGTGTCCTGGGATCAGTACTGCAAATCCTTGTCCTGTTGCAACAGGAATAACTGCTTCAATTCGGTAGGCAGCTGGCAGGCAAGCACAAACGGCATGACCAATACACTACCACCAAAACCAGGACCAGTCGATCGGCATGGGAGTAGTATTGAACTTGCTACAAGCTTTGTAACGCAAGTAGCGAGTGACGTGACCTTTGGGCGTTTGGCCTTGACGCTTGTGACTCTGGCTGTTTGCATGGGCCGACCGGGTGGGGCAGGCCCCATTATACCCCCCCACATGGCTCTGCCACTGAATATGGACAGAGGGAAAGTAGAAGGGAGCGATCACTGTCCTGATGTCGGTCCGGAGGGCAGTTCTGTACGTCTTGTTTGCCGCCAGATCAATACGTGCCTCGATCTTCATTGTCCGATTCTCTTCCTGTGTACAAATAAAATGCCCATCTTCCCGTGCTCGTCCTTGGGCCGTGGGGCGTCACGTGTACCTCGATTTCTATTACGAGCATGGTTGATCCAAAGAATCGAGAACCAACAAACAGAATCATCTATTCGTGTGATTGTCATCCAAGATTGTTGCAACAAATATTGTCAAAAAGAGGGCTCCTGCTGTATCTTGCGAGCACTTAGCACCAAACCACAAATGAAAATACTTATTGCAACAAAAAATTGCTCTCATGCAACAAATAAAAAATGCAATCGCATCAAATTCCTGTTGCGGCAATAGTTGAGAAACCAAATTGCAATAAAAATATTACCTTTGTGCAACGCACCAAAAACATTAGGGCAACAAATACTTTTTGTGGCAAACTCCGAGAAAACACATTGCAACAAAATTGAACAACTCGTATAGCAATCAATAAATGCGTTGCAACATTTCAAGAAAATAATTGCAACAAAAAGCCTGCACGAGTATTAAGTGTAGTTCTCTCTAGTAATTGGAAATTCAATGGTATAAACAACACATTTATGAGTAAATAGTTTCTTCCCATACACAATTTGTCTTGGTTCTCGTGTTAGAGTCGACTCTAGATTAAGAGACGGCTCAACTTTCTATACGCATCCTCTCTCATCCACATCATTTTTTATCCTACGTGGTAAAGCTTAGAGACTGCTGACATGTACCATTGTACATGCTCTAAGTTTGTAATGTATATTTATAATGGTTTTTTTTATAAATTTATAGTGTATTTCATATTCCAATGCAAAATTAGGATAATGTTTTTTCTATACCTCTAATAAATATCTATCTTTACTTTATATTCTTTGTATGCATGCATTGAATATAGTGCTTAGTGATAATAATTAGGGCTAATCTATTTATTTTCAACATCTTTCTTGGTTAATGTGCCAAGAAGAAATACACCTCATAAACTTGGACGACGGAAGATAATAATTAGGGCTAATCTATTTATTTTCAACATCTATCTTTACTTTATATTTTCATTTTTTACGAGGGAAGATAATAGCTGCTTTAACTAGGATAGAATGCCTTAAAAAAACTAGGATAGAAAATATCAGAAAGAGCTAGATAACAAGAGCCCAACAAGAGATGATGACTAGGATCACATCAGCAGGAGCAAGATAACAACTAGTCACACACACACACACATGCCTTTGAACCAACAATGTTCAATTTGTTCCTTTTTTGTTTTATTTCAAAAATTAAATCTTGTTGCCAAATCATTACACAAGAAATGTTTTCACCTTGCAAGGACTCGAGCAATGATCACAAACATCAGCTTCTTCTTGTCTCAGCTGTAGTAAACCCAAATGACTTTCAAAAGTTTATGTAGCGAATGAAGGAAAACATGGGAAAGATATATATGGCTTGCTTAATGTGATGGAATCATTAATAGCACACTAGGACATTGCTATTATCTGGTCACTAATTCTCGCACATTCCAAGGAAATGCTGAGTCATTCAGCAATGAGGATCGATGAGTAATAGTTTCAGCCAGGGCCCAGGGACCAGTACGAGTGCACACTACATACACAACCAGCCAAACAGAAATTTGTATGCATGCATCCTGTGAAGCACCTGATCATAAATCATAATGGCAAGTGCCATATGGTACTGAGTACTACACTGAAACATAATCATCATTTGGTGATGCAAGCAGATGCGGAGCCGAGCTGAGCGCAAAGAAACAATTGTGCTATAGCTAGAAACAAACTGAATATCAGTTACCTTTTCTACTTACTTCAAACCAGACGTTAATAGTGCTGGTTTGGTTTCTCCTAGACAAATCTCGCCGGTGGATCCAATAAGTAGAGACCCGGAAGGAAGGAAGCAAAAGATAAGTAGAGACCCGGAAGGAAGGAAGCAAAAGATCAGAGTGCACAGCTAATTAGGGCTCGTTTGGCACCTAGTGAATTCAATTGAACAAGACTCCACAACCAAACTGTAACAACACACACACACACACCCAACCCCTACAAATACAAGTTTATCAGATTACCTAAAACATGAGAATACCAAGTGCATCTACCTAAATCCATGTAAATTCGAAAGAAAACCCTACCATGTAAAGTCGAAAGCTCAGTTTATCATATTACCTAAAACATGAGAATACAAGTGCATCTACCTAAATCCATATAAAATGGTTGAACCAAAGCCTACTCAGTGAGTTTGTGATGACACCAGAAAAATCAAAATCAGGAAAGTACATAAGCACCACAAAAATTGAAGTGAATTTTTGAACAAAAAATTCCAACATTATAATACCTTGGAATTCAGTTTGTTCTAAACATGTGAAAAAATGGAAAGAAGTTGGCAAAAATAAGTACCTGTGCACTAAGAAATCGAAGGGCAGCAATCTCAGCAAATGTTACACCACCAATAAAGACAACCAAAACCAGATAACGATGATCAACCCTAGAACAAATAAACATGTTCATTAATTTTTTTTAGCTTTCTTCCATTTTACATATTATCTCACTCTCCTAGTTCTAATGCTACATCCAGTCATACACCACATGGTAAACTAGCATGATAAACTTACCATCCAGATCTTACTGTATGCTAAACAAGGCGAATACTAAGAGGTGCATATCCAGAAAAGATATATGATATATCACTAGCGCTGAGATTGAAAATAAGCAGGTGAATAATAATTTTTTAAGACTGAAGCAGGACGATGCACGATATCTAATACGACACCAATGATTAGGTGCAACATTGATTTAACTTATCTGCTTAGCATTCACAAATCACAAATATAAAAACAAAAGGTTCCCTTCCTGACTCTGTTCTTGAACTCCAAATTCACATTCGTTGAGACAGAAGGAGCTAACATTCTACTATTCCAATGACAGAAGTCCAAACTCAAATAATTAAGCAGATTATGATAATTGATAATAACCAAGCAACTAAAAATCTTCCCACCAAGACATTGCAAACATAGGGCAGACAGATCCACTTAAACATATCCACTAAAAATCTTAAGAATGTTCATGATTCACTGTGAATAAGAATAAGAATGTTCATGATTCACTTGAACTCGTTGCAAAAGATCAGCATGGTCAAATTCCATATTAGTGCAAAAGATCAGTATGGTCAAATACCATACTCGTTGCAAAAGATCAGTATGGACTCGATGCAAAAGATCAGTATGGTCAAAAAAATGATACGATCAAATGTGTGTGCAAAACATTCGGCATTTCAACTGGATTCAGCTATTGAACTATTGCCATATTCTTGAAATTCTAATAATCAATTTTCAGCCAGCAAAGAACAGATCTGAGAAGCAACAGCTCTACAAACCTACAGCACCGGGTTGAGCAAGACTAGGTACAACAGATCTGAGAAGCAACAAATATGTTGATTCACTTGCAACCCTAGCACAAATCTTCACCTTCTCTCGCACCTCAGCACAAATCTTCACCTCAGCACAAATCTATGCACCAGATCTATGAGAAAAAGGGGTCGATGAAACCTAGCGAGAGGAAGAGAGACTGGGAAGAGGAAGAGGAAGAGGACAAGCTAACCGAGGAGACACGACGCTGGGGTAGCAGGAGATGTCGCTGGGCTGGTCGCATCGTCATCGAGATCCCAAAGCAGGCGACGCGGGCAGAGGCGACGTCGCGAGAGCAGTCGACGCGAGCGGAGGCGACGTCGCGAGAGGAGGCGACGCTCGGGAGAGGAGGCGATGCGGGCGGAGGCGACGCTTGGGAGAGGAGGCGATGCGGGCGGAGTCGCGAGAGGAGGCGCGACGCGAGGGGGAACCCTAACCCGACCTGAGGACGAGAGGAAATTTCCCCAGCGGAAACAGCGCGGAATGGGCCAGAGTTTTCTCGTCTCGTGGGGTTCCAAACACGATTTTCAGCGGACCGGAGAAAATCAGCCCAGCGGATTTCCATCCCCGAGAATGGGCCGGGATCCCAGCCAGGTTTGGGGTATCCAAACGAGCCCTAAAAGTAGTACTATAAGTTTGTAATGTATATTTTTAATGGTTTTTTTATAAATTTATGGCGTATTTCATATTCCAATGCAAAATTATGATGATGTTTTTTCGATACCTCTAATAAATATCTATCTTTACTTTATATTTTTTGTATGCATGCATTGAATATAGTGCTTAGCGATAATAATTAGGGCTAATCTATTTATTTTCAACATCTTTCTTGGTTAATGTGCCAAGAAGAAATACACATCGTAAACTTGGACGACGGAGGAATTACCGTGCAACATGCTATCTATTCATGTGATATATGGACATTTTTATTGCCTTGCTCTTAAACCATCATCTGCGATATTGTGATAATGCTTTTCGTTTTATTGCCTTGCTCTTAAACCATCATAAGTGTTAAAAGGGTAGAGAATACATCTCACCTAACAAAGTTTTAGACCAGGGGAATTAATGCAGTGGATAGGAAGAGTAGTCCAGAGTTCAAGAGACATGAAGTTTAATTTAGAGGGGGTTAAATAGATACATATGAATTAGTAATGATCATATGACAACATAGAAATCCGGTAGAAATGCCTTCTGTATTGATTCTGTCTCAAATCTTAACAACAAATTAAGATAACTTTAGTGCAACTGTAATTAACTAACTAAATCACATCCATATGGAAAAAAATGAGGCCCCTAACTTGGTGGGGCCCTGTGCGATTGCCCACTTCGCACATGCTTGTGGTACGGGCCTAAAGAATCCCATCTCCCACAGTCCTACTCTGTAGTACCCCATGGGGCATGGGCCCCTGACCAGTGACCCCTGTATAAAGAAGGTCACAGGCAAGGGCGCAAGGCACGATCGCATAACACCCCAGAAAACATGGGTTCTTCGTTCTGGTTCCGGTGTGTGCTCCGAGGCGCAACCTTCGCCTGCTTCCTCGCCGCCGTCACCCGCGCCTATCCATTATGCGCGGATTCCAGTGAGTACACAGTATATGCACCATATCCACGATAGGTTCTGTTTTCTAGCAATTCATTATATGTAGTTCTATTTTCTGCCTTGATATATCCGCTGTCATGCACACACTTGCTTTAAATTGCTCGTCTTCTGTGTCTAATGTACGTGCGTCGGTGCGTGCAGGGACACCTACCGCTCTAAACGTGACACTCACGTTCTGTCCCACGCGCGGCCACGGTGTGTGTTGCGACGCCGCCGCGGACGCCACGGTGCACGACCAGTTCCTCGAGATGGGTGTGCCGGACGGTGGATGCGCCGGCGCAATCAAGTCCATGCTTTGTGCGGTAGAACCTGTGTTTCCTTGCTACTTTCCCTTCCCGTCGTGTTAATTAGCAACAGCAGATAGCTCGGCCTCCGGTTCAATTTCATGTTTGTGAACGTGTGTCTGTCTAGACAACAAAATGTTTTCATACTATATAATTTTATTATGTTTTTATATATTATGATAAAATATCGTAGCCAAATTCTTGCGTTGGGGCTATAAAAAAAAACAAAAACGACCTCACAGATGGAGCAAGTTGGTGCCGAGCCGCCGAGGTGATAGGTCGGTTTAGTTTTTTACTCAGACAGGAATACGTTGACCTCCGGTCAAACGCACCTGTGAAGAACCAAAAAAAAAGTCGGCGGGGCTTGCGCGGGACATATCGGTGGTGGGGAAGAGGGCTGGAGAGGGGCAGTGAGTCGGATCTGACGCTGTCGGTGACGGAGCAGTCGATTGACCCACGAAGAGCGTGGATCGAGGGCTGAGGAGGAGGGAGTGGTGGTAGCGTTGAAGGCAAGGCCGGCGACGATGGGGGGATTGCCTTCTCTTCTCCTTTTGCTAGGTATCCAGGTTAGGGTCGAGTTGGCCTTTGTACCTTACAGTTTTCTTTGATAGGTTCGCGTGTATCAGGATTCATCATTTCGTTGCTCCCAGATAAACCCCCGGCGGTGGCGGCGTGTGGCTGGAGTGACGACTCCGATGACAGTGACATGGCAGAGGATGCTAGGAGGTTTGGGGGAGAATGGTGTAGTGGGGTACGACGGTGAGGATGGCCGTGGGGGTGGGGAGGAAGGGGGCTGCCGGCGGGAGAGGAGCCGGAGCAGCTTGGCACCTGTTGACAGGACGGAGAGAGGTGCTGTCGGCCACAACCCGCTGGGACGGGTAGTGTTACGGCCCAAGCCAACCTGTCCAGCGTGGTGCCGAGTTAGGCCAGGATCGGTCATGTGGACCGTGAAGTCGGGCTGAGCCCATATGTAAGCTATGGATGTGAGTTAAGACAACAGACTTAGCGTACTTGCAAGTCAGAGGCAACGAAGAATGATCCGATCTCTCGACCCCAATTATTCTTCTTCCCCAAGTTCCTCTTTCCCAGTCTCAATCTTCTTCTCCACTACCCCAAATTTCCCAGTCTCAATCTTCTTCTCCACTACCCCAAATACCCAAGGTTACTAGCAGGACCGTTACAAGTAGCCCCTGGTGTTTGATGTGGGAGCCACGAATCTTTGGAGATTTAAGGGCGTGTTTGGCATAGTTCTAACTCCACTAAAATCTGTGGAGTTGGTAGAGTAGGGTGTTTCTAATTCTAGAAATTTATGAAGGTAGAGCTGTGCATACATTTAGAGTGTTTAGATGAGTCATCTTGTTTACATTTTAGACTAAAAATATAAAGTTAATTCACTCTATTTTAGCCTATAAGCTCCAGATCTAAGATGAAACTGGAATATAGAGCTTTGCCAAATAGGACCTAAATAGTGGGGGAAGTGCGGTACCTCTTCTTTGACTCCAGATTCCTTTTCCCTGCTTATGTAGAAATCAATCCAGTGCACAGTGAAGTTGTTTACAAGTTTGTATGGGGGTGTTTGGGACAGCTCCAGCTCCACCAAAATCTGTGGAGTTGGTGGGCGAGTATTTCTAGCTCGAAATTTGTGGAGCTGGAGGCTGTCAGGTACATTAAGAGTGTTTAGGTAGATCATCTTGTTTACATTTTAGACTAAAAATATAAACTTAATTCACTTTATTTTAGCCTATAAGTTTCAGCTCTAAGCTGGAGCTGAGATCTGGAGCTCTCCCAAACAGGGCCTATATAAATGGTTTATAGATAGGGGTGGAAAACGAGCCGACTTGACTCGACTCGGCTCGATTAAACTCGTTAAGATAATGAGCAAGCTCGATTCGACTCATTATCTTAACGAGCTCAAACCTCAGCTCGGCTCGACCTGTTAAACTCGTGAGTTGGCTTGTTAAACTCGACATTACCATCTGAGAGGAGGATTGTTGTTGAGACTATACGGTATACTATGTGTTATCATCCTCGTC
The DNA here is from genome assembly GCA_036346375.1 of Guadua angustifolia. Classification (NCBI taxonomy): domain Eukaryota; kingdom Viridiplantae; phylum Streptophyta; class Magnoliopsida; order Poales; family Poaceae; genus Guadua; species Guadua angustifolia. Next base: position 27,900,763 of record CM070522.1, on the reverse strand, counting down.
TTACATATATACAGCTATACTTGCTGACTTGAGAACTCGTTAAACTCGTGAGTTGGTTCGTTTAACTCGTGATTTGGCTTATTTAACTCATTATATAAACGAGTTCAAATCATGACTCGATTTGACTTATTAAGGACCGAGTTCGAGTCGAGTCGAACCGAGTTTGCGAGTACTCGTTTAACTCACGAGTTTCGAGTTTTTTTTCCACCCATATTTATAGATTAGGCTTTTTATGATACATCATACATCATTGAAAAGTTGCTAACAACCGCACTTTACTGCTGTATTTAGCTTATTAGATAGGAAAATAAATTGCGTTATAAATTAAATCTCTAGGAGTTGGGCAGCAGGATTTCAATGAGTTAATTGAACAATATGGGGATCAATGAAATTTGAAGAACATGTGGAAATCTACCATTTGAAGTACAAATATGCTTTGATTCTGTACTTATGCAGTATCTTCTATTACATTACATTACGTTAAGCTTTATTAAAAAACAAGACCTACCGTATTAAATATTAAAATGTTACCCTTATATCACTTTGTTTTCAGAAATGTAATCCGTTTGCCGCTGAGCTGTTCAACACTGGGTCCAAGGCACGGAAGGTTCCCCTCTTGTGCAATTCTGCGTATGAGGGAAGTTCTTCCCAATCCGAGGACCCCAGTCATATCATGGATGACTATTGTATGCAAGTTTGGAGATATTGCAAAAATACACCAATATTGAACTCTCCTTTCCAGTCTTCTGTTCAAGAAAATGCAGGCCTTCCTAGTTCACCTTCCAAGCTAACTGATTTTTGGCGGTCGTTAAATGACTTCTGTGCTTCGTTTTCTGGTTCACCCCATGACCAGTCGGTATGCTTCAATGGACGTGGAGTTTCATTTAGCACTAGAGCGCCTTCACTCTCTCCTAAAGGGATGTGCCTTGAGAATATTGGCAGTGGATCTTACAATAACATGGTTCCACACCCTGATGGGTCCAACAAAGCCTTCTTTTCCAATCAACGTGGAATTATATGGTTGGCCAATATCCCCGAGAAAGGATTGCGAAGAACTCTGCAACTTGATCAGAGGAGTCCTTTTCTCAATCTCACTAATATTGATTATTTCAATTCGGAACATGGACTTGTGGGCATGGCGTTCCATCCAGAGTTTGCAACCAATGGCCGCCTCTTTGTTTCTTATATTTGTGACCGAACAAAGTCCTCAAGTTGTGCTGGAAGGTGTTCTTGCAACGGTAATGCGGGGTGTGATCCATCAAAGTTTGGTTCTAATAATGGTGTCAAACCTTGTCAGTACCAACTTGTTGTTTCAGAGTATCATGCAATGGATTCCTCATCAGAACATTCTGTGGTATGTATTTGTACGTCTTGTGTAGATAATATTATATACCCTGCAGTTTATCTATTCCCAATTGTATATTATGGCTTTGCTTTGCCAGGGATCATATGCTGATCCATCTGAAGTTAGGAGGATTTTTACCATGGGATTACCGCATGTGTCAAGCCATGGTGGTCAATTACTTTTTGGCCCTACCGATGGTTACCTGTATCTCATGACTGGGAGCGGTGGGAAGAAAGGAAAACATAGTGATTTCTCTCTGAGCAAAAAGTTATTATTGGGAAAAATCTTGAGGCTTGACATTGATCAGCTGCCAAGTAAGTTCTGTGTTTATATCTCCGTTGCTTCTTTCATGTTGTTTAAGTTTGATTGGTATTCATCTGAAATTAGTTTGTGGTTATCCTCCTTGAAAATATGATCTCTGGTTAAGGCCATGCATGTTATTTCTTGCTTTCCAGGTCCAAGTGAAATCGCTAACCAAGGCTTATGGGGTAACTATTCCGTTCCAAAGGACAATCCATATGCTGAAGATGGTGATTTACTACCAGAAATTTGGGCCGTGGGCCTTAGAAATCCATGGAGATGCAGTTTTGATTCCAAGAAGCCTTTCTACTTCTATTGTGCAGATGATGGCCAGGTATAATTACAATAATTTTTTAGGAAAACACCTTCAGTAGATAGGCTACCCACAAAAATACAGTGTTGTTCAGAATGCATTTATTTTACTTCGACGAAAATTTTAGTTGCGATAAGAAGGAGCATATCGGTTGCCATTTTGTACTCTCTTTCTAATCCCACCTTTGCTCCAACTTGGCAACAAGATTTTTCAATTTCAGCACTGAGCTCTGTTGATCATGCATATACCTAATAGTTTGCCCTACCTGTTTTTCTAACATTATGACCTTTAAGTATACAGGAACAATACAAAGTTGTAGATTTGCTCTCGAAGGGTGGAAACTATGGATGGCATACACATCAGGATCCCCATGTTCACTATCTACCTTGGGCAACTGCAGGAAACAACTCATATAAACTTTCTGCTGACAATGGGAAAATTCAGTCTGCAGAACTCATTGGCGGTTATGTTTATCGAGGTTCTGCCAACCCCTGCATGTATGGAAGGTATTGATGGTTCCTTTTTATTCAAGAAATATGAAGTGAATAAATAGAGTTGTAGAAGGTTCTACCTATCCTTAATGGAGATCAGTGGGGACTTGAACCCATGATAACCTTATTTTCTACCACTAGGTTGCATGGCTGTCTTCACTCCATTACTAGAATATTTTTCCTTATGGGTTTCCACCTGATCATATGATCATCTCGCATCTGCCAGCTAATGTGCCTAAATAACCGCTGCTATGATCATATCAGGTACCTGTTTTCTGATATGTTTGCATCTGCCATGGGGGTTGGCACAGAGATCCCCTCAAGCAGTGGGAATTACACCTTCACTACCATCCCCTTCAGCTGTTCCAAGAAGACTCCCATACCCTGCGACGACTCCGCCAGCAGTCCTCTTGGCGACATATATTCATTTGCTGAGGATAACAACAAGGACATCTTCGTCTTGGCGGGCAAAGGTGTCTACCGAGTTGTGGAGCCTAGCCTTTGTGGCTATACTTGCCCCATAGCAAATCATTCGATGAGGAACAGACCAACGCCTCCTGCGATAAACAATGGAAGTAACGGAGCATCCTTTTGGGGAATAATAATGAAGTATGTCTTGGGATCAGTGCTGGTAGTTTTGGTTCTAGTAGGTGGAGCTTATTTTGGATGCAGATACTGTTGCAACGGGAATTACTGCTGCAGTTCGGTAAACGGCTTGCCGGTAAACACGAACGTCTTGCCCACTGCACATCAGCCAGTACCTGGTCCAATTAATGGGAATGGGGATAATGATAATTTGGCAAACTGGAAACAAATTAATTCTGACAAAGTGCACAATGAGTTGATCTATGCGATTGCAGCTAGCATTACACAAGACCGTGCGTGATGCCATATCTCATTGTAAGTCCGTGCGTGGTTTTTTTTTTCTGTTATCCTTGTGCGGATTTGCTAGTTGTGAACTTGTGATGAGATAGATGATCCTAGATCCCTTAACTGGGATTATATTTGTCAAATCATGTGCTGAAAAATTGGCTGAGTAATGAAATTGGCATTGCAAAGTGGTTGCGATTATGGCATGTGTTGTGCATGTGTATGTGTTGTTTAAAATGATTGTTTGATATGCAGTGATAGCATGTTAATGATTTTGTTTGATGCAATGCGCTCGTGCGAGTGGTTGCATGGATTGACTTTGAGTCAAGTCGTGGATTTGTGTTCGGATCTGTTTCTTGTTTATTCATGTACAGATATTGCTTGAGGGTGAACGTGGTTGATGACGGGACCGGAACTAGGTTCATGGAGGAACTGAGGTTCGAGACTAGATTCAGGGAGGAATCGAGGTCGTGGTGGTTAAGAATGTCATGCGGGACGTTCGAGTTAAAGAACATGCACATGGAGGCTGGTTAGTCACGTATTTACAGCATGTGGGCTGTATATGCGTGCAAGAGTTGTTTTTGGTCATGTTAGGCCAGGTTGAGATGTATACGAACTCTTTCCATGTGGGAAGTGGAGTTGTATTCAATCTCTTTATGTTTGCTCTGTATAAATAGGGGGAGGTGTCTCCTGTTTATTTAAAGAGTCAGGTTTTAGGATTTGTACTCTTTTGTTTTGGAGTACTGTATCCAGATAAATAAAATCCTTCTTGCAAATCTGAGCATCTTGTTCATCGCGGCGTGAAGAAGAAAATCCTTGCAACTAGAAGTTTTTAGCGCTTGATCTTTATTCTATTGCAGCGTAGTTGAAGCCAGCAAAGGAGTCAAGCAACTAGAAGAATTTGAAGAGCTCTCAGCACCTTGAGTTGTTTTTTAGTCCGGCATAGATTGGAGCATGGACTGAAGTTTTGTCCGTCGCAGCAGTCACGAAGTTCATCACGGAGTTCGGTTTTTTTGCAAAAGGTATCATCTTGAAAAGGTAATATCTTAAGATCTATAGATCCGATCGAATTAACTCTTTTTTGGTTAACTTCAGAATTGAACCTAGTTTTTACAGTTAAAATTTAACATCAATCCAATGGTGGGATCTTCGGTTAGTCTCGATTGAGTTTGGTCCATCGCTGTTAGATCGTTAATTGGTTCAGTCATCTGCGAAGAACACAACTTTAAATCCGCAGATCCGATTGACCTGATTCTTGTTGCGTTAGCTTCGTAATTGAATCTAGTTTCTACAGTTAAATTTCACGTCAATCCAACGGTGGGATCTTCGGGAATTACTATTTTTGTGAACTGGTCGCCCAGACTACTCTACTGGTCACCCGACTGCCCTACTGGTCGCCCAGACTACTCTACTGCTCGTTCGACTGCTCTACTGGTCGTCCAGATTGCTCTACTAGTCGTCCGACGGCTCTACTAGTCGCCTAGACTAGTGTACTGGTCACCCAGACTGATCTACTGGTCTCTTGACTACGTGAACTAGTCTACTGGTCTCCCGATTGCGTGAACTGGTCTCCCAACTGCGTAAACTAGTCTCCCAACTACGTGAACTGGTCTCCCGGCTGTGTGAACTTGTCTCCAACCAATTTGAGTTTAAATTGGGGTGTGTTAGAAAAACAAAGTCCAAAAATTTTATTTTAGCTTCCGCGCAATCATTCACCCCCCCTCTGATTACTACGTTAGTATATTTCGATCCTACAAGTGGTATCAGAGCCTAGTTCTTTTTCTAATTAATCTTAACCGGTGATTAGAAACCGTAGCAATGGATATGTATTCGATAAAACCTTGTGTTTTCGATGGTGTTGATTTTCAGTTTTGGAAAGCAAAGATGGAGGCATACATTCAAGCTCAGGGCTTTGCAATTTGGGTGAAGAAATACAAGCCATATCAAATTCCTGAGAATGATGAAGTCAATGACACCAATCAAGCACATGTTAAAGCAAACAGTAAAGCATGGAATTTGATCATCCAAGAATTGGGAAGAAGTGACTTTGACCGCGTAATCCATCTCAAATCTGCATATGAGGTATGGAAATCTCTTTGTGATTATCATGAGGGATCTAACACTATCAAAGAGGTTCGTCAAGATATATATAAGAAAGAATACATGCGATTTGAGATAAATCCTAGTGAGTCACTAGATGATTTCTGTGCACGTTTCAATAAGATTCTTAGCAATTTACATGCTGTTGGGGATTTTTTGATGAAGCTACTAATGTTAGACAATTGCTTGGTGCATTAGACATGTCTATTTAGGAGATGAAAGTTACATCGATTAGAGAATCCACTGTCATGAGTGAACTTACTGTAAATGTTCTTTTCTCTAAATTAAAAACTCATGAATTGGATGTTCTTGCTAGGAAGACTGATCATAAATTAATTGCATTGACCTCCCAATCTAGCATGTCTCAGACTAATACTTCTTCAAGTTTTGCTTTGTCTTTACTAACCGATGAACAGATTGAGGAATTTCCAGAAGAAGACTTGGCACTACTCTCTTCTCATTTTAATAAAGCTTTGCAGAATGTGAGAATGAGGAAGAGAGTTGGTGGTGGCCCTCCAAGATGCTATGAATGTGGTGATCTCAACCACATTCGTTCAGATTATCCTAAACTTGCAGGTAAAGCATCAAGGGAGGAGAATGACAAGGACAGGAGAAAAAAGAAGAAGAAGAAGACTACCTCAAGCAGTAGCAAGAAGAGAAGCTTTGTGAATCGCAAAGTTGTCCACCGAGTCCTTTCTGCTCTTGAACAAGTCAATTTGAGCGATGTGGATTCAGAGAGCAGTGAAAATGACACAACAGCTCCAAGCAAACATGAATTGACAAGGTTGTATCTCATGGCTAGAAGTGATGAAAACTTCACCGAGGACGATCATGACAATGACTTTAATAAGGTAGAACCTTCCTACGATAAATTAGCTATTGCTGTTGCTCGTCTTGGTAAATTGCTTGATAAACGCAACAAGAAAAATAAGAAACATGATGTTGTTGTGGAATCTTTGAATGCTGAAATTGCTAGACTTAAATTTTTTATTCCTGATGATGATGCTTGCAAATCATGTGACTTGATTTACGATGAACTTACTTTGCTTAGTAAAGAATATGTTACCTTGTTAGAGCAAATCAATGCTGAAAAGAAGGAAAATGAGAAACATGTAAAAAATGCTAGTTGTTTAACTGTTGATTTGCATGATACAACTCACTGTTCTAAATGCTCCACACTAGAATTGAAGTTGCATGATGCAAATGCTAGGGTTTCTCAAATGACAGATGTTCTGCTCACTCATGAGGTTCTTTCATACTCAACCTATCGCAAACAAAAAGGAAAAGTGGACGTTCCCTGTAAAAACTGTTTAACTCTTTCTCGAAAGGTTGATTACTTGAAAAAATCTTTAGAACGTTTCACTAAAGGAAAGAAAAACGTAAACATGATTCTGGATCAATCAAGAGTCAGTACTCATAACAAAGGTTTAGGTTTTGATTCTTATGCTCATCATAAATCACATGCTCCCACTGTTGTTAAGGCACTTGAAAGTGGAAAATTTGCAATTGTCAATGAGCCTAAGAAAATTGTTTTTAAGTCTACTAGTGTTTTGCCTTCTACTGTGATGAATGCAAATATTGCTTCTGTTTCTAAAGTTAAACATCATGTTAAGTACACCTGTACTCATTTTGGTAGAGATGGACATTTAGTAGATTTTTGCTTTAGGCTAGCCAAACAACAAAAGAAAGAAAAGGCTAAGGCTAGGTCTAATTTCAGACAGGCACGTTTTACTCCTCATTTTGTGCTTAAGGTGATGCAAACACCTTTTGTTGCAAGAAACACGGGAAAGGGCAAATCTGATTTTGTGAACAAGCATACTCGTATTGTGCCTACTCATCGTGTGTCTCAGTATTGGATTCCGAAACATCTTATTTCTAACCCCAGTACTGAGGCCTCGACATTCTCTGTTTTTATGTAGGCTTCTCACGTGCGGAAGGAGAACATTTGGCTAGTTGATTCCGGATGCTCACGCCACATGTCCGGTGATAAGAATTGGTTCTCCTCCCTCTCTCGTGCATCTCGTGCTAAAAGTGTTACTTTTGGAGATGCTTCTTCCACTCCTGTTGTGGCAAAAGGTACAGTAAAGGTAAATGACAAGTTTATGTTCAAGGATGTGGCTCTTGTCGAGAACTTGAAATACAACTTGCTTTCTGTCTCTCAAATTATTGATGAAGATCTCGAAGTATGTTTCAAGAAAAATGAATGCAAAGTTTTAGATGCTTCAGGTGATCTTGTGTTCATGATTTCACGCTTTGGAAGAGTATTTAAAGCTGATTTTGATGCATCACTTTCTTCTAAGCATAGGTGTTTAGTTGCCATTGTTTATAAAGATTTATTCTTTTGGCACCGTAGACTTGGTCACGTTGGTTTTGATCATCTTACTCGTGTAAGTGGTTTAAATCTTATACGTGGCTTGCCTAAACTTAAGGATGATAGCAATTTAGTATGCTCTTCTTGTAGACATGGTAAGATGATTGCAGGTTCACATCCACCTCTTACCATGGTGATGACTAACGCTCCAGGACAACTACTACATCTTGACACGGTTGGACCTTCTCGTGTTCAATCTTTTGGAGGCAAGTGGTATGTACTGGTTATTGTTGATGATTATTCTAGATACTCTTGGGTTTATTTTATGATATCTAAAAATGAGGCTTTTAGTTATTTTAGAAGTCTTGTTACTAGATTATCTGTTGATCACCCAAGAGCACTTAGAGCTATCAGAAGTGATAATGGAACTGAGTTTAAAAATTCTTCTTTTGATCACTTTTGTGTTGAGAAAGGAATTGATCATCAATTTTCTTCACCAAGAGTGCCTCAACAAAATGGTGTAGTTGAAAGAAAGAACATAACATTGGTTGAGATGGCTAGAACTATGCTAGATGAACATCTCACTCTTAGGAAGTTTTGGGCTGAAGCAATCTCAACTGCATGCTATGTTTCTAATAGAGTGTTTTTGAGATCGAAGCTAGGCAAAACTTCTTATGAGCTTCGTTTTGGTCATAGGCCTAGTGTATCTCATTTTAGAATTTTTGGATGCAAATGCTTTGTCTTGAAATCTGGAAATCTTAATAAATTTGAAGCTAGATCAACTGATGGTATTTTTTTTTGGATATCTTGCTCATAGACGTGGTTATCGTGGACTTGTTTAGAGACTAACAAAATTGTAGAAACTTGTGAAGTTACTTTTGATGAGGCTAGTCCTAGCACTAGTCTAATTGATGCAGGTACAGAAGCATATGTTTAGGAGGAGAGTATCTTTCTTGATGATGTTGATGATGTCGAGGATGAAGTGTTGATTCATATTGCACAACCAGCTGTAGCACCTTTAGCACCTACCACTACATCACCTACAGCTGAGCATCCTCAAGCCACAACATCTTCTGTACATGCTGAAAATGAAGAAGGAGAAGGAGAAGTTTCGAAGTTCTGACTCCTTTGCACATTCAAAAGAGACATCCACCTGAACAAATGATTGGAGATTTGAATGAGAGAGTCACCCGATCCAGGTTTATTGCTTCTGATTCTCATGCTCACTCTGTTTTTGTTGCTTCTTTTGAACCCAAAGATATATCTCATGTATTAACTGACGAATTTTGGATCAATACCATGCATGAGGAATTAGAGAATTTTGAACTTAATAAAGTCTAGAAACTTGTTCCACCTCCTCCTGATTTTAATATAATTTGAACTAGATGGCTTTTCAAAAACAAACAAAGTGAGGATGGTGTTGTTGTCAGGAATAAAGCTAGACTGGTTGCTCAAGGATTTACTCAAATTGAAGGTTTAGATTTTGATGAAACCTTTGCTCCTGTTGCTAGAATTGAAGCCATTAGAATACTCTTAGCATTTGCTGCATCTAAAGGTTTTAGATTGTATCAAATGGATGTGAAAAGTGCTTTTCTAAATGATTATATTAATGAGGAAGTATATGTTAAGCAACCACCAGGTTTTGAAAATTCCAAGTATCCTGATCATGTGTTCAAATTGTCAAAAGCTTTGTATGGATTAAAACAAGCCCTTAGAGCATGGTATGATAGGCTACAAACCTTTTTACTTGAAAAAAGGGTTTACAATGGGAAAAGTTGACAAAACTCTCTTTTTACTCAAGCAAGGCAATGATCAACTATTCGTTCAGATTTATGTTGATGATATTATTTTTGGTGGTTCCTCTCATGTTTTAGTGTCTAAGTTTTCAGAAACCATGAGGAAGGAGTTTGAGATGAGTATGATGGATGAGTTAACTTACTTTTTAGGACTACAAATCAAACAAACGAAGGAAGGTACTTTTGTTCATCAAAGTAAGTACACAAAAGATTTGCTTCACCGTTTTGGGATGGAAAACTGTAAGCCGATCATGACACCCATGGGAGGCACTTGCACACTTGATCCAAATGAAGATGGTGAGATGGTTGATCAAAAGGAATATAGAAGCATGATATGTTCACTGTTATATCTCACTGCATTAAGGCCGGATATTCAATTTGTTGTGTGCTTGTGTGCTCGCTTTCAAGTTTCCCCACGTGTTTCATATCAACAAGCTGTCAAGCGGATTTTCAGGTATCTCTATAGTACTCAAGATTTTGGCATATGGCTTTCTGCTTCCTCATGCATTAGTTTAAGAGCATTCTCTCATGCTGATTTTGGAGGTTGTAGAATTGATAGGAAAAGTACATCTAGTTCATGTCACTTTTTGGGTAATTCTCTTATTGCATGGTCGTCTAGAAAACAATCTTCTGTTGCACAATCAACTGTTGAATCTGAATATGTGGCTGCTGCTAGTTGTTGTTCTAAAATTTTTGGATAGTAGCTACACTTAAAGATTATGGGATTAATTTGGATAGTGTTCCTCTTTTGTGTGATAACACTAGTGCAATATGCATTGCTAAGAACCCTGTGCAACATTCTAGAACAAAACACATTGAGATCAGATTTCACTTTCTTAGAGATCATGTAGAAAAGGGAAATATTGTACTTCATCATGTGGATACTGAACATCAATTGGCAGACATTTTCACTAAACCTTTGCCTTCTTCTCGTTTGGCTTTTATTCGGGGAGAACTTGGGTTGGTTCATCCGATGGGTTATTTTTTAGGGGGAGTCTTTGTAATATTTTGTAACATGCCTTTTATTTTGTATGTTTCTTAAATGAAAAACAAAAAAAAATGAAAAATAATGAAAAAAAGTACTGAGCATTGTATTTCACACGCATATGTCATTTGAAGCCATGTTTATGTTTCAAGATCTTTGCAACTTCATGATCATGCACATATGGTGTAGTTTATGACATGACTATTTAAATAGAATGACAACTTGAATTAAATCTTGTCATAGTTGAACTTTCTTGACTATCTTGATCTTGCTCAAAAAAGTGCTAAATATGAAAGTTAAGTGCTAAAGCTAATAGAGTGGTTGTTGATAAATGCAAGAACAAAGTTATGTACCGTCGCACTTCTTCTTTACGAGACTGCTTATCATTGCACTTTGATATGAACTTGGAAGAGGTTGTGTATGACCGAAACTATGAAACCTTAAGCTTATGATTGCTTGGCATGGTTGAAAAGTAAGGCTGATGTTGCATGTAATTCTTTGCAATTGTTATTGTTGCAATCAATTAATGAATCAGTTTTTCAAGCACAAATAAAGTGCACAAAAAATTCAATGTTTTCAGGTTTTAAGATTGTTGAGAAAGGGAGATCATGCCATGCAAAAAATTGTTAATAGTACTTGATTTCTAGTTATGCTTACTCTATATTGTTTATGTGTAGATTTGAGGGTGCAAATACTTTTGATAGCATGACTTGGTGATGAAATTGTTACATTTGTGCATGACTTATAATGTTCAATACATAAGAAAGACAAACTAAAAATAAACAAAAAGATTTTGTTTTCTATTTTGTATTCTTGATGAATCCATTGTCAAAGGGGGAGAATTTTGGAGTCAAAGGGGGAAAATTTTGGACATTTTTGGACACATATTGCACATTCACACATATCTTTCTTCCTTTATTTTTTCTTTTTTTAGGGGGAGATTAATTCTTCTTTTTAGGGGGAGATTTTTCACTTTGCTTTTTTTGGTTTTAAAATAAATTTCTTAAAACTTTTCTTGTGAGGTGAATGCCAATGTTCAGTTCTAAATGGTGTTGCCAATGTTTTCATCAAAGGGGAGATTGTGAAATCATGTGCTGAAAAATTGGCTGAGTAATGAAATTGGCATTGCAAAGTGGTTGTGTCGACGATCGGGATCGCCAACCGTAGAAATTGAAACGGGGGTTAGTGAGACTTGGGACCCGAGCAGAGCTTAGCTCAACGAAGAAAAGAACTCGACTTGTCGAAGGTCGGAGCTAGGCGACAACGAGCGTGAGGCGAGGGTTTATACTGGTTCGAGCCCCTGTGAAGGTAATAGCTCTACTCCAGTTGCCTTGCGGCGGTCGTCTTTGTTACTTTCGAGTACAGAGGCGTGTTACAGCTCAAGCTCAACAATGGCAGTATCTAGTGCTCGAGCTCTCATGTCCCGTTGAGGCTGCGCATCCTTAGCCTTATATCTTCCCTGCTTGTAACGGACGGGAGATATTCCCGGGTGGTGGCCTTCATGCGCATTGAGGGCTGGCAGTAACTGCTCCGGACTTGATGCGTGCGCCTACTTCACTCCCCATGATCCCACGTCTTGGTAACCACCGAGTAGACGCACGTTCCGGAATCCGAGGGGATTCCGGCATGAGCGAGAGCCGACTCGAGCTCAAGGTCGTGCGAAGCCGTGCTTGGGGTCATACGCGCTCTAGGTTGAGCACCTCGGCGTACGCCCAGGTCGTGGTCGGGGCCCCCCGAGCTTGGGAGCCCGTTGACCGTGCGTTGACCGGCCAAGGGTTGCCTGACCCTTGTCAGCTAGCCCCCGAGGCTCTAGGTCGAAGAGGGCACCTGAGACGACCTCGAGCCTCACATTGCGAGCATTGGGAGCAAACTTCCGCTGGTCTCGATCCCTTGGCCGAGGTCGAGCGGAGACCACAAAGTGAGACTTTGGGCATCGACACCTGGCGACCTTCAAACTTCACGGTGCTGGTATGGATGCGAACGGTCGGCGGACACCTGTGCCACCTCAAGCCTGTGATCCGGGCCTTAATTGCACCCCTCTAATCGCGACCGGCGCGCCTTTTGAGACGCCGCGGACTGGATTTGGCAGCGATGCGGCCTATAAACCCAAAGCCGCAGCAACTGTTGAGAAAAACTCCCGATCTTGCGCTCTTTGTCTTCCAGCCTCCTTTCCCGAGCAAGCTCCTCTCCCTCCCCTCGACCAAATCTGCCGCGATCGCCATGGCCAAGCTAGGGAGGAGCATGTTGTCGCTGACGAGGATGAAGGAGCTCGAAACCTTGGGGCTGCTTGACCCGTTCACATGGCGGTTGCTGGGCGGTGAGACCGAGCCGCACCCTAGGGACGACGAGATTGTCTGCACCGAGCATTACGCTCTCTTCGGTCTGCGGACCCCGGAGAGCGAGTTCATCGCGGCGGTCCTCTCCAGTTGCGAAATCGAACTCATCAATCTGGTGCCAAACTCCGTTTTTCTTCTCTCCATCTTCTCCCACCTGTGCGAGGGGTTCCTAGGAATCCTTCCCACCCCCTCGCTCTTCTTCCGGTACTTCAGCCTCTTCCGCTCCGGGAAGGACCCCGTGGTCGGATGCCTCTACTTCCGGCAGCGGATAGGGCTCAAGTGGTCCTTCCCCAAGACCCAAACTCAGGACTCCCTCGGCCCATGGTCCGAGCGGTGGTTCTACTTGAAGAAGGGGGAAGCCGACGCGCTGGTGTACGAGGGGACCCCTATCACCGGGAAGAAGGAGACCCCGGAGGCGGAGGACCTCGAGGTCGACGAGGAGGCCATCGCCACCATACATGTCTGCGCCATGCGCGGCCTCACCGGGCAGGCGATCGCCAACGACTTCCTGCGGAATCGGGTGTCCCCCCTGCGGAGGAGGATGCATCCATTCTACGAGATCCAAGGGCGCGTCGACCCGACCCATGAGGGTACGTTCGGTAAGCTTTCTCGCCTCGAGGTTTTGTTCGGGCCTGTCCTTCGATCTTCTTTTGATGGTCGTTTTCCCTTGCAGCGCCGAAAGAGTCCTGGGTCGCCGCCAGGATGACCGAGATGTTCGGGAAGCTGACGCATGACTATGTCATTGACGACCCCGTCCCGAAGAACGTGTTCCGCCGAAAGGCCGAGGTAAGCCATCCCGACCAAGCACCCAATTCGAGAGTCCACGAGGCCTTTTTTGAACCTTGCATGCTCGCAGGACCACCAGGAGCTGTTCGAGACAGCCAAGAGGATGCTCCCGCTGCCCGGCGGGGGCAAGAGCAAGAAGGGGAAGAAGAGGTCTCCCCCGGACGGAGCAGGCCGCCAGGAGGTGAAGAAACCCCACGTCGAGTGGAGTGACCGCGCCATGGTAAGTATTCCCATGGCTGAGCCCCCGAGTTCGTGCTCGTGCCCTTTCGTCGCCTGACACAGCCTTCTCTTCGCAGCAGCAGAGCGCAGCGGCCGCTGCCAGGACCTCGAGCCCCCAGCCAGCCCAGGGCGCCCAAACTCGAGCCCCCAGGTCTGCCGCCGCGGATGATGCAGATCCGACGCTGGCTCGGAGGTCCCAGGCCAGTGGAGCGCGAAAGCGAAGTGCCCCTGCTGCGTCGGGGCAACAAGACCTGCGCCGACCCTCGACAAGATGGAGGCCGACGACCCATGTAAGTTCTTGGCTTCTCAGTTCGCTCAACCCCCTTCGTGTTTTTTGGGCTTAGCGTCTGTTCTTGATCGCAGACCTTGAGCGCCCACGCTCGAGACTTGCCCGTTTTGACGATGGCTATTGTCCAGGGCGAGTCCGAGGAGGAGGAGGACTCCTTCGTGTTGGCTCCGCGCCGCCCCTCGAGCCGGGCGCGCACTTCGTCCGGACCCCCGAGCCGGGCCCCGGTCGGCGAGTTCTACTAAGGGCTCGACGACTCATCCGAGGAGATCCAGCCCGCAACCAGCGAGGACTACGACGCCGGCGAGGCCCACGACTCAGCCACTGTTGCCGATCCTCCCGAGGCCGACGCGGGGGAGGGCACCCAGAGCACCATGGTCGCAACCGTGGTGACGCCCCAGACTCTCTCGACCACGGTCGCTCCTGGCGCCGAGGTCGTGATGCCACCGGCCACCGAAGCTGGTCATGCCGCAGAAGCACCGCAGACCTACCCAGCTGCGGCTGTGCCGGGCGCTGAGGCCGCAGCATCCCAGGCCACGGAAGTCGATAGCGCAGCGGGAGACCGCGCAGCGGATCCGGCCATTGCTCCCTCGATGCCGGAGGGAGCGGGGCCCCGACCATGGAGGTCGGGACCAACATTGCTGCCGCGCCCTCCCCTGCCGGTGGGTTGAACCCACCGGAGGAGGTGGCGGAACGCCAAGCCGCCACTGGCGCGGAGAATTAGGGTCTTGACCCAAGCGCGCCGGTGGTAGCCGAGGTCGGCCTCCCCTCAGGAGCAGCGGGCGACGAGGAGGAGGAGATCTCCCGTGAACGCATCGACGAGCGCGAAGAATTCACCCGCGCACGCCTTGAGAACCGTCTTTGCGAGGTAAGGGCCCCTTCGCACACCTTGTAGCATGTTAGCCTGAGTTCCTTGTTTCTTTTCTCATCTCGGGCCACTCTTCCTGTCGTGAAGGCGACCGACAACATCTCCCAAGGGCTGCAAGGCCTTCGAGAGCACGCCGACGTGCTGAAGGGCCTCCTGAACGTGGTTGAGGCGCGGGAGGCAGAGCGCTCCAGGCTCATCAGGACTATCAAGGTCGAGCAGGAGGAGCTCGAGCAGAAGACCGGGGAGCTTGACGATCTTCGTCAGACGATGAAGACGCAGGAGGTAGCCCATCTTCGAAACTGTGAACAAAAGTTTGGGCGACTGCGCCCATCTTCTGTTGCCCGATCTGGCCTATTTTTTCTTTGCATGCATGGGGTGGGGCCACCAAGCCTACATGGCAACCAAGGACTGGACCCAACAGCAACTGACCCGTGGGTCCCTCTATAAAGATGGACTGTTATTTTGTTTCTATGTTGCGTGCGTTTGGTTCCGTGATGTAAAGGAACCAGCCTATTTTAATGCGTGCGTGAGTGTGTTGTCTTAGGGAATTATTATGCTAATTTGAGGGCATTTTTATTAATTTTTTGGTAGAGATACTCTCGTCGTGATATGTCATATGCGTTGGAACCTTATTCCTTCTTCCATTTCACTTCCTTCTCAAAAACTCTCTTGTCACGACACTTAACGGTATCTCCTGCATCCCTTTTTCTCCTCTATTCACTTCTCCGTAAACTCAAAAAAGTTTCTCTTCAAATTTACCTCCAAGTTTTTTTTTATAAGAAGTACTTTTTAATCATTTTCAAAACTTTTTGAATCAAAAGTTTTCACACCAACAATTTTTTGAATCGAAACTTTTCGAATAATATTTTTTGAACCGAAAAATTTCGAACCAAAAGTTTTTTTAGTCGAAATTTTTTGAATCAAAACTTTTTGAATCGGAAGTTTTCGAATCAAAAGTTTTTTAATTAATTTTTTTAAATCGAAAGTTTTCAAACCAAAATTTTTTGAACCAAAAGTTTTCGATTGAATTCATCTAAAGTTTTGAATCAAAATTTTATATATTAGAGGGAAAGGAAGGGTCGGAAAGGGAAACAAAAGGGAGAGTGAAGGGATGGGCGTCATGTGGCAACATCTATGTGAGTTCGCATGGAAGAATTGATGATGATAACATCAAATTAGTAATACCCATTATTATGTCTGCACGTGGGCCATAGATCGAGTTGTTTTAAGCTTATAAGGTGTCACAGTGGGAGTTTCATTATCATTAAATAAGATGACACATCAGTAAAAATGGTGACATAGCAAAGAAATTATGAGGAGAGAGAGGAAACGAGTCTCATCTGGATGAAACCGGGTGCACACTGTTTCCAACACATTGGAAACTGAATGAAACTGCACTGAGAGCGCATCGTTTCATCCCACACATTCCCACGCACTGAAATCGAATGAAAATGCACCAAATGGAACATTTGATTACAACACCATGCAACAATTAAATGCTATAGCTAACCTATGAAACCGCGAAAGGAAACTGTGCATTGGGAGGCCTTGTTTCATTATTAACTCAAACCTCTTTAGATGATGTGTCACTCCTAAAAACTGTAAAATAAAATTTGCCACTGGGATAGCCTAAAAGCTTAGGCTGTACGCCCCTCGTAGCAGAGTTTAGAATATGAATTAAAGCACCATGAATGTTGGTGCTCTATGGTGCATACGGTTGTGGGCATTATCTTGGTATGTGTTGCATGTTTTCCAGGAGATCATAAACTATGCTAGTTATCTTAACGTGTTCTTATCATTCCATCGTAGAAGATCGGGTAACCCATAGCATAAATCTCGCTCTAGGTTTGATCCACATTAAGACTTTTCACCTACCTTCTCTCTCCTCTCTCAGTCAGATATTATATTATAATAGGTAGTGTGTCATATGACAAAGTTTAATGTCTTTCAACAAAGACACAAAAGGCAATAATCTGGAGCAAAGACACAAAAGTTGAGTATCCTATAGCCAATTTTGCCTCATTTGTGTGGATTTGGTGGTCAGATTGGGGATGTTTTGGGGGAATAGTGGAATTTGAGGATTTAAGCATTTTAAAATTTTGCGACAATCAATCTAGACCTTCAATTTGCCCTACCTCCTGCCCTGACCCTAAGCAACGAAAACCGAAATCAATGTCTAGGGTTTCCGATTGGGCACCTTTGATGTTGTTCCTTCCCTTGGAGTGCCACTTGTCACCACCGATCATGCCACATTGCCGTTGGTACTAACAAAATTATAGTATTATAAAAGTATTTAGCATGACAAATCTAATGATATAGTTTTTATATAGTCAATTTAGACAGTTTTAAAAATATGAGTGGTCAATCTTTAGAAAGTTTTACGGTACATATTCTAAGACGCCACTTAAAAAAGAACCGAGGGAGTAGCTAGAAGGAGCTGAGGTCACGGACAGCCACGTTCTGGCTCAGTAGAACCCGTTTCTACATCATTGTTTGGTTCAGTTACCCGTGATCCTTTATGTTATGGTATTTTCAGCTTGTGATCCTTCTTGTTCAGTAGAACCCTGTTGGTGAGCTCTGTTTGTCGCCCCCTGCGTGGGTGGCTAGTATGTTCTTGTTCTTCAACATTCACTGAGCTATTATATTACCTGTCAGAACGTGAAACTGAGTAAATCAACAAGTGTTTTTACCGCTGCGGTGCACATCCGCTGAGTAAATAAACAAATGTTCTGCTGAACTTGGATGCACAGCTTCCCTGAAGCAATTCCATGAAGCGAGAGCACCAAGCCTGCAACATGGGGGCAGATCGGCCAGTGGGTTTCAGTTGGATCCAGTTTCGGCAGGGAATTAGAGATACGCTGCATATTTACTTGTACCATATTTGTGCATAGCTTGAAACGAACATGAATGGAAATGAAGTCATAACTTAACCATACCGCTTTCTGCTACTGAAGGGGCGGGGAACAAAACAAAGCTTGGGTGGAATAAGAATTACCTGTAAAGTGATACAAACTCTGAAAAACACTACCACGCAACTCTGAAGGCAAAATACAATGATGTTTCATGACAAGTTAAATTGCAAGGGATGATTCGTGTGTAACAGCCCGAAATTTAAAAAGTTTCAAAAATTCCATTTGAAATTTCAGTCTTAAATTTGAATTATCATCATTTTATGAATTTCTCATAATTTTTAGTTTTTGAGAAAATGTTTTTAAAAGTCAAAACAAGGCCTCTAAATTCTTGATCTCGAATTCGAGTAAACATAAAACCTGGATAAAATTTTTTTAATTCCTGAATAATATCTAAAACATCTCCAAAAAGTTTCAGGAATTTTTTAAATGCATTTAATACTTTAGAAAAATAAAAAACAGCAAGATTCAAGAATAATAGAGGCATTGTTAGATTTTTATAAAAATTTACAGGCTTGATGATGACCTAAAATTTTTACAATATTATATATAGAATCCCAAAGCCATCTAGTAAGAGTTTCAGAAATATTTAACTTTATTTATTTCCTCTAGAAAATAAAAAATTGAAGAACTTATATGGGACAACAGCATTGTCAGAATTTTATAAAATTCCACAAGTGTGATCATGACCTGAACATTTTATTGGATCTTATGCATTTCCTAAGGACCCTACAAAAAAAATTAAAAATTTTTAAAACCACATTTGATAGCTCAGCCAAAATTTGAAATCCGTGGCTGAGAAACAAAAGTTAAAAAGAAAATTCTAAAGCCCAAAAATGGAAAGTATTTTCTTAAGAAACCACATTCACTTTGGGAATACGGAGACCCGAGAAGTATGCTTTCCCATTGGTTGCCAGCTCACCCACTCTCTGCTCGTGGCCCCAGCCATCCTCTCATGCTTCACATGTTGATGACCCCCTTCTCCCTCCGTGCACACTCACACACTAGGGGGTGCACTCTGCCCCGGCTGGACCATGCCGTGCGTGCCTAGCCTCTGTGCAGCCATCCCACACACCTTGCCCTACGCCGGCTCGCCCGCACGCCATGCCTCCATGCTACCATTCCCTGCCATGGCATGCAAGAGAGGTCGTCACCTAGGTTCTACACGCCCACGCCGCCCCTCACCCTCCTCTGGTCTTTGAGCGCTATTACATCTCAACTGCCCTGCTGACCATGTGTGCATGCTCAATTCTAGCCGAGACCCCAAATTCACACTTACTTCGTCCTTCTCTCTCGTCCATGGAGACGACCTCGCCGAATTCCCCAACTCCTCGCCTATAAAAGCCGTCCGAGCTACTCCTAAGCACCACACCACACCCATTGAAGCTCCCCTACCCTTTGCTAAGGCTCAGGTGCCACCCAAGTCACCATTGCCAACGAGCTCCTGTGAAAGGGGTAAAACACAATAGAGCTTCCCTGGTAGTGCAATTTCTGATTCAAGCTAGCACGAGCATCTTGGACTCCTACTGATTGATTCCCATTGCTTTATTGTAGCTTTGGGAGTTCGAAGACCCGCCACTGCTTCCTCCTTCTTCCCCATGATTGGCCACCGTTGCTAGACAAACCCAAAGCCCTTTCGAGTGTGTAAGGTACCAAAAATAGTGCTTTCGAGGTCCTCGGATGCTTTCCCCCTTGTTTCTCAAGAATAAGCATACCTAATTTACTTCCTTTCTGTTCTACCATGACCGTAGCCACACCTCCACGCTGCCAAGTGCCAACCATCTCTGGCCATTGCCGATTATTGCCGACCGGACCCCTAGCATCATCGTCCCTCCCTTGAGCTAACTTGATCCTCAACCGAGCATGATTAGTCTCCATTGGCAGCCGGTGAGCTCTCCTTTGCTCGTCTCTGTTTCATCTCGCTGATAGTGGGCCCTAGCTATCAGTCACACCTCTCTCTAAGCCGAGTCACTGCCATATGGGTCTCCCTTGTCGGATCTCCCATTAAAAGTCAAATTAAACCTGGATTAAGATAATGAGTCATTGACATGTGGGCCTAGTCTAGATTAAAATGCAATTTGAACCGTTATTAATAAATGAGTCACTGACATGTGGACACCACATGTCAGTGACCGGTTTAAATGGTAAATCGGCAAAAATATGAGAAGATAATAAATACGTATTCATTATTGGAAAGCATATTTTTCTATTTTTTGGGATTCCCAGAACATACAAACTTCAAATGTTTATAACTTTTGCAAATAAAGTCCAAATTGAGTCAAACTAGTTTCTAAATTTTTATAAAATCATTAACTTTATGATTCTACAAAATTTTTAAGATTTTCCTTTGTTTAAAATTTGAATTCAAATTTGATTGAATCCTAGAATATGCAATGTTTGGAATTTTCACAAACTAACTCTAAATTTGATGACATAAACTTCTAAATCCTCCAAAGACCATAAGCACTCCATTTCTGCAAAACAATTAAATTTGGACTTAGTTTGAATTTAACTCCAATTTAGGTTAGTATCCAATACATGCAATATTAAAAAATGAATAACTATGGCAAACAAGTTTAAAAATGTGTGAAACCAGCTCCTAAAATCTCCAAGAACTATGAGCCTCTGTTTCTATAAAAATTATTGAAATTGAACACTAGTTGCACCTATGTATTAATGAGAATGATTCTTGTCCTATATTGAAATTCGAATAATCATAACGTACATAAATAAACCATAAGAATTGTGAACCCACTTTAAAAAAAATCCTTGTAAAACAGAGGCTCTGTTACTATAATCATATTTGAAATTTGATGTTATTGACTTCTTTTGTCTCTTATTGTTGCTTTGCATCGAACTGCATTAGACACCAACATTTTAGAATCTACGACTACAACACTGACTCCACCACCGACTCCACCCAATAATTCAATGAGCAAGGCAAGCACCCATTTGACCATGTTGATCCTAATATTTCACTAAGTTATATTGATTTATCAAATCTATGTATGTATGTGTTATTTCTAGTAAATGAGCTATGATGTGGTATTGGTAGTTATAACCCTTATTTCATGGAACTTACTTAATAAATATTGACATGAAATTATTGATAACCCTAAGTTAGGTTTGGACATCTAATATTATAAATTTGGGTATACTCGAATATATAAGCATTTGCTTAGTCATGCTTTAGACATGGGAGACAAATGGTCGAATATGCTATTTGTTGCAATTAAAGAATTTTGGATGTAATGGGAATTAAATTTGCTGATATTTTAGTATACAAAGGAAAATAAAAAATATAATTTGACGCTGCTGAGTTATGGCAATAGCCGGATATGCGAGGGATGGACTTACATGTAGTGTAGGGGAAGTATTCTCGTATGGATCGAATTAAGGACTAAACGTGGTGTTGTATAATCCAAGATATTTAGTGCAACTATACGTGTTAGTATGAGATAGCCTTAGCTAATTAAGTTACCTAAAACTGACTTGGCACATTGGAAGGCTGTTGTAGTATGGGCAATCTAGGTAGGTTTGCTCAAATGGGTCACATCACCGAGGTATTGGGAATAACACTTGTCGATACAATGGTGCACGCCTCATTATGGGGAGAAGTGGGGACACATCAGGGATGTATGACCTCTCGGCGATATGCCAAAAGCTCTTTTACAGTGGATTAAAATCAATATAAGTCGTTCATTCTTTTGAATCTAATGGTTGAATCAATTTAGATTTAGTTATATAGTATTGGTAGTAAAATTTAAATAGGAGTAAAAGGGTAAAAAAATTCCGTCATACTATTTGTTCTCTAAAATAAAACATATCCTGTGATCCTAATGAATGACGGATGAATGGATAAGAAGTCTCTGAAGATCACTAGGTATTCGGTGAATCCAAAACTGTGAATAAATTAGAAAAAGTCTAAAATACCCCTAATGAAAAAGCCTAAAATACCTTTGAGGAATGGATAGTTAGATTTAATTTTTATTACCACTACTTATTACCTATGTTATCCACTATAAAATTTCTCTATGCCAGAGGAAGCATGAAAATGCCGGCAAAAGAAAATTGTCGTCTTGTGGGCAACATACGTCTTTCAAGTTTACGGCTGACATATACAGCACCAAGTGATCAACATAAACGCAGTAACTACCTAGCAGAAGCATCCGCTGCACGGGCTAACTCGACGGCCACTCCCATTCCCGTTTCAATGTCGCTCGGTTTCGGCGGTGGTGGCGGAGCGCTGTGCGTGGCATCATTGATAAGCTGCAGATTGTCTATCGCATTGCAGCAGATAGCTGGGCTGTTCCAGTTGCAAAAACAACTGCAAGCTGCAAGGCCTAGAGTTGTGATCAAAGCTATCACAATCACCGGCTCGAATTTCACCACTGGTGTTATTCCGTCACCAACGGAAGGCGTCACTCCTTTGGCCGTTGCAGTATTCAGACTAGTGTAGCTGCAGAGGGTAGGCTGGACAACTCGGTAGACGCCTTGACTTGCCAGGATGAAGGCGTCTTTCTGGTTATCCTCACCGAACGAAAATATGGAGCCAAGAGTGCCGCTGCTGGACTCGTCATTGCAGGGCATTGGTGTCTTCTCGGAACAGCTGAACGGGATGGAAGCGGAGGAATATTTACCACTGCCATCTTTGGTCTCCGTGCCAGTCCATATGGAAGATGTGTACATATCAGCAAATAGGTACCTGATATCATATTAGCTATTAGCTGACAGGTGAGATGTAAACAGCACAGAGGCAAAGTCAGAAGCTAGCCATTCGAGGTCAGATTTACGGTTGAAAACAATGCAAGACAAGCAGCAAATAGTACCTTCCATGCAGGCACGGATCGGCAGACCCATGGTACATATACCCTCCAACTATCGATGCAGGTTCGGTGTTCTCAGTTGCAGAAGAAACCTTATAGCCCATTATCGGGAAGGTAATGCCATCTGTTGGTTTGGCTCTTTCATCTGCCCACGGTGGATAGCCAACATGATGGTCTTGAAATACACCCCATCCGTAGTTTCCACCCTTGGTTATCAAATCTACCACTTTGTATTGTTCCTAGATATGCAAGGTCACAAAATGAGGCAAACTATTATGCATACAACAAACAGAGCTCAAGCTTGGAATTCATATCTCTGGTTGCCCAAAATGGAATAAGAGATATGATTATATTAAGAAGA
Source organism: Guadua angustifolia (assembly GCA_036346375.1). Classification (NCBI taxonomy): domain Eukaryota; kingdom Viridiplantae; phylum Streptophyta; class Magnoliopsida; order Poales; family Poaceae; genus Guadua; species Guadua angustifolia. The sequence continues at coordinate 27,877,661 of CM070522.1, read as the reverse complement.
ATTGCCATTCATAAGCCATTTCCTTCATTCGCAAACAGAGTTTTCGTAAGGCAAACATTCCATGAGCAGCATTACATGAACATAATTTCTTTTCAAAGTGAACTCATACTATAAAATTAAACTGGAGTGTGCAGAACTGACATCACCGGTTGCTGCGTGCAAATAAATAAAGAAAAGTCTAGTTACGGAGGGCCTGAGGCACAAACGTATTGCAAGTTATGCAAATATTTTTTTCTTAGTACATATTCGTTTGATATTTTATTCTCAAACCCAAGCTGCTTGCCAGTGAGTAATGTCTAAAATTTATTTCGTATAACCATTTCCAAGTAATTTTTATACAATCATCTCAACAGCAATATAGTGGAGTATCTGCAAATGTTGGAACAAATCCCTCTACCCTTCAGTAATTAGATAATTTGTGAAGTAGCATTAGCTCTCTAGACATCTTAATTTTTGTACAGGCGCCGCCACTGTTGACAAAGGTTTAACTATTATCCAATGTTTTTTGAAAAGAAATGCAGGTTTAGCTATCACTGAACTTCTGGATGATGACCCAATGCAATGTAGACATGGATGGGATGGGAACTCATTTCTAAGATGCTTATAGTTTTGAAATGATACCTGGCCATCATCCGCACAGTATAAGTTCAAAGGCCTCTCGGAATCAAAACTGCACCTCCCTGGGTTTCCAAGACCCAAGGCCCAAATCTCTGGTCGTAAGCTGCTATCATCAGCAATGGGATTGTCCTTCGGAATGGTATAGTTACCCCATAAGTTTTGGCTAGCAACTTCACACGGTTCTGCAATGGTCGACAGAAAAGAATAGTTCAGAAATATTTGTCACTCAGAAAGTAAAATAACTTTTAACCATTATTACGTTACTGTAAAAGACTGACCGACTTTTTCAGAAATTTCCCGGAAGCTTGTAATTGATGAGAAAAGCATACCTAACATGATTTTAGCTGTTCCATCATCTAGAGTGTAACACAATTTATCTAACAATAAGTGATTTTCTGCCAAATGAAACTAGTCTGCCCCTAGACTAAAATTTAGCATTGCTAGTTGTTAACTGTGCAGATAGTTTGCACGAGATTCTTGTGATCATAATGAGCACACTATTGATCCAACATGTAAGGGAATGCAAGAATATGGTTATGAAGATGATTCTACAAGAAGTGAGGCCTAATTTTCCAAATTGAAAGAAGTGATTGAGGCGCAAGTGAAAAATTCAGGATGATGTGAGAGTATTAACGAAATTATATCAAGTTTAAAGGTGTTTGACGTATTCCATTCCATTCTTGACACAGGAAATAATACATTAATGTTCAAATAGTTGAACAAAACTTAGACGTACCCTTAAATAGCATACAATACAGCCTTAATGAAATGCTGTAGTAAACTAGTAGCAATATCAACAAAATACCGTTTTGAGTAGTATTTCCATGCTCTCAAAAACTGAAAAGCACAAATTGTAAAGCACAGGGCCTGACTGCAACGACACGCTGTTCCGCCACCAAAAATACTGCTTTATAATTTGTGCAATTTAGTTTTCTGAAAGGGACAGAAGCACTACTCTGCAGTTTTATAGTACCACTGCAAATATCACACATTATTTTCTAACAGAATGACAATTTAACTGGAAAAGGAAGGAAAATAATATGTACAAGTAAACATAAAAGTATACCAAAAATCGAGAAGAAATGAACAACCTATACAATTTACATATCCTTATTGTACTTACTTGGGAAGTCATCGATGTTGAGCCTGATGATTTTTCCCAAAAGTGATTTTTTATTCTGAGGGAAATTGTAAGGGTCACCTTTCTTCCCACCATTTCCCGTTAAGATGTATAGGTATCCATCAGCAGGTCCAAAAAGGAGCTGGCCACCATGGTTAGATGCATATGGCAACCCCATAGAAAAGACCCTTCTAATTTCAGATGAATCAGCATATGTTGCCTAACAAAGCAAAAGGGTGGAAATACAATGGTCAACCAGGAATCTAAATATGAAGGAATGCGAAGTAGAGCACCAGCATATACGCACCCATACCTCAGAAAAGTTTGATGAGGAACTCTTTGCAGAATATTCTGAGACAACTAGTTGGTACTGGCAAGGCTGAACACCATTATCAGAGCGCAGCTTCGAGGGATCACACCCCACATCACAATCACATGAACACCTACCAGCACAGTTGGGTGAGTGAGTTCTGTCGCAGATGTAAGAAACAAAGAAGCGTCCATTGTTTACAAAATCCGGATGAAATGATACACCCACAAGTCCATGCTCCGAGTTGAGGTAACCTTCAGTCGAGAGATCAAGGAATGGGCTCGTCTCGTCAAGTTGCAAACTGTCTCCTGTTCCTTGTTCAGGAACGGTAGCCAACCATATCTTCCCATCTTGTCTGGAGAAGAAGGCTTTGCTGGACCCATCAGGGTGCGCAACCATGCTATGGTAGGATCCATCGCCAATCTTCTCAATGCACATCCCGTTAGACGATGGTGAAGGCTTCCTAGTGCTAAATGAAACTCCACGTCCACTGAAGCACACTGACTGGTCGTTTGGTGTGCCAGAAAATGCTGCACAAAATTCGTCTTCCGTTGGCCAAAAATCGGTAAGCTTGGAAGATGAACCAGTAAGCCCTGCATTTTGTTGCGTGGAAGACTGAAAAGGAGAGTTCAATATTGATGTGTTTTTGCAATATTTCCAGACGTGCTCACAATAGTCCTCTTTGGGGTGACTAGGGGATTGAGAAGAACTGCACAACAGGGGAATAGTCCGAGTGGTGGACCCAGTGTTGAACAGCTCAGCAGAGGACGGATTACATTTCTGAAAAAGTGGCAAAGAAACGGTGTAAGCACCTGGTAATTTTGCTGGAATTTGTGCAAATCTAGACAATTCTCAGTGAAATCACATTATCTGGCGTTGATTAAATGTGATGTATCTAATATATACAAGCGCTTATGGAAGTTAAAAGCCCCATTAAAAATCAAAGTGTTTCTGTGGTATCTTAGAAGAGGGATAATTCTAACCAAGGACGATCTGGCCAAACGCAATTGGCAGGGGAGTACAACATGTTGCTTTTGTCATGAACTAGAGACAATTAGACATTTGTTCTTTCATTGTCGTTTTGCCCGTATGGCTTGGGGTTTTCTGCAACTTGCTTTTGGATTTGCAAGACCTTATAGTGTCTCCAATATATTTGGGAGCTGGCTTGTTGATTTTGAGGAGCTTAAAAATGTTGTTTTACTAGGAACTGCAACCATTTGTTGGGCTCTATGGTTAAACAGGAATGATATAATTTTTGACAGGAAAACGAACTCATCCTCTTTGCAGGTTATTTATGCTACTTCCTATTGGTTGCGTACATGGGCTGTACTGCAGAAGCCGGTCTTGCGAACTATTATGGTGGTGGCTATACAACGGTTGGTACAGGTGGCCAAGGATTTCTTTTCCCAGGCGCATGGATGGCGGTCTAGTTTTCGGCTTGATAGTCGCTAGTGTATGAGTGCTATTTTGTGTTTCAGGGCTGTGTGCTTCTTGTTGAGCAGAGACCGGGAGTAGTTTCAAGGATTTATATCATCTTGATGTAATGTTCTTAAAATTAATAAAAGCTTTCTTTATAAAAAAAAAGTAGTAAAATAAGAGGTTTCTTGAGCAGCAGAGAATCAATCAATCGTTGTGTTCTACTACCAGTCTAGTAGCATTCGTAACGTCACAATTGTTCTGCGTGTGCTTGAAACACATGAATCCACGTCATGCAGCCCTACCGCTAGTAGCTGCCTCCACGGTGGCGGTCGTCAAGCGCGGGCCCGCGACCGGCCGTGCCATCCCCACCTGACCTCGCCGCTATTCCTACCCCACTCGCGATAACCGCCGCTGCTGGGACTTGAGGTTTACTTGCACACCGTGTGGATCTCTCATTTGGGGTCGGGATACCACAACAGCTTCAACAAAAATCCAAATAAAACCCTCACTAAGCTATGCAAATTATATTAACACCTGGTTACTGTTGTATGATCCAGTTCATGCTGCCGACGATCAGAGCTCTCAACTTGCAAATAAGAATTAAATGCCTTCTCTCTTTATTGATCTTTCTATCTGTAGATTTGTGTGTACGATAAGACTAAACTAGCTGATTGACAAGTCTACCACCTAACAGTGTATCCTCTCAGCAAGAGGGCGCCAACTCCCTTGATTGACAAGTCTACCACCTAACGGTGTATCCTCTCAGCAAATAGGTTACAAAGAGACTCGACAGAATCCGACGTAGTTTGCTTTGGAAAGGCGAACAGGAATGCAATGGGGGTCACTGTCTGGTAAATTGGAAAAAAATTTGCAGACCAAAGACGCTGGGGGGTCTAGGGGCAAAAGACTTGGACAGATTTGGACAGGTGCTTTGAGTTCGTTGGTTGTGGTACGCTTGGAAAGACCGAAATAAGTCTTGGTCAGGCTCGCCCCTTTCTTGTTCTGCCTCAGACCGCAGTTTGTTCACTGCAAGTGCTGTCATCGCTTTGGGCAATGGCAAAACAGCGGAATTCTGGGAGTCTAGATGGCTACAAGGAAAATCTCCGGCGGAGTTGATGCCCTCTTGCTACAAACTGGTTCGAAAAAGAACATGCAAGGTTAAGGACCTGCTAACATCCAGGAATTGGATTAGACCGTTGCTACAAACTGGTTCGAAGAAGAAAGTGCACATAGCTCATGTTCTTGCAATTACGCATGCTACCTCGTTAAAAACCTTTGATTGAGAGAACCATCGGGACAAAACTCAAACATCTATTCATCGTAATGATAAACATACATGAAGATCATATATCTGCCCTTGAAGGCAACTCTATGTGTCTTCCATGCCAATACCATGGACATGTTTATCAAAACTTGTTCCTAGTAATATCTTGGTAAACAAATTGGCAAGGTTCTCACTTGTTTGGATTTTCTATATTCCCATTCTCTTGCTACTTAAATGGGTAAAAATGTTTAGAGAGTAGATGTTTTGTTATATGCATCTTGACATAGTCATTCTTCATCTGTATAATGCAAGCTGAATTGTAGTGTAAGTTCAAGCACTGTTAAATTGATTTTTGTGATTAATAAAAAATCTAAATATCATACCAACTCCTTCATTGAGTATGATATTGATTAGTCTTATTTGGATGGAAAATGGAAATATCAGAGGTATGCATCCAATGTTATATGATTATATCTTGTTGCATTCTTTGGATTCAAAATACAGGATTGACTCCACAAAAGTTTCAACTTGGATATGTGTATATTGTTTCCAATTCATATATCTGTATGCACACATTTAGGAGAGTTTATTCTATATCTCGTGGTTTCACTAGTACTGGTCCTTTTCTTATTTCCACTTATATCGAGGATCTTTACTTTGAAAATCATCATTTGAGTATATGAAGCTTTTGTAGTTGTAAAACTCATATTGATTTAAATTTAATTATTTGCATTTGGATTGTTGTCAATCACTAAAGAGGGAGATTAAATGATCTAGCCCCTCCATTATGTGTTAATGGTGTGCTTTGGTGATTAGTGACAATCGGATATGTTGGACTAACTTTTTCCATGAGTTGGTGAACTATGTTTATGTTAAGTCCTACGATAATGGAGACTTTGGATGGCGCCATGTGTTGATAGCCATCAAGTCAAGGTTCGAGATGATGGATCACATTATGTGTTGATGGTCACCAAACCAACGTCCTAGTATAGAAGGAGTTCATCAGGTGTTGATGAATAAGACAAGGATCTAGACTTAGAAAGAAGATGATCGACATCAAGTGAAAACTCCAAGTGGATGTACATTGCAAAGGTATAATTAGTATAGGCTAAAGATGTGTTCCTAATAGTTTACTGATCTTGGTGTTTGGTTAGGAGACCAGATTACTATGTAGGCTACTGTACTATTAAGAGGAGTCTTGTCTAGTAGTTAAAGTCTCATCATATGTTGATATCTCAATCCCGCTTGCTCTAGCTCTTCATGGTATGGTGCTATTATTTGTGAATGTGTTTTGCATATAGTTGAATCTTATGCACTTACTCTTTGTAGCATATGACTTCATGCATTGATCATCTAGTTTCTTGCAAGCTTGTAGTCTTGATCAAGTCTAGTTAGAGATTTTGAGGAATTAGATTTTAGACTTGTGTGGTTATATTGAGGTTTAATGTTCTATAAAAATGTCTATGGCATCTTAGATCTTGAACTATCCATAGAGTCCAATATTACCTAAATCAGACTTCTAATTAAAAAGTTTCTATCCTTTTTTGGGTTGTGTTGTGAGTTTGTCTGAATTGAGTAATTAGGAATGTCTGAATTAAGGAATTAGAAATGTCTGAATTTGATTTTAGAACATATTGATAGAACATGTGTTTTAGAGCCAATTTGGATTACAGGATTTGTAATGTCCAAATTTGGGAAATTAGGAATGTTCGGATTGGTGAATTTGGAATGTCCTAATTTGCTTTCTACAATGTGTATGTGCCCGTGGATTCATGACCGTTGAGAATGTCCATTTTTTAATTTTAGGAATGTCTAAATTGGGCAATTAAAAATGTCTGAATTGAGGAATTAGGAATGTTTAAATTTTCATTTTCAAAGTATTTTGTTTCCAACGGCTAGTTTCTTTGAGGGGTTATAAAAGAGGCTGAGCATGGAGGTTTTTGCTGCAACTTCCATACTCATTTGAGGCATACATTTGAGAGCAAATCTTTGAGATTTTATAGAGCAATCCTTAAGAGATTTGAGAGGTATTTGAGCTAGAGTTTTCTTGTGTGTGAAATCTCTTGGCATCCTATTTTCACTCTATTGACGTTCTATTGATGTAGTGCAAGCCTCTCTACTGTACTTGTGTTGCACCTTGTGAGCAAGGAGAGAAGAGCTCTAGGTGCATATACTGCATCTGGAGGTGGATTGAGTTTCCACTTGTGCATGTGTTTCACTTGATTAGGGTCAAGCAAGAGGCTTGATTTGTTTCTTTTAGTGTTTGCCGACACCTAGATGGTGTGGAGGTATCGCGGTCTGGTGATCTTTTCAAGAAGCTTATGACAAGGCCTGATGTGTTGTGAATGTTGAAGTTCAGCTACCCAGAGGGGAATGAGCTACCACTAGTGGATTCAAGGTGTTGACTTGATCATAGAGCCGGTCTAATTCGTTTGGACTTACCTTAACGTGCAGTAGGGGAGTCCGACAAATCTCCAAACACCACGGTAAAAAGATCGTGTATCATTGTAGTTTGCTCTCTTGTGCTTTACTTTCTTGTAGTTCATATTCTTAGAATTAAATTGTTTGCTTGTCACTCTCGGATTGCAAACTTTTACTTAGACATAGATTGTTAGTGCACTTAGTTGAGACTTGTTGATTTAGGCTTCAATTGTACAAAACCATTTTGATTTACACTTCTGCATATAAAATTGGTTTTGGTTAAGGAGAATTTTAAAAAATCCTATTCACCTCCTTAGTAGGCCTCCATGACCTTACAAGTGGTATTAGAGTTTGGTCTCTCATTTATTAAGCTTTACCACTTAGAGAGTAAGGATGACAACTAGAGAGGTTGTGGACCCTGGTAGGGTTCCACACATTGATGGCATCAATTATGCTAATTGAAAGGTTAGAGTGTCTACATATCTTAAAGCCATGAGTCCTCACATACAGAGAATTGTTGATGTGGGTTTTGCTACACCTATTGATTGAACAAACCATACTCAAGGGGATGAGCAAAATTTGAACTTGATGCTCATGCTATGAACACTCTCTTTAGTGCCCTGAACGAGGATGAGTTCAATAGAGAGAGCAATCTTGAGAATGCTCATGATATATTTACAACCCTTGTGGAGATTCATGAGGAAAATTCCTCGGTCAAGGAAGATAAATTACATAGGTTGAGACTCAAATATGAGTCATTCACTATGTTGCCACCTGAGAGCATCAATGAGATGTATTCTAGATTGAACAACATAGCATATGAGTTCAAAGGCTTATCTTGTGATCTAACCAATCTTAATGTTGTGCATAAGATGCTTAGAACTCTACCAAACAAGTGCTTAGAACTCTACCAAACAAGTATGAGATCTTAATGTGAGATCTTAATGACATTATTCCTCAACTCCTTCAATTTGCCAAGAATTACCCCTACTACTCTTTTGGAAAATCTCATTACTAATGAGATGAACAAAAATGGCAAAGAGGAGGTTAAGGAGATGTTATCATCCTTAAGCAAAATAATTCATGCATTTAAGGTTAAACATGATTCAAGTGATGATGGGGGATGAGAAATGTCAAAATGAGTAAGATAGTGATACTGAAGAATAAATAGTCTGCCTTATGATCGGAGGCAGAGCCCAATCGGTGGTGGCAATGGCGTGTAGGTGTGTATGTGGAGGTGTTACGTTGGGGCATGGGTATGGTCTGTGCGCACATAGGCGTGTGCTCAGTCTGCTTGTGGGATGGCAATAATGAACTGTAGAAATAAAAACTAATCTACTAAAAGAACATTATCTCTAGAATTGAACAATTCGATCAAAACAACATATCCGGAAGCCTACTTTAGACCATTGTAGTGCTAATAACTTATTGTATAATCACGGCCATGTTGCCGATGAACAAAGCTTTCAACTCACAAACAAGAATTAAAAGTAGACAAGAATACGAGTATGTTGTTCCAGTCTTCTAACGTTATTGATGTTTTATTCGTAGGTGGTGTGTGTACAACGAGAGCCCCCTCCCCCCTTATATCGGCGATAGCATGGATGGTGGTGCTGGATTGGTCTTAACAACTTATTGCGGCAGCAGCTCAATGTGGATTTGTCTTGTTCTATCATTTTCAGGATAGTTGATATTCTTTTATATGTATATGTATGTACATGTATATATATGTATCTCTACTACTTCTAATTAAGAGTTGTTGGCGGTCATCCATTCTCTTTTAGAGTACCTGATCTATTGGATTTGGCACTAACGATTGAGATGGAAGGGGATTTCCATTCCGTTCCAGTGTTCGACGACTCGCCCCGCTATCTCCTACTCACTCGTCGCTTCCTCCTTCATTTAAAACTCTCTCACCTCTCCCCACAAAACCAAACCCGCACAAGGGATGCAGCTTTTGGGCTAGATGGAGGTCATGTGTACGGTGTGCAATTGACTTATATCTTCGAGAGCTCATTGCTATGGCTTTGTTCATTATGCTTCTTTGTATAGGCTACACATTTTGGTGTTTCCTCTAGGAATGTCCCACTACTACTATAGAGAACAATACTAATATTGTGAACTAGCAGTTGAGCTATCCACACAGGACGACATTGAGACATGAAGGTTTTATTAATCTTAGATTCCACATGTTTCAAGTTATGTCCACCTGATCGATGCTTAAGATTTGGTTTATTTACTAGCCATATTACTAAATGTGCAAAACACATTGATGTTTATAATAGGTTTGGGGTCATATTTGATGATATGTTCATTATATGGTTTGGGAATTACATTGTTTCATATGAAAAAAATCATGCAATTCAAATAAGATTTTTATATAACCTTGTTTACTATTTATTGTGTTTATACATAAGCACTACTTATATGTGTTTAAAATTTGCAAAGTATTTTGTAATGTGAGGGCCTTCAAATTGCGAAATTAAAGATAATTTTGAGCACGAATTTGTAAACAGGAGTTTGGAATTTGTATGTTTCAATGAATTGATTTAAACATTCAATCATTGCACATTCAAAGTGAACAATATCATTCAAACAGGGTTATTGCTATTTTTAAATAAATTTTTCGTCGCAAATTGAGTTTCCGTTGCAATGCACGGGCTCATGAATAGTGATATGTATGTATGTATGTATGTATGTATGTATGTATGTATGTATGTATGTATGTATGTATACATATGTACATATATGTTTGTATACGTGTATATATATGTATATGTATACTTGTATATATGTGTGCATATATGTGTATAATATACATATATATAGGAACAATATATATGCATATATATGTATACGTATGTGTATATACATGTATATATGTATACAAATACGTGTATATATACATATGTATATCACGTATATGTATATATACACACATATATAGGAAAAATATCTTCTACTATTGTATATAATTACCTTCACCTTATATATACAATCTAAACAAACTAGACATACTTCTTTATCACTTTAAGCATACTCATATACTAATTATAAGATATTGTAATATGAACTATGCTAAAAAATTGTAAGTGAGTCTATAAGTTTTGGCGTATTTTGTAAATACCTTCATATTCACATACAGAAAGAAGTATATATACTACCATCTTTGAAAAAGTGTACGTACCACCTATACAGTCTTATATACTGTTGTACAATAGTACATGCCCCTTTGTTGCGCCGGATGCACCGTAATGAGATACGACGTTGGCAAGGGGAATAGGGATAGGATGTGGCAATGGCAAGGGGAAGTGGTGGCGTTAGGGATGCGAGGACTTCATCACCTACGATGTCAGTGACACCGTCCTAACGAGCTCTAGGGCTGTAAGTACCTCGAATTTCTCAAGTCCTTGGTACTACCTGCCTCTTGAATTGTTGGTTGATTTCTGCAATCTGCTGGTTGCCTCTCTGATCCGGTTAGAAACACTAGCTATGGGAGATGAAGATGCTGCATAGTGGCGTATTCTCTGGGAACATTGACTGCTCCAAGTTAGGATAGCAATGGGGAAAATTCCTGTGGAAGCGCTCTCTCATCTCTGATATCTGATAACCAAAATTTCTTCGTCCCCACCCCTGTTCTCGCACACAGGGCTTAATTCCCCCATCCCTAATTCCTGACAGGTTTGTGGGGCCCCGATAGGGACTAATCCCCGAAAATACTAAATAAAAGATCACATGCTATATGAGTGAATCACTAAAGTAATGGTGTATGTGTGATTGAAGTGTGAGTGAATCACTAGAGTTATTCATATTTAGCATGTTTACTAATAATGACTTCACATTTATTCTTTTTTCTTTTGAAAATGATCATTTGTTCCCACCTATTAGTGATAACGCTAGGGGAAAGGGGTGGGGACGAGGAATGGTGGAAAGTCTCTGACCTTGTGATTCCTGACGGGGATAATATTTTTTTCGATAAATCTCCCACGGTGAAGATTTCCCCATTCTTATCCTCTAATAAGGAAATTCTCCAAAGAAAAATAGAAATCGGGCCCGTTACCATTCCTAACTCGAAGGCAGCTGCCGTGTCTGTCGGTGGTGCGCTGGGCTCCGGCTCAACTCCGCTCATCCACGACCTCAACGTGCCCTATGAGGCCACCACGGAACTGTAGGCCACCCCCATTGCCGACATGTTATTCCCCGCGATCTCTGTGATTGTCAGGCGAGTTGTCGATGTGGTGGATTGTATATGGGTGTAGACACCGCTGTAGACCCCGATCCAGACGCCACGTCCAAGTACGGATGTAGGGATGTACGACATACGGACTGGGCCTTCGGACTATGCCCCATAGCCGATCAGTGATGTGACGAACAGGGCGATGAATGGGGCTGATCCGAAGACTGGCCTCCTGAGCCCATACATGGTAGAGTAGATTTGGATTTTTGCTGTTCGTGTGTGGTGGTGATTTTTGTTATGAGATAAGGACTTTAAACCGTATTAAGTTTAGAACTCTATTTTTTTATGGTGTAGGTGAATATAAACTCTTCTTTCATGTTGCTATATATATCGGGTGCTCCCCATTGTAAAGAATCAATCAATAAAGCGAGAGATATTTCCACCCTATATTCTATGTGTTCTCAACTCTTGATTCGCGCATTCTTGATTGTTTGCCGGTGATCCGAGCGGGTGGACTATTTCATTTTACAACATGTTATGAGCACGAGCCTCTACCATAAGAAGGAGAATCGTCGACTACAACGAACGATCTACTACCGGCGATTGATCGCCCTATCCGATCTGCAATCAACTCGTTATCACGCCGGCACACACTCGGATTGCCAAAAAAAAGTCCTAAACGACTCTATCCTACGGATAGCCTACAAAATTTCTCCTGCAGGTCGAATCAAGGTATTAAATTGGCATGACTAAATCGCGTTCTTCTCTAACCTTCGACCCTGCAGATCATTCAATCATATCATCTGTTCATAGTACCCCTACGACATTTGAGTACTGTTCATCATTAAAAAAATCGGCAGCAACTGCATCAGACGGCGTCGTTTTGGGTCGCATGCGCCAATCCACGCCGTGATCACCAGCGAGACCGCCTACTGTTGGACTACTCCGGTCATCAGCCACGTTGCCGCGGATCCCGGCCCGTTGCCTCGAGTCCACCGCAGTTTCGGCGCTGTCTCATCAGCTCTCACGCCAGATGCGCGAGCGGCGGCGGCGTGTCCCTCGGCTCCCGTGCCCGATGTGCGAACGACGGCTAGGGTGATGACTCCTTTGGATGCGCGCCCGCCGGGTGACTGTCATTTCAGCCGGAGCTCACCCTCACTGTATCGGTCTCCGCGTGCTCGCTGTCGCCTTGGCTTCCTTTGGTGCGCCCGTCGCTTTGACCTTTGCGGCTGCAGCGCGACAGGTTCCTCGTCTTCTGTGCCCGCCGCTGTTTCGCTCGTCTCGCCTTTGCTCGAAGCACGCCCGACGATGGTCGGCGACAGCTCTGCACAAGCAGGTGACGCCTCGCTTGTGTGCCCTCATCCCAAAGAATGCCCGACAAAGGCGACGTGACCGCGACGCCTCGGAATCCCCGCTCGGCCATTGCGACGCCTCTCTTCCTTCACTCGCAGAGACATCAGCGGTGGCACGCCTCGCGCCTGAAGCTCCAGCAGCGGCACCCATGGCTGCAACGGCGGTTGCCCCGAGTGGCAACTAGGGTTCCCTCGCTACCAAGCCACTGGATGATTTATTCGCTCAGCCCGGAAAGGCCACATGGGCCGCGCGTGCTAGGCCGCCGAGCCAAGCGGAAGGGCCAAGAAACCAAATGGGCCGCATGACAGGAAAACAAGCAGGCCGGATGGGCTGGCAGCCCACACTGGGAAAGAGAAAAAGAAAAAAAGAAAAAAAATTGAATAATGGGTATTAAATTCTAAAATTGATTATAAATTCTAGAAATTAGTTCTCTAGGTTTATGGTCTCCCATAAAATTTGATAAATTAGCATTTAGTACATTCTGGAAGTCCTATTCTCTGGGTTATTTTTCTAGCGTTTATTATATGTGTTGTAATCTATTTTTCTGTTATTTAAGTAATTCTAAAATTGCTTAATAATTAACAAAAATACTAGAAAATTATGGGAAAAAAATCGAGCTGTCAAAACGGGTTTTGAGCTTGAAGGCATAAGTGGTTGGGTTTTTTAATTTCTGTTTTGAAGGAATGGATACATGACAATTGGTGTCTAAGGAAAACATACATGAGGCTAGGTTTCTTAATTGGCATCCGAAATCGGGAAGTGCTCCCTCCCTCATGTGAGCCCTCGGGGCGGGTTGACCTGGCCAAGAGTCATGTTGACGGAGGCATTCATTACATGTTTTCATACCCATCTAATGTGGGTTACATAAGATGTAATTAGTATTATGCCAGGTTTATTTCACGTTGAAGTTTATTCTTCTGTTAATTAGTAATTCTGAAAATTGCTTAATAATTAGTAGAAAAATTATAAAAATGGTAGGAAAATCTTGGAAAATCTGTGATAATTATCTACTAAATAGATATAGACCATATTTTACTGATTCAATAGCAAACATGCAAAATAATATTTTACCTGAAGTAAAATCTCTGTTTTGTTTGCATATAGGATATGTCTGACATCACAAAGAAAGAGTTTGCTAAGCTTGCCCTGAATGATAGCAACTACCTCACTTGGCAATGGATGCCAAGATCAACTTAACAGCCCGACCTCTTGGAGCCGCAATTTCCTAGCCTGAAGCTGCTAAGTGCGCAGCCCTGCACTTCCTGAGGCACCATCTTCCATGCGGACCTGAAGGCCGAATATTTGATGGAGGAGGACCTGAAGGCCGAATATTTGATGGAGGAGGACCTGCTGGCCCTATGGAATTCTCTGAAGGAATGATATAACCAGCAAAGATCCATTCTGTTGCCAGAAGCATAACGTGAATGGACCCTTCTACACTTCCAAGATTTTAAGTCAGTGGCAGTGTACAACTCTGCCAAGTACAAGATTGTTGCAAAACTAGCATTTTGTGACCAGAAGATCACAGAAGCTGAAAAGATTAATAAGACTTTGTGCACATTCTACCCCAACATGAGGATACTGCAGCAACAGTATCATCATGCAAAGTATTAGAAGTACTCTGAGCTAATATACGTCTGCTAGAAGCAGAAAAGTATGATGAACTTCTAATGAAGAATCATCAAGCCCTACCTAGTGGGAGTCATGCATTGCCTGAAGCACATGCAAGCGCTCAGCAGGCTAGCAGTAGCCGAGGCTGCAGAAAGAGCCAAAAATAGAAATGGGATAAATGGAAGAATGACAAAAATCATAAAGGAATAGGTAAATCCCAATGGAAAACAAAAGAGAAAGGATCAGGTCACTTTCAGAAGAAAGGACCAACAAATAATGCTGCTGATCCTAAACAACCATGCTATAGGTGTGGATGTACTAGTCATTAGTCGCGTACATGTCGCACCCCAAAGCATTTGGTGGAGTTGTACATGAAATTCACTGGGAAATTCCAGAAGAATCAAGGAGATAAGGCGGAGGCATACTTCACTTCTCAACCTGTTGTTGACAATAAAATGGAGTTGGAAGATGATCAAACCTCCGACCCCACAAAAGAATTCAAGAAGGGCCTCCTTAGTTATGGTGATACTCCTATGGAGGAGGATGATCTCATTGGGGATGAGCTAAAAAAATTCCAGAAGAATAAAGATAAGTCTCAGGAGGACGATATAAATGATTTATATGGAGACATGGAGTAATCTCCCAGCTTTCTTTTAAAGTTAATGTCGTATTATCCTTTAGAGACTCTTTAAGAGCCTCATTTATCAGTTTAGTCATTGTGTACTTGAATGAACAATGGTCTATGCTCCTGTTGAGCGATTATTAGTCAAATTTTAATAAAGTGTGATTTTCCCAGGATATTTATTTAATCATGCTATGCTTGTTCTATATTATTTGTTCCCGATGCAACAAATGTTTGATTAATTTTACTTGTCTAATATAGAACTCCATGAATAATCCAATGGCGGAGGAGAAAATCTGTCTTGTAGACAGTTGCACCACAAATACAATTCTTAGGGAAACTAAATATTTTTAGACATTAATTAAGAAAACTAGAAATATTCTGACCATCACCAGAAGCAATGCTCTTATAGTTGGCACCGGAAGAGCCATCATAGTTCTCCCTATGGGCACTCGTATAATTATAGAGAATGCCCTATTATACCATGAGTCCAGTCGCACTCTTCTGAGTTTCAAAGACATCCGTCTAAATGGTTTCCATATAGAGACTGAAAATGAGGATGGTACTGAATACCTACTCATGACCATGTTTGACGGGTGTAATAAACGTGTGGTCGAAAAACTTCCTTCCTTCTCCTCCGGACTATATTACACATATATAAAACCAGAAGTTTATGGTGCAATGAAAACTATAGTTAAAACCCCAGAAATATTTAAGATCTGGCATGATCGTCTGTGTCATCCTAGGTTGAATATGATGAGAAGAATAATAAATAGTTCTACTGACCATAATATAAAAACTACAGCCTTTTCTAAACTTGAAGCTTTTATGTGCCCTGCATGTGCTAAAGGAAAGCTGAAAGTTCATCCCTCTCTTCTTAAAATTAGGGAAGAATCACTGAATTTCCTAAAGAGAATTCAAGGTGATATCTGTGGACCGATTCAGCCCCTGTCGAGCCCCTTCAGATATTTTATGGTGATAATAGATGCTTCTACTAGATGGTCCTATGTATGTCTCTTATCTACTAGGAACCATGCCTTTGCTAAATTAATCGCCCAAATCATTAAATTAAGAGCCTCCTTTCTAGAAGAAAGGATTAAGTCCATTCGAATGGACAATGCTGGCAAGTTTACCTCAAAAGCATTCAATGATTATTGTATGGCTCTAGGCATCAATGTAGAGCATTCTGTACCCTATGTCCACACCAAAAATGGCCTTGCAGAGTCATTAATTAAGAGAGTAAAGCTTATTGCTAGGCCACTCTTGCAGAATTGTAGGTTACCCACAGTTGTTGGGGCCACGCAGTGTTGCACGCTGCATCATTAATTCAACTCAGACTAACTGCATACCATGAAACTTCCCCATTGCAGCTCGTTTGTGGGAAAGAACCAAGTTTTTCTCATCTACGAAATTTTGGTTGTGCTATATACGTGCCAATCTCTTCACAATAGCGTACTACCATGGGACCTCACCGGAAGATAGGGATCTATGTAGGTTATGAATCTCCGTCAATAATTAAATATCTAGAGCCTATGACAGGGGATCTGTTCAAGGCTCGGTACGCTGATTCTATTTTTGATGAGGACAATTTCCCGACATTAGAGGGAGATAAGTACCACATTGAAGAATGCCGGGAAATAGATTGGAATGTCACTGGCATTCAATCCTTAGACCCACGCACTAAAAAAGCCGAACTTGAATTTCGGAGGATAATAAGTCTGCAACAAATAGCCGATAACCTACCAGATGCCTTCACTGATCATAAGGGAGTGACAAAATCTCATATACCTGCAGTAAATGCACCTGAAAGAGTGGAAATACCCTAGAAGGTTATTGAACCCACTCTTGCCCCTCATGACAAAAAGAGGGGGAGGCCTCCAGGTACACAGGACTCAGCTCCGCGGAGACATCCGCAGAAATGGAGAACCGAGCAAATGAGATCACTACCTAAGACAGTTGAAGAAGCTCAACCTGTTGTTGAGAAAATCCCTGAAGCGAGCCATCCTGAAGATGGTAATCTCCCTGAAGTGAGCCATCCTGAAGATGGAAATCCCGGTGAACATTTACGCGCACAATCTGATGCTGGGAAATCGGAACACCTAGAATCCATCGTTGTAGGAAATCACGAGGAGCTGGAAGAAATGAATGAAGAAATATCCACCAATTATGTGGATTCAGGAGAATTATATAAAAGAAAGACTACAATTATCGACATTTATTTCGCCTCCAAAATTGCTAAAACTCTTGAACTAGATCCAGAATCAAAGTCTATGGCAGAGTGCTAGAAGCACTCAGATTGGGTCAAATGGAAAGAAGCAATTGAGGCGGAATTGCACTCGCTTAATAAAAGGAAAGTATTCGGTCCTGTTGACCGGACACCTCCTAAAGTGTTCCATGTAGGACCAAAATGGGTTTTCATCCGGAAGAGAAATGAAAACAACGAGGTGGTGAGATATAAAGCGAGGCTTGTAGCACAAGGGTTCACGCAGAGACCCGACATCCACTACGGTGAAACATATTCTCCTGTGATGAGTGGAATAACGTTCCGATATCTAATATCAATGGCAACTGACTTAAATTTAGAAATGTAGTTGATGGATGTGGTGACCGCATATTTATATGGGTCATTGGATTCGGACATTTATATGAGAGTCCCTGAAGGAGTAAAAGTCCCGGATCCTAATAATCGCAACATGTATAGCGTCAAACTACAGAGATCACTATACGGGTTAAAACAGTCGGGAACCACAGAGGAGATAAAGGAAGCAAGTGCTTACCTCACGACAGAGTTTGAGATGAAAGATTTGGGTAAAACCAAATTTTCCTTAGGCCTACAGCTAGAGCATTTCCTAGAACGAATTCTTGTTCACCAGTCTTCCTATACCCGTAAGGTATTGGAGAGGTTTAATATGGATAAATCACATCCCTTGAAAACCCTCATGGTTGTAAGATCTCTCGAAGTGGATAAAGATCCATTCAGACCGAGGATGGGAAATAAGGAAGTCTTAGCACCTGAAGTCCCATATTTAAGTACTATTGGAGCACTCATGTACCTTGCGAACTGCACAAAGCCTGATATTGCATTCGCAGTGAATTTGCTAGCAAGACATAGTTCAACTCCAATCAGAAGACATTGGGCTGGTGTAAAGACTTTACTCAGATATCTCCAAGGTACTCAAGATCTTGGGTTATTTTTCCAAGAGAACCAAGACTTGACCATGGTGGGATATAAGGATGCTGGCTATCTGTCTGATCCCCACAGTGCCAAATCTCAGACTGGTTTTGTGTTTCTCTGCGGTGGTATAGCTGTTTCCTGGTGGTCTTGTAAACAGACTTTGGTAGCAATTTCTACCAACCACTCATAGATTATAGCTCTGTATGAAGACTCACGTGAATGTATTTGGCTGAGGCATGTGATTAGACATATCCAGAAGTCATGTGGCCTTAACACCGTCGATACCCCCACAATTATCTATGAAGATAATTCTGCTTGTGTTGCACAAATGCAATTAGGTTATATAAAGAGCAACATCACGAAGCATATTGCTCCTAAGTTATTCTATCCTCATGAACTCCAGAAGAGCGATGAGATAAAGATCTTACAAACCAAGTAATGTGAAAATCTCGCAGATTTATTCTCCAAGTCCTTGCCTAAATCCACATTTCAAAGATATGTTAAAGGTATTGGAATGAGAAGACTTAGAGAGATGCAGAGTTCTGGGGGAGAAAACCCTTGAACCATAACCCTTATTGCAATCCTTAAGATCCTGAAGACCCTTATGTACTCTTTTCTCCATCTCTTTTTTCACACTAGGTTTTTGAGTGGAGTTTTTAACAAGACATATGCATTACACGGTATTCTCCCAAGGGGGAGTGTTATGAGATAAGGACTCTAAACCGTATTCAGTTTAGGACTCTATCTCCTTATGGTGTGGGCGAATCCGAACTCCTCTCCCATATTGCTATATATATATCGGGTGCTCCCCATTGTAAAGAATCAATTAATAAAGCGAGAGAGATTTCTATCCTATATTCTATGTGTTCTCGACTCTTGATTCGCGTGTTCTTGATTGCTTGCCGGTGATCCAAGCGGGTGGACTACTTCGTTTTACAACAATTTTGTCTATGTTAGCTGGTTAGATGTATGTGAGTTATTTTTTGCAGCCACCTCCATTTCCCAGGATGAATTGAAGGCCGCTGGGGTTGATGCGAATGTTGGTATGTGTATACGTTATGTCTATGTCAACTTTCAAAAAGAAAAATATAGAAGCATGTCAGAGCAATATTATTGGGGAAAGCAATAATATTTGGATGATTGTGATTTTTGTACAACTTAGGTGGAGAGCCGTGTGGAGTGCAGCCTCAGCCACTGACTAAGGTAAAAGATAAATTACCTGGGCTACTGGAAGCGTAGTAGTCAGCAGGTACGGAGACAAAAAGGTGTAATTATTGTATAAGTATTCTATCATCGTTCTACTTCTAGGCAATACTAGGTCGGGTTAACAAAATAAATTAGATGTGCAAGAGTTATTATGGAATAATATAGTATGAGCTATTTTTAGACATCCACAAGGAGAGCGCATGGTTTGTGTTTGATGTAGATACATCAACTGTTGACTACAACATCGCATCATGGTTGATGATAGGAAGATTTTAAACTCATTTTGAAGCTAAGTATTTTCTTTGTCGGTGATATGCCCTTGAGGCAATCATGTAAATAAGTGTATCACGTCTTATGTTTATGGAAGTATAATTATTTATCCTTTGAATAAATATTGATTGGATTGATCAACAAGTATTTAACTTGTTCGTGAAACTCTTTTCAGATGTCGATGTCATTTAGGTTATCTCTGATTGCTTATCATAATATAGAACGATTATATTTCATAGATCAGCACATGTATTGATTGATGACCATGTTTCATGGGTCATAGAGATACGGAGATATCTAATCAATAATGTGAATACATGTTGGAGAACATACGTTGGATAGAACAATATGAGATACTGTGAGAATTGTTATATATTCTTATATGTTATCATTTGGTCTCATATGTAGTGTATGTATGATCTGTAGACTTGAGATCGTTATTGGTTTCCTGGCTGTGTAATGATTTACTTAGAGGCTACCAGACGCTACTCTTTAACTAGGTAATTATAAAAGTAGTTTTCAGGTTTACTATGAATCATGCTAAGGTACATGAATGATTAAGATGGATTTTGTCCCTTCTACATAACAATGAGATATCTCTGGGGCCCTCGAGGTAGATGGATTAAGGAAGTGCATGGCTATACTGAATGTGATTGAGTCAATCCAAATAAATTAATCTACTACAGTATGAGTGAATGGATTGCGCTGTCATAGGATGACATGACACTCACCTTGAGTTTGATTTGATATCGTGAGGCAAAGGGAACATGAAATTATTACACTATAGTATAGTTTCGTCCGATACTTTATAAATATCTAGGAATCGATACGTACTGCTAGAGATCGCTACTGATTATCAGTCGGAAAGATGTTTCTGAGTCATGTCTAAATATATATGAACCTATAGGATCACACACTTAAGGGGTTTGGAATGGTTACAATTAGTTATCAGAGTTCGGATTGGATCTGTTCTAATGGGTCAAATTGAATATGGACTCAGATTGGGCTCAAGAGTTTAGCGCCACCGAGGGCTATAAAAAGGGGATGTAGGCTTACGGTTTGAGGCAGAAGTTGTATGCAAAAATTGCACCACCATCAAAACCCTAGCCGTCCTCCACCATCTCTACCGTGCGTACAATGCTAGCACCCCAGCACTCAACACTCCAACTCCGGACGTGTGGATACTGATAGAGGCACTACTCTATTACGATGCTATTTGAGGATGACTATTTCTACCAATCAACGAGTTGATTGGACCGATCCTGAAGCCGAAGGATCAATTTGCTACTTAGCTATCGCTCAGATCGATCGCACTGTTCGACAACTATACTAGGACGCACAACATTAATCTGCTTTGACATCTTCTTCTGTTGCATTGCGCATTTAGTGGTAGCGATCTATAATCAATGATCATTTATTTGTGTGGCCTCTTGGGTTTGGTAGAATTTTTAATTTGCGCTAGTATAGCCTACCGTCACCCATCATTTTTGTCCTGCACCTTTTAATCTTATTCATGAGAAATTTCTTAATGACTGGGAACGAGTATCTCCAGAGGAGTTCTCTAGAGGCACTACTACTGAACAAGCCATCCTTGTCGGTATATCATTGTCGATTGGGTTAGAGCCGGCAGTGATAACATATCACTGCTGGTTCAATAGTCTGGATGGGGGGAGCACATATCACTACCGGTCGTGAAAACAACCAGCAGTGATAACCAGATATCACTGTCGGTTTATATCCAAAATCGGTAGTGATATACCACCACTGGTTCGGTGACCACCCAACAGTGATATCATAATTTTCACTGTTGGCTTTACTCCAAAACCGGTAGTGATAAGTATTTTCCTGCGTGATAAGTATTTTTTCACGCAATCCAACCTTATCACTGCTGGTTCTGTGCAGAACCGGCAGTTATAAGTATCTTTATATATAGGTGTTCTCCTCCCCGACCGAGTAGAACAGAGAGGAGCTCACTCAGTTGCAATGATTTTGGTGACTTACTGCTGAAAAATTGTAGCAAAATTTATCTCGTATTTCTTCTCCAAGGTTGGTAACTTGATCTATATTATATTTGTAGTTAGAATTTAATTTATAGATTGCTCTAGATTTTGATAATTAGTGATTGTATAGTGTGAACATTTGAGGTTGGTAGAGCTCAAATTAATATCTAGCTAATTTAGTGAATAAATTACAATTCTTATTTATTTTAGTCATTTAGTGGATTTTTTAATAATGAAAATTGCTAGATGGACCATTATATGTAATTATAATTATTTTAAATAATGAAAAATTGGTATATGGAATTTTAAATAGTGAAAATTGCTAGATGAATTATAAATAATGAAAATTGCTAGATGAATATTTAAATAATGAAAAATGGTAAATAGATTTTCCAATAATAAAAATTGCAAGATACATTTTTAAATCTAATTATTTACAAATATATCCTTATTTTTAATTATATGCTTATTTGATGTATATTAATTTAATTTAATAGCACTACAAACAAATGAAATGAATAAATCATTTAAATAATAAAAATGCTAGATGAATATTTAAATAATAAAAAAATTTGATGTATTTTAATATAGTCAAAATTGCTAGATGGATTTTTAAATCTAATCATTTACAATGATATTGTTAGTTGTAATTATATGCTTATCTGATGTTTATTGATTTAATTAATTAGCACTGCATGACTAATGTAAAGAATAAATTATTTTGTGATCATTTATTGATTTACTGAAATTTAGTTTGATATAATTAATTGTAGATGGACCGAAAGTGGCTGTATGATACAGACCGTTGTGGCCTAGAGTTCTTTAATGGTGTTTCTTGTTTTCTAAACGCGGCTGCGGTGCACAAGTTGAAGAAGCTGGTGGACTATATGTGTTGTCCATGCATTGATTGCAAAAATGAGAAGCTGTTTTCTACCATAGAGTTGATACGTGCACACTTGCTTCGAAGGGTTTTCAAGGCTGGCAATACCTATTGGACCGAGTAAGGTGAAGATGAGATTGTACATGAAGAGCAACACATTGATGAAGATGATGGAGACAACGATATGATGGTGGTCGAAAATAGACATAGACAACGATATGACGGCGGTCGAAGATACATTCGTTGATAGCTACGAAGATGATCTAGATCAAATGTTACGTAATGGGGAGGGGGACTTCACGAGTGAAAGAGAGTTTTAAAAGTTCCAATGTATGGTGGAGGACTCTACAACACCATTGTACCCTGGCTGCAAGGAGGAGCACAAAAAGCTGCATACCGTGCTTTCACTACTGCAGTTGAAGGCAAACAATGGTTGGTCTGATAAGAGCTTCACTGAGCTGTTATGTCTCTTGGGGCACTTCCTTCCAGAGGGTAACGTGTTGCCCGCAACTACGTACTAGGCCAAGAAGGTTGCCTGCCCGTTGAGACTGTACGTACATAGAATACACGTATGTTCAAATGATTGCATATTGTATCGCAATGAGTTTGCAGACTTAGATGCCTGTGCTATTTGCAAAGCAAAGCGGTATAAGGGCAATGATGATGATATCCATAATGATGATGTCGGGGTGAAGCGTAAGAAGAAGAGATCCCCTCGTAAGGTGGTGTGGTATTTCCTTATAATCTCCCGTCTGAAGTGATTGTTTGTGAACAAAAGGCATACCCAATTGCTACGATGGCACACCGAAGAGCGTAAGAAGGATGGAATGCTCAGATACCCTACTGATTCCATGCAATGGAGAAACATCGACAAAAATTATAAGAAGCACTTTGCATATGATGTGAGGAATATAAGGTTTGGGTTGAGTACGGATGGGATGAATCATTTCGGTAACTTGAGTAGTCGTCATAGCACTTGTCTGGTGACTTTATGTATCTACAACCTTCCTCCTTAGCTTTGTATGAAGCAAAAGTACATTTAGTTCAAAGGATAATATAAGTCCTAACTATTCCAGGCTGATAGAAAATCTTCCCAAATTTTCATTATTTTTTACTGACAGCATCAATTTGATAGTTTGTATGTTTCGCATTCCTATTGTAAAGTGGCATATAGATTAGAAGAATTTAAGTAATGCCATTTAATTTTTCATGATGATAAAGTTACCAGATCATATACTGAATTACTGTGTCACAAATACAGGGATAAATGGATAAAAAGGCTGCAACCCCGGCATCTGCAAAAAATTTTAAAGCACATAGATAAGTTTGGCATCACGAGCAGAAGAATAGTATAGCTAGCAACGCGGCTATACTTAGGCTGATATGCTTTTACATCTGTGTTCATTCGTTACATCTATCTTCATTTCCTCGTTACGTCTTTCTTCGTTAACATTGTATGTGTATATGTGTATATGTCTTTGAAAGATGTATACATGTCTTTCAAATATGACTTTGTTAATTTGAAATTTCTGATAAACTTGCTAGGAATGGCCTCTGACCAGGGACAAGTGCCGGAGGGAGTTGGGCCCTCAAATATGGACGAAGGAGGAATGGGTAGCCCGAACCATAGCCCAATGTAATACCTAAACTTACAGGATCCTGACATGGAGCAACCTGGCGCCACTGCCATGGACGAACCTGACGTCACTAATGTAGGCAAGGTAAAGTATTAGTAGATTATGGTTCCCAAAACATTGTAGGGTCAGACGACTAATAAGAAGATCAAATTGCAGGCTCAGACGTCTGATGAACAGAGGCAACACGCAAGTTGTGGTCTGGGCAAGATGCCTAAGGGACTTTATAATATATAGTGGAGCTCTCGGTAGTCGGGGAACCTGCTATACCCGAGTCATCGTTGGGGCCATACATGACAGCATGCGGGGTTCTTGCTAGGGATTATGTGCCCATCAACTATAGATCATGGACTGGCTGCTGAGGTGACCAGTGGGTGGTTCCTAATGACTTGAAGAACTTGCTGTGGAACAAGCTAAAAGAAGTGATCTAGTTTTCCTAAGGGACCGAGTTGGTTGCAAAGAAATGTGCACTATGCATCATGTGCACAACATGAAAGAATTGGAAGACAACATTGAATAAGAACTATGTGAAAAATAATGAAACACCAAATTTTGGGAGTTAAGGGAGTTTTGGGAGGACTTTGTGGTGTACAAGAATTCTAAAGAAGCCCAGATAGTCAGTCAAAAGAATAAGGCTAACGCAGATAAGAATATTTATCCTCACACACTAGGCACAGGTGGGTACGTGAAGAAAATACCAGCATGGGATAGGTGTGAAGAAAAATTAACCCACAGGGGCATCTATGATTTAGTTTGGCTTGAACGATGAGGATGACAAGGATGATGATGATGATAAGCCACACTCTCCACACAGATATCTCCCGCCCTTGTCGCCACCACACAGAAAAAGTCCAAACCTCCGCTGGCTCCACCCAGAAAATGTCCAACTCCTCCACCAGCACAACCTAGGAAAAATCCAACTCGTCCGCCAACATCTAAAAAGAATCGAACACCAGTACCATCTTGAAAGTTGGCACCGTCGTCTAGCAAATCTTAGTCATTTGTGAAGTTAGCACAACCTTAGAAGAAATTACCAGCTGAGATGACTGAAGAAGAATGGAAAAGGCAAATAAGCGCTAGCGTAATATCTCACTTCAAAAAGGTGCCATCACTTGAGAAGACTAAAGTTGATGCTAATGCGCAGAAGTTTTTCTTGAGCATGGAAAAAGTGAAAAAGACGGGGCGGGCTTTTGAACATTGCAAAATGTCAGACTACGAGCGCATCTCCAGAAAGCAATACTTGAAAGTGGCTAGTGGCGACGCGTTGAGGTTGGAAGCTTAAGGAGATGCTGCTCAACGCGATCGTGCTCACCAGCAATGTCTAAGGTGGAAGTTCTTTATAGGGAAACCATTGGTTGAACCAGCTCATTTAGACCACCTAACAACACAATTGTGGTGCATCCATTAGTGGTACATGCAGCAGTCCAATGATGGTATAGAGGCGTTCCCAGTTAGATACACAGAGTTGGATTTTCACAATGGTGATTACATCTTCTGGGTAGGTTTCAAGGAATTGTATATGTTGTACCAACAAGATGCCTTGGATATGAATATACTCAAACTGTGGACTTTATAAATCTCTTATATATTGTTGTACATTCTTGTACCGTTTAATTGTATATCTAACTTCTTTCTTATGTAGAATGGAGGTACAGACATGTAGAAGAAATGGCAATGACAAGTTAG
This sequence comes from Guadua angustifolia, assembly GCA_036346375.1. Lineage (NCBI taxonomy): Eukaryota > Viridiplantae > Streptophyta > Magnoliopsida > Poales > Poaceae > Guadua > Guadua angustifolia. The sequence goes on along the minus strand of CM070522.1, from coordinate 27,851,895 downwards.
CATTTCTCAAACGGGGCTTGTCAACGAGAAAGTTGTAAAGGACTCTCTACAGTTTGTTGAAGACTATTTATTTAATACTTTTTTGAAGCTGCTATACAAAACCTCTATACTTTTACCCTATAACTTTAAGTACGTATTTCCTTACTTCTAATATCATTTTACTATTTTTTGTGTGACATGATATGGGACTAATGGGCTATGTTGGCATATATATGCAGGTTTCACTGGGTCCTACTTGTCATCGAGTTAGAAGCTAGCAGGATTTTTGTCTTGGACTCGTTGAGAAAACCAACTAATCTGTATCAAGACTTTTGGGACATGATGAACAGGTAAACTCGATCGTTGCATTATTGCTTTAGCAATATTCCATTCTATTGCATTTAAGTTTAATTACAATTCAAAATCATTCACAAGGCATTCATATTGCAAGAAAAGTGTTTGGTATCATCCCTACAAGAAAGATTTTCAAATAATAACCGACTTTCCATGGATGATGCAGGACTAGGGAAACAATTTATGTGCATACTATGTATGTACAAATATACATTCAATTGTCACGGAGAGTGTCGGCTATAATGAAGCTATGGTATATAATTGCACATTGATGCCTACTTTTCTTTCATTTAATATATATCATCATTAATTAACTTTCTCATTTCTTCAATAACAATGCTCCAAACTGAGAACCAATAAGTTACTACTAACAGAAATTTTAGCAATTCAAGAACAGATCGCTGGATTCATTCATGATGAGGACATCAATCCAAACGGTGAGTTCCACGAGTAACCCCATCGCCTCATTCCTTCGATCGCCACCCGTGACATGCCTACTTCGACACCTTCTACTGGAGTCGGTGCAAAATCAAAGTGAATGAGATGTAGTCACAGTATATTTGTAAACAGATTGTTGTAAAAACCAAATATTGTGATACTTTAATATATTTGAATTATGATTTAATGATTCTTTATATACTATATTAATACACTGTAGAAAAATATTGTATAAAAATATATAATGCAAAAAAATATGCAATAAAAATATTTGGTGCACGGCTTGTCACTGCCGGTTCTACCCAAGAACCGACAGTGATATATATATGGACCTATCACTGCCAGATTTTGGTTTGAGCCGGCAGTGATAGCTCTTCTCATTGCCGGTTCCTAAGCTGGCAGTGATAATCCCGAGTATCACTGCCGGCTCCCATAACCGGCAGTGATGGTGTTTTGGAGTCCGCAGTGATGTACTGTTCTGTAGTAGTGAGGTAGCATGTATATACTATGCTAACAAATTGAATTAATGACCTCTTATTCTATGATTAATTGTTAGGAAAGTGCTCACCTTGAACCAAAATGCAGCATGTGGAAGAAAATTAAGAATATATAGGATCCTTGTTTCTTGCTCAGAAGAAATTTTGGCATTTATCCAATTTACTAGACTGGCAAACAAGTGTGAAACTTCTTCTGAAGTAAGCTCCTTTATTCATAATGCTATTTCCCAAGTATATGACATTGTCATCAGATAGTTATCTCTACTAATTCTAATTAGGAGATGGTGGTGTTATGTCCGTTCCCCACCCTCACCCTAACACGTGTACGCACCCACGTGGCTGAATGGCAAGCGGGTAGTGGCCACCCCGGTAGATTGGATTGGATCATACCGTCGCGGGAGGTAAATGAATATGCATGAATCATTTATTACTTTCCTTTCTCCTATTGATCTAGCATTCGAATCAGCGGTGATTGCTCCCGGTACTTTTTGGATTGGATTAATTGATTCCCTTCGAAAGAAGCAGAGCTCCGATTCATGGAGTTTGGTCTCTTTTCGCCTCTTTCCCTTTTGTTGCTTTCTTTATTCAATGATTTCTTAATCTGAATTCCATAGATATCTCCTCAGTTGATGAATCTATATAACCCCACCGTTTCTTGTCTCTCCTACAGATGTGTTAAGATTATCCGTTGAGCGGAGGTAATAAGTAACCTTCCTGATCTCATTGATGCGGCACAGGAGTAGGTCACCGGTGGTGGACGGCGAGATAGGCTGGCGGCGTTGCTGGAGCTCGCCGCGGTGGATGATGTCAATAGGTTGAGGGATGCGCTCGCGGGGGGAGGCGAGAAGGCGGTGGAGCTGGTTGATGGGGTGGGGCTATGGTATGGCCGGAGCAAGGTTTGCGAGCCATACACGCCGCTGATGGTGGCAGCCACATATGAATGACGCCTACCTCTTCAATGCCTTTGCGCGCCATGGGGCAGCAAGTGACGTCTCTTTCGGTCGATCGATTGATGTCAAGTTTTGCCGTTACAAATTTACAATCCCAAGTGCTGTGATGTTATTATTTAAGTTTGTGAAATTAAAGATAATTTTAAGCTCGAGTTTGTAAATAGATGCTTGAAATTTGTATGATTCGATGAATTGATGTAAACATTTAACCATTGCACATTCTGGGTGAATATTATTATTCAAATAAGGTTAGTACTCTTTGCAAATAAATTTTTTATCGCAAATTGAGTTTCTGTTGCATCACACGGGCACATGGCTAGTTATGTCAAAAGTACATGTTCTATCTCAGCTATGCAACTTTCACTGGCTACGCATGTCAAGGGTGGAAATGCATGGGTACAATGGTAGATGATATGCAATTTTTCTATTTATCTGCTCTGTACCAGGAGTGGCCTAAGACTTGCTTTTGGCGGTTTATAATTTCCTAAATTGCTTAAAGATATCAATGGGCCATTTGGATAGGGATTATCACTCATAATTTTTCCTTTGATGACTTGCTTTCGGCGGTTAAGATGTTCTAAATTGCTTAAATATATCAATGGACCATCTGGATAGAGAGCATCACTCTTAATTTGTCCTTTCATGTTGCCCTTCTAATAAAGTCATTGTAGTTGAAAGAATGTTATATATATCAGCTGCTCATAGATTTTTAATGACCAGGAAGCTTGTCTTTGATGCAGATCCTAAACTGGGTACCAACACAATTAAATCACGATTATTTGTCTTTATTCACAAGCTGGAGTAATGTAGGACTAACTGATGTTATTTGTGTTTCAACTAAAACATCACTCACCGATTAGTTCCATTCTGTTATCACTGTGGTTATGTAGAAAATTTTCATAACTGCTGTTTTACTTCCACGTTTCCATACCACAATTTTCACTAATGAATATATGAATGTACGAATGCCTTTTAATGCAAATGTAGTGCCTTGTGCCCTTGTCAATGCTCCATCTTTGGAAATTTGGCCTTGACTCAAAAGCGTAAACTTCCTATGCAGTTCAATCTGTAAAGCATAATGGCTTATTTGCAAAATTTTTACCACACATTATTTTACGTCTCTAGGGAATAGCTCTAATTCTTTTCTGTCGATTCAATTTGTTTTATTATTGCTGCAAATCATGATAACTGGAATGTGGTACTGATACTGGTATATAGCTAGTTGTCTATCTGGCGCTCTGGAGAAATAAGGGGATCAATCAATGCTCAGAACAACTAGGAGAGTTTGCGCGGCGTATATGCCGCGTGCGTTGTTTTTTTCGCGAGAAAAATTTCGTTTTTTTCCCGTCGGCGTTTTTTTCTAAAAATCATCGAGGAAATGCGCGAAACGGTTGAAAAAACAGAAGTGCATCTGCGTTTGCGATAAATCGAAAGGTCCTTTTCGTGTAAAACAGTCGGAATGATCCAAATGTTAATACGTTTTTTTTTGTATCTATTTAGGGTCCTCTCACGAAAGATCCAAACGTCAATACGTTTTTTTAACATGCCGCGCGTGTCGCTTTTTCATAGAATTTTTTTTCGGCGGTGTTTTATTTTTTAAATCATCGAAATAATGAGCGAAACGGCTGGAAGAACACAATTTTTTTTCGCGGCGTAACACGCCGCGCATGTTGTTTTTCGTAAAAAAAATTTCTTTTTTTTTCGGCGGCGTTTTATTTTTTAAATCACCGAAATAATGAGCGAAACGGTTGAAAGAACACAAAATTTTTCGCGGCTTAATACGCCGTGCATGCCGTTTTTTCGTAGAAAAAATTGCTTTTTTTTCGACGGTGTTTTATTTTTTAAATCGTCGAAATAATAAGCGGAACGGGAAAAAATAGAGAGGCAGAGTTGTAGAAACATCTCTTTCGACGAATTATTTGGAAAATATTGGAGACCGAGCTGGAAAACCGCGGTGGGGAAAAAGTCTAGAGGCGGTGGGGAAAAAGTGTAGAGGAAAAAGGGCAAAAAATTATTAGAGATGACAACATTCTTTTATCGAGTCTAACACTTTACGCGTTCGCCGAGTAATAATATATGATCTAAAAAATATTAGAGACCGAGATAGGAAATCGAGGTGGGAAAAAAGTCTAGAAATAGAGCTGCACAAATATTCCTAGCGACGAAAACATTTTTTTTCGGGAAAAACGGAGAAAGAACCTAGACGTAAGGAGTAAGGACCTGTTTGTTACGTCTTTGGACCTGTCCGCTATCCTTAAAAATTAGAAAAGGGCTTGTTCTTGATTTGAATTTAACGGGAGTTTTTTTTTTCGTAAAATAGCGCACGAGGGACCTAAACGCGATTTTACAGGAAAATATCTTACCCTCACAAAAAATCACGAAAGGCCTATTCGTATTTTATAAAAGGACCAAAACGCGAAAAAACTTTTTGAGCTGAGCCGCCGGCTCGGCTCAAACGGCGAGGCCACGAATTCTCCCACTAATAGGAGGGGTATGATTACTCATGTCCATATGATGCTCTAACCTTCCACTTATCAGTAATACTTATATTTAAGCCTTGCCATGTTTTTTAATGTTTCTATACGAAGTTAGCTAGCAAATTTGATTACAATTGTTTAAATCTAATGCAGGGTAGCACTAAAGCGTTTGCTTTCCCTATTTAGTACCTTTCTAAATCCAGAAGAAATGCAATTTAGTTTGCCATACTTACATTTTGCTACAATTAATTTGTACATCTGTTTGTTTGTCCCTTTTAATTGTCGTATTACTCCAAGTTGCGACGGCAGAAGCGCTGCAGTAGTGCCAAGCCAGTCACCTTCCACCCTGCGCCCAGGACCCAGTGGCTGCGTAGGGAAGGGTGCCAAACATAGGCCTGTTTGTTTGGATTTTTTACCGACTTAAAAGCTAAAAAGGTACGGTCTAAACAAACAAATAGTTTTTTATTTAGGTTTTTCAAAAGCTATAAGCCTCCATATAATTAAAAATCAAAAGCCACTGAGAGAGACTTTTTTGGCTTATTGATGGTTGATATTAGACTAATAACACTAAAGTTAGGTAAAATTATCCACCTCTGTTATGTACAAAAACCGTTAGCTTTTAAACTGTTTAAGCCAAAAAGCTGGTTTTAAATTATAAGCAAAAAAATTCTAAGCCTAAGCAAATATGGCCATAGAATGTTGTTTATGTTGTAACAATGACAAATACCAAACAAATACTTGCCTTTTGGGATGGCGTCTTGAATAATTTTTTATTCATGCGGCCAAATAATTATGTTACATCTGAAACAAACTGTTCTTCAAACTGAATAGACTTGGGGAATTGGCTCTCCAAGCAAGCTTCTGTTCACACTTATTTTTCATAGATCTCTACTATATAAAGCAAGAGTTTCTTCCTGCGTCACTTCATCAAAATTACCCATCTTTGCCATTATTCTTTAATTATCCATCTTTGCCACTGCTCTTTAATCACCCACCTTTGCCACTGTTAGTGCTCTTTGCAAATAAACTTTTTATCGCAAATTGAGTTTCCGTAGCAACGCACGGACACATAGCTAGTATTGATTTATGTTGCAACAATCTTGAAGATAATGTTTATCTTGACGTGAGAAGGCTTGTGTTGAGGAGATAACATAGTATCATAAAAGTTGTAGGGATGCAATCCATGGCTTGGTCTAGGCAAAGCAGCGGTGGATCGACATGCTATGGTAATATGGTTTTTCAAGCCACAGCAAGTCAGCAACGCATGAGCATTTAGCTAGCATGCATGTGTCTATGTTATTCTTTAGCTACATGCAGAATAGCCTATTATATGCGCCAGTCAGCCAATAGAGTTCGACCGAGCCTGCATATCCCACTAATCAGTGCAACGACCACTTCGTGTGTTGACTAAGTTAATGACTTATGTAACCAATCAACTAATAAATACGGTTTCTTGTTTGTACTAGAACTTTTCTCTTTGATTTAGCCGTAACTTTTTATTGATAACTCCTATATATTCACGAGCAGTTTTTATCAATAACTTACTAATGATAAGAGAAACATAGCGATATAAGTCTCACAAAAAAAAACAGATGAACGAGATTTTACTATCAAATACACTACAACTTACTATGTGATGTTAGATTTTACTGCCAAATGAAAAATATTTTATTGAGTAGTCTGTGCTATACACATGAGTTTAAGTGTGTCGGTGTTTCGTATAACCGGCAAGTAAATTCGTAAGTATAGGGGATCGCGCGCTCCCTCTCCTTGAATGGTTAGACCAGAGAAGTCTCAGATTTATATTGGTTCGGGCTGAATGTCCCTACTTCCAGTTCGTGGTGGCGGTTTGAATTGCCCTGAGCTCGGGGAGCAAACAGAGATTACAAATGGAGGCTGAGGATAGGCCCTTAGCGCTCGCTCGGGAAGAAGGAGTCGGGAGGGCCTTCCTAAACCTGGCGTCGACCCGGGTCGGAGAACCCAGAGCGATCTAAAGGGGCGGTGCTAGTGAGCGAACTCGCGTGAGTGCGTGTGAAGGAACAAAAATCTATATATCCCCTCCTCCAAGGGCCCTGCCTCCCTTTATATAGGCCGAGGGGGCAGGGTACACGAGGATTTGAAAAAAAGGACAAGGAAAAGCGCCGTTTGGGCGTTCTAGTCTTCGGTCATGATGACGGGCAGGCTGTTCATCTGCGCGACCCGGTCTTCAGTAATGATGACTGACAGGCTCCAGCGCGTCCCATACGGAGTGGGTAGACACAACGGGCGGCGCCCTTTTCGGAGGGTGCACGTCTGTCCTTTGAGCGCCTATCAGATGCTGACGTCTTGAAAAGATAGGTATCAGAGTGAGGCTGCCCTCTGGTTGCCTTGGGAAGGAACCGTCGCCTAATATTACCGTTGCGCGGCGTCAGGCAATGTGCCCTTCGGCGTGGATCGCCGACGCAGAGAGATTGTGAGGCCAAGACTGCGGGGACCCCGGGTGGCTTGTGGTAGTACGATCGCGGGTCGGGTCGGAGTAGGTGCTGCGGAGGTGTCGACCTGGGCGGTCGGGGCAGTGAGGCCCGTCACCCGAGATTCGCAAAGAAACCCCTTCGTAAGGAGCGAGAGCCATGTCGGTTTCACCCATAACCCGGACTCGAGGCTAGATAAGTCGAGAATGCGATCTTGAGGTAGATATATACTTTCTTTGTGGGGTATCCTGGTATGGGTATTCGCCAAGAGTCCCTAGGGCCGTCTGAAGCGAAGCGTTCTGGAGGGACCTTCCGCTTCGTCTGGTATGGAACGTCGTGGTGCGAAGAGGGAACGGGTCTTCCTGAGAAGGACGTCTTGTTTTGTCGAGTCCAACCAATGGTCGGTGTTTTGACTGGGTGCACGCGAGCGCACCCGGTGGGTGTAGCCCCCGAGCCCCCGAGCAGGTCGGAGAGCTGGTCGGGGGTTACGGGTTCAAACGAAGCTACCGACGCGTGACCACGTTTGTCGGCATGGGTGCCTTACGCAGGTCGCTCGTTTCTCGTCGAAGCTAGACGCGGCCGTGATCGGCAGGGAGGTCCGGACACCTCTGCGGGAGGTTCCGGTTCCCGAATGCTCGTTTAACGTCGAAGCTAGACGCGTCCGGGGTCGGCAGGGAGGTCCGGATGCCTCTGGGGGAGGTTCCGGTTCCCGAATGCTCGCTTAACGCGCAGCTAGACGCGTTAGTGCCATTTTTACGCCGTAGCTGGGTGGAGGGCGTCCATCTCGAGTCCTCGTCGGGCGAGGTAATCTACGAGAGGAGTGGCCACTGTCGATCCCACGTATACGCCCCGTCCGCAGGTGTGGGACCTGGAGGGGGTGAGCAGACGCGTGTTTGCCTACGTCGGCCGAACACCGTGCTCGTGGAACTACAAACGGGTTATCCGAGTGGGCCCTGGAGGTCAAGCGACCTCCGAGCGGACGATCCCTGCGTCGAGTGTCTGACCCGCTAGGGGCGACCCATAAAAAACCTTTCTTTACTCAATCCCGTACCGGACCCCGAGCCGTTCGTAGCTCGGGGCGCAGCTGGCTGCTGCCCTTTCGGGGGGCTCCGCGGGAGAGTTTGAAGTATGGTCTCGGACACGAACTAAGGCGATTGGGTCGTCCGCCGACCCAACTAAAGACCCACCGAGGGTTCGCCTTGAATTCGCCCCTTGCTCGTTTGCCTGCCGGGGTCGGCGAGGGATCCATCTGGTGGATCCTGCCTTTGGGACCCGCGGCCAGGTCTTATTTGCCAGGCACTCAAGCCTTCTCGCCACCTCGAGGCTGCAAGGGCCTGGTGGACTTTTTCGTGCCTACTTTGGGTCGGTTTGAGCCGACCCGGAGGCAGTGATCTAGGGGTCACGGGGCGTTTCGCCCGGAGCGACACCCCGACATCCTGCAAGCATTTAATGTACGTGTGGGAATTTAAATGCGAAACAAAATGATCGTGGGGGGAGCGGTACGTCTTACTGGCAGCTCGTCGTGGTGTTTGTGACGGGACACGCGGCACTTCGATCGGCAAACGGTCGGTCGATGTGTATCCAGCCAGCACGTGATTCGGTAGGCACCTGTAAATTTGGGGTAACGAGGACTAGGGTGTTTTCCTACCTCTCGTCATCGCTGCTCCCTTGCTTTCTGCGATTCCCGCTCCTGCAAAATGTCATGGACTGGGTCGAAAGGGTTACCATCGTGGGGGGAATCAAATGGCTATCCGGAATGGTCCGATTCCCATCCCCCGCGCTTTCCATGAATGACGACCGTGGCTTAGAAAACCGCGGGGGTAACATAAGCGCCGGTCACCGTGTGGGCATTTCTTAGGAAAGCTCGGATAGTAAGGGTTCGCTTCGACTCGCCCGTGAGGCGAGTGTCCCCGACCGGCAGGGTCGCCCAAGACAGGTACCTCCCTCCCACTGAGCACTACTGCAATCGTGATTTGGGGCATGGGTCGTAGTGCTCGGGTCGAGGGGGCTACCGCTAGGGAGGTCCTCGTAGCCGACTCGGTCACCCGACTCGTAAAAATACGCGAGCTCGTAGCCCCCGGGCGGTGTGTGGGGACTCGAAGTGAAAAAACGAGTATGGAAAAATTTATTCAAGGAAAAGGTTGCCTTATCTTTTATTTCGGATGCGAGAGGTGTTGAGGCAGCCGAGACCTTTACTTAGGGCCACCACGACCCATCCGGACGTCGCTTGGCGTCCACTGGCGACGCAGCCAGCCTGTGTCGGAACGGAAATCGAAGGGTTGCGCCGCGTTTCCCTAGCCGGCACAGCGTCCTTTCACCCCAACCGTCACGTTGCATTTTAATGCGAGGCGAGGGGCGTGGACAGGGCACGTCCCGTCGTGCGGGACATGCAGTTAAGGCCCGTGCGACGCGCCGCCCGGGGCGACTCCACTTCGACCACTCCGTCCCGGCCCTATAAATATGGTGCGGTGGGAAAGAACCACTATGCGCAGTTCGCCCCCTCCGCCCTCCTGTTCCACTTTTGCCTTTTGTCCAGAGAAGAGGAGAAGGATCGGGAGGCAAGGGCGTCGATGGCGAGCGGCGGCGACGATCGGCGGGCCGGCAAGCGGGAGGCAGCGGCGGACCCCCTGGGGTCGGGTTCCAAGAGATCTCGTGCTGCCGACCCGTCGCAGATGCGTGCGAGAAGGGGAGGGCTCGTATTGCCCTCGTCGGTCTTCCGTATCCAGAACCCTCGTTCGGAGTGAGTCTTCTTTGTTCGTTCTGGCGATGGCTCCGGTCTTCCTCTTGTTGCTAATGCTGACCTGCTTGCCATTTTGATCAGCGCTACTGGCTCGGTTCTAGCGAACCGTCTGCTGTGCCCACGCCGGCCGCCTCAGTGGGAGGGGCGGACGCCATCGCTTCTACGACGAGGGCGGGCAGCGAGAGGACGGCCATGCCGACGCGACCGATGCTTCCTTAGCGCCGCAGTTGCCATGCCGCCGCCGGGCGGAAGTGCTTGCTCAGCAAGCACGGGCCCGGTCCGCCGAGGGGGAGCTGGCGCAGGCGCGCGAGGATGTGGCGGCGGAACGGGCTCGTGTCGCCGCCCTCGAGGAGGAGCTCACCACGGCGCGTGAAGACGTGTCGTCGCAGCGGGCCCGGGCTGAGGCCGCCATGGAGGACCTCAGCTCGATGTACGCGGAGCAACTAGCCTCGCGGAAGGGCCTCCTCTCCTCCGCCTCATGACTTCGAGAACATAGGCGGAGCTTGGAGTCTCTGGGGGTGAGGTCTGCGGAGCTCTGGAGCTTACTCCGTGAGACGCCTCCGCCTTAACCAGTGATCGACGCTCTTTCCGACTTGCCCCGTGCCCTGCGCGAGTGTTCCACTCGCAAGGGTCGGGCTGCCTCCGCAGCCGCGGCGGAATACGCTCGTGGTGTCTTTGCGCCATGACGCTGGCGATCTTCGACCCGATTGCAACCGTTGCCGGGATCGAGGGGAATGCGGACCAAGCGCGGGCGAGGGTGAGGCCGGCGGCGGAGAAGGTGGCTGAGCTGGGCGACGTCTTCAAGAGCAGCGATAGCTCCGACGACGACACCGCTGAGGGTGACGCCTGAACGTAGCCCGGAGACGGCTCAGGCTCCCTCCTCGCTTCTCTTCTTCTTCTCTTTTTTGTGTAATATACGCACACTGCAAAATGCAGCTTTTGGGGATTTTGCCTTACATTGCGCGTTTTCTCCTTTCGTGACAAGCGCTTCACTGGACGACCGTAGTCTTTGGGAGTCTTCCGAAGTTACGCGGGCGCAGGGCCAAGGCGCTGATACCTTAAAGGAAACGCGAGGGTAGTGATGAAAACGCCGCCCAAAGTCGTGCCTCGAACCGATAAGGACCGTCCCCTATGGTTATCCCCCTTTTACCGTGACGCGCTACTTCGAGACCGTAGCCGCTGGGGCGCGGGCCGTAGCGTTCTCGGCAAAAGGAGTTACCATCGAGATAGGCCTCGATGTTCGATTGGCGCACGATCTCAGTTGGTCGCGCGAGTAGGGAGTCCTTTGAGCGATGCACGAAGGTCAGGGTGTGATCAGTACGTCGCGCTTCGGGCCTGGAGGTTTGGCCAAGGTCGCAGGAATAAGGGTAAAGTTTTAGGGATAAAATCGCCTTAACTTTTCGATATTCCATGCATTGGGCACAACGTTGCCGTCGGCGTCTTTAAGTCGAAAGGTACCAGGTCGGAGGACTTCCACGACGGTGAAGGGTCCTTCCCATGGAGGGGACAGCTTAAGCTTGCCGATGTTGGACTGGACCTGGCGCAGGACCAGGTCACCAACGCTGAAGGATCGTCCGCGGACCTGTCGATCATGGTAACGCTGCAGCGTCTGCTGATACTTGGCCGATCGCAAAACGGCCACATCGCGCGCTTCGTCAAGCTGGTCGATGGCATCTTGCTGCGCGTCGAGCCCCCGCGCCTCATTGAAAGCTTGCAGTCGCGGCGCACCGTAGTCCAGGTCGGTGGGTAAAACGGCTTCCGCGCCGAACACCAAAAAGAATGGTGTGAATCCGGTCGATCGGGTCGGCGTGGTCCGAGCTCAAAGCGGCGGAGGCGGCTCGGCCGCCCACCGCCCCGCTGATTCTTCACCGATCGAAGATCCGCAGCTTTAGCCCTTGGAGGATCATGCCGTTGGCACGCTCGACCTGGCCGTTAGTCCACGGATGGGCCACAGCCGCCCAGTCGACGCGGATGTTGAAGTCGTCGCAGAACTCGAGGAATTCTTTCCCTGTGAACTGCGTGCCGTTATCGGTGATGATGGAGTTCGGGACTCCGAACCGATAGACGATGTCGCGGAAGAAGTTGGCCGCCTGGACAGAAGTGATGGTGGCGACCGGCTTAGCTTCTATCCATTTGGTGAACTTATCCACCGCGACAAGCAGGTGTGTCAGGCCCCCGGGCGCCTTCTTAAAGGGGCCGACCAGATCAAGTCCCCAAACGACGAACGGCCATGTAATAGGGATCGTCTGGAGGGCTTGCGCGAGAAGATGCGTCTGTCAAGCAAAGAATTGGCACCCTTCGCAGGTGCGAACAATCTGCTCGGCATCGGCCATCGCCGTTGGCCAGTAAAAACCTTGGCAAAAGGCTTTGCCCACGAGGGATCGTGGGGCGGCATGATGTCCGCAAATCCCGGCGTGGATGTCCAACAGCAGCTGCTTCCCTTGGTTTGCCAGGATGCACTTCTGGAGGACCCTGGAGGGGCTTCTCTTGTAGAGGTCTTCTCCGACCAGTACGAAAGATTTCGCCTGCCGAGCGAGGCGCCGGGCTTCGGTGGGGTCGGCGGGGAGCGATCCGTCGGTTAGTCGGTCGATGAAAGGTTTCCTCCAGTCGGAGTCGGCGAGCAGTACGCCGTGACTTGATTCAGAAGGCTCCGACTTCGAACGCTCGACAATCGGAGCGGGCGCATGCTGAGGGCCGGCCGGATGTTCGGATGGAGAATCCAGCCGAACGGTGGGCTTGTAGAGGTCGGAGACGAAGATTCCTGACGGGACTGGTCCCCGGCTGGAAGCCAGATTGGCCAGGTAGTCGGCTTCCCCATTGTAACGGCGGTAGCTATGGTGAAGTTCGAAACCCTTGAACCTTTCCTCCAATTTACGTACCTCTCGGCAGTATGCCACCATACGATCATCGCGAGGCTCGGAAGCCTTCATGACTTGGTCGACGACAAGCTTGGAGTCGCCGTGTACATAGAGACGGCGCGTGCCGAGGTCGGCAGCAATCCGGAGACCATTGACGAGCGCTTCATATTCGGCGACATTGTTGGTGGCATCGAAGTCGCCGAATCGCGTCTTGAAGCTTGTTTCAAGTGAGAGATGAGGGCGATTCGGCGCGCCTCCTTTTTGGTGTAGGACCCATCGTAAGTACATCGCCCAAGATCGGGTCTTGGCGCCGGTGGCGCTGAGCTTCGGTCCACTCTACGACGAAGTCGGCTAGGGCCTGCGACTTGATAGCCGTCCGGGGGACATACGATATGTCGTGGCCGTTGAGCTTGAGAGCCCATTTGGCTATTCTCCTAGAGGCGTCGTGGCTACGAATGATCTCACCGAGCGGCATGGAAGTTACCACGGAGATCGGATGCCGGTCGAAGTAGTGGACTAGCTTCCTCTTGGCGATGAGCACCGCGTAGAGCAGCTTCTGCACCTGAGGGTATCGGGCCTTGGACTCGGAGAGTACTTCGCTGATGAAGTACACCGGCCGCTGCACCTTGAGTACGCGGCCTTCTTCAGTTCGCTCTACGACGAGCGCCGCGCTAACGACCTGGGTCGTGGCGGCGATGTAGAGGAGCGATTCTTCTGGCGTTGGGGCGACCAACACCGGGGGCGTAGTTAAGAACGCCTTCAATCGATTGAGGGCTTCCTGCGCTTCCTGCGTCCAGATGAAGTGGTCAGACTTTTTGAGCAGCTTATAAAGCGGCATTCCGCGCTCACCGAGGCGGGAGACGAAACGGCTTAAGGCTGCTAGGCATCCCGTCAGCCTTTGGCCTCCCTTCAGGTTGCTGATCTGACCCATCTTCATGATCGCGGCGATCTTCTCCGATTAACCGATGCGGCGCTCACGGCGATGAAGCCGGCGATTTTCCTTAGGGACCCGAAGACGACTTCTCGGGGTTGAGCACGATCACGAAACCTTCGGAGGTTCGCAAAAGTCTCCTCTAAGTCGGCAACAAGGTCGTCAACCTTCTTTGTTTTGACGATAATATCGTCGATGTACGCCTCGATGTTACGCCCGATCTAGTCGTCGAAGCATGTTTGCATACATCGCTGGTATGTAGCACCGCGCCAGACCGAACGAGCGGCATCGCAACGTAACGAGCAGGCGAACGGGGTGATGAACGAGGTCGCGAGTTGGTCGGACTCCTTCATCGCTATCTGGTGTTCGCCTGAGTAGGCGTCCAGGAAAGACAGGGATTCACACCCCGCGGTGGATTCGACAACTTGGTCAATGCGGGGCAATGGAAAAGGGTCCTTGGGACATGCCTTGTTGAGGCTCGTGTAGTCAACACACATTCTCCATTGCCCGGACTTCTTTTTACCAAAGACAGGTTGGCGGACCATTCGGGTGGCGGACCTCTTTTATAAACCCTGCCGCCAAAAGCTTGGCGATTTGCTCGCCGATGATCTTGCGCCTTTCTTCGTCGAAGCGGCGCAAGCGCTGGACGACCGGCCTCGAGCCGGGCCGAATATTCAAGGAGTGCTCGGTGACTTCCCGCGGGACACCTGGCATGTCAGAGGGTTTCCATGCAAAGACATCCCGATTGGCGCGGAGGAAGTCGACGAGCGCGCCTTCCTATTTGGCAGGGAGCGTGGCCCCGATGCGCACGGTCTTGGTCGGATCTTCGGGATCGACCATGACCTCCTTCGTATCCTCGGCGGACTTGAAGGATCCGGACCCCGACTTGCTGGAGTCGGGGGCGGATTCCGAGGTCTCCTTCCGGAGATTCTCGAGTTCGACGGACGCGATGATCGCCGATGCCAGCTCACAACTGGTTTTCTCACAGTTGTAAGCGAGCTGAAAGGATGCGGCCACGGTGATGACTCCCCGCGGCCCTGGCATCTTCATCTTGAGGTAAGTGTAGTTGGGGATCGCCATAAACTTGGCATAACATGGCCTCCCCATGATGGCGTGATAGGAGCCAGGAAACCCCACGACCTCAAAGGTGAGGATCTCGATGCGGAAGTTGGCCTGGCTCCCGAAGGTTACGGGAAGATCGATATGCCCGAGCGTATTGGCTTGCAGACCAGGAACGATGCCGTGGAAAGGCGCCTTGCTCGGTCGAAGACTTGAGCGAGGGATCCCCAGGGCATCGAAGGTCTCGACGTACAGGATGTTGAGGCTGCTGCCGCCATCCATAAGCACCTTGGAAAGGCGCTTCGTCCCCACAATGGGGGCCACGACCAGAGGATATCTCCCCGGGTGCGGAACGTGATCGGGGTGATCACTCCAGTCGAAGGTGATCGGCGACTCCGACCACTGAAGGTACTTGGGGACAGCGGGAGCCGCTGTGTGGACTTCGCGGAATGCAAGCTTCTGCTGACGTTTGTCGGCGTAGCTCGTTGGTCCACCAAAGATCATGAGGCAGCCATCAGGTTCCGGGAACTCTTCGGCCGCCTCGTTGGGCTCGACATCTGGTGCCGAGTCGCGCTTCTTCCCTTTACCCCGAGCGGAGGTTCCGGAGGCAAGCGCTTGTGGTTTCGCATCCTCGTACTTGTGTTTGACGGGGTACCCATGATGCGGACATGGGCTGTCCATCAATTTTTTGAAGTGGTCGGGATCCTGACGCACCTGCTGGTTGGCAGGACGGTTGGTTGCCGCGACCACAGGGCCCTCGCGGCCCTGCTTCCCCTTCCGTTTCTTCTTGTCGAAGCGGTCAGAGGTAGCACCGGCGTCGGGGGCGGCCTCTCGCTTGGCCTTCCCCTTGTCAAAGATAGCCCCAACAGCCTCCTCACCGGAGGCGTGGTTGGTGGCAATGTCGAGGAGCTCCTTGGTGGTCCTAGGCTTGGCGCAGCCCAGCTTGTGCACCAGGGCTTTCGACGAGGTACCGTAGATAAACGCCCCGACAACATCGGCGTTGGTGATGTCGGGGAGCTCGTTGCATTGCTGGGAGAAACGCCGGATATAATCCCGGAGAGACTCCCCCGGCTGCTGCTTGCAGCTTTTGAGATCCCAGGAGTTCCCTGGGCGCTATTAAGTGCCCTGGAAGTTGCCGACGAAGACGCTCCTTAGGTCGGCCCAGCTCCTGATGTTGTTCGCAGGTAAATACTCGAGCCATGCTCGAGCAGAATCCGCAAGGTAAATGGGGAGGTACTGGATGACGAAGAAATCATCCGTGGCGCCTCCTGCCCTACATGCGAGCCGGAAGTCTTCTAACCAGACACTGGGGTTCGAGGCCCCAGTGTACTTGGTTATGTTGGTGGGGGCCCGGAATCTAGTAGGGAAGTTCGCGCGGTGAATTTCCCGGCCGAACGCCCGCGGCCCCGCACCGTCGGGGCTTGGGCTGCGGTGGCGGCGACGACCACTGTCCGTGGCCCGGGACTGGACCGCCTCCTCGTCTGTCTTCTTCCGGGTCCCCACGACGCCACGAACATTGCGGCTTTCACCCAGTATTCGCACCGGGCGCGAGACTAGGGGCCTTCCGGGTGGCGCCGTTAGCCGAACCCCGGCGGTCTGAAGGCGACGGCGCGGTGGGGTGATGGAAGAAGCCCCGGCGGAGGGAAACGGAGGCTGTACTGATGGATCCTCGGCTCGGGGATGCCGCTGGCAACATTGCCGCTGGCTGGCGACGCTCGGCCGCACGAGGGAATCTGGTGAGGTCGCGGGCGACCCTCGGCCATTCTTGTTGAACCCGCCGCGCGTCTGGCGCAGTGCATGTGAAGGCCAGGCTTGCCTTGCTCGGATCGTCCGAGTTTGACAAGCTCACCTCTTAAGCCTCAGTACTTTCGCGTTGCAGCTGGAGCTCCGTGACGCGGGCTTGAGAGCCTCGGTCGCTTCATGGCTGGAGTTCCGCCTCCGCGCCTCGGTGCGCCGGCTGGCGATTCGGCCGACAGAGGTAGTGGCGGGCGCCCGCCCCACCATGTTGCACTCACGTGGGTACAACACGCTGGAGGTGTGCTCCGCGTCTGAGCCGGAATCGAGGCTGGAGGGGCTCTCCAGTAGATCGTAGACAGAGGTCGGCAGATGGCCGACCGTGGCCACGAAGTGCGAGCCTGTGGGGGGCAACGCCGCCATGCGCGCAGGCTCGCAGGGACCGCTACTAGAGGTAGCGTGGCGGTAGACGGACTCCCACCTTGGGGCCCGCGCAAGGTCCCCAAGCCGAAGGTCACCGAGGGTGTGGATGACAGAGTCCAGGCTCGAGGCGGGCGCTCGCACCTGGAGAGTGGCGGGGATGAGCACAAACTCTCCCACCGGAATGGTGATGAAATCGAGGGAGCCGAAACGGATCCAGCCCCTTGACGCAGATGCGTCGTCGTTGGTGAAGAAAACCATCGAGGAGGAAAATGGGAATCCAGAGATCGCGAAGATGACGCGCGAGATCCCCTACCTAGCGCGCCAACTGTCGGTGTTTCGTATAATCGGCAAGTAAACTCGTAAGTATAGGGGATCGCGCGCTCCCTCTCCTCGAATGGTTAGACCAGAGAAGTCTCAGATTTATACTGGTTCGGGCTGAATGTCCCTACTTGTAGTTCGTGGTGGCGGTTTGAATTGCCCTGAGCTCGGGGAGCAAACAGAGATTACAAATGGAGGCTGAGGACAGGCCCTTAGCGCTCGCTCGGGAAGAAGGAGTCGGGAGGGCCTTCCTAAACCTGGCACCGACCCGGGTCGGAGAACCCTGAGCGATCTAAAGGGGCGGTGCCAGTGAGCGAACTCGCGTGAGTGCGTGTGAAGGAACAAAAATCTATATATCCCCTCCTCCAAGGGCCCTGCCTCCCTTTATATAGGCCGAGGGGGCAGGGTACACGAGGATTTGAAAAAAGGACAAGGAAAAGCGCCGTTTGGGCGTTCTAGTCTTCGGTCATGATGACGGGCAGGATGTTCGTCTGCGCGACCCGGTCTTCAGTAATGATGACTGACAGGCTCCAGCGCGTCCCATACGGAGTGGGTAGACACAACGGGCGCCCTTTTCGGAGGGCGACGTCGTTCTTAAGCGCTGTCGATCTCGGCGTCTTGAAAAGATAGGTGCTGTAGCTGAGGCTGCCCTCTGGTTGCCTTGGGAAGGAACCGTCCGCCCCAATATTACCGTTGCGTCCGTGCAACAGGTGGCCCGCTCGGCGTGGACTGCTGACGCAGCAGAGATTGTGAGGCCAAGACCTGCGGGGACCCTGGTCGAGGTCCTGGTCGGAGCCTGTGGTAGTACCTGATGCGGGGTCGGGTCGGAGTAGGTGCCTGCGGAGGTGTCGACCTGGGCGGTCGGGAATAAAAGTGCGTCCGACCCGAGATTCGACAAAGAAACCCCTTACAGTAAGGAACAAGAGCCATGTCGGTTTCACCCATAACCGGACTCGAGGCTAGATAACTTCTGAGAAATGCGATCTTGAGGTAGATATATACTTTGCTGTGGGGTATCCCCTGGTATGGGTATTCGTCAAAGTGCTATACTAGAATTTTTTCCTGTCTGGTTTAGCCATAATATTTTATTGGTAGCTCCTATTTACGAACAGTTTACGCTAGTAACTTACTGACGATGAGAGAAAAATAACGATATAAGTCTCACAAATAAATACCAGGTCAATGAGATTTTAATATCAAATAGACCACAATTTAGTACATGTGTTATTAGATTTTACTACCAATGAAAAATATTTTATTAAGTAGTCTGTGCTATATCGCATGAGTTTAAGCACTGTGCTAGAATTTTTTTCCACTCTAGTTTAGTTGTAATTTTTTATTGGTTGCTCCTATTTAAGAAAAGTTTTCACGTGTAACTTACAGACAATAAGAGGAACATAATGATAAGTCTTGCAAATAAATATCATATGAATAAAATTTTACAATTAAATATACTACAATTTACTACATATGCTGTTAGATTTTACTACCAGACGAAAAAAAAGATTTTATAAAGTAGTCTGTACTGTACGTATGAGTTTAAGTGTTGTACTAGAATTTTTTCCTCACAGATTTAGCTATAACTTTTTTATTGGTAGCTCCTATTCACAAACGGTTTTCACGTGGTTCTTTAAGAAAAAAGAAGGATTGTCGGAGTTGAGAATATAGTCGATGAGGAAGACTGTAACCAATTCGATGAGCTTACTCCTTTCGGTGAGAACATCGGCCTAGGTCTCATGGAAGACATAGAGGAAACTACATACATACGCCGCGATTATAACGAAAGTCGGATCTTAACTTAGTTGTATAATTAAGGATATGCTTTATTTTGTATGAAGGTCAAGTTTCAATTTATAATATACACATTTTGTACGAAGGACATGCTTCAATTTGTAATGTATGGAGTATTGATTATTGCTATACTATAGATATTTAATAAACAATATTAATATAAATATTTTGTTCAAAGGATATGCTTCAATTTGTATTGTATGGACTATTGATTATTACTGTACGCAAAATTTAACAATATTAATATAAACATTAGTTCATATAGTTTGCGCGGGGGGAGGGGGGGTCAGGGACTATCACTGCCGGTTCTATAGTAAACTGGCAGTGATGTAACAACATCACTGCCGGTTCTTATCTAACTGGCACTGATGTTGTTATATCACCGCTGGTTCTTATATAACCCGGCAGTGATGTAACAACATCACTGCCGGTTCATATTTGACCCAGCACTGATAGTTTTCATCATTATCGGATGATATTTGACCCGGCACTGATAGTTTTCATCACTGCCAGTTCTTAGTTAACCCAGCACTGATAGTTTTCATCAGTGCCGGTTGTTTCGTTGAACCGGTAGTAATGCTCCTTTCTATATAAATATGGCCTCTTCCCCGCACTTAGCTATTTTACCCGTTTTGAACTGCTGAGCAATTTCATCTACGCGTCCCCTGCCTGCACCGGCCCTCCCCGTGTTGACCCTCCCCGCGTTGGCCCTCCCCGTGTCGACCCTCCCCACACCGGCCCACCCCGCGTCGGCCGTCCCTGCGCCACCCCTCCCCGCGCTGTAAGCGTCCTCTGATCGTTCTTATGTCCTTGTGACTCTCCAATGTAGATGACTTAGAGGAGTGCTATGTGTTGTGTCCGTAAGCGCCGTAAGATTGAACAGAAAGTAACTCGCATAATTAGCCCTGCTATGTGTTGTGCTATGTGTTGTGTTTTTGTTGGGTTTTTGAGATGAGAGCCGTAAGATTGTAGGTTTGCATATTCTTTCTATTTGTCTGAAATCATCAAAATACTAGATTCAATATATGATGCATGTACAATTTTGACCAAACATGGTTGAATTGATCTAGCTTTGTTATGTGGCGCTATCCAGTATACTTGATTTTTAGTTTTAGTTGGATGGGCTGTAAGATGATCTTGCTACTGAATTAAGTATGTATGTATCCATGTTAGATGTTACATTGTTATGTATGGATATGTTAATGTTAAGCCATGATGTTTGTTTTCAAATGTCCTGACAGATCACTGTTTAGTGAACTATAGAATTCACTGTTATGGTCCATAGTTTTTCCAAGGCAAAACAGAGTTCATATCTTGACATGGATAGAGGATGGTATGGACCAACGAAACGCAGTACGTCCCAATGCGTCGGCCTTGTCAAAGATGCAAGCAAAATCTAAACTGGAAGGAATTAAGAAAATTGTATAAACTGGAAGAGTCCACTTGACACCGATCAACAGACAAAAAATAATGTCACCCCATTAACCCTGTTTGCGAGAGAAACACATGCCACATCGAACAATATTTGTCGTTGTAAACTTTATTTAAAACGTCTCATAAGCGCATTCCTATGCATGGTCGCCATGAGTGCAGATACATATTATTAAAACTCCTCTAGTAACAATGATCATTTGAATAATAGATTTGGCATATTTATGGTTTCTGTACTGACCAAAAATGTATGTATGCAACTCTAACGCACAACAAATTTCACATAAACTTGATGAACATGGCCTCTAACTAGGGACAAGTGCCGGATGGCGCTGAGCCCTTGAACCAAAGCCTGGAGTAAAGACCGACAAGGTTCCTCAACCTAGAGCAACCCAAGGTAACAAATATTCATGAGGTAATTCTTTAGTAGGATGTGCTTTCCGATGAAATTCTTCACGTAGACAGGGTAATTCTCAAGCAGGGCCAAACGACTAATGAAACGGTCAAAATGCAGGGTCAGACATCACGTGAACAGAGGCATCGTTGTGGCCGAGGTCCTAGTAAGATGCGCACAGGTGAACGAAAGGTGATCATGGAGCTTAATGTAGTCGGGGAACCAGTTATACCTGCATCATTGCTTGGGCTATATCGGACAGCATGCGGGGTCCTGGCTAGAGATAATGTGCCCATCATCTACAAATCATGGACATGCTGTGGCGATTGCCCATTGTATGTTCCCGATGACATCAAGGAAACATTGTTGACAGAGTTGACAGCCAAGTTCCAATTTCCCGAAGATCAGTTGGAGCTTGCCAAAAAACATGCACTAACTGTCATGGGATCCGCATGGAAGAATTGGAAGACAAAGCTGAATAAGGAGTATGTCAAGAAGGATCAAACGCTATATTTTAATAGGTACCTAAGGTTAGAGAACTTTTAGGATGAATTCGTGCAGTATAAGAATTCTGATGAAGCCCAGGCTATCAAACAACAGAACAAGACAAATTCGGACAAGAACATTTACCCCCATATGCTAGGCACCAGTGGCTACATGAGAAAAGTACCCAAGTGGGATGCACAGGAAGAAGAGCTAACTCGTAGTGGAGTTATTACTGCAACGTCCGAGATGACCCTAAGATCAAAGTACTGGCTGCTTGCGAGGGGAGCTACTCTATCAGATGATGGTAGTTTAAGCTTTAGAAGCGAGAAAGACGAGGAAATCTCGAAGAAGATCGCAGATGCTCACTCCCAAGCTACTCAGGGCTCCTTCCAGTTAAGAAGGGAGAACGACGAGCTAACACGCGCCTTTGGGTAATAAAGAGCACACTGGTCGCACCAAAGGGTTCGGCTTGGTGCCCTGGAAAGCAGCGTTCCCAAAGGATGCCAACATTTATAGGCGTCCAAAGAAATCCAGACAAGAACAGTTGGATGTACATGTACGAGAAATAGAAGACCAGATGCATAAAAGGGAAATCGAATTAGAAGAAAAGTTGCAAAGGATGCAAGAAATGCTAGCAAACATCCTTAGCGATAACGTCAGTCACATGACGTTGGCCACTAGCTCCAGAGTCCTGCTGGTGCTCGTAAAAGTAGCCAAGCATCTGCGAGCCCTCCTGAAGAGCACTCAACCTATAGTTTTCCTATGGACAAAATCGTAGAGGCGACGTGCTACAGTCTGCACCTGTCCATAGCAAACATTACCATCAAGGTGGCTGAAGGAGTGTCTTGGCCATGCATCAAAGGGTAGATGTGTATAACTACCCAATTCCTCAGGGATACGCCAGAGTATCAGTGGACAACGTGGTTGACAGATACTGCAAAGTTGAGGTTGAGATCCCGAGCGAGGAGGGAAAAAATAATCTCAGACAAAGCCAGGGCACATTTATCGCGTGGCGCAAGCGCTACATAAAGTTTGTCTCAGATGATGACGACGATAATGATCATAATAATGATGACGAGGCGGACTATCCACCCAGCAAAAGTGCTCCTCCTGCGTCACCCAAAAAAGGTCCTTCTCCTGCTCTAGCACCACAAAACAATAATCAAAGAGCATTGCGATTTCAAAATTCTACACGGTCAGAGGGAAAAGTTCCTCATCTGTGAAGCCAGCACAATCTCGTAAGAAATAAGCATATGACCTGAACGAAGAAGAAACTAGAAAGGAAGTAGACACCAGCGTAACAGCTCACTACAAAAAGACACCACCACCTGATAAGATTGTAATCGAAGTTGCTAAAAGGCATTTCTTTGTGGGTTTAGCGATGATTAAACAGATAGGATGGGCAACTGAATCTCCTCAACTTAGCCAATGATTAGACTATGTGCGCATCTCTAGAAAGAAATCTAAAGGAGATGGTGGTAAAGTAGCTGTTGCTGGAGACCAAGGGGGTACTAAAGGGCAGGAGCCCCCTCTAAGGTGGCCATTCGTTAACGGGGAAGCTTTGGTGGATCCAAATGAGGAGCTCAGACTGACAATACAGTTACGGCGTATACATCAATGGTATCAGCAGTATGTCCAAGAGACAAAGAATGATGCGTTCCCTGTCAGATACAAAGATGTGGATTTTCACAACATAGATGTCATTTTCTGGGTAGAACACAAAGAAATATACCAGTTATACCAACGATACGCCCTGGACGTGCTATATTAAGAATGTGGACTATGTAAGTCTCTTATATAATTCATGCTGTACATTCACGTACCCTCAAACTGAGAGTCTGACTTTTTTATGTAGAATGGAGGCAATGACGCTCAAAGCAGACTTAAATGAAAGGGTAGGATTCCTCGACCTAGGCCTTGTCAACTGCAAACTTATTCTAGATCTAAACACAATAAAAGATATTGAGGAGTATGTACTTAAGGCATTGTTAAAGCTACAAGACAAGATCTACATACTTTTACCCTACAACTTTCAATACGTGTTTCCCTGCCTACTAGTCTCCCACATTTGATGTGCAACACTATGTGACGACTAATTGGCTTCTGCAGCTTTCATTAAATCCTCCTCGTCATCATGTTAGAGGAAAGCAACATCGCTATCTTTGACTCAATGAGGAAACCGATAGACGATTACAAAGAAGTAATAGAGTTGCTAGATAGGTAAACTCGGTCGTTGCGTTATTGCTCTAGTAATCTTCCATTCCATTGCACCTAATTAAGTTTAATAACTACTCAAAACCATGCAAAGGGTGTACGCAAAATACCACAAGAAGAGCCAGCGATGTCATCCATTCACAAAGAAATTCAGAATAAAAACCAATTTTCTGTGCCTGAGACAACCCTAAGAGAACAATTTATGTGGATACTACGCAATGACACATATGCACACGTTCGTCACTGACAGTACAGACTACAACGTCGAGATGGTATATCATTACATGTTGACACCTACTTTTCTTTATAAAGACGATGACACTAATTAATGCTTCAATTTCTCCCATGACAGCGCGTGAAGTTGGGCACCAATAGCTTGCTCGACAACGAAATTGAAGCCCTTCGAGAGCAGATAGCTAGGTTCATCGTTCGAGAAGTTATCAATTCGAAAGGCGAGTTTTACGAGCGTGCGTAGCTTAAGTGAGATGTGAACGATTGTGAATGAACAATGTAATAATTAAATATTGTGATGCTTCAATGTATTTGAATTACGCTTTAGCATTGTTTCGTTAATATTGTGCATAACATATATTGTACAGAATACATTTACTGTATAATATATATGCTACAACATTACATAATACATATATTACAAAAAATATATATATAAAGGTTTAAAAAACCCATCACTACCAGTTTTGGAGGAAAATAGGGCAGAGAGTTATCACTGCCGGTTGCCGAGGGAAATGTGATAGTGATAACTACTTATTACTGTCTGTTATCGAGGAAAATATGGTAGTGATAATTACTTATCACTACCAGTTGTGAAAGATAACCGGCAGTGATAGTTATTATCACTGCTGGCTGTAACACATGAACCAACATTGATCGTGATTATCACTGTCGGTTTACATCCGGCAATGATAGTCCTCGACTATCACTACCACTTAGGTAGTCCCGGGTCCACATCCGGCAGTGATGCCGATGTGGACCCGGCAGTAAAGACGTATTCTGTAGCGGTGTGATGTCCATGTGATAGTGGTAGTTAAAAATGGATACAATATTTATGTCCAAATGTGTTGCAATTTATTGTCGTGTTGATCATAGAGGGGCAAGTGGAGAGAGATATGTGGTTTATTGTAAATTTTGAATGACGATATGTCCTAAACCATTTATCCTATTTACAATCCATTTGAAGTGTTTTGCTGGAAAAAAATATGCTTAACAAAAATAAACTCATGATGAATATGTTTTAATGTTGTAAAAAATAATTGTTGTATCGAATATTTGAATTTACTATACCTAAGCTAGACAATTATTGCATTGTTCGAGCACAAAAAAGTGGGTAGTTGATGGAGGTGAGAGGTGTTGGGTTTAATTTGATCAGTGTTTGATAAAGGTGGGATGTGGATTTGGACCCATGAAAGGTGGTTGAGTGTGGAATAACACAATAACCTTTTCTACGCTTAGGTGCAAAATAACATATATATGTATATATGTGTGTGTATATGTATACATGACATCGAAATGGGACACCATGATTTTATATATGCAAATTCATGCCTAATTCTAGTATTACTTGAATCCAAAGATTTTCAATGAATTTAGATCACATGCTTTGCTGATTTATATATATAATCAAACTACTATAAAAAAGGCAACTTTATTTTGAATTAGTTAGTAAAATAGTTAAACTTGACATCCAAAAAATTTGAAACTTTTTCGCACACGATACATTGAGAAAATTTTTTTGCACACGATACATTGGGAAATTACCCATTTTATATAATTGTTCACATACACCATAATGTGTGGTACTCTGGTTAATTATACTCAAGGGCGGAGCCAGGCCTCAGGCCACCCGGGCCTGGGCCCGAGGCCCGGCAATAAAACTCTATTAATGCGTAATGGCCTAGCCCATGTAAATACATAAAATTTGTGGCCTAGCTGCAATGGTTTGGGCCCGAGGCTTCGGGCCCGGCTGGCTCCGTCTCTGATTATACTATATATAAAAGTTTGACTGTTTGACTAGTATTTTGTTGTCGAAGACTCCTCCAACTGTTAAGAACTTCCACAATTTTGAAACTGACTAGAATTTTGCTGTCGTACGTGACTGGATTGTATTTGTGGTACGCAGCTAGCTATGCAGCATGCAATGAACAAGTTTGAAACTGTAACCCCAGTGCTAAGGTATGTTTTTCTCCTCATCTGCAAATTCATTCACGGGGTTGTTTCCTCTGTTTCACCCCTGTTGCGAATTGTGATGCTGGCGCATTTCGTCTGAAATTTTGGTCAAATTTGGCCACATTTTGTTGAAGCAATTCAAATGCAATTTAAACCGTTCAGATGAAATTCTTCCCAAAATTATTGATTTTCAGTGATTTCGGTGGGTGGCAAAAAAATGATTTTCAAAACCCTGGTCAGAAACCATAAGGCCAATTCATGACTAGAGGAAGAAAACGCCATCGCTTTTACCTATGTGCATCTTCTAGTCGATGGTGTGTGATTCCTGTGTGTTTTCTCCCTGTTCCCTGTGTGATTCCAGCGAGTAGACATTGGTGGCGGCCACGGTGAGCTCGGCAGTGCGGTCACATGTTGCACGTTGACGAGCTCCAGAGTGTCAGTCGACAGCTTACTTGGGTAGTTGGGTGGCGAGAGCAGACGTTGATGGCATCGCCTGCATGCGTGCGTGTATCCACCCTAAACAGTTCAAGGGAGATCAACTGGTGAAGAACTCCATGATCGGTTCGATCGTCTACACCCTCGATTAGACGGATGGGGCTTCTGGTTTGCTGGAAGCGCCCTCGATTAGATGGGCCAGTCGGCAATCCTTGCATTCGCACATATTAACTTTTTAGATAAAGTCATGTGGGTCTGTTATTTTGGATTTTACATGATAGCCAATATAACTTGCTTTTGTTAAATGGGCATTAATTCTTTTCCTTTTCTCCATTAATGTAAAAATTATCGTAGTTTATAATTAGTATAGGTTATAATCTTATTACAAATCTTAATGTTTTTGGAATTTTAGTTATTTATGGACTGGTCATGGCGATAAAGTCATTTTTGATATTTTAATAAATTTGCATGCAAATCAAATCTCTAATCATCCTTTAATTTATTCCTTATTTGAATATTTTCGGATCGTACTTTGAGTGGATTTTTTCTAGTTTTAGGTTAGATTTTGTATAAAAATCCATTTTCTATTTTTCTTTATTGTATTCTAATTTTTTTGTGTTTATTTTTGAATTTGCATGAATATCAAGTTGCTTTTTTTAATTCTAGATTTAGTTAATTTGGCTTACTTAACAAAGACTTACTCTGTAAAAAAAATGTTGTGTATTTTTTGAGTGTTCTTGTCTATATATATATATATATATATATATATATATATATATATATATATATATATATATATATATATATATAGGAAGTCTCTTTTCTACTCCCAGGAGTAATTACTCCCTATGTTATATCTCACAACGTATGGGGTATCTCGTGTAACGGAGGGTAAGTACGCGTAGTATACGAGTATATAAGATGGTATGTATATGTTTTGGACATACTCTTTTTTATGTGCGTATATGAAGGTATTTGCAAAATATGCTAAAAATCATGGACTCCCTTGCAATTTTTTCATGTGGCTCACATTGGAGTATCTTATAATTAGTATCTGAGTACACCCAAAGTGATAAAGGAGTATTTCAAGTTTGTTTAGATAGTATTTCAGAGATGGGAGTAACTACACCCGGGAGTAAAATATATTTTTCCTATATATATATGTATATATATATGTTGTATTTCATATTTCAATAAAAAATTAGTGTGATCTTTTCTCTATACCCTTAATAAACATCTAGGTTTACTTTATATCCTCTACATGCATGCATTAAATATAGTGCTAATAGACAATAGGTAGGGGTATTCTAGTCATTTTCAATATCACTCTAGTCTATGTGCCAACATGTGAAATCATGTGCTGAAAAATTGGCTGAGTAATGAAATTGACATTGCAAAGTGATTTTGGTTATGGCATGTGTGGTGTTTGTGCATATGCTGTTTAAGATGATTATTTGATATGTTTGTGATAGCATGATAATGGTTTTGCTTGATGCAACGCGCTCGTGTGAGTGGTTACATGGATTGACTTTGATAATGGTTTTGCTTGATGCAATACGCTCGTGTGAGTGGTTGTATGGATTAATTGTGAGTCAAGTTGTGGACTTGTGCTCGGATTCGTTTTTGTTTATTCATGTGCAGGTGTTGCTCGAGGGCGAATATGGTCGATGATAGGACCGGAACTAGGTTCATAGAGGAACTGAGGTTTGGGGCTAGATTCAGGGAGGAATCGAGGTCTTGGTAGTCAAGGAGGTTATGCGGGACGTTCGGGCTAGAGAACATGCACATGGAGGCTGGTTAGTCACGTGAGTATGGCATGTAGGCTGTACACGCGTGCAAGAGTTATATTCGGCTATGTTGGCCCAAGTTGAGATGTATACAAACTTGATGAATACTGATACTAGGGATACCCCCAGCAGGCCGGAACACCGAATGGGCCGTCTTAGGCCCAGCTCTGGCAAAAGACCTCGTTGGGTCACGAAGGACACTCGACCCCGATCAAGCCCACCAGGGGCGCTCCGACCTGGCCTTAGGACGGGCGCTCCCGCAGGCTCCGACCTGGCCTTAGGCTGGGGCTCCAACGAGCTCCGACCCAGCGACCTCCGCCACGTCGCCGGTCGACCTCAAGCTGGTCACCTGCCCCGTGGATGCGGCAGCCATGCCGGGGCAGGTGGCTTCTTCCCAAGGTGACCAGGGGGCCGCCAAAGTCAAGCGCCAGTCCCTTCGCCCCGTTATGCACAGTGGAGAGACGTGGTCCTCTCGGCGACACGAGCCTGGCGTGACGACGTCGATTCGACAAGCGCCTGAGAGGCGGTGGCGCCTTCCCGACGGAACGCCGCCCGTTGTGTCTACCAACCCAGCATGGGATAAACAGGAACCTGTCAGTCACCATGACCGAAGACCGGGACTCCCGGGCGTAGAACACCCCTACTTTTCTTTTCCAAACTCCCGTGTAACCTACTCCCTCTGCCTATATAAAGGGAGGTAGGACCCTCAGGGAAAGGGATATCCGATCTCGGACGATACATCCGACTCAAGCTCACTCAAGCACTTGCGAACACTTACGAGCACACTGCTCTCACTCCTCTCACTTGGACGAGCGCTTAAGGCCAGGCCTTAGCCCTCGCTTGTAACCCCACGCAGTCCTCTGCACCCAAAGCAATAAAGAACCACCACATGAACTGGAACTAGGGTTGGCCCAAACCAGTATACATCTTGGGCTCCCTGAGTCAACCATTCAAGGAGAGGGAGCGCGCGGCTCCTTAACTTACAAATTTACTTGCCGGTTTACGAAACACCGATAGAACTCTTTCCATGTTGAACGTAGGGTTGTATTCAATCTCTGTGTGGTTACTTAGTATAAATAGGGGGAGGTGTCTCTTGTTTATTCTAGAGCAAGATTTTAGGGTTTGTATTCTTTTTGTTTGGAGTACTGTAATCAGATCAAAAAGAAAAAAATCTTCTTGCGGCCAAGCCTCTTGCGTCTTGTGCTTTGTGGCCAGAGTTTTGTTCTGCTTGCGGCTTGCACTTGGAGATCAGATCTTTTGTTCATTGCGGCTGGAGTGTTTTTGAGTTGTTTGTTTGAGGCTGATTAATTTATCTTCTCATCTGATTCTGTGATCTATTTCTCTATTCGTGAGTTGAGTTTGGCAGCCAGAGAACTACTTGTGATTGCTCCTTGCGTTGCCTCTTTGGTTCGGCGGCTGATCACCGAAGAAAATCTCCTGTCGGTCACAAGTTTTGGCGCCTGGCCGTGCGTGCATGCAACAAGAAGAAGAGCTTCAGGTGACTAGAAGATTGGTCCGTCATAGTTGAAGTTCTGAAGTTTGGTCCGTTGTACGAGGGAACGCATCATAGGGTTCGGACAGTCACAAAAGTATCATTTTGCAAAGATAATATCTCTTGATCCATATATCCGATTGAGTTGATTCTTCTTGTGTTAGCTTTAGAATTGAATCTAATTTCTACAGTTAAAATTTAACATCAATCCAACGGCTAGATCTTCAGGAATCTTAGTTTTAGTGAGTATGTGTTAGTCTGTCTCGTTTGGTCCAGCGTGAATTGATTTGGTTTTGCTACAGTAGAAATTTGGTCCGTCGTACACGCGAAACTCTCTGTCCGAAGTGAAGTTTGATCCGGCATACATGTGAAAATTTGCTCTGGCACGAAGTTTGGTCCGGCGTACAAGTAAAAATTTGGTCCGGCTCAATAAGGTTTTGTTGAATTTGAATCAAGCAATTTGAGTCCAATTTGGGGTGTTTCAAAAATTTGAATTTGGCTTCTGTGCAATCATTCACCCCCCCTCTGATTGCTAGATTAGTATATTTCGATCCTACACAAAAGAAAATATACCCTATAAACTTTACGGAGCAAGTAATTATGATTCTGAATTTTTTGTTATTTATGGATTTTACCTTGGAAGTCATACAAATCAAATATCTAATCATCTATTAATTTTTATTCTGAATTAGCATGCCAAATATACTTAGGCTGGATTTTTTCAGTATAGGCCAGAATTCATTTGAAAACTTATATTTTTATTTATTACAATTCTAAATTTTATTTATAAGATTTAAATTGGAATTCTATGAAATTAAATTGATAATTTTAGTTTATTTTTATTCTAAATTTTAGTTAATTTGGCTCTATCAAAAAATATTATGTGTAATTTTTAGTGGTCTTGTCCATATATAAGCTATATTTCATATTATAATAA
Organism: Guadua angustifolia; assembly: GCA_036346375.1. Taxonomy (NCBI): domain Eukaryota; kingdom Viridiplantae; phylum Streptophyta; class Magnoliopsida; order Poales; family Poaceae; genus Guadua; species Guadua angustifolia. Next base: position 27,821,536 of record CM070522.1, on the reverse strand, counting down.
AAATTATTGTGATCTTTCCTCTATATCCTAATAAATATCCAGGTTTATTTTATATCCTCTACATGCATGTATTGAATATAGTTCTTATAGACAATAATTAGGGGTATTCTACTCATATTTAATATCATCTTAGTCTGTATGCTAAGAGAAAATAAGTCCTATAAATTTCGATGGAGTAAGTAACTATTATTCTAAATTTTGCTATTTATAAATGTTACTTTGGAAGTCATAGACATCAAATCTCTAATCACCATTTAATTCTTATTCCAAATTTGCATATTTTTTATCATACTTAGGGTGGATTTTTTGGTTTTAGGTTGGAATTCATACTAAATTTTATATTTCTATTTATCCTATTCTAAATTTTATTTATGGGTTTACTTTGGAATTAAGTATAAAATCAAATTGATAATTTATTTATTTATTATCCTAATTTTTTGTTAATTTGGCTTATTATTGATATAGACTATTTGTTTTATTTTGCTAATTGTTATTTAAATATTATTCCAAACTTTAGTTATTTATGGATTTTCTTTGGAAATCGTATGGAAGTCAAATTGTTAATTTTTCTTATTTTTAGTCCAAATTTTAGTTAATTTAGATTGTACTTGACATGGACTCTTTCTATTAATCGAAGACGTTATAACTTGGGCTCAGTAGATAGACAGCTAGATCTTTCTTATTAATGTGGAAGCTTACTCAGAGTGCCTAATTAGTATATGTATAGATTTAGATAAATAGATTGTACTTGACATGAATCCTTTCTATTAATCTAACCTGTTATAACTTGGGCTCAGCAAATAGATGGCCAAATCTTTCTAGTTAACATGGAGAGTGTCGACAATCGGGATCGCCTGACCACAGAAATGTATGGGGGTTGATGTGAATGCAGGACCCGGAACTGGCTTCGCTCACCGAGGAAATGGACTCACTGCTCTAATGGTCGGAGGAAAGAGTAAAAGAGGGAGACACCGAGAATTATACTGGTTCGAGCCCCTAGGACAGGTAATAGCTCTACTCCAGTCTTGCCCAGAAGCAGTAAAATTCACTATGTTTGAGTACAAGGGAATCTCTCTAGCTCGAGCTCCTGTAGTCTAAGTGTGTGTATGTCGTGAAATGCAAGGCTTGAGTGTGTGTTGCCCCTTGTGTTCGTCCTAGGGGGGTTTTTATGCCTCTCCCGGCCATCACCAGAAACGGCCGGGAGAGATTCCCGAAAGAGTGGCTTCATGCGCACTAAAGTTGGATCATAACCGCCCTAGAATTGTTGCCCACGTTCGGTTTGATTCCATCATTTAAAGATCTTGGTAATCGTCGGTGTGAATGCTCGACCTAGATCCTCGAGCTTGACCCCCCGGACGGAGTTGGCTCCTTACCCCCTAGCTTGAGGTCAAGTGGGAGCCGCGTGGTCAACGACACGGTCAGAGGCCTCACAGCTCGAGCTTGAGCTAGGGTTTGTTGACTGATCCGTTGACTGGGTAGGGGTTCTTTAGTCCCCGACAGAGAGCTTAATCAGAGTGCCTATTAGTATAGGTATAGATATATAGGGTTTACTTTGGAATTTGTATTAAATCAAAGTGATAATTTCATTTTTTATTTTGAATTTTAGTTAATTTAGCTTGTACTTGACAAGAATTGTTTTAATTTGCTATTTTTATTTAAATATTATTCCAAATTTTAGTTATTTATGGATTTTCTTCGAAAATCATACAGAACTAAATTGCTAATTTCCTTATTTTTTTTTATTTTTAGTTAATTTAGATTATACTTGACATAGACTCCTTCCTTTAATGTAAAACGTTATTACTTGGATCCGGCAGAGAGAGTGTGAAACTTTTTGGTTAATGTGGGAGCTTACTTAGAGTGCATAATTAGTATAGAGGTATAGATAAATAGATAGATTGTTTATTCCGTATTTTAGTTAATTTGGCTTTTATTTGACATAGACTATTTGTCTTAATTTGATAATTTTTATTTAAATCTTATTCGAAATTGTAGTTATTTGTGGATTTTCTTTGGAAATCGTATGGAAGTCAAATTGCTAATTTCCTTTTTTATTTCGAATTTCAGCTAATTTATATTGTCCTTGACATGGACTCTTTCTTTTAGTCGAAGCCGTTATAACTTAGGTCTAACAGATAGACAGCCATATCTTTTTTGTTAACGTGGGGCTTCCTCAAAGTGCCTAATTAGTATAGATAGATACATACTTTTTTTTCTAAATTTTAGTTAATTTGGCTTGTACTTGACATAGACTATTTATTTTAATTTACTAATTTTTATTTAAATATTATTCTGAATTTTAGTTATTTATAAATTTTCCTTGAAAATCATAAGGAAGTCAAATTACTAAATTTTTATTATGAATTTCACTTAATTTAGATTGTACTTGACATAAAATCTTTTTTCTTAACCTAAGCAGCTATAGATAACTCAAACCTAAGATAAACAACCATATCTTTCTGGTTAACACGAGAGTGTCTAATTAGTATATATATGTACAGATATATAGATGGTCTACCAGAGTTGTCGCCCTCGCCGTTGCCGGTGACCCGCGCAACAAACCACCGTCGACTTGAACCACGCGCGCCCAGCCCTCACGTCGCTGACCAACGTACATCCACTCTCGCGCCCTTGCCAGCGACCGGCTAGCCGCCCTCACCGGTGCAGCCTCCTTTCTCTTCTCCCAACAAAATCACCATATTCATAGAAGGGTACAGGCCAGTCTACAGGAAGGTATCATCGACGACATACCGCGCACAGGATGTCCTTGACGAGTCCGGCGCACTCACCAAGCTCCGGCTGCACGCCCATCGCCTCGAACTGCCCCTGCAACGCAGCATCGGCGGCACCATCACAGCAGCTCGCGTCGCCATCGCCTCCGTTGGAGCAGAATTTCGGAGTCCCGTTGAGGATCATAGGCGCCCCTTCGGAACAAGTTCGAGAGAACATGTAGATGAATTAACCCAAGCTTGAAATTCGCAAACGCCTAACATAAACTGGAACGAAAAAGACTCGAAAACAAGCAAATTGATGTGCAAATGTAGGATGGAGGGTCGATGGGCTCGCCTCACGATGGGTTGTTCTTTAACTGATAGATACTAAGCTAGGGTACGTGTGTTGTTACACATAATGCATGAAAATGATAGGTAATGTTTGCACGAATCAATTAAAAAAAATCACTACAAAGTACATCGTACGTAGTACTTTGTACAACATACATTAAATATAGCCAGACAAAAAGAAAGAAATGAAACTAACAAGGATAGGGAATTCATGCATATATGACATGAGTACTCACCCAAGTCTGTGCAGAGCGGGAATGCATTGGAGAGGGTAAGAAGGCCGCTAACGAGGAAGGAAAGGATTGAGAGCCCCATCATCAACCGAGCGCTTGGGTGTTGGGAAGCAGCCGGATGTCGATCCAAGCCACCCGGGGCCGCCTTTTTATGGTGGTGAAGGTGGCGTGCCTTGCCTCAAGCACGGCCCCAATTAGCGCAGATTGTAATGTTTAGAGAGGAAAGTGTTTTCTTGTTATTTGGCGCAGACTCACACACATTTTTTTTTAGATTAAGCGCAGATTCGTCACCTAGTAATTTACATTGTTTGCAGAGGAAGGCCAGTTTTTGTTAATTGGCGCAGATTCGTCTAGAAGGTTTGGAGAGAGAGGCAGTTTCTTGTTATTTGGCGCAGATGCCCATCATGCGTTTATTATAAAAGCCAGAAGGAGGATATATAACAAGTAGAGCCAAGAAAAAAAAGCATTCTTGTCCCTATATTTGCGGTAGACTTGCATGTATGGACTACAGTGAGAAAAAATTGATAATATGCCACCTCTGATATTGCCGTTCGGTAAAATGCCATCCTCCTCTTAATGACATGTGGGATCTTTTGTGTCTATGACAGTGGGTCCGAGTGGCATTTTAGTGATTGGCAATATCAAGAGTGGCATATTTTCAAATTCCCCCGCGAAAGTATCCTTTTCCAAAAAGCCTTTTGCAATTGTGATATAGATCGTCGGGAGTTCTCCGTCCGTCTGTCCGGGAATGGGGCCATGCGGATACCAGCACTGCCCGGTACGAAATCTGCGGTCTGGGCTGTATGGGTGGGGAGCACCACGCAAGTTAAAAATGCCGGCGAAATTTCGAAAATCTCGACTTCGATCCGGGATGAGATTTTAAATCCTAGCGAAATAAAAAGTACTTGAAAATTTTCAAACACGCACATCACACGTAAACATGAGATATTTTGGCAGGATTTTAAGTTTTTTGGCCTAATATTTCGGTGTTTCTCATGAGGTCTCGGCAATTTTTGCTAAGATCTTGGAAATCCCAGTCAAAAAAACAAGATTTGAAATTTGCTTTTTGAGATATACACTGTTTGGAGAGGAAAGTGTTTTCTTGGCGCAGATTCATCCCCTTTTTTTAAGATTAAGCGTAGATTCGTCCCCTAGTAATAATATATATCTTACGCTGGGAAGAAATGCCACGCAGGGAGCAATGCCACGTCTTTTTTGGAAAAAGCCCCCTGAAAATCCGAAAATGCGCGTAGGTCCTTCCACCAGCTATTTCTTTTGCAAAAAAGCCCTCTAGAAATTCCAAAATAGCGAGTAGGTCCTTCCACCGTTTTTGCAAACAAGTCCTCCAAGAATTGCAAAATCGCAGGTAGATCCTTCCACCAATTCTTTAAGCCCGAAAGATCTCGCGTAGGTCCTTATTTTTTTTTGGAAAAAAGCACTCTAGGAATTCAAAAATCATGGGTAGTTTCTTCTGTTGATTCTTTTAAGCCCGGAAGATTTTGGGTAGGTCCTTCCACTGGTTATTTTGCAAAAAGACTCGTGGTTCCACAAATTCAGCATAAGTCCTCCACCAGTTCTTTATGCCCAAAAGATCAACGGTGGCTCCTAGCCAGCCCAATTTTTGAAAAACCCATAAAACAAAATTACATTTAGATCCTTCTATCTTTTTTACAAAAAAATAGACTATAATTTACACGGCATAATGTAGCGAGCTACACTCACTAGTTGAATCAACTCAAGGAAGGAAGCAAGGAATCGTCAGTCAATTCATGCCGTGTGGATCGGACCAAACGTCTACTGGACTGAAGTATTTCTTTCCTTAATTAGAACCAGAAAAGTAGTAGTGTGGTACCACTACTACTCCCTCCATGTACTATTTATTACCTTGGGTGAAAGCGGACGTATAATTCCACAAATCGTGTTAAAAAAACTGTTTTAATATATTTGTTTACCGAGGAATCTAGAATCTAATTAACATTGTTTGGAGAGGAAAGGTGAATTTCTTGTTAACTGGCGCAGACTCATCTAGAAGATTTGGAGAGAAAGACAGCTTCTTCTTGTTTGGCACAGATGCCCAGCCTGCGTTTATAAATGCCAAAAGGAGTATAGCAGTAGAGCCAAAAAGAAAAAAGCATTCTTGTGTCTACATTTGCGGTTTGTATGCATGTATGGACAGTGCTACAGTGATGCCATCTACCAACAAACTCAAGATATTCCTCGCAAACAAAGGAAAAATGAGGGGAAAAAATGGGTCAAAACACGAACGTAGTCTTTTCCAAAAGGCCTTTTGCAATCTCGTGGTACTGATGGTCGGTCGTTCTCCATCCGCCGTTCAGGGCCTGAGAAACACAAGCGCCTGTGAATTGTGATTACTTGTATGTGGTACCACGCGAATTGTCCCAGAGAATTATTCGCTATGGAGTTCAGAAGTTGTGAATTGAAGGCGATCAATCAGACACGCGCATGACCATTCTGAGCATCTTGAAAACTACGTAGAAAAATTAGGAGAATCTAGCGTACGTGTAGTCACACCAGTTAACAAGACAGGGCATGTACAAAGGTTGAGCCCGACTCAATCTCCTAGGCAGTCCACGTCAACAAGAGTCAGTTCGCGTACAAAAGGCTGTCTCTAAAGCTGTCTCTTCATTAAATACCTGATAATTAATTTTCTGCATGTGCCTCTTTTATGATAGGATCAATTGTAAATTGTTACTATGTGTCCATTGTGTTGCCTCCTTGATGGAATTTGATGGTAACAACTATATAAAATAAGATAGGGTGACATAAATTTTTTTAGAGCACATATATATAATAGTTCGTCACTTCAATAGATAATAAAAATACATAATATGGTGATATCAAGCCAGCCTAATTGTTTCCAACCGACCGCATGCACCTGACTGCCTGTCATGCATGGGATTCAGATTTTGGTTTAAAAAAAAGGAACGGTGATTGAATTTTTGTAAAAAAAGAAAAAAGAAAACACTGGCGATTTAGCCTGAACAAACCGGTGATTAAGATATGCAGTGAGGTAACATGGAGAGTTGCTGCTCTACAGCTTCAGCACCACGGAACACAAACCCAACAATTCCAGCAACAAAAGAAGTACAACGTATTGATGATACATAGCCCATTTTTATTTCATGTTGCGAGATCAGCAGCTTAGCAAGCAACAAACAAAATTAGTGTAGCTTACAGGCTACTGATATCCACTGAACCGAGCCATGCGCTTCACTTATTCAGCTCATTTGATGGTCAAGGCGATCAACTGATGTCACGAAAATACAGAGTTCTTTAGATATCCAGATATCTGAAACAAAATAGCATAAAAATCGATTCAAATTCAAGCATATTCAATTGAGCAAAAGTCGGTAGATTGTCCATGCAACTTCGAGGATATGAACAATACAGAAAAAAGGGAAGGAAATTCAATTGTGGATAATTTCAATACAAAAATACAGCCAGGTTCCAAACAATTATCCTCAATTACTTATGATGCTCATGGCATGGGCTGCTATGCAGAGTTCAGTAGTCCCTACGTCTAAAGAAGATATTTTTGCATAATAGACTCTACTTAACTGGTGGAAATATACTTGTAGAAGGCAATTGTTGGAATCCAGTACAAACTACACAGGTTGGTATAAGGGACGTGTCATGATTTCAGGACAAAATTTCTATGCATTTACTTTGATATATTACACTGACAAATACAGCTTTTGCTATGATTTCAAATAAGTTTCATAGAATTTTTTGCTAGAAGTTTATTATGCACTATTGAACATACTGTTAGTAACATAAAAGAACACAACTTCCCATTTTTATGATTGTTCAGTGCAGCTCATCGACTGTATGATACGGCATCGACTGTATGAAAGTATCACACAGACCACATAACCACAGCATGCTCATCATACACCACTTCTATCGAATACCTACACCAACCACAGCAACTAAAACATCCGTCTGGCATTGTCATCCTCCCTCAAAAATGGCAAGCTTGTCATTGTAAAGTACAGATGGAGATTGCCATTTTGATACCATACATATGTTTTTTTCTTCTTCTAAATTTCAAGTATTCATCGCATATGAATGAATTTATTCCCATCTTCGATATTTTTACCACCACGCATTTTATAATTCTACTGAATGAATCACCTTATAATCAGTGGTCAATCATTCACATGAAAAACAAAGACAACCATGGCAATAGTTCAACATAAATTAGACTTGATAGCAAATTCTAAGCTTCATATGACTGATCAAACGAAGTTGCTTTTATAAATAGTAGTCCTGCCGAGGCACCCAAATCACAAGTATACAACCTAAAGTAAGATCTCTGAAAAATTGTATGCTTCTTACTAATCTGATTCTATAATTCCAAGACGACAAACAGATGTGTAAAATCACCTTCAATTAAATTTTAAATTCATTTGCTGCGAATCAATAGAAATGTCAAACCATAAAGGACATCGGAACTAACCTTGTCAGACCTGAGAAGCTGAACCTTGTTCTCAATGGCAATGCCCATCCAGTCCGGTCTTGCGGCTACCCACTGCAGCTGGTTTACCTCGGCACCGCATCATACACAAGAATAGGATCAATCCTGGTAGGCACCATGGTGCCGTCTCGGCAACTCCCAAATCGGTGCACGCCGTCGTCCCCAGCGGAGCGAGAGGTGCCTAGTGGCTGCGGCGCCCACGCGACCGTGTTGACGCACCGGTGCTGTGCGATTCGGCCACCGGCACCGGAAGCGTATGTCGAAGCACGACAGCGGCGCTGCTGTCCATGAGTAGCGCGCCATGTATCGAAGGTCAGCGGTTCGAGCTAGCTCGAGGAGCGGGTGTCCGGCGGGGCTCGTGAGCGATGGTGGAGTGCTCCTTGTCCCGGAGGTCGCAGACGTGGGCGGAGCCATCGGCGGAGACGGATGCAAAGATCCCGCCTCCCCTAGGCAATGTCGTTGATGGCCTTGTCGTGCGCGATGAGCTGCGTCTCGGCGATGCCGCGGTCGATGTCGAGACGGTGCGGTGGTGTCGATGGATGCGGTCCCGATCGGGCGGGCTCGACCTCATTCGGTCGAAGGAGGTGAGGGGCGTAGAACTTCGGAGGCAGAGGACTTGCGGTTGTCGAGGGCGGGCGTAGCTCGAGCGGCGAGGCGGAGGCGGAGAGGTCGTCGAGTGGGCTGAGGTAGAGGCGGAGAGCGTCGGAGGAGGAGGCGAAGTGGCGGGAGGCGGCGCGGGTGGAACTGGAGCTTGGCGAGGCGCTAGGGCGGCTGGCTCTCCAAAGGCCGACTCTAGCGTCGAAGATTTTTCGATCCGCACGCAAGAGCGATGCTAGCTTAAACATCGTTGTTTCTCTCTCTTCCTAGTCTCTTTCCTCCACATCAGCTTCCTTGTATATGTGACAATTTTTAGGGCTAACAATATATGCCCATTGTACATGTCCTAGGAATGGTCCTGTTGCCTGCACAGTCAGCAATCATGTATCAAGGACATGAGGGGCAGGCACGAACATTCTGCTCGGCGGGACTGCAGAATTCATCTGACTAGGCGGGCACAGCACCAATGTGTCAACGATCGGTAACCCCACTTTTCTCACACTGATCGACACTGTAATCTGTCTGGCAAATGAGCCAAAGCAAGTTTTAAATGGCCATCTTGATTACTAGTCAACGCTATGGCAATGACAAGCCAAAGTGGTGTAGTAATATGTACTTTGTTCTCTGTACTCTCTTTGTTAAACTATATTTGTTCATAGTCTCAGAAGTATGTGTTTTAAAATATTTGTCCATTGGGAGAATCTTGAGTATAATCATTGCAAAGTTTCCATTCTCTAATTCTATTTAAATGCCACTATTATAAAAATCATCATCACAGACGGTTCGTAAACGTCATCAGAGACGGTTTTGTGAACCGTCAGTAACAATAAGACTGTGATGAAGAAGATCATCAGAGACGGTTTTCACCGGTCTGAGAAAATATATATCACAGACGGTTCTATTAATAAACCGTCGGTGATATTTAATTATCACAGACGGTTCTCATTTTAATCCGTCTGTGATAATTAAATATCACAGACGGTTTCAAATCATAACCGTCTGTGATACGAACTTATCACGAGCGGTTTCAAATAAGAACCGTCTGTGATGACCTTTTTTTCCACCCCGGCAGAACCTCCATTATTTAGGGTGTTGTTCAAAATTTCCATCAATATTTCTACTTGCGATATTTATAAGGCACAACCAGTTATAGATATTGTAATTGAATATCTACACTTCCTATATGCATCGATGCAGCAGTTTATACGATCGGGATAGACTTAAAATATAAACATTTGTAGCGCTTTTCTCCTTCTTATGATAATGTTGATGAAACTCGACTAATAAATCAACCAAGACCATACCTTGGCATGGCGAGGTGGCGGCAACCACGATGCCTTGATCGAACTGACACCTTGGAGTGTGTGATTTGCTTCATGCGTCTGAAGTGGCCTTGCTTGAAGTCACCATCGTGCCCGCGGTGCGAGTGCGGACGACATGCTCTTCACTTCTTGGCGTCACCGTCGTGCCGCGGTGGGAGAACATAGTACTTTGAAAAAAATTGTAGATGTACTTCATAGATTACTCTAGTACCATGTTCTCCTCAATGCATATAGAAGTGTAGATATTCAATTACAACATCTATAACTCGGTCGTGTCTCGTGAAATATTGATGCAGAATACCTAAGTAGATGGAAATTTGAACAACAAACCATAAATAATGGAGGTTCTTGGTGTAGGAAAAACATCTAGTTCAAACAAGCAAGACATTGTTAAGTTGTTGCATTCAAGATGAGCAAATATGTATTAAGGATAATATCATGTGACAATACAATGAATCGTACAAACAAGAATAACCGCAAGTTTTTGACATATTTTCCGAATGAATACCATTTGACAATTGTACAACTCCAGAAGTTATCAGGCTGCGTGGAACACGCCTTTTTTATTTATTACTTCGGTGAGTAGGAAGTAACAAACTCTCCCTCTAATGTTGCTCAAATGGGTCTCAGTCAACGCAGCTACAACCATACTGCTATTTTTTGTATCGACGATGGTTTGCATGTTGTGGCAAACATAAAATCCACACAAGTTATTTCCCTGACCTTGCTGGTGGCACTGCAAATAAAACCTACGGTTAGTTCTAGAGTCACTATTATGGGGTTTGATATAGGATTATTGTGTATAGCGGATACCGGAAAGTTAAAATCATGTTGTAGTTTAGTCCGATCCTTCAACACTTTGAACGCTCTACAAGATTGCAAAAGGTTAGCCTAAGCCATTCCAATAGCAATATAAACACGGAACAATTTTACGACCATATGCGTTATATGCGGAGGAAACGTGATTACTGCTTTGAGTAATTTTGCGATAGGTACCAAGTCGTGGTTTCGCCACGTCTTGGAATCAAGGTACTTAACCGGTTTGTGGCTGGTTCAATTACAATTAGAACCCCGTGAAACCTACACAGGTATATCACAATGGACAATGAACGAAACAGAGTTGTGTGCATAGTACAAACCAAAGTATAGCATGTGGTGTAGCACTTACCCTGGGTTATGGGGTAGAAGTATGAATTCTTTATCTTTTTGTGCTAGCAATGCCTGTGTCACATATTTCTCGACCATATTTATATCTTCATCCATGGTTTGCTTTGAGACTATATGTGGGTTGAGGAAACCCATCGATTGTTTCTTCTGTGTCGCTTCAAGTACCATGTATCTATATATACAAAGGCGAATTATATATATATTGGAGGACATTTATCACTATTAGACGAATGTAGACTGTGACAGCACACACTTACAATGTCTAGCATCTCATGAGTGCGGCGTCGAGGGCGTCGAGGTTGTAGAGATGGAACAAGTCCAGAAAATCGACCGAGAAGAAGCCCCCCGCTGACTCGTTGAATAGATGTCCATACTTGAACTTAACCATGATACTTGTTGTACGTTCATGCTCTGGCTTTTCAGCTTGTTGGGTGTACCAAAAATGCAATTGTTGGCAAGATATACTAAGTGAAGTTACGCTGCCTTTCGTTAGTAACGGCTCTCCTAGCTTGTATTGTTTAGCCAACTAAGCAGATGGATAGTCGATTTGTTCTTGCCTTTGTTTTTTTCGTTTGTCCTTGCCTTTCTTTGTTTTGTATGAAGCCTTCACGGAAGAGGAATGAGCAGGAAAAAGGTCAACATTATGTACATCAAGTGGAGTCTGGGCTACGACTGCTGATTTGGTAGCCAACTAATCAGATACAATAGGTGAATCAGATCATTGCGGTTGTTGCATGACAGAAAGGACGACCAGGGAGATGTCGCTGCTAGGGCATTGGATGAATGTGCCAATGGCATTCCCCAGTTTCACGATCTCGCCGTTTGGCGGCTTCTATAGATCGACAATCTTGAAACTATCAAATACCCCGTCCACATTGACCTTGGTGAAACTCGGCGCTATCATGGTACCGTGCACCATGGTCCCCTTAGTGGATGGATACGCGATGCCCCAAGAAGCCGTAAGAGGAACGGTGCCATTGTTAATTCTCACTTGGAGATTACACCGCGTGGCCACCTTAATGTCACATACAGGATAATTCCCGCTATGTTCATCTATGTTAGGGGCGGATGCACAGCTGCTCTTATGGGCAGTGGGGCTGACTTGCGGACATACTTCTAGGGCTTGTGCAATATTTCTTTCTTGATTGTTGAGTCTTTCCTCGAGGTTTCTTATCATATCATAAAATTCTTCTCTCAGTTGTCCCCTCAACTCTTCTCTCAACTTCTCCAAATTCATTATAAGCTTTGACTCGCGCTCGGCTTTAGTTCTCTTCTTATTTTGGTATTTGTCCGAGTCGTCCGGGAATCCAGTTTTCCATGGAACAAAAACCCCTTTGCCTCATGTACAACCAGGGTGTTCCTTGTTTCCCAAGGCCATGGACAGTGCATCTTTCTCCCTGTCTAGCAAAAAAGAGCCATCGTCCGATTGTGTACTCAACGCTACCTGCAAGATCTCGACAAGTTATTTCACTTATGAAGTCATGGACTAATTACGTAAAATTGGTAGTTCGATTTATATATTACCAGGCGTTGGTAGACTTCTTCGTCCGCGGGGTTTACAAAGGAGACGATTGCGGAGGACGTGGCAGCTGACCTCGCTCTTAGCCAGTCTCTAGCACGTTGATCTGTGATCGATGCAAATGGCGAGATACCCTCCTCGTCCTCCCTGTCCCATTGCGCTCTCTTCCCTGCGTAGTCAGCAGTGCCGAGTCTGTAGGGGTGAGTGTTCCTGGCCTGCAATGCCTTGTTTGCTTCACTTTGGCGCTTGCAATTAAATCATCATCTTCATCTCAACAAAACGCCGCCACGTGTCCTCATCAATGAACCCATACTTAGAGTATGGAACAATATCCTTCTTGACGTAGTCTATGAAAAGCGTGTGCTTGAAGGTCTTCCATACCTTTCCTGCCACTAGCAGTGCATACTGTCGCACTAGGGGAGCGGATTCTTCTGGAATGTCGAACGATGAAAGAATTTCCGTCAGTAAGGCATTGCGAGTCTCAATAGTCAACAACCTCCAGGAAGATAGCGTGATCGGAACCCGTTCCCGTGCTACTATCCCGCACATATTCCAAAATGCATTCACTGCCTTTTTTGGCTTTGTAGGGGTTCCATCCTTTGGATCGATCTCCGTAATGGTATATCGGTCTGTTGGCCTTTTGTTTGGTTCTCTTGCAGCGCGGGTCGATTTTTCTTTTGTGGGCACATCATTTCCTTCAGACGATGGATTAGAGGACGACATCTTCTTTGTAAGTTAAAATAGTTTCAGGCGAACTAAAAGAGAAGAACAAATAAAATCAAATTAGAGTGAATAAGTTTGTGGATACCATGGCTTGTTATTAGCCTTTTAAAACAACTAGCTAACCATCCAATACTTCAAAATAACACCCCGGCACCCCACGTGCCCTGAATGTTATACCCTCAAGCAAAATAATTACAAAACACTGGAGAATTTTAGCAAAACAAGCGAACTAGGAGGTTGCCAAACTTAATAAAAATTTCGGCAGCACCTTCCCTAAACCTAGAACATCCACACAGCAGAAAAGCAGAAGAATACATATTTCACATGGTATAAGATATTAACATGAGGCAACAATATGATTCATGATCGTTCGAAATGACACATATGGCAACATATCACAAAAAGGCAAATATGTCATTTATATAATGAATCATGATTACTATGACAATATGGAGGAAATTATTTAAGATTGCTCTCAGATTGTTGGGTTTGAATGAAGATTAGAATCTTCCCCTCAATCACAAATGGATTAACAACTTATTCAATGAATCGGACCTTGAACCCTTACCACCTTAACATGCACAATGAAGTTTTATTTAAAGAAAGTTCATTGTTTCGACTTATGGATCGAGCATAATTCAATCAAAGCTAACTTATTTAAGCGAGCTGTAATCAACCAAGTTCGGACAAGCGATAAACAACAGGACATCTAAACTAGATGCCCCGGTTTCATCTTGAAACCGAAAGCAGTTGAGCCCACACAAATCCATCAACATCAACTCAGAAACTCGAACATCTTGCTTCAACCAACCTCACGGAGACCGGCTCCAAGACTAGAAACACGAAGACATTCAAACAGCCACATAAGGACATGACCACCTGACTTCCCTAACTCCCAGCAACTGGAACATCACAACAATGACAGAAGCTACCAGAACTTACTTCGGCACAACAAGACTTAAATCATAGATTTAGAAGCTACCAGAACTTACTTCCTAGCATGTATGTCTACCAGTTCAAGGCCCAGATCACAGAATAAATGTTCTACTCATATAAACCCTAGATCATCACAGAGCAACACCTCCCTTTCAGCCAGCAAGACTTAAGAAACAAGTGCAGTACTAGAAAACTTACAACAGGGGGAGGACAACGAGGGGGAGGTCGATGCCGGGGAGGACACCGAGGGGGAGGTCGATGCCAGGGAGGACGCCGAGAGGGGGAGGCCGCCGAGGAAGCATGTACGCCGGGGAGGACACAAAGAGGGAGGACGCCGAGAGGGGGAGGCCGCCGCGGGAGACAAAATATCACAGAGGGTTAGGGTTTGGCACGCTGTGAATGAGGTCTGGGCGTGGGAGATATATATAGGAGATGACATCACAGATGGTTATAAAAGAGAACGGTCTGTGATGCAGTTATCACAGACGGTTCTATAACATAACAGTCTGTGATGTTAAGTTATCACAAACGGTTATATAATAGAACCGTCTGTGATGTCAAGTAATCCCAAACGGTTATATAATAGAACCGTCTGTGATAATTAACATCATAGACTGTTATGTTATAGAACCGTCTGTGATATATACTTTTCACTGACATTCATTGTGAGGTTGAAGATCGATTCTTGTTCAGTTCAGTCTCTTGTCTGTGATCAGTGAATGTTTATTCAGTAGTTTTCAGTAAGAACCTTAATTTTAGTGAATCTTGTTATTATCAATTCTTGATGTGCATGTTTAAGGTGGTAAGGGTTTGAGGCCTTATTCACTCAATAAATTGTTTGCCCATTTGTGATTGAAGTGGAGATTCTAATCATCAATTCAAACTCTAAAATCTGAGAGCAATCACATACAACTATTTCCATATTGCCAAAGTAGACATGATTCTGTTCTTGTTTGCCATAGTCTACATAATTTATTTCTTCTCATCAATTATGTCTGAATGGCCATCTTTGAATCATGTATTTGGAATCATATTGATATTAAGGAATAAATACTTGCTCTTATACTTGCATCTTTTCCATCAATCCAGATGCTTCACAAGCTACTTACAAAGATTATCACAATCATATATACATAATTCAGATGCTTCACAAGCTACTTACGAAGATCATCACAATCATATGTACAAAGCATGATGGGTCGTATCATCTTTACAATAGCATTAATGTAATATTATTACACATGAAAATTAGTAAACATGATGACAATGCACCCTTCTCATAACTACTCCACCACATGCTTATTCTTTTGTATGAAAATTAGCCCTTCATGATGATCGACGCGTGTGTAGCTTGCTTCCTCATGTTGTTCTTCTGGGACCAGGATGTCATTTCCGATAAGTGGTAACTCATCAAATTGATTGTACTCTTCCTCATCTACTACATTCTCAACTCCGACAATTCTCCTTTTTCCCTGAAGAACTACGTGGCGTTTCTTGTTGGACGAGTCGGTTACATAGAAGACTTGAACAACTTGGTTAGCGAGTACGAATGGTTCATCTTGGTATCCGACACGTTCGAGGTCCACAATAGTGATGCCATTCTTGTCAACCTTCACGTGCTGGAGGTGGATCCAATGGCACAGAAATAGGGGAATCTTGAAAAGTACGTAGTCGAGCTCCCATATCTCCTCTATGAACCCATAGTAGGAGCTCCTCGTCAACCCAGTGGTATTATTGAATGCATCTATGCGGACACTGCTGTTCTGGTTTGTGCTCTTCATATCCTGATCTCTCGTGTAAAATGTGTACCCATTTAAGTCATATCCTTTCCATGTGACAACTGTAAAAGTTGGTCCCTTTGCCAACCATATTAGTGTGTCATCTGACGAGCTCCTAGTGATAGGTCGCTCCTTCAACCATTTGTTGAACTGAAGGTTATGCTGTCTCGTGATCCAAGACTCTGCCGTGTTGGATTCTCTTGCCTTAGCCATTGCTTGTGCTTTCGGCGATATAGGCGGACACTACTGACCATGTGTTGCAAAAGCGTGAAATGGGCTCGAGCATCATAATCGAATCGGCGTGATTGCTTTCCTTCGATGGTCCCGATACCTAGAGCCTCCCCTCATGGCGAGATCGAGGCACATCTATCGGTTCGACTGGGCCATGTAATCGGCCTTGAGAACTCGGCGGCCTCTTACATTGCATAACCTTCGACAATGCTACCCTCCGGACGAGATCGATTCCGTATGTAAGACTTGAGAATTCCCATGTACCTCTCGAGCGGGTACATGCTACGTGGAACACTTGGCCCACATATCTTTATCTCTGTCACAAGGTGAACAATGAGATGGACCATGATATCGAAAAATGATGGAGGAAATACATCTCAAGATTACATAGAGTCATCACCACCTCGACTTGCGAGCATCTAGTCCTTCGGGATCGATGACCTTCGGCGATTGTGTTAAAGAAATAACATAGCCAGTGATTGTCTCTCGGACCTTGACCGCAAAATACTTCTAATTGCGACGAGGAGCATCGTGTCATCGGCACATGACAATCATGAGACTTCATGCGGTTAATTTCAAATCTTCCAATGAAACAAGTCTCTTCATGTTGGAGGAGTAAGGATGGAACTTTTACACCATGCAAGCAGCGCACGATTCAGTTCTTTTGGCCTTTGTGAGTATAATAAGCAGGTTCCAAGTACGTACGGCCTTTATCAGTCTCTTTCGGTGCTAACTCAGGTCTTATGCCCATATCGACCAAGTCAAGCCGTGCGTTGATACCATCCTTTGTTTACCCATAATATTGAGTAAGAGACCAATCACGCTGTCACAGACATTCTTCTCTACGTGCATGACATCGATGCAGTGGCGAACTTCTAGGTGCTCCCAATAAGGTAGGTCCCAGAATATTGATCTCTTCTTCCACATGCTCTTTTCACGGGTACTTGATTTATGTCCCTTTCCATACGCAACATCCAAATCCTTAACAATGTCATGAACATCTCTCCCACTCAAATGCCTTGGAGCTGAACCATTTTCGTTCCTTCCGTCGAAAAGTTGCTTCATCTTGCGATATGGGTGATTCCTCTGAAGGAACCTACGGTGGCGCATGTACCGGTTTTCTGGGAGTGATTCACCATAAACTCTTGGTATCATCTAAGCGGTGAGTGCGAGGCTTTGGTTCCTTTTGTACTCGGCACAGCGAGTTAGCAAAGGCGATGTAATCATTTATGGTGCGAGAACAACAAGCGATGCAAGTAAAGTTCTCTCGTTTATACGCATCCCATCGTGTACCCGGTAACCCACGGTGTTTTAGATCTTCCACCAATGGAGCTAGGTACACATCAATATCGTTCCCGAGTTGTTTCGGTCCTTGGATAAGCCTGAGACAACAAAATGTACTTCCGCTTCATACACAACCAAGGAGAAAGGTTATGATCTGAGATTTGCGGGCCAAGTGCTATCTTGGTGCTTATGTTACCGAAAGGATTCATTCCATCTGTACTCAATCCAAACCTTATATTTCTCGGATCCGCACCGAATTCTTGAAAGCTCTATCGATGTTTCTCCACTGGATGGAATCAGCAGGGTGCCTTAGCATTCCATCATTCTTACGCTCCTCAAAGTGCCAACGCAACAGTTTTGCCTCCTTTGGGTTCGCAAACAAACGCTTCAAACGGGGAATTACAAAAAGATACCATGCCACCTTAGCAGGAGGTCCTTTTTTCACCTCAATACTCTCATCATCATCATCTGAATGATTCTTACGCTTGTACCGGGATGCGTTGCACACCGGACATATATGCAACTTTGTGTACTCTTTGCGGTACAGGATACAGTCGTTTGGATATGCATATATTCTTTCTACTTCCATTTCCAAGGGACAAAGAACCTTCTTGGCTTTGTAGGTGGTTGTCGGCAACTCATTTCCCTCTGGAAGCATGTCCGCCAATAGACGTAACAGCGCTGTGAAACTCTTGTCGGACCAACCGTTACTTGCCTTCAATTTGAGTAGTTCAAGCACGGATGATAACCTTGTGTATTTCAACTTGCACCCTGTGAACAAAGGTTTCTCCGAGTCCTCCATCAAGCCCTGGAACTTTCCATATTCCCTGTCATCAAGGTTTCATACGCATCGCAAAGACATCGATCCAAATTGTCATCCTGCAACTTTGTCCTCATCGGAAGCACAATCAATATGATCATCCGACATATCATTGACTTCATCGGCGATATTAACACTACTTGCTTGCTTCACGTATATTATGCTCTTCGCCATGACTAGTCCAACATGTATAGCCCTTTTGAAACCCCTCCGAATCAAGTGTTAGCCGATCTCTGTTGAGTTTGAAACATCTTGATTTTCGCAATCAATGCACGGACATGACATGAATTGCACCCCTTATTAAACATACCCTCCTCTGCGGCTCTTTTGAAAGTGGAGCGCCATTAAGGTACTCAACACTCGTGACGGTTCTCGGCGTACATCCGACTTTGATCCATCTCGCTACACATGTAACACTTAGTGTTAAATATTAAGTGCACCAGGTGTAGTGCGTATGCACACATTCTTAAACTAATTATGCAATTACATACCTTAATTACATCACAAAGAAATAATTAACACAATTCAAATTAATCTTCAATATAATAATAAAATTAGAACCCATTACTAACCTTAGATCACCAAAAGACTTGAATTGATCTATAAGCTAGATCTAAACAATCTTTAAATTCTATCCTTAACAAGCTAGCTAGCTACATCATGATCGAATATAATATTATGCAAATATAACCATTACTAGCTAACCTTAGATCAAACAACCAACACATAGTTCTACAAGCTAGCTCTAAAAAAATCATCAAATTCCAAGCTAGATGTTGAATATAATGCAATTAAAACACATTACTAACCAAATATCACAAACAACATATGGATCCAGCTACAATTAAGCTAGATCTAATCAAACAATCTTTAAATTAATTTTGTCCTAACCAACCTAGATATTGAATTGGATGCATGCAATTAGAACTCATTACTAACCTTATATCACCAAAATCAAATGAATCTAATATCACCCTTCGAAATCAATGGCCTTCTTTCACAAAATCGCCTCACTTCCACAGCCGCCAGTCTCAGGATAGAAACCGAAACCCTATAAACGAAGTGGCTGGATCGAGGCTCTGTTTATAGGTGAGATATCACAGATGGTTTTAAATTACAACCGTCTGTGATGTAAGAAATATCACAGACGGTTTCTAAATATAACGATGCAGTAAAGATATTCTGACGGTTGTGTTATATAACCGTCAGTGATTTCCTGAGCAGTTTTACTTAGAAAGCTGTCTATAATGAGTATTTAGCCATCACGAGCGGTTATATTTAGAAACCGTCTGTGATATTTATTACATCACGGGCAATTTGTCATATAAAATAAATGCGTGATATATACATTGATGGTTTGAGTACATAACCGTCTGTGATGTTAGATATCACAGACGGTTTTTCAAAACCGTCTGTGATCGTACGTCTGATATAAGCCTCGCTGTAGTAGTGTGCTTTTGAAGAATTTAAGTGGTTGTGGTCTGTTATATAATAACAGTATGCATGGCCATTTCTAAATTTTTCTTAAATTTATTGCTTTCTTGGTATGTGCGCATAGTGCATGTTAGGACCCGAATTCACCAATTCGAACTCACTGTGTTACCGCACTAGTCTCTGGATCAATACTAGTGTACACATCTCAATGTTGGCAAGTATCACATCATACACAACAACAATAATAATAAGACTCTTGATATAACTAAGTATATGATCTTATGACCAATTTACATTATTAAGCCACGTAGGGCCAGACTTGAAATAAAGATTAAGATAAATGCAGCCAAAAATAGAAGACGCTGGTGACTTATCATTGCACCACAGGCGACTGACAAGGTTTGGGCCTAATGACTCGCATTCTCCTGGAATTCCTCCTCCATCAAATAATTTCAACTTTTCCAAATGAACCAAATTTCCAATCCTAAGTCAAGTTTCTAATCTTTCATATGGCAACCTGCCATCCTATCCAGTTTTCATTTTATTAAACTAACCCTTGACTGTAATTCTCAAGCTATGCTCAATACCGCGAGCACGGCTATCTGAATAGATTTATATTCTGCAGAGATTATGCAATTTACTAACATGATACAACCACGAGTGATTATAACAAAGCCTTTACAATGCCCTGCTTTAACCCGATACTATCTGCTAAGATTTCAACACTAGTGGGTCTAGTTACCACACAAGGCTCCCCTCTTGTGCCATGTGAGTTTACCATTGCTCAGGACTCACACCGCCTACGATAGTACTAAAGTTAAGACATTGTAAATTAGTCAGTTAGGTTGTCCCATACCAGACATGTGGTTGCATGATTGACTCAGGTCAAAGGTTTGCAAGGTTAAGTCCTTAGGGTGATCAAAGCAAGACTTCCACATACCCTTTGCTCATCGGGCGCACCTTGGCACACTTGCCCCTTGCCACTTACTCTAATCTAAATGAATACCGACCTAGTTGATTACCAAGCACCACTTGCTATCCACAATTCAATATCGTTGCATGACATCTCTCGCCACAACAACTCAATCTCATCGTGTGACCACACATGACACACAAGTTCATAACATTGTCCCATATTACATTAGTCAAGATTAAACATTAATGATTCAAGTACATGTGATGATGTGATGTGGCTAAGCATACTAATGCGTTCTAACCATCCCATGTTGATATAATGTTAACCAACTATAGTGAACCAATCAAGTGTAACAACAGATCATAGCATACAAATGACAAGGTATGATATAGATCAATTAGGTGTAATAGTTAAGTCCCAATTTAAATTGAAAACAATTGTACACATAAAATAGCATGCAATATGGTAAAACAACATAGCGATTTTATAATCATGGGTTCAACATGATCAAAGCACAACTTGCCTTGGCAAAGGTCCTGATCTTGATCTAGATCTTGGTCTTGAGTCAGCAGATCTTCCTCCGAGGTGTTGCACGAGTCAACGTCTACGCAAACCGAGAGAGAAAACTAAATAAGTATCAAAATAGAGGGCAAATGAACTCTAAAAATTAAATAAAATTTATCATTAAATAGATCTCAATTTTATAAATTTTTAGAAATTTAAATCACCTCAATCGGAGTTTGTTTGAGGGAGAACGAGCTTGAGAAAAATTTAAAAATCATAAAAATCTGAAAATTAAAAATCAAATAATTATTTGAATTATTTTTAAAAGGAAAAACTGATTTATTGCATCATGCTGATGTCATCATCAATCTGGACCAGGCACATATATGTCCCATAGACTTGGCCCACGAGACCTCCTCTGGTCCACCGTAAACATAGTCCATGGCGCCTCGCCACACGTGCCGACACGCGGCCATAGGGGATTGGCTGTAGCTCTGCCCGTGCCAATGACCGACATGCGGTGCACATCCGCAAGATGGGCCAGATCAAATGGGCATGGGTGTTAGCAATGTGGTAGAATCCTGGTGGTTGCCACGGATCGAATGGTTGAAAACTCGCTCGACGAAGATGGCGAGGCGGCGGCGAAACATCACCGGAGCTGAGGAAGATGACCACGGTGATGATGAAACGGCTGCGGATCAACGACAAATCTTCATGAACCCGATGCGGCGTGACACGGCAATCCCAAATCTGGTACCCAAGCAGCGGATCTCGGCTTGACGACAACGGAGAGCGGAGAAAACGAGCGGCGGTGCTTCAGCAACAATGGTGAGGTTTCACGGGCGCTACGGGACTCCACTGGCGACAGTGCTTGGAGCAGACGATGTGGCAGGCAACGGTGAGTCTAGGGCACATAGACGACGGCTTAAATAGGCTTAGAAAGGCATGCGGGCGGTGGACATGGACTCCGAGTCTGGCGGTGACACGGCGGCACAATTCCAAGACCTACGCGAACACGACGACTCCGAGCCATCCGATGCTGATCGAACAGCCATGAAGCTCTCTGACGCGACTTGACCAGATCTGCTCCTCAACTGATTGACAGATACGATCCTAACTTCCCTTAACAGAAGCGGCTTAACCTCCACCGCTAGATATGAATCCAACGGCTCATAAGTGCTAGGGTTTCCATCTTCATCTTTCGGTCACCACCTCTCCTTCGCGATCCAACGGCTGATCCCGCTCCAACGACGTGGATTGATGATGACCTTGTGATGTAGATCCAACGGTCGATGGCAAGAGCACTTGAGCCTAAGCCGAGCGGGTTGCACAATGCTGGGCCATGCGCGCATAGTATCTGGCTTTGGCTTGATACTGTTTGAACATGTTTTTCTCTGATTTTTGCTTTAAAATAATTACAAAAATTAGTTTAATTAGTTTTGAGCAATAAAAATATCAGAAAAAATCAAGAAAATTCTCAAAAATACCTTGAGACATTTTGGATTCAAATAAAATATTATTAGCAAAACTTTGTATATATTTTATCTACATATAGATAGTTTTTTTCAAAAGGCCAATATACTTAATTTAAAATAATTTGAAATAAAATCCTAAAAATCCAATAAATTTAGAAAAAATCACAAAACTCAAATAACAATAGAATAATAGTAAAGGCAAATTTTAGGATGTTACACCTGGCATTCAAGAAATGCTACTTCTTCTAATAGATCGATGGACCAAAGAAAAACAATAAGGCATTCTTCTAGCGAAAATACATGCTAAACTACTCCAAAGCACCTAAGAACTTCACTCGTTGGAAATCTAACGCTTCGATGGATAAGAGAAAGTCTGAGATGGTAGAAGACAAGGGATAGGTAGGTATGGTCCCTGATTGTAATGACCCCCATTTTTACATAAAATGCAAAAATAGAAATCTACTGTGTATTCAGTAGTAGTCCCTGGATCAGTAGCTAGTACGCACATTTACAACAATTGGAATCACAACCATACATCATTTTATTACAGCGGAAGCTAATTATACAATGTATTTTACAATTTAGAGTATGTAATTGTAGCACAGGAGAAGCAAAGTCTTGTAGTGTGCCTATCCAACACTCAGACAACTGATAAAGCATAAATCCCCAGAAAGATCGCTTTATTAAAGATCCCGTAACCTGCGACGAAAAGATATTCTTCAAAGTCTCATTGTCTTATCCACCTAAAACAATATAATAAGCAAGGTTGAGTACTTTTGTACTCAGTAAGACTTAAGGTAGTATTTGCAAATGCATAAATGTAGGCCATGTCAAAAAAGGCTTTTACAGTTAATTTGCATAAAGCAACGTTTGATTTGTAAAACAAGTTGCAATTAAGAACCGAAATTTGTAAAAGCATGTTTGATTGATATAAAACTAACAGTAGAGCATAAGTAACAACTCACAGCCCTCCATGACGTGAGCGTAGAGATATCCAATTTCCTGCCAACCCGTGGCATAACCATAATCTTTGCCAAAATAAGACGCATCAGGTGAAAATCATCCTATTTTGAAAATAATAAAACACTTAGCTATGTGATGACAATACCAAGTGCCTTTGACCGTAGGCATGGCTAATTAATTAGATTTACACTCTGCAGAGATGTACAACTTTACCTACAAGAAATGATCAACTTTTTATGCAGCGCAATTGACACACTTCTTTTGGTGTGCTGTAGAGAGATCATAACATAACTGTTAAATTACTTAAACCTGAATTTGCACCAGCCCAGTGACATTAAACCCTTGCTATGTGGAAGAAACATGAATGCAGACATACCCTATCTTTTGAAATGGTAATATGAGCAGTACCCCTGCAATAAAGGTTTCTTCCCATAACAAGGCGTACACCATTGTACCGACATGCATTTACCCACACCGAGGTGTGGAAGCCCCTCACAAGCAAATCTATCTAGTATGCTCCTACTAAATCCCGCCTACCAATGTGCAAAGCCAAATTTAAGCAACTTAATAGATTAAGGCTATTACATACCAGCACTTGTAGTTGTATAGATTTCTTAGCTTGTAAGCAACCCATAGCTCGATCCTTATTCCGATACGGGCAATAATCTCCCCCACACTATGTACAAATCAACCCTTGTATAACCGACTATTGCCAATAATTGGCTGCATCTAAACCATAGTTTTATTTTGAGTTTTTATTCAAAATATCCACAACCAACATCTTGTCGTAACCAACATTTTCAATTTCTTAAGAAACAATTTTGATCTAATTATATCCAACGTTGGTTCTAAAGCATGGATAATATGTAATCGCTTATACCCATATTGATATTATGTATTGTCTACCCCTTTTCTATGGTTATCAAGGTTCACATGTCCGTACTTATCAAGGAAGTTCCATGAATTAACAGATATATCTACCAATACCACAAAATAGTGAATTTACAAAAAATAAGTGCATGCATGAAACAATTAGATAAACAAAATGAAAATTAAATACTGGGATCAATATGATCAAAGGGGTGTTTGCCTTGCTTATTCGTTGTTTATGACGATATCGTAGTTGCAGTTGGCATTGTCGATGATGAAGTTAGTAATATCGAGTTCTACACGTCGTTCCAATGGAAATATAGCAAATGACAAACTTTAATAAGGGTAAAAAGAATACAGATAGAAAAGCAAATAAAGACTTGCTATAGAAAATAGGCGTAATTTAGGGTTTAGGTTAAAGGCTTCACATTCTTGTGTTTTAGTCATTTAAGTATACACATTCAAATTGTTAATTGCTTGAGCGATGTATGGTTTCTTTTATGTATTATTTATTCTTATCTTACGAATTCAAGAAGCTAAAATTATTTATTCTTTTATTTATAATATGAAATTCAAGATGCAAAAATTATTTGGGTTAATAGAATTAAACATTAGTCAAGTTGTTGTATGATATATGTGAATAGTACTCATTCTTTACTTAACTTTGCATAGAATTAGTTTGAATATGTAGCCCCGTTAAGTTAGGTTATTGGTTATATATTCATGGTTTTAAGAAGGTTTTGGTGATACAAATATCTTAATTATTGATTTCTCATTTATTAATATTTCATTTACTCATATTACGAATTTTAGAGACCATATTACTTAGGGTTATTTGGCTGCTAAGATTTTTATGCAGGGCATGATGAAATGTGATTATTTCTTCATAATAAGGTAGTCTATACTTTGGAGAGCATTTCTATATTGATTTTATAAATTTTAGGGTTTGGAAGATACATTATATTCATCGTTGAAAAAGCTTATGTGGTATTATAAAGTTTACGTTATACAGAATCGGCGAGGTGAAGCGTATGATTAACACTTAAGGGTTTTGAATTAGCTGGATTTAGTTGAAAAGCAATTTATAAATAAGATGTTTTTATAGAATACAGTATTCCATATACCAAATAGTGTTTTTAAGCT
The DNA here is from genome assembly GCA_036346375.1 of Guadua angustifolia. Classification (NCBI taxonomy): domain Eukaryota; kingdom Viridiplantae; phylum Streptophyta; class Magnoliopsida; order Poales; family Poaceae; genus Guadua; species Guadua angustifolia. The sequence goes on along the minus strand of CM070522.1, from coordinate 27,796,061 downwards.
AGTCCTACCAAGATTTGCATTAGACGAGTTATTCTACAAGCCACCGAAAAGGCTTAAGTAGTTTAGCTTTCTATGTGACTAATTCACGAAGGGTGTTTGCAGTAGCGAAATTTATTTATAGAGTGAGTTCTAAATAGAATAGCTTTCTAGATTATGGTAGCACATATGGTGGAGAGTGTTTCTGGACTAACTTCCCTAATAATGGTATTTAGACGAGAAGTTTTATAGGTTGCCGAAAAAGCTTAAATGGTCACAGAATTGGCATTATCGGGAATCTGATTTCATTTTAAGTTTGCGACTACACTAAACATAATTTCTTACTCATTTTTCTGGCATAAGCAAGGGATGATCTTAGAAGTGTTTTAAAATAGGTTGTGCATTATTCTGATTTTAGCCAAGGTATTTCATATGCACATGAAAGATGAAGTCTATTATGAAAAAAATTCCAAATTAGTTCTTTTTGCCGATTATCATGAACCTATCTCAAAGAATAAACTAAGATTATCTTCGCCTAATCTGATACTTTACTCATGAAGTTTTATGCATATGTAATCTTTTGTTGCTGTAAAGTGACTTAGTCTCATAATCCATTCTGAACCATATACATATATAGATGTATACATACTACTGCTAGTTAATTTACTCAATACATGCATATCTATAAGTCTCCTTCTTAATCATGAACTAATTTGAGTCAAATTCATTTCTTAAATATTTTGGCATATTCGAATAACCTACTAACTTATTAGTATATAGAAATTAACTTTGTTCATTTTAGATTTCTTTTGCACAATCTATGCATTCTTGAACAATTAATATATTGAGAACAACTTTTAATAGAAAATGATTCACACATAAATTAAATTCAAATATTTTTATATATTTGAATTTCTGGAAGTATAAGGATTTCAACAAAATTAGTTTCATTTCAGTCTAAGCTCATTTGTGAAATTTTTATATGCGACCTCTCTTTCAACCTTCTCTTTAAATTTGTATTTCTAATTCATCTAGTGCTCTTTTTCAAAATATTTTTTCATATTCTAAAAATACAGGATTTTATATGAATTTAGGAATTTATTTCATTCAACTTGGTTGAAAAATGCAAAAGATACAGGTATTTGAATTTGGGTCGGCTTGATTATTCATTAAACTGGCAGATTACACTTTCATCAATCGAAAGCGCCTTAGCCTACATGAACAAGACACTGTCTCACACGCGACTGACTAGCAGCCCCCACGTGGTAGTGACCGAGAACAGAGGAGGGTGACACCGTGCTCACTGCCGGTGAGGGAAGGCCAAAGGCGGTGAATCGGTAGCACGGCTAGCTCTAGTGCATCCGTGCACACCTAGGGGAGCCATTCTTAGCTACCGGTGAAGGTGAAAATCGGTGTGCCACCGTGAGTCAGTGGCGGAAGAAAAGGGCGGTGAGCCGCAATGGCGATAGGGAGCTGATCGAATGGAATCGGTTTCAGAATAAGATTTAGGGGTTCAAGAACAATCCATTTTACCTGCTAACGGCTAGAGGGATTGATCGGGTTAGCTTGCCACCATGTGCCGTCCTTAGGGAAGAAGAACAGCAGGGGCGGTCATCTTTTAGTGAAGGAAACCAAAATCTTTTCGAGGGCTTTTGTTCTATGTGTCTCTTTGATGCTTTGGCTCGAAGGAATTGAGAAAGGGTTGAGTGTATCGGCTGAATTTGAAGTTGACCCATGGCTAGGGTTCTTCAGTCCACAGCGGAAAATGAGGGAAATTAGCAATGCTCGGTGGAGGATAGTGAACAAGAGAAGAGGGGAAAGAAACAGAGCATTCAAGTGATCTTGGAGTGGTATTTATAGGCTAGGAGGAGGTGTAGTTGAGCTCAGCTGCAGGTGTGAACTCATCAGGGTTTTTTGCAGCGATGAACAGAAGTAGCAATGGGCAATTTAGCGCAAAATCAGGATGAGGCTGAAGCGTGGCAAGGTGATGATGCCACAAGGACAATAGGTGGTGTGATCAACAGAGGATGCATTTATTTTTTGTGAGCAATTTGGCTTTGGGACTTCGGTAGCGAGAGGAAGAAGAAGACAAAGTCTTCAGCTGGCAGGTGGGGTTGCCAATGGTTCAGGACCCACATGGCAGTGAGCGAATTGGAGACCTCAAGCGATTTCAGTGATTAGGGCAAGGATGAGTTATTGAATCAGTTATAAATCTTATATCCAATTTAATGAGGAATTTATTGCGTGATGGATAGATAGTTATCTTCATACTATAGAAATTTTAGATGATAATGTTATATATAGAAATTGTAATAATTATGACAACACACTCTGCACAATTTTTAGTTTTCTGTTTTAGATTTATCAGAGAGACTAAATCTTCTCAAAACTTTTTGAAACTTTTTATGAGAGTTCCTTTAATCATGTGATCCTTTAATAAAATTTTCAAATTGATATACTTTGTATTTAATTTAATAAAATTGTAACATTGATTCTTGAATTTTTAATCTTTTAGTTTTTAATTTTTAAATATCACAAAATAATTTATTAATTTATTATATTTTTACTGTAGATTAATTTATATTTTTTAATTTCGAGATAATGTATGATTTTGTTTATTAAATGCTGACAATTTCACTATTGCTAGTCAAGAATCATTAAATAGCTTTTATTTCATGCATAAATGCTTGATATGACATTTTAAAATTTGTAAATACTTGAGCTTTCTTGATATTAAATAAAATTTTTATTTATTTTATTGCTATAATCTTTTTGCTCCTCTCTTTATCCATTATTTGAGTTTATACTAAAAGGATTTCTCTATTGAAACAAAATCAAGAAAAATCTAGGAAAAATTTATAAAATCCAGAGAATTTAGAAAAATCATCAATAAATATTTTTTCAAAATTTTAAAATTTAATTTCTCATTGTTTGATAAGTTTTGCATTGAGGAGAGAATGAAATCAACACAATAAAAGTCTTTCTTAAGAACCAAAATTCAAGAAATTTTTGATTAAATGAAATTTTAAAGTAAATTTTATTTTCAACTCATTTTCATATTTTGATTGATTTGAGATTTTATTTTGCAGCTCATCCTTTAATTAAGGTTGAATTTCAAGGTATTGAGATGAAATATAATATTTTAATTCATTCTCTGAATTTTAATTAAAAATTTTATTAATTTCATTTTTTCAAATTTTTATATTTTTATTTTTATTATTTAAAATTTTTGGGATGTTACGCTGATGCTGCTGCTAATGGTGAGGTTATGTTGGACCGGCAGAAATGTAAGTTGGACACGAAAAATGAGAGTTTTAGGTGGAGTGGTATGGGGAATATCGAAAGAGGGCCAAGGCCCATATCAAAGGGCTCTCCAAGGGAAAGACACCGATAGACCCAGATGCATAGGATGTATGACCACAAGCCCAACTTGTTTTCTATGCCCCAGTGTTTTCAGTTCCAAAAGACTCACATATATCTTAGTTGTAGTTTGGGTTGATTGTTCATGGATGTTGCCATTTGTATCCTAGGAGTAGCGAGGTGAACATATGCACCGAGCTAAATGCTACGTGCCATGTAATTTATACCTCCATTATGAAGTGTTATGTTAGGCTTGAAATGGTCAAACAAAAATCATCACTCAACCTCCCTCCATGCATACAACAAACCAACATGGATTAATTAAAAAAATGTCAATTGAAGTAAATTTGGCAAAGGACACCTGCTTGCTGCTGTGTGGCACCGCAGCAGGACCTGCTATGGTACCCTAGCTCAGGAGGACATGATGTGGTGCCACACCTCGGCAGGCTTGCGGGGCCCACACCTACTACGCTAGTCTAAGCCACTGCCATGATCGACACTATGTTGTGTTGACGATGAGGTTCTGCAGTTGTGTAACATCCTAAAATTTTTTAAAAAATAGAATAAAGTGGTTGAGCATGCTTTTAGTGCTTATCCGGATTTTCTTTTGAATATTATTTATTCTCAAATTTTATTTTCATTGCAAGTAATGTCTTTTTAAAAAGCAAAGTTTCAAGAATTTTCATTTAAGCAAAGTTTCAAGAATTTTGATTTGAAAAATACAACAGGGAATGGAATGAAACTAAAGAAAATGGAAACCAGGGTCTCTAGTCTACCTGCACAAAAATTTTCTAGAATTTTTAAGATCAGTTTCAACCACTTTTGGCCAGCTCTATTTACCCTAACCAATTCTGCTTTCTTTTTTCACGAAGCTAAAGTACATGCTTGTTCTGTTCGACGAAGTGCCACAATGGCGGTCGCTGCCAATGGGCTATGCCTAGCCAGGGGCCCACCAGCCAGCCTCCCTCTTCCCCTTCCCTCTCCTCTGCCCCGACGCTGCCGGGACACGCTTTTTCCTTGCCATGCCATGCCACGACAAAAAATGCATGCCACGCGGCCGCGACCAGCCAGCATCACCGCTCTACCATTGCCCATGCTACCTCACCTGCTCCACGGTCATGCCATAAAGAAGGTCGGTAGCCCTCTTGTCTGCCTAGCATGACCGCGCTTCATTTCCCTCCGCCGAGAGCTTGCCAAGGCTCGATCGGAACGAAGCAGTGAGCATGCCCGATCGCATTGCCATCACTGGTCAGCTCACCAATCAAAGCCTTCTCGTTGCAAGCTCTAAATCGGTTCCTTGATGTCCTGTGATGAGTTAATTTGAGTTGAATCCGGTCGAGCCGTCGCCATCTTTCATTTCTTCTACAAGCTGTCGAAATATGTAAGGACAAACCCAATTTAGGGGAAAGCAATGAGGCATGGCTCGAATCAATAGAGCTACGGTACTCGGAGCTCACCCTAATCATTTTCTCCCGCTCATTTCAGCTGAAGCCTACCCCTAGAGCCGCCACCTCGACCGCCTTCTTCTCTGCCTCGGCAGCATGCCACCAGCCCAGACCGCACCTCCATCGCCGCTCTGAGGTAGTGTTTCCGACTCCCCCTAGCCCCCTCTTGCTTTTTCTCCACCTAGCCGAGCCCGAGCTGTCTTCGTCTTCACGGCCAGCAAACCCCTCCGCTGTGCGCCGCATCTCCACAGTGGCGACCCTACTCCAGTTGCCACCGGTAGCCATAGGACCCACCCCTAGATGCGCAACAACATGCTGGAGCTCATGGTGCTACTGATTCACCGGCTTCGCCACTGCTTCGCCGCTCGTGAAGGCCCATGAGCCGCGCCCTGTTTTTTTGCTGCTGACATGTGGGCCTGGCCTGTAAGTAGCAAGCCTGATCGCCTCACACCGACGCTGACAGTGGGCCCCAACTGTTAGGCGGTAAATGAAATTTAATTGCCTGCCAAAAAAAAAGACGCCTTCGGTTCAGAAAAGCGAACTTTCCTTTTCTGAAATTTTTTCATTTTCCAGAGGATTTAGTAATACCTAAACTATTCATTTGTGCATACTTTTGCATTTTAAGTCCAAATTAAATAAATTTTTTTATAAATTCGTGTAAAATCATGAAGAATCTGATTATGTAAAAATATTTTAGTTTTAGTTACTGTGCAGAAAATGAGCTTAATTATATGCTTTAGGCTAAAAATGTGCATAATACAAAATTCTCACAAACTAAGTTTAAAAATGGTGAAACCAATTTTGCCATGTTCCTGAGGTCATAAGCTTTGCAAATATGTAAAAATATTTAGATTTTGACATAGTATGTATCAAATGTTTATATAGGCTCATATCAATGCCTCCAAGAATTTGAAAGTCTATAACTTGCACAAATGAAGCCCAAATTTAATGAAACAAAGTTCTAAAATTATGTTAGACTATATAGTTCCATATTCTACAAAAACCTATTCAAGTTACCTCTGGAAAAAAATGTTGAAGTTAAAAGTAAAGTAAGGACTTAATATGTGCCACATACAAGGTTCTTTACGAATAAGCTGGGAATAAATTGAAACCAGTTTTGTTAGAACCTTTAGGTCACAAATAACCCAAAAATACAGAAAGACTTAAGTTTCAACTTATTTTAGGCCATTCATCAATAAGGTAGATTCACTACTACAGAACGACACATCACTATCACTTTATCTGTGTCGGTTCTTAAGTTTTTCGGAAAAAACGATTGTGATAAGTAACTTCGGAAGGGTGTTAGTAATAATCACTATCGGTTACGAGATTATAAGTGATTGTGATGTAGCTTTGGAACATCGAATCGGTTCTCTACTAAAAGCGTGATAGTGATGTGTGCGGTCATCGAATCGGTTCTTTTCATAGAAGTGATAGTGATGATCACGTGCACATCACTATCACTTCTATGAAAAGAACCGATTCGATGACCATGCACATCACTATCACTTTAATGAAAGAACCGATTACGATGTGAAAATGGTTATCACTATCATTCTTTTTATAGAAGCGATAGTGATGACCGTGCACATCACTATCACTTGTTGAAAAGAACCGATTACGATGTGCGATTACGATGCGCTCGTGCTTATGTCTAGATGGCCGTGAACATCGATATCGCTTTTGAAAAGAACCGATTCGATGTGCCTCGCTAGGTTATATATACCACTCACTTGAACTCTTCTCTGTTTTTGCTCAGAGGAGATTTCTCGCCGCCACCCGAGAAAATAGCTCATATTGTGTGGTTGGAAGCAATAGTTGGGTGAGAAAATTTGAAGTCCTCATGGGTGGGTATTAAGAGGGCAAAATTGAAACCCTATCTTGAGGAGATTCCCTCTTTTGCCCTCTATTGCGGTTTTCTTCAAAATGTGAGCAGCAATTCTTTAAACCCTTCAATTTTGCTCTGGTAATTTCGATATGTCGTCAATAAAGTTTAGGTTGCCTTTGGAATTGTGTACGTGCTTTCAGATTTCACACTCTTTATTTGACAAGCGCATATCTATTTAATTTTGTAGTGCGATCTCTGTTTATATATATGGAATTATTATTGCTATCATGTAGTAGCTGTTATTAGAGTTTAGGCGGCGTAACCTCGTCTCCGTTCGAGGTGCTTATTTATAAATATCTGAGCGAAAGGGCATATTTATAATGGCGATCTCGAATTGTCCACGTTTTTGGACAATTCGAGGATATATGGTTCGAGCAAGTTCTGGTGTGTTGTACAACTTGAGTAGATTTGGTAGCGTCTCTCGGTGTTCTCCGGATACACACCCTCTTGACTGTTGTCGAGGCGTGTATCCGGAGAACGGCGAGATGATCTTCTGAAATTTTCTCTGAGTTGTACAACGGCAAGAACTTTCGAACCATATATCCTCGAATGGGATTAGGACCTAACCTATTTAGAGATTAGGAGTCATCGTTGGTACCCTTGATTTGTTTAGTTGTAGTAGAAAGATTTGCAAGCTCTTGCACTAGCTATATAATTAGATTATTTGATATCGTTGTTGATGTTAAAATTTATGTCTCTTATGTAGGGAATTGGAAGCTTTAAACCGGGGAAGAAGCTAGGTATCGATCGTGAGTACATTTATATATCTTGGAACACGTCCACTATTTTGCAAAGGTAATATTATTTGAAATGATGTCTCAATATTTAAAATAGCTATAGCTAGTTGTCGCTCGCTTTTTCCTTAATTTATTGTGCGAAATTTAATTGCAGATGGACCGTGAGGAATGGATGTATCGGAAAAGCCGTGTGAGTGCTGAATTTGAGAGGGTGTTAAGGAGTTCAAAAAATTGCGAAGGCGACATGGTGAGGAGGGTGTAAACTTCATATATTGTCCTTGCATTGATTGCACCAATCTAAGGAGATTTAACAACTCATCTCAAATTGAGGACCACGATTCGGCGTGGCCGTGAGGAATTACACATATTGGATCCATCACGGGGAGGCGGTAGTACCCTCCGATATGCTGCGAAGATACGGTGGAACCGGATGACGAGTTGTAACTGATATGTTTGAGGAGGATAATTTGGAGCAAATGTTGCGGGATGTGGAGGTAATTACGGAAGAGAGTTTGAAAAGTTTAAAAGCTTGATAGAAAGCGATGCCAAACCATTGTTCACAGGTTGCAAAGCGGAATACACCAAGTTGGGTTCGGTCCTTGCATTGTTGAGCGAAGGCAAAACACCGTTGGACGGATACAAGTTTCAATGCACTACTATTTCTTCTATCGGATCTGCTTGGGAGAAGCGAGTTGCCAACAAGCATTTATGAAGCGAAGAAGCTACTATGTCCCATGGGAATGGAAATAGAAAGGATACATGCATGTCCGAATGATTGCATCTTGTACCATAACGCACATCGGGGCTGCACGTTTGTCCGGTTTGCGGTGTGCCCCGGTACAAACAAAAGGAGAAGCGTAACTAGAAGAAGCGTAAGAGCCGGGGCAACGACGGTGAAGAGGTCATCACTAAAGGTGCACCGCCAAGGTATTGTGGTACTTGCCCATCATTCCCGTCTGGGCGGTTGTTTGCAAATCCGAGAGAGGCAAAATTGTTGCGTTGGCATTACGAGTCTCGAAAGGAAGATGGCAAGTGAGACACCCTGCCGATTCGGCTCAATGGAGAAACATCGATTGGAAACATGAGGAGTTTGGTGCGAAATGAGGAACATAAGATTTGGGTTGAGTACAAGCGGAATGAATCCGTTTGGTAACATGAGCGATCGTCCTGACACTGGCGATTCATTGTGTATCTACAACCTCCTCCTTGGTACGTGCATGAAGCGAAAGTATATCATGATGTCATTACTAATCTCGGGACCCAAGCAGTAGGAAATGATATTGATGTGTACCTTGCACCATTGATCGAGGATTTGGTAAAATTGTGGAATGAGGGGTCGTCGTGTGGGATGCGTACAAAAGAGCATTTCACCCTACGGGCTATGGTATTTTGCACCATAAATGATTTCCGGCCCTTGGTAATTTGGTAGGTTCTGATGCGAAAGGAGCCAAAGCGTGTCCTATTTGTGAAGAGGGCGAGAGTCTATGGTGCGAATTCCAAGAAAGCGTGTATATGGGTCACCGTAGGTTTCTACCTCGAAGTCATCGATCCGTAAGATGGATGACAAATTTGATGGGAAGAGGAAGTCCGTTGGCACATGACCTATGAGTGGAAGCCAAGTATATTCACGTGTAGAGGATATCGATGTTGATCGGAAAAAGAGTAAATCTGTTAGTCCTAGGACCATTTGGAAGAAGAGGTCAATATGCGGGACTTACCGTCTTTGGAAGGAGTTAGATGTCGGCATTGTATTGATGTCATGCATGTTGAGAAGAATGTCTGCGACAACTTGGTTGGCATCTGCTTGAACATACAGGAAGACCAAAGATGGTGTCAATGCTCGTCGCGACATGGCCTACATGGGAATCGGGCCAGACTTGCGGTGATAGAGGAGGATGGAAAAGGCAGTACATCCTGCTGCATGCTACACCTGTCCAAGAAGGAGAAAGAAGATCTCTGCAAATGTCTCCAAAGTATTAAAGTTCCATCGGCTACTCATGAACATTAAGAAGCTTGTGTCTATGGATGATTTGAAGTTGTTGGGCATGAAGTCCCATGAGTGCCATGTCTTGATGACCCAAATGCTCCCGGTTGCAATCGAAATATTCTCCCGAGAGGATGTCGGGTTGGCAATCACAAAGTTGTGTTATTTCTTCAATGCGATCTCTGCAAAGTTATTGACCCGATGTACTAGACAACTTACTGAGTGAGGTGGTGCGGACTCTGTGTCACCTTGAGATGCATTTCCACCGTCGTTCTTTGGCGTAATGGTCCACCTTGTTGTTCACCTTGTCGAGAGATTAAGATATGTGGACCCGCTTTCCTCGTTACATGTATCCGTTCGAGAGGTACATGGGTATATTAAAGTCGTGCGTGAGGAATCGGTTGAAGCTCGAGGGTAGTATTGTTGAAGGTTATGGGATGAAGAGGTTATTGAGTTTTGCGTGGACTACGGGTAAAGACAAGCAATCGGTGTTCTGTATCTCGTCATGAGGCAGACTTCTTTGGTAAAGGAACCGTTGGGTCCAAACTAATGAGTCAGGGTTTGATATGTATTGCAAGGTGCATTTCACGTCTTGAGAATAGCACGAAGTTAGATCCATACATCGAGCGGCATAAGTTGATATTACGGAAGAGAATCCACAAATGGATGAGCTTTCCATCGCATAAGAACACAATGATCGATTCCTCACATGGTTCAAAAGAAAAGCGGAGGTCTCCTTCTTGAGAATGTAAAATGGTTGGTGACGGACCAAGATTTAATGTCTGAGACATGGCGAGAGTGCGATATTAATGGTTACACCTTTTACTTTGAGAGTCAAGATGCCAAAAGTCTTGTCCAAAAGCAGTGGTGTGAGTATAAATGCTTCTCGATGATCATCACTTTCAGCAGTCTCCCCAACCGCAATGAACTCCTACTATGGGATGATCGAAGAAATTTGGGAGCTCGATTACGGAATATACCAAGTTCCATTGTTCGATGTAAGTGGGTGCGACTTCCACATGGAGTGAAGGTCGACAAGAGAGACTTTACTATTGTGGATCTCGATGAGACTCGCCTACAATGATGATCCGTTTGTCCTTGCGAAGCAAGCAACTCAAGTCTTTTACGTCGCGATCCGGCCAATCCAAGGTTGCACGTCGTTCTTCATGGCAAGAGGCGGATCGTAGGAGTTGAAGATGTTGTAGATGAAGAAGAGTATAACCAATTCGATAAGATACCTTCATTTGCAGATGGGGCTTGTCTTAGCGGGGATGACGACACACATGGAGCCAATTACATGCGAGTAGATCATCATGAAGGGCAATATTGTAAATAAATGGACTATTATAATGCATGTAAAATAGTATTGTAAATCCAAGGTGATTAATTGCTGTTTGGAGGCTTCGATGGAAATGCATGCAATTTCTCTTTATGCCTGCACTTTGTGCCATAATTTGTGAAAGAAAATTCCATTTGTGAAATTATTGTTGGGAAAGCTTGTAAATAGTCGAAAGTTCATTTCGGAAATTTTCGTACAATTCAGATTAATTTGAAAAAGTTTTGACTTTTCTCGCTTTCTTGCACAAATCATGTCTCTGAAATGAATTTTGGCATATTTCTTGAATGAGGTCGCTTTTTCAAAAATTATTTTATGAAAAGTTTTGCAAGTATCTGAAATATGTTTACGCAAAATTTCTAATAATTTCAACAATGTATGACAAAGTTATGGCATTTTCTCTCTTTGATGAAATGCTGAAAATTCAGAACTTGCAGATGTCCGAAAAGGAATAGTGTAATAAACTACATCGATTATCGGTTTTATTAAAAAAGTAATCTTGACGACTAACATCGATGTTCTATTAGACAAGTGATGATCAAGCATCGATGTCGGTTTTCTTAAAAGAGTGATACTAATTGTGAAGAATCGATGTCGGTTTTCTTAAAAGAGTGATACTAATGATAAAGAATCGAGATCGATTTTATTAAAAAGTGATACTAATGACTAACATCGGTGTTTTATTAGAAAAGTGATGATAAAGCATCGATATCGGTTTTATTAAAAGAGTGATACTAATTGTGAAGAATCGATGTCGGTTTTCTTAAAAGAGTGATACTAATGATAAAGAATCGATGATCGGTTTTATTAAAAAGTGATACTAATGACTAACATCGATGTTTTATTAGAAAAGTGATGATAAAGCATCGAGATCGGTTTTATTAAAAAGTGATACTAATGATGAAGCATCGATGTCGGTTTTCTTAAAAGAGTGATACTAATGACTAACGCAATTCTTAAAACCCTACCCATAACCATTCGCTACACCACTCCTTCCGCGCTTAACCCTAGTCACCGAGTGCCCCCGCTTCGTCGCCGTCGCCGTCGCCGTGGATGCCTCCCCGCCCCGTCGCCGTCGCCGAGGACGCCTCCCCGCCCCGTCGCCGTCGCCGAGGACGCCCCCACTCCCCGGTGGGATTCCAGTCTTCAAGAGCATCACCGCCGCCGCCATCTTCACTGTCGCCTCCCCGCCCCGTCGCCGACGCCGACGCCGAGGACGCCCCCACGCCACCCCCACACCGCCCCGACGCCGACGCCGCCCCCACTCCCCGGTGCCTAGCAGTCCTTCCGAACGACTTGAGTCTGTTACATTGTAAGTTTTTTCAGAATCTGCATTTGTTTCTTCTTGTTGGAGGGAGGGTATTGCTTTGTGATGATAATAGGGTAATTAATGATAGAGACAATTTGTCTTGTGAATGAGGCCTTAAACTAGTAGACTTACATGCTTTAGAAGTTTTGATTCAATCTTTGCATGAAAGTCTGAAGTACATGTTTAGTTCAATTTGTTCATCTGTGATTAAGTTAATATGTTCGAAGAGACTCAATTTGGCTCGGCTAGCTTTGTGATCTGCTGCGGTGACTTCTTTAGTTCAATTAACTTTCTTGATCGAATTGTGTCGATGAAGTATTCATCTCATTGTTGATTTTTCTATCGTTAATTCAATTGTTAACATAGTGGGTGATCACAGATTAGCTTTGTTGTTCGGTTGGTATATTTGATATACATCGATCGATTATATATATTGTTCGAACTTAACTCGTTAGTTAAGACTTCAATTCTGATGACTTTTATTGTCAATTCTTGTTGTGCATGATAAGGTGGTAAGGGTTTGAGGCCTTATTTACTAGATTGATTGTTTTGCCGATTTGTGATTGTAGTTGAAGGTTTATAACCTTCAAATATACCCAAATTCGAGAGCAATCATTCATAAATACTCAAATTGCCATAGTAGACATGATTCTTCTCATGAATGCTATAGTCTGCATAATTTATTTCGTCTTCTCAATTATGTCAATATGGTCATTTTTGAATCATGTATATGAACTCATACTGTTATATGGAATAAAAATTAAAAACTTGCTCTTATACTCGATTCTCTTCCATAGTGTTGAAGTTTCTTATCTTTATTTAGACCCTAAAATCTGAGAGCAATTATTCATATTACATATTACCTCTATAGTGCCATATTAGCCTTTCTGTAATCTGTCACCATATGTTTACTTTCAGCATATTACTTTTGTTTTTTATCTCAGCATATGTTAGAGTTTAGGTTGCGTAACCTACGTCTCCCGTTCGAGAGTGCTTATTTATAAATATCTTTGGAATAGCATATTCATAAGCAAGCGATCTCGAATTGTCCACGTTTTTGGGCGGTTTGAGGATATGTGGTTCGGGCAAGTTCTGAGCTATGTTGTACAACCGAGTTGATTTCGTAGCGTTTCCTGGTGTTCTCCGGATACACACCCTCTTGACTGTTGTCGAGGCGTGTATCCGGAGAACAATGGAAGATCTTCAAATTTTCTCTGAGTTGTACAACGGCTTAGAACTTGCTCGAACCACATATCCTCGAATGGGATTAGGACCAAACCTATTTAGATATTAGGGGTTATCGTTGGTGCGTATTTAGTTGGTCAACAGATATTGCATGTTATGTCGCTTACTAACTTGACCTTCTTGTGTTGCTATTCTTGCATTAGTACATTAATGCTCAAATTCTCTGTTGATGTTGTGAAATCTGAAACTTGTTGGTGTAAGTAAACATCTGCTAGTGCTAAATTCACTTGTCATATGGAATGGGCTTTTGTTTTTTATCGGCGAGAGGTTAGAGTTTAAGTTGCGTAACCCACATGTATCCGTTCGAATTTAGAGATTAGGAGTTATCATTCCAACTTATTAAGTTGGTCAATAGATAGACTTTTGTTCGGAACAATTGCATACTATGAATTATCTGTTGATCCTTTACAAGATTTATTGTCAAGTGCATATAGTAACTTCAAATTGCTTTCTCTCATGTCACACATATGACCTTATCAGATAAGAAAACTCAAAATGTCGCAACTAGAGAGCATCGGCTCGTCGCTAGACAGTAGAAGGTCTTTGCTCAGGGCCGAGCATGGTTCCAATTACTCAAGGGCGAGTAAGGTGAGGAACACCGAGGACCAAACAAAGGGGCTCTGAGGAGAACGCCGCGGGTTCTCCGCTTCAATGCCACGAAGTGCACGGGCCCTCCTAAGTACATGGGGCGATACGGTCATTTCTTGGCCAATTGGTGAGGAGAGAGTGCCCATAACAATTAAGGATTGGAGAAAGGAAGTCGGAAAGCGAAGAATCGGTTGTGGGGCGAGGTTAAGAGTAAATGGATTATAGAGGAGGACGATGAACCCACAGTGAGGCAGACGCCTTGAAGAGGATGGGTGTGGCCTTGAGGCACTTCAAGACCCTTATGCACTGCGAGTGCGTCGGAAAGGCCGTACACCATTCGAGAAGTATCCATTTGTGACCCCGATGTTTGGGCGGAGTTCACGAGGATAAAGGGTGCGCCGAGGCGAAGCGGAGAGAGAGAACACCGCTGTCGGAGGCTTAACACGCACCCGCACCACCTCGGTCTGGCGGCTATAAGGGAAGAAGGCGAGTGGGCGCGACAAGCCGAGGAGTGCGCTCACTCCGGACGGTGATGCCTTACTCCCACATATCGAGGAGCGGCACGCAATCGGGTATTAGCGAGGACAAAAACCCCGACGGGCAGCTTGTAGTTGCAAACCCCGCTACCGCTCAAGTCGTCTCTACCATCGTAAGACATCTAACTTAGTACAATACAATTGACCCAACTTGTTGTATTTCAAATCTAATTCGTACTCGCTTATTACGGGAAGAGGTAAGCGGTGAAAAGAACAGGGGACCTTCTGAGCCAAGGGTCGCAGGACATCTGTCGTCTGCGATCGGGAAGTCCGACCATAAGGCGGTGCTTGCCGTGAGGCGGGACACACGAAGAAGTCCTACTTTCAAGATGGCGCTCAGTATCAAGGTCATGGCAGCACGTGAGGCGCCTCGGGGACACACTAAGGGAGCGGTGAGGAGGAGATTAAGGAGGAGATGAGGGGAGATGACACGACGTGAGGAGGAGATAAGAGGGAGATGATGGCACGTGAGGATCGCTGAGGGCGAGATGATGGCGATGATTTCCCAGTCGAGCGGATGCCCTCGATTGTCATAGAAGTCTGTGCCCGACCTAGCAGTGCGGTTCCAAAATGATAAGACCGGTCCCGGTGAAGGTAATAATTAATTTTTCTGAGTTAAAGCTACGAGTGTAACTCCGCAATGTTTTTCCTCAAGTTGTACACTTCTTGCAGTGCTGCGAAGTGCCGACTCACCATCATGACGGAGGATGGATTTCCGTCGAGGTTGCTGCGAGGTTGCATTTCCATGCAACGAGACCGACCTTGTGCATGGTCACTGTGGGGAAGGGCTACATGAGGTGCGGTGGACTCGCCCACGAACTTCTTATCACATGTGCTCGATTTCCCAACGAAGATATCACCACTCTTGGGCAAGCACGCATGTCGTTCATCCAGTGGCCCACGACGGGTGTCGTACTGGTTAAGGTAAAAAGTCCCTCCACGTCTTCTCTACCATTCCAGTACTACTGCAGTAAGTTAAATATATGCGTGCTTTGTAGGTTCCTCCTCCGCCTGCTCCTGCTCCTGCGCCTGATCCTGCTCCTGCTCCTCCGCCTGCTCCTGCGCCTGATCCTGCTCCTGCTCCTCCGCCTGCTCCTGCTCCTGCTCCTGCTCTTGCTCCTGCGCTTGCGCCTCCTCCTGCTCCTGCTCCCGTAGAACCACAGGAGGCCTCCGAGACTCCCGTAGAACCACAGGAGGCCTCCGAGACTCCTTCCGCCAAGAGGGCAAAGCTGACAGAGGCCACAACGCCCCTTGAGGTACCTGAAAAGCCCACTACCCTGACCTCGGAGACTCCTTCGGACCAGAAAGAAAAGTCAGCACAGGCCACAGGCACCCTGTATGATTATAAGGCCTACGAGCATGGAAAGCCCCTGATTGCATCGCCTTAATGAATGATCTAGGCAAGTGGACTCGCCTCCTCCATGGATGGTACCTTGATAAGGTGAAGGGGAAGAGCGTCGAGTCGACTTCAACGTGAAGTATAAAAGGTACATTTTCACCGTGAGGAGCATGGAACATTCCCGTCGGTTTTGAGGATCTATTCGTGTGTACCAAATGAAAGCCGTCGATATTTCTACTTTACGATCATGGACGCTGTGAGTATCACACCATATAGCTTGCGCTCATGACTTTTATAGGATTTTGCATTATGTTTTCTCACTTTCAACACGAGTTGCAGGATAATGAGACAACGAGCCGTGACGCATCTACGAAGTTGGGTTTGTCGACCCGAGCTTGTGTCTGCGACCTTGGCTAGGCTTCAACGGAGTTAGTTGCTAGCTACATCAAGGGGTATTGCAAGTCGAGTCGAAGAAGGACTTAATTGTATTGCCGTACCACGAGGAGTAAGTAGTACTTTTCGATTCAATTACTTATGCGCACTTAAAACCGTATGTGAACTTATTTCCTTGCACTACATTTTATTTAATAAGCAACCATTGGGTTCTACTCGTCCTCGTTCCGAAAGTGAAAACCACGATCTACACATTTAACTTTCGATCGAGAAGAGACCGATGGCATCTGCGATCAAGCCTCCTTTGCACAAGTAAGCACATTATTGTAACCTAACACATCGAGGAATTTAACTACGTTTATTTTTTACTCAATGGTGCTCTCCAATGTATGCAGGGGTTTCTCGGACTATGTCGATGGAGGAGGGCGCATGACGACAAAAAGGGCAAGACAACTGCGCAAATATAAGCGATTTAAGGTACAAGTGCCTAGCATATATATGATTAATTTTTTGACATCTAATCTTCGTGGGCTGAATTTCTTTTCTCTCTTCACAGTGCCATCAACAGGCAGCGGTGACCATTGCGCTTCTATGTCATGCGTTACATGCTCATCATGGTCGGCAACTCACAACTTTTCCCTAAGGTATATGTCGTGCATAATAATATACTTAGCCTTTTACATAGAAATTTTGAAACTGAAATTAATCTGTCATTTCTATTTTGCGGAAGATCAATATCCCCGTAAGAGTTTAGACGAGAAAGCACTCAACAATTTCTGAGACCACTTATGCGATTGGTCTTGGTTAGAAGTTATATCGAGAGGATGGCAGGTTTAGAGATCTGAAGCATCCTACTAGTCCATATGAAAACAATATTAATAATATATGTCAATTTGATATGTATCGGAGGAAGTCCATATCTTGATTGTCAAGCATGTTTGAGTTGTATATTGTGAACGACTATGATATATATGTGTTGTAATTAAAGCGTTTACGTTACGTGAATGTGATATATGCATCCCGTGTTACATTACGTGAATGTGATGATATATATTGTGCATTACGTATTGAGAATGTAATCTGTGCTTTTTTGGAGAATTTGCAAAATGGCACACCCAATGGGTCATCAGTCGGTTCTTTAAGGAAGTGATTACGATGACCCCTCATCGAATCGGTTCTTTAAGGGAGTGATTACGATGACTCATCGAATCGGTTCTTTAAGAAAAGTGATTCGATGACAATCACTTCCTTGAAAGAACCGATTCTGATGAGGGGGTCATCAGAATCATTTCCCTTAAAGAACCGATTCTGATGAGTGGGTCATAGAATCATTTCCCTTAAAGAACCGATTCTGATGACATTTTATCACGATCGGGTCAAAACCGATTCTGATAGCTCCACCTCATCACTATCTAAGGACATCGTATCGCCACTAGAACCGATTCTAATGCTAAAAAAGAACCGATTCTGATGTGCCGTTCTGTAGTAGTGATTCTACCTGTTGAAAGTCCGAATAATCATAACTTGTACAAATAAACTTTAAATTTGATGAAATCAATTCCTATATTCTTTTTAAAATGATGCACCCTCTGTTTATGCAAAAATATGTAGGATTTATTCTCTGTTTACACACAATCATGTCATAGCAAGGATCAAATAGTGCTAAATTAAGGAATAGTAATATAGTTCCTAAATAGCCTCTAATACCTTTTGATCTAGAGCTCAACTTGATTAAAAATCATGAAAAATGGATCTCTGTACAGTAATTTAGTCATCGATTTAAAATGTCTTAGAAGGTACCTTATGCTTACTCCATGAGACTCATTTTACATGTACACACACGCACCACTTCATGACAATGAGATCTTACATTTTAATGAATCCAAATAATTTTTGCCTCTTGAATTCAAAATTATAAATATAAGGATACATAATTTTAGCCTCTTGAATTTGTAAATATTCATATACATGATTATAATTTTAGCCACTAGAATTCGAGAAACAAAAGTAGCAAATACATAAGAAGAGCCAAATCACGAACAAAGAAATAATGAAACCATCATACACAAAGTGATAACTCCGAAAAACTAAACCACCCTCTTCTCCTTTGGTAAGTTTCATTTGGTTATACCTGATTTCTTTTTGTGCTTTTGACAAATTGTTGTTTGCTATTTGCCATGCTCCTTATTGAATATCGAATAGATACCAACAGATTAGTATTCATTGATGTCGACACTACCTACAATCCAGACTACATTCCAGATGACTATCAGCAAGGCAAGCACCCTCCTTTGATCATGTTATCCCATTATTTCATGGCATTTATGTTGTTTTATCAAACTATATCTGCATGCATGTATGTCTGTATTCAACTTGTTATGTTGCAGGTACCAGTAGTTACTTCTTGTTAAATGCATTGCCCTTACCTTGACATTTGATTACCTACTATTGTAACTTTAGCTTATGGTGTAGATGTTACTTAGTGTCATTATGGGTAATTATTGCAGATATCTCATGTACAAGCTTAGACATGCTTACTTAGAATGTCTTTTAAATGTTGGGACAAATTTCTATCCAGACTAGAGCAATTTGTAAAGGTATGGAGTCAAGTTATGGTCTCCACATATTTTGGTAAAAATTGAACCCAAAGCTTATGCTTTAGATGCGGGCGTGTTACTACTTAAACTTGAGGTGTGAGGAGGGACCTCACGTGTAGTTAGGGGAAGATTATCGCCTGGGTCAGTTAAGGACCGAACTTGACGCTATCACCTATGTGAATTGGTGCAACCGCATATGCTAGTATGGGATAGCCTTAACTTAGTAGATTAGCTAGTGTTTAACTTTATATTTTGGTATGCCAAAGTAGTAAGGGAACTCCGGGGTACGGTGTCGCTCATAGGTACTCCCTTCACCAAGATGTTAGGGTTAAAACATTCCAATACATCGGTGTATGCTTTGCCATGGGGAAAGGACACAACGGGGTGTAAACCATCGTTAGTACAATGTGTGCAGGTCTGGATTTCTATATTATGGTATGGGTTTGACATCACTAGGGCTGGTGCAAGGCTAAGCTTTAGCTAGTTGAACGGTTTTGTCACAATCTAGCAAACCAGGTACTATAGGTATTGCGAGGTATGGTTGATATGATTGCTAAAAGGTGTCATATGAGTAAAGTGTACACTCTCTATAGAGATTTAAATCTAATTAATTAGCCATGCTCACGGTCATGAGTAACTCAAGGAAATAATGTCAAGTATAGTGTTGTAATTGCGAAATTTTTAGAAATGATATTGTGATGGGTTGGTAAACTTGTGAGGTAAGGTTGGCTGTATTTTACTTGCTATTCGTGGCCAAGGAGGGGTACGAAATGATGATACTGAACTTATTGTTATTACTTTCATATCGAATGCTATTTTAAATTCTGTTACTGTTGGATAAACTACTCACTTGTAAATAAAGATTTGCTTTATGTTGAAAATGAAACTTAGCATAGTGGCTTGTCATCCTTGGACTAACCTTGCATTTATTTTATCTCCATACACTAAAGTCTTGCGAGTACATACGTGTACACACAATTGCTTAATTCATATTATATAGATGAAGGTACAGAAGAAGCCCTCGACGACTCGTACTTTGCATCGGGGTCTGACGAATATTTGGATGGATAAACTAGGGCTCTTCCTAGTCGGTTGCCTTTGGGTTTATGGATGGGAATACCGCTATCCTACTTTTGCTCTATGTTTAATTTCTGCTATGTTCTACTTTTATATGTAATATTTGGCCGGTCGGCCATATACTTGTAATATTAAGTAGTTGTAATAGCTTCTAGTTTAAGTTTATACTATGTCAAATGCTTAGTCATGTATGTATGTATAATGGTACATCTCGAATGCATGATATGTGTGCGCTAGGAGTTGATCTTGGGAATTAGCACTAGTCACATATCCGGGTACCCAGAATTGCTCTCAACCATCCGACGTGTGGACTCATGCGACCGTCATTCCTTACCTATTGCAACGCACACCCCTTGATGTGTGTGGCCGATACTAAGGTTCTGAGATGACCAGCGAGTGTTATGCTCGGAAGGGTTGATTTTAATCCCGGTATGGCCATTCGGAAAATAATCAAAACTCTCTTGGTTGAGTAAGTATGTACAAAGGTGGCTCATATTTGTTTGAGTGAGGACCATCTATTTAGTACTCCATGCATAGGACTATTGATGGCAGTGAGCATACACTTAAGTGGAGTATAGGTGTTACTTCTATGTCCAACGCATGAGCAAGCTTTGATTCATATTTCCGGGTGCTCACAAGTTGGGGACCATGGCAAGTGACACATGTTACATGCTGCTGCTTCTATGGTCGAAAAAGGGGCCACTTTTGCAATTTTGTGTGTACATGGGCGAAAATGCAAAAAAAAAGTGTGCAACATTGCGAAAAAAGCCAAAGCTTTATTATCTCAGTACGCATGATCACACCAGCTCGACATCTTGATTAATAGGCAACGCTATGGCAATGATAAGCCAAACTCATGTAGCAATATGTACTTTGTTCTTTATATTCTCTATTTGACTATATTTGTTCATAGTCTCAGGAGTATCTTCCTGTTTGACTATATTTGTTCATATTCTTAGAAATATCTTCAAAATATTTTTCCATTGAGAGAATTAAAGGTGTAGTCATTGAAATATTTCTACTCTCTACCCCTACTTAAATGCTTTACAAGAATTTAAGTGGTTGTTGTATGTCATTTAATAAAAATATGCATGTCATTTCTTATTATTTTTTTCTAAAATTTATTGCTTCCTTAGTCTATGTGCATAGGTGCTGTGGATAAATCTCTATGTCTACAACTTACAAATGCGAGTTGATGGTAGCCACCTGACTATCTCTAGAGCACATGTTCTGTCGGATCTTACATAAACAATTGGGATTGAAGCGGGTTCCAACTCTCTTGTCCTTCGATGCTGCACCCAAGAGAAGGAGAAGCTAAGCTAGAAGTGGGGAGGCAGTTGCATTGTGCCTCAAGCATAGCATCGAAGGGTAACTGAGAGTTTGTGCCCTAACTTATGGTACCAAGTAGGACAAGTATTTACCCTATGTTTAATTCTCCTACAATAATAGTTATCAAGCCAGTCTACAAATATCTTCATTTGAAGCTCTATATGGAAGAAAGTATAGAACCCTTCTCAACTAGAAAGAGACAAGAGAAAGACAATTGTTTGACCCTGCCATATTGTAGGAAGCTGAAGAGCAAGTTTAACTAATTTGAGATAGGTCGAAGATAGCCCAAACCAAACAAAAGAGCTATTAAGATAATCGTCATAGAGATTTGAGTTTCGAGCCCAAGGACTATATTTATCTTAGACTCACACCTCTCAAAGAAGTTAAGGGGTTTTAAGTAAAAGGAAAGATTTCCCCAAGATATGTTGGATCATTCAAAATCTTGAAGCACAGAGGAGAAGTTACCAACTTGAATTGCCCTAGTCTTTTGCCAAAATCCATGTTGTGTTCCATGTGTCACTAATGAAGTAGTGTCTACAAGTGGCAGAGGAGCAGATGTCCTTGGAAAAGCCATTGAGTTGTAAGAGGATCTCACCTACAAGGAGCAGCCCACCAAAATTCTAGAAATGGTAGAGCATATCAAGAAGAGCAAGACTATCTGTTTTGCAAGGTCTAGTCAAGAAACCATAAAGAGGAGAAAGCTACTTGGGAGTGTGAAGAGGATCTGAAGGCTAAGCTTTCGTACCTATTCTCTAGCCAGCCTAAATTTCAAGGTCAAGATTACATTTAAAGGGGGTAGGTTTGTAACACCCCAATTTTCACACCTTCTTAAAGCTTTTAAAATTAAAGAACCATTTAGATTTTTCTTAAATTAATTAAAGCTTAATTTAAATTTTTCTAAATTAAAATGATTTAATTTAACTAATCCAAACATAAATAAAAGATTTTTTTTTGGGAATTTCCTAAACTCATTTGGTATTTTTTGATTTTATTTCAATTTACAATATTTTCTTTATTCAGAAATTCTTTTATTTTCCCCGAATTTCCCTCGGGCCGAATCTGGCTGGCCCACCCACCTTTCATACACTTGGCCCATCTCTCTCTCTCTTCTCCTCTCGACCCAGTTGTTGTGTGGCCCAACTTCGCATTACTGGCCCATTCCACCCACACGCGCACCTACCCACCCATATGGAACCCTAACCCTATCCATGCCCTGTTACCATTGCTTTCAGTTTCTAAACCGGATATGCCTCCTGAGGCTATTTAAATCCCCAAGGGACCTCGTGCCATGTGCACCTCACTCCGCTGCCCTCAAAATGAAAGCAACCTTTGCCGAATCCACTGCCGTTGTGCCACGCGAACTCGCTAGAGTTTGAGCTTCTCTTGGACTGCCATTGAAGCTGAGGAAGAAGCTCATTGTCCCGTCGCTCCGTCGCATCTTTTCCAAATCCCTTCATGTCATGGTGTGTTCCCAAGCATCCTCATCCAATTCCCTCCACCAATCAAAGATGAGAAGCTATGGGCAAGGAGATCGAGGAATTCTTCTCTACCACTGGTCGCCATTCTTTGCTACTGAAATACGTCATTGCCAGTGAGCTTCTATCACCATCATCTATACTTCTATCTTTGGCTCATCATATTCTATATGATGCCCCTTGTTATCAACACTATCACCACCATGAGCCCAGCTACGCCATCGCCTCTGATATCCCCATCGGCTGATGTGGTCATCGCTAGTGAGATCTGATCATGTCATAGTGTTTGTTGTGCTCTTTTTTCCTAGAACCGAACCACACCTCTTGTAACCACACCGTTGTTGCCGTCATTGGTGATCACCAGAGCTAATTGCCACTCGCGAGAGAGTTCCTTGGTCCTAGAGCACCATTGGTCCATATCATTGCCACCTTACTCGCCATGCCAGCACACTGCTAATGTGTCACCTAATCAGAAGCCATGTGGCCATATCCAAACCCTAACCCTAGATTTATTTTTGTCCCTATAACATGTCGGTCCCACATGTCATACACCTGAGCCATCAACCCGGTCCACCATGGACCATAACTTTTTCGTGGACTTGGTCCATAGACCCATGGCCAATCTGTCAGTCTCTAATCCTTTTTCCTAACTTTCTTTTCATTTCAAAAATCCAAAAATTTATGGGACCCACCTATCCGCCACACATAATCTCTCACCCTTTTTATTTCCTTGATTTTATCTCTTGTTCAAAATTCCAGAAGCCTGTTCTCCTTCCTACAAGCTCTAATTGAACCTATTCAAGTTTCTAAATTCATCTAAAATCAAACTTTTCATCCAAGTACTATTTTTATTTCATTTTGAGTTTATTTGAGCCTCTGTTTATTGTTTGTTTGTGTTTCTTGCATTCTTTTTTGGTAGACGTTAATCCCCAGGGAGCAAACAAAGGATTCAAAGAGCAAGATTCAGCAACAACTGTATATGAGCAAAGCAAGTCATAGCCTTGATCATGTTGAACCTATGTTTGAAAAAGTATTTTTGTTTCATATCAAATGGCATGCTACTTCTATATCAATGTTATTTGTTGGGAGTAGCTAAATACCTACTTGTCATTGTAAAATTTGTTATGCTATGGCAAGGCATGCCATTGGTCTTGTCTATGCAAAATGGATTTTAGCCAAGCGAGTGATTGTGCAGTAAAGGGGTGTGATTAGCACACATGGGATGTGGATGCTTTGTTTGAGAATGTTTAATGATTTAATCTTGTATGCCATTGAACTACGCCTACATGTAGAACCACATGTCTAGTATGGTTTGCCTCTCATTAAAAAAACGTTGGGTTACATGGACGCGTTCTACGGGTAGATTGACTAGGTCACATCCTAGTGTTGAGAGGATAAACTCACTGTGCAAGAACTAGTGTGCAATGGCATAAATGCCTTGTTATGATTACTCAATTGCATACTCTTGTATGGCAAGTCATGACAGATGTGGTAAATTGATTATATCTTGTGAGTAAAGTTGTACAGCCTCTACAGAGTGTAAAACTATTTAAACAGCTGTGTCCACTATCATGGACATGCCTAGGAATTTTACAAAAATATAAAGTTTTCATGAAAATATTGGATGGTGGATTGGTTGAAAAGTGAATAGGTGTTTCACTTGTTGTTTTAAATGCAAACTATATTATTTATTTATTGTATCATTTTCAATTATGCTTTGCAATCTATTTATTGTATTTCAAATAGTTAATGCTTTCTGCAAAAGAACCATATGGCTATTCCTTTGTCAAGCCTTGCATAAATATAATTGCATCATTGTTCGATATGACTTGTTGAGTACTCTATGTACTTATGGCTATATACATTGTTGATCAATAGCTAAGGAAGGACTAGGGAATTCAAAGTTCAATGAGGAGTACTTCGGAGACTTTGTAAACTAGGAGTGTGTTTCTCTAGATGATTGCATGGCATATCAGATAGCATGAAGTTATTTTATTTTTGTTGCAAGAGTTTATTTGTTTCTTAAGTCCTATGAGGAAAAGTTGTGAACAGCTTGACCATAAGGTTCGTTGCTATTATTTAATAATAATTTGCTACTTTCTTAGTTATTTCGTTGGATAGAATGATATTTCATCAATGATGCGAGTGTATGTACTAGTGTAATCTTGGACTAGTGCAGTGTACACATAAGGTTTTGGACTTAGTAATCTGGGTCCCGACACTGTTTTTAAGAGATAGTCAGGAAATGTCACAAATGAGGAGCAGCGTAGCTGAATTGTCTTATATGGATGTTTCATTATGTGCTCCCATTTTAGCCTAGCATCTACTTTGTTATCGAATAGGGTAAAACAGTGACAAGATAGTCACATCGAAAGGGAATTCGTTGTTGGGAGATATTGCCATATAAGGTGACAGATGGTCAAAATTGTCTAGCAAAGGCTAAAGTGTAAGTGCACAGGATTAATACTGCACTTGTCCAATTATTCACCATTGTCACATTTCTCCCTACATGCATTCAGAGATGGTACTTGCAGGAGAATTTGTGTGCAATCCCATTGGTCTCTGCAACGTTACCTAGGATTTACTTTTAGGCTTATTACTTGCCTGTCACCTTCCTTCCTTTAGATTGATCAGTGTGTGCCTTTTATGTATATTGTTTCTAATTTGTACTTCTGAACTCCACACGCCAGAGGAATGAGAGTGTTAAAACCTAGTGTCTCAAGATATCTTCCCGCTCGAACGTTCTGATAAGTTATTGTCCATCTTGTCCTGTGTTACGAAACCTCAAACAATGATGTGGTCAATTTTTTTTCATGGGCATATTGAATGAACAGCATTTTTCGTGGAAAATGGTGCATATAGTGATAGGCCCTTGAGTTGTCTTGCAATTTCAGTTGCAACTCTTTTAAATCTGCGCTGGTCTACGGTCTTCACAGTTCATGCAATCTACAAGCAGTTTTTTTGCCACACTTACATGCATTAATAACCTGATAATATTATAATGCAATAGTAAATTTAGATTTCCTTCTATAATAAACTTTATTAATCAGATGTAACTAAAAGAATGCTTGCTTTCTTTTTATATGCAGGCGTTTACAGTCATATCTTACAGAACTTCTAATGTTTGTGCCCTGGTACCCAGAAGTTTCTTATATTGCTCAATAACGGCCCATGGTTGCTAGATCAGGACACAAGACCAGCTCAGCTATGGCAACTGACGGTTACCAAGGTCCACTTTACTCTTTTATGCAACAACCTCTTAAATTGACATTGTAATTATATGCTCATAAGCTCACAAAAGGGTATTCAATAATATCTCGTACTTGCTTACCCTTCACTACATTGACCCTACTAGAAATTGATTCTGGCTCTGCTCTTGCTTTCTTGTTGCCATTTTGTACTCCAGTCGGGACTTTCTCCTCTCGCATTGACAACTTTTGAAGGATGGTGCATGCTTACTTCACATTATGCTGTTGTAGACTCATATATCAATGGTTGTGGAAGCTAAAATAATGAAGAGATGGAAATTTGATAGTGTCAATCAAGCTTCATCATTAAGCACTTCTTGGTTCTCAGGGAATTACTCTGAATGTTAGTTATTACAAGATTATCTTAATAGCATCACTCCTGAAGGTAAAAGCATGATTGCCGTGCCTTTTTGTTCTTCTTGGCTGAAAGTACAAACCACTTATATGCTTGCTGTACAGGTCATGTTTTTTAATGCCCATAACAATTTCTTAATTCCTGAATGGGACAACGAGAATTTACAGAGTGATGATGATGATTCCAGACATGTTCAATGCATTACAGAGTCATCAAGTTTCACAAGCTCATCATACACACCACCACCTGCTCTGGATAACAAGAGAAGATACACGCCACCACCAGAAAGACAACAAGAGAAGAAAGATAACACTAAGATAACAAGATCATATCTTGTTATCTTTCTTCTCTTGTAAGGTCCAGAGGAAGGTGGTGGTGTGTATGATGAGCTTGTGAAATTTGACGACCATGTAATGCATTGAATATGTCTAGAATCATCATCATCGCTCTGTAAATTCTCGCTGTCCTATTCAGGAATCAAGAAATTATTCTGGGAATCATGAAAAACGTCACCTTTACAGCAAGCATATAAGTGGTTCGTACTTGCAGCCAAGAAGAACAGAAAGGCATAGCATGTTGGATATATGTCCTAGAGGTAATCATAGATATGATTATATTTTCTTATGTCCATGATTAATTATTTTATTCCTTGAATATTGTCATTGTTATTTATTAGTAAATATGTGACTTGTTTGTGAAACTCTATATATGTCTTTGTGATGATTATTTTAAAGCGATCCCTAGTCGATAAACATATGAGGACACATATGAATAGAGCAGCATATGCATTGGATGATGAGCATGTTTCACGGGTCATAGGTATGAAGATATCAAACTAATAATATGGACACATGTTAGAGAACTTGGAGTTGGATCGACCCACCTTTAGACACTGCGAGAACGTTGTAATCTTCTTGTTATCGATTGGTCTCATATACAATGTGCATGCTATAGCCTTAGACTTAAGGTCGGCACATGTACTCGAGATGTGTAATGACTTACTTAGGGGTTGCCAAACACTACTCTGTAACTGGTAGTTATAAAGGTAGCTTTTGGGTTTGTCATGATACATGCTGCGAAGCATGGTCGATTAAGATGAGATTTGCCCCTCCATTCAACGAAAGAGATATCTCCAGGCCTCTTGAATGGTCGGATTCTGGAAATGCATGGCCATGCTACTCATAGTTAAAGAGTTAACCTAGTTGGGGATTTCGAGTCACGTGATCGAGAAAGAGTAGTCGAGCTAACTAAACAAGGATGGTATTGTTGACACCAAAAACGTGACGTAGGGTTTTTGATCGCAACACACCGAACGAACACCGGGTTCAGTTTTGCGCGAGCGTGCCAGTCGATTTGACCTGGACAATCGACAAGGAGAACGTGAATCGTTAAAGGCCAGTACCAAAGTGCTGGTCGGCCTAGATCGATCGGCTACAAGCCGATGGAACGTAAGGGTAGCAACTAGCCGATGAACGCTAGCTGGAAGAGTAAAAGGCAGATAAACTCTGAGAAGGCGATGCGCAGCAAAACAGAGCAAATCAGACCTGGATAGGAGCCAACGAAGAACAATAACCGGCGATGCGCAACTCGTATTATTCAACGAAAGACTGTACAAGACTTGAGTACAAGACTTGAAGAGGGATTGTTCTAATCTAAACCTAATGCAGAAGGTAAAAAGCAATGTGTAAACTTGTGTGTTGGCTCTGGGCGTCTTCTCTCTTTGCCTCTGGATGTCTTATATAGCCTATAGCCGACCAGAGTCCTGATAGAATACGTTTGACAAGTAGTATCCATATCGGCCCCTCCTTTCCAAATATGATGAGTAGTATCCGTGTCGGTCTCTTCCTTCCAAACAAATTCTCCGAGATATTCCTAAGTTACATCCCTTCCATATTTCGTTGACCCGGGACTTGCCGATCTTGACCATACTTGCCAAAATTAGGTGCAAACATATGCCCCCCATTTTTGGGAGATAACTTGTTATCTTCCAAAAATCTCCATCATCGGCTTGTACTTCATCGGCTATTGAACATTAAGTAGCCGATACACACTCAGCTTCCTCGTGGCCAATTCATAGCTGGATGAATGCCTCTTTAGCCGATTCTGTCTTTATTTTAATTTTGACTGGCAGAGTAAACACCATGTTGACGTCCATTGGGGGGGGTGTTGTCGGCGAGCTCTTTCCAAATTATTTGGCCAATTATCTGGTCGATGAGAACGCTGCCCTTGCCGACTACCTCTTCTTTCATATTTCTCAAGTAATAGAGAAAAAGTTGGCTTAAGTTTGGGTGCTGTTTTTCGCGGAGATTTTTTAGCCTCATACCATCGTCCGACTTGCAGCTCTCCATTTGATTTAATTGTCGAGTTTTTGCCATTTTGATCGGCTTCTATTTGGAACGAGCCAATCGTAATTTTGAGTGTCACTACCCTTCGAACTGGACTGAATGTTGACCTGTTGGATCGGCTTAGGTTCTTCGTTCATAGGCTCCTTTCCTTTGCGTGAGTAGTGGACCATGTTGATCGAAAAAGGGTTGACATCCCCTTTCATGGCTGGCTCCCGTATGAATTGTAATCGGCTATCCTCTAAAACCGATTGTATATTGTCTTCATTATTCCTAAATTCATTTTTGAAGCCATTATCATTAGAGAAACGACTTTCTTGAGCCGATACTCGGTGCAGGAGGTGACTCAAATCAGTGAATTCTTGCCCGCCAAATCTTTCCTTTAATGGGGAAATTAACCCATGGAAAGCCAAATCGACTAACTGATTATTGGGCAAAGTTACACCAAAACACCGATTCCTAACCTTTCTGAATCTCTTAATGTACTCAATTGCCGATTCTCCAGACCTCTGTCGGACTGAACTCAAATCGGCGATTCTGAGCTCCTGGCTTCCAGTGAAGAAGTATTCATGAAATCGACTCTCTAAATCGTTCCAGAAGTGGACCGAATTTGGAGGAAGATTTATGAACCACGTGAAAGCAGTTCCAGACAATGATAATGGAAACAATCTAATCCTTAGCCCATTGGACTGGGCAGCTTCACCTTATTGGGCAATAAATCGTCCGATGTGTTCTAAAGTAGTAACGGAATCGTCCCTTGAGAATTTGGCAAAGTCTGGAACTCGGTAATTGCGTGGATAGGCCATGTGATCAATGTAATCCGGGTACGGCTTTCGGTAGCCGACCGTCCTACCACTTGGTTGCAGGCCAAACTAGTCTCTTAATACAGTCGAGATTTGGTCGACCCAGTTGACATCCTGCCCCCCGAGTGCCAACTTGGGTTGCCGATTAGGCCTTTGGCCATAAACAGCATCCTGCCCCCCGAGTGCTAGCTTGGGTTGCCGACCGGGTCTAGCCCCGAAGAAGGCATCCTGCCCTCTGAGTGCACACTCAGGTCGCCGATTGGGTATCATCTCTTGGTATTGTTGTGGCGCTTGATCACGTCTATCGGCTCTGGGTGCAGGTGGCTCTGGCACGGGTGCAAAGGGTTCCGTGTAGGCAACCACTCTGTGAGTTGCCTGATTCGCGTCGAAATCGGCCTGTACATGTGCTCGTTCGACTGTGTAGCCGATTGAGTATGGGCACCAAGCGATACTGAAGGCAATAGTGTAGCCGACGTGCTGGGTTTTGCAACGTCGGTATATGCATAGTACTGAGTGAATCCATCGGATTGTCTCAGCACCGTGGGTTGAGTCGGCATTGCAGGAATTGCTGATGCCGACTTAACTGCCACGTTGGTTGGCGCCCCTGCGTATGCAGGATACGTCGGAAGTTGTTGCAATGGTTCTAGCAGACTTCCTGACGTGGCCAACTCTTGAGCGATTCTCTTAACGCTGTTTTCTATCATCGGCCCCAAAGTTGTGACCAAGGCCGATGACTGGTTGATCAGCACATGATGTACCGACTGCTCAATCATAGAAGATAACTCGGCCTGAGCCGGCATGTATCGACTTACCTGATCGGCTGGTTTGTTGGTATCGCCGATAGGGTTGAGCGTCGGGAGAGCTGTTTTTTGGATAACCCCTCGTCGGGTTTTTTGGTAGCAGCTCAGCATCATCTCCTCGAAAGCAGCTTTTCTTTCTTCGATCTCTTGTCGCTGCTCAGGAGTCAAGTCCTCCATTGTGGCGGCGATGATCGCCTCCGTGTTGACGTTGGCTGGAGCGATGGACTTGTTTGTGTTCATCCTGTAGATTGGTTCTTTGGTCCCACCGGGATGCAAAAAATGTGTTGACACCAAAAACGTGACGTAGGGTTTTTGATCGCAACACACCCGGATTTAACACCGGGTTCAGTTTTTTGTGGCGTGCGGTCGATTTGACTGGACAATCGACAAGGAGAACGTGAATCGTTAAAGGCCGATACCAAAGTCTGGTCGGCCTAGATCGATCGGCTACAAGCCGATGGAGCGTAAGGGTAGCAACTAGCCGATGAACGCTATTTGGAAGAGTAAAAGGCGGATAAACTCGAGAAGGCGTCGTGACAAAACGAGCAAATCGACTGGATAGGAGCCAACGAAGAACAATAACGGCGATCGCAACTCGTATTATTCGACGAAGATCGTACAAGACTTGAGTACAAGACTTGAAGAGGATTGTTCTAATCTAAACCTAATGCGAAGGTAAAAGCAATGTGTAAACTTGTGTGTTGGCTCTGGGCGTCTTCTCTCCTTGCCTCTGGATGTCTTATATAGCCTATAGTCGACCAGAGTCCTGATAGAATACGTTTGACAAGTAGTATCCATATCGGCCCCTCCTTTCCAAATATGATGAGTAGTATCCGTGTCGGTCTCTTCCTTCCAAACAGATTCTCCGAGATATTCCTAAGTTACATCCCTTCCATATTTCGTTGACCCGGGACTTGCCGATCTTGACCATACTTGCCAAAATTAGGTGCAAACAGGTATGCACTCGCCTTGAGTTTGACTGATATCATGAGTCAAAGGGAAATGCATAAAACTAAGCATTGTTTAGGTTCGTCTGATGTGAACTTTACATATACTCTGGAGTCAGCACATCTTACTTGGGACCACTACCGATCAATGGTCGAGTAAGAGTACCTCGGGCCATATCTAGATATACGTGAATCAAAAGGGTCACACACTTAAAGAATTGGGACTTAATTCGGATGGTGATTTGAAATCTAATGGGTTTTAAGTTTCTAATGGGCCTCTAATGTATAGCCCATTAAAGGGTGTCTATTTAAAGGGAGAGGGTACTGGCTTTCGAGTTAACAGATATAGTAGGGATTCATAATTCCTGAAACCCTAGCCACCACCCCTCCGCCGCCCAAATCCGCGTAGCCGACGCTAGAACTCCGACACGTGGTGTTCCTACCCTGTACGTGTGGATACATTAGAGGTGTTGCTATGAAGCTTCAATGCTAGGATGATCCGCAACTTGCGATGGTCATGAGGAGTTGTTTGAGGAGGCGTGAGGCTAGTATGACTACATCTGCATCACTGCTTTATATTGACTCTACTTTCGCTATAGGTCTACGGGTCTAGTGGTAATTTTATGATCTATAACTCATAGTGGTTCGTTGGTTACACGGTAGAAAATTTTATTTTTATGCTATAGTAGCATACTTATTCCCCAACAGTGGTATCAAAGCCATGTTGAGTAGTTTTAGATTCGGAATAGATGCATATGATGATATGCGGTAGTAATATTATTGGTCGTTCTATTTGATAGATCGGTTTTTGGCACTGGTTAATAAGATTAATTCGTGTTCGGTGGTCCTAGATGGGTTCAAGGTCATTGTTCCATGATTGTGTTGTTGTGGTCACACCACTAGTTGCCCCTGCCGATCGGTTTCCGCCATCAGAGTAGACTGTGAAATGTAAACCCATGTGAAGCACATGATGGGATCAAGATCATTGCTCTATGATCGTGCTGTTGTGGTTGCACTAATACTTACCCCTACCAGTCTATTTTTTGCCATCGAGGTAGACCATAAAACGTAAACCCACAAGCAGCATGTGAAGATCAATAGGATTGATCGACATGAATCTGTGGTCGGAAATAGGGTTCATATGATAATCCTGAAGAGGGACCACCATATGTGTACAATGTCTTATAGTTCATTGCGAGTTCACATCGTTTGGTAGAATGAGATTCTATGCATAACTTCTTTTTGCAGGATTGATGTGAACAGTACAGCCCCTTGTGTATATGATGCATGTACGTAATTTTCATGGCATGTGTGTCATGCTTGATTACAGCCTAAGGCTGTCTATATCTGTATAAACAGCTTGCGTGTCGACTTGTGATGTTTCTACACTCCTTGTAATTTATTACTAGTGCTATTAAGAGTAATAGCCTAGTGGTAGTACTTGGAGGACTCAAGCACTTAGAGGCATGATAAACAGGAAGTGTGGCGATGGAGATCACCTTGTGAAGGGCCATACTATGTCACAGTTAATCTGATTATCTATGATTGCTTTTATGTTCCTCTTCATTTATTTCTATGCATGTTATATAGTTGTTCTGAATACTTTTAACATGGTAGAAGTAAATATCTCTCATGTAATATTAAACAAAATTGATGCCCTCCTAATTGGTTGCACCATTCAATATCATGTAAATTAATGGTAGGTCTGCTAAAATAGGGTGCTATTAACTTTCCTTGATTAGATAGGTTTGTGTTGAACACTCACACGCATAAGCAATAGTTACACTTGACAAGGTCATCATAACGGTTATGGATCTTGGGGCATAGGGTTGGGGCCGGGGCATAGAGATGATACCCAACAACAAGAGTCATATAGTGATATGATTAGCAAAGGGTTGCTTACCAAATTCATTAACCTTCTAGCAGTGATGCTAAACCTCACTAGTGGATTAATTAATTGTGGGTCTTGAATCATTAAGTACCATTAGAGGGATATGAAATTTAGTGGGAGTATTTTTATTAAATTGTTTAATATAAGTTACTCTTAATGAATGTTTGTCCTAGTTTTCACATATATTTTCTATTTTAGATCATGGCACCACCTGCTACTGCACCCACTTCCAGTTATGCATTAATTTGATAATTGAAAAGAAAAAACTTAATGGAACAAACTTTGTGGATTGGTCCCACAACCTGAAAATTGTTCTCCGGCAAGATAAAAAGGAACACATTTTAGAGCAACCAATTCTAGATGTGTCTGATGAGAATGCATCCAATGTTGTTAAAGTCACTTACAAAAAGGTGGTTAATGAGTTCCTCAATGTTCGCTGTCTCATGCTTGTTACTATGAACTCAAACCTTCAAAAGTAGTTTAAGAACATAAAGACCTACGATATGATCATGGGACTTAAGGGCATGTTTGAGACTCAGACTAGAACTAAGAGATATGAGATCTCAAAGTCTTTGTTTGGATGTAAGCTAGCCGAGGGTAGTGTGTGAGCCCTCATGCAATCCAGATGGTTGGTTACACACAGAGCTTGAAAAAACATGGTTTTCCACTTAGCCAAGAGTTGGCTATTAACTTGATTCTTGCATCGCTCCCTCCGAGTTTTGGGCAATTCAGTATGACTTTTCATATGAATGACATGGACTAGAATCTCACCAAGCTATATATGATGCTCAAGATAGCAAAGGACAACATTAAGAAAAGCACTAGTCATGTGATGATACTGCAGAAAAATACTAGCTTAAAAAAGAAGGCTAAGACTAAAGGAAAAGGCTAGGCTAAAGCTTTTGATAAAATCCCCAACAACAAGCCTAAGCCTAATTCCAAGTCTAGCCCCACTTCAGAGAGTGAATGCTTCTACTGTAAAGAGTCAGGCCATTAGAAAAGGAATTACAAAAGGTATCTGGCAGATCTGAAAAAGAATGGTAGCCATCCAATTATGGTATTAATATTATAGATGTATTTCTTGCTGATGCTCCTAATAACTCTTGGGTATTTGGTACCGAATCGGTTGCTCATATTTGCAATTTGATGCAGGGGTTAATAAGGAGTAGAACTATTGCTAAAGACGAGATTAATCTCCACGTTGGGAATAAAGCAAGGGTTGCTAGATTGGCCATCAGGATCTTGCCACTACATTTACTTTTAGGATTTATTATGGAATTAAATAATTGTTGTTATGTTCCAGCATTTAGTAAAAACATTATCTCTACCTCCTGTTTGTTGGCAGAAAGTTATAAATTTATTATTAAGAACAATGGTTGTTGTAACATCCCAAAATTTTGACTTTTTAGTTGTTTAATATTAGTTTATTGCAATTTATGATTTTTATGAATTTTCTGGATTTATTTGGATTTTCTGAGATTTATTGGAATTATTTTGGATTAAAATATATTACCTTTTGTCAAGAAATAATTATAAAAGGAAAGTTTAAAATAAAGTTTTTTTCAAAAATATTTTATTTAAGCTCAGAATGTCTTAAAGTATTTTTGAGATTTTTCTTGGAATTTTTCTGATATTTTTACTACCCCAAATAAATCAAATGAATTTTCTTATTTATTTTAATTAAAAATCCCGGAGAAAAATCGATGTGAACGAAGATGGGCTCGGCCCAAAGACTTGTCATGACGTGCGCCCGCCGTCATGCACCGTTGGATCGCAATCCGATGGCCATTATCACGCCACGTCATTTAATGAAACCCTAGCGCCTTGGGCTGTTAGATTAGTATCGTGCGGTCGATAAACGCCCATACCGATTCGAAAATCCTAAAGTCATCCGGGCCATCGGATCGAAATCGTGCGGCCGTGGGTCATCGTCTCCGAGCCGGACTCTGCGCCGGCGCCGTATCCGAGTAGAACTCGCTACCGTCGCCAAACCTTCCATGATTTCCGCGCCACCGCCGGGTATTTAAGGACCCGAGACCCCTCCCGAGACTCACCATGAGCCGCCGCACCTTTCCGCTGAAGCGCCGACGCCCGAGGAGCCTTGGAGTGTGCGCGCAAACTCGCCGGAGTCCCGAGGATCTTCGCCGCACCATTGCCGCCATTGGACACCTTCTTCCGCCGAGTGGGTTCCGGATTCGAGCTCATCTCGTCGAGTTGTGTCGGATCCGCTACTTCTTGGTCGCCGGAAACCACCGCAACGCCGTCGGGTTGGTCATCTTCCCCAAGCCCGGTGAAGCCGCGCCACCGCATTGCCATTGCCGGAGTCGAGCACTAACAGCCGTGGGACCGTCATCGGACCGTCGGAGGTAAGCCACGTCGCGGAATAAACAGTGTATCGCTCGGGTAAGAATTTCACCGTCCGATCTTAAATGGAGGGTCAGGATTGAGCCACGTCATCTAGGTCAACAGTAAAGGCTCGGGTAAGATCTACCGTTAGATCTAAATCCGGTGGTTGATGTTCAGCCACGTCGTAGATTAAATAGTAACCGTTAGATTGGGTTTAGATGGCTTGGATCATGCCACGTGTCAGCCGTCCTGACCCGGCACTATGCTGACGTCAGCTGACGCATTAATTCGAATTTTTCTTTATAAAAATAATTCGGTTAATTCGGATTTTCCAATTTTAGATATTTTTGGATTTTTGAATCTTCCAAGGACTCGTTCTCCTTCATACGAACTCCGATTGAGGTGATTCAAATTTCTAAAAAATTTTAAAATTGAGATCTATCTAATGGTAGCTTTGGTTTGAATTTTTGAGTTCATTTGCTATTTGTTCTTGGTGTTTATTTGCTATTTCTTCTCGATTCGCATAGACGTTGAATTGAGCGAGGCTTCGGAGGAGGAATTGACAACTCAGGAGCAAATTCTAGATCAAGACCAAGAGCTTAAGCAAGGCAAGTTGTGCTTTGATCATGTTGAACCCATGTTAGAAAAAACTGCTATTTTTTATTTAATCTAATGCATGTTATTTTATGTGTATAAATGATTTCCACGAAAATTTGGGATTAGCTAATGTACCTTTCGAATTACACCCTACCTTGCTAATTGTATGCCATGATTCACTTGTCACGTTAGGTTGGTTCACTATAGTTGGTTAATATTGAAATCAATATGGGATGGTTAGAACGGAATAGAATTGCTTAGCCATGCCACGTCATCACATGTTCATGAATCACTGTTTAATAATCTTGATTAATGGAATATGGAACAATGATGAAAATTTGTGTGTCATGTGTGGTCATACAAAGAGATTGAGTTGTTGTGGCGAGGAGGTCACGCAACGATGTTGAATTGTGTATAGCACGTGGTGCTTGGTAATCAACCGGGGTTGGTAATCACTTCGATTAAAGCAAGTGGCAAGGGCAAGTGTGCCAGGGTGGGCCGATGGGCTGAGGGTATGTGCAAGTCTTGCTTTAATCAATCCTAAGGACTTAACCTTGCGAGCCTTTGACCTGAGTCAATCATGCAACCACATGTCTGTTGTGGGGCAGCCTAGCTGATTAATTTGTAAATGCTTAGCTTGAGTGCTATCGTGGTGGTGTGGGTCCGGGTGTACGGAGGAAACTCACATGGCGCAAGAGGGGGGCCCTGTTGTGGTGGTGTAACCCTTCAGTGTTGAAACCTCAGCAAGTAGCACTGGGTTAAGAGGATGCATTGTAAAGGCTTTGTTATAATCATTCGCCTGTGTAGTGCATGGTTGTATCGTGTGGGTAAAGTGCATAACCTCTACAGAGTGTACAAACTATTCGGATAGCCGTGCTCACGGTATTGAGCAAAGCTCGTGAATTACAGTCAAGGGGTAGTTAATTAAAATGGATAAATGGTTGGGATGGCGGGATGCCATGTGGATAATGGAACTTGGATTAGAATGGAAACTTGGTTTATTTGAGAATCATTGAATCTATTTACTGGTATTATTTGTTTTATTGTCTTTTCAATCTATGAACTGTATGTGTTCTTAATTGCTGCTTAGTTGCAAGTATACCACTTAGCCATTCCTTTGGAATAAGCCTTGCATATAGCTATGGTAGAATTGCATATTTGCACAACTTGTTGAGTACGTGTTGGTGTACTCACCCTTGCTTAAACAACCAACAAACAGTGGAGGAATCATCGCCCGATTTGGAGGAGGACTACCAGGTGGACACGAGTCACTAGGCCAAGCCTTGTCAGTCGCCTGTGGTGTGCTGATGGGACATCTACGTCTTTTTTGCTACTTTCTGCTGCATTTGTCTAAAGTCTAAGCCCATGTGGCTGAATAATGTAAGTGATCATAAGATCATACACTAGTTATATTAAATAAATGAAGTCTTATTATTCTCATCGTTGTGTATGATGTGATGCTTACCGATGTTAAGCTGTGTGCGCTAGCATTGATCCTGGGACTAGTGCGGTAAAACACAGTGGATTCGAATTGGTGAATTCGGGTCCCGACAGAGGTGGTATCAGAGCATACTGACTGTAGGTCTTGGCCCTAGTGAACATGGTGGTATCTTAGGGAGTCCAAAACTATTTTCTAAAGGAAAAACCTAAACTGGATTAAGACAACACTCTCAACTCATCTTATTCTCCGCTCCTTACCTTTGCTAAAATCTACCTCAAATTTTTCGGAATGGCCGTTTGAAGTTGAAGACTTATCTATTTCTCTTTTAAAATAGATGAGGAGGAGACAGTCGTACGTAGAGTGCGAGGGTGGCTACGCAACAGAGCTCTGGAGGGTACTCCAAGTTTTGGGAGGTTTCGCCAAACCAACATATCAAGGTCGAAGTTGGATCGTCAACGGAGCCACAAGAGGAATGGTATGCAAGCTTCTAATCTACGCCAGAAATGGTGAGAAAGCAAGCCAACCTATCAGCATCACGGTGAGAAGTGCCACATGGGAGATCGGTATCCAGGAGGCATCGCGACTTGCTCTACGAAGGATTTGCTATGACTACTACCACGAGCTGGATGACACGGTGTTTAGACTCCACCCTATGGTTCGAGATGCTTGGCGTTCATACGTCACACGGAAGGAGGATGCTACTGCAGTGCACTTAGCACGATTTGCAGCTGCTCAAGAGGCTCATGTCAGCGACACTGACACAGAATTAAGGATGGTCTATGAAGCGCTCAGAGTTGCGGAGAAAGAACTGCACGAGACCCGAGTAGCTTACGAGGAAAGGATCATGGAGCTCGAGGAGGCATTACAGGAGACTGGCCGCGCTACACCAACATCATCGGAGGAGATAAAGTCTGAGTTCGAGGAGTCGGAAGCTTCACCAGTTGCGGGACACCGAGATCAATTCGCGCCAGCACCAACGCATCTGCCAGTATACCCACCAGGAAGTTCCCGTGGGGGATGGCTCGAGGAGTGAGAGACTTAGAGTTAAGTTGAGACTCAAGTATCAAGTCGCGTCATTAGATAGTCCTACCCATTTGTAATAGACGTTAAGGTTGCGTGTTTAGTTTGGTTCTTATTGTTTGCTGGGTGCGCAGTATGTGTTGCATAGCCCGTAGGCTTTTGTAAGCAACCATACCAAGTATAATTAATAAAGACCTTAAAGTTTGGGTTAAACCTATTTTTCCCCCGCTTAGGAATTCTTGCATGTTATCTATGCTATTTCTACCTTTCCTAACCCAAGAATCAATCAAGCAGATGGTGAACACTCGCGGCAATAATGGAGTGTCAGGAAGTGGCCTTCGCCAGAATGACAGTCTAAACGATGGAACGCCACTGCAGCCAGCACCACCGGTAGACATGCAAAACTTAGGAGCTTTCCTAGCCGCACAGACTCAGCTCATGCAGATCATGATGCAGCAAATGCAGGGTATAGCTAGCCAAGCTACAGGAGGCAACAACTTACAACAAGGCAATCATGGGCCGCATCCTTACTCTAAACTATCAGACTTTATAAGGACCCGTCCCCCAATATTTTCAGGCAACACTAATCCTTTAGAGGCCGATGATTGGCTAAGGACCATTGAGAGAAAGCTACATATCACGTAGTGTGAGGGCAATGAGAAGGTACTATATGCTTCGCATCAGCTAGAAGGAACCGCCGCAGAATGGTGGGAAAACTACTGTGCAGCACATGAAGCCCCACAAGAGATCACTTGCGAGGAATTCTCAGCTGCTTTTCACCAATATCATGTGCCAGAAGGAATGATGGACCTTAAGAAGGAGGAGTTCAGGACTCTGAAACAAGGAGGTCAATCGGTGGCCGAGTACCTGAATAAGTTTACTCAGTTGGCACGTTATGCACCAGAGGATGTGGCCACGGATAAGGCTAGACAGTCCTGTTTCTTGAAAGGTTTAAACTCTGGACTGCAGGTGGGATTGATTACCCACAACTTTCCTGATTTTCAAGAGCTGGTAAATAAGGCTTTGATCCTTGAGGATAAGCGCAAGGAATTGGGCGAAGATCGCAAACGCAGGATGACTAGTCAAGCTGGACGGCCTACTCAATTCAGGTTAAGGATGTCACCCCAGC
Source organism: Guadua angustifolia (assembly GCA_036346375.1). NCBI lineage: Eukaryota > Viridiplantae > Streptophyta > Magnoliopsida > Poales > Poaceae > Guadua > Guadua angustifolia. The sequence continues at coordinate 27,756,528 of CM070522.1, read as the reverse complement.
AGTTCGCTAGGATTCAACCGTAGTTGCCAGGCAAGATATCAACTTCAACATCTCGCCCCACTAATCAGAATTTTCAAACACCAGCGCCAGGAGGCAATGCACAGGTAGGAAGTCAACAGCCTGCTGTCAAGAAATGTTTCTCTTGCAATGAGCCAGGACATTTTGCCAACAAGTGTCCAAAGAAGGGAAATATTACTCCAGTTCATTTCAACTTGGGTACTGTAACATCCCAAAATTTGGGTTTTCAAAAATATTTTGTGAAGTTTAGCTCCCCAAAAATTCGCGATAATTTTCTCGCTTAAATAAAGCTTAAACTGGAATTTTCTAAAGCCAAGATGATTTAATTTGACTAATATAAACTTCAATTAAAAGAAATTCAGTTTTATTTGGGTTCCTTGTGCTTCTGGGATTATTTTTGTATTTTGTTTTAGAATTGTTGGAATTTATTTGGAATTATTCTAATTAATTTAAACTAAGCCTTTTACTTAAAGTAATTAAATATTTCAAAAAGAAAATAAAGTTATTCTGAAAATATTTTATTTGAGTTCCAAAGTGTCCCAAAATATTTTCTAGAATTTTTCTGGTATTTTTATTGCCTCAAAAGAATTAATTTGAATTAAGTCCTTTATGGAATTAATTAAAAATTTGGAAAAACTTATATAAAGTTTTATTGAAAATATTTTATTTGAGTTCAAAATGTCTCAAAATATTTTATATAATTTTTCTAGAATTTTCCTGATAATATTTCTATTTTTCTTGAATTAAATGAATTTCTAGAACTCTTCTCGCGCTGCCACGTGTCGGCTCCTCGTTCGGCCACGTCGCCGAACCGCCAATGCCCTCCGATTCCGATCCGACGCCCAGCAATGCGCCACGTCGCCCGCTCGGGTTTCCTGTGCGCCAAGTCCGGTTTTAAGCCCGTTTCTCCTCCAAAAAAATTATTTCCTTGACCTAGCTGCCACCCCAAGCCATAGTAGACCTCCCATGGCCTCTCCACGTCCTCCCAACCTCAGATGAATTTTTCCAAACCCTAAAACCACCGTCGAGAGCTCCGAAGCACCGCCGCACATCGGCTGAACTTTGAGGCACGTCCCCCGTCAACTCGTCGACTATTTTCAAGATCCGTCTTCGCCATGGCGTGCTCTATGGTACCCTCTGTCTTCCATCCAAATTTGGTGCAATTTCATCCACGGGATCAAAAGTTACGGCCGCCCAAAGATCAAATCTTGCCGGAGCCCATTCTCCCTCGTTTTTGTGAGTTTGACCGTGAAATTTTTATGGTAGGCTCCTCTTGATGTCCCCTACACAGTGCTCACCCTAACTCATGGTTTTGCTGGTGGATTTGCACAGAAAAATCAATCTTCCCGATCGATCGCTGCGGACGGCTGAAACTTCGCCGCTGTTCCCGCTGATCCAGAAGGTAAAACTCAGATCCGTTCGTGTCATATTGTGCCAAATGATCCCAGATAGCTCTCTGTAAAATTTGGTTAGGTTTCATGCAGTACTTTAATAGTTATGACCGTTTGATCTATTAGCTCCGAGAGCCGCTCATCGGCAGTTTGTGATCAATCCGTGGGTCGCCGCCAAACCGCCTTATACCATTGAGTTCGTGTCGCCGTTCTACGTGGTGCTCACTTTCCTTTGCTGTTGCATCTATCGAAATTTTTTATTCGTCGCCGCCGCTTTCCGCCGCTTGCCGCCTTTTTGCCGCCAACCATCTTTGATTGTCGTGACCATGTCACCTGTCCAGAGGTCCATACCCTACTGTTCTGGCCATCCTTGAGTTCATTTGATCTCCGGTTGCCGCCAAAGCCATAATCTAGTATCTACCCGTCGTCTTTCGGTTTAGTCCTTTGCATCGGTTCGCGTTTCGGTTTGCCATCCTTGGTAATCTCTAATCGCAGAGCTAACCCTACCATCCTACCCTATGCCAAGTGTATCCATCCTTGAATCGCTTCGCCAAACCCGGACTTAACCTTTGGTCCAATTTGTCGCTAAGGCCACGACATGTGAACCCCGATCGCAAATCAAACATGAGCCATGTCATGACCTCGCTGCCCTACCATTGTACCGATGGTCGCCACCTTGTAATCTCATAAGTGTTCTGTTAACGCTTCATATTCATCGTTAACGTTCCACCGTTAACGCTTTGCTCTCATCGTATCGCTGTCATCGCATGGGTGCATGCAAGTGAAAGCCCTAATGTGATGTCCTTACCTTTTCTATCGCCTTATTGTGATCTAGCCCATCACGTTGAGTTCAGCCTCGTATTCCGGTCATAACCGCCTCATCGTTGTCGAGTTCCGTCCCCGATGTAAGACTAATCTCCGGATCGAACCATAGTGGATGTCGATCCCATCCGTCCTTGTCTTATCCTTAAAATCTAATCTGCCATTAACCTAGAATTCATTCGTGGTCTTGGTCGATAGACCATTAGCCATATGACATATTCTTGTGCTAGACTTAGTCTATCGCCTATCTTCCTTTTGGTTGGTCGTGCGCCGATCAACAAAAGTCAACCTCAAGCATCTGCTTAGTTCATGGCGAACTAACGTAACTTCGTGGACCCGGTCTATAGATCGAGAGTCCATATGACATCGGCTATCCAATCAAGATAATAACTTCGGAGGAAATATTCTTCGGGATATTATTCCTTCTTTCAATGTTATTAATCTTTCTCTTGTATTTTCCAAAGCCGTTCTCTTTTGTCTAATCATCGACCTAATCCATTCAAGTTCCTAATTTCATCTAAGCCGTTGTGCCCAATGCTATTCGCTCTTAATTTGGAGTTTACTTGATTTGCCTTTTGAGTTTTGTTGTATTTGTGTTTGTTTATCGTTAGACGCGTTGCGGAAGTCGCTCTAAGGAGCTAAGAATCAAGCAAGCGGAGATTGAAGATCGAGTATCAAGGATCAAGATAAAAGAGTAAAGAATAATAAAATTGCAAGGGCCGTGCAAGTTGTGCTTTGACCATATTGATCCCATGTTTTAAAATTATTTCGTTTGAAATTATTGCATGCTAGTTTGAAATAAACCGATTTCAATTAATCTGGGATTAGATAATCAACCTACTTGTTATTGCCACCTTGTCTCTATTATTTGTATGCCATGATTCATTTGTCACCCTAGATTGTGGGTTAATAGTTGGACATTAATAATTTGCCAACATGGGATAATTAGACCGTATGTAGTGTGCTTAGCCCTGCCATGTAGATTTGTCATGATTTTGGAAAAATTAAAGTTAATATTGACTTAATGAGATATGGAACGTGTTTCTGAGAATGTGACATGTGTTATTGAGTTGATGATAGCACGTGGTGCGAGGTAAAGGACTGGGGTGGGAAAGTGATTTAGACCGAGGCAAGTGGCAAGATTGTTTCCGTGGGCCAAGAGTGGCAATTAGGCGGTCGATTTGGTATTATGACATGTTGATGTGATGAACTTTTGATTAGTCTTACCTCGGTCAACTAAGGACTTAACCTTGCGAGCCTTTGACTGAGTCTTTCATACAACCACAAGTTAGGAATGGGACGGACCTAATGAGTAAACTGTGAAATCTATTCTTTGGTACTGTCGTGGTGGTGTGAGGCCCGAGAAGCGGAATGAGAACTCACATGGCGCAAGAGGGGGCCCCGGTGTGGTAACCAGTCCCTCCAAAGTGTTGAAACCTTAGCAGGCAAGATCGAGTTTAGATGAAACTTTGGAAAGGCTTTGTTATGATCGCTCATTCGCATACTCTTGTATGGTGATTCACTACCGACGTGGTGAGTTGATTATATCTTGTGGGTAAAGTGTATAACCTCTGCAGAGTGTAAAAACTATTGAATAGCCGTGTTTCACGGTATTGAGCATTGCTCGGGATTACTGACCAAGGGTTAGATTTTGATAAAAATGATTTGGGAATGTGGATAACGTGATATGGAACTTGGTTAAGGATGAGAAATGCTTCACTTGAGAATGATTATAAATTTATTATTGGTATTACTTGTTTTATCGCTTATCTATTTATGATTAATTGTGAATGCCGCTTATTGCAAAAGAACCATTCACCATTCCTTTGGAATAAGCCATGCATGTAGTAATAGAAGCGCATTACGTGCATGACTTGTTGAGTACGGTTGTGTACTCACCCTTGCTTTAACAAAACATCACCAGTTGAGGAGAAGTCTTTGTCTTGAAGAAGGAGAAGTTCTGCAAGAAGGCGATTATCTAGGAGTCGAACCTGTCGATGCCTCGTGGTATATTGAAGGGGTTCACCGACGCTCTTCGTTCATTGCTACTTATTTGGAGTTGAAGCCGTCAAGGCCTCACATGTGTAAGGTTGACCTTAAGGTCGTCCAATAGTTTATATTTTATAATTGTGTTACTTTTATTATTCCGCTGTGTATGATTGTGATATTCATCTATGTTGAGACTGTGTGCACTAGCGTGATCCTGGACTAGTGCAGAATACACAGAGGGTCCGGATTTGCACATTCGGGTCCCGACAGGTACTACCCCAGCTAAAGCTCTAGTGACAGGGGGTAACCGAGTACCAGTGCAGTCAGGAACATCACCGCAAACGGCAACGCGTGGAAGGATCAATCACATCATGACAGATGAGGTCCAGGACGCCATGGAAGTTGTGCTGGAAATACCCGACGTCGACACCGCCGCTGATCCGCAAGAAGACGACTCTCTCGTCGCTAACCAAAACCAGGAGGACGAAGATAGCTATCCGAGAGCCCGCAATCCTCCGTTTGATATCTACGGTGAAGGCTGTGAAGAGGAGGACTAGCCAGATGTCTAGGATCGTGTTTTTCCTGTCTTTGCTTTGTCTAAAGTTTAGTGCCAGTTTAATGTCCTCGCTGCTGTATGACCCACGGGTCCAATTTTTGTAATAATGGGATATGTCGGGCAGTGCTCTAAACTTAATTTTTAAAGTTACTGCCTAGTTATGGTTCCAACTGCTATGATCTGTGCGTACCAGTTATTGACCTAGTTTGAGTCATGAACATTATGAATAAAGTATTCATGGAATATCTGGATAAACTTGTTGTTGTCTTCATAGACGATATCCTTGTGTATTCCAAGTCTGAAGAGGAGCATGCAGAACATTTGAGATTGGTATTGGAGAAGTTGCTAGAACAGCAGTTGTATGCTAAGTTCAGTAAGTGTGATTTTTGGAAAGAAAAGGTAGAATTCCTTGGTCATGTGATGACAGCTAAAGGAGTTGCTGTGGATCCAAGTAAAGTAGAAACTGTGCTACATTGGGAGCAGCCAAAGACGGTTACCCAGATCCGTAGTTTTCTGGGAATGGCGGGATATTACCGTCGATTCATAGAAGGATTTTCGACGATTGCGAGACCTCTTACGCAATTGTTGAAGAAAGAAAAGAAATTTGCATGGACGCCAGAGTGCGAGGAAAGTTTTCAGGAGTTAAAGAAGCGGTTAACATCTGCACCAGTGTTAGTATTGCCAGATGTGCAGTGCAGTTTGGACATTTATTGTGATGCCTCAAGGTAGGGTCTTGGTTGTGTATTAATGAAGAATGGCAAGGTAGTGACCTATGCATCAAGGCAGTTGAGGCCGCATGAAGGGAATTATCCGACGCATGATTTGGAGTTAGCAGCCGTAGTGCATGCTTTAAAGATATGGCGTCACTATCTCATTGGAAATAGATGTGAGATATATACGGATCACAAGAGTTTGAAGTATATATTCACTCAGGTGGGTCTTAATATGAGACAGAGAAGATGGCTAGAATTGATTAAGGATTATAATGTTGGAATCCATTATCATCCTAAAAAAGCCAATGTAGTAGCCGACGCTTTGAGTCGTAATAGCCATGGAATAAATACAATAGTGGCCAGCGATCAACCAAAGTTGTGCGAGGAATTTCAGAAGTTAAGATTAGAAGTTGTGCCGCAAGGATTTATAGCTGCCCTAGAAGTAAAGCCAACTCTTGAGGATCAAATCAGAGAGAGGCAGGGTAAAGATGAGAAGATCAGCAAGATTAAGTCTAAGAAAGAAGAAGGGTTAGCCGAAGATTTCTCTGTAGATGAGCAAGGAACCCTATGGTTTAAAGGTCGAATTTGTGTGCCAAATGAGAAGGAACTTAAGCAATTGATTCTTGAGGAAGCACACGATTCTAAGTATTCCATCCATCCCGGAAGTGCCAAGATGTATCAAGATCTTAAAAAGAGATTTTGGTGGCCTAGCATGAAGCGTGAAGTAGCAGAACATGTTGCGTTATGTGACGTGTGTCAAAGGGTAAAAGCGATGCACCAAAGGCTGCGCAGGCTTTTGCGACCATTAAAGGTTCCAGAATGGAAATGGGAAGAAATTGGTATGGATTTCATCACAGGATTTCCCAAGACTCAGAGGGGTTACGATTCAATATGGGTCATCATTGATAGGTTGACCAAAATTGCTCATTTCATTCCGGTGAAGACAACCTATTCGGGAGATAGATTGGCAGAGTTATACATATCAAGAATTGTATGTTTGCATGGTGTGCCTAAGAAAATTGTCTCGGATCAAGGTACTCAATTTACCTCAAGATTTTGGGAGAAATTGCATGAAGCAATGGGAACTCGTTTGAATTTCAGTACTGCTTATCATCCACAGATAGATGGCCAGATGGAAAGGGTTAATCAGATTTTAGAGGATATGTTGAGAGCTTGTGCGATATCTTACAGTACCTCTTGGGATAAAAGTTTGCCATATGCGGAGTTTAGCTATAATAATAGTTACCAGGCTAGTCTGCGAATGTCACCATTTGAGGTATTATATGGACGTGCCTGCCGTACCCCGTTGAATTGGAACGGAACGGGGGAACGATCAGTGTTTGGGCCTAAGATGCTCAGAGAGGCTGAAGAACAAGTTGCCATGATCAGAGAGAGACTGAAAACAGCGCAGTCAAGGCAGAAGAGCTATGCTGACAATCGCCGTCGTGATTTGAGCTTCGAACCCGAAAATTTTGTATATCTTAGAGTTACTCCCCTTAAAGGCGTAAAAAGGTTCCATGTCAAAGGGAAGCTTGCACCTAGGTATGTTGGGCCATTTAAAATTCTGAGCCGCCGAGGAGAGGTCGCATATTAGTTGGAATTGCCACAGTCATTGGCAGGAGTCCATGATGTGTTTCATGTGTCACAACTTAAGAAATGTCTTAGAGTGCCAGCAGAGCAGACGCCGTTAGAAGCAATAGAGTTACAAGAAGATTTGACTTACAAAGAACAGCCAATTAAGATTCTGGATGTAATGGAGCGTAGGACCAGAAATAAGTCTACTCGCTTCTGTAGAGTTCAATGGAGTAACCACTCAGAAAACGAAGCAACCTGAGAGCGTGAAGAAGAGCTGAAGGAAGAATTCCCTAACCTATTCTCTAGTTAGCCCTAAATCTCGGGGTCGAGATTCCGTTAAGGGGGGAGGTTTGTAACATACCAAAATTTTGACTTTTTAGTTGTTTAATATTAGTTTATTGCAATTTATGATTTTTGTGAATTTTTTGGATTTATTTGGATTTTCTGAGATTTATTGGAATTATTTTGATTAAAATATATTACCTTTTATCAAAAAATAATTATAAAAAGGAAAGTTTAAAATAAAGTTTTTTCAAAAATATTTTATTTAAGCTTAGAATGTCTTAAAGTATTTTTGAGATTTTTCTTGGAATTTTTCTGATATTTTTACTACCCCAAATAAATCAAATGAATTTCCTTATTTATTTTAATTAAAAATCCCGGAGAAAAATCGATGTGAACAGTACTGGGCTCGGCCCAGCACTGTGCGTATGCCGTGCCCGCCGTCATGCACCGTTGGATCGCAATCCGATTGCCATTATCACACCACGTCATTTAGTGAAACCCTAGCGCCTTGGGCCGTTAGATTAGTATCGTGCGGTCGATAAACGCCCATACCGATTCGGAAACCCTAAAGTCATCCCGGCCGTCGGATCGAAATCGTGCGGCCGTGGGTCATCGTCTCCGAGCCGGACTCAACGCCGCCGCCGTATCCGAGTAGAACTCACTGCCGCCGCCAAACCTTCCATGATTTTCACGCCACCGCCAGGTATTTAAGGACCCGAGACCCCTCCCGAGACTCACCACGAGCCGCCGCACCTTTCCGCTGAAGCGTCGACGCCCGAGGAGCCTTGGAGTGCGCGCGCAAACTCGCTGGAGTCCCGAGGATCTTCCCGCACCATTGCCGCCGTTGGACACCTTCTTCCGCCGAGTGGGTTCCGGATTCGAGCTCATCTCGTCGAGTCGTGTTGGATCCACTACTTCTTCATCGCCGGAAACCACTGCAACGCCGTCGGGTTGGTCGTCTTCCCCAAGCCCGGTGAAGCCGCGCCGCCGCATTGCCATTGCCGGAGTCGAGCACTGACAGTCGTGGGATCGTCATCGGACCATTGGAGGTAAGCCACATCGCGGAATAAACAGCGTATCGCTCGGGTAAGAATTTCACCGTCCGATCTTAGATGGAGGGTCAGGATTGAGCCACGTCATCTAGGTCAACAGTTTAGGCTCGGGTAAGATCCACCGTTAGATCTAAATCCGGTGGTTGAAGTTTAGCCACGTCGTAGATTAAATAGTAACCGTTAGATTGGGTTTAGACGGCTTGGATCGTGCCACGTGTCAGCCATCCTGACCCGGCGCTATGCTGACATCAGCTGACACATTAATTCGGATTTTTCTTTATAACAATAATTCGATTAATTCGGATTTTCTAATTTTAGATATTTTTGGATTTTTGAATCTTCCGAGGACTCGTTCTCCTTCATACGAACTCCGATTGAGGTGATTCAAATTTCTAAAAATTTGTAAAATTGAGATCTATCTAATGGTAGCTTTGGTTTGAATTTTTGAGTTCATTTGCTATTTGTTCTTGGTGTTTATTTGCTATTTCTTCTCAATTCGCGTAGACGTTGAATTGAGCGAGGCTTCGGAGGAGGAATTGACAACTCAGGAGCAAATTCTAGATCAAGACCAAAAGCTTAAGCAAGGCAAGTTGTGCTTTGATCATGTTGAACCCATGTTAGGAAAAACTGCTATTTTTTATTTAATCTAATGCATGTTATTTTATGTGTATAAATGATTTCCACCAAAATTTGGGATTACCTAATGTACCTTTCGAATTACGCCCTACCTTGCTAATTGTATGCCATGATTCACTTGTCACCCTAGGTTGGTTCACTATAGTTGGTTAATATTGAAATCAACATGGGATGGTTAGAACGGAATAGAATTGCTTAGCCATGCCACGTCATCACATGTTCATGAATCACTGTTTAATAATCTTGATTAATGGAATATGGAACAATGATGAACATTTGTGTGTCATGTGTGGTCACACAAAGAGATTGAGTTGTTGTGGCGGGAGGTCACGCAACGATATTGAATTGTGTATAGCACGTGGTGCTTGGTAATCAACCGGGGTTGGTAATCACTTCGATTAAAGCAAGTGGCAAGGGCAAGTCCGTCCGAGGATCTTCCTTGGGGATACCATCCAAGGGGAAGTATGGTCGGCTGAAAACCGGCTGCCGGGGTATGCCGGGGACCGAGCATTTGGCTCGAGACCTGACCAGAGGGAAACTCGGGAAAAGAAACCAAAGGTCGCGACGGTTCCTTCTCCGCGAAGCCTTGCGAGAGTGGTTTGGCCAATTTTTTGGGAACCATGCCTTTATTGGATAGTTTCGAAGATTGCATCGCCGCACGTCGGTTCATGAACAGGCGGGAGCAGTTTTTTGGCTTTCAGAGGGTTGTGCCTGTTTGACTTCTCTGCCTATATATACCAGCGAGAATAGCGACAAGAAAATCCTTCATCCATACTCCGCGACCAAGCTCTCAAAAACCTTCCAAGTCCTACACTCTTTCATTCCTGCGCTTTCTTCTTCAACCCTTCCCATGGCGAAGTTTGGTCCAAGCAAGATCAGCAAGGAGAGGCTGCAGATACTCGAGGACCTTGGCTATCTTGATGCGAGCGCCTAGCGTATTCCCGATGGCGAAGGAGCTCCAGTGTCGCGCAACAACGAGATCATCTCTTGCGATCTCTATACCGTCAACGGGCTTAGAATGCCCGAGAGTGAGTTTCTTAAATCCGTACTCGCTCAATGCGAGTGCGAGATTACCAACCTTAACCTTAACTCCATTCTTGTTCTGGCCATCTTCTCACATCTTTGCGAGGGACACGTAGGTACCATGCCCACAGTGAGATTCTTTTTCCATTTCTACTCCTTATTTTGCACCGGTGGGTCTTCTCCCATCGGCTCCATATCTTTCCGCTTGCGGCCCAACCGACCATACGAAACCCCATCTTCACGCTCAAAGACTCAGTATCAGGCTGGGCCGACCACTGGTTCTACTTGAAGAAAGTGGATGGAAGCACTCTCCACTACTCTGGAGCGATTATTCAGGCCGTCGAGACCCTGCGCCCGCTCGTGCAAACAGAGGAGGAGCAGACGCTAATGACGATCAGCGAGCTTACCAACATGGGGCTCACTGGTCACGACATCGCTCGGGATTACCTCAAGAACCGGGTGTCCCCATTGAGGAGGAGGGAACATCCTTTCTTCAAAATCTCCAAGTGGCAAGACCTCACCCGGAAAGCAGACTCTGGTAACCTTCCTGAACTTAGGTAATTTCTACCCCTTATGCGTGACTTCTGCTCGTGCTAATGTTCACTCTTGGTCGATTGTAGCCCCGAGCAACGATTGGGTGGAGAAACGGGTTGCTGAGATGTTTGGTACCCCAAAGGGCAAAGAGCTTGAGCATGGGCGACAAGTCCCGAAGAATGTGCTCGAGCGGGGCGAAGTGGTGAGTATCGTTGCGATTCATGCTCGAGAGAACACATCCCGAGCATCTTCTGACGTTTTCTTTGCTTTTGGCAGGAGAAAATCACCCTTGAGGCCGCAGTGGCCGAGCTTAAGCCACTGTCACGCGGCCAAGGAGGAGCCATCTCCGCAGCCAAGACCAAGAAGGCGAGGGGCAAATGACTAGCGCCACTGCCACCAGCCCGACCCTTAAAGAGGCGGGCGACTTCAAACAAGAGCCCTCCCTGACGACATTTGGAATTCGCCGATAGAATAGGAGTAAGCGACTTGAAGACATGGATGAAGGAATACAACGAGAGAAAATCAGGTCTGATGGCTCGCTTGCAGCAGCTCGCAGAGCAGGCAAGGCTGGCTGAGGAGGCGAAGGACTCCGAGCGCAAGTTGTTGAAGGGGGAGATCACTGCCCTTCAGGCCAAACTTGCTCGGGCAACTGCTGGCTCCATGGCGAATGAGTCCGAGGAGGAGGATGAAGACCTGACGCCCCTCCTTTTGAAGTGTCGGAGGTCATCAGAAACATGACCTGGGTGTCCGGGAAAACCCTGGAAGCGGTCGACGTGGACGATGTCGACCATTCGATGGCGAGGGCCAACCGCGCTGCCGCGGAGAGGTCCGTGCTGTTGATCACGGCAGCGACCAAGGCTCCGAGGATGATGGCAAGGAGATCAACCAAGGTGATTCTTCTACTCCATTTTTCCCTTTCCCTTTCCCTTTCTTCCCTTCTTTCTTTTTTTGTCCGAGTTAACCCCACTCTATTGACGTGGGTGTGATAGCTCGTAGGGGCTTTTTGGATTTTGGGGCTATGGCTGATGAAATCCTTGACTGTGCAACAGAGAGACAGCTTGCCCTCGCTGCTGACCTTGTGATGGCCGAGGCTGTCGATCTCGCGACGGCGGAAGACTTCGCCAACGAAACTGACCAGCCGGTTGCGGGGCTTCCAGCTCTGGAGGGACCATCCTTCCAGGACGTGTACTTGGCACTCCCGGGCATATCGGATGCTCAGGAAGAGAAAGAAGACCTCGTGACTCTGAGCGAAGAGCCTGCTCGAGAGAACACGAAGCCCCCGAGTGAACTACCTACTCGAGAGGAAAGCGCAAAGCCCCCAAGCGAAACGTTTGCTCGGAAGGAAGGTGCAAAGCCCCTGAGCGAGCTCACTCGGGAAGAAGGTACAAAGCCCCCGAGCGAAACTTTTGCTCGGGAGGAAAATAAGAGGACCCCGAGCGAAACACATGCTCGGGAAGAAGATGAAATCCCCCAGCCAAAGTCCCATGCTGGAGATCTCGTGGACCTTTGGGAGGAAGACGTCACCAAGTCCATCCAGGAGAATCTCCGCGACCGTCTCCGCTGGGTAAGCGTACCCCTTTTCTGAAACTTTCTTCTTTGGAAATGATCAAAAACTTAAGACCTTCTTGCTCGCAGATGCTCCAAGCGACCATGGTGGATTTCAAGTCAGCAACCGTTCCCCCTGAGGTCGTGGCCAAGCTCACTGCCGAGCAAAATGCCAAGATAGCAGAGCTCGAGTAAGAGTTGACCGACCTTAAAGCTTGGGACCGGGAGATTCAGATAAAGCATCGCCAAGCTGAAGAAAATGCCACAAGGAACAGAGAGCGGATGTGCGAGCTCGAGCTAAAGCTAGAGCAAGAACAACAACGCTCTCGAGCCTTAAAGACGAAGGTAGATGAGCTGAGCCAATCTACTCGAGAGGCCACCGAACTCACCAACCAAGACAAGGAGGAGATGAAGCGACTCCGCCAAGAGGCTCGCGAAGGACGCGAAGCTCGATGGTGAGTCCTCAACCTTGATGCTGAGCTTGACGAGGCGAAGGAGAAACTTTCGGCGCTCAGAGAAGCAAAGCTTGGGAAATAGCTCCTTGTCTAGGACTTTTGACTTTATGTAATTTTGTTGATGAAAAAATAACTTTTTCCTTGCGACTCACCTTTTGCCTTGTATCTTTGGCGATTTGCCCTTCAATGAGTGCCTGCACAAAACAGACGAAACAAAGCGAGCAAACGAAAAGGATACGAACAAAAGTAGAACGAAACACGAGCGCGCGTTTTCAGAAAAACACGGTAGTTCATCCCTACTAAGCCCCCGCTGTGAATGAAGGTCATGCACCTAAGTTGCAAGCACGAGCTCTTTCACAGGAGAGTTAGAAAACTGCGCGCTTTTCCCTCAACGACCTAACCGCCAATTCTCCGAGTTGCGAGCATGGAGTAGGTCGGGAGAAAGAAACGTGCACGGTTTGACTTCCTGAATGTCTTGAACCCATGCCCCTAAGTTGCGAGCATAGTTTTGATGAGGAAGAATGTGTGGTTGCCCGACAAAGCACATGACGATCAAACACGCACAAATCGAGCTAAGACTCTGGACCATCCGAGAGGGTGTCTGTATGCGATTGTGAACTTACAGTGAAGGACTACTGCAGACAATAATCGGCTTATGAAGACTGCGACCTCTAGCGGTGAGCTTAGCGATTCGGCGCTGGTCGTGGCACTTTGTGTGTTCTTGCGCACGCTAGCCGAACCTTAGAATAAGCCTGTCGGTGTATTTCAACTAACAGGCCCAAGTCTATAGACCGGGTTTGGTTCGGTAGGGGGGTGTCTTTGGTAGCCGGCGAACCCTAACAGATGGAAACCCCAGCACCTCTCACACTAACGAGCTCTAGAGTCTAAAATCCAGATGAACACACGATTTTACCCAGGTTCAGACCCCCATGAAGAAGTGTAATAGCTTTACTTCCTGCTTGATTTTGGATTCAGTATTTCGGGCTTGGTTACAGAGCTTGTTGGTGACCAGCTCTTCTCTTCTCTCTCCTCCCCTCCTTTATCGTATGCTCTCCAGTGCCCTTATATGCACGGGCTTACCCGAGTCAGATAGAGGAGGGATATCATCATGTTTATCTTACATGCATTTATTACACCTTTATGCGCTGTCCCGTTCCTTCGGCGCTAATTAATGCCAGCGCATGCCTTCGCTCGGTTCTTCCGGAATGTGACCTCTCTGTGATGTAGGTGAGAGGCGCCGAGGGACGGCTTGTAGCGTAATTCCTTGGGATCGACATGTATGGTACAAAGAGTTCGTCTCTCGACATCTGCATCGGCGGCGAAACTTCGTGATGAAGCCACCGCGATTCGCCTTTTTGCATGGCGAAGGAGCAAACAAGGTGTGCTTCGCCGCATGCCACGTGGTTGGGCGCCGGGCGAAAGCAGGCGTGGTCGCCACTGCCGCTTCAAGCGCCACGTGGACCGACACCGGCTGGCCGGGCGTGATCGCCAACCGCCCGCCAAAGCCGCCACGGCCGGACGTCGGGCGAAGCAGCAGGCGTGGTCGCCACTGCCGCCGCGCCACGTGGACCGACACGGCGGGCTAGGGCGTGCCGCCAACCGCCGCCAAAGCCGCCACGTGGGCCGGACGGCCAGCAGCGGCGGTCGCCACCGCCGCGCCCCGCCCACGTGGACCGACACCGACGGCCGGGCGTGCTCGCCAACCGCCGCCAAAGCCGCCACGCGTGGAGGTCGGGCGAGCAGGCGTGGTCGCCACCGCCGCCCGCTAGCGCCACGTGGATCGACACCGGCGGCCGGGCGTGCTTCGCCAACCGCCCGCCAAAGCCGCCACGGGCCGGACGCCGGGCGAGCGGCGTGGTCGCCACCGCCGCCCGCGCGCCACGTGGACCGACACCGCGGCCGGGCGTGCTTCGCCAACCGCCGCCAAAGCCGCCACGTGCCGGACGCCGGGCAGCAGGCGTGGTCGCCACTGCCGCTTCGCGCGCCACGTGGACCGACACCGGCGGCCGGGCGTGCTTCGCCAACCGCCGCCAAAGCCGCCACATGGGCGGACGCCGGGCGCAGTGGCGGGTCGCCACCTGCCGCTTCGCGCCACGTGGACCGACACCGACGGCCGGGCGTGTTTCGCCAACGCGCCGCCAAAGCCGCCACGTGGCTGGAGGTCGGCGCAGCAGGCGGTGGTCGCCACCGCCGCCGCGCGCCACGTGGATCGACACGGCGGCCGGGCGTGCTTCGCCAACCGCCGCCAAAGCCGCCACGCGGCCGGACGCCGCGCAGCAGGCGTGGTCGCCACCGCCGCCGCGCGCCACGTGGACCGACACCGGCGGCCGGGCGTGTTTCGCCAACCGCCGCCAAAGCCGCCACGTGGGCCGGACGCCGGGCGAAAGTGGCGTGGTCGCCACTGCCGCTTCGCGCCACGTGGACCGACACGGCGGCCGGGCGTGTTCACCCAACCGCCGCCAAAGCCGCCACGCGTGGACGCCGGGCGAAAGCAGGCGTGGTCGCCACCGCCGCTTCGCCGCCACGTGGATCGACACCGGCTGGCCGGGCGTAGCCGCCAACCGCCGCCAAAGCCGCCCACGGGCCGGACGCCGGGCGAAAGGCGGCGGTCGCCCTGCCGCCGCTTGCGCGCACGCGTGGATCGACGTTTCAGACGGGGTGTAAACACCCACCCGCTGTCAAATCGCCACGTAGGCCACGCACGCTTTTGTGCGGCGAAGAGGGTACCCCGGTGTATAAGTACGCCGACAGTAGCCCCCGGGCCCACCCAAGAACGCACATCAGAGCCTTTCAAAATCCTTACATTAAATGCCGGTGCATTCTTGGATGGGGCCACCACTCATCAGGATGCGACCGCCTCGATTCCTTCGCGGATGAAGCAGTCTGTAGTAGTGTTATTTCCTTGATGAAGTGTGGGTTCAAGTAACGGGTGTACCTCATGCTTCCACTTGCTTATTTCCTTGATGAAGTGTGGGTGCATGTAACGGGTGTACCTTCATGCTTGGAGACATTACTTGGGGTTCTGGGCACTTAGTTCTTTGATCGGAGTTACTCTTGATGTGGATATGTATACATACAGAAAAAAGGGGTTATCCGGCTCCTAGTTGGTATGATTGATAGAGGTCAACTTCCACTTGCGAAATATATATGTGATGATTAATTTGATAACAATATTTGCGATAGATTATAATATTTATTTGTGAACGATCAAGGTACTTTCTAAGTTTGTTTTTATGTGTAACAGGATGTAAGATAGACGTACAGTGCAGATCGAGGAAAATCCGCGTAGGTGGCGCGTAGCCCAAGAGCAGCACATGCGAAGGTCGCAGAGGTGCAAGCGTGGTACACGAGGTCATAGGTGCAGGAGGTGCATCACACGAAGGACGCAGGTGCAGCGAGACGGGACACGTAGAGGTCTACGCAGATGAACGACACAGTGTAACGGCCTGCCGGTCGTGCAAGCTATGTTATGTGAGAGCGGAAGGTGAGCCGTAGGTATGCATGTGTGAGTTTTGAATCGTGTGTGCATGTATTGATCCATATATTATTGAACCTGGTGTGTTTGCATTGAAGTAGTATAGAAGAGGAGTTACGGCAGAACGTCACGGAATTGCAGAAAAAGAAAAGAACGGAAGACTCCCTACGGAGACGGCGGCACCGAAGCGGCTTCCATGCGTGGCGCGGAACTTTGGCACTCGTGGCGCTACAGTGAATCGCCGACCGTGCGCTACAGTGCAGAGCAAGGAAAAGTCCCAGTGAACAGTGCACAGAGAGAGGAAAAAAGAGAAGAAATAGAAGGGAAAAGGAGAAAAAGTATAAGGAAAAATTGAGAAAAGTTTGGAGATTATTTTGGGTTGTGCTTTCTTGAAAAGGGATCTATATGCGTGTTCTTTTATGAAAATTAGTGAGTATAGATTCCAATCTATTAATTTATATTTACGTACAATTGCTCTCTAGTATACATGTTTAATCTAGTTTCTCTTCCATAGTATTAGATTAATTATCCTAGATTGATTTGTTCAGTTTAGTCATTATTTTGTTAATTTCTAGAATTAATAAAAGTATATAAAAAATTAGTTTTATGTGTTAGTTTGCACCAATTCACCCCTCTCTTGGTGCACCTCGATCCTGCAATTGGTATCAGAGTAGGTTTACTTTAGATTTAATTTAACAATTAAAAAGCATGGTGCATGTTGCTTCTTTTTCTTTGTCTAAACCTCCTGTCTTTAGTGGTGATGATTACCCTTATTAGAAAGTTCACATGGAGTCATTTTAAAGTCCCAAGGGTATGGATTGTGGGAAATTGTAGTTGCAAAATATGTAAAACCTAAAAACATTATTACTAAAGAAGAAAAAGAGCTTTACACTTTGAACCAAAAAGGTATGAGTTATTTTTATGGTGCATTGTCTAGAGATGAGTTTAATATAATTTCTACTTTGACAACTGCTCATGAAATTTGACATTCTTTAGAGATTATTCATAAAGGTACTAATGAAGTTAAAAATGCTAAAATTGAATTGTACACACGTGAGTATGAGTTATTCAAGATGAACCCTGGGGAGACAATTAAGGATTTTGGTACTCGCTTTAATGAAATTGTTAATAAACTTTCTGCCCTAGGTAAAGTACTCTCACAAGAAGATCAATATAGAAAATTGCTTAGGTCTTTATATCAAAAAATTGACATGTTCAAGTGACTGCAATAAATGAATATAAGGAATTGAGCTCTTTGAGACTAGATTCCTTAATTGGTTCATTGATGACATATGAGATAAGTATGAGTCAATTTAATAATGATCTTTCTAATGATACTTTCATTGCTTTAGCCACTGTTGAAAAAGGAAAGGATATTGATGATATGGATTTTGATGAGCTCTCACTATTGTCTAATAGAATAAACAAAGTTTTAAGAACAAAATTTTCTAAAAACAATGAAAAAGGCTTTCAAAAAGGGAGAAGTGATCTTAGTCATATACAATACTTTGAGTGTGATAAATTTGGTCATTTTAAAAGTGATTGTCCCAAGCTTACTAACAAGAAGTCTAGCTCTTTTCGCAAAAGCAACTTTTCAGGTTCGAGAGTGAAGAAGGCACTTCACAAAGCATTCTTGAACATGGCAGAGGAGTTAGAACTTTCAAGTGATATTGATGAGGATGATCCATTGGCTACTCTTGGCAAGGATGATGTTTACAGCTATGGAATGATGCTTCTTGAAATCATATCAGGGCGAAGGAATGCAGAGAAAATTAAGGAAGGGAAGTTCACTTACTTTCCTATCTTTGCTGCAGTCAAGGTAGAGATGTTATGTGCCTGTTGTTTTTATCAAACAACGGGAAACCCCACGATCATATATTAGCAATGAAGGAAGAGAACAGAGATACAAATTGCACGAGGAACCGCCAAGGAAAATTAAACTAGCCTAAGATTCCAAGCAAGGAACTCCTCACATGGATAACAAAAATTTAAAAGACCGAAACTAAACTCGAAAATACACCAGACTTCCAAGCAAGGAAACTAGCCGAATGGCCCTAAAATTTTGTCGTTCATTGCTTCCAAATGCCCCAAGCAGCAATCATGAAAGCGTCCATGAAGAAAGGAGGATGGTCAGTGAAAGGTTGGGACAATAACTTGGAGAAGATGTCGTCATGAAGGCCCCAAGAGATTTGCAAAGCGTTCCAACAAATTCTCATCAAACGACAATCAAAGAAAAGGTGGTCACGGATTCTTCAACCCCTCATTGCAGAGAACATGCTTATAATCACCATGAATAGAGCAATTCTTCCTACGAAGGAGATGCCTAGTGTTGAGGCGATCCCAAGAAAGCAACCAGAGAAGACCTTGAGTTTAGAGGTGCACTTGGCTTTCCAAATCCAAATAATCGGCCTCGAACTGGACTGATCAAAACCATCTTGTAAAAGGAGCTGGGTTTGAAGTCTGTAGAATTCCAAATATAGGACCAAACGTCAGAGCATTCACTTAAGGGCCCCTCGGACTGAATTTGAAGGTAGAGCTGTTGAAGTTAGTGGAAGGCAAGATCAGACATGGGTAAGTGGAAATTTACAGAGACAACAGGATTATGGAGAAAAGAAGCCACACTACAATTATCATTCTTGACGTAAGAGTAAAGATGGGAAAACTGATATCTGAGATGCATATTGTTCCACACATCATCCCAAAAGAGGGCAGAGTCTCCTTTGCCGACATTGCAATGAGCAATTCCCCGGAACTGATCAAGGAGGGAGAGGACATCCTTCCACCAAAACGATCCGCGCCTCACCGAGGCCTGAGGGAGAGATGAGAGATAGTAAGAAGACCAAACCAAGTGCACCCAGGGGATGTCTTTTCTGTTAAAGAACTTATGCAGAAACTTGAGTAACAAAGCCGAGTTATGAGTCCGCAGATTAATCACCCCCAGGCCCCCTTTAAGCTTAGGCTTGCAGACCTTATCCCACTTCACCAAGGACTTGCACCTCCCATTAACCTCATTCTTGCCCCAAAGACAGATCCTCCTAGTAGTGTCAATGCTGCGGATGACCGCAACCGGGAGTCTAAGAGAACACATAACAAATGTAGACATGGAGGAGATCACCGAGTTAACCAGCTGAAGTCTACCACCATAAGAGAGTAGGGAAGAGAAAGAGGACACTCTGCTCCTGATTTTGTTGACCATGGGTTCGAAATCTTTGATGCAAGGTCTAGAAGTCCCCCTATGGGAAGACCCAAATAGGTGAAAGGGAAAGACTGAACCTTACAACCAAAAAGCCCGGCCAGAGGTTCAAGCTCAGCGGCAGACAAATTGATGGGGAGCATACAAGATTTGGAAAAATTGATGTTGAGGCCCGTGGCAGCGGAGAAAGTCTGCAGGAGACCTTTTAAAATAAAGAGCTCTCTCTGATTAGCCTTAGCAAAAATGATGGTGTCGTCGGCATATTGAATGACCGGGAAATCGGAGTGAGTGCCAGAGAACAACGGCAGGGAGAGGATACCGGCTTGCTTGGCATTGTTGAGAATGTATTGGAGCAGATCAGCAGCAATAGCAAACAGAAGAGGGGAAATAGGATCACCTTGTCTTACCCCCCTCTTACAGCGAAAGGACCGCCCAGGAATCCCATTGAGAAGCACAGACGTGGACGCAAAACCAAGAATCTCAGCCATCCAAGAAAGCCATAAATCCGGGAAACCTAAGGCAGAGAGCCTGGCAAGAATCGCAGAATGCTCAATGGTGTCAAAAGCCTTAGCGAAGTCAATCTTGATGAGCACAATTTTCCTTTTAGAGCACTGGCAGAGGTAAAGATACTCAAACGTCCAAGCAAGGCAATCATGAATAGATCTGCCCTTAATGAAGCCATACTGGTTCTTATGCACAATAGAGGTAATAACGCTATTCAATTTGTTGGCTAAGAGCTTAGTAACCAGCTTGACACTCAGATTA
This sequence comes from Guadua angustifolia, assembly GCA_036346375.1. Classification (NCBI taxonomy): domain Eukaryota; kingdom Viridiplantae; phylum Streptophyta; class Magnoliopsida; order Poales; family Poaceae; genus Guadua; species Guadua angustifolia. The sequence continues at coordinate 27,736,501 of CM070522.1, read as the reverse complement.
AGTAAGGAGATGGATCTGAAATCGTTCGGATTCTGAGGGTTGCCAATCTTAGGGACAAGGACAATGAAGGACTGGTTAATAGGGGCAAGGGAAACGGAACCATCATGGAAGCTGGCGCAAAGGCTATAGAAAATATCTTTAATAATAGGCCAACACATCTTGAAGAACTTGCCATTGAAACCGTTAGGGCCCGGGGCACTGTCAGAATGGAATTGATCCACCACATTGTCAATCTCATCAGCGGAGAAGTCAGAAACCAAATCATTCAAGCCGACTCGGGTCGGGATGATATTGTGGAGACTAAGATGCATCGGCGGATTGTCCGAGACCCCCATTCTAGCCGAGAAAACCGAAAAGAGCAAATCAGCCTTAGCGCTATGATTATAAAGGATGTCCCCGGTGTCAGTGGTCAAAGAAGAGATCAGGTTTTGACGGAATCTCTCAGTAGCTTTGCTGTGGAAGAACCTAGTGTTTTCATCACCTAGACAAAACCAGCGAATAGTGCAGCGATTCCTCCAGTAAGAATTCTGATAAGTGAGAAGCTTGATTAAGTGAGAATTGAGGACCTTCCTGAAATTCCTTTCATGGGAAAACAGAATCCTGTGTTGCTTGATACAGTCAAGAACAGCTATGCAGTGCGAACTATGGGAGATTTGGTCTTCAATGATAGAGATGTTCTTATTCCAACTGGATAGAGAGGACCGAAGCCGAGAAAATTGAGCTTGAATAATATCAACAGCCGAGAGATGGTCCTGACTTTGATTGGACCAACTGTGCTCCACAACCTGAAGGAAATCCAGCCTGTGACACCAGGAATTTTCAATTCTGAAAAGCTTACTTTTCGGAATGCAGGTTTGGATTTGAGCCACACAGGGGATGTGATCGGACATAGTTCTGGACAGGGGAAGCCAAAGAGTAGCGGGAAAAGAAACCGACCAGTGGGTGGAGGTGAAGCACCAGTCTAAACGTTCCAGCAAAGGCTCATCTTGCATGTTGCTCCAGGTAAACTTGAATGTTATGTGCCTGTTGGACAGTAGGTTGGAGGCCAGTGCTGATGTAGAGCAGCTGAACAGAGCTTGCAGAATCGCATGCTGGTGCATTCAAGATGCCGAGGATCACAGGCCAATGATGGGGCAAGTTGTTCACATGCTAGAGGGTGTTATGGACGTTGAAGTCCCTCCTATTCCAAGGTCACTTCAGAACTTTGTGGGCATGGAGGATAGCTGTACTCACTCTATAGATTTAGATAGTTTCTAAAGTCTCTTGTTAGTTGGAACTTTTATTGGATTGGGCCTGGTTGTAAGGTACTTGGAGTTCACGTATGTTTGTATTTTGTAGACTTCAGTGAAAGACACACTTGATCTACCTGTCCATTCGTTTGAAGAACTGCAGATTTGTGGTATTAAACAATGTATGCGAGGCCTTTGATTCGCAGTTATGTGTTGCACTCTCTGTCTAGTGTATACATTACTTGTTGATACTTGATAGTGGTATGTTCCTTTCTTTTGAATTTTCAGTAAATTGCAGCATAGCCAACATCGTAAATATGAACAATATAAATAGCAGTGCAATGATGCTGGGTAGCTCTGCATCTGGTCAGAATGTAAAACACTTGTTCTAAGACATGGCAGTATATGTAACTTTTTTACTTGAACTTCAATATGAAAGTGAAGTTCATCAGCAATTTATTCATTTTCTGACACATAATTTACCTATGAATGGCGTATCTGGTCCTTCCAGTAAAGAAGCAGATGCAAGTGAATCACCAGTAGATTTGTCTCGCAAGCGTGGTGTGCGTTGGGTGTGTGTGTCGGCTTTGTACTCTCTCTTAAAACTACATCACAACCATTTCGCAGTGTTAGGTCTGTTTCTTTTTCGTTTGTAAAAAGTTTTTTTTCTTTTGCTTCTGTTCATCTCACTCTAACAATCTTTCTTGAGCTCACAGCGCAACCATAGTAAGGCCCAACTAGACTGCAAGCCCCAAGCAACCTAACCTCCCTTGGCGTCTCAGAGCACACAGCCCCCGCCCATCTCTCGTCCAGAAACAGCAGCGGCAAGATAGGCCGCCCTTCTCGGCCAGCCGTCGCACGGCACAGCGGGCTACCGATGCCGTCGTCTCGTCTGTAGCATTTACCGGTGGTGTTCGGGTGTCCAAGGCTCCAAGCCAAGTCGGGCAGGCCGGACGAAGCCGAGGTGTTCGACGAAATGGCTCAACACGGCAGCGCGTTCCGGCCCCCCTCTCCTCTCAAACAAAGAACCAGGTAACGCCGGTTACATCCATCTGTTGACGAACAGTTCTTTGATCTGTGACACCCAACATACTCATTCAATCATTCACCCATTGTCAAAACGTGTAGATCTTTTGTCCACACCATAATAATTTTAATTTAGAAGTCCCCATCCAGCGCGCAGCCGAAATAACCTGTTGAAAAGCTACTCGGATGCTAACCATTTTTGACCCGGCAAGCAAAGCCAATTGGTTCACGTTCTCTTCATCGTTACGAGCGGCGGGGCATCCTCATTAGCAAGCAAGAGCAACCCCACTGATTTGCAATAACTAATCCTAATTATAAACTTGTACATGTAACCTTCCAATCAGCTTAACAAAATTGCTGCTGTATGTTACAAAGTTAATTGTTCGTTGTGTACTGTTCCTTTCCAGATTGGATGCCAATGATTTGCAATAACTAATCATCACGGGTCGAAGGTTACACTCGAGACTTAGCAGCGCTATTCGCTCCTTGCTTTGCTTTTCTCCCATGTGCAAACTGATAAGCCTGCTAAATTGTTACATCATTTGTCATCAATCTGTAAACGGGATTGCTACAGTTCGAACGTCTGATTTTTTCTGACGCACTGCAACATTTTTTTTTACGTGTGTAACATTTTTTGCCAACGCGTGCAACATTTTTCTTCGACAAACAGTGAATTGCGGCACAGTAAACGGATGTTGCAAGCGTTGAAAAAAAATGTTGCACGCGTCGGAAAAAAATGTTTCAAATATTGAAAAAAAATATTGCAAGAGGCGTGTGTGTGTGTGTATATATATATATATATATATATATATATATATATATATATATATATATATGGCATATTTGGTGCAAACCATTTTTACCGTGAAAACCACCTATAAAAGTTTTAAAAAATTCTCAAAAAATTACCATATATAGAGGAGGTGAGCCTTTACAATCCTGCAAAATGTGATGATGCAACTCAATCGCATTTGAAAGATATGAAAAAGACAAATTCAGCCTAAATAGTAATTTTTTACTATTTAGCACTATTCATTTTGCTATTTGTTTTTTTATATCTTTCAAATGCGATTGAGTTTCATTTTTAAATTTTGCTGGATTGTAGAAGCTCACCTCTCCTGCATATGATAATTTTTTGAGAATTTTTCAAAATTTTTATGGGTGATTTTCAGGGACTTTTTAACGATAAGGATGGTTTGCACCACATATGCAGCCACACACACACATATATATATATATGCTAGATCAATGCCTGTGCGTTGCTACGAAAAATAAAATTGGTAACCAAACATAAAGGTCAAGCAATAAAAGAAAATTGTGCCACAAGATCAAACATCTATTTCTCGCGAGTACAAAAGTTTTTATGATTTCTTCTCCGGTATGAATTAAAGCCAAATATATTATACGTAGCAATATATATTACCAATCTAAAAAATCAATCAATCATTTTTATCTCTTTTTGCAATTTATATTACCAACTCGCGTTCCTCTTCCTCACGCTATGCCCGCAGCGCGCGCTCCTCAGTACCATCGACCTCGTCTTTCTCGTCACCTCGCTCGTCCTCGTCATCCACTGCCTTAGGAGCGACACGGGCTTTCGAGCACAAAGCGCGCCGCCGGCCACCGCCATTTCGACCATCGCCGCCACGCGATCGCGCCGGGCGCCCACCGTCTTCGCCATGGCGCCCGCCGCCCTCCTCGTGACTTCGCGTTCTTCTCTCGCCGAGCACGCCATAGCGCGTTGTGGAGTCCGCTTTCCTCACCGCCCACTTCGTCCCGCACGCCATGGTCGTGTGGTCAGTCGCCTTGAAGAAAAGGGCCGCCGCCGCCACCCAGTCTTTGCACCTCCATGTCTTCTAGATCGCCACCGCCCTAGGCACCGCGCTGTTCTCCGCTTCGGCGGTGGTCTAGTGCGCTGACGGTTCGCTACTCTTCCTAGATGAACTTCTCATCTTTGCCGCTCTACTCGTCTCCATGCATCTGGCGTATCTAGCTATCACTGGCTTCACCGGCCATGACGCCGGAGCCTATGAAGGTGAACCAGAAAACACCAGCGCCGAGGCGCCCGCCATGCCGTGCGCTGCCACGTCGTTTCTCTCTCTCGTGACGTTCAGTTGGATCAACCCGTTTATCTCTAACGGGTATGCCAATGACTCTCTCACTGCCGACGACGTCCCACCGGTATCGCCGAGCAACCGCGCCGAAGTGTCGTACGCTTTGTTTACGTCCAACTAGCCGGCGCTGGGGTCACGGCACCGGGTAGGTGTCGACTGGGCCGCCCTTCGGCGCAAGAGCTACTATCGATCATGCGCTCGGCTGCCTCAAGGCCTGCTGGCTATGTGCGTTGGTCCGTCACTTATTGATCAGTTTGTTGAGTTCATTTGCCGCAGTGGCACGACATGGGAGATCTTGAATAAATTCTTTTGATTGATTCTGTGAAAACTGTATAACATATATAGAGTACAAAAGGAATGATTGGCCAACTATTAATTACCAGCAATATTCAGGGATTTTGCTATAATAATCACCATATTTAGAGAGATATAGTGGTCGTAAATCGAGAAAGAATAATTAGCTATAATGATGACTATTATTGGAGATATGGCGAATGAGGTTAGGAAGAACGAACCGCCGCTACCAATCGCAAATATATATATATATATATATATATATATATATATATATATATATATATATATATATATATATATATATATATGAAGCTTTTTCCATACTCTAGAGTATATATATTTACCTCTAATATACCACTTAAATAAACGCTTTATACTCCTTTATCACTTTTCGTATACTCTAATAATAATTCTAAGATACTCCAATACAACATGATTAAAAAATTCATCAGACCTTTTATTTTTTTGCTACATACCCTTTTCTATATATATAAGGAATATGCAAACAAATTATGCTATAAATAGTGGATTTTAATGAAATTTTTCATAGAATTCACTTTGGAGTATCTTATGATCAGTATTAGAGTGTACTCAAAAGGTTAAAGAGGTATAACAACATCATTTAAACGGTATATTAGAGATGGGAGTACATACACCTAGGAGTATTTCATATATATATATATATACACACACATGCGCGCGCTTTAGGGTTGACGGGGTACATAAGAGGAGTTACGGCAGAATGTCACAGAGTTGCAGAAAAAGAAAAGAACAGAAGACTCCCTACGGAGACGGCGGCACAGAAGCGTCGCGCGGCGCGGAACTTCGGCGCTACAGTGTCTCTCGTGCTACAGTGCAGACAAGGAAAAGTCCCGCGAACAGTGCACAGAGAGAGGAAAAAGAGAAGAAATAGAAGGGGAAAGGAGAAAAAGTATAAGGAACGACCGAGAAAAGTTTGGAGATTGTTTTGGGTTGTGCTTTCTTGGAAAGGGATCTATATACGTGTTTTTTTATGAAAATCAGTCAGTATAGATTTCAATATATTAATTTATGTTTACGTACAATTGCTCTCTAGATTTGTTCAGTTTAGTCATTATTTTGTTAATTTTGAGAATTAATAAAAATATAAAAAATAGTTTTAGGTGTTAGTTTGCGCCAATTCACCACCCTCTTGGTGCGCCTCGATTCTACAATTGGCATCGAGTGGGTTTGCTTTAAATTTAATTTAACAATTTAAAAGCATGGCGCATGTGCATCTTTTTCTTTGTCTAAACCTCCCCTCTTTTGTGGTGATGATTACCCTTATTGAAAAGTTCGTATGTAGTCATTTTTAAAGTCCCAAGGGTATGAATTGTGGGAAATTGTAGCTACAAAATATGTAAAACCTGAAAATATTATCACTAAAGAAGAACAAGAGCTTTACACTTTGAATCAAAAAGCTATGAGTTATTTTTATAGTGCATTGTCTAGAGATGAGTTTAATATAATTTCTACTTTAATAACTGCTCATGAAATTTGGCATTCTTTAGAGATTATTCATGAAGGTACTAATGAAGTTAAAAATGCTAAAATTGAATGTACACATGTGAGTATAAGTTATTCAAGATGAACCTTGGGGAGACAGTTAAAGATTTTGGTATTTGCTTTAATGAACTTGTTAATAAACTTTCTGCTCTAAGTAAAGTGCTCTTACAAGAAGATCAATGTAGAAAATTGCTTAGGTTTTTAGATAAAAAATTTTGCATGTTAAAGTGACTGCAATAAATAAGTCTAATGAATTGAGCTCTTTGAAACTAGATTCCTTAATTGGTTCATTGATGACATATGAGATGAGTATGAGTCAATTTAATAATAATTTTTCTAATGATACTTCCATTATTTTAGCCACTATTGAAAAAGGAAAGGATATTGATGATATGGATTTTGATGAGCTCTCACTTTTGTCTAATAGAATAAAGAAAGTTTTAAGAACAATTTTTTTAAAAAAAACAATGAAAAAGGCTTTCAAAAAGGGAGAAGTGATCTTAGTCATATACAATGCTTTGAGTGTGATAAATTTGGTCATTTTAAAAGTGCTAATAGAATAAACAAGGTTTTAAGAATAATTTTTTTAAAAAAAACAATGAAAAAGGCTTTCAAAAAGGGAGAAGTGATCTTAGTCAAAAAGGGAGAAGTGATCTTTGAGTGTGATAAATTTGGTCATTTTAAAAGTGATTGTTCCAAACTTACTAACAAAAAGTCTAGCTCTTTTCGCAAAAGCAAGTTTTCAGGTTCGAGAATGAAGAAGGCACTTCACAAAGCATTTTTGAACATGACAGAGGAGTTAGAACTTTCAAGTGATATTGATGAGGATGATCTATTGGCTACTCTTGGCAAGGATGATGATATTGCTGATCTATGTCTTGTGGGGAGGAGCATAGAAAATAACTATAATGATGAGAACATCGACAACGATAATGAGGTAACTAAGTTTGAAATTTTGAAAGCTTCTCATGCATAAGAAAGAATTAGCTTTCTCATGCATAAGAAAGAATTTCAAAAGCATTGATGAAGAAGTATAAAGCATTAAAATTGGAATATGATATACTTCTTTCTACCACTACTAACAAGGATGATAACTGTGACTTTTGTGTAGAATTGAAAAAAATTGATATTCCTTGTAAATCATTAGAAATTTTTAAAAATAAATTTTTTGATCTTGAAAATGCTTCTTGTGAGTCATGTGAATTTATAGAAGTGAGAATGTTTTGTTGAAATCTAGTTTTTCAACGACAATTGTCTGATCTTGCAAAAAGAAGTAGATTCCTTGAAAAATTCTTTAGTAAAAAATTGCTCTAATTTAGAGAATGATGTAAATAAGTTAGCAAAAGAATTTTCTTGTGAGAACCTTTCTGGAATTAGGAAAAAATTAATTGAACTTGAAAAGCGTCTTTATATATTTCTATGCAATAGATGTCCTGATCTTGCTAAAGAAAATAATTACATGAAAATGACTTTAGAAAAAAAAATAGTGAAAAAACTTAAATATGATCCTATGGAGATGGCGGCACAAAAGCGTATACACACGTAATTTAGGGTTGACTGAGTATATAAAAGGAGTTACGACAGAACGGCACGGAATTGCAGAAAAAAGAAAAAAAGACTCCTACGGAGACGGCGGCACCGAAGCATCTTTCAGGCGCGGCGCGGAACTTCGGTGCTAAGTCGCTACAGTGCATAGCAAGGAAAAGTCCCAGCGAACAGTGCACAGAGAGGAAAAAAAGAGAAGGAATAGAAGGGACAAAGGAAAAAAAGCATAAGGAAAAATTGAGAAAAGTTTGGAGATTATTTGGGGTTGTGCTTTCTTGAGAAGGGATCTATATGCGCATTCTTTTATGAAAATCAGTGAGTATATATTCCAATCTATTAATTCATGTTTACGTACAATTGCTCTTTAGTATGCATGTTTAATCTAGTTTCTCTTCCATAGTATTAAATTAATTATCCTAGATTGATTTGTTCAGTTTAGTTATTATTTTGTTAATTTCTAGAATTAATAAAAATATCAAAAAATTAATTTTATGTGTTAGTTTGTACCAATTCACCTACCTCTCTTGGTGCGCCTCGATCCTACAATAGTTGTCTCACTCTGTAGATTTAGATAGTTTCTAAAGTCTCTTGTCAGTTGGAACTTTTATTGGATAGGACTGGTTCTAAGGTACTCGGAGTTCATGCATTTTTTTTCTGAACTGAAGTGAAACGCACACTATGTTTGCCCTCCGGTCTCTTCAACTCATGCTCTGTTGGTCGACTTGGTTCTTTCATTTGCAGAGCTGCAGATTTGTGGTATTAAACAATGCATGGGCTTAGGCTTCTCAGTTACGTGTTGCGCTCGCTGTATACAGTGTTATATTCCTTAGATTATTGTGAATTTTGTTGTACTTGCAGCATGGCCAGCATCATAAGATACTGAACAATATGAACAGTAGAGCAGTGATCCTGAGTAGCTCTGCATCTCGACAGAATGTAAAGCACTTGTTCTAAGACTTGGCAGTATGTGTAACTTTTTTAGTTGAACTTCAATAGGAAAGTGAAGTTCATCTGCAACTGATCCATTTGCTAACACATGGTTACCTATGATTTCAGATTTGTATCTGGTCCTTCCTGTTATGAAGCAGATGCAAGTGCGGCATCAACACCAGTCAGGTCGCGGTGTTAGCTCTGATTTTTTTGGGGGGCTCTAAAAAATGTTTTCCCCCTCTTTTGCTTCTGTTTACAGCCTCGCAATATTTGTTGTGCTGAGAGCCCAACCATATTTAGACCCTACTAGGTGTCCGCGTCTCGGTGAGCACACGCCCCCGGCCATCTCTCGCCTAGAAACAGCAGCGGCAAGACGGGCCGTCCTTCTTGGCCAGCCGTCGCACGGCGCAGCGGCCGGCTGTCGACCTCGGCTTCTCGGTAGCCACCGAGTGTACCCCTCCACTCCTCGCCGGTCTTCAGAGAGGGAATCAAGCAGCAGTAGTAGCCAATCCGGCCCCGTCAGTCTGAGCTACTCCTAAGGTGGTGGCGACCACTTGGAGCGCATGGCCTCCCGAAGTGCAGCAGCATGTTTACACCGGATCATGGCAAGTGTACGTCGCCAAAATCGGTCCATCGCCCTCTCCATGCATACTTGATGCCGGATGCCCACACTCCAAATTCTGGAATTGCATACCAAGGCACTCTGCACAGAGAAACATCCCGATTTTTCATAATGCCAAGCAACGAAATCTCCCATTGGCTCTCCTGGAATCTTGATCTTCAGAATCTCCTCTACATCATGTGGTAGAAAGAAATTGCAGATGACATTTGCTTTCCAGGATCGACTCATGATCTATTTTGGTTGTAATGTTTGAACAGATCTAGGTGAAATATGGTAGAACCTAAAAGAATTATAAGATAATATAAATAAGAGAACATCTATGACATTTAATTTTCATTCGAAGGTTATAACCAATAAAGATTATGGCTGTACCAGACAAGAACGAAATATCATCGAAGTAGTACGAAATATCATTAAAGTAGTTAGTGGGAATTAATTACTTGTTTAATATATATAGATTCCTGTGGACCTGCTAGACCCAGTTATTTTGCTCGGAAGAGACTAGTGCGACTATCACCTACTCCTGTTGACTGTCGGATGGATTCCATGCATGGTAATCTTTACGGAAGTAGAACTTTGCATGTAGAACCGGAATTAGGGTGTGAGAGAGTTAAGAGTCCTAGCTTTTTTGAAAAGCTGATTTTTAGTTTTCTGAGCTCAAACATGGCTGTAGTTTTTTTTTTAAGTGACCGTTTTCTATAAAAACCGGAATTAAATGGCTCGACACCGGCTGCATCCCCACCGATGGCCATCGTAAATAGAGAGGTAACGCCGATTTCTTCGATTTGGCCACGAGTAATTTTTTGATTTGCATGCTATGATCTGATTTGTGCCACCGAATGAGTCAAAGTACAAAAGTCGTGTGCCCATTGGACAGGCAATGCTACAAAATACCCGTCCACTATATAGCCGATCATTCTTGACTTAAAAGCAACCCTCTTGCCTTGGCTCACACTCCCCTGTTCGGTCGGGACTTGGGAGGGACGGAGGACCCTCATTACTAAGCAAGCACACCCCAATTAGTTAACGAGAAATCCCTTCCGAGATGGAGAAGCCAAACAAGTGCAAGCCTTTGCTGTTGCCGCCCTTCACGGTAATACTTCTGTCATTCATCATCCTTGTTCATCCTGTGTGCAGATTCTCGCATGCAAATAATGCGACGGATACCCTCCTTCCAGGCCAATCCCTGAGTGGTAGCCAGATTTTGCTATCAAAAAATGGTGTATTTAAGTTGGGTTTCAATTGCCTACAGCCTCCATGTTATCAAGACTCTTCTCTTTGCATCTGGTTCACCAACTCATCTTGTCGTTCATCAGATTGGGAGTATGATACAGATACCATAAAATTTACTACTCATCAGTTTGGAAGCTTGATACAGATACCATAATTCTTAACCCTTGGTCTGCATCATTTAGCCTCTTTGAAGATGGCACCCTACGCCTACTCAACGATGATTCTCCTGTTTGGTCAACAAATTCTACAAGTAGTACCTCGTTTTCTGCCGTTGCAGTACTTCTTGACAACGGCAATCTTGTAATAAGAGACCAAACAAAAGCTTCTACGATGTTCTGGCAGAGTATCGATTATCCAACTGATACACTGCTCCCTGGGGGAAGCCTTGGATTTAACAAAATTACTGGCAAAAACATCACCCTTATGTCAGATGGTTGTACTCTGGAGTTAGACACAAGCAAAAGTCGAGGATTCATTATCCGCATGCCTGGTGCGACATTTGCTGGCATTTTTCCCAGCTGGATGGAAATTCACGAAGATGGGGATGATTTTATAACATTCACCGATGCACATATTTACTTACAGTTAAATTCATCTTGTTTCATCAATGTTCAGACGCTAGAGGAATGCAACTCTGTGTTGTGGTCTGCTCCAGAAAGTTATTGTGCCTTCGATTCATTTTGTGGCCCTGACAGCCTTTGTTCGATTACAAATTGCACATGCCCCATTGGATTTTATCAGCAAGGATACAGTCGTTGTTCCAGAGAGCATAATGTATCTCTGAATTGTCAAGAAGTGATGTTTCTTCAAATAGACGGCATCGATAGATTTCCTGATAACCCTTGGTCCTTGATGGTCAGAAGCATCAGAGAGTGTGAAGCTGCTTGTTCAAGTAACTGTTCCTGTACTGCCTACTCTTATAATTTAACATGCCTAATATGGTACGGAGAGCTGCAAAACACTGTAGTGCTTGACTCTGGTTCAAGATCAAATGGTGAACATATGTACATACGTGTTGGTGTCGCGAAACATAAAATAGCAAGTTTGTTAAAGAAAAATCAAATGACAGGTTCCAGGAATTATACTGTTATATTAGTACCATGTGTCCTATCCCTCATTGTTGGTTTGAGTATTTTGTGGAGATTCCGCAGGAAGTTACTTACAGTAAGATCAGCTCATGTCAATAGTGGCCTCATGGTATACTCGTATGGTCAAGTAAAAAATGCAACAAACTTTTTCTCTGAAAAACTCGGAGAAGGAGGGTTCGGCTGTGTTTTCAAGGGGACATTGTCAGGTTCCACCGCCCTGGCTGTGAAGAAATTAAAAGGTCATGTCCAAGCAGAGAAGCAATTCCGGGCAGAGGTGCAGACAATTGGGATGATTCAACATATCAATCTCGTTCGTCTGCTCGGGTTTTGTGCTGAAGGAAGGAAAAGGCTGCTGATTTATGAGTATATGCCAAATGGTTCTCTAAGTGCTCAACTGTTCACAGAGAGGTCAACAAAATTATGCTGGCAGCTACGGTACCGTATAGCACTTGGAATTGCGAGAGGCTTGGCTTATCTACACGAGGAATGCAAGGATTGCATTGTACACTGTGACATGAAGCCAGACAACGTACTTCTTGATGCAGAGTTCTGTCCTAAGATTGCAGACTTTGGTATGGCAAAGCTTCTTGGTCGAGATTTCAGCAGGGTACTGACAACAATGCGAGGGACCATTGGATATCTTGCGCCTGAGTGGATCTCAGGGCTACCGATCACACATAAGGCTGATGTTTACAGCTATGGAATGATGCTTCTTGAAATCATATCAGGGCGAAGGAATGCAGAGAAAATTAAGGAAGGGAAGTTCACTTACTTTCCTATCTTTGCTGCAGTCAAGGTAAATGAAGGAGATGTTATGTGCCTGTTGGACAGTAGGTTGGAGGCCAGTGCTGATGTAGAGCAGCTGAACAGAGCTTGCAGAATCGCATGCTGGTGCATTCAAGATGCTGAGGATCACAGGCCAATGATGGGGCAAGTTGTTCACATGCTAGAGGGTGTTATGGACGTTGAAGTTCCTCCTATTCCAAGGTCACTTCAGAACTTTGTGGGCATGGAGGATAGCTGTAGTCACTCTGTAGATTTAGATAGTTTCTAAAGTCTCTTGTTAGTTGTAACTTTTATTGGATTGGGCCTGGTTCTAAGATACTTGGAGTTCATGTATTTTTGTATTTTGTAGACTGCAGTGAAACACACTAGATCTACCTGTCCATTCGTTTGAAGAACTGCAGATTTGTGGTATTAAATAATGTATGCGAGGCCTTTGATTCGCAGTTATGTGTTGCACTTTCTGTATAGTGTATGCATTACTTGTTGACACTTGATAGTGGTAAGTTCCTTACTTTCTTGTGAATTATCAGTAATTTGCAGCAGGGCCAACATCGTAAGTATAAACAATATGAATAGTAGTGCGATGATGCTGGGTAGCTCTGCATCTCGACAGAATGTAAAACACTTGCTCTAAGACATGCCAGTATATGTAACTTTTTTACTTGAATTTCAATAGGAAAGTGAAATTCAACAGCAATTGATTCATTTGCTGACTTATAATTTACCTATGAATGGTGTATCTGGTCCTTCCAGTAAACAAGCAGATGCATGCGAATCACCAGTAGATTTGTCTCACGTGGGTGGTGTGCGTTGAGTGTATTTGTCCGCTTTGTACTCTCTTAAAAATACACCCCAACATTTCGTAGTGTCAGGTCTGTTTCTTTTTTGTTTCCAATTTTTTTTCTTTTGCTTCTGTTCGTAGTGCCAACTAGACTGCAAAGTCTGCAAGCCCCAAGCAACCTAACGTCCCTTGGCGTCTGAGAGCACACGGCCCCCGCCCATCTCTCGTCCAGAAACAGCAGCGGCAAGATGGGCCGCCCTTCTCGGCCAGCCGTCGCACGGCGCAGCGGGCCACCGATGCCGTCGTCTCGTCTATAGCATTTACCGGTGGTGTTCGGGTGTCCAAACCTTGCCCGCTCTTACCCCAAAGACACACTTTTCAGGATTAAGTTTTATTCGATGCATGTTGAGGTTACAAAAGGTTTCCTCAAGGTTGGATACATGACTTGAGGTGAGCTTACTTTTGACCATAATATCGTCCACCTAGACCTCCAGATTTCGACCTATTTGATCTGGGAAGGTCTTCTGCATCAGGCGCTGGAAGGTCGCTCCAGCGTTCTTAAGACTGAAAGACATGGTCATATAGCAAAACATGCCGAACAGGGTAATGAAGGCAGTCTTCTCTTCATCTTCAGGTAATATGCTGATCTGATGGTAACCCGAATAGGTGTCCAAAAAGCTCATCACTTGGGACTCCGCTATTGCATCGACCAGCTGGTCTATGCGCGGAAGCGGGAAGTTATCTTTGGGATAAGCGACACACATGTGCCACTTCCGCCTTTCTTTTTGACGATGACCGGATTCGCCAGCCATTCCGAATGCTCAACTTCCCGGATGAAGCCGGCCTTGAGGAGCATGTCGAGTTCGTCCCGGATGATTGCTTGTTTCTCTGGAGAAAAGTGCCTGAGCTTCTATCGCACAGGTTTCTTATCAGGCCGAACAGCTAGCATGTGCTCGATTACTTCCCTTGGGACTCCGGGCATATCGGATGGCTCCCAGGCGAACACGTCCGCATTCCTCCGAAGGAAAGTAATGAGCTCGAGTTCCTATTTGGGATCTAAGGAAGATCCCAAATGCACAACCTTGGCCGGATCCGTGCTGCTTAGCGGTACTGCCTTGGTTTCTCCTCCTAGCTGGAGGGCAACTTTTGGCTGAGAATTCTTCGGCTCTTGGTCAGGACCGCGCTGAGGCAATTGCCCGACCATGTCAAGTGACTTTTCATCACAATTCAGGGCCGCCTTTTGGTTCCCCTTATGGTAATCACACCATTTGGGCTGGGAACCTTCAAACATTGGTACGCATGATGCATAGCGGCCATGAACTTGGCAAGAGCCGGCCTGCCGAGGATGGCATTGTAGGCTGACTCGAAGTCGACCACTTCAAAGGTGATCATCTCCATTCAAAAGTTGCTCAGACTCTCGAATGTGACGGGCAAGACGATCTAGCCAAGAGGCTTGACCGAGGTGCTCGGAACGATCCCGAAGAATGGGACCGCTATGCTTTTGATCTTGGACCGAGGAACTTGCATCTCGTCTAGAACCTTGGCGGATATGAGATCCAAGGAACTCCCGCTATTAATGAGGACTCACCCCACCGTAGTATTGCTGATGGTCGGATTCACGACCAAGGGGAGCTTTTGAGGCTTGGTCATTCCAAGAGGACAATCATCCTTGGATAATGTAATGGGTAACTCAGACCACCTGAGCTGCTGCCTCCTTCAGATCCCTGCGGGATTTATAGACCGAGGAGCCCCCGAATAAAACCGCGATATGATTGTGGGGCTCCTGGTACTCCATGTCTTCATCGTCTTCATCTGCGGGCCCCTTGCCCTTACTCTTGTACTCTCTCCCTTCTCTGGGAGTGTGGGCATAAGACCTTTGCCATTGTAGAACTTCTCTAGGCAGAATACCCAAGTTTGAAAATTGCGAAGGTCGTACCCGTATGCTTGATGAAGTGGACAAAAGTGATCGTTTGACGGAATACCTTGAACACTGCGATCTTAGACGTCGTGAACTTGGTCATTGCGACTTTGGTCATTGCGCCGCTGAGGTGGCCGGCCCCTTCCTCTCCCGCGTTGCTGTAATGGTAGAGCCTGTGGTAGATGATGCTCGATGGCCGCCACCATACTCGGTGTAGACGGCCTCTTCTTCTTCTTAATCTTTTCTCCATGGAGCCTGGATTCTTCTTGCTCATGGAGCCTTCTAAGCCCGGTTGAGGCGGCAGCTTACCTTCGTCCAGCATCTTCTTCCACTGGACTGCCTCGTCGGTATTTGTATATCGGTCGGCCATATGGAACAACTCGTTGGCCATCAGGTCTGGATGAATCTCTAGATCTTGCGTGAAGCGGATATCCCGAACTCCAAACTTGAAAGCACGGACGACCGCTTCATCTGAAATGCTCGGAATGGAATTCTTTACCTTGATGAACCTTTGGACGAAATGCCTTAAGGACTCTCCCTCGGTCTGGATCAGGCACTCGAGGTCACGCTCCTTGCTCGGGTGAATATAGTAGCTCTGAAAGTTTGCCCGGAGCACCTCACTGAGTTGCCTCTAAGAGCAGATCAACCCCTCTTTTTGGTTGAAAAGCCACATCCTAGCGGCTCCATCCAAGACCGTGGGGAGGTAGTTGGCCATAACTCCCTCATCCCCTCCAGCTGGCAGAATTGCAGTGGAGTAAATCGAGAGGAACTCATCTAGATTTTGAGTCCCGTTGAATCTTTCGATATGGCTAGGCTTGAATTTGCTCAGCCATGAGACGTCACGGTGGGATGCCGAGAAAGCTCGGCAACTGAAGGCGGGGCTGTCGTGATGATCCCTCCGAGCATGGTGACCGTGATGGTCACTGCCGCGATGACTCCCCACACAAGGACCAAGGCGAGAGAATACCTCTCCATATCGGCACGGTGGAGACCGCTCCGAGGTCGAGTACTCGGTATGCCCGTGACTGGATCAAGCATACCTTTGACCCCGCGAGGTTGTCCGGGAACCGCTCTGAATGTTCTCGCGGTACCGATCATGCTTCCTGCGGCCTTCCCGAGCAGGGCTTCGGGAGTCGGCGTGTCGGGAGTGAATAGGAGAATGATGTCTACTGTCCCAGGAAATGCTCCATGCTTTCTTGTTGCAAGGGGACCCTAAAAGCTTCATGTCGGCGGTGAGCTTCTCCAGATTTTCGGCTACGACCGTGCCCATTACCTCCAGGTCCACCTGACCAGGAGAATTCCGAAGGTCGCGCACGACCGTTACCATAGCCCATCTATGTTATTGAACGAGGCTTACTTAAACATGAGTATTCTATATCCAAGGACAGGGATAGATATGTGCTTTACTTATATTTGTAAATTAAGCTACAAAATGAATCATGTTAATATTTATATTATATGCTTTATTTATAATCGCAAATTGAGTTGCAAAATTTTGAGGAAAGATGCTTTGTTTAAATCTAATTTCCTCATTTGCTGTTATGTAAATAGCATTATGCGGAACCAAAAGAATAATGAAATGTGGGATATATACATATATGATGCGTACACATTGTTCTTTTTGTTGCTTCATTCCTCTCTAGCTTATCTAAAACCGACGATGGTTTTCATTCAAGGAGGGGCATCCAAGAGTGTTGCCTTTCATCATGCCTTTACATGCTTGAAAGAAGTATTGGGCTATATGGATAATTATTAGGGGAATCCTCTGAATATCTTTCATGTATTTAAAATATATAAAGAGGTGGAGCTACTATTTTATTTAATTAAATGCAGAACCTATATAAGGATGTTTTGAGTTGAGGATGAGCTAAAAGGTGAGCTTGAGTCGAGGACGACTCAAATTCAAGAAGGGGAGGATGATGAGAACATAACTACTACGGATACGACCACACCTGGTTGGATCAACTCCAACACATTATCCATGGGCCAAGAAGAGAGAGAGAGAGATCAAATCCATCACGTTCTAGAATCCAATTCGGCCTCTGGATACAAGCATGAAGTAAAATGAACATAACTTTTGCATACGGCATTTGATTGGTGAGTTCTTGTACTTGATTAAAAGCTTGCATCGAGATCTTTCCAATGGATTTGATCCCACCTAAAAATTCCTTTGAAGCACTCCCCAATCACCAAAACAAGTTAGGTCAATTTTTCAGTCCGAATCAAATTTAGGCCTTGAGCCTTGTAAGAGTCCTATTCGGCTACTCCTTTGTGCTGGCCAAATTCCCCTTCTCTTTTACCTATGTATAGCTAGGGAGTCCCCCAAAATTACTTGGGTTTTTGTTTAGTAGCAATTTTGTTTAGTGAAACTATTTGGTATTCTCTTATTCGGTTAGATCAACAGCAATACCATGCTTTGGAACCCCACATAAATACTTTAATTATATTTGCAATGTTAGATTGCTTTTGCTTTGTTCTTGCTTATTCTTCGATTATTTGTAGGAATTGATCTTCGTGATCAGATCAATCGGGTTTTGGCACGGTTGATAACAATTCGGAGTTTGGTTCAGCGATTGTTTAGTGCGTTGGTCATGTTTCGGTTAGTAGCCTGGATCGTAAGAGTCATCTCCACTAATTGAGAGTTATCCATCTCACCGAAAGATCAGGCCTCTATTAGACTCATCAGTTTGGAACCTAGTCGATTCGTCTGATGGTGTAAAAATAATTGAATGCAAATGGGTCTATAAGAAGAAGATTGATATAGATGGAAATGTTCACATCTATAAAGCTAGACTTATTGCAAAGGGTTTTTGACAAGTTCAAGGAGTTGACTATGACTTGACTTTTCCACCGGTAGCGATGCTTAAATTTGTACAGATCATTCTAGCTATTGCTGCATATTTCGATTATGAAATATGGCAAATAGATGTCAAAACAGCTTTCCTTAATGGAAGCTGTCGGGGATTGGGTATCGGCGATATCCGACCATGATGTCCCTGCAGCCTCCGAGCATGCCCATGCTCGGGCCTCGGCCCCCACAAAGGGCCCGCGGACCACGGTTCGCTGCCAAGCTCGTCCCCGGGCATGTTTACCCGGGTGGCCGCGACCAGACGACCGGGTCAACTGAAGGAATCTCGAGCTTGGTCCAAAAGCTGGGCACGGCTCACGGAGGGCGGCATTAATCGTGAGGCAGCTCAAAGGTTCGCTTCGAATAGGATCTGACGCCATGGTCTCTCGTCCGCCATTCGCGCCCACTGTACCCACGTCGCATTGCGCCCGGCGGGAGGCGCGGGAATAGCCGTGCCCACGTCCGAACAGTAGAACGCCCCTGTAATAAATGCTTTGTCGCCTATAATCCCCTATAAATACCTCCTCGCGTGAAGGATTGGGGGTTCGGCTAACTCTCATATCCCATCTCTACTTGTACGCAGTGCTTGTAACCCCCTTTATGCATTAGTGCAATCACTGGACGTAGGGCTATTATCTCCCCCGTGAGAGGCCTGAATCAGGTAAAAAAAGAGACCCCTTGCTCATTGCGATTGTCCTGACCATCGCGATCCTTAGCTCGGTAGGACCTCGGACGCTATACCCCTCGCGGAAAAGGGGCCCTAAGTTGATCCCTCATTCAACAAGTAAGCTCGACGGGGGACCGGTTCCCGCATCGTCGACAGCTGGCACCGTCCGTGGGGATCGACTGAAGTCCTTTCGCGAGGATTCCCTGAGGATGCTGAACTCGCAAGACAACCAAGACCTCTACGTCCTCGACGACGTGGAGGACGACGACGTGTACTACGCCAGCGAATGTGTGGCTGGTGTGGCTGATCCGGAGGGCCACACCAAAACCGAGAGCCTTTCCCCGGTGGCTGCGGCGCGAGAGCGTTTCCACCGCTTGCAGCCCGATGCCCTCGCTGCCGATGAGGAATCTAGCGGCCTCCGCGACATCTCGAGCGGTCCCGACCGCCCCCGTCACGGCCAAAGGACCGCGACGCGGGATGGCACCACGATACCATTCTCACAGTCCTGGTGCTCCCGTAGCGTCAACATGGCGGGAAGGGAGGGGGATCAAGAGGAGCAGCAGTCTCCAGCGGTTTCTCCGCGCCACCAGCATGGCGCTGGCGAGAATCGCTCGGAGTTTTCCCCGGCCCGGGTCCTGGCGACCGACCATCACCACCCTAGCGGGGGCGGGAAAGCCGGGGCTGGAGACCGGGCACACGGAGATCCTAGCGACTACCACTCCCCGGAGCACGTGCGCAACCACCTCCCGAGGTCGCCCCCCGCCGCTCCCCAGAGCGCCGAGCGGCTGCGGGCCATGGCGACGGTCGTGCGCAATCTTCAGAACTTCTCCAACCAAGCAGACCAGGCGGCTATGGCAGCGGTCGTAGTTGAGAGCCTGGAAAAACTAGCCGCCAACCTAGGGTGTCCGATAGAGGTATCCGATTTATCTCGAGGTTTTGGAACAAAGCAATGAAAACCCGTTTGAATTTTAGCACAGCATATCGTCCCCAGATGGATGGTCAGATCGGAGGAGTGAATCAGATTCTGGAAGATATGTTGAGAGCTTGTGCGTTAGCTTACGTTATATCTCGGGATAATTGCTGCTATATGCCAAGTTCCGTTATAACAATAGCTATCAGGCTAGTTTATAAATATCCCCATTCAAAACCCTACATGGTCGTGTCTGTCATACCCCACGGACTGAAATGAGAAGAGTATTCAATATTTGAGTCTGAAATGCTCAGAGAGGCCGAAGAGCAAGTTGCCATGATTAGGGAAAGGCTGAAAACAGCGCGGTCAAGGCAGAAGAGTTATGCTGATAATCACCGTCGTGATTTAAGCTTTGAACCTAATGATTTCGTGTATCTTAGGGTTACTCCTCTTAAAGGTGTGAAAATGTTTCAAGTAAAGGGAAAGCTCGCAACTAGGTATGTTGGACCATTCAAAATTTTGAGCCGCCGAGGAGAGGTTGCATATCAGTTAGAGTTACCACAATCACTAGCAGGAGTCCATGATGTGTTTCATGTGTCTCAGCTTAAGAAATGTCTTAGAGTGCCAGCTGAACAAACGCCATTAGAAGCTATCGAACTGCAGGAGGATATGACTTATAAGGAACAGCCGATCAAAATTCTAGACGTAATGGAGCGCAGAACCAGAAATAAGTCTACTCGTTTCTGTAGAGTTCAATGGAGTAATCATTCGAAAAATGAAGCAACCTGGGAGCGTGAGGAAGATCTCGAGGCGTAATTCCTAACCTATTCTCTAGTTTACGAATCTCTGGTCGAGATTCTCATTAGGGGAGGTTTGTAACATCCCAAAATTTTAACATTTTAATTATTTAATATTATTTTATTGCAATTTATGATTTTTGGGAATTTTCTGAATTTATTTGGATTTTCTGAAAATTATTTGGATTATTATGAATTTAAATATATTACCTTTTGTTAAGAAATAATTATAAAAAGAAAATTTTAAAATCAAGTTTTATCAAAAATATTTTATTTAAATCTAGAATGTCTCAAAGTATTTTTGAGATTTTTCTTGGAATTTTTAGAGTATTTTTATTGCTTTAAATAAATCAAATGAATTTCTTGAATTATTTTAAATGGAAAATCCCGAGGAAAATCGCGTAAACAGTGTTGGGCCCGGCCCATCTACTGTGCGAACCGATCGTAAAATGGGAGGATTAATATGTACCGTTGGATCGAAATCCAGCGGCTGACATTAGTCCACGTCAATTATGGAACCCTAATCATTACGAGCCGCTAGATCTTCATCATACGGTCAGCAGCCGTGGATACCGATTCGGGTTTGATCCTCTATCGTGGCCTTTGGATGATGATCGCACGGCTGTGGCTTGTCGTCTCCAGCTCGAACTAGGAGTCCCGATTCTTCGCGCCGCCGCCGCTGTGTCCGAGGAAGACTTTCCATATTTCCGAGCCGGGCGCAGGGTATTTAAGGCCGGGAAACCTGTCTCGAGGGTCTCCACACCTTGCCGCGTAAAATCCCTGTTGCGACATCGTCGGAGAGACACCGAAGCTGCCGCGAACGCTCGTCGGAGTTCGCAAAGTCTCGCCAAGGAGTTGCGCCGAGTTTTCGTCAACTCCAGTGACTCTTCCGCCGAGTGAGTCATGGATTCGAGGTCGTCGAGTCGTGCCGCGTCTGCGCCACCGTTCGTTGGTCATCGGAGTGCGCCAAATCGCCGAGCTCGTGGTCATCTTCTCCAAGTCCGCCGCTCGCACCGCCGGTTTTCATTCGCCGACGGAGCTTCGTCACCGCCGGATCGTGACGGAAAGGCCGTGGATCAAGCCGCAACGCTTTCAACCGATAAGCGCCCCGATTAAAACGAGCCCGAGGATCTTAGATGGAGGGTCTAGATCGTGCACGACATTTATGTGCACAAAGGAAGTACACGGCACGCTTTAGCCATTGGATTGAGATCGAGGGTCACGGTTGGGCCACGCCGCCTAAGTGCACAAGAAACCCTTGGGTTAGTTTTGATCGTCGGATTTAGATCCAAAGGTGGATATTAAGCCACGTAGTAGATTTAATCGGAGCCGTTAGATTAGTATCCAAAGGCCCAGATATTGCCACGTGTCATCCGTACATCTCGGGGCGGGAAATTCATATTTTCTTTTATAAAAATAATTCAATTAATTCGGATTTTATGATTTTAAGGATTTTTCAGGATTTTAAAACTTCAAAGTGCTATAACTTTTGCATATGAACTCCAATTGAGGTGATTCAAATTCCTAAAAATTTGTAAAATTGAGATCTATCTAATGGTAGCCTTTATTTGAATTTTTGAGTTCATTTGTTCTTTGGTTTTGGTATTTATTGCTATTTCTTCTCGATTTGCGTAGACGTTGAGTTGAGCAAGGCTTCGGAGGAAGAATTAATTTCTCAAGAGCAATCTTCAGAGTAATATCAGGAGCTTAAGCAAGGCAAGTTGTGCTTTGATCATGTTGAACCCATGATAGGAAAAATTGCTATTTTGCTTTACTTTATTGCATGTTATTTTATGCGTATAAATGATTTCAACTTAAATTTGGGATTAGCTAAACATACCCATTGAATTATACCCTACCTTGATATTTGTATGCCATGCTTCATTGTCACCCTAGGTTGGTTACTACAGTTGGTTAATAATGAAATCAACATTGACGGTTAGACCGGAATAGAATTGCTTAGCCATGCTACGTCATCACATGTTCACGAATTATTGTTTAATAATCTTGATTAATGGAATATGGAACAATGATGAGAATTTGTGTGTCATGTGTGGTCACACGATGAGATTGAGTTGTTGTGGCGAGGAGGTCACGCAACGATGTTGATTTGTGTATAGCACGTGGTGCTTGGTAATCAACCTGGGTTTGGTAATCACTTTAGATTGAAGCAAGTGGCAAGGGAAAGTGTGCTGTGGTGGGCTCAATGGAGCAGAGGGTATGTGTAAGTCTTGCTTTAATCAATCCTAAGGACTTAACGCTATGAGCCTTTGACCGAGTCAATCTTGCAACCACATGTTCATATGGGGCAACTTAGTCGACTAATTTGCAAATGCTTAGCTTGAGTGCTATCGGTGGTGTGAGTCCGTGTACGGATGAAACTCACATGGCGCAAGAGGGAGGCCTCATGTGGTGGTGTAACCTTCGTTGTTGAAACCTCACGGTAGCATCGGTTAAAAGGATGCATTGTAAAGGCTTTGTTATAATCATTCGCCTGTGTGGTGCATGGTTGTATCATGTGGGTAAAGTGCATAACTTTTACAGAGTGTACAAACTATTCGGATAGCCGTGCTCACGGTATTGACCAATGCTCGGGAATTACAGTCAAGGGGTAGTTAATTAAAATGGACAACTGTTTGGGATGGCAGGATGCCATATGGATGATTAAAATAGACTTAGGATGGAAACTTGGTTTATTTAAGAATCACTAAATCTATTTACTGTTATTATTTGTTTTACTATCTTTTCAATCTATGTATTGTATATGTTTACAAATGCTGCTTAGTTGCAAAGTGAACCTCAGCCATACCTTTGGAATAAGCCTTGCATATAGTTATGATAGAATTGCATTCTGTGCACAACTTGTTGAGTACGTGTTGGTGTACTCACCCTTGCTTAAACAACCAACAAACAGTGGAGGAATCATCGCCAGTGTTGGAGAAGGACTTTCAGGTGGACACGAGTCACTAGGCCAAGCCTCGTCAGCTGCCTGTGGTGTGCTGATGGGACATCTACGTCTTTTTGCTACTTTCCACTGCATTTGTCTAAAGTATAGCCCATATGGCTGAATAATGTAAGCTCATACACTAGTTATATTAAATAAATGAAGTCTTATTAATTATTCTTATCGTTGTGTATGATGTGATGCTTACCGATGTTAAGCTGTGTACACTAGCGTTTGATCCTAGGACTAGTGCGGTAAAACACAGTGGGTTCGAATTGATCAATTCGGGTCCCGACAGAGGTGGTATCAGAGCATACTGACTGTAGGTCTTGGCCTCAGATAGTTGGTCGTCTCTATAGGTCCTTCAAAATTATTTTCTAAAATAAAAGACCCAACCTAGAAGAATAATGTGTTCTTGACTTATCTCATTCTTCTATCTCTGCCCTTACCAAAAATTCTTCGTTGTCCCATGCTGAAATTTCTTTTTCTTACTCTCGCTGAATTGAGTTAAAATCTTACCGAAGTTATCTTGAGAAGAAAATGATATACCACACTTTAGGAGATGTCATCAAGTGCCCGCTGCCACCATACCCACCATGAAGGAAAGAATCATCAAGCTCATGGAGGAGCGGATCAACGAAGTGTATTAAAAGCTAGAAGACTCAAAGGCCTCAAGTAGCCGCTGAGACTCATGTGGGAGTCGCGCTTCCTAAAGATAGGAGTGTCGCCTATGTAGATGGTAGTTTTGTGTGTTTAGGTTGAATTGGTTCTTCTTGATTGTCGAAAAAGATGTGTTGCGAGCTTTTAGGCTTATATGAGCAACCATACCAAGTTATTAATATTGATTGTTTAAAGTTATTGGGTTAAACCTATCTCCCCTATGTTAGGATTCTTGCTTCTTACCTATGCTAATTCTCTCCTCCCTAACCCCTTTTGAGGTAATCAAGCAGATGGTTCATATTAGCGATAGCAATAGAGCTAGTAGAAGTGAAAACCCACTCAAAAGAAACACCAAGAATGGATTAGTTTTTCAACCGTCACCACCGATAGATACGTAGAGCTTCAATGGGTTTTTGGCCGATCGACTCGCTTAATGCAGCAATGATGAAGCAAATACGAATATGACCAATCAAGCTAATGTCAAGAAAAGCGCCTCGAATGTTATTAGTGATCCCTGTACTAACTCAAGGTTATTAGAATTCATAAAGACTCGTCCACCAACGTTTTAAAGAAATTGTCGACGATCGGGATCGCCAACCGCAGAAAATGAGGTAGGGATCAGTGAGAAATGGGACCACAATTGCGCTTTTGCTCTAACAGAGGAATGAGGTCGAGGAGGTCTATGGTCGGAGCTAGGAGACAACGGATTTAAACCGAGGATTATATCGTTCGAGCCCCGAGAAGGTAATAGTTTACTCCGGCCACCTTAGGTGGTGATTCCTCGCTATTTGTGAATACAAGAGAAGATTACGCCAAGCTTGACGATACTAAGTCTAGGCTTGAACTCGAGTGTGTGTGTGTTGGGTTGTTCTGTTGTCGCTAAGTGCTTACAAAGCTCCAAATTTTATACACATTCTTCTTGCAACGGCCGGGAGTAATTTCGATCGTGGCCTTCATGCACATTGATAGCCGGTGGTAACCGCTCCGATCTCGCCGCATGCGTCGTGATTACTCCATGATCCCACGCTTCAGAATCGCCAAGTGATGACGGTCCGGATCCAAGGGAACGCTTATCGACCTTGGATCGACCCGAGCTCCGGCTTATGGGACCCCGAACTCGGAGTTACCACGCCTAGGTCGAGCGGCCTCGAAGTTTGGTCCGATGCACTCTTGGTCAAGTGGCTTTGAACGATCCATGTCTTAGATCGAGGCCTTCCGAGCTAGGGGGCGGTTGACTGCTTGTCGACCGCCAAGGGTTGCCCGCCCCGGCTACTAGCCCCGAGGCTCAAGGTCGTAAAGGGGTACCAAGGACGGCCTCGAGCTCACCCAACAAAGTCCGGCAGCAACCCTTGCAAGGTCTTGGAACCTTGTTCGAGGTCGAGCGGAGATCGCAGTGAACCTCAAAGTAGACATCCGGGCGACCTTTAATCTCCCCGGCGGTACGGATGCCAACAACCGGTGGACACCGCAGCGCTTCGAGTCCGCCGCCAGCCTTAATTGCGCCTCGCCTAATCATGCCAAGCGCGCTTTTGAGGCGCCAGAGGAGGTTTATATCCCAAAAGCGCCGTGGAAGACCCCGAGCTCTTGATCATCGCCTTGAAAATCTCGCGCTTTCCTCCCAAGCCTTCTCGCCCGAAAGCGCATCGCTTTTCCATCTCCACACGCCGCTTCGCCATGGCCAACCGGGGAAAAGCACCTTGTTTGGCCGCGAGGATGAAGGAGCTCGAGGCCCCGGGCTGTTGGATCGTGACCTGCGGCTGCCGCTGCCGGCGAGACCGAACCTCATCTCGAGATGACGAGATCGTCGCACCGAGCATCATTCCTCTTCGGTCGCGGACCCGGAGAGCGACTCGCCGACGCCCTCGATACCGCCAGATTGAATTGATCAACTTGGTACCCAATTCCGCCCTCACGCTAGCCATCTTCTCCCATCTATGCGAGGGGTTCCCGGGATTCTTCCCACCCCTCGCTTCTTCTTCGCCATTTCTCCTCTTCCGCCCGGAAGGACCCCGTGGTCGGGTGCCTCTACTTCCCAGGCAATGTCCGGCTCAAGTGGGCTTTGCCCAAGATCACCGGGTCGACTCTCTTGGTCCATGGTCGAGCGCCGGTTCTACCTCAAGAAGGGGGAGAACGGAGGTGCGACACGAGGGAGCCGCCACACGGAAGAAGGAGACCCCAGAGACCGAGGACCTCGACGCCGACGCAGGTTATCGCCGCCATCCACATTTGCGCCACGCTGCGGCCTCACCGGCCGGGCGATCGCGAATGACTTTCGTGGAACCGGTGTCTCCCCTACGGAGGAGGTTACACCGCTCTCCCAGATCAAGGGACGAACGATTCGACCATGAGAGTTCATCCGTAAGGTCTTCACTCAAGGTTTTTGCTTGAGTTCGTGACTTCTTCCTCCTCGATGGCTCTTGTTCGTGCAAATACCAAGGAGTCCTGGTCGCCAGATGCTAGAAATGTTCGGGAAACCGGGGCATGAGTATACTCTTGACGACCTGTCCTCAAGAACGCCTTATGATTTAAAGCCCGAGGTAAGCCTTCCCCACCTATAGCCTCATCCAACATTTGTGTATCTTTGTTCGACTCCATGCTTGATTGTAGGATCATCAAGAGTTGTGGGAGACAGACTTGAGATCGCCCCTTGCCCGACGAGAGCAAGGGCAAGAAGGGGAAGAAGAGACTCCCCTCAACCGGAGCTGACCACCGGGAGACGAAGAGGCCCCACATCGAATGGGGTGACCGCGCCATGGTAAAGACGATCATGGCCAAGTTCCCGAGCTCGTGCCCTTGGCTTCTCGGGGCCTAACAAAGTTTCTTTTCTTGGCAAGAAGAAGCGCAAGAACGCGCAGCACCATCGAGCCCCCGCCCGTCCCAGGTGATCAAGGTCGGTCATCCGCATGGCCATGGCAAGGTGCGGGCTCATCGCGAGCCAGCCTCCCTGCACTGTGAGGAAGGAAGCGGAGTGCCCCCCCGAGCTCGGGGCAACAGGACCTTCGCCACCATCAACGAGGCAGAGGCCACCGACCCAGGTAAGACCCTGGCTTTGCAACCTGCTCCATCCCCTTGTGTTTTTCTGTCTTAGTGCCTATCCTTGATTGCAGACCTCGAGCGCTCGAGACCCGAGCTTGCCCACTCTGACAATGCCTGTTGTTCAGGGCTAGTCCGAGTCCGAGGAGGAGGCAGACGCCTACATGCCGGGCCTCACGGCCTTCTTGGTCAAAGGCACACTCTTGCCGGGCCTCGAGCCGGGCCCAGTCGGGAGTTCGACCAAGGCCCCGATAGTCCTGGACGAGGTGGACCCCAACCCGCGATCACGAGGATTACAAAGACCGCGAGACGGGTGCCCTTGCGGTCGCCGATCCTCCCGAGATCGAGGGAGACATGGGTGTCCGGGCCCCTCAAGTCGCGGCGCCGCCGATCGTTGGAGGCCGTGTCACCGAAGTCCCTGAGGCCCCGCCGTCCAAGATCGTGCCCGATGGCGAGACCGCGGTTCCCCAGGCCACGGAGAGCGACCACGACAACGGGAGGCGCTCCGATGACCCGGCTGGCGAACTTCAAATTTCGGGAATACAATGTTCCACCCGTGGGTTGGGTCGATGTCGCCGCTTGTGGCAACTCCCGCCACCGAAGCTGGCCGAACCCGACCACGGAGGTCGGGCCCGGCCGCCGGCCGCCCATTCTCCGCCGGGGTCCGACCCGCACCGATGTGAAAGATCCCAGCCGCCGCCGCACGTCGTCAGAGGCCCCGACAAAGTGTGCGGTGCAGATTGAAGAGCCCAGTCACGGGACACGGGCGAAGGTTTTGAGATCAACACACTCGCCTTGACGAAATGAACGAGGAGTTCTCCAGCTGCCGACGGCACCGACTCCGTGAGGTAGGAGCTTCCTTATATGTCCTGTAATATGTTGTTGTGTGTTCTTGACAACTTCTTACCGATCACTTTCCTTGTTTTCAAGGCGATTGGCGTGCAGGACTCGGCTTCAAGGTCTCAACGAGCACACCGACGCGTTCGCCAGATCTTGAACGCCATGGAAGAGAGGGAGACCGAGCGCCAGTGCTCAAGGCGACCATCGAGGTCAACGCCAGAACTCGAGAGGATCAACCGGAGCTCAACGATTGCGTCGCCGCACGATGGTGGCGCTGAGGTGTCCTGATGCCGCCGAGCTCGAGAGGACCAGATCCTCCGAAAGCGCGAAAGCATGGGTTCAAGGCGCAAGAGCACGAGCGCGCTCGAGCGACCAAAGCGCTCGAGGCCCTTAATGCGGAGCGCGCCAAGGTCGAGCTGCTGGAGAAGGCCGCCGCGGAGCGAACTTCTTCAGACTTCGGCGCCGAGACCTCCGCCAGTGGTCGAGGCCCTCGAGAAGGCCGCTGAGGAACAAGCCGCCGCCGCGCCCAGCGCTCGCTGACGAGAGCGCCAAGGTCGTGGTACTCGAGGAAGCCGCCATGAGCAAACCACCGCCACGCCACGGCGCCGACGAGCGTGCTAAGGTCGAGGCGTTGGAGAGGGCTGTTGCCGAGTTATCGTCCTCAACCAAGGCGTCTCCCGAGCTAGAGGCCAAAGTCGCGGGGCTGGAGGAGAAGCTTGGGCGCGCCAGCAGGGCGGCGAAGACCGCCCTGGCCCAACTCAACGACGAGCGTCGCCGAGCCACGGACGCAACCAAGGAGGCCCTCCTGCAAAGAAACCAAGCCTCGACATCAAGGGCCGAGTCGCCGAGCTCGAAAGAAGAGAAGCTCGCGAGATGGAGGATCCAGAGCTCAAACATCCTCGATTCTCAGAAAACATTTGATGTTATCAATAGGTTTGGGTTACCTTTTTTGAAGTGTGCCTTTCTTGTTCGCGATCGAGATCCATAGGTCGCTTGTAGATATTACGCCTCGCCCAAATTGGGTCCAAGGTCGAGCAACGCCGACCTTGGACACAAGTCTAAGACGAGCAAATGACCATGACTGCGCAGAATCAAGATAGAGTGCTCATGAAAGAAACGCAACAAGTGAACTCGGTGAATAAATCACCAACTCCACGACCACACGACCATGCGCGCACTCAATAGCCAGAGCTGTGGGGCTTGTAGTTCAAACCCGGACGCAGGGGTGAGCTGATTGCGAAGAGTTTCGGCTTATGTTGAGCTCGACCACTGGGGGGTGAACATGAAGCTCGTGATACCCAGACTAAGGGGCGAATGCGAAGGTCGTGCTCGAAGAAGAACTACAGAGATGCCCATAATAAAGGAAAAAGACATGAATGGTAGAAATTAGAAAATATCCTTTATTGAAGTTTTAAAGGTATAGAGATTACACATAAAACTTGGCGGTTGATCTATATTCCACGAGCCAGAGAGCTCTCTCGCCATCGGTCATCGCTAGCCCAGAAGCCCTCGTGCGATCTGCTGAAACGACTCTATAGGGCCCTCCCATCCGGGATAACTTGTTGGTGTTGGACGATACCGAATCCGCCTCGTGGCTAAGTCCCCAACAAGGAGCTTCCTAGGTCGTGATCGACCGAGACGCATGTCCGCGAAGAGCTTGCGTGTACGCGCTGATCGTGAGCAAAGGCACGGCATCTTACTTCTTCCGCGAGGGCAAGGTCAAGAGACCGTTTGCTCGGGTCGACGTGGTCGACCACTGTCGACTCGGGCGGAGCCCAGCGCTACCTTCGGAGGCGGGACGGCTTCAAAGACCAAACACGAGCCGAAAGGTGTGGACCCCGTTGTTCTACCGATCGTGGGTAATAATAGACCATAAGACGGGAAGTTCGCCCACCTGTGTCTTGCCAGAAGCGTTTGAGCTCATCTCGCAACTCGCTTTTGACGCCTTTGACGATCGTGGTTCATATGCCGCCGCCTCCGTTGTTCGAGGATGAGCCACCGGTTAAGCACACTTTGGTGCCCATGCCTTCGCAAAATTCCCGAATAATTCATCGGTAAACCGAGTACCATTGTCGCGATAATTCTGCATGGGAACCCATACCGTTACCACGAACAAGCGAAAAAGCGAACGGCACTGAAAGCAAAGGATGGTTGAGATCGGTTCAGCCTCAACCCACTTGGTGAAGGTGTCGATACCACTTAACAGAATTTTTTCCCCGGCCGCTCGGGAAAGGGGCCGAGGATATCCAAAGCCCTGTGTCGAGAAAGGCCGCAAGCGGATGGTCCGGCAAGAGGCGAGGCCGGTGCGCTCAAGGCGGAAACCGACATGCTCGGCAGTTCGACAATATCCCGAGCATCCTGTAATGCCGCTTGCCAAGAATACCCCATACGGAAGGCCTTGCCGACCATCGCCCCAGCACGAAGAGTGCGCCCTACGAGACCTCGAGTGGATGTCGTTGAGTAGGTACTTACCTCCTCCGTGGAGATGCACTGTCGTCGATGCCGAGACATTCCGTCTCAGAGTTTGCCATCCACGAAGCTTGTACAAGCTTGCTCGACGCTTAATCCTCGCTTCATAGCGGGTCGGGCGAGTGTCGCCCTGCTAGGAAGCCGTATGGGCTCGCCCATGCGGGAATACCTTCCACCACAAGAAGCACAACCTCCCGGTCGGAGATAGACGGAGCCATCGCCGCCTCGAGGATGACGTCGGGGTATCTCTCGCTCGAAGAGCCGAGCTTGGAGAGAAAGTCGGCGCTAGAGTTGTCCTTCCTAGGGACATGCCCGAGCTCCAAGTTCGAACCACTTCCCATCTTATGGACCTCGGCAGAAACTTTGCCATCGTGATCCTCGAGCATTGATAGTCCTTGTTGTACCGTTGATGACGAGCCGAGTCTCCCTTCATGACCAACCGTCAGACGCCTAAGGACTTGCAGTGCTCGTAAGCCCGCCAAGAGAGCTTCAGATTCTCGCCACGTTATTGGTCGCAGAAACCCAAAACGAACCACATACCTCAATCGTCGCCGCGGTAAGGATAAGTATCCCACCCCCGAGCGCTTGAAGGACCTTGAGCCGTCAAGAACATGATCCAGGCTTTCTTCCTCGCCTCGAGCTCAGAGCGGCTGCGACGCTCGTTCGACCACGGTCGGCGAGCACTTGCGACTTGATAGCCGTTTCGCCACGACCTGATGTCAAACGCCGCCACTTCCATGGCCCATTTGGCTATCCGCCGCCGCTTTCGATTCCGCAGATGTCACCGAGCGAAAGTTGCTCGACGCACCACGAATGCGCCGAAGTAGTGTCGAAGCTTGCGCGAGGCCATGAGAAGAGCGCATGCTAGCCAGACTTGTGGGTAACGCCTTTGGGCCGTAAGACCTCCGACATAGTAAATCGGATGTCTTGCGCCCCATTCGCAACTAGGACAAAGATCGACAAATTGGGCGGTGGCTGCAAGGTAGAGCAAGAACCTCTCGCCAGTCGGAGTTGTAAGGAGGGGTGGGGATGACAGATATACCTTCACTCGCCGAAAGACCGCTGCAGCTCGAGTCCATTCAAAGCCCTGCTTTGCGCAGGTCTTAAAGAATGGGAGACCTCGTCACGAGCCTCTAAATGAATTGCCGAGGGCGCCATGCGACCGGTGAGGCTTTGCACTTGCTTGATCGAGGTCGGGGCTCCATCTTCTCGATGGTCTCGATCTTCTCCGGTTCGACCAACCCCGAGCCCCGATCATGTAGCCAAGGACCTTCCCCGATGCCGCCACCAACACACACTTCTCGGGTTGAACTTGATTTTGTACTGCTCAGTTTGCAAATGTTTCTTCAAGGTCACGGACGTGGTCGCCCCGGAGGGGCTTTTGACGATGATGTCATCTACGTAAACCTCGAGGTTTCGCCTAATCATGCGGCTCAAGGTCCCGGTCATCGACGCTGAATGTTGCCCCGATTGCGCAGACCAAATGACATGGTCGTAGCAATAAGTGCCGAACGGGTGACGGCGCGCCTTGTTTCGCTGCTGACCGCCACTTTGATCTCGTGGTAGCCCGAGTAAGCATCCAAGAAGCTTAGCATCTTGGCGTTGGCGGTGGAGTCGACGATCCGGGTCGATGCGCTGAAGGGGAAGTTGTCCTTGGGCAGCCGAAGTTCAACCCCGTATGATCGACGACATTCTCCACTTGCCACCCTTCTTCGCAGACGATGACCGGGTTGGCTACCACTCGAGTAGTCGATCTCGCGATGAAGCCGCCTTCGTGAGTTTATCAAGGTTTTCCTTGATGACCGCAACCTTCTCCGGGAGAAGCGACGAGCTTTTTGGCGCATGTGTCTAGAATCGGTTTCGACCAGAACTTGTGCTCGATCACCTCCTCGAACGCCAGCATATCTCGCAGCTCCTGCTTAATATACCTTTGTTGGCGCTGAAGGAAGGTGACGAGCTCGAGTTCCTATTTGGGACTCACTCGCCGAGATGTGGACACACCGTCGTGTCGCTTTCCTCGAGCGGCACGGTTTTGTTGCCTGGGCTGGCTGGATTGCCGCCTCGCCGGGCGTTCTTCTCCGCCACCTCGACCTCACGGGGCAGATGTCGCGAAGCTTAGGCCTTGGTCTGCAGCCATGTGCCGCTCGCAGTCGCCAGACGTAAGGATGCCTGCTGGGGCCTGGGAGCTTCATGCACCGATGACCGTGAAGATTGGCCGCCATAAACTTGATGAGGGCAGGTCTTCCGAGAATAGCGCTAGACGGAGGTCGCCTCAACCACCTCAAAGGTGATCAACTCGCGCGAAGTTGTCCGAGCGCCAGAAGGTGACGGGCAAGACCACGCCCCAAAGGAGTAGTCGAGCTCCCGTGAACGATTCCAAGAAGGATGGCGATGCTTTTGATCTTTGACCGGGAATCTACATCCGGCCAAGTGCTTCGCCGCAAAGAAATTAAGAGAATCGCCTCCGCCGACCATGACACGCCCGACCACCGTGTGTTGCTAATGGTCGGGTCACCACCAAGGCGGTCTTTAAGTCTCGCCATACCTTGTAAGGCATCCTCCGGAGAAAAGGTGATGGTGGCCCCGCCCACTTGCAATGCCGCCGATGGGCTTTCCTATCGCGAACTCGATAGATGGTCCGAGCAAAGCGATTTTGATCTCGCGGTTCGATCGGTAGGTCGCCGAGCCGCCGAAGATGACGCTAATCCGGCTCGCCTTCGTTGGAATTCCGTGTCGAGGTCGCCTGCGTTCGACCAGCATTCACCCTTTCGGCTGGTCGTCATCCTTCGAGCACGGGCATCTCACCACGCCCGCCATAGAAGGCTTCAAGCTTTCTTGCCAAGCCCTCGCAGACCGCAGTGTCGGTGGCCGCCTGCGGAAACAAATTCGCACTTCGTGTCAGCACTCGCCGCTTCTTCGCCCCCACGGCCGAGCATCGGTCCTCCGAGGTCCAGGCCGCCGGCCTTCTTTCTGGGGCTGGCCCCTACTGGTGAGATCGAGGCCGACCTTGACGAGGTCGGGTCTCGTCAAGCGCCGATCAAAGCGGCTTGAACCAAAGCAGCAACAGACGCGACGAAGGTCGTTGGAGTACGCCACGCAACCGTAGGCCGGGACGGGTGCACGCCGGGAGCGATCGTGGCCAACGAGATCTCCACTGCTGTACGACTCCGAGCTCGGGCTTTCTTTACGACCTGATCTTCGGCGAGATCGGTCATGGTGCCGAGCACGGGAGTCGCCTGGGAGGTATTGCAGCGGTCCTGCGGCGTGACGACGCTCGGGCGGAATGTCGGGAAAGTCCCGCGACCGCCGCTGGATTGGCGTGGAGCTCGTGGCTCACTCGCGCCCAACCCTACTCGGGTTAGTAGCCGCAGACAGCCGGCGCGGTGGCGCTGGGGTCCGCCCCGAGGGTGTTGCCGAGACGGCGCTTCACGCCTCGGCGATACCGACGGGCGCGCTCGCGACGACGTGATGAGTTGTCGCCGCTTCTCGTGGAAGGGGTTCTCGAAGCGGTGACTTTGTGCTACGGAGGAATGACCTCGCCAGCAGCCACGATCGAAGTTCTCGCCAAGGCCCGGCCGAAGAGCTCCGATTTTGCCCTATCGGGACAGCCATGATCCGGGCGATAGCGCGAAGGCGCTCCCCCGAGGGAGGGAGCCTCTCCTGGTCCTCCCGTCGGAGCGCGGTTATGGCCTGATTGATCGCGACATGGACCATCCGACGAGCATCCTCGGGGGTTTGTGGGTCGCGACCTTCACGCCGTCCTCACCGTAAGCGCCCGCCATAAAACGTCGGCCGCCGCGACGGTGGCGGGGAAGGCGAAAACAGGGATGCGGAGCTGGACTCCGCGCCCGATCCCACGCTTGAAGAGTGTCCGTCGATGGAGAACGCCATGCTCCTAAGACCTTGGAGTTTTTCCTGCGAATGAACAAAGCAATCGGGCCCCACGGTGGGCGCCACTGCCGACGATCGGATCGCCAACCGCAGTAAAATGAGGTAGGGTCAAGTGAGAAATGGGACCACAACCGCGCTTTTGCTCGAACAGAGGAATGAGGTCGAGGAGGTCTATGGTCGGAGCTAGGAGACAACGGATTTAAACCGAGGATTATACCGGTTCGAGCCCCCGAGAAGGTAATAGTTTACTCCGCCACCTTGCGGTGGTGATTCCTGCTATTTGTGAATACAAGAGAGGATTACAGCTCAAGCTTGACGATACTAAGTCTAGGCTTGAACTCGAGTGTGTGTGTTTGGGTTGTTCTGTTGTCGCTAAGTGTTTACAAAGCTCCAGTCTTATACACATTCTTCTTGCAACGTTCGGGAGTAATTCTCGGATCGTGGCCTTCATGCACATTGATAGCCGGTGGTAACCGCTCCGATCCCGCCGTGCGTGCCTGCATTACTCCATGATCCCACGTTTCCGTAACTGCCAAGTGATGACGTGTCCGGGATCCAAGGGAACGCTATCGACCTTGGATCGACCCGAGCTCCGGCTCGCGGGGACCCCGAACTCGGAGTTACCGCGCCCTAGGTCGAGCGGCCTCGAGTTTGGTCCGATGCACTCTTGGTCAAGTGGCTTCGAGCTGATCCAGGTCTTAGATCGAGGCCTTCCGAGCTAGGGGGCCGGTTGACCGTTTGCTGACCGGCCAAGGGTTGCCCGGCCCCCGACAGAAATGTCTCACCTTTAGAAGCAGAGGATTGGCTCGAGACTATGGAGAGAAATGCTACCCCTGCACCTTGTTCAAAATCTAGACATCGTTTATTGGAGTACTACCAACCAAACAAACTTGGAAGGTCTTGCGTGCATTCGTTGTGGAGAAATAGTACATACCGCTGACGAGCATGCGATCAATTGCCCCAGTCATGAAGGAAGCCATTCTCCTGGAGAATGTCCTATGAGTGACATCACATGTTACCTTGTGAAGGACAAGACCATTGCCCACCTCAGTGTCCCTTGGATCCGTTAGTTACTGCCTTGATCCAGCGTCAATGGAAGAATCTACGGACCTTAGTTTCTCAAGAATTATCAATAAGAGAGGGAAAGTTAGTGCCCAAGATACGTCGCTTGGAGAATTAAAAATGCACCCTCCTAAACCTGTCAACCCTAATTAGGAAACCAGTAAGTGGCTATCACCCACAGTAGGTCCCTTGTATGGTGAAGAAGATCATTTTACTAGGGAGGTGTTGCGAATCAGAAGTAATGAATCACAAGAAGAGCAAGATTAAGTGTTATAACTCACACGTAAAAGGCCATTATGCTAGTCAATGTCCACCGAGAGAACAAGTAATTCTTATAGCCATGGATATACCGAAGTTACCTCACCCAAGACATAACGCCAAGAGTGAGCGGTGACATTGCAAGAGAAATTTGTCTAGAAAATCAATTGAAGAAAAGGCGTCTAAGCAAGGACATTATCCCAGTCAACGAATACTCAAGAAAGAAAGTTCACCCTAGACTCTGCTATAATTGCCTCAAACCTAAACATTTTGCCAATAAATACCCTCAAAAATCGCGTTGGTTCAAGTCAATTCTAACTTCGTCCCCATCAAGGCCCTAGCGTCAATGCTAAATCAAGAAAGTCGGGAGTCATGAGCTTACTTAGTGCAATACCGTAACCCTATTTGTAAAGTAAAGAGATTAGTGATGAATTTCATGTAAAGGTTCCTTGTCGAAAGAAATGAAGCAGGAATGATTAATACATTGGTATACGGAGTATTGGAATAAAGAGCAATACAAAAAAAATGATGATGAGTTAGATGTCAATCTAAGAGTAATCTGGTGTTAAGGGTTTATCTGAAAATGATGCATGTGAAATAGTGGCTAGTTTAGTGGTACCCAGCCTGAGCTTGTTAACCAGAGGATTTGTCATCATTAGTAAGTGCTCAGTTGTGCTAAATTTGACCAGGATGTTGAGAGTTCAATGCCCATTGAGAGAGTAGAGTTCCAAGCAAATCATATTATGTTGGATATTTAGGTTATTCTTGAAATTAGTTAGATGCTCAAACATAAGGCTATTTTGGTAAAGAGTATATCAATTAAAAACCCTGAAAAGAAGAAGGGAAAATTCAAGTGATGATAGTTCGAGTTAGCCAACTGATGGATAACAGTGTGGAATTTGCCAATTAGAAGATGCGCCAAATGTCAGAAAATACTTTGATATATTTTCCAAGAATTTGCCTAGTATGCCGTAATATCAAAAGATCAAGTTCGTGAGCGAATTAGTGCCTGGTATAGCCCAATAGAGAAAAGGCCATGTCAATGTCTACCAAGGAATTAGTGGGAAATGGAAAAGCATAAGAAAAGTTACTAGGAAGAGTTTTGAGAAGACTTAGTGCGTCACCATGGGAGTTCTTGTTTATCAAAGAAGGAAAATGGAAGATCGGAGAATGCAATCAATCGTGCTCTAAATGAAGAAAAGATCAAAAATAAATATCCAATATTAGGATCGACAACGTGTTTGGACAATTGAGAAGAGAGTTGGAATTTCTCTAGGATAAAGCTTCGCTAGGCTATCGTCAATTGAGGAGTCATGTGAAGAATGTTTCTAGGATTGCGTTCTCTATGCGATATGGACAGTATAAGCTTTGGCTATATCTCCTGGATTGACCAATGCCCCGCATATCTAATGAACATGATAAGTAAGATGTTTATGGATTAATTGATAAATTCATGGTTGATGACAATCTAGTATACCCTAAGACAAGAGAAGATCATGCAGAACATGGTAGATTGATTTAGAAAGATTGCAAGAGTAGTAGTCACATGATAAGTTCAACTAGTGTGATTTTCGAAAGTGAAATGTCGAAATTCCTTAGTCATAAAAAGATTGCTAAAGGAGTTGTTGTTGAACCAAGAAAGGTAGAAGTTGTGTTATATTGGAAGCCACCCAAGTTCGTTACTTAGATTCGAAGTTCTAGGGATGGCAAGACGTTATCATTGGTTCATAGGAGGATTTTCAACGACAACTAAACCTCTTACGCGATTGTTAAAAAGAAAAAGTTGCATGGACGTCAGAGTGAGAAAGGAATTTTTAGAGGTTGAAGAAGCGGTTAGTATCAACACCTGTGTTAGTAATACCAGCCGTACAAAGCAGTTTCGATATATATGGTGATGCTTCTAGATTTGACCTGGGAGGTAAATCGACGCAAAATGGCTATGCAATGATGCAATTGAGACAGCATGAAGAGAATTACCCTACGTATGACTTGGATTTAGCTATCGTAGTTCATGATTCGGAAATATGGTATCACCATCTTATTGAAAATAGATATGAACCTTAAGAATCTAAATATATTTACTCAGTCAAACCCTAATATAGGACAAAGAAAATGACTGGAAATGATCAAAGATTATAGTGTCAGAATCCATGTGCACCTTGGTAAAGGCCAATGTGGTGGTCGACGTTTGAGTTATGAGGTCACGATGTAAATATGTTGATAATAAGCAGTTAACCAGGATTATGCAAAGAATTCGATAGGCTGAAATTGGAGGTCATCGACAAAGTTTCATAGTTGCCTCGGAAAGAAAACCAACATTAGAAGATTAGATCATAGAAGGTTTGAAGGGTGATGAAATATAAAATCAAGCCAAGGAAAGGAAAAGGTTTAGCCAAGAAGCAGAATTTTGAGTGATTAGGATACCATAAGGACTTAAGGCTGAACCAGTGGGCCGGATAAGAAGATCCTAAGCAGATGATACTTAAGGAAACCCATGATTCTAAGTATTCGATTCAGCCAGAAAATGTAATGAGATCTAAAGAAAAAGTATTGGTGGTCTAAAGGAAAAAAACGAAGATACGGTATATGATACTCGATGCGATGTGTGTCAGAGAATAAAGGCAATGCATTAGAAACTTAAGGATTCATTGCAATCATTGTAAATCCCTATAGGAGGCAAACCATTAAAAGGATCCTTAGTGCGAATTGACCATAAAATTGGAGGAATTGTCATTGATTGATTGACCAAAGTTGCTCGTTTCATACCACTAAGGACTACGTATTCAAGAGATCGTCTGGAAGATCTGTATGTGTCAAGGACTGAGTGACTCCATAAGGTGCTCAAGAAGGCTGTGTCCGATAGAGGTATCCGATTTATCTCGAGGTTTTGGAACAAAGCAATGAAAACCCATTTGAATTTTAGCACCGCATATCGTCCCCAGATGGATGGTCAGATCGGAGGAGTTAATCAGATTCTAGAAGATATGTTGAGAGCTTGTGCGTTAGCTTACGTTATATCTCGGGATAATTGCTGCTATATGCCGAGTTCTGTTATAACAATAGATATCAGGCTAGTTTATAAATATCCCCATTCAAAACCCTACATGGTCGTGTCTGTCATACCCCATGGACTGAAATGAGAAGAGTATTCAATATTTGAGTCTGAAATGCTCAGAGAGGCCGAAGAGCAAGTTGCCATGATTAGGGAAAGGCCAAAACAAATACGTCAAGGCGTATGGGTTATGCTGATAATCGCCGTCGTGATTTAAGCTTTGAACCTAATGATTTCGTGTATCTTAGGGTTACTCCTCTTAAAGGTGTGAAAAGGTTTCAAGTAAAGGGAAAGCTCGCACCTAGGTATGTTGGACCATTCAAAATTTTGAGCCGCCGAGGAGAGGTTGCATATCAGTTAGAGTTGCCACAGTCACTAGCAGGAGTCCATGATGTATTTCATGTGTCTCAGCTTAAGAAATGTCTTAGAGTGCCAAATTTAACAAACGCCATTAGAAGCTATCGAATCACAGGAGGATATGACTTATAAGGAACAAATGATCAAAATTCTAGACGTAATGGAGCGCAGAACCGTAAATAAGTCTACTCTTGTCAGAGAGTTCAATGGAGTAATCATTCAAAAATGAAGCAACTCGGGAGCGTGAGGAAGATCTCGAGGCGTAATTCCTAACCTATTCTCTAGTCGCCACCTAATCTCTGGGTCGAGATTCTCTATGGGGAGGTTTGTAACATCCCAAAATTTTGACATTTTAATTATTTAATATTATTTTATTGCAATTTATGATTTTTGGGAATTTTCTGAATTTATTTGGATTTTCTGAAAATTATTTGGATTATTATGAATTTAAATATATTACCTTTTGTTAAGAAATAATTATAAAAAGAAAATTTTAAAATAAAGTTTTATCAAAAATATTTTATTTAAATCTAGAATGTCTCAAAGTATTTTTGAGATTTTTCTTGGAATTTTTAGAGTATTTTTATTGCTTTAAATAAATCAAATGAATTTCTTGAATTATTTTAAATGGAAAATCCCGAGGAAAATCGCGTAAACAGTGTTGGGCCTGGCCCATCTACTGTGCGAACCGATCGTAAAACGGTAGGATTAATATGTACCGTCGGATCGAAATCCAGCGCTGACATTAGTCCACGTCAATTATGGAACCCTAATCATTACGAGCCGCTAGATCTTTATCACACGGTCAGCAGCCGTGGATACCGATTCGGGTTTGATCCTCTATCGTTTGATGATGATCGCACGGCTGTGGCTCGTCGTCTCCAGCTCGAACTAGGAGTCCCGATTCTTCGCGCCACCGCCACCGTGTCCGAGGAGGACTTTCCATATTTCCGAGCCGGGCGCAGGGTATTTAAGGCCGGGAAACCTGTCTCGAGGGTCTCCACACCTTGCCGCGTAAAATCCCTATTGTGACATCGTCGGAGAGACACCGAAGCTGCCGCGAACGTTCGTCGGAGTTCGCAAAGTCTCGCCAAGGAGTTGCGCCGAGTTTTCGTCAACTACGGTGACTCTTCCGCCGAGTGAGTCACGGATTCGAGGTCGTCGAGTCGTGCCGCGTCTGCGCCACCGTTCGTTGGTCATCGGAGTGCGCCAAATCACCGAGCTCGTGGTCATCTTCTCCAAGTCCGGCCATCTGCACCGCTGGGTTTACATTCGCCGATCGAGCTTCATACCATCGGATCCGTGACGGAAGGCCAGGATCAAGCCACAACGCTTTTGAACCTAGAAGCGCCCCGATTAAAACGTGAGCAGTAGGATCTTAGATGGAGGGTCTAGATCATGCCACGACATTTATGTGCACAGTGAAGTACACGAGTATGCCTTAGCCGTTGGATTGAGATCGTAGGGTCACGGCTGGGCCACGCCGCCTAAGTGCATAGTAAAACCCTTGGGTTAGTTTGGATCGCTTGATTTAGATCCAAAGGTGATATTAAGCCACGAGTAGATTTAATCGGAACCGTTAGATTGGTATCCAAAGGCCCAGATATTGCCACGTGTCATCCGTACAGCTCGGGGCGGGAAATTCATATTTTCTTTTATAAAAATAATTCAATTAATTCGGATTTTATGATTTTAAGGATTTTTCAGGATTTTAAAACTTCAAAGTGCTATAACTTTTGCATATGAACTCCGATTGAGGTGATTCAAATTCCTAAAAATTTGTAAAATTGAGATCTATCTAATGGTAGCATTTATTTGAATTTTTGAGTTCATTTGTTCTTTGGTTTTGGTGTTTATTGCTATTTCTTCTCGATTCGCGTAGACGTTGAGTTGAGCGAGGCTTCGGAGGAAGAATTAATTTCTCAAGAGCAATCTTCAGAGCAATATCAGGAGCTTAAGCAAGACAAGTTATGCTTTGATCATGTTGAACCCATGATAGGAAAAATTGCTATTTTGCTTTACTTTATTACATGTTATTTTATGCGTATAAATGATTTCAACTTAAATTTGGGATTAGCTAAACATACCCATTGAATTATACCCTACCTTGATATTTGTATGCCATACTTCATTGTCACCCTAGGTTGGTTACTACAGTTGGTTAATAATGAAATCAACATGGATGGTTAGACCGGAATAGAATTGCTTAGCCATGCTACGTCATCACATGTTCATGAATTATTGTTTAATAATCTTGATTAATGGAATATGGAACAATGATGAGAATTTGTGTGTCATGTGTGGTCACACGATGAGATTGAGTTGTTGTGGCGAGGAGGTCACGCAACGATGTTGATTTGTGTATAGCACGTGGTGCTTGGTAATCAACTGGGTTTGGTAATCACTTTAGATTGAAGCAAGTGGCAAGGGCAAGTGTGCCAGGGTGGGCTCAGTGGAGCAGAGGGTATGTGTAAGTCTTGCTTTAATCAATCCTAAGGACTTAACCTTGCAGCCTTTGACCCGAGTCAATCTTGCAACCACATGTTCATATGGGCAAATTTTAGCCGACTAATTTGCAAATGCTTAGCTTGAGTGCTATCGTGGTGGTGTGAGTCCGGGTGTACGGATGAAACTCACATGGCGCAAGAGGGGGGCCCTGTTGTGGTGGTGTAACCCTTCAGTGTTGAAACCTCAGCGGGTAGCACTGGGTTAAGAGGATGCATTGTAAAGGCTTTGTTATAATCATTCGTCTGTGTGGTGCATGGTTGTATCATGTGGGTAAAGTGCATAACTTCTGCAGAGTGTACAAACTATTCGGATAGCCGTGCTCACGGTATTGAGCAATGCTCGGGAATTACAGTCAAGGGGTAGTTAATTAAAATGGACAACTATTTGGGATGGCAGGATGCCATATGGATGATTAAAATTGACTTAGGATGGAAACTTGGTTTATTTAAGAATCACTAAATCTATTTACTGTTATTATTTGTTTTACTGTCTTTTCAATCTATGTATTGTATATGTTTACAAATGCTGCTTAGTTGCAAAGTGAACCTTAACCATACCTTTGGAATAAGCCTTGCATATAGTTATGATAGAATTGCATTCTGTGCACAACTTGTTGAGTACGTGTTGGTGTACTCACCCTTGCTTAAACAACCAACAAACAGTGGAGGAATCATCGCCATGTTGGAGAAGGACTTTCTGTGGACACGAGTCACTAGGCCAAGCCTCGTCACCGCTGTGGTGTCGGGATGGGACATCTACGTCTTTTTGCTACTTTCCGCTGCATTTGTCTAAAGTATAGCCCATGTGGCTGAATAATGTAAGCTCATACACTAGTTATATTAAATAAATGAAGTCTTATTATTCTTATCGTTGTGTATGATGTAATGCTTACCGATGTTAAGCTGTGTGCACTAGCGTTTGATCCTGGGACTACTGCGGTAAAACACAGTGGGTTCGAATTGATGAATTCGGGTCCCGACATCCTTCCGCCTACGAGCGCTCCGAATGTTCCACCTCGAACCCACCGTCGTCGTGCCAGCTTGGGGGCGTATTTTCTCGCCTCATGCTGGGTGCAAAGGACCGCCTGGGTACCAATCGCCACGGTCGCCATGCCCGGGGGGATCGCCACGACTACCCGGCGTTCGGATGCCGGGCCTTTTCGGCGTCCCTCCGCGATGTCTCGTGGCCAAGCAAGTTCAAGCCTGGTCACATTGAGCGGTTCAATGGAACCCAGAACCTGAACGAGTTCCTCTCGATTTACTCTACGGCAATCCTAGCGGCCGGGGGGGATGAGGGGGTCATGGCTAACTACCTCCCAACAGTCCTCGACGGCCCCGCCAGGACATGGCTCTTCAACCGAAAGGAGGGGTCGATCCGCTCGTGGAGGCAGCTCTGCGAGGCGCTCCGGGCCAACTTCCAAAGTTGTTATACCCGCCCGGGCAACGAACGCGACCTCGAGCGCTTGATCCAGACGGACAAAGAAACCCTGTGAGA
Source organism: Guadua angustifolia (assembly GCA_036346375.1). NCBI lineage: Eukaryota > Viridiplantae > Streptophyta > Magnoliopsida > Poales > Poaceae > Guadua > Guadua angustifolia. The sequence continues at coordinate 27,693,618 of CM070522.1, read as the reverse complement.
TTTCGTCCAGAGGTTCGTTAAGGTAAGGAACTCCATCCCAAGTATCTCGGATGAAGCTGTTAGGGCCTTCAAGTTCGGCGTCCGCGACGTCCGCTTCACGCAAGACCTGGAGATCCATCCAAACCTGTCAGCCAATGAGCTGTTCCGAATGGCCGACTGATACGCGAACGCCGACGAGGCAGTGAAATGGAAGAAGATGCTCGACGAGGGCAAACTGCCACCCCAGCCGGGGTTGGAGGGCTCCTCCAGCAGAAGGCACTCGGGCTCCGTAGAGAAGAAGATTAAGAAGAAGAAGAAGAGGTCACAAGCGCCGGGCATGGTGACCACTGCTGATCGCCGCCCACCGCGAGCCCCGCCTGCTCGTCGACGGGAGGGCGGGCGAGGTCGGCCGTGACCGCGGCGCGACGACCAAGAGGGCGATGACCGTGGCCGCGGTGGCCATGGTCGCGACGATCAGGCTCACGACGGTCAGGAGCAGGAGGGAAGGGTCACCCCTTCATGCAACCGCTTCTGCCCGTTCCACCAGGCGGTCGGCCACGACCTCCGCAATTGCCGAACATGGGCATATCGCCTGGAGAAGTTCTACAACGGTGAAGGCGCCATGCCCACTCTCCCGGGAAAAGGCGAGAGTAGCAAGGGCAAGGGCCCCGCCGATGATGACGATGACATGGGTTACAAGGAGCCCCGCAACCATATAGCCGTGATATTCGGGGGCTCCTCCGCCTATAAATCCCACAGGGATTTGAAAGAGGCGGCACGGGAGGTTAGCCATATCGCTCAAGGCAAGCCACCCGTGCAACAGCTCAAGTGGTCCGAGCTGTCCCTGACTTTCTCCAAGGATGATTGTCCCCTTGGAATGACGAAACCTCAAAAGCTTCCGTTGGTCGTGAGCCCGACCATCAACAACGCCAAGGTCGGCCGGGTCCTCATCGAAGGCGGAAGCTCCCTCGATCTCATATCCGCCGCGGTTCTGGACGAGATGCAAGTTCCTCGTTCCAAGATCAAGTGCATAGCCGTCCCATTCTTCGGGATTGTTCCTGGCACCTCGATCAAGCCTATCGGCCATATCGTTCTGCCTATTACGTTCGGAGGCCTCGCCAACTTCCGGACTGAGCTAGTCAACTTCGAGGTGGTTGACTTCAAATCAGCCTACAATGCCATCCTTGGCAGGCCAGCCCTTTCCAAATTCATGACCGCCACGCACCACGCTTACCAGTGCCTAAAGGTCCCCGGACCAAAGGGCGTCATTACCATCAGAGGCGATCAGAGGGCGGCCCTGAACTGTGACGAGAAGTCGCTTGACATGGTCGGGCAATGCCCAGCGTTCTCGATCAGCGCCGACGCTGCTTCCCGCCCAAAGTTACCCTCCAGCCCGGAGGAGAAACCAAGGCGGTCCCTCTAAACGAGGCCGACCCGACCAAGGTGTTCCATCTGGGATCCTCCCTAGATCCCAAATAGGAACTCGAGCTCATCACTTTCCTCCAGAAGAATGCGAACGTGTTTGCCTGGGAACCGTCCGACATGCCCGAGGTCCCAAGGGAAGTGATTGAGCATAGGCTAGCTGTTCGCCCGACAAAGACTCAGGCGCTTGAAGCTCGTGCAATTTTCCCAAAAGGTGCAATTATCCGGGAGGAACTCGACAAACTCCTTAAAGCTGGCTTCGTCAGGGAGGTCGAGCACTCGGAGTGGCTAGCAAACCCGGTCATTGTCAAGAAGAAAGGTGGCAAGTGGCGCATGTGCGTCGACCACACCGGCCTTAACGCCGCTTGTCCAAAGGACAACTTTCCACTGCCGCGCATAGACCAGCTGGTCGACGCGACGGCAGAGTCTCAGGCGATGAGCTTCCTGGACGCCTATTCGGGTTACCACCAAATCAGCTTGTCCCCCGGAGACGAAGAGAAGACCTCCTTCATCACGCCATTCAGCACGTTCTGCTACACGACCATGTCCTTCGGTCTGCGGAACGCCGACGCGACCTTCCAGCGGCTAATGCAGAAGACTTTTCGGGACCAGGTAGGTCGAAACTTGGAAGTTTATGTTGATGATATTGTAGTTAAGAGTAAGCTTGCCTCAGATCATGTATCGACCTCGAGGAGACCTTTTGTAACCTTAATAGACATCGAATAAAACTTAACCCTGAAAAATGTGTCTTCGGCGTGAGAGCGGGCAAGGTACTCGAGTACCTCATCGGGCCGCAGGGCATCGGCGCCAACCCGGAGAAAATCGAGGCCATCGAAAGGATGCGCCCCCCGAGCTTCGTAAAGGAGGTGTAGACCTTGACCGGATGCATGGCGGCCCTGAGTCGCTTCATTTCCCGGTCAGGCGAGCGCGAGTTGCCCTTTTTCAAGGCACTTCGCAGGCACGAGGGCTTCGTCTGGACAGAGGAGGCTAACCGCTCCCTCGAGGAGTCAAGCAAGACTGCCCAGCCTTCCGATCTTGGCCACGCCTAGGTCAGGGGAGCCGCTCCTTCTATACCTCGTGGCGACACCTCAGCCGAAGCGCGTGTGGTGGTAGAGCGGAAGGACGAAGGCCGGTATACTACGCCGGCGAAGTCTTGCCTGCACCAAAGGAGCGCACCCGAGGTCCAGAGTTTTATACTCGCCGCCAGAGCATCGAGGAAGCCGCGTCACTATTTCCAAGCTCACAAGGTCATCGTCCCGACCAGCTTTCCACTTAGGGAGATCCTAAGAAATCAGGACGCCAGCGGCCGGATAGCGAAGTGGGCCATGGAACTCGCAGAGTTCGATGTCCACTTCTCTGCCCGCACAGCAGTCAAGTCCCAGATCGTCGCGGACTTCGTGGCGGAATGGACGAACCCCGCCCAGCCTACCACTAAGACCCACAAATCCGGGGACGGCTGCTGGACCATGTACTTAGATGGGTCCCGAGCTTTCGAACGCTCGGGGGCTGGCGTCGTACTGGTATCCCCTCAGGGGGAGCGCCTCCTTTATGTCATTCAAATACACTTCGCCGCGACCAACAATGCGGTGGAGTATGAAGGCTCTTTATCGGGCTACGAAGCGGCAAAGCGCCGGGTCCAGCCGATCGACTATGAAGGGTGATTCACAGCTGGTCGCCAACCGTTAACAAGGAGTATCGTTGTTCCGATCACTCAATGGCGCTTTACTTGGTTGAGGTGAGGAAGATGGAGCGTACTTTAGAAATTTCAAGTACTCTACATCCCTGTGAAGGATAATTCTCGCCGACCAACTTTCCAAGGTCGGTTCTCAGAAATGCCCGCCCCACCCGGGCGCTTAGTCGAGCATCCGCACAAGCCCTCCATTCCTCTCGAGAGGAGGCAAACCCTCAGATGCCCGCCTCGCTCGGACGCTAGTCGAGCATCTCCGCGAAAAGCCCTCCATTTCCTCTCAGAGGAGGCAAAGAGACGGCGGTCACGCCTCCTTCCTCGAAAGGTGCAAACCGGATGACACCATTCGCCCAAGATTTTGCCCACGGACACCGCCGAGGAAGAGGCCGAGCGTTCCCGGCTTAAAAGGCGATCCTCCGCTTACAGACTAGTCGAGGGCGCCTTATACCGCAAAGGAGCACTTGGAGTCCTCTCTAAGTGCATATCTCAGGAAGAGGGCGATTTCCTTCTCAGAGATATCCATGAGGGAATGTGCGGAGCTCACTCGTCCTACAGGACCCTTGTGAGCAAAGCATTCAGGCTGGGATATTATTGGTCGACAGCTCTAGACGACGCTCGGGTGCTCGTGGCGATTTTGTCGGGCGTGTCAAGACCACGCCCAAGAAGAACCACCGGTGGCGACGCGCCATGCATCATCCCACTCTCATGGCCATTCTCGACTGGGATCGACATTCTCGGGCCTTTCCCCCGTGGTCGAAAGGGTTGCAAGTACTTGCTCGTAGCCATCGACACTTTCTTCAAGTGGATAGAGGCCGAGCCCGTATCAACCATTTCGGCTCAAGCAGCCTAGAGGTTTTTCCGCAGCAACGTGGTGACGCGCTTTGGGGTACCCAACCGCCTCATCACGGACAATGGCACTCAGTTCACAAGCGAACTGTTCCAAGCCTACTGCGAGGATATCGGAACAAAGGTCTGCTTCGCCTCTGTAGCTCATCCGCAGAATAACGGAGCAGCCGAAAGAGCAAACGGCCAAATCCTCCAGGGGATCAAGAAGAGGGTCTTCAGAGACCTCGCCCGGCACGACGGGTCGTGGGTGGACGAGCTTCCTTCCGTCCTTTGGTCTGTCCGCACCACAGCAAGCCGGGCTACGGGCGAAACGCCCTTCAAGCTTGTCTATGGCGCGGAGGCTATCCTACCCGCCGAAATCGTGCTCGGATCCCCAAGGGTACAGTTGGTCGACGATATCCACCAACGACGCGAGCGTCGCCTAGACCTCGGCCTCGCCGAGGAGGTGCGCGAAGGGGCGCTGCTCCGATCCGCCGTCTACCAACAAATGCTCCGCAGGCACGTGGCCAAGTCAATTCGGCCCCGCGCCCTGCAGGTCGGGGACCTCGTCCTTCGCCGAATCCAAGATATGTCCAAGGCCAACAAGCTCTCCCCAAGGTGGGAAGGCCCATTCACGGTCGTCTCGAGAAGGCTGGCCCTACCGGCAACGAAGATGGTCGCAGGCCGCAAGCTTGTGGAACATCGATCACCAAGCATAAATTGAAGGATCAAGATGGCGAACAGAGGGGGGTGAATGGTCGCAAATAAATATTCCCCAAAAATACTCCAACTAAAACTTTGACAAGATCGCGCAAAGAAAACCGGTGCTCCTCAAATTCGCAAAACCCGCAAAAACCGGAATGACTAGACAACTATGTGTATCCCTAGCTTACATGGATGAGATCCATAAAATATGTAGGGATTTTTCAATCACAATCCTGGTTTCCAAATATCCAAATAAAGAGGAATCAATTCAAATACTTCTTTTCAAAAAGAGATCAAGCCAAGACACAAAAGTCTCTTTTAGAAAAGCAAAAGCAGATATTTCCAGAAGTTGTCTTTAATTTGAACAGGAGGTTGGTGGGTTTATGCTGCTCAAAAAATTATGAGAAATTTTATCCCTATGAGAAGATGAGTCGTGAAGCTCTCTACAAAATTTCAGATCAAAAAGCCATGTAGAAAAATCATCATAAATCTATGAACACAGACAGTCAGGAACTTCGAGCAGAAAATTTGGGGCTCGGTTTTCACCTCATGGCGCCCAAACGGTGCAACAATTGCACTCCAAAATTTTTATACAGATGGATATGGGAGTCCCGCACAATCTCCAATAAGAATAACGCAAAAAGAATTTTTCTAGATTTTTCTAAAAATCAAATACTAACTACTGCGCGAAGAACAAGTTCTGAACAGAACTGGAAACTTGAAAGAAAAGATGATCTCTACTTAATCAAAGAGTGCAAAAGAGATGTAAAACCATATGAACACACTCAAAACATCCAAGATCAGCATTTAGAAGGAGGAGAGGCAAATCCAAATTGCATGAATGTAAATTGCGGGAAAGCAAATGCGTAACATAAATGCTGAATTTAAATTGCATAAAGTAAAGACATAATGTAAATGCAGAATTTAAATTCACAATAATGTAAAGAAATTTCTTTGTATTTCTGGTGGGAAGGTTTACAAAGCCTCACTTCATGTGGGCAAAGCTCAAAGGAGCAACTCAAACCTTCAAGGGGAGGAGGCCACCCTTCCACCCCTATTTATACTACTCTTGGGCCACCTACCACCCTTGGATGAGTCCCTCAACCCTAGGACACTCATCTAAGGGCTAGGATTGACCCACTCACATAGTCATGCAAGGGCTAACCCAAAACCCACACACATACCGAGTTTTTTTGCACGGTTTTCAAAGCATACTACCTAGACCCGCTAACCTATCAACTAGACCGCAATCCAACGGCCCTCATTGATCCACGCGGCATCTAGCTAGCATCATCTCCTTTCCTTGTCTTCTTGACTTGCCCGGACTCCGTCTCCGATCATCTTCCGGCGATCTCCCAACCGTCTGGACCTCCGACGCTCCTCGCCTAGTCCCGGTCATCCTCCGCCTCACCATGATCTAGCACCGTCGCCCTGCAACCATCAAAGACAAGGAAAACCTTTCACATAGCAATGCCCACAAATATTTTCAATGATTATCCCACAATCATTAATCAATCATAATTGCGCTCATTGGTCCGGTGCTACTGCCCCTAGGCCGGTAGCACTAGGAAAAGCAACCAACACTCAAATTGCTTCAATTTGAAGATCTAATTCAAATCAAACTCAATTTCAAATCAAACCAAGCTCAACTCTTGTCAATTACTCATCACACACAAAGATAGACCTCCACATGGTCTTTCACAAATTTATTGTATAAACTCAAACTTACTTTTGCGCTTAGCGCTGGCTCAGCGGTTTTTTCCTTTTGAAAAAAAAATGGCAAGCCTAGTTGCCTCACTCGCTCAATGTCTATTACCTTCAAGATTTTGTGAATATATGCAAGGTCACTTCCCGTTGGTAAGCCGACATAGTCTCGCACAAGGGCATACTTTCCTCACAACCTTCTGTCATAAAATCGGGCCGGCGCGCGCATGACTACGCAGGGTACCATGACCAACACCCTGCCCCTAAAACTCACCACCAGAGGCATCAGTCTCGCTAGGCCGGCCTTGGTCCGCAGTAGTTCTTCGCTGCGTGGCACAAGACGCATGCAGACACCTTCTCGGATGGTCTAGAGATTTTGCCCGGCCTGCATGTGCTTGGTCGCCGCGCACCTTGTCGGCCCGCCTCGCGTCTTTTCCTCGCCTACGACCATACTCGCAACTCAGGGGTATGCGTCCTAAGTGTTAAGGAATTTTAGGCCCTGCGCATGCTTCCCCAACTTTCCTGCGAATGAGCCCGTGCTCGCAACTTAGGTGCACGGCCTTCATTCGCAGCGGGGGCTTAGGGAGGGTGAATTGCCACGACTAGCGTCATTTTCAGTAAAGAATCCTTGCTAAGCGCCTCACCCCAGTTTAACGTCGTGACGCTGCTCCTTTCTTAAAGAACTTGCCGCTTGCACAAATTCGTTTCCTAGCTTGATTCGGGCTCGCGCTACATGTACTTCGCTCTAACTCGTGCTTCTACCCGCATATACTTGGCTATCTACCCTGCGCCCGTTGTTTGCAGGAAACAGCTCAGGAACACACAAAAATGAGCATCACAGCAGGCGTAGCCCACGGGTGAAAGGAAATATGCGCTACATTAGCGTTATCAAAAGTCATCCAGAAAGATCCACAAAAAGAAGAAGTCCCCTACACATGGGGCTTCGCTCCCTTGAGGGCTACAGACAGCTTCCGCCTCAGGTCATCAATTTTAGCCTTGTAATTGATCACCTTCCGCCGGGCTTCACGACCTTCGCGGGCCTCCTCGCGGAGCTGCTCGACCTCTTCGTTGTCCTGCTCAGCAAGGTCGGCGGTCGCTCGCGCTGCCCGTTCCAGCTCCGCCACCTTTACCTCAAGGGCGCTGGAATACTGCTTCCTCCCTTCGAGCTCTTGCTCAAGCTTGACGACCTTCTCCTCAGCGTCAGAAGCAACCTTCACCGCCACAAGGGACCGTTGCTTCTCCCGCTCAAAGTCCCGCTCAAGCGCAAGGACCTTTTCTTTGTCAGCGGCGGCACCCTCCTTGGCTTGGCGGGAGCGTAGCCTTTCTTGCTCAAGCACTTGCTCGAGCCCAAGTTTCCTCTCCTTGGCCTCAGTGGCATCTTTCTCTACCTGACGGCACCGGTGCACCAGCAGAGTGTCCCGATCCTTGAGGTCGCCTACGCGCTGCTCAAGCTTGGCTATCTTGGCCTCATGCGCGGTGAGTAGCTGGGCCACCCCCTCGGGGACGGCCATCACGGCATCGAAGTCCTCCAAGGTCTTCTCCAGGAGCCGCGAACAAGAAAACTTCAGCAGCCGCCCTTAAGACCCGAAAAAGCAAGAAAACTGCGACGATCACAAAAAGAGTCGCCCTTACCCGAGCAAAGCCGGTGCTGAGATTGCTTCGGAAGCGCTTGGAAACTTCGCGCTCCCAAGGATCCTCAAGGACCGGCAAGGGGCTGGAGGCTTCCCCGGATTCCTTCCAAAAGGGTGGGTTGGTCAACGACGACGAATCACTCCCCAGGGCATGCGGTTTGCCCCGGGGCACCGCGCCTTCCTTCTGAGCGGCTGGATCACTCACTGTCTTCTCGCTGTCCATCCGGGCATGTTGTTCGTCCAGGGACAGTGGGGCGTCAGCCCGAGCATGTGACTCGCTCGGAGCGGGCATCGTCTCACCCCGAGCATGCTGTTCACTTGGGGGCTCCGTGTCTTTGCTTTGGGCAGGCAACGCGCCCAGCAACTCCGCGCCTCCTTGGGCAGCTTTCGCGCCCAAGTCCACGGGATTGGCCTTCTCCCCTTCGTTCTCCGTGGCCGAGGGGCCAAGAAGCTCGCCTGGGAGGCATTCTCCAGGCGGGGGATCCACTCGGCGAGGTCGTCGGCATTTAACTTATCCATCGCTCGACGCCGACCATCGCAGGCTTCGGCGCTTTGGCGAAAGCCCGCTTAAGACGCGATCAAGGATCTCGTTAGCTATTTTGCGACAGTCCAGAAGAGCCCTACGAGCTATTTCGCCCACGTCGGGAGAGTGGGGTTAGCTCGGCTCCACAAACCAAAGGGCAAAGAAAGGAAGGTGAGGCAGAATTTGGGACTCACCTTCGTCCGGGTCCTCGTCACCACCTTCGGAGGGCTTGGCCGCAGTGACCACAAGCTCGGCCCTCCTCTCCGCGGCCTGGGTGATCCTGGCCAATCAAGGGTCGACCTTCTCCATGTCGACTTCCACCAACGCCTTCTTTTGAGCGATCGCGCCCAAGTGGGGTGGGTGCTGGCCTGTGTCGGGCGATCGCTGACCGGATTGCTTAGCTTGCTCGACCTGGGCCTTCAACTCGGCAAACTCTCCTCAGCATCCCGCTCGCCCGCACCATCCTCAATCGCCTTCCTCCGCCGACCGCTCCACTTGAACCCCTGCACCATAGTTCTTCACCAGAGCCTCAGCGGCTTACCTCCTTCCGACGGCAGACTTTTTGTGGGGCGGTGTGATTCTGGACGCAGCCACCTGCCTCTTCGATGACCGGGTGTTCGCCGGTGGCGGGGCACTCCTCTTGCCCTTCGTGCCCTTGGTCCGGGTCAGCAGGCGCCTCCGCGCCTCCCAGGCACAAGCGCGATACCGCCAGTCCAAAGCGAAGCCCCGCAAAGAACGAGCGAAGGAGGCATCAGAAGGGCTCGGGATGTTCTCCCCCGAGCATGAGCTACGAAACAACTTACCACGTCGCCCCGCTCGAGCACGTTCGATGGGACCTGCCGTTTGTGCTCGAGCTCTTTGCCCTTGGGAGTGCCGAACATCTCGCCGACCCTCTTTTCCTGCCAGTCGAAGCCCGGCGCTATCATCAATCAGCAAGCAAGGTCAGCGCAAGCCCAAGCGACAGAGGCCGGGCAAAGGGTCTTCAAGGTCGGGAAGCTTACCAGAGGTGCCCTCGCGGGTGATGTCGTCCCATCCGGTGATCTCGTAGAAGGGGTGCTCCCTCTTCCTTAGGGGAGACACCCTGTTCCTGATGAAGTCGCAGGCGTCGTCCCGGCCGGTCAGCCCCATGTTCGTGAGCTCACTGATCAGCATCAGGATCCGCTCCTCCCCGGGCGTGATGGGCGGGCGCGGCATCTCTATAGCTGGTGCCCCCGCGTTAGTGTAGCGCAGGCGGCTCCCTTCCGCCTTCCGCAGGTAGAACCAGGAATCGGCCCAGCCCGCGACCGAGTCCTTGAGGGTGAAGATGGGGTAATCGTATGGGCGATTGGGCCTCAGGCGGAAGTACAGAGCACCGGTGCGTGAGGCACCGCCGGTGCGGAACAAGGAGTAGAAATGAAGGAAGAGACTGGCCGTGGGAAAAACGCCCACGAAGCCCTCGCAAAGATGGGAGAAAACGGTCAGGATCAGGATGGAGTTGGGGTTCAGATGTGTGATCTCGCACTCGCAAAACTCGAGTACGGACTCCACGAACTCACTCTCGGGCATTCGGAGCCCATTGATGATCTACAGCTCACACGAGACTATCTCGTCCTCGCGCGGCGCTGGAGCCGATTCGCCTTCAGGAATTCGCCAGGAATATGGGTCAAGGAAGCCGAAGTCCTGAAGCGCCCGAAGCCTCTCGGCGGGGGTCTTGCTCGCGCCAAACTTCGCCATGAGAAGAGTCGAGGGGAAGAGCGTCGTGGTAGCAGGAGAAGGTTTGGAAGATGAAATGCTTTCTCGAGTCTAATTGCGAGTCGTGGGAGTCGAAAATTTGCAGACATTGTTCGCACCTGATATTTATGGGCGGAAAAGCCGAACGAGCGGGAAAACCGCTCCGTCCGCCGATGGCCAACGCATGGCGGTTCGGTTTTCGAAACCGCCCTGCAGCGGCGCAGTCCCCAAAAAGCTGTCAGAACCATGCCTACGCAACTTCGTGGAGAAGGAACCGTTGCGGCCTTTTTACCTTCGTAGCAGTACCTCAGCTAGGCCACGATCAAAGTCGGCCCAGCCCCATCGGGAGAAATCTCGTTCCCGAGCAAGCGTTGCTCGGACGCTGCGGTAGCCCTTCGCCACAAAGACTCTCGTTGCCGGGCAAGCGTTGCTCGGATGCTGCTGTAGCCCTTCACCGCAAGGACCCTCGCTCCCGAGCATAGTTGCTCGGGCGCTGCAATGGCTCTTCATCGCAGGGTTCCAATCCCTCGCCCTGATTCTGAAGACTTAAGGGGGCTAGCTCCACGAAGCAAATTCTCCCCCTTCAGCCTTGGGGGCTAGCTGTCGGGGATTGGGTATCGGCGATATCCGACCATGATGTCCCTGCAGCCTCCGAGCATGCCCATGCTCGGGCCTCGCCCCCCACAAAGGGCCCGCGGACCACGGTTCGCTGCCAAGCTCATCCCCGAGAATGTTTACCCGGGTGGCTGCGACTAGACGACCGGGTTAACTGAAGGGATCTCGAGCTTGGTCCAAAAGCCGGGCACGGTCTACGAAGGCGGCGTGGCATTAACTGCGAGGCGGCTCGAAGGTCTGCTCGAATAGGGACTGCACGCCCGCGGTCTCTGCGTCCGCCATTCGCGCCCACTATACCCACGTCGCATTGCGCCCGGCGGGAGGCGCGGGAACAGCCACGCCCACGTCCGAACAGTAGAACGCCCTTGTAATAAATGCTTTGTCGCCTGTAATCCCCTATAAATACCTCCTCGTGTGAAGGATTGGGGGTTCGGCTAACTCTCATATCCCATCTCTACTTGTACGCAGTGCTTGTAACCCCCTTTACGCATTAGTGTAATCACTGGACGTAGGGCTATTATCTCCCCCGTGAGAGGCCTGAACCAGGTAAAAAAAGAGACCCCTTGCTCATTACGGTTGTCCTGACCATCACGATCCTTAGCTCGGTAGGACCTCGGACGCTATACCCCTCGCGGAAAAGGGGCCCTAAGTTGATCCCTCATTCAACAAGTAAGCTCGGCGGGGGACCGGTTCCCGAATCGTCGACAGAAACCTAAGTAAGGATGTGTACGTGACACAACCTGAGAGTTTTGTCGATCCAAAGAATGCTAGGAAAATATGCAAACTTCAAAAATCCATTTATGGGTTGAAGCAAGTATCTTGAAGTTGGGATATTCGTTTTGATGAGGTAGTCAAAGGGTTTGGCTTTATCAAGAACGTAGAAGAACTTTATGTTCACAAGAAGGTTAGTGAAAACATACTTGTAATTCTAATCTTCTATGTGGATGACATATTATTGATTCGGAATGACATTCCTATACTGGATTCCGTTAAGACCTAACTGAAAAATAGTTTTTCTATGAAGTATCTAGGAGAAGCAGCATATATCTTAGGCATAAAGATCTATAGAGATAGAGAGAAAGGGCTAATTGGATTAAGACAGAGTACTTACATCGACAAGGTGTTGAATCGGTTCAACATGTAGGATGCCAAGAACGGGTTCTTGCCTATGTTGCATAGAATAAGTCTTAGCAAGACTCAATGTCCTTCAACTATTGATGAGCGAAACCATATGAATAAGATTCCATATGATTCGACCATTGGGTCATGTACGCCATATTATGTACTCGACTAGATGTATCATATGCTCTAAGTGTTATGAGCAGATACTAGTCTGATCTAGGTGGAGGTCACTGGACAGCGATTAAAAACATTTTTAATTACTTGAGAAGGACTTGAGAAGGACTAAGGATGTATTCCTAGTTTATGGAGGTGACGAAGAGCTCATTGTAAATGGTTACACCGATTCAAACTTCCAAACCAACAAGGATGATTGTCATTTGCAATCTAGATTTGTATACATTTTAAATGGACGGGTAGTGAGTTGGAAAAGTTCCAAACAAGACATTGTTACTGATTCTACGATGAAGGCCAAGTACATTGCGGCTTCTAAAGCTGCAAAGGAGTGTATTTGGATAAAGAAATTCATTTCTGAACTGGGTGTGATCCCTAGTGCCACCAGAACAATGAATCTCTATTGCGATAATAGTGGAGCCATTGCACAGACTAAGGAGCCAAGGTCCCATCAAAAGTCTAAACACATACTAAAATGATATCATCTTATCCGCAAGATTATGGATAGAGGAGATATAAAGATATACAAAGTACACATGGATTCAAATGTTGTTGATCCATTGACAAAGCCTCTCACATAGCCAAAGCATGAGGCGCACAAGAGGTATGGGTATTACAAATTTAAATGCTTGACTCTAGTGCAAGTGAAAAATTGTTGGAGATATACCCTAGAGGCAATCATAAAGAATATTATATTTCCTTATATTCATGATTAATTATTTTATTCCTTGAATATTGTCATTATTATTTATTAGCAAGTATGTAACTTATTTGTGAAACTCTATATATAACTTTGTGATGATCATTCTAAAGTGATCCCTAGTCGATAAACATATGAAGACACATATGAATAGACAAGTATATGCATTGGTTGATGAGCATGTTTCACGGGTCATAGATATGGAGATATCAAACCAATAATATGAACACATGTTAAAGAACATGGAGTTGGATCATGTAACATCCCAAAATTTGGAGTTTTGGAATGTTTAAAAATAAAAAATGAACCATTTGCATTTTCTTGGAATTAATCGAAGCTTAAATTAAAATTTTCAATTATGAGAAGATTTAATTTGATTAATCTATGCATCAATTTTTTATTGGGTTCCTTGTGCTTCAAGGAATTTTTTTTGTATTTTTGGAGATTTTTCTGAATTTATTTGCTATTTATTTGAATTTATTTGGATTTACTTGAATTTCTGGAATTAAAGTAATTCGGAAAACGTTTTTAATTTCTAAAAATCCTTTCGGGCCGAATCCTCATCGGCCCAGTTCCTATTCCCCGCGTGGCCTGCCCTGTTCACCGCCCGGCCCAGCCCATCTCTTCAACCGCCGAAACCCTAATCACGTGGGCGTTGGATTTCGATCCAACGGCTATCGCTCGCACACGTCGCCGCTTGTCCCTTAGCCGTCGGATTCGCCGCCGCGCGTTCGGCCGAGATGCGTCCATGTCACCGCATCGCGCGCCGCCATCCGCGAAACCCTAACCGCCGTCGCCACTTGGAGTCCACGCCCTACACGCCTCCCGGGGCTATTTAAAGCCCCGAGGACCCCCGTCCGAGGTTCGCCACCTCCTCCCACACTCGCCGCCCTGTTCCTCGTCGCTGGAGATCCCTCTTGCCGCCGCAGCGAGCTCGCCGAAGTTTTGTTGCCACCGAGCACCTTCTCTGCAGTCGTCCCGCCGCTCCAGTTGTCCTCCGCCGTCACCGTTGGCACCCCCGAACTCGTCGCGTCAAGGTCTCCCGGATCCGCACTCTCTTCCGCCCAATCCACCGCCCACTCACCGCATCCGGTGTTGTCTTCTCCGCCTCCGGTAAGTGCGCGCCGCCGCCTCGCCGTTGTTCCTCCTCCGCAAAGCCTGGCCGTCCGATCGCCCATCAGCGCACCGGATCAAGCCACGTCTCCTCACCTGCGTTCTCATCTCACCGCTGCTCGATTCGCCTGAAGTCGCCAGATGTGCGACAGGTCCGCAAGGCGGCCACCACCCCTGGCCACCGCGTCATCGCCTCGTGTCCGCCACATGGCCACTACGTCAGCCTTAGGAGCCCGCGTGGTACGCCACCTCAGCCTGTCTACCACGTCACCCTGCTGTCCTCTCGGTGGTCTCGGCCTACCGTGGACCGAGTCACTGACATGTGGGCCCCACATGTCAGTCGGTATTTATTTTCTTTTTCTGATTTTTTGACAAAACCAAAAATCCCAGCCAATCACAGCCTGACACGTGTCACCCCATGGAATTTTCTCTGATTTAAATCTTCTAGAAGCCCGTTCTCCTTCATCCGAACTCCGATTGGAGTGATTCAAATTTCTAAATTTTTGTAAAATCGAGCTCTACATTCTAGAGCCATTTATTTTCAGTTTTGAGCTTGTTTTCTTCTCTGTTTTGTATTTATTTGGTTTCATTGCTTTCTTTTCCGGTAGATGCGAATCCCGAAGGAGCGAACGGAGACTTTGAAGACCAAAACTCAGCATTAGATCAGCAAGGCAAGTCGTAACCTTTGATCATGTTGAACCTATGCTTGCAAAAATTATTTTGTTTTGTACAATTGCATGCTATTTGTGTATGAATGCTAGTTTATGGGAGTAGCTATTTACCTGATTGCCATTATGCCACCTTGATTATTGAAATGCCATATACCCATTGTTAACCTTAGATTGGGACATTATTAGTTGGACATAATCATAGTACCAACATGGGGTTATCGTAGCTATGCTTAGCCATGCTTAGTTGTCCGATGGGATTCATATCACCTGTGAACTAATGTTAATCTTGACTTAATAAGATATTGAATTGTGGCTGTTGACCACTGTTGTAAAACTTGTTGTACCATGGTAGGGGATGCCATTGGGTTTCGTTGAACAAAATGTTTTCCCTCGGGCAAGTGATCGTGCAGTAAAGGGGGTGTTGTCTAGCACATTGGGATATGGCTGTCTTGCCTGAGACAATTTAAGGACTTAATCTTGTGCGCCATTGAACTGGGCCTAACCGTGCAACCACAAGTCTGGTATGGGATGGACCTAGCTAATTAATTTGCAATGTTTAGTCTTGAGTATTGCCAGTTGTTGGTGTGGGTTCCGGGATGGACGGGTAGACTCACATGGCTCAAGAGGGGGCCTCGAGGGGCGAAACCTTAGAGGGCAGTACCGAGTTTAGACATGCATTGTAAAGGCTTTGTCATGATATCTCTGCGACACACCAAAGGAAGTGTGTTAATATCGATTGCACCAAGAGATGTTCATGTCTTGTGGGTAAAGCTGTACAACCTCTATAGAGTGTAAAACTATTCGAATAGCCGTGTCCGCGGTCATGGACAAGCCCGGGGATTTCACACAGGGTATAGAGTGTTTCTTGAAATGTGGAATTGTTGGGATGTGAACGGGGAGTTCACTGTTGTTTTGTTGTCTCAAGCTATACTGTTAAATTGTGTGGTTGATACTTGTTTCGAATGATGTAGGGTGATGCCTCGCCATTCTGTTCATACTGTCTACCATTGATTTACCAGTTATTTATTATTGTTTTTATTAATCTGCCTTCAATCTATTTATTGTATTTAAATTCAAGTTATTGCTTTCTACAAATGAACCATATGACTATCCTTTGTCAAGCCGTGCATGAATATATTGCATCATTTTCCTACGGCTTGCTGAGTACGTTTTGTACTCACGGCTTTACGCCCTTGTTGTTCAGTTGCTGAGGAAGGACCAGGTAATGAATATCAAGAGGAGGAGTACTATGAAGACTACGTCGACTAGGAAGGTGTTTCCCCAGACGATTGCCTGTGGCATGTCGAATGGCCCAAGTTATCTTATTTCCACTACAACAGTTTTTATTTGTTTCTTAAGCCAAGAGGCATTGGTGTATGAACCTTGACCATAAGGTCGTTTGTTGTATTCAATAATAATTTGCTTCTTCTTATTTATTTCGATGTATGGAATGATATGTCATCTATGTTTTCACTGTGTGCACTAGCGTGATCCTGGACTAGTGCAGTATACACAGAGGGTTTCGGATTTGCATATTCGGGTCCCGACAGATCGACCCACCTTTAGACACTGCGAGAACATTGTAATATTCTTATCATCAGTTGGTCTCATATATAATGTGCATACTATATCCTTAGACTTATGGTCGGCATATATACTGGAGATGTGTAATGACTTACTTAGGGGTTGCCAAACGCTACTCTGTAATTAGGTAGTTATAAAGGTGGCTTTCGGGTTTATCATGACGCATGCCGCGAAGCATGGTCGATTAAGATGGGATTTTCCCCTCCATTCAACCGGAGAGATATCTCTAGGCCTCTCGAGTGGTCGAATTCCAGAAATGCATGGCCATGCTACTCACAGTTAAAGAGTTAATCGTAGTTAGAGATTTCGAGTCACGTGATCGAGAAAGAGTGGTCGAGCTAACTAAATGAGGATGGCATGTACTCGCTCTGAGTTTGACTGATATCATTAGGCAAAAGGAAATGCATATAACTAAGCATTGTTTAGGTTTGTTAGATGTGATCTTTACATATTCTCGGGAGTCAGCACATCCTGCTAGAGACCGCTACTGATTAATGGTCGAGTAAGAGTATCGGGCCATGTCTAAATATACGTGAACCTATAGGATTGCACGCTTAAAGGGTTGGGATTTAATTCGGATGGTGATCTGAATTCTAATGGGTTTTAAGTTCCTAATAGGCCTCTAATGTAGAGCCCGTTATGGGGCATCTATTTAAAGGGAGGGGGTGCTGGCTTTAGGGTTAAGAGATATAGTAGGAATTTGTAATTCCTGAAAACTTAGCCGCCACCCCTCCTCTGTCCAGAACTGTGCAGCCGGTGCTAGCACTCTGGCAAATGATGTTCTTGCCCCGTACGTGTGGATACCTTGGAGGCGTTACTGTGAAGCTTCAACGCTAAGACGATCTGCAACCTATGATGGACACAAGGAGCTGTTAGAGGAGGCACGAGCCTAGTACGACTACATCTACACCACCACGGTACCTCGACTCTACTTCCTCTACAGATCTACTTGTCTAGTGGTAATTCTGTGATCTATAACTTGTAGTGGTTCATTGGATACGTGGTAGAAAATTTTGTTTTTACGCTAGAGTAGCCAACCCCCATTCCCCAACATAGCATTCATGCTTTTACCTTTAGGAGAGATGCTGTTCAGATAATTTTGTAAGAGCTGACATTCAGAGTAAGTTCCTGAGAACCAAGAAGTGATTAATGATGAAGCTTGATTGACACTACCAAATTCCCATCTCTTCGTTATTTTAGCATCCACAACCATTGATATATCAGTCTACAACAGCATCAAGTGAAGTAAGCATGCACCATCCTTCAAATGTTAATGAAAAAAGTTGTCAATGCGGTAGTCAATGTAAATTCAATATTAAAAAAGAATATCTGAAGTCCATTCAAATAATTCATTTCACGCATATTAGCCCAGTCTACCTCAAAAATTATAAAACCATGTAAGGTTCGATGCAGCTCCCTGTTCAGCAGGCATGAATCCTTCAACTTATTTACTTGAAGCTTTTTATTCCTCATGGCATCATCGATCCAGGTATACAATCTGGACAATTGATTTCACAAATGGGGAACAGATATCGGGCCTTTTGAAAATACAAGCTTCTTCCCAGCTTCATCTCTCTTTCTCCTAGTTCTATAAAAAGCCAGTCAGGATTATCGTTCAAACTTACAGTATGTGGTGCACTGTGTTCCAAACTTCCAGTATGTGCTTCCTGAAGCAGCTGCATAGGAGTTATAAGAATCAGCATATCTTACGCTGGTTCCCAATTGTGCCTTAGAGTTCTAATTGTTATTTGCTAATTGTTAGTGAGATCAAAGGTTGTCTGACTCCAAATAGAGCCATCAGAACAGCCTGATTTGTTCGTAATAATCCATTGACTGTTGCTTGCATGTGGTATCTGATAAGGAAGTTATTTCAAAATTAAGGAGAACTTCTAGTCAGGGGACTATTAATCAGTTAGCGCATCGATGTTATTAATCAGAAGATTATATTTGAGAACTTATGAAAGAACTACCAGGAAGCTGGGCTTGGTTTTAAAATTGTAGGCAAATAGTATATAATCTTAAAATGACGTGCTCAAAAAGACCCGGAATTGGTTTATAATTTTAAGGAAGAAGTCCATGTAACACCTGAACTTTGATGAAAAGTTCATTCAACACCTCGAACTATGAAATCAGACATTTGATCTCCCAAACTTTGCAATCCGGTTTAAATATAACACCCTGACCTAGTTTCATCTAGTGGTATTACCCGTATGGTGCAATTAAAATGGCAGTTTTACTATGTAGGATGGTACACTGACCAAGTTATGTCAATGATAAGTGAGCCCACATGAGCATTTCTCCCACCGAGCTCCCAATCATTCTTCCATGACTGTTGGCCCCTTATAACTCCCTCCCTCTCTATTTCAATTTGGAAGAGAAAAGCCCCACTTGTCATTTACTTAAACTTGCCTAGCGTGTCATCCTATGTGGCAAAACCGCTCACTCGTCATGCCACGTGCTCAATACCACTATGCAAAATCAGGTTAAGGTGTTATTTGAACCAGATTGCAAAGTTCGGGCTGTCAAATGTCTGGATTTCTAGTTCAAGGCAATTAACAGATTTTTGACCAAAGTTTAATATGTTATATAGACTTTTTCCTAATTTTAAAGAACGTACTCAAATAGTATATTACATGGATGGAATCATCAAATTTCAGAGTAAGTTTATCACAACTCGGCCAACAAAGATCCAACTCACATGTTCTCTTAGCAAACAAACAAGATGGCCTGACAAGTCCTGGTCATATTTAGGAATTCTAACACTAGTATCCTGAACTCCAAAAGCAAGAATCATGTTTAATCTGACGATATCCTATTAGAAGCTTTAAGAGTTGTATCCTATCCACGTATTAACTCTTGTCATTTTCGAAACTATATTTCCTGTGTTAGATGCATAGCTAAAAGAGTGGGTTGGGTTGATGTTATCTGCTTAACTATTGCATGAAGGTTAATGCCGTAAAAAGCAATCGCACGGTATTATATAACTTTCATATGGATTGCTAAAAGTTTGAATCCTGCTGTATGATGATTCTAAATAAATAATATGACTTGTCAACCAGGTGATAGGTGTTTCCTCTAGATGACAATTAAAATTAAGCGGGGCATTTCAAATTGCAATTGTCAACCAGATCACTGACCCACTGACTAGATTGAGTGGCTATTCTACTTGTAGGGGCTCGGAGATGGGATATTCCTTCCGATGGCAATAATGCATTAGTTAATCAGAGATGGGCTCACCTTCTTGTCCTTGATCTCGATGGACTGGTGTAGAATCGAAATATACTAATATATCAATCAGAAGGGGTGAATGATTGCGCGGAAGCTAAATTCAAATTTTTATGATTTTTGACACACCCTAAATCGGACTCAAATTGCTTGGATCGGATTCAACAAAACCTTATTGCGCCGGACTAAATTTTTACTTGCACGGCGGACCAAATTTCGCGCCGGACCAAATTTTTACGTGTACGCCGGACCAAACTTCGCGGCGGACCAAACTTCGCGCCGGACCAAACTTCGCACCGAACAGAGAGTTTCGCGTGTACGCCGGACCAAACTTGCAGCGGACAGAGAGTTTCACGTGTACGCTGGACCAAGCTTGCACCGGACAGAGAGTTTCACGTGTACGCCGGACCAAATTTCTGCTGTAGCAAAACCAAATCAATTCACGCTGGACCAACCGAGATAGACTGATACACGTTCACTAAAACTAAGATTTCTAAAGATCTAACTGTTTAGATTGATGTGAAATTTTAACTGTAGAAACTAGATTGAATTCCAAAGCTAACGAAATAAAAATCAACTCGATCGGATCTGTGGATCTAGAGATATTACCTTCACAAGATGACTGAAATAAAAGTGACGGAAATTGAACCTCAGAAGCAGCGACGGACCAAACTGAAATTACTTACGCCGGACTAAACTTCTCACGATGCTACAGCCACGCCGATCTTCAGAAGCTTTTCTTTGCATGTATGCTTGAACAACTAGCCACACAAAAATTATCTAGTCGCCACTCTTTTTCTTGCATGCATGAACAGACCGTCTGCTTCTTTTCTTAGTCGCACATGCAAGCAATTGGAGCAAGGCAGCACCGCCGGACTGAGCAATATCCTTCAGACGCCGGACCAAAAATGTGCTGCCGAGAATAAATCACGAACGTCTTCAAGTCTCAAACCGCCGAACCACACCGAAAGGAAAAACAACCGACAGCCGCAAAAAGAGTTTCTTTTTTTTTATTTCTTCTGATCTGATTACAGTACTAAAAAAAAGAGTATAAACCCTAAAACCTGGACATTCAAAATAAACAGGAGACACCTCCCCCTATTTATACAGAGCAAACATAAAGAGATTGAATACAACTCCACTTCCAACATGGAAAGAGTTCGTATACATCTCAACCTGGCCCAAACATGGTCAAAAACAACTCTTACACGCATGTACAGCCCACATGCTATAAATACGTGACTAACCAGCCTCCATGTGTATGTTCTCTAGCCCGAACGTCCCGCATGACATCCTTGACCACCAAGACCTTGATTCCTCACTGAATCTAGTCCCGAACCTTAGTTCCTTCATGAACCTAGTTCCGGTCCCGTTATCGACCACATTCGCCCTCGAGTAACACCTGCACATGAATAAACAAGAAACAATTCCGAGCACAAGTCCACGACTTGACTCACGGTTAATCCATGTAACCACTCACACGAGCGCGTTGCATCAAGCAAAACCATCATCATGCTATCACCAGCATTTGCACAAGCACCACACATGCTATAATCACAACCACTTTACAATACCAATTTCATTACTCAGCCAATTTTTTAGCACATGATTTCACAATTGGATCCACGTCTTGATCTGGTCCCTGTACCGCTGCAGCTTCTTGATGTCCTTCAACGTCAGCAACCAAGTCCCAAGTAGTGTTCTTTTCTAAACAAGCATGAGGTGTACTTCTGCCTTTACCTCTTTGCAAGTAAACACAATGCAAATCAAAAACCAAATCTTGTCGGCATTACTATATAACAAAAGCATATATTATCCGTGCAAGGGCAGGCAATCATATATATATATATATATATATATATATATATATATATATATATATATATATATATATATATATATATATATATATATATATATATATATATATATATATATATATATATATATACATAACTACATAGACCATATCGACTAAAGCCTAAGTGATATCCAAATTCTCCCAATTGGGAAACCAATAAGAGGTAATTCGCAGCCAAACTCTTTTATTGAAAAATGAGCAAAACCTGGTATGAAATTGAGAAGAAAGACAGGTGCATCCTTATACCTAAGTCATTGTCCATATGGCTGCTTCAGAGAAGCCAAAAAAATTAGAGATGGACACAGCATGACTTTATATATTATTCGGAGTAGATGCACTTGATTTGCTTTCAGTAATACCAAATGAAAATTTAATCACTAATTTGGCAGTAGCAACTGCTATATTCCTTCACAAATCACCAGCTTATTGCATTCATTGAGAAATTCCAACCGAAAAAAGTACTTACATAGCAATTGATGAGCAATCTAACAATAGTACCATCCAATTATAACACACATCAAAGCTGAGTTGACAAATTGACAGAAATAAAAGTACAACTTTTGAATAGTCAGTGGGTATATATTATCCACATCTTATCAACATGATATCTTAAGTGTCATTATTAAAATGTCATTACAATTCAACATCATATCAAAAGAATTTGTTATTTGGGATAATAAAAATTCTTGCAAACCTCTAATTCAGAGGATAAAAAAAGCATCACTAATGAGACATACAGGCAAGTAAGCCTACTCTTATCTATCTTTTGTTAGACAACTACAGTATGTGAATCTTCACATAAATGTTGTTAGTGATTATTCTGAACCTGGAAGAATTCATATGTCATGGTTTATGTAGCGTCCTCAGTTATATGGTAATGCCGTAAACCAGATATATCACTGTCTATCGTAAAAAACAGCCAAGTTAGTGCCCCTACTACATCTATTGCTAAATCAAAAATGTAAAAGGAAAGGCATTATTTGAACAAATGAGAGATGACACTGAATGCTAAATCAGAATCCACGCTCCTAAATTTCTATTACTTAAGACTTTCTGTTTCTTTGAACTCTTGCTCCATTTCTTTAGAGAGAGAGTTGAACTGGCAAGATTGATACAATTTCAGCTCCAAGTCGGAGGGCCAGCTCGTCCTGCATTTTTTGGAACACTTTCTGCTCCTTTTGAGCTTGGTGTGGGAAAATTCTTCGATTTCTCTTCTTCCAAAGGTTCCTGCATGTGTGTATTGAAATAACCCAAAATTTCAAAAACGGATTTATTCGAATTTATCGGATTTATTTGAAATTTTTGCCGATTTTTCCCAGATTTCTTTAACCCATTTTTGAGTCCTTTCCCAATTTGGCAATTCCCAATTTCCGCTTTCCAATTTCGCGAGTGCACTTTCCCTTCCCGGCCACTCTCCCTGTTCTTCTTCTCTGCGCATCGCTTCCGCCCGGTCTGAATGCAGCCCCTCTGCTTTTCCTCGCTCCGCCGGACTAAGCTACTGGCCGCCCTGTCGCCGGCTGCTTCCCGCTGAATCCCGCCGCCGCCCTCGCCGCGAATCCCGCAGAGCCCCGAGCATCTTCCTCGGTCAACTGCCGCAATCATGGCGCCCTCTCTCTCTCTCTTCTTTGTGCGGCTATGAAAAGCTTCGCGCCACGCCGTTTGCTCCCCGCATTCGAGCCGGTAAGTTGCCCATCGTCTTCCCCGCGCACTCCTCTTCCTCCTCCGCAATTCCTTTTCTTCCTCGACGCCACTGTCATCAAGACCAAATTTCTTCCTCGGCTCCGACCCTCTCCTCGCCAAGGCTTCTCCACTACCCCTCCCGTCCATTTCTCCCCCGCCACAGGTTCACCGTGGACTCCTCTCCCTCCCCCGCCACTTCTTTCCCCACCCCGAGCCGCCGTTCGCTGGACCCACCGTCGTCTTTCTCGGCTCCGGCTACTCTCCGTCGCCACGCTTCTCCGCACTCTCCCCTTTCCAATTCTCCTCCGTTTCGGGATCGCCGTGAGTTACCCCATCTCCCCCGCCAACCCATTCCACCCCCAGAGCCCTCCTCCGCCCTCGCCATGTGCGTCCTCTTCGCCTCCGGTCACTCCTCGCCGCCACGCCACTCCGGTCACCCTCCCACTCATTTCTCCCCACTCCCGAACTCACCGTGTGATTCTCCTTCTCGTTCGCCAATCCATTATTTCCTTGGAGCCCTCTCGCTCGCACCGCCAAGTCTTTTCCTCCGCTGAACTTCGCCGCCACTCGCTTATCGCCTCCTTCCTCTCTCACGACATCGGGACCACGGCCAAGATATCCCTGCCTCATCAGCCTTCGCCTTCACCACACCTCCCTAACATTGCGGTTGCCGGGCCGATAGAAGACAAGGTCTTGAGCCAAGTGCACCGTGCAGCCCAGTTTTCATTTCGGAATTTTAATTCTTTTCGGATTTAAATTCTGTTTTAAATCCCGAAAATGAATTAAAAATATCAGAAAAACCCCAAAATTCCCAAAAATCCAAAAATGCCCAAAAATACATATTCTTGACCAGTTCGAGCCGCTGAATACAAAAATGATCTCCGTTTCGCCAAACCAAGTCCAGAAAATTCTTGAAATGCCCTTGAACCCTAATCCGGCCATTTTCTCTCTCATTTTCTTTCCCGTTTCTTTTTCTTTATTTTGTTTTATTCGTTTATTTATTGGTTGCGTTTCTTCACGCTAGATTCGACGCCAAGACGACCGTCGGCACGAATCTCAAGCAGAGCGACGTTGAGCTATACCAGAGCCGGAGCCGCTCAAGGCCGCATACCTATAACCAACCACTTCCATTTTAGGCGAACCTCAGACACGCAAGGCAGGCCACACTCCTTGAACATATTGAACCCAGTTCCGTTACAATTATGTATATATATATTTCTGTATTGCATTATTTTGGTATTTTAGAAAACTAGAAAATGTGATAGTTTCGAATGACATGCTTAGATAATACCAAATGTTAAACCCGTTGCTATGCCCTAATTCCCTTTTAACCCTAGGTTATAAAATATTGAACCACCGTAGAATAGCAATAATTATAATCTCACTCTTAGTTGAATTAGCTTAAAATCTCCGAGGGATGGCTCGGGTGATTTTCCAAAAATTGCTACGGTTCGGGGCCCCTAATTGGGCGGACCACGAGAGGTGGATGCTGGCCCAATCCCCAACCGATGACGAGGCCAGGTTGTGGCGTGGTGGTGGTACAGTTGATACCAACGGGTTGTGGTATGTCATTTGGCCGAGTCTTTGGCATTTAAGGACCGATGCCTTGGGCAAAGTAAATAACTTCAGATCCCGCTCAACCACAAGTTGGGCTGGCCAACCCCGTTGACTTGGCCCAACATAGCTCAGTACATTGTACTCCCCTTTTGAATACCTACAGGAGGCAGCCTCGATTCTCGAAGAGAATGGGCCGCTAAGTTTAACGGGTGGAACCGGATGGTGCGCCATCGGTTCTCACAACAAGAGGTGTCCACCGTAACAAGGCCGCTAATCCCGTGACCGCCCGTGGGATCCTGGGTATCAGGCCCAATTTAGCCTACTGGGTAGGAGCTAAGAAAGGGAAGTCCAACGAAATGCTATGATTATTCCGGCCCGGCCGCATGCATTAAAGTTGCATGTTGTTTGCGCATGGCACTAACGGTCGATGATATCTTGTGGGTAAAGTTGAGTACCTCTGCAGAGTGATATCAATGGTATTCGAATACGCCGTGCTTCCGGTTAATGAAGCTGAGTTAATTTAGGGTGATTCTCAGAATCGCTACTCAGTAGCTTTCACAAATAGAATTTGTTGTAATTGTGAACTTTGCAAATGACACCCCCCCATGATATATTGCTAATTATGATTTGTGTTTCAAATGTAAAGTGAAAACTAATACTGGCAACTTGCATCCACAATACTTCAAACCTTTGCCTACCTTGTTTATCCCCTGCATGTACTATTCAGAATTTCCGGGTGGTTTGTTGAGTACGGTTGTGTACTCACCCTTGCTCCTAACCCCCTCTTAGATTTCCAAGAAGATGGCGGATTTCCGAAGATCGTAGATGACGATGTTATTTGGTTTTTGAAGGTCTTGATCTATCTGCTCAAGTCTTTCCTGTGGGTGTTCTGTAATGTATTCGGTGCTAGCCGCACGTCTTGTAAAACCTTGGCCGTTAGGCCCTTATTTTATCTGTAAAATATTTGCATTTGTTCCTTTATCAGGTAATGTGCACTTGGTTACCTACAGCTAAAATTCTGGGTAGCTGTAAAGGTATTTATACGCACCCCCTGAAAAAGGCGGTCCGTTACATGTATGATTACTGACCTAAAATGACATAAATTGTGCACAGGATAAATACAACCCATGGTGAGATTAGAGGAGAAATGAAATCACAGTATAAATCCCACTTTATACAATCTTTGTTCGGTTTCCCTTCACATGTACACCAGTAGGAGCCCTTCTTGCTTCAAGGACTCCCTATACTGTACAGGCCTTGGAACAACTAACAACCACACCTTGTGTCCCATGCTTTCTTACATCTGTGTATGGACTAAATAACTATAAATGCTTGATTTTGTTGGGTTGATTTGGCTCAAATTTTTAGCACATTATCCGGTAAGATTTTACAGTGGCTTGCTTGGGCGGGATCAAATGCGACTTGGTTTTGCCGGAGTGGCTTGGCGAAAGCATTGCCCTTTTAAATATCTCTCATGCAAATAATCTTGATAAGAATTTTCGTCAGTATATAAGCTGTGAAATTCAAAGTGTGGTACTACTATTGTGTCATGAAAGACATTTCCTTTCCTCCTTAGCTATCTGGCAAACATGGCAGCTTTTCATCCTTTCTTCGGGTAAGGACATCATCTGCTGCTTCCGTCCCTTTGATCTTGATAACTACGAAAACTATCATAGAAGCATTTTGCATTCAGTCTATCCGGATCAAGGTGCAAAGCTCAGAGAGTCCTTGCACAAATGCAGCACACACATGTAAAATTTTGTCACCTAAAAGTTCAGTTCTTATCAACCTAAGCACCGCGCTTATGAACAGTGTCTAAGAGTGTGCTCTACTCTCATATTTATATTGAAATGTAACAGAGACAAAAAATAATAATAACCTTTGTACAATGTGCCATGCATCACACAACTGAAACAAGGATGTATCAAAGCAGAAGTGAAACATATATCGGCAAAGTTTTCCTTCGTTCATGATCTTCAAAAAGATGTTCCGTAGTGATCGGCATTCCACATCCTTTGGTAGAATTCCTAGTCTTACCTGGTAAAGCGTTACTTAACTCAGCACCCTTGCTCAACAAATGTGCATTGGTCAGCACCCTTGCTCAGGTGATACTTCCTCCGGCCACAAATAGTTGTCATTTTAAACATCGACACAGTCTTCAAAATACGGCTTTGATCAATAATTTCTATTATAATATATTAATAAAACCCAATAAAATTATAATACCATGAAAGTACTTTTCGAGACAAATCTATACATATGATTTTCGAGACAAATCTATACAAAAGAATAGGAGAGACTCACCGTTAGCCTAGGAACAATAATTGTTCAGGATGTGGAGCCACTGCAATATACACATTTTCCCTAACCCCCGCACACAGCTTAGTCTACCACCTAAGATAACATATGCCGAGATCGGTAGCTTACTAAGTTAAATCTGGCCCATAACAGATATGTGGTTGTATTATTAGCACAGTTCAATGACTTACAAGGTTAAGTCCTTAACTAACCAAGGCAAGATTTCCAATTTACTACACTTGTTCACACGGAACCATATTACTTTGATTTACACAGAATCATACTAACCCAATGTCACACTGACCCACCCAGGCTCACAGCATTTTGCCACTTGCCTTAATCTAAATCATTTACCACCCTGTTGATTATCGTACAGCACATGCCATCAACATTATCGTGTAACAACACATGGCACATCCTTTTTCATAAATATGTTCTATAGACAATTAGCTATGTTTGAAATTATAATTTCAAAATGATATCAATAACCCATTGCATGGCTAAGCATGCTAATCACATTCTAAACCAACTCACGTTGGTTCTATATTAATAGCCAACTATTAATTATCCATCCTAGTCTGACAAATGATTATATCGTAGCAAATGACATGGTAGGTATAATCTAAGTAGGTTGTATAACTAATTCTCAAAATAATTAAACTGTTGATAATTTGAACTAACATACAATAGTTTGAATCAAACTAACTTTTTGTAAAATAGGGTTCAACATGATCAAAACACAACTTGTCTGGCACTTTCTATGCTATTGTTTCTTTATCTTTGATAACTTTATCTTCTATCGTCGACTTCCTAACCTTCAGCTCCTCTGAACGACTTCTGGACATCTACGTCTAACGAGAGATAAAGAGCAAATACAAAAAAGACTCAAAAAGACAAACCAAATAAATTCTAAATGGAGAATGGATAGTACTACAATGAAGTTCTAGGTTTTAGATGAATTTAGGAACTTGAACGGACTGAATCGGAGTTCGTAGAGTTCGTATGAAGGAAAACGGACTCTCAGAAGATTTATCGGCAAGAAAAATACTGGTAAATAAGAGAGAAAAGAGAATATTTCTTCTGATTTAAATAAATAAAAACGATAGGGGCTAACATGTGGGCCCTCGGTTTATGGACTGGGTCCACGAAGAAAGGCTTATAGTTGACGGTGAACTGAGTTCACAAAATAATGTACTAATAGGTGGGACCACATGTAAGTGACTTGGTCCACGGTAGACTGAGTCCACCGAACAATCTAGGGTTAGGGTTAGGGTGTACCACATGTACGATAACGGCCATTACATGAATGCTGAGGTGGTGGCTGATAAGGTGAAAAGGTGGCGATGAGGTGGAAAGTGATATGTTTGAGGTTGGCTTCACCCATGCATCAGTAGTGACATGCTACCACACACAGATGGGACTAGAGGTGGGCACTGCGCCGAGCTATTTTGGGCCGGCACGAGGCACACCCGACTCAGCCCGACCCATGGCTCGATGCAGATCGTTCCCAACGGACGGGCAAAGACGGCACGGTTGTCCGGCCGCGTGCGGACCTCGCTAATCGGGCACGATATGGTCTGCCCAAGATTTACGCTTGGACTATGATTGGCCAAGACGTGTCCAAACAGCACGCACTGTGTGTATGTGTGGGTGAGCAAATCAAGGAGTAAAGGAAGAAAACTATGGATGGACTGGAGAAAAGAAAGGGAATGTATCCATGCGTTGTATGTGTGGGTGAGCAAATCAAAGAGTAAATGTATGGCTGCATGAATGTGACTAGAAGGAGTAACTGAATCAAGGAAACCGAGAAGAATAAACACAATAGGATTTTGTTTCAACCGGAGAAAAAGAAAGTCCTAGATAGATTGTCGGGACCCGAATATGCAAATCCGAACCCTCTGTGTATACTGCACTAGTCCAGGATCACGCTAGTGCACACAGGCTCAACATTAGTGAATATCACAATCATACACAGCGAAAATAGGATAGAAGACATTATATACTAAATATTACCAGTTTGAATGACCTTATGGTCAACTTACTTAACAATGCCTCACAAGGCTGAACAACAAATTGAATCTGCAATGAATGAAGACGAGATAACCCTCAAGATACCATAGGCAATCGACAAGGCTCACACCCTAAATATTCGCCCCTTCGTGGTACTCCTTCTTCAAAGATCGATGATTTTGTAGGCAAGGGTGAGTACACCAGCACGTACTCAACAAGTTGTGCACAGAATGCAATTCTAACATAACTATATGCAAGGCTTATTCCAAAGGAATGACTAACAATGGCTATTTGCAACTAAGCAGCATTTATAAACAAGTACGGTGTATAGATTGGAAAGACAGTAATAAAACAAATAACAATAATAGATAGATTCAGCATTTCTCAAATAAACCAAGTTTCCAGTCCTAAGTCAATATTCAAACTTCCATGGCAACCTGTCATTCATCCCAAGGTTTATTTTGAAAAAGTCTAATCCCTTGACTGTAAACCCCGAGCATTGCTCAATACCGTGAGCACGGCTATCCGAATAGTTTGTACACTCTGCAGAGGTTATGCACTTTACCCACACGACATGATAATCTCTTTGATGCCAAGCTATTAGCACACTTCCTTTGGTATGCCGCAGTAAAATCATGACAAAGCCTTTATAATGCTCTCGCTTTAACCCAAGATTACCCACCGAGGTTTCAACACCGTGGACTGGTTACTACATCCAGGCCCCCTCTTGCGCCATCTGGGTTCATTAAAAAGGATGAACCACACCACCACGATAGTGCTAAAGCTAAAGCATTGCAAATTAATCAGCTAGGCTGCCCCATAACACCATGTGGTTGCATGATTGACTCAGGTCAAAGGCTCGCAAGGTGTCCTTATGGTTTGATCAAAGCAAGACATACACATACCCTCGCCCATCGGGCCCACCCCGCATCCCGCCTTGCCACTTGCTCCGACCCAAAATCATAACCACCCCAGCTTGATTACCAAGCACCACGTACATCAACAATTCAATATCGCTATGCGTGACATCCATTGCCATCACAACTCAATCTCATCGTGTGACCACACATGACACACAAATTTAGAACATTGTTCCATATTCCATTAGTCGATTATTTCTCAAAGACTCAAGTACATGTGATAACGTGGCATGGCTAAGCAATCTAATCCGGTCTAACCATCCATGTTGATTTCATTATTAACCAACTATAGTAACTATCCTAGGGTGACAATAGATCATGGCATACAAATGACAAGGTAGGGTATAATTCAATGGGTATGTTAGCTAATCCCAAATTTATGTTGAAATCATTTACACACATAAAATAACATGCAATAAGGTAAAGCAAAATTGCAATTTTCCTAACATGGGTTCAACATGATCAAAGCACAACTTTCCTTAGGAAAACCCTTATCCATGCTCTAAACCTCGGTCTTGAGTTGATGAATCTTCCCTGGATGTATCGCACAATTTAATGTCTACACGAAACGAAAGAGAAAGCCAAATAAATACCAAAACAAAGATCAAACAAACTCTAAAAATCAAATAAAATTCACCAATAGATAGATCTCAATTTTACAAATTTTTAGAAATTTGAATCACCTCAATCGGAGTTCGTATGAGGGAGAATGAGCCCTCGGAAAATTCAAAATCCTGAAAATACATAAAATTGGAAAATCAAAAATAAATCCAAATTATTTTTATAAAGGAAATTCGTATTATTACGTCAGCTGACGTCAGCCCTGACTCGAATCAACCGAGTGCTGATACGAGTCGCTCATCGGTCGGTTCGGCCAAGATAGATCTGGTCCGTAGGATCTTTAATCTAGCGGCGCACGATGCACTCTGTCATGCACTGCACTGATCGGATCGAACGGTCACGCTCAAATCTTTACGCGGCACAATCTGGAACGTGTATCTACAATCGAATGGACAACACTTACCGAGCCAAACACTGCTTACTCCGACAACGTGGCTCAATCCAGCGCATTCGTGGGGAGATCCGACGGCTGTCCGAGCTCGAACTCAGCGATGGCGTTGCGGCGATGCGAAGTCACCGGAGACGAAGACCATAACGACGGTGTTCCGGCGACCTCCGACGACAGAAAAGTGATGATTCAGATTCATCTCATTGCGGCGAAACCGAAGCTAGGGCGAACGCGGCGGGAAACGGCTTGACGGCGGCGCACCCCGAAGAAACAACACGGCGGCATGGCTATGAACTTCGGCGAGAACTTCCGAGCTCTCCGATGAACTCCAAGCGGCGGCGCAACATCGAAATCGTGCGGCAGCTTCTGACGAACCTCAGGAACCCCGCCCCCTCATTTATAGCCTCAGCATCAGCGCGAAAACTAGAAACCTAGGTCTATAGCGGCGGCGGCGGCTCTAACTCGGACTCCGACGACGCATCGGAGATGAACTCCTTCTCGCCGTTCGATCCGCACTCCACGGCTGAGATCCCACACGACGAGGCAAAATCTGCACCGAACACGAAATCAACGGCAGCGATGTGAAGATGCGTTTTACTACAGCGGTTAATCTTGGCTGTCCAAACCCGATCCAACCGTCGGCATCCCTAGGGCTTCGAAAGGCTTCAACTCATCCGGTCCTCACGATTCGATCCAATGGTAGCAGGGCGCTAGGGTTTTGATGCGACGTGGATCGCCGGATGGAGATCCAACGGTAGTCGCACGTTAGGGTTTTGCGCTGTGGCGCGATTTGATGAAGTCCCTTGGATCTTCATCCAACAGTTGGGAATGGTTCTAATAGAGGTTGGGCTACATAGGTCGAAGGCCAAGACAAGAATCGGCTTAGCCTGCTATCGTTTATTTGATTTTTCCCGAGTTTCTCCTTTTAAAATAATTATAGAAATTAATTTTATTTATTTTAGGCAATAATAATATCAAGAAAAATCCAATAAAATTCTCAAAAATACCTTGAGACATTTTGAATTCAATAAAATATTTTTGACAAAAATTCATTTTAACTTTATTCTTTTATAAATAATTTTTAACAAAAGGCAATATACATTAATTCAAAATAATTCAAATAAATCTCAGAAAATCCAATTAAATCCAGAAAATTCACAAAAATTATAAATTGCACTAAAATAATATTAGATAAATAAAATTCAAAAATTTGGGATGTTACAAATCTCCCCCCTTAACGGAATCTCGACCCCGAGATTTAGGGCTAGCTAGAGAATAGGTTCAGAAATTCTGCCTTCAGATCTTCTTCACGCTCCCAGGTTGCTTCGTTCTCAGAATGATTACTCCATTGAACTCGCAAAGCGAGTAGACTTGTTTTCGGTCTGCGCCCATTACATCCAAAATCTTGATCGGTTGTTTTTGTAAGTCGATCCTCCCGCAACTCGACATTTCTAACTGCGTTTCGCATTTCGCCGCACTCGAGACACTTTTAAGCTGTGACACATGGACACACCATGCACTCTTGCTAATGACTGTGGCAATTCCAACTGATACGCAACCTCTCCTCGACGATTCAATATTTTGAACGGCCCAACAAATCTAGGTGCAAACCTCTCGTTGGCATGGAATCTTTTTACACTTCTAAGGGAATAACTCTAAGATACACAAGATCATTGGGCTCAGAGCTCACGATGGCGATTGTCAGCATAACTCTTCTGTCTCGACTGCGCTGTTTTCAGTCTTTCCCTGATCATGGCAACTTGCCCTTCGACCTCCCTGAGATTCTCAGGCCTAAATACTGAACGCTCTCCTGTCTCATTCCAATTCAACGGGGCACGACAGGCGCGACCATATAAGGATTCAAATGGTGACATCTGCAAACTAGCCTAATAACTATGGTTATAACCGATCTCTGCATATGGCAGACATTTATCCTAAGACGTGGCGTAAGCTAACGCACAAGCTCTCAATATATCCTCTAAAATCTGATTAACTCTTTCTGTCTAACCATCCGTTTGAGGATGATATGCGGTGCTGAAATTCAAGCGAGTTCTCATTGCTTTACGTAACTTGTTCTAAACCTCGAGACAAATTGGATACCTCTATTGAACGCAATATTCTTGGGCACCTCATGCAGTCACTCAATCCCTGACACATACAGATCTGCCCAATGATCTTTTGAATACGTAGTCTTCAGTGGTATGAAATGAGCAACTTTGGTCAATCAACCAATAACGCTTCCTCCGAATTCGTATCCTTTATGGTCAATTCACACTAGGGATTCTTTTACTGGTTTGCTTCCCACTTCTACTCAGGGATCTACAATGATTGTAACGAACCTTTAGGTCTCTAATGTATTGCCTTCATTCTCTGACACGCTTCACATCGGGTATCATATCCAATAGCTTCGCTCTTCACCTTAGGTCACCAAAACCTTTCCTTAAGATCGTAATTCTCTTTGGCACTTCCTGGGTATATCGAATACTTAGAATCATGAGTTTCCCCAAGTATCAACTGCTTAGGATCTTCCTATCCGGCACACTGGTTCAGCCTTAAATCCTTATGGTATCCTAATCACTCCAAATTCTGCTTCTTGGCTAAGCATTCTTCTCTCCTTAACTTGATTTTGTACTTCGTTTCCCTTCGAACTTTCGATGATCTGATCTCCAAAAGTTGGTTTCATTATCAAAGAAACTATGAAACTTTATCGAACGACCTCCAATTTCAGCCTCTCGAATTCTTTGCATACCTCTGGTTAACTACTTATTATCAACATATTCGCACCATGGCTTCATAACTCAAACATCGACTACCACGTTGACCTTACTAGAATGCCTATAAATTCTGACACTAGAATCTTTGATCATTTCCAATCATTTTCTTCGTTCCATATTAAGGTCTGACTGAGTAAATATATAATTTAGACTTTCACGATTCACATCTATTTCCATTGAGATAGTGACACCATATTTCCAAATCGTGCACTACGATAGCTAACTTCAAGTCATACGTAGGGTACTTCTCCTCATGCTGTCTCAATTTCATTATTACACATGCAAACCTGCCATTTTGCATCAATTCGCATCCCAGATCATGCTTAGAAGCATCACCATATATGTCGAAACTGCTTCGCACTCCTGGTAATACTAACACCGATGTTGATGTTAACCGCTTCTTCAACTTCCGAAAACTCTTTTCACACTCTGGCGTCCATGCACTTTTTCTCGTCAACGATCGCATAAGAGGTCTAGCTGTTGTTGAAAATCCTCCTATGAACCTGCGATAATATCTTGCCATTCCCAGAACTTCGAATCTAAGTAATGAACTTTGGTCGCTCCCATTGTAACACTACTTCTACCTTGCTTGATTCAACAGTAACTCCTTTAGCAGCTTTTGCGCGGCTAACGAGATTACACCTTTTTCTTCTAGATTCACATTTATTGAACTTAACGTACGATTATTGCTCTCGCAATCTTTCCAAAACCAATTTAACATGTTCTGCGTGTTCTTCCTTTGTCTTAGAGTATGCTAGAATGTCATCTGTAAGGTAACCGCGAATTTATCCGAATAATCCATAAACACCTTACTCCTCATGTTCGTGAAGTATGCGGGGCATTGGTCCATCCAGGAGATATGGCCAAAACTATACTGTCCATATATGTTGTTGATCCTGACATTGGATACTTGTTTTCGATCTTTTCGTTATTTAGAGCACGATTTAGTGCACTCTTCTGAACTTCCATTTTTTCCTTTTTGATAAACATGAACTCCCATGGTGACACACTAAGTCTTCTCAAAACTCTTCCTACTAACTCTTCGATATGCTTTTTCATTTCCCCTAATTCCTTAGTAGACAATTGACATGGTCTTTTCACT
Source organism: Guadua angustifolia (assembly GCA_036346375.1). NCBI lineage: Eukaryota > Viridiplantae > Streptophyta > Magnoliopsida > Poales > Poaceae > Guadua > Guadua angustifolia. The sequence goes on along the minus strand of CM070522.1, from coordinate 27,659,020 downwards.
ATTGGTGCTGTACCGGGTACTAATTCGCTCACGAACTTGATCTTTCGTTATGACGGCATACCAGGCAATTTCTTGAAAAATATATCATGGTATTCTCTGACAACTGGCGCATCTTCTAATTGGAAAATTCCACACTATTATCCATTAGCTGGCTAACACAAACTATCATCACTTGAAACTCTTTTTTTTGTTTTTGTTTTTTTTTCACATTCAGGGTTTTAAATTGATATACTCTTTCACCAAAATAGCCTTATGTCTGAGCATCTAACTAATTTCAAGAATAACCTAAATATCCAACACAATATGATTTGCTTGGAACTCTACTCTCTCCATAAGCACTGAATTCTCCACCTCCTGGTTAAATCTAGCACAACTGAGCACTTACTGATAATGACAAATCCTCTGGTTAACAAGATCATGCTGGGTACCACTAAACTAACCATTATTACATCGGTATTATTCCCAGGTGAACTATAAACTCAAGAATACTCTTAGAGAAACATTTAATTCATCATTATTGTTTTTTTTATTCCAATACTCCGTATACCAACGTATCGACCATTCCTGCTTTATTTCTTCTGACAAGAAAACCTTCATCACTAATCTCTTTTCTTTACAACTAGGGTTATGACATTGCACTAAGTAAACTCATGGCTCCTGACTTTCTTGGTTTAGCATTGACACTGGGGTTTTGACAGGGATGGAGTTGGGATTGGCTTGAACCAACACGATTACTTTCCTTTGAGGGTATTTGCTGGCAAAAATGCTCAGGTTTGTGGCAAAGTCTAGGGTGAATTTTCTTCCTTAGGTATTCATTGACCGGGATTATGTCCTTACTTAGACGCTTTTTCTTCAATTGGTTTTCTAGGCAAATTTCTCTTGCAATTTCACCGCTCACTCTTGGCGTTATGTACCGGACTGAGGTAACTTCCGGTATATCCACGGCTATGGGAGTTATCTGTTTTCTCTGTGGACATCGATTAGCATAATGGCCTTTTCGTCAACAGTTGTAGCACTCAACGCTGCTCTTCTTATGATTTATTACTTCCTGACTCGCAACACATTCCCTAGCAAAACGATCTTCTTCACCATACAAGGGACCTACTGTGGGTGATGGCCACCTACTGGTTTCCTGGCTAAGATCGATAGGTTCTGTCGACGATCGGAATCACCAACCGCAAAAAATGAAACGGGGGTTAGGGAAGATGGGGACCCGAGCAGAGCTTGGCTCAATGAAGGGAAGGATTCGACGCGCCGAAGGTCGGAGCTAGGCGACAACGAGCGTGAGACGAGGTTTTATACTGGTTCGAGCCCCTATGGAGGTAATAGCTCTACTCCAATTGCCTTGCAGCGGTGGTCTTGGGTGGTCTTTGTTGTTCTCGTGTACAGAGGTGTGTTATAGCTCAAGCTTAACAATGGCTATATCTAGCGCTCGAGCTCTGATGATCTCCCAGGCTGCGCATCCTTAGCCTTATATCCTCCTTGCCCGCAACGGTCGGGAGATATTCCCGGGTGGTGGCCTTCATGCACGTTGAGGACTGGCCAGCAACCGCTCCGGACTTGACGCGCGCGCCTGCTTCACCCCCACGATCGGCACCTTGGTAACCGTGGGTCAAATGCACGTTCCGAAACCAAAGGGGGGGGACCACGCAGCACGAACGAGAGCCGACCCGAGCTCGAGGTCGTGCAGACGCCGTGCTCGAGGGTAGACACGCTCTAGGTCGCGTGCCGCGGCATGCGCCCAGGTCACGGTCGGGGCCCCCCGAGCTTGGGAGCTCGTTGACCGCGCGCTGACCGGCCAAGGGTTGCTCCAGCCCTCGTCAGGTTCAGAAGGGTGTATTTTTATTTCTCCACAGCAAATGCATGTGAGATCTTCTGACTTGTCTAGTTGATAGCACTTCAAAGAACAATGTCTAGATCTAGAACAAAGTGCAGGGATAGTGTTTCTCTTTGATTCCATTGTGACCATACTATTCTTTAATGAAATAAAGGGACCACAAAAAGTAACAACGACTTCGTTCCAAGTGATATTCTGTGGGGATCATGGTTAACACAATAGTTCTTCCACCATTTGGCAGCAATTCTTTGGAACTGATACGAAGCATACTAGACCTTTCCATCACTTCTGCCCTAAGCTAGGAGTAGCTTCCTCTCAATAGTCTCGAGCCAATCCTCTGCTTCTAAAGGTGAAACATTTCCTTAAAACGTTGGCAGATGAGTCATTATGAATTCTAATAACCTTGAGTCAGCACAGGGATCACTAATAACAGTTCAAGATGCTTTGCTGACATTAGCTTGATTAGTCCTAATCTGTATTAGCTTTATTATTGCTTGTATCAACTGGGTCTAATCGGCCAAAACTCTTTGAAACTCTGCGTATCTATCTGTTGTGATGGTTGAAAAACTGATCCATCCTTAGCGTTTCTACTGAGCTGATTTCCACTTTCACTAGCTCCATTGTTGCCACTATTCTGAACCATCTTCTTGATTACCTCACAGGGGTTAGGTGAGAGAGAAAATAGCATAGGTAAGAAGTAGAGATCCTAATACAGGGGAGATAGGTTTAACCCAATAACTTAAGCAATCAATATTAATAACTTGGTATGGTTGCTTATATAAGCCTAAAAGCTTTGCAACACATACTGCACACCCAGCAATCAATAAGAACCAACTCAACCTAAACACACAAAACTACCGTCTACATGGGCGACACTCCTATCTTAGGAAACGCGACTCCCACACATGAGTCTCAACTGGCTACTTGAAGCACTAAGTCTTCTAGCTCTTAAAACGCTTCATTGATCCGCTCTTCCATGAGCTTGATGATTCCTTCCACCCTGATCATTATGGTAGCAGCAGGTACCTGATATCATCTCCTAGAGTGTGGTATATCGTTTTCTAATCAAGACAACTCAGGTAAGATTTTAACTCAATTCAGCAGAGGTAAGAGAAAGAAACTTCAGCAAGGAAAAAGAAAGAATTTTTGGTAAGGACAGAGATAGAGGAATAAGATAAGTCAAGAACACATTATTCTCCTGGTTTAGGTATTTTACTTTGGAAAATAATTTTGAAGGACCTATAGAGACGACCAACTATCTAGGGTCAAGACCTATAGTCAAGATGGCTCGATACCACCTCCGTCGGGACCGAATATGCAAATCCGACCTCTGTATATCGTGACTAGTCCAGATCACGCTTAGTGCACACAGGCTCAACATTAGTGAATATCAAATCATACACAGCGAAAATAGGATAGAAGACATTATATACTAAATATTACCAGTTTGAATGACCTTATGGTCAACTTACTTAACAATGCCTCACAAGGCTGAATAACAAATTGAATTGCAGCGGAATGAAGACGTAGATAATCCCTCAGTATACCACAGGCAACTGACAAGGCTCGCACCCTAAACATTCGTCCCTTCGTGGTACTCCTTCAGCACAGATGATTGATTGCTTAAGGCAACTGACAGCTTTCTTCTTCCGCGTACCACTGTCCATCGGCTTCCTCCCGCTCCTCTTCTCCATTCAAGTCGGGTGTTCCAAAGTCCTTCCGGGCATGGAAGACCCGACTTGCAATCACATTTGTTCAATCTTTAATTACCCTACCTAAAGTAATCTATCAAGTACATCTACAATTTTACCAAAGTACCATGTTCGATCTCCCACTGTGGCACGACGGTGACGCCAGATAAGAGCATGTCGTCCGGCCACTTCAGACCGTGGCACTACGGTGACCTGCAAAAAGCCACTTCAGATGGCATGAAGCAAATCACACACTCTAGTGTGTGGGTTCGATGGAGAAGACCGTGGTTGCGTCGCCGCCATGTCGTCATGGGTCTTGGTTGATTTATTAGTCCAGCCCATCAACATTATCATAAGAAGGGAGAAAAGCGCTACAAATGTTTATATTTTAAGTCTATCCCGATCGGACAAATCTGTTGCCTCAATGCATATAGGAAGTGCAGATATTCAATTACAACATCTATAATCGGCCGTGTCTCGTAAATATTGATGCAGAATACCTAAGTAGATGGAAATTTCAACAACAAACCATAAATAATGGAGGTTCTGGCGAGGGTGTAGGAAAAACATCTAGTTCCAACAAGCAAGACATTGTTAAGTTGTTGCATTCAAGATGAGCAAATATGTATTAAGGATAATATCATGTGATAATACAATGAATCGTACAAACAAGAATAACCGCAAGTTTTTGACATATTTTCCGAATTAATGAATACCATTTGACAATTGTACAACTCGAGAAGTTATCAGGCTGGGTGGAACACGCCTGTTTTATGTATTACCGGTGGCGTGAAGAAACAAACTTTCCTCTAATGTTGCTCAAATTGGCCTCAATCAACGCAGCTTTTAATCAGATTGCTACTTTTTTAGCTTATTTATGGTTTGCATGTTGTAGCAAACATAAAATCCACATAGGTTATTTCCCTGACCTTGCTGGTGGCACTGCAAATAAAACCTACGGTTAGTTCTAGAGTCACTATTACGGGGTTTGATATAGAATTGTTGTGTATAGCGGACACCGGAAAGTTCAAATCATGCTGTAGTTTAGTCCAATCTTTCACGTGTTTGAACGCTCTACAAGATTGCAAAAGGTTAGCCTAAGCCATTCCAATAGCAATATAAACCTGGAACAACTTACACGACCATGTACGTAGGAAACGTGATTACCTGGTGAGTAATTTTGCGATAGGTGTCAAGTCGTGGTTTCCGCCACGTCCGAATCAAGGTATTTAACCGGTTTGTGGCTGGTTCAATTACAATTAGAACCCAAGTGAAACCTACACAGGGTATATCACAATGGACAATGAACAAAACAGAGTTGTGTGCACAAGATGCACAAAGTATAGCATGTGGTAGCACTTACCCCGGGTTATGGGGTATAAGTATGAATTCTTTATCTTTTGTGCTAGCAATGCCTCTATCACGATTTCTCGACCATGTTTATATCATCATCCATTGTTTGCTTTGAGACTATATGTGGGTCGAGGAAACCGATCGATAGTTTCGCCGTGTCGCTTCAAGTTGCATGAATCTATATATACAAAGGCTTAATTATATATATATTGGAGTACATTTATCACTATTAGATTTAATGTAGACCGTGATAGCACACACTTACAAGGTCCAGCATCTTATGAGTGCGGCGTCGAGGGTGTCGAGGTTGTAGAGATGGAACAAGTCCAGAAAATCGACCGTGAAGAAGCCCCCCGCTGAGTCGTTGAATAGATGTTCATACTTGAACTTAACGCTGATACTTGTTGTACGTTCACGCTCTGGCTTTCCAGCTTCTTGGGTGTACCACTTATGCAATTGTTGGCAAGGTATACTAAGTGAAGTTACGCTGCCTTTCGTTAGTAACGGCTCTCCTAGCTTGTATTGTTTAGCCAACTCGGCAGATGGATAGTCAACTTGTTCTTGCCCTTCTTTCTTCTGCTTGCCCTTGCCTTTCTTTTCTTTTGTATGAACCCTTCACGGAGAGGAATGGGCAGAAAGAGGTCAACATTATGTACATCAAGTGGAGTCTGCCAGACGATCGCTGATTTGGTAGCCAATCGATCGACGGCGATACAATAGGCTTAATCGGATCGTCGCGGTTGTTGCATGACGTAGGCGCATCAGGAGATGTTGTGCTAGGCCATTGGATGAATGTGCCAATGGCATCCCCAAGTTTCACGATCTCGCTGCTTACGGCTTCAGAGATCGACAATTTTGAAACTATCAAATACCCGCCCACATTGACCTTGGTGAAACCGGCGCTATCATGGTACAGTGCACCATGGTCCCCTTAGTGGATGGATATGCCATGCCCCAAACAGCCGTGGCGAGGAACGGTGCCATTGTTAATTCTCACTTGAGATTGCATTGCGAGCCACCTTAATGTCACATACGTGATAAGTCCCGCTATGTTCATCTATGTCACTTGGAGGAATGGATGCACAAATGCTCTTACGCAAGTAATGACTTATGGACGCATTCGGGCTTGTACAAGATTTCTTTCTTGATTGGTGAGCCTTTCCTCGAGGATTCTTATCCTTTCATGAAATTCTTCTCTCGCCTCCCTCAACTCTTCTCTCAACTCTCCTCTCAACTTGTCCTCCAAATTCTTTATAAGATTTGACTCGCCGGCTTTAGTTCTCTTCTTACTTGGTATCGTGGAAGTCTTCTCGAATCCAGTTTTCCATGGAACAAAACCCCTATGCCTCTTGTATGACCAGGTGTTCTTGTTTCCCAAGGCCATGGAAAGTGCATCTTTCTCCTCGTCTCGCAAAAAGAGCCATCGGCCGATTGTGTACTCAACGCTACCGCAAGATCTCGACAAGTTATTTCACTTATGAAGTCATGGACTAATTACGTAAAATTGGTAGTTCGATTTATATATTACCAGGCGTTGGCATACTTCCTCGTCCGCGGGGTTTACGAAGGAGACGGTTGCGGAGGATGAGGCATGAGACCTCGCTCTTAGCCAGTCTCTGGCACGTGGATCTGTGATTGCTGGAAATGGCGAGATACCCTCCTCGCCCTCCCCTCGTCCCATTGCGCTTCTTCCCGCGTGAGCGCAGCGTTTAGTCTGGTGGGGGTGAGTGTTCTTGCCGCAAGGCCTTGTTTGCTTCACTTTGACGCATCGAATTCGCTCGTCGCCTTCATCTCAACAAAACGCCGCCACGTGTCCACATCAATGAACCCATACTTAGAGTATGGATCTATATTCTTCTTGGACGAAGTCTACTAAAAGCGATGCTTGAAGGTCTTCCATGCCTTTCTCGCCGCAAGCAAAGGTATACCGTCGCACTAGGGAGCGAATTCTTCCGGAATGTTGAACGATGAAAGAACTTCCGTTAGCAAGGCATTGCGAGCCTCAATAGTCACCAACCTCCGGAAGATAGCGTGATCGAACCCGCTCGTGCTACTATCCCGACATACTCCAAATGCATTCGCTGCCTTTTTTGGCTTTCTAGGGCCCCATCCTTTGGATCGATCTCGTAATGGTATATCGGTCTGTTGGCCTTTTGTTTGGTCCTCTTGCAACATGGGTCGATTCTTCTTTTGAGGGCACATCATGTCCTTCGACGATGGATTAGAGGACTACATCTTCTTTATAAGTTAAAATAGTTTCAAAGTAACTAAAAGAGAAGAACAAATAAAATCAAATTAGAGTGAATAAGTTTGTGGATACCATGGCTTGTTATTAGCCTTTTAAAAGAACTAGCCTAAATGGCTTCTTATTAGCCTTTTAAAAGAACTAGCCTAAATGGCTTGTTATTAGCCTTTTAAAAGAACTAGCCTAAATGGCTTGTTATTATCCTTTAGCAAAGATGCGAACTAGGAAGTTGCTTAACTTAATAAAAATTTCGGCAAAGACTCTCCCTAAAACTAGGACATCCACACAAGCAGACAAGCGTAAATAAGTGCGAGTACAAGAGCAAGACTTTGTTTATTATTCCTCTTAAGCATATATATGAGAATACATAATTCACACACAAGAGATATGACATAAACAAGATAACACAAAGGACTAGCTTATAAGCAACTTTGTTTCAGATTATCTAAATTGATGGGTTGTTCTTAATTAAGAACCCTCCAACATCAATTTCAACAATATATCACAGTGGTATACAAATTTGAGATTAGTGAATCACGCATTCAAAGATCTTGGTTAAGAAAATTGATTCACTAGAACTCAACTATGGACTATGAAAAGCTCTTGAACAAAGAGACAAGCGAACTAGGAGGTTGCCGAACTTAATAAAATTTCGCAAAGACTCTCCCTAAAACTAGGACATCCACACAGCAGACAAGCGTAAATAAGTACAGTATAAGAGCTGAATCACAGACGTGATAGCATATCACATGTACAAGAGCAACACCCACTGTTGAATTCTAGACACAATGATCTAAACAAAGGTTGAATCACGTATGAACTCACTAACTAGCAGATCAATATAGCCTCATTTAATTGAATCATCATCGAGCACCAGAGTAGAACAAAATCGAGCCTCCAGACGAGAAACGGCCTCTAGCTCGATGGCTAGTCCCCAGAATACTCGATCGGTGCAATCGATACTCAGAGAGCAAGACTAATCACCCATGTACCAAAGAAAGAAAGAAAGAAAGATGCGCTAAAGACATTTACACCGTAATCAAAGACCGATCGCTGCTCGAAGAGAGGCCAGCACGACGATGGGGGAGCACGTCGCTGCGGGGAGGACGACGATAGGGAGCACGCCGATGCCGGGAGGACGCCAAAGGGAGGACGCCGGAGGGGGAGGACGCCTGTGGGGAGAACGCCGGGAGGGAGGACGCCGAGGGGAGGCCGCCATGGACACAAAACGCCTCAAAGAATTAGGGTTTTTGCACAGGAATGCAACCTGCCTGGAGATATATAGAGAGCACATCACGCACGGTTCTAAAATATAACGGTTCAGGATGTATTATCACGCACGGTTCTATAATAGAACAAATTGTGATGTTGAGATATCACAGACGGTTCTATAATAGAACCGTCTGTGATGTTGAGATATCACGGACGGTTATATAATAGAACCGTCTGTGATGTTGAGATATCACTGACGGTTAGGTAACATAACCGCTCAGGACAAATAACATCACTGCATCGTTATGTTAAAGAACCGCTCGTGATATGTACCGCTCATCGACATTCACTTATCGGTTCGGGCCAAATGACTCTTGTCTCTGTGCCACTTTGTTGTATCTTCCGGGAAAGTTGTCGTTAATGTAATATAGATCGTGCATCGTGGTTGATGTGAGATTCTAATCCTCAATTCAAACCCTAAAACTGAGAGCAATCACATACAACTATTTCCATATTGCCAAAGTAGACAAGATCAATTTCATTTTGTTTGCCATAGTCTACATAATTTATTCCTTGTCATCAATTATGTCCGAATGGCCATCTTTGAATATGTATGTGGAATCATATTGATATGTACAAAGCATGATGGGTCGATCATCTTTACAATAGCATTAATGTAATATTATTACACATGAAAATTAGTAAGCATGATGACAATGCACCCTTCTCATAACTACGCCACCACATGCTTATTCTTTTGTACTAAAATTAGCCCTTCATGATGATCGACGCGTGTAGCTTGCTTCCTCATGTTGTTCTTCCGGGACCGAAGTCATTTCCGATAGGTGGCAACTCATCAAATTGATTGTACTCTTCCTCATCTACTACATTCTCAACTCCGACAATTCTCCTTTTTCCTCAAGAACTACGTGGCGCTTCTTGTTGGATGGGCTCTGCTACATAGAAGACTTGAACAACTTGGTTAGCGAGTACGTAATGGTTCATCTTGGTATCCGACACGCTCGAGGTCCACAGAGTGATGCCATTCCTGCCAACCTTCACGGCCGGAGGTGGACCCAACGGCACCAAATAGGGAATCTTGAAAAGTACGTAGTCGAGCTCCCATATCTCCTCTATGAACCCATAGTAGGAGCTCCTCGTTAACCCAAATGTATTATTGAATGCATCTATGCGACACCGCTGCTCGGTTTGTGCTCTTCATATCCGATCTCTCGTGTAAAATGTGTACCCATTTAAGTCATATCCTTTCCATGTGACAACCGTAAAGTTGGTCCTTTTGCCAACCATGTCAACAGTGTCATCCGACGAGCTCCCAAAGGATAGGTCGCTCCTTCAACCATTTGTTGAATCAAGGTTATGCTTTGTCTCGTGATCTAAGACTCTGCGCGGCTTTGGATTCTTCTTGCCTTAGCCATTGCTTGTGCTCGACGATATAGGCGGACACTACAGCCATGTGTTGCAAAACCGTGAAATGGGCTCGAGCATACGCGAACCGAATCAGCGTGATTGTTTTCCTTCCGATGGTCCCGACACTCGAGCCTCCTCATGGCGAGATCAAGGCACACCTATTGGTTCGACTCCGCCATGTAATCGACGCAGAACTCGATGGCCTCTTTCATGTATAACCTTCGACAATGCTACCCTCGGGGACGAGATCGATTCCAGACGTAAGACTTGAGAATTCCATGTACCTCTCGAACGGGTATATGCTACGAGGAACATCGCCCGCATATCTTTATCTCTCGTCACAAGGTGAACAATGAGATGGACCATGATATCGAAAAATGATGGAGGGAAATACATCTCAAGATTACATAGAGTCATCACCACCTCACCTTGCAGAGCATCTAGTCCTTCGATCGATGACCTTTCGAGCGATTGTGTTAAAGAAATAACACACCTAGTGATTGTCTCTGACCTTGACCGCAAAATACTTCTAATTGCGATAGGAGCATCTGTGTCATCAAGACATGACAATCATGAGACTTCATGCCGGTTAATTTCAAATCTTGCAACTAAACAAGTCTCTTCATGTTGAGGAGTAACAGGACGAACTTTCACACCATGCAAGCACCGCACGATTCAGCTTCTTTCGCCTTTGACAGAGTATAACAAGGTGTTCCAAGCACGCACGGCCTTTATCGCCTCTTTCGGTGCTAACTCAGTCTTATGCCCATATCGACCAAGTCAAGCCGTGTGTTGATACCAACCTTTGTTTTACCCTTAATGTTGAGTAAGAGACCAATCACGCCGTCACGCACATTCTTCTCACGTGCATGACATCGATGCGTAGGTGAACTTCTAGGTCCTCCCAAAGAAGGTAGGTCCCGAATATTGATCTCTTCTTCCACATGCTCTTTTCACGGTACTTGATTTACGCCCCTTTCCATACGCAACATCCAAATCCTTAACAATGTCATGAACATCTCTCCCGCCAAACGCCTTTGAGCTGGACCATTTTCGTTCCTTCCGTCGAAAAGTTGCTTCATCTTGTGATATGGGTGATTCTCCAAGGAACCTACGATGACGCATGTACACGGTTTTATGGGAGTGATTCACCATAAACTCTCAGATCATCTAGCAAAGGAGTGCAGCTTTGGTTCCTTTTGTACTCGGCCCGACAGTTAGCAAGGGGTGGTAATCATTTATGGTGCGTGAACAACAAGCAAAGGCAAAGTAAAGTTCTCTCGCTTGTACGCATCCCATACGTACCCCGATAACCCACAAGTGTTTTTAGATCTTCCACCAATGGAGCTAGGTACACATCAATATCGCTCCTGTGTTGTTTCGGTCCTTGGATAAGCATGCATAACATAATGTACTTCCGCTTCATACACAACCAAGGAGGAAGGTTGTAGATACAGAGATTTACTGCCAAGTGCTATGCCTTTTGCTCATGTTACCGAAAGGATTCATTCCATCCAGACTAATCCAAACCTTATATTTCTGATCCGCACCGAATTCTTGAAAGCTCTCGTCGATGTTTCTCCTTTGGATGGAATCAGCAGGTTCCTTAGCATTCCATCATTCTTACGCTCCTCAAAGTGCCAACGCAATGCTTTTGCCTCCTTTGGGTTCGCAAACAAACGCTTCAAACGGGAATTACAGCAGATACCATGCCACCTTAGCAGAGGACCTTTTTTCACCTCAATGCTCTCGCCATCATCATCTGAATGACTTCACGCTTGTACCGGATGCGTTGCACACCGGACATATATGCAAGTTTGTGTACTCTTTATGTACAGATACTACTGCTTGGACATGCATGTATTCTTTCTACTTCCATTCCCAAGGGACAAAGAACACGCTTGGCTTTGTAGGTGCTTGTCGGCAACTCGCTTCTCTCGAAGCATGTCCGCCAATAGACGAATAAATATTGTGAAACTCTTGTCGGACCAACCGCTGCTTGCCTTCAATTTGAGTAGATGAAGCACGGATGATAACCTTGTGTATTTCAACTTGCAACCTGCGAACAAAGGTTTCTCCGAGTCCTCCATTAGACCATCTCCAACCGAAGTTCTGCTTGCTCCTGCTCCTTCCCGATGGGAAAGCGCAGAGAGAGACGATTCCAGCGCTGCAGAATCGAAGTCTCTTCACGGACGATCTCGGGAAAGGAGAGAGGATCTTCGCGGGGCTTTGCTCCCCATTCCCGCGGACGCCGCCGCTGGTGCGGTCGCCAATCGGCGAGGCTTGGCGGCAAGGACAGGCGGCAGTCGGCAAGGGCGTCGCGGGCGAGTCGGCAAGGTCGTCCCCGGCAAGCTGGTCCGCCCCACCGGCCGGAGAGGAGGACTGGCGGACGGACATCGACACCTCGAGGTACGCATGGACACCCACCAAATTTGCCGATTTGATGATATGGATTTAGGTTTAGGGTTCTTCGATTTGATGCGTGGATGGTTTAGGCGATGGGTGCCGAGTTGATGCCTAGATGGTTTAGGCGATGGGTGCCGATTTGATGCCTGGATGGATACGCCTTGTTCTTGAATGAGCACCGGGATGGTTTTGGCTATTTGGTACTGGGAGGAGTGATTCGATTGTATGGCCACTGGTAGAAACTTGTGCGTACTAGAGATTCAGCATACTGTCGTTAATTCTCCATGCTTAACAAACTAAGTTAGGATGTGTTCACCATTACTTGTTGGTGCTGGCATGACCTCTTCATGTTGCTTCAGACATCAACCTACATCTCCATTTGTCGTCTGAATAGATGTGTTGTTTGAGAACGAAATTTATCATTCGTAAGTGTAGACTAGAACTGCACTTTTTGATAGATAACAAAAGTGTCATACAGTTGCACACTAGTTAATAATTCTGTAGTTGTAGTATAAACTTTGGTATGTTTCATTCATACAACCATTTATTCCGAATTAGGTGTCCCTGATCTTCAATTCCACATGGACGTTTTCTGTAATTCCCTTTAGTTTTAATGAACCACTAGCAACAACCAAACCTGGACAAATGTAGCCTTGTAGTTTTGATCAATTTTGTTGTATTACTGACTAGAAACTACGCTTGCTCACCCAATATTTGAGATGGGAAAATCATCAATCCTTAATTGTTGTAGGAATACCAAGTTACACAAGTTAGACAATATTCTTGGTAAGTCGACAATACCATAGCTATACTTGAGTAAAACAAATTGCTGGCAAATTTCATTGTAACCAATTTTTTAGTGTGCTCAAGCATCGTATGCTCAAAGGATTATGGTTTCGTTATTTCATATACGCAAGATTGAGCCCTTGCAGAGACTTCTTTATAGTTTTCTTCGCTTTTGCCTTAATGATCCAATACCTCAAACCCGAGCACCACATCAGCTTCAGCTCGATTTATCCAATTGTATCGGCAGTTTGGCGTGTATTAATAACCATGACCATTGTTCACCGTCACCTACAGCTTATGGTTGAAACTACTGGTTGTGGTATTAATAACCATGACCATTGCTCATACTGCTAACAGACTCGGTTGGAGATGGTCCAGAGTGTGGTTGAAACTAATGCTTCTGCCAGCTACTGCTAGTGCCGAGTTATACTGACTGTGGTTCAAACTAATGCTTGTGCCGAAGGTTGAAACTACTGGTTGTGGTTGAAACTATACTGGCTGTGATTGAAACTGCAGGCAGCTACTGCTTGTGCCGAATTGTACTGACTGTGGTTGAAACTAATGCTTCTGCCGAAGGTTCAAACTATACTGGCTGTGGTTGAAACTACAGCCAGGTACTGGTTGTGCCGAAAACCACTGACTGTGGTTGAATCTACTGCTTGTGCCCAAGGTTGAAACTACTGACCAGTGCATCGGTTGTGCCGAAACCATTGATCGTGGTTGAATCTCCATCGCTTGTGCCCAAGGTTGACTAGAGGCTGATCCTGAATGAGTGATCCTGATCCTGTTGCCAACTTGTATGAGTGATCCTGATCCTGAATGAGGCTATCAGATATTTCTTGCTCGCCTTGGCCGATTGTAGGGCCAATGATCTTTGTTATTTGTTGTTCATGTAAAATTTATTCGTGCATGCACAAGGGCCACCAACATTTTGGCTTGGGGACCTTGCATATTACCATAAGTGTTCAATGAGGATCTCTCGGTCGAACAGACGATTTGTGACAATAAACTTGACAACTGTGATATATATACATTGTGATGTACTTGGTTAGTTTAATTGTCAATCACTCGATATGCTCATTCGGGCATTTGCTTATGTCGCTTGCTACTTCTCGCCATCAAAATTTGCCCGCTACATTGTTCTCCATTGCTTAGTTGGTACTTCCCGCCATCGTAATTTGCCATGCATATTTGCTAGACAATTGATGAAATTAACTGGTCAAGTATAAAACTGCAATTGTGGTAAGATTGTCACAAATCTGTCTGTTTCTCGTCTATTGTGGCGAGGAGGGCCTATTAAGGCAACCCGACATCTGAGAACACTCAAATAAATGCTTTACTTCTTTGCGTGTGAATTATCTGTCCGAACTATTGGCCTGACGTGCTGTTTTAGATGGACTCGGAGACCCTTCGAGGCGTCCTCTCCAGGATGCGAGATCTGCTGGAGGAGAGAGCCGAGCAGCTCAGGACCATCGCTCGGGACAACTTCCTCCCAAGTGATGAGCCTTGGGCCAATGACATTAACAACAAGACTTCTTCGTGTCGAGTTCATAGCCGATGCCTTGGAGAAGATGTCGTTGGACACGGTTGACTTTACCACTCCACCTTCTCCGATCTGTGCTCGCCACCTTGCATCCGCCGAGGAGTTGATCCGGACGACGAGTGCCGCGGACTACACCACCGAACAACTCCCCTCAAATGACTACTCCACGGATTCTCTATTTAGCGAATGTGGATTCGAGTCCGATCGTTCGGCCACTATGTTTAGATCTTCATTTGTGTTGTATGCTTTAATTTGGACCATGTGGCTTCCAACTGCTAAGTGAGCTTTATTGTATTTTGGACCATCTAGCTATGAACTTGTAATCCTTACCGTAATTTCAATCAATGTGATGTCTGTTTATGTCAATCATATTGTTCCCACATTACTTTGCCATTATACCGTATTAACAAACCGTGTGTGTGGTTTCAATGATCGTGGAGGACGACATGGACCCTTTCTACTCAAACTTCCTTCATGAGGACTAGGATGTGTGGTGCACGGGTTATCTCCTCCAAGCAGACCGCCGACCATGGGCACGACTCATGCTGCCCGAGTCGGTCCACGACGTGAAGAAGGGGACCAAAAACAGCTCCAGAGCCGAGAGGACCAAATGGATCAAGCAGAGGATGAAGTTCTAGTCTCGGCTTGGTTGAATGTGAGCCTAGACCCCATTGTTGGGAAGGACCAATCATCGGACACGATTGGACCGTAATTGCTGACATTACACAACCTATAGCAAGGAACACATGAAGGCAAGATCGAAGAAAGCATTGGTTAACCGCCGGTCATTGATAAATGAGTGTGTTAGCAAATATGCTGGTATCTCAATCGCACCGACGGTCTACATCGAGTGGGAGCACCGAGCGTGATAGGGTAAGTAATTGTCCCCGTCAGTAGTCAAGACTTTCACCATGTTGTAATTGTCTTCTTTTTGCAGATGGTCCATGCCGGTACGATGTACCAGACATTGAGGGCAAGCCATTCGCTCCACCATTGTTGGGTACCGCTTATGGATCATCCGGTGGTCTTCGCACTTGTCCCACAAGAAGCAAAAGACGGAGGACATGAAGGGTCCAATGACATTCCTATCGAAAGGTGCCTCGCAAGCATCATCTCGATGAGCCGAAAGGCCACAAGGCCGGAGGTCAAGGCTGCGAGGAAGCGTGGTGCTACGCCTAGCATGTCATCTGTGGGTGCGCATCGAGCAATTCAACAAGATGAATGAGTCCAGAGTCTGCTATGGTGGAAATACGTATGAAAAGGCGGCTACCATGCTAGAAATACGTAAGAAAAACTGGCCATGTCGAGGAAGCGGAGAATGAAAGGATTATGAATATTGACTTGAACTCGTAATGGATTGCTTCATGAGTACTACGAGAGTCGATGAATGAGATTATGACGAGTCGTCGTGCAATGAACAAGTAATTGTTGCCTTCGGTCATCCCTCGTTTGAACTATCTAGATCGAGTTGGCGCCCATCTACTATTGTGTAATGTTGTGTTAATGTTTGAACTACCTTTATTTATTGTGTGGACTACGAGTTGTATTGTGTGAACTATCTAGTTTGTTGCTTTCTTGTGTTGGTTTGTTGTGTTCATGTGCTAACTATCTAGTTCTTGTGTGGACTATACTATTGTGTAATGTTGTGTTAATGTTTGAACTATCTAGTTGTATTGCAGACTCACCGGATTTGTAATGTTTGCATTGTCGGCTATCCCGTGTTGAGCTTTCCATTTCATTTCACGCACAACCAAGTTCACTTATTTATTGAACCTTACATTGATACATAACACTCTCACAAGGAAACATAGCTTACACTTGTATTATCCCCCGTGCCGTGACCAAAGGTGTTCGACCAGATCCGCAAGAATCGATGGTGAAGTTGGCGATCCCTCCGCCTTTGAGTTGCTTGTATGCAAGGTAAGACCGACCGTTGGGTGACGCCCCAGAACGACGGAGTTCCCATATAGTCAAGTTCATTTCTGTGGTGGCCCATTCCTCTCATCCTCCACGATCATGTTATGCAAAATGATACATGCAATCATTATATGCCTTAACGCACTCTGGTGCCAACATCGCCGGGGCCCCGACAATGGCAAACCTACCGAGCACTCCAAATGCTCTCTCCACATCCTTCCTTGCGGATCGTGATCTGCGAGAAGTGGATCCTCTTGTTTCCCATCGGCGCTGAAATTGCCTTAACAAAGGTACCCCACTCGTGGTAAATGCCATCTGCGAGGTAGTACCCCATGTCGCACGGAGTGCCGCTGATTTATGTAGTTAACCGCCAAGGCTGTACCATCATTTTCCTAGAAAATATGTTAGAACGGTGTAACACATTAATATCGTTCATGCTTCCCGCATACGAAAAAAGCATGCCAAATCCACAAGTCGCACGAAGCAACCGCCGAGGACTATGGAAGGCTTGTGAGTATGCCGGTGAATGCCCCTTGCCATGCTTTGGACAGTTCTTCCAGTCCAATGCATGCAATGATGCTACCAAGCATACCAGGAAACCCCTGTGCTCACCAACAAAGAAGGAGTCTAGCAATGTCTTCCGCGTTAGGAGATCGGAGGTACTCCTCCCCGAAAACCTCCACCACCGCCTTCACGAACTTCTTGAGAGCTACAAGGGCCGTGCTTTCCGCAATACGGAGGTACTCGCCCACGCTCACGCAAGAGAACGCCAGACGCTAGCTGACGGAGAGCTGCGGTTACCTTTTGAAGAGGATGCAAACCAAGCTTCCCCTTCCGATCCCTCTTTTGGTGGAACCAAACGTCGTGTCCTTCAACAGCATTCGTTATTCGCAAAAATAGGGACCGGCTCATCCGAAACCTGCGTATGTGGAACGACTTAGACAAAATGAAACCTTACCAAGACATCATTCATCTTTGCTTCAACCATCGGTTTGTTACCTCCGCTTTGAAAAATGCGTGGCCGCACACGGGAAGAAGCGAAGTAATCACCATAAAGCCGAGCCGCCTTCGGCGTGACCTCGATCGATCACCGATGTCCTGAACCGATCCCCGCCGACGGTTCGTTCTCGCTTGCATCTCCTCCTCCTCTGCGATTGCGAAGAGAAGGGTGTCCTCATCATCAAGAAAGCCTATTTCATCACTTGAGGAAGAATTGACTAACTCATTTTGAAGTTGGCAATGGGTTGTGGGTGACTAACTCGATGAATGCAACCCTCAATATATAGAATGGTGGGTTGGATGAGAGGAGGAGGAAAAGTTAGGTATTTCGGGAAGGAAGGAATGGGGAAGGAATCGGTTGGAGTGCATTCTTTGGGAAGGAAGGAATCAGGAAGGAATCCTCGAATTGGGAAGGGAATGAAACCTCGAATCGGTTGGAGATGGTCTTAAGCCCCGAACTGCCCATATTCCCCGTCATCAAGGTTTCTTCGCATCGCGTAGCATCTCGATCCAAATTGTCATCGTGCAACTGTCCTCATCGAAGCACAATCGATATGATCATCCGACATATCATTGACATCGTCGATTTATATTAACACTACTTGTTGCTTCTGTATATTATGCTCTTCGCCATGGTGGTCCAACATGTATAGCCCTTTTGAAACCCCTTCAATCAAGTGTGCTTCGATCCATACTGAAGTTTCAAACATCTTTAGATTTTCGCAATCAATGCACGGACATGACATGAATTGCACCCCTTATTAAACATATCCTCCTCTGCAGCTCTTTTGAAAGTGGAGACGCCATTAAGGTACTCAAGACTCAGACGGTTCTCACAGACATCCAATTTCTTCGATCCATCTAAGCTACACATGTAACACTTAGTGTTAAATATTAAGTGCACTGTGTAGTGCGTATGCACACATTCTTAAACTAATTATGCAATTACATACCTTAATTACATCACAAAGAAATAATTAACACAATTCAAATTAATCTTCAATATAATAATGAAATTAGAACCCATTACTAACCTTAGATCACCAAAAGACTTGAATTGATCTATAAGCTAGATCTAAACAATCTTTAAATTCTATCCTTAACAAGCTAGCTAGCTACATCATGATCGAATATTATATTATGCAAATAGAACCATTACTAGCTAACATTATTCATCAAACAACCAACACATGGTTCTAGCTACAAGATAGATCTAAAAAATCATCAAATTCCTTCCTTATCAAGATAGATGTTGAATATAATGCAATTAAAACACAAGACTAACCAAATATCACAACAACATATGGATCCACTACAATTAAACTAGATCTAATCAAACAATCTTTAAATTAATTCTGTCCTAACAAACCCAGATATTGAATTCGATGCGCATGCAATTAGAGAACACATTACTAACCTTAGATCACCAAAATCAAATGAATCTAATATCACCCTTCAAATCAATGGCTTTCTTTCAAAAATCGCCTCACTTCCACACCGCCACTTAGCATAGAAACCAAACCCTATAAACGAAGTGGATGGATCGAGGCTCGCTTTTACGGAGACGGTATTATCACGACGGTTTTATATTACGACGCGTCGTGATACAAGAATATCGCAGACGGTTTCTAAATATAACCGCCTATAATGATTATCAGAGATATTACAAACGGTTGTGTTATATAACCGTCGTGAAATCACGACGGTTTTACTTCAAAACCGCTCGTAATGAGTATTAGCCATCGCAGACGGTTATATTTAGAAATCGCTCGTGATATTTTTTGTATCACGCATTTACCGTAATATAAAACCGTCAGGATATATGCACCGACGGTTTGAGTACATAACCGCTCGTGATGTTCTGATATTACGACGGTTTTCAAAACCGCTCGTGATCGTAAGGCCCGATATAAGCCTCATTGTAGTAGTGTTATCACATGTAATCGATCTCAAGATGTAGTCATGGATCGATGAAACTGATTTAGGGATAAGATAGATGGGAATCGGGAACACATGATGATGCGAACAAAGATTTGAGGAGCTTACCGAATCCACGGGAACACAGCAATGAACCTTCGGCGGTGGCAGAGTGAGGACTGACATGGGAAAGGCGATCGTGGCGGTGGTGCACGACGAGACCCGGGGCACTGGCGCTAGGGATTCCGAAAACAATGCGTTGAGGCATGGTGGAAGGCGGGTTCCTAGTGGTCATTTAATTTGTAAGCGGCGAAGGTAGAGTTTGGCTCGGCTACGACGATGGCGTCAAAGTCCTAGGCAGACACGGGGGTGAAGACGAAGATGAGCAGTAGATTACTAACAGGTGGGACCGGAATGTCGGTGAGAGAGAATGCAAGTGGGCTGGTTGGCGACTTAGGCCATCTCCAGGAAGGTAAGATGGCTCGAAGGGAGGAGAGGAAGGATAATGGGCTGGCAGCCCAATAGGAGGAGAGAGGGAAAATGGGCTTAGGAAATCGCCCATAGAGATTTTAGGATTTATAATTGATTTTTTATTTAAGAAAAGGTTGAAAATTCGAATAAATCAAAAGAAATATCAAGTGAACTCGGAAAAATCCAATAAAATACAAGAAAATTCCATGCAACACAAGGAACCTAACTAAAACTTGTTTTCAATTAATTTAACTTTACATTATTCAAATTAAATCTTTTTATTTTATGAAAGCCCTAGTTAAGCTTTATTAATTCAAAGAAAATTGGTGAACATTTTGGAAACTTACTCTACACAAAAGATTTTTGAAACTTCGAAAACTAGGGTGTTACAAATTTTATCACAATTCTGTGAGCTTCGACTGATGCAGCTGCCACGTGAGCCCCAGCTCATGAGTGGCTTTTCAGACATGCCAAGAGCTGAGAACCGAGATCTACAAGTCTTGATTATCTTTCACTCCCGTGTAGCATATTATCACTGCACGCCTAATCACAGCATCCTCTCCATCACAAACAAATCAAACCTTACTTGCATCGTACAATTACAGGTGCCACAAGACTAAAACGGAAACTAACTTGAAATCGTGAAATTGTTGTGGTGCCACTCGCTTTTGCTGTGGTGCGGGGCGGCGGAGCTAGCGGAGCCCGATTCGCAGCACGGTCCCAACGCGCAACCCCCACCTGATGAGCGCCGTCACAGCTAGCAACGTGCACGGTCAATTCCTCTATAACAGGAGGATCGCACGGGTGAGATTGTTTGCATTTGTATCTTCTGCCTCTGCTAATACAAACTCTTATTAGCCATCAGCATGGATTAAAATCTCGCTGAAATTTCACGAGATCTCAGTTTCTGGATGTAGACGATTTTTGAAACGCAGGCTGGAGTAAAAAATATTTAAATTGCTATAGTAATCTCGAAAATCCTTGTGTTTTTTTTTTTACCGATTTTTGACTTTTTTTGACCGGATTTGGTTCAATAGCCCTTAAGAAAGTCATCTCCTATGAAAATTTGTTGAAAAACCAAATTTTTGAGATATTTTTTAAAAACTACAGAAATACCATCGCAAAATTCATGAAGCTTGATAATCATCTGAAAATTTTATGAGAACATTATTGATACATCATAACCATGCACAAAAAATTCAAAAGTTTCT
The DNA here is from genome assembly GCA_036346375.1 of Guadua angustifolia. NCBI lineage: Eukaryota > Viridiplantae > Streptophyta > Magnoliopsida > Poales > Poaceae > Guadua > Guadua angustifolia. The sequence continues at coordinate 27,638,004 of CM070522.1, read as the reverse complement.
AACGTGGTTTGTTTTATTTTTCATTCGGTTCAAACTTGCCGGTCAACGTTTTATCGGGACAATAGCAATGTTTGAATTTTTAAAAATTTCTCAAATTTTATAATTAGCTGAAAGTTTTATGTAAATATCATTGATGTGTCACGAATCTCTACAAAAAAATTCAAAATTTTTTGACATCATTTGAATGATTTTTTGCTCGTGCAATTTGGCCGAGATCTCAGCAAATCTCAGCAAAATCGGCTGAAATTTCGGTTTTAAAATTCGGATTTCAATTTTTGTTTTTGTATTTCATCCGGAATTTATCGGAAATTCCAATATCTCGATGAGATTTCACTCTCCTGTCAGCTCCGAGATGTAAGCGAAAATGAGATTTCAAACCCTGGCTGTCAGACGGAACGTGAACGGGTGAGATCAATCTCTACAGTAAAATTGCTACACCAAAAAATAGTAATTTCGGTAGTGGTTTTGCTAGGTTACCCTGGGCTCCTGGCACATTGCTTCTGCAGTCTGCTACAATAATCTGCCAGAAAACAGTGAATGACTACAGTTCTCTGCTTTTGCCGACTCAGTTTATTGTTTCTAGCAGAGGATGCGGTTCCGAATTGTTTGTGTACACATCAATCAATAAATTAATTTATCATTAAACCTAATTTGTTGAAAACAATAGTCAAATTTCCACCGGAAATTGCATCAAGATACGTGTAGCTAGTTAAAAAAAAACTTAAACTATGGAAGAAGGGGACATTCAATGTAGTGATTATTCACTGGAGGAGAGCATTTGGTGCAGGCGGCAGTGCAAGTATTTTGCTGCTCGCACTCGTTGAAGCGATAAAGGAAGAATGGTCAAGTGCCTGGATATTTTAAGCGCATCCATAAAAATCGATTGAAACCACAAAAATGTTTTATTTGAGTGGTACATGCCATATCTATTTTCTTATTGCTATGTATTTCGTGCGTTTGAAAACAAAACCTTAGTTTCATGGCCTGTCATTTGGCAAGATTAAAAAACTCTTTCCTGTAGCAAATTAGGATGGCGAATCTCGACCTTTTGTGTAAAAGATGTTTATACGGATCTTTCGTTATTTTAAACGATAGTTACGATACGTTTTTTTAACCCGAAGATCATCGAATTACCGTCGTAAGTCGTTTGCTAGAATCTCCATCCTAGCGTCAACCAGTTTTGCCACTGACATACTGCTATGTACAATGCGTTTTTGTGAAGTTGTGACAACCCAGTATAAATAAGAGCACTGTTTCCCTTCGCGACCACCTAGATGCTAGACTACACTCTCCCGTCTAGCTTATTTATCTCATCTAGATGGCTATCTAGCTCGTCTAATCAGCGATTAGGTGCTAGATGAAGGTGTGCCATCCGCTGAGCACCTAGACTACATGAGGTAGTGTCACGTCCCGTGGCCGCCGGTGAGGAGGATCGTCGTGGCGTGAGACCTCAACCTCGAAGCAGGAGTATCCCATGGCCGCCGGTGTAGAGTCGAGGATGCGCCTAGAGGGGGGGTGAATAGGCGTTTTACAAAATTAATCGCTCACTAAAGTCGATCGCTCTAATACACCCCTAAGTCAAAACCTAATCAAAGATATATGCGGAAGCGATAAATAGGTTTTGACAATTAAAACCTAAATCAACTAGGCTCACTAGTGCACTTAACTAAATTATGTCTCTACACAAGAATTGCTATATTGAACAACTAATTAATACTAAGCAATTCTAAATACTATCAAGTAATTGAACAATATACAATAAATGTAAATACTTGAAAGTAAAAGAGACAAGAGGCAAACGATGTTTTTCCGTGGTGTTCGGAGACTTGCCGGTCTCCCCTAGTCCACGTTGAGGCAAGCCCACACTTGGACAGGCTCCCGCTCGAGCACCCGCCTCTTTCCACTAGTCGTGGTTTTTCACGCATGCGTGTAGGCTCAACCCGAACCTTCACAAACTTGCCGGGGCTTCTCACACCTTGAAAGCTCCCGCGCACGACGCCTACGCCGTCTAGGAGTCGGCAACCTCCAAGAGAAACAAGCCGCTCCTCCGCTTGAACCTCACCGGGCACAACAAATACGCTCCTCGGTGATCACCAAGTGCAACACATGCACAAGGCCTCCTCAAGTGCAACACATGCACAAGAGACTCTCAAATCCACTTCCCAATTGCAACAAATGCAATTAGGGTCACTCTTATGCTCAAGAACCAAAAGGAGAGGAGCAACACATGCACCCAACTCCTACACACAGCAACAACCCTTCCCCAACACCCCCAAGGCCTCCTTTTATAGCCACCAAGCCAAAACTAGCCGTTGGGGGCAAATTGGGCGAAAACAGCAAAGTGCGGTACTACCGCCCTCTAAGGGCCAGTATTACCGCCCGTAGCCCCAACGGTCGGCTAACGGTCACTTCTCCGGTACTACCGCCCTCTGAGGGCCGGTAGTACCGACTTTGCGGTACTACCGCTCCCACAGAGCGGTAGTGCCGGCCTCACCGAGCCAGCAAAACACGCCAAGTTCAAAAAGCTAATGTCAAGAAACTCCGGTAGTACCACACTTGCGGTACTACCAAGCACACACCTCATGAGTAGTGCCGCCATCAGAAAAAATCAGATTTCGACACGAAAAACATTTCTTCGAAAACCGAAACCCATTCTTTGAGCCATATGATGATCAACACATGATCATACACTTGTGCAAAACACATTTGCACCACTTCAACCCATGCTCAAAGAATTTCTACCCAAATTGCAAAAACACATTTTGCAATTAACTCAAAATCTATTTGCAAAACGTATAGCAAATCAAACTCGAGTTTATGAGATTAATCCCCCTAGCCATGTGAAGGTCAACACAAGACCCGGTCAACTTGCCAACACCCGTTGCAAGCCCCACTCACATGCTCTCGGGATTCCGGACTCATAAACCTCAGTTTATTCGCACAACGAACTTGCAAATAACACAATAAACACATTTAATGCTTGAGCACTACTCTTTGCAACACATGCAAAAGTCTAGCTCCAAGAAACACCAAATCAAGGTGCATGAACTCTCTAATTGTAACACATGCAATTCTTCTAGTTCAATGCAACACCAAAACCAAACTTTATACTAAAACCAAATCACATGTATGAGCTCCCTACTCGCAACATATGCAAGCCTCTAGCTCTATACAACCACTTAAACACCAAATCGTGCTTGAGCTCTCTCCTTTTGCAACACATGCAAAACTTAGCTCCAAGCAACCACACGGTTTTGAAAGATTGTTTTGCGAACCAAAACATGAAGCTTCAACATTTGCAACACATGCAAAAGTGAACTTCACGCAAAAGCCAACGCATATTGCTTATCCTATTTGCAACACATGCAAATCAAAGCATTATGCGAAAACCAAATGCATATGCTCTTCCTCTTTGCAACACATGCAAATCAGAGCATAAAACAAACACAACCAAGCATAAACTTAACCCATTCGCAACACATGCCAAATGGTTAACTCTTATGCAAAAACCAAATCCAACTAAGATTTGAGCTTTGAGTGAACGTGGATTGAGATCACCAACACATGATGAAGCTCAAACGAAGGGAACAACCCCTCTTAATAGTACGGTGATAAAACCTTAGACTCAAAGACTACAAAAGTCCTTAGCCTATCTAGTTATACCTTCGCCGCCCGCAAGCAATCCCCTTTGGGGTCTTTATGATCTTCGCATATTTGCTCCCCCGGGATATCACTCGACTCCTCTTCGGGATCCACTCTTGACGCCCATCAACTCATGATGCCGTCCTAGTCCCGTTTTCATCATCTCATTCATCTTTGGACCTAACTCAAACATAACTCATGAAACTTATTAGTCCAAGATGCATGGTTGTCTCAATTATCTCTTGCATTCCATTAACACATAATGGATGCCTTTAGATCAATTGAGCACAACCTAAATCAATTGAAATGATTGTAAATGTGTCTTAAGTATAATAATGCAACACATGCTTAATTATACTTAAGAACTATCCATTTGTCCTTAATTAATCACAAAACACAATCAACACATGATGAAGTGTTCTTTAACGATTAACAAGACAAATGAACTCAATTTAGATTATCATTTAAATTGATATGAGTATATATTAACTACACAAGTTTTCATATACTCATGTTGATGAAAAGTAATGATCCATTATGTGTAAACCATATGGAAATGATCATTACTCTAAGTCATCAACTATAGAATACACCCCACATGTATATATGCATAGATATAATTGACTTGGACATAATATGCACATATTCAATTTGATCGTATTAGAGTATATCATATATTACCATGAGTATACTTATAACTTAGGCAATTCAAATATATACTCAAGGATTTAGTTTCTTTGTCTTGATCCTTATATGTGTCAATAAGAATTAGATCAATACAAAGAGACTTTCAAGTTAAACTATAAACTCCCCCTAAGTGTGTGCATCCATGTAATATATGGATTGGGAAACATGATGCACATTTGTGATTAATATAACGGGGACATTCATATTTTAACTTGACTCCAAAGTATGCAACTAATACTAGATTGAATACGCAAACATACCTTGGGTTTTCCATTTTTCAATGCGATGAGACTAATCAAAGATATTCTTAATAAACAAGTTAGTCTCGATATAAGATTTGTCATTAATAACAATATCGCATTAGGAGATAAACTTAATATTAGATTTGTCATTAACACCAAAACCATAACTTAATGAAGGTTAAACTTACAATCTCCCCCTTTTTGGTGATTAATGACAAATCCAAGCTTAATAAGCACATTTGGATAAAAACTAACATATTGAGAGAATTTAAACTATTTGAACACATATGCATATTTTAAACAATATAAGCATTGACAATTTAAAATGCATATGGAATTGATTCTCCCTTTTTAATCATATTAAAGCTCCCTTTTTAAGCCAAATGATATTAAGTTTCCTACTTCTCCCCCTTTTGGCATTAAACACCAAAAATGGATTTCTAAGATGGATTCGCCATGTAAATATTCTCCCCTTTGAAATTTAACTATTAAAGAGATTTATCATTAGCTCCCCCTTTTGGCATTTTAACTTAAAGAATCTCCCCTTTTTTTATTATTATTATTCTCCCCCTTTCATTTCTTTTTTATGAAGGTCATATAAGGATTTTAAATGAACACTTATGACCTTTGCAATGAATTGGGAGTTCAAACCAAATAAAAACTTGAAGGGTCATTCAAGAAGTAAAACAAGTTTTTATTTGAAATATGGTCTAAAAGAAAGAAAACTCGAAAAGAGACCATATTTAGGTTTTATGGATACCACTTGTAAAGATATGCATAAAAGGCAACGAAAAAAGGATATCACACGGGTTATTTGAAATATTTGAATGTGTTTCAAATAAATAAATCATTTCTCATTTTATTAGGCTTTGCACATTTTCAATATGATTCTCTTGAAGAATCCAATAATTTACCTAATGGGATTAAACGAGGAACCCAAAAAGAATACCACTTGAGAAATTAGATACCACTTGTAAAAATAATCTCAAGGGCTTTACTTGAAGATCCAAAAGAAATGAGCATTTTCAAGTTTTAATTGAAGAACAATGCTCAACTTGAGATTTTCCTCTTTTATGTATTTCAACACATGAAGCCTCTCACACAGAGAAGTCTTAAGCGGTTGAACTTACAATTTTAGCTTGAGCGGAAAAATCTTAATCAAGAATGTGGGTATCGGAGGTAATGCTACAAAGAGGCAATGAACATACCACTTGTAGGAAATAATTGAATTTAACGATACCACTTAAAAAGGAAATCAAATAAACAAGGATATCATAAGAAGAAAAGAACCATTAAGATCCATGATACCACTTGGAGAAAAGAAAAACTCAATGATACCACTTGTAAGCATATGGAGTAAATAAACGCTCAATTGATACCACTTAGAATCAAATCATAAAGAATTGATACCACTTGAAAGAATTATCGATAACATCGATGGGTATCAGAGCAATATTCTCAGAGCAATATACTCACGGGTATCAAAAGCTCAAAAAAATTCAATAGAATCCAAAAAGATTTAGTATCAGAGCAAAACAAAGACATGATATCACTTGGAAGCAATTAAGTGCCCAAAACTTGATATAAATAAACTCCCCAAGATATTCAACGAATAAACCATGGAGTTCTTTGCATTTGAATTGCACAAGTTTTGTCTTTTCAAAAGCTCAAGTGAAAATCACTCTTTAAATCAATTTAATGCTCGTAAACGATACCACTTGAAAACTCTTTCAAATACTTTGTAAAACTTTTGAAATTTTGCTCAAAAGAACTTTGGGATCATAAGAAATTATTCCAACAAGAATTTTTGAAAAATCAAACTCCAATCAAAAGATATCCCAAAAGGAATTTCGAAAAAATTCTGAAAAATTCAGAGCCAAGTTGCCAGGGCCGGTACTACCGCAGACCAGGTCCGGTAGTACCGGGTTTGCGGTACTATACAGCATCAGGGCGGTAGTACCGGGTCGACCGACTGTAACTTCTGCTTTTGCAAATTTTTGGCAAAAATGATTCAAATGAAGTCCAATTGATTTGAAAATTTCCAGAAATGAACTTTGGACTATTTAGAGGGTTTTCCAAAAAGAATTTTTATCAAAACAATTTTATTTTCAAAGTTATAGCAAATTGTGTTTTGAGGCAAAAACGAAAAACTATTTTCACGAAAAGCCTCAAAATGCACTTCGGTTTGGATTTCATACAATTTCCTTTTCATGGCTTAGATAGGTGTATCAAGGATGTGTATAGCCAAGATTTATGATGAAATCCAACTCGAATACCACGATTTGATCTATATGCCTAAATAGACCATTTTGGTTCAAATCAAATCGTTTTTGAGCCAAATTAGATTTTAACATAGAGTTTTCATTTTGAAAACTTGTAAAACATTTGAAATACATAGTAGAATACTTTTACAAAGCTTTTCGCAAATTTGGGTCCTTTAAACACAATTTTGACTTTTTGATCTAAATAGTCCATTTGAAGAAGCAAATAGAAACCAAGTCAAAATCCAATCAACACAAGAATTTAAAAGAAGCTATAGGTAAGATAAGGAGATTCGAATTTAGTGTATGAGTCTAAAATACCATTTTGAATCACAATTCTACACAAGAATTGATCCAAATGGAGAAACTCACTAAGTGCAATAATATGACCATTATGGGTCAAGTATAGTTTTTCGGTGAATTTCAAAGTCAAATAACTTTTGATGAGTTGGTCTTTTGAAAAACTTTTGAACACGAAAATTGTTAAGAATGACCAACTCTAGGATTTTTGTTTTGGAATTACTTTCAAAATCTTTTTACATTTAATTCTATGAAAATTATAAATTTAAATCCAAAACAAGATACTAGTAACTAGCTTTTGGAGTTAAAACTCATTTTCTTTTTCAAAATAGATTTTGTGAAACCAAAACCTTTGAAAAACATTTCAAAAGCATTTGTATACATTTTAAACTAGTTTTTCACAAGATTAGTAATAGTATATAAAGTTTTGACTTTTGGCTAAATGGTTTGATTTTGAAATTATATATATATGCACTTATATTAATATGGGCACACATAGGGATGTGATACACATGAATATGAATTAACACTCCCCCTAAATGTGCCACTTCCTAACTTGCTCAAGATTTGCAATAAGAGAATAGGTAAGAGGCGAGAGCAAGTTCTCACAACAAGTAATCTAAATTGATTTTTCATTTATATTTCAATATAACCTACACAAGGCTATAAGACATAATAGTAATCAATTTAAATACTTGTTACCGAGATGGCATTGGCTCATGATGGACTTGATTATCTTCATGCTTGACACCACTTAGAGACAAATATAATCCTTCTCCTCTTGAGTGAGCAAGCGTCCAATCCATCTCAATATTGCCTAAAAATCTTTTAGGCGGTTTTTGGTACCCAATCCTTGTTGGGTCCGACAATGTTAGTCACAATGGATTTAGGAACCCAAATGGCCCTAATTTTAATATTATTGACAAGACTAACATCACTAGGAATAGTTTTGCGACAATTATTCCTCCTAAGCAAAGAATTTGGATTTAAGTGAGAGGACTTAGGAGGGCGATTGTATTTTTGCAAAACTATTTCTAATTTGATCTCTTCTAAGCATATGATAATTATTATAATAAGGACGCTTAGAGGATCTAGCATTTCTAGCAAATGTTTTGCTATTATTTTTCCTAAGCATATGATCATCATGATTTTTCTTATTCTTAGGAAATCTAGCATTTTAAGCAAACACATTTCTAGAATTACTCTTCCTATGCAAATGAATATTATCATTCTTAGCCGGCATAGGGGATTTGACAAGTTTGGCAAACACATTGCCATTCTTGTCCTTCCTAAGCAAATAATTTTCATTAATGAGAATAGGCTTAGGGGTGGTACCTTTGGGACAATCCTTACCGAAATGCCCCTTTTCCCGACAATTGAAGCATGTCACGCTATTTGGCTCTCTCTTGACCGATTTGACTTGCTCCTTGCCGGTTTGCCTCATTGTTGGTGTTGTGGCCTTGTTATCCACTTGATTTGGGCACACGGAGGCGAGGTGGCCCTTCTTGTTGCAAGCAAAACACTTGATGGTCTTCGAGTGTCGTGCGTTGTGTCTTGTCTTGCTATTCTCCCTCTTGGAGTTGTAGCCGATCCCTCTCTTATCTTGTGAGCGGCGTTGCTTGCTTAGAATGTCGTCGAGGATGGCCTTCCCTTTATAGCATTTCTTCAAGTCATTTTCCAATTTAATGACTTGGGCCTTGAGCTCATTATTTTCCTCTACAAGGTTAGTCTCAACAAGCATAGAGGAAGCACTAGCAATTAAATTAGAGCAACAAGGTAAATCATCACTAGAAGTGGATATGCATTTATTTGATGAATTGATTGTAATTGGAATTGAGTGAGGCAATTCATCAACTAAATTGCATTGAGTGGCAATATCCACACTAGCTTTACTAAATTCCTTGAAAAGGAGTTTCTCATGATTTTCTTTTAGAACATTATAGTCATTTTGAAGTGAGTCATGTTCTAACTTCAAAATCTTATATTTCTTTTTCTCCTTTCCAAGAAATTCATTGAGCTCCTCTAGCATATTCATTAATTCGTCATAAGAGGGCTCACCTTCATCATCACTTACCTCATTCTTACCTTTCGCCATAAAGCAACGAATTCTTGATGGGAGTGAATATTCGTCGTCGCTTGAGGCGGAGGTTGAGGTTGATGGGGATGCCGGTTCTTCATCACTTGATGTAGAGATTGAAGAATCATCAACCGACATCGCATCTTCAATGCAATCCTCATTAGTGGATGCGGACACGTCATATAATTCTTGAAGTTTTGTCCACATTGAATGAGCGCTCGAGAGGTTGCATATGAGATTGAAAATTTCTACGCTCACAACACTAAATAAAACATTAGTAGCTTGAGCGTTGAGATGTAGACATTTCTCCTCTCCTTTAGTTGGAGCAATATCATTTATCGGAGAAGAAATGCCGACATCTACGATCCACCATATTTGTGGGCTCATGGATTTAAAATAATTAATCATAAATAATTTCCACGATGAATAATTAGAGCCATCAAATATTTGTGAATCGGTGTAGTGCACTAGTCCGCTAGACGCCATCCTTTTTACTCTCTAGACGGTTAAGCCTAAAATGAGAGTGATCGTGGCTCTGATACCACTTGTAGGGTCGAGGATGCGCCTAGAGGGGGGGTGAATAGGCGTTTTACAAAATTAATCGCTCACTAAAGTCGATCGCTCTAATACACCCCTAAGTCAAAACCTAATCAAAGATATATGCGGAAGCGATAAATAGGTTTTGATAATTAAAACCTAAATCAACTAGGCTCACTAGTGCACTTAACTAAATTATGTCTCTACACAAGAATTGCTATATTGAACAACTAATTAATACTAAGCAATTCTAGATACTATCAAGTAATTGAACAATATACAATAAATGTAAATACTTGAAAGTAAAAGAGACAAGAGGCAAACGATGTTTTTCCGTGGTGTTCGGAGACTTGCTTGGTCTCCTAGTCCACGTTGAGGCAAGCCCACACTTGGGTGGCTCATGCTGAGCACCGCCTCTTTCCACTAGTTGTGGTTTTCACGCTATGCGTAGGCTCAACCCGAACCTTCACAAACTTGCCGGGCTTTCACACCTTGAGAGCTCCGCAAGACGACGCCCACGCTGTCTAGGAGTCGGCAACCTCCAAGAGAAACAAGCCGCTCCTCCGCTTGAACCTCACCGGGCACAACAAATGCGCTCCTCGGTGATCACCAAGTGCAACACATGCACAAGGCCTCCTCAAGTGCAACACATGCACAAGAGACTCTCAAATCCACTTCCCAATTGCAACAAATGCAATTAGGGTCACTCTTATGCTCAAGAACCAAAAGGAGAGGAGCAACACATGCACCCAACTCCTACACACAGCAACAACCCTTCCCCAACACCCCCAAGGCCTCCTTTTATAGCCACCAAGCCAAAACTAGCCGTTGGGGGCAAATTGGGCGAAAACAGCAAAGTGCGGTACTACCGCCCTCTAAGGGCGAGAGTACCGCCAGAGCCCAACGATCGGCTAACGGTCACTTCTCCAGATTACCGCCCTCGAGGGCCTAGTAGTACCGACTTTTACAGACTATCGCTCCCCTGAGCGGTAGTCTTGGCCTCACCGAGCCGACAAAACACGCCAAGATCGTTCAAAAGCTACGGCCAAGAAACTCCGGTGAGTACGCAAGACTTAGCGGTACTATCACAAGACACATCTAGTAGTGCCGGCCATCAGGAAAAAATCAGATTTCGACACGAAAAACATTTCTTCGAAAACCGAAACCCATTCTTTGAGCCATATGATGATCAACACATGATCATACACTTGTGCAAAACACATTTGCACCACTTCAACCTATGCTCAAAGAATTTCAACCCAAATTGCAAAAACACATTTTGCAATTAACTCAAAATCTATTTGCAAAACGTATTAAGCAAATCAAACTCGAGTTTATGAGATTAATCCCCCTAGCCATGTGAAGGTCAACACAAGACCCGGTCAACTTGCCAACACCCGTTGCAAGCCCCACTCACATGCTCTCGGGATTTCGGACTCATAAACCTCAGTTTATTCGCACAACGAACTTGCAAATAACACAATAAACACATTTCATGCTTGAGCACTACTCTTTGCAACACATGCAAAAGTCTAGCTCCAAGCAACACCAAATCAAGGTGCATGAACTCTCTAATTGCAACACATGCAATTCTTCTAGTTCAATGCAACACCAAAACCAAACTTCATACTAAAACCAAATCACATGTATGAGCTCTCTACTCGCAACACATGCAAGCGTCTAGCTCCATACAACCACTTAAACACCAAATCGTGCTTGAGCTCTCTCCTTTTGCAACACATGCAAAACTTAGCTCCAAGCAACCACACGGTTTTGAAAGATTGTTTTGCGAACCAAAACATGAAGCTTCAACATTTGCAACACATGCAAAAGTGAACTTCACGCAAAAGCCAACGCATATTGCTTATCCTATTTGCAACACATGCAAATCAAAGCATTATGCGAAAACCAAATGCATATGCTCTTCCTCTTTGCAACACATGCAAATCAGAGCATAAAATAAACACAACCAAGCATAAGCTTAACCCATTCGCAACACATGCCAAATGGTTAACTCTTATGCAAAAACCAAATCCAACTAAGATTTGAGCTTTGAGTGAACGTGGATTGAGATCACCAACACATGATGAAACTCAAACGAAGGGAACAACCCCTCTTAATAGTACGGCGATAAAACCTTAGACTCAAAGACTACAAAAATCCTTAGCCTATCTAGTTATACCTTCGCCGCCCGCAAGCAATCCCCTTTGGGGTCTTTATGATCTTCGCATATTTGCTCCCCCGGGATATCACTCGACTCCTCTTCGGGATCCACTCTTGACGCCCATCAACTCATGATGCCGCCCTAGTCCGTTTTCATCATCTCATTCATCTTTGGACCTAACTCAAACATAACTCATGAAACTTATTAGTCCAAGATGCATGGTTGTCTCAATTATCTCTTGCATTCCATTAACACATAATGGATGCCTTTAGATCAATTGAGCACAACCTAAATCAATTGAAATGATTGTAAATGTGTCTTAAGTATAATAATGCAACACATGCTTAATTATACTTAAGAACTATCCATTTGTCCTTAATTAATCACAAAACACAATCAACACATGATGAAGTGTTCTTTAACGATTAACAAGACAAATGAACTCAATTTAGATTATCATTTAAATTGATATGAGTATATATTAACTACACAAGTTTTCATATACTCATGTTGATGAAAAGTAATGATCCATTATGTGTAAACCATATGGAAATGATCATTACTCTAAGTCATCAACTATAGAATACACCCCACATGTATATGTGCATAGATATAATTGACTTGGACATAATATGCACATATTCAATTTGATTGTATTAGAGTATATCATATATTACCATGAGTATACTTATAACTTAGGCAATTCAAATATATACTCAAGGATTTAGTTTCTTTGTCTTGATCCTTATATGTGTCAATAAGAATTAGATCAATACAAAGAGACTTTCAAGTTAAACTATAAACTCCCCCTAAGTGTGTGCATCCATGTAATATATGGATTGGGAAACATGATGCACATTTGTGATTAATATAACGGGGACATTCATATTTTAACTTGACTCCAAAGTATGCAACTAATACTAGATTGAATACGCAAACATACCTTGGGTTTTCCATTTTTCAATGCGATGAGACTAATCAAAGATATTCTTAATAAACAAGTTAGTCTCGATATAAGATTTGTCATTAATAACAATATCGCATTAGGAGATAAACTTAATATTAGATTTGTCATTAACACCAAAACCATAACTTAATGAAGGTTGATCTTACAGCTGGTGAAGATTTCTCCCGCGACGTGAGAAGGGACCGGAGGAAGAAGAAACTGGAAAGGGGAAGAATAACCTGGTTTAGTTGATTTTTCTTTTCTTGCCCGCTCGGTCCTGATGATGGCCCCTTTAAGCACCTTGCTCTCCCACTGACACTGGGTCCCCTCAGTCATGACATTACCGTCCCCTCGAGAATTTGCTTGTCCTCAAGCAATAGCAGAGAATAATTCCCATAATTCCAGGATCCCATTGCATATAAAACCAAATCGCAAGTATTGTTGACTTGTTATCATCCTCTTCAAGTTCTTGATCAGCATGCTTCCTGCCATCCCTTAGCATCGCTTCACCAACCACAGCAGATTCATCTCCTTGATTAACAACAGTTTCACTAGATTTTCCTCGAGATTCTTCTCCTGTTTCAGAACTGAGTGCGGAGTCATCAGCCACAGCAGTTCCATGATCCATAGAAGCACCAGATACAACTTGATGAACAGTGGCACTAGATATTTCTCGAGAACTACACTCTTCTGTTTGTATACGGTCACAACTTTCCAACTCAGTATCCAGGTTTGAATGCTTCATACTATCCTTATCAACCAAATTAATGGACCTTGGCTCATTATGAAAGGTAGAAGCTGCAGCATCAACAACCTCCATCTCAGCTTCTTTCCTTGGCTCTGCCTCTACTACAACATTGTCACTTTGATCAGCTAGACCAACACAAGGTGCTTCTAACTGCTCATACTTTCCAGCTTGTACAGAAGAGTCATCACTCTGAGCTAAATTTACCTCCTCAGGACAAGGTAGTCTGTTTAACTCCTTTTCCACAACTTCGCCAGAGGAATGTACATGCGGTGGTATACTCCTCTCTTCAATTGCAGTATTGAGCTCCTGTGTTTGAACACTATCTGTTGTGTTTATTTCCACCATACTGTCAGCCTTCACATCAGAAACCATCATGTTTACATCACCCACAGCAAAATCAACCTGGACTTTGTGATCCCCTCTCGATTCAATAAATGGATCTGATTCTGGTTTCACAGAACGAAGTATGCCAACAGAAACATCATTCTTGACCAATTCGTCACCTTGCACAATTCTTCGCATTCATCACCTTGCACAATTTCTTCGCTTTTATTCTCAGTTATCACATCCAGACCAGCTAAAGCAGGAACAGCTTCATTTATTCCCTCCTTCATTGGAGGTTTTGCTTCCTTGTAAGAGAAAACAACATCAGCTGTATGTCCATGGCACAAATTTCCCTCACTGTCCTTGTCCATTTTGTCTTCCAGTCCAAGAACACCAAGGGTGGCTTCACCATCTCCCTCAACTCCAGGTTCAAGCACCCCAGAAGCAACAGCCTTATCCTCAGTATAGCCATGCCCGTTTGCAACAACTTTCTCTTCCATGGGCTCCTCACAAGTATAAGGACCGCAATCACTGCTAGATGCATCCAACATTCCTTGCGATACTTCAGCCTCAGTTGTTGGTGCTCCTTCATGTTGACCACTTTGCTGCCCTTCGCTCTCATCGGCATGAGCCTTGTACTCAGAAGCAGATGTACAAGAATCAGCACTCCTGTCAAGATGATCATGCCCATTGGCCCGCCAAGCATCATCTCCACAGGCAGCGTCCTGCTCCACCAATTCTGTGACATTAGTTGCACCCTGTTCCTGTTTGCCCTCATCAGCAGGACTCACAGGCTCAATAGCAGTTACACATGAATCAACACTCATGTCAGTATCATGACGCCCATTCGCCATCGGAGCACCTGATCCATCTGTACAAAGCCCCACTGACTTCGTGACTTCAGCAGCACCAAACTGAGCCTCGACTGCTTGCATGAACTGTTCCCAATTGCTAACCTCATTTCGTGTCTTATACACCTGCCACCAACGGGCTGCATTCTCCTTCAGGTGCACTGTAGCAGCCGATATCCAGAGAGCCTCAGGAATATTGAAGATCCGCAAATATTCATTACATTTGTCTCGCCAAATGCGTGGATTCTCACCGAAGAACTTAGGGAAACTCATCTTGGGTAATACGTTTCTCATCATTCCCCTCTCGGGTGCGGCTGGAGTGAATAACGCTTTCCCGGAATTCAATATCGGAGTAGTTTCATTTCTTCTCCAATTCTCCTCCGACTTTCCGGTCTCGATCGTGCATCGCTGGCTTCCAATTGCCTGGCCAACAACTGTTGATTTTTCACACTTTGTTCAATGACCTTTGATGTCAACTCCGTGCGCACCAGCAACTGCTGTTGAGTTGTGTCGATCAACCCGACGCGCGAAAACAGGAGATCCAAATTTTCCTTGATCTTCGCCAGTTTCTCCTCCTGCGCTTGTCCAACTCCATCCTGGCCAGCAGCTGAGGAGGGCGCAGCCTTGAATTCCCAACCGTCGTCTCCGAATCTGTCATCATCATCCGCCTCCGGTGTAATCGCCTCTGCCGCGTTGGGGGTGGAGGAAGGCTGAGATTCGTAGAGGCCGGCGATAGGATCCTTCAGATCCGCAGTCTTCGGCTCGTTGGAGGAGGCAGACGGGGCCCGCTGCTGCGTCGTGGTCGTCGGCGGCGTGATGGGCGCCGATCCATCCAGGTCGGACCCCAGGGCGCTCGCCACGAGGTCGCCCCAGTCGTCATCGAAGGCGGCGAAGGTGGCGATGCAGGGAGCGGCGGTGGAGGTGGGCTGAGCCGGGAGCCGCCGCCGTCTGCGGCCGCGGATGGCGGCTGGCGCATCATGTCTTCGCAGGCGTCTCCACGCCGTCTCCCGCCGACTCGGGAAGAGGGAGGATGAGGGCGCTCATGGCGGTGGGAATTAGGGTTTCGGCGATTGGTGGAGACGTCTCCTTGCTCTGATACCAAGTTGTCACGTCCCGTGGCCGCCGGTGAGGAGGATCGCCGTGGCGTGAGACCTCAACCTCGATGCAGGAGTATCCCATGGCCGCCGGTGAAGATTTCTCCTGTGACGTGAGAAGGGACCGGAGGAAGAAGAAACCGGAAAGGGGAAGAATAACCTGGTTTAGTTGATTTTTCTTTTCTTGCCCGCTCGGTCCTGATGATGGCCCCTTTAAGCACCTTGCTCTCCCACTGACACTGAGTCCCCTCAGTCATGACATTAATCGATTTAATTATTGTTAGTGCAGAAATAGAGACCATCGACTGTCTTGCGTACTTGGACCGACGACCATAATTCGCTCAAATCATAATGAAGAGAGAAAAAAAAGGTGAATCCAAATTTTGTATATTGGACGCATAGCAAGAAATACTTCATATTACTGCATAGATAATAGTTTACAACCATGCGATGCCATCACAGCGTCATGACATGTCCAGAAGCTGCTGTCCCCATATCGATGAAGATCAATCACCTTCAGAATATCTAACAAAAAGTGATAAAACGACTAACACCTTGGCTCACAATGATTATCGCTCAATACACATTATTAGGAAATAGGAAGAACAACAAGGTTTCCAAAGTTCAGAGGTCGTCTGCTTCACACATGAGCAGAGGATCATGACAGGTAACCCCAGAAGTTCAGAAAAAAGGGCAGGTGTACTTCACTTGTCCACATCGGCAAAGGATTCAGTCAGCTTTCAACCTCTGTTGAAGCATTTGCGGAAAGGTTTTGTGCTTCCAAAAGCTTCATCTGCCGCTCAGCATGCTCCCTCTCACACTGGCTAATGCCCATGATGATGTCAAGCATAGTTCCAGTAGTGCCGAAGAATACGAGCGGAGCTAAGGATTTCTTCTTAATGCCCACAGGAATAGCAACGAGAGCACCAGCAACTGAGAAGAACCAAGTTCCGAGGGCACTGCATTCATATGAAAGTTGTATCAGCATAACATTATTCGAAGGAGCTGTTTGTTATACCGTATCTATTTTTAGACATATATCTGCGATGTTTACATATCTGTGTACAGTGTCATTCGTTGGTTAACTTCAGGATACAATAAGTTTATCATCTCAAAGTTGAAAATACAAAAAGCATACAGAAAATTGCTAGCCATGATCTTGGACCATATAATCTAAAAAATTTCCAAGTATATATGATCGTACCTGCACACATCTGATAGTATATATGATCATGCCCGTGCACATGTCATAAAATGTACCCAAATTTTTATGCAGCTGTATCTCATATCTTTGCTAAGTCTATATTACTTCGAATGCATTTTTGCAGTAGCTTCACTCGCTACCATATATATAATGAAGCATATCTATTTGACTATCCAATTTGGAAGGATACCATCATAACTATCCATGACTTATTTGGTCTCGAGCATGACCACTTGATAAAATGTGGAGGAAAGTAGGGGAAATGGCTGATACCAATGTTCTAAATAACGGTAAACGGTTAGCGAACGGTCATCCCACATTTTAGTGTTTATACAGTAAGCAACCTTGTAAACGGTTTTACTATTTAAAACACAGATAAATATATACATGTGTTTGCAGTAACAAAATAAGCATCTAAACATCTTCTTTCATGTATAAAGAGTGGAACTACCAGGCTATCAACAATTGTCTATAGCGGTAACATGAAAAAAGATGACATGATATGAATGTAATTAAACAATCATAATTGAATGAATAAACAGCTCAAGTGGTAATAAAAAGCAAAGCTAGCATTCATTTCATGTATGTCATAATATTCTATGTCATATGGCAATCTTGTAACCTTATCCAAATAAATGACCGATGAAACGGGCCTATTAAACGTTAACGGCCGTTAAATCGAATAAACGGCCCAATAAAATGAATAAACCTTGAAATGTCTATAACTGTAATAGGCAAGGGACCTTTACCGTTTTAACAGCCGTTTATAAGGCCTTAACGGCCGTTATTTAGAACACTAGCCAATACTACAGGAAGAATTCCTCTTTGGCTGATAGGTATTGTAACTAGTATTCCTGCGATTGGTTTAATAGGTGTTTACGTCTATGGTTCATTATCTGGATTGGATTCATCTCTATAGTAATCGGAGGGACCAGATTGTAACCATGAAAAAGTAGGAGCTTAGCGGTCCTTACCCCGGGCACCCACCCACCCAACATCTGATTAGAGCGGAAAGGACCCGCGGAACTATTACTCTTATAATATAACACAATATAGTAAACTAAATATTGTGATTTAGACAAACAATAAAGTGGATACATGTCATAAAAAATCATACTGCAATTTGCATGGGCTATAAAGTGTCCAAAGAGTGACGCACTCTTACCAATTTTGCTCAGTGAAAAATAACGGATTGTACTACACATACTACATATCCCAATAAGTATGCTTTCCTGTCTTGCTGACTATGATATACTGAGTTCACAAAGACATGATCCATGACACAATGGGCAAGCTGTTGGGTGATAAGTTGTAGATGCTACAAGCCATTCAACGATGCAGTGAATGAAAGGGAACAAGGCAGTAAAGCAACTGAAGGCGTGGTGTGCTGAATACACTAATGGCCTAATCTCATCTCATCCATGAGTATCTATGGGTAAAATTACATTTTATCATCTCCACGGGTTCAGGTTTAGTGAAGTCAGACAACATTTCTGATTTCCCATTAGTTTGAGACCTTATAGCATGAATCTAGAGTTCTAGACCTAACAGCAGGGAACTATGGATCAGAAACTAGAGGAGTTCTGATCTTACATCATTACATGGCATTAAAGATTAATAACTGCCAAATCCAAGCATAATTAATATATGTATTTAAAGCCAACCAAGCCATGCAATTTTAGTTGACGAAACCATGCTTTGTTCCATCTTATTCTTATATGTGCCTCATTTGCACATTTAAACAATACATTTTTTGATGGAGCAGGTACATACATCTACAATAGGACTGCCTTATGGCAAAACTCAACTATGAATGAACTCAAGGCCACATGGGAAAACCAATGGCAAACTATTTGTCTCTTCTTCTCCCTTGTGTTCATGACAGTGTGCTGGCACCGATTCACCAATTGGAGAATGCTTGCTTGGATTGCTCAAGTACAGTTTGAAACATAGCTGTATTTGACTTCACACTGTGTGGTTTTTGTTTAATTGTTTCTACATTAGACATTTTGAAGGCATGTAAAAAAAACTAAGTAACCGATGGGTTTATTGAGCAAACCATGGGATTACCAGGCGCAATAAGGGGGAAACTTAAAGCTTAGTCAAACAGTAATACAACATTTTCTACCCATCACACCTAAATAAATTGCAATAAGATATAGCAGATGTGCCCTTTGTAGTTTGTACCTCTTCAAGCAGATTTACTATGCAAACCAAATACCATTTCTGCATTCAATGATAGGGATTAAATGGAGAATCTAATTTGAACAAAAACATGGACATCACAGCACTATCAATGACATGGAACAACCCTTGTTCTGTAATAAAAAAAAAGCATAATGATGAAACAACCACAGGCATCAAGAGATCTGAGGGGAGTATGTTGAACTTTGGATAATCATGTAATCAAGCAAAATATTACTCCCTCTATGCACAAATATAGGTCTTTTTTACTTTCACGGTCTCCAACGCAAGTTTGACTATGATATTACATCATAATATATTAGTTAAGCCAATAAAACTATATATTATGAAAGTATTTTGCAGACAAATCCAATGATAGTAATTTCATGTAGAAAATCTATATATTTTAATGGTCAAAGTTTTAAAGCCTTCACTGCACGGATCCCACAGTGGCCTACATTTGTGAACAAAGGGTTTATGTTATAAATGCCCTAAGACAGTGAATCTATGATAAAAGAATATCAAAAAACGAACTCAAAGACACCATTTCAAATTGAATATAAGTAAGGCAAGCAAGCTAGCTAGGATTGCCTAATGTGTACAAGCCCACAGTCGTAAGAACGGGGAGGACAATGCCTCAAAAAAAAAAAAAAAAAGGGAAGACAAAGGTGACATAACTGACACCAGGCAGTTTAAATTTCATCACTAACATACATGAGAGAACAGAACATGCTCCTGTCAAAAAAAAAAAAACCACTAGCATCAAATACATTAATAGATTATAACCGCAGCTAATTTTGGTTGAGTGTGAGATCCAAATGCTTGTACTTATTTACTTGACTTTCTGCATGATAGTTTTGTATTTTCAACCCAATAATATAGGATTGAAGTATCAAATCGTAAAGTCAGTCCTATTGTACTGTTAAAGCCATTTTTACTGGGTATAGATTACATGTCTAGATATGATGTCGAATTTCATTGGGCCTGAATTTCCTAGGTGTGCCAATTTCAAAATTTCATTCATGGGAATCCTAATTCTAATATTCTCATTATTCGTTTAGTTCATGTGTACAAGCCCATATAGTTTCATGAGTTCAGTTTCTCTGATCTTGTACACTAGGAACTAGCTAATCAGATAGTTATGTAATAAGCAAAAGGCTATGGCCTAGATGTCCTAGAGAGCTAACATGGAGATTAAAAAAACCGTAGTAACTAGAACTTAAGTGTGTTCCCATTTCAATCTAAACTTGACAAAGTGAAGTGTAACTCGAGTTTCACTAAGTCTAAAGACTGAACTAAATCCAGCTCCCAAAAATCAAGCTTACTTCATCAATTCTCATGCTGAATAAAACTGAACAGAAGGTTAAGAAAATAAACCACTGATGGAGGGTGTGTAGCTCAAATGACACCTAAACTTTTGGATAGCAACTCTATTATAGAACTTTGTACCGATGAACAGGTCAAATTTCCAGAAATCAGAACAATGTGAACTACGTTAATTATCATGAATCTATAAGCAGCAGAGACCTTCAGGTCATTAGGTCCAAGAACAAGGTTGACAGGTTCACCCAAAAAAAGGGGGGGAATACTGTGACATTAATACTCCCATTGTCATCACGCCATACTATAGGAAAGCCGAAAGCCCCAGAATTATAGCATAGCAGTCTTTTGTTTTCATTTAACAAATATACATCAATGCAACTCTATCGTATAAATTAAAAACTCCTATTCGGTATCACATTTACCTCCTTGCGGATTTATTTCTCATTTAAAGAAAGAATGGCTGGTTGAACAAGTCTGCCATCCATTCCTTACAGATCAATTTTTCTTTCACCAGTTGGTGTTTAGCCCTACGAGGATGTGATCTCAAGCAATGTGATTCAGGATAAGCACAAAAAACCTCGACACTGCATTTATCAGGAGGCAAGCAACCAGAGGGCTACCCAATTTTGTGCATCTACGCCCCGAAACCTAGATAGATATAGATCGACCGCCGCTGAAGCAGCAAGAGTCGAAAGGTCCAGTATAGGGAGGGGAAGGGAGGACCGACTGACTTGGAGACCGTGCAGTCCTCGAGCTGCTTCGCCCCGCCGCCGACTCGCTCCATTGCCTGTCTCCGGCGGCGAGTGCGGGCCTGGAGGAAACGGCAGGAGGTCAGGAGACGGAGGTGGCGTCGACTGAATACGCGGCTGGCGTCGCTCCGGCTGTCTGCGGCGACGAGGCCAAGGTCGCTTGCTCAGTTGCTCCTCCTCCTTTCCTCTTCGGCGGGGCGTGTGTGCGACGGTGAGGGCGACGGCCGATGGGCGATGGAGTCGAGTTTCTGTGATTTGTCGAGGCTCCCAGGCGGGCTGGGCCTGACATGGAGTTCCCAACCGGACTTCAACAGGAATTAAAATCTCGCCGAAATTTTAACGAGATGTCGTTTATTGGAGGTGAAAAGTTTTAAAATACTGATCAGAGTAAAAAACATTTAAATTGTTATAGCAATCTTAGAAATCTCAATGAGATCTCAGGATTTTTTATTTTTTGACCGGATTTGATCGGAAATTGATCAATAACCCTTAAGAAAGTCATCTTCTATAAAAATTTGTTGAAAAACCAAATTTTTAGATATTTTTTAAGAATTGCATAAACAATGTCAGATTTTTTATAAAATTGTATATGCTTTATCATGATGTGAAAAATTTATAATACCATACTAAGAAGTGTAGGATCATACATAAAATTTTTTAAAATAATTGAACTTCATTTGTTATCTTTAAATAATAAAAGCCGAATGAATATAATTGGGACAGTAATCTTGTCAGAATTTTATAAATTTTCTTGAGTATGATCATGATCCAAAATTTTTATAAGAGTTTAAGAATTGCCTCAGTACTATTCTATAAAATTTTCAAAAAAAAAATTTAACTTTTTATTAGCTCAATCAAATCTATGTATGCATTGAACTTTATTTGTTATATTTCAAAAATAAAAAACAGAAAGAACATAAATGGTACAATGTACTTGTAAGAATTTTACAAATTTACTGTAGTGTGATCATTGTCGGGGACTAAGGAATCTCTGAGAAGTCAACGCGCAGTCAACAGGGTCCCTATCTCGGGACCGAGCAGCATGGGACTCCGACCACGACCTAAGCCGCGCAATCCCCGCACGACCTCAAGCTTGGGGAGTGGGAATTCAGCTCCCGCACGACCTCGACCTTGGCTTAGAGGTGTGTGCTTACTCGACAGTTACCAAGACCGGGAATCCCAGAGTTAAGGCGGACGTGGGCGTCAGATTCGGGACGGTTGCAGCACGTCCTCAATGCGCACCATGCACTACTCCGAAAATCTCTCCCGGCCGTTTCTGGTAACGGCCTGGAGGGGTATAAAATCCCCTGAAGCAGATCGGCAAAGGAGATCAACACACAAGCAATAGGACAATAGCCATAACCAGAGCGCTCAAGCTCGAGCTGTAAACCACCTCTGTACTCAAGAATAGTGACCTCCTCCGCCTTAGGAGAAGACTGGAGTAGAGCTATTACCCTCACGGGGGTTCGAGCCAGTATAACTCGCCGTGTTTCGCTCGTTGTCGCTTCGCCCCGACCAACATCCGTTCCTCCATTGAGCGTAGCTCGTTTTGGATCTCCCATTCACACTAACCCCGTTTCACATTTGCGGTCAGGCGATCCCGATCGTCGACAGATCATGATTCAAAATTTTTATGAGATCTTAACAATTTCCTTAAAACTCTTCTGCAAAATTTTCAAAAATTTTAAACCTTTTTTATTATTAAAGCAAATCTATATATTGATCATCAGGCTTTTATCAGGTCGTAGCACTATCAGAATTTTTGGAATTTCTTGAAACTTGATCATCATATAAAAATTTTATAAAAAATATTAATGATACATCAGGAACATCCACAAAAATTTTTAAAATTTTCTAACGTGGTTTGTACCATTTTTCATTTGGTTGAAGTTTGCTGGTATGACTTTTATTAGGACAGTAGCACTGTCAGAGTTTTTAAAAATTTATGAAGCTTATCATCATCTAAAAATTTTATGGAAATATTAGTGATGCATCATAACCATCTATAAAAAATTTCAAAATTTTCTAGCGTGGTTTGCTTTATTTTTCATTTTGGTTCAAACTTGTCGGTCAGCGTTTTATCAGTACATTTTCAATGTTTAAATTTTTAAAAATTCCTCAGATTGGATAATCATCTAAAATTTCTATGGAAACATCAATGATGTGTCAAAAACCTCTACAAAAAAAATTAAAATTTTTTAACATCGTTTGAGCCATTTTTCACTCGATGCAATTTTGCCAAGATCTCGGCAAAACCGGCCAAGATCTCAGTTTTCTCAGTAGAAAAAATTCTAGATTTAAAAATCTATTTTTGTGGTTCATCCGAAATTTCTAAATCTCACTGAGATTTCGTTCTCTAGCCACAGACAATATTTAGAGTGAAACGAGATTTCAATCCCTGGCTTCAACCCGTCACGATATAAAACTTTTCCATTAACAAAATCAACCTGCAAGAGAAATCTTTTTAATAAATATTTTATCTGCAAGAGAAATCTTTTTAATAAATATTTTATCAAATAAAATCTCTTATCAACTTTATTTTCAATTATAATCCTTTTGCCCACACCACGACAACACTGCCATACCGGTCACCATGGCGTGGTTGAATCCTACCACTCCACCACCAGTGCCATTTAGCTGGACTTATCTTGTAGAATGGTAGTATTGCCTTGCCACATCACGTGGTCAGATTTGAAAATAAAGTTGGTAATAGGTTAGTAATAAAAATAAATTGAAAAAGGAGTTATATAATAAAAAGTGTTCCCTGTAAAAGGCCACTTGAACGATTTTTAGACTCCGCGCACGGTCCTTCCTCTCGTTGCATTGTCTTTTCCCTCTTCATGCCCCTCGGCCCTCGCACATGCCGCCACCGCATACTCTCCCAATCTAATGATCTGCACGGCCCCTCTCTCGCACCGGTGCATACGAGGAGGAAGAGGCGCGGACGAAGGTGGAGAAGGGGCAATAGGAGATCGAGGCCGTCACCACCGATGCAGGTGGAAACAGTGAGGAAGGTGGTGTCTCTGACTACAGGGAGGGTTCTGACCGTGCAAGTACATGGCGGGCTGAAGAGTCGAGTGATCTTCATTTAGTCTTCGTCCTGAGGCACACAGGACGACCATTGTGGAGGGACAGCGTACACAGGAGTTGTTCTAGGTCCGAGAGCAAGCAGGCCACTGTTGGTAAGCGCGTGGAAGGAGGGAGAGGACTCGAAGCTGTCGTCTTCTTCCGCACACTATCCACCGATGCCATCAGGCGGTGGGGCCGCTTCCTCACCCACCTCATTTTGAAGTTGCTTGCTGGTTTCCTAAGTATATACAATGGTCCATATCAGCAGTCTCTAAGCTATGCTATGTAAGATAAAAAATAATGTAGATAAGAGAGAGTGCATTTAGAGAGTTAAGCCGTCTCTTAATCTAGAGTCGACTCTAGCACGAGAACCAAGACAGGTTGTGTCTAGGAAGAAGCTGTCTACTCATAAATGAGCTATCTACTCCATTGCATGGATTGTCTCTAACGCTGTCTATAAATAACATGTTAGCTTGTTATAGATAGCAGTTGTCTATACTATTGTACATACTCTCAACGCTTGTTGCCTACCATGATTCTTCATTCTTTTGCTTTGGCTTGTCGTGTTGGTTTTGCCGTCTGATGTGGTGGTGTCCATGCACCTCATGTTGGATTATTTGGGCTTGGCCCACTTAATTGAGACAAATAATTCCTAGAAAATCTCAAAGGCCCACTCATGAGGAGGCATGTGCACTATGAATAGTCCCACATTGCTAGCCTAAAGTGGTGAACACTAGTTTATATAGTGGAGTGTGATTCACCATGGTAGAACCATATGGGAGAAAGGGAGAAAGCCCACACGCTCGCCTCGCCTCGCCTCGCCTCGGGCCGGGCGGGCCGGGCTCGGGCACGGGCGAGGGCGGGCGAGCGGGCGTCGGCACTGCGTGAATGGTCCGCCGAAATCCGGTCCAAGGCCTTGCGCAGACGCAGCTTCCTTTTGCGGTTTATTCTTTTGCTACTCGGATTCGTCGCGGTTGCAGTATGAGATAAGGACTCCGTAACAGACTCCGATCGTGGCAGTATCCCTATAAATACTGCGTCGTGCACCCGTGTAGATGAATAGACAGACCACGTTGAGTTAGGATTTTTGCCACCTCTCGCTGCTGCCGCCGCCGTCGTAATCTTCTCCATCCCGAGCGCCGACGCATCATCGCAATCGGAGAGCAGTCTCCGGAACCCTTCGTCTTCGAGATCCCGCACCGGAGAGGGCGAATAAGGTTTTGGGAAGCGCCCGCGCGATCGCTCAAGTTCGCTACCACGGCTCGTCTTCTGTTCTGCTCGCCTTTGGGACGCCGTCGTAGCAGGCGGCTCTCGCGACGCCGTCACCAACGCCGACCTCGTCAACACCGCAATCCGCACCTACTACGCTAACGCCAAGAATCGCAACGCAAGACCGCAACGCGCCGTCATCCTCTTCTGCTCAGTACGTTCAATCTGTTCTAATCATGTTTATCAAGATGATCATAATGTTCGTGCTATCTAGTATGTTAGAGATATACATGCTAGTTTCTGTGATGTTGTTCATGATTTATATTCGGAATTTAATCTGGAAAATGTCTAATTTCTCAACAATCCAAAAACCTTATTGTAGACATTTTACTGGATTAACAATGGCTGGATTTGCCGACGCACTGAGGTCGGAGAAATTCTCCGTGTGCATTTTAAGAGGTGGCAAGTCAAGGTCACGCTCTGCTTCTGACTATGAATGTATTCGGGTTAGTAAAGGCAAGCTGAAGGTGATCTTCCGCCGAAAGCAGAAGAGTTTCACGGATGCCAATACTCTCTTCGTGGGATGCATTCTTAGCGTTTTGCCGATCATCGTGTGATGTGTACATGCACATAATGACCTTGAAGGTCTTGTGGGATACGCTGAACGCCAAGTTCGGTGCATCGGATGCGGGCAGTGAACTGTATGTCATGGAGAATTTTCATGACTATAAGATGGCTGATAATCGCTCTGTTGTAGAGCAAGCCCATGAGATACAGTGCATTGTCAAGGAACTCGAACTCCTGGAATGTGTCTTACCTGATCCTTTTGTGGCCGGTTGCATCATTGCAAAACTCCCTCCTTCGTGGAGGAGTTTCGGCACTACTCTAAAACATAAGAGGACAAAGATATCATCGAAACCCGAGATGGCCCCTTGATGTTGAGGAGAAGGCTCGCTAAGGATGTCAATGGTAAAGGAGCCGAGGGCCGCCCCAGCGCCAACATGGTTCAAGAACTACGGCAAGAACAAAGGGAAAAATAAGCCTAACAAAACTACCAACTTCAAGAAGAAGAAGATGAACAAGGCTGAGCTGCCCTGCTTCACATGTGGTGAGGTCGGACACTTTTCCAAGGAATGCCCTGATCGTGCAAACCGTCGAGGGAAAAAGGCCAACAAAGGATGACGTCCAAGGTCATCAACACAATGACCGCTAGCAATGCCGAGACGCAGGTATGGTAATTTACCTTCAGATTCTCGGTGTTTCATCTTCCAGTTGGTGGATTGATACGGGTGCTAACGTTCATGTGTGTTCTGACATCAATATGTTCTCTTCTTATCAGGTCATTCGGGATTCTTCCGTCCTGATGGGGAATGGGTCACATGCTTCGCTCATGGCACCGCACGATGGATCCAAGTTTACTTGGGAAAGATCGTGCGCTTGAGGAACGGCAAAGATGTCCTTCTATCAACAAGAATCTCGTTAGTGGCTCCCTTCTATGCAGAGATGGGTTTAAGGTAGTGTTAGAGTCCAATAAAGTAGTTGTGTCCAAGCATGGACTATTTATTGGTAAAGGCTATGAGTACGGAGGCTTGTTCCGCTTTTCCTTTCTCGATTTCAATAATAAGTCTGTGAACCATATATGTGGTAGTGTTAATGATGATGCGAGTATTTGGCACTCTCGCTTATGCCACATTAATTTTGGTCTTATGAATCGGCTTTCCAAAGATGAGTTTAATTCGAATTTCACTATTGCCAAAGGTTCTAAGTGCCATAGTTGTGTGCAATCGAAGCAACCTCGAAAGCCTCACAAGGCGCCGAGGAGAGGAACTTGGCACCTCTAGAACTCATACATTCTCGATCGTGTGAGATGAATGGTGTGTTGACAAAAAGTGGAAAGAGATATTTCATGACATTGATTGATGATGCGACTAGATTTTGCTATGTTTACTTGTTGAAAACTAAGGACGAGACGCTAGACTACTTTAAAATCTATAAAGTCAAGTTGAAAATCAACTAGAGAGAAAGATAAAACGCCTTAGATCGGATCGTGGTGGCGAATATTTTCCCAAAATCTTTGATGATTTCGTGCGAACATGGTATTATTCATGAGAGGACACCTCCCTACTCGCCTCGAATCAAACGGGATTGCCGAGAGGAAAACCGCCTGCACGACCGACTTGGTGAACGCCATGTTAGACCTCGCTTGGTTTATCTAAGGCATGGTGGGGGAGGTCAGTGTTGACTTCATGTCATGTCTCAATAGAGTTCCAAATGAAACATGGAGAAGACCCTTACGAGAAGTGGGTTGGGAGAAAACCATCACTTTCTTACTTGCGACATGGGGATGCTTGACGAAAGTCAATGTACCGATTAACAAAAAGCGAAGCTCGGGCCTAAGACAAAGGATTGTGTCTTTCGGGATATGCTCATGAGCATCGCTTATAGATTTTAGTAGTTAAATCTGATGTGCCCGATATGTATGTTGATACTATTATGGAGTCTCGTGATGCTACGTTTTTGAGAATATATTTCAATGAAAGACATGCATAGCACTTCTAGATTTTCTTACGAGATAATTCCCGAGACTATTACACTGTTGAGTCTTCCGAGCAACCACTTGAGAAAATCCTAGAGGAGGATGACAATGAAGCTCCTAGAAAGAGCAAGAGACAGAGGATTGAAAAATCCTTTGGCAATGATTTCATTGTGTACCTCGTGGATGATACTCCCACGCCCATTGCAGAGGCATATGCATCTCCGATGCGAGATAATTGAAAGAAGCTGTCCGAATGAGATGGACTCGATTCTTGCCAATGGGACTTGGGAGGTGACCGAACGACCCTATGGTCAGTAAACCTGGTAATGTAAGTGGGTGTTCAAGAAGAAGCTTAGGCCTGATGGTACTATTGAGAAGTACAAGGCTCGGCTTGTGGCTAAGGGTTACACCCAAAAAGAAGGCGAAGATTTCTTTGATACTTATTCACCTGTTGCTAGAATGACCACCATTCGAGCACTACTTTCCCTGGTTGCCTCGTATGGTCTTCTTGTTCATCAGATGGACGTGAAGACAGCTTTCCTTAATGGAGAGCTAGATGAGGAAATCTATATGGAGCAGCCTGATGGGTATGTAGTAAAGGGTCAAGAGAGCAAGGTGTGTAAATTATTGAAATCTTTGTATGGCTCAAACAAGCACCTAAGCAATGGCATGAGAAGTTCGACACCACTTTGACCTCTGCGAACTTTGTCATTAATGAGGCCGATAGATGTGTATACTATCGCTATGGTGGGGGTGAAGGAGTTATATTGTGCCTTTATGTGGACGATATCTCGATCTTTGGCACAAATATTGATGTGATCAATGAGGTCAAGTCTTTTTCACAAAGAAATTTGATATGAAAGATCGGGAGAAGGCGATGTAATTCAACATCAAGCTTATTAAGGATGAGAGTGGGATTACTCTTTTCGCAATCCCACTATGTGGAGAAGGTCTTGAGCGGTTTGGCTTTATGGACAGCAAGCCCTCCCCACTCCTTATGATCCCGGTGTGACACCGAGAAAGAATAAGAGAATTGGCTTAAACCAATTGAGATATTCTCGATTGTCGGTTCGCTCATGTATCTTGTTGGTGCAACGAGACTGATATATCATTTGTTTGTGAGCAAATTGAGTAGGTTCATGTCAAACCCGGCCCCGATCATTGGCATGCACTTGAAAGGGTAATGCGCTATTTGAAAGGTACTATGAGTTATGCGATTCACTATTCAGGCACCTGCGATTGCTTGAGGGATACAAATGACTCGAATGGATTTCTGATGTAGATGAGCTCTACGCCACCAGTGGATATGTGTTTACCATTGGTGGTGGTGCAGTGTCATGGAGGTCTTGCAAACAGACCATTTTGACAAGGTCAACCATGGAGGCGGAGCTCACTGCTTTAGATACAGCCACTGTAGAGGCAGATTGGCTGCGTGAGCTATTGATGGACTTGCCGGTGGTTGAAAAACCAATACCGGCTATCCTTATGAACTGTGATAATCAATCTGTGATTGCTAAAGTGAACAGTGCTAAGGATAATGCGAAGTCATCAAGACACGTTAAAAGACGACTGAAGTCTGTCAGGAAATTGAGAAACTCCGGAGTAATAAGTGTGACTTATATTCAAACAGACAAAAACCTGGCAGATCCCTTTACGAAGGGACTATCACGGAATGTGATAGAAGGTGCATCGAGGGAGATGGGTATGAGACCCATATAAGTTGCCATAGTGGTAACCCAGCCTTTGTGATCGGAGATCCCGTGAATTAGGTCCTGGGTAAAACAAGCTATTGGTGAACTGAGGAGAGTAATCTGTTACCCTCTCTAAGTGAAGATGCAACACTCTCAAAAGGCTGTAAGGCAGGATGGCGATATGCCTTAATGTGTTTCTATTGGCTTTAACTAGCGAAGATCTGCCCCTCTGAGCATTCTTGAAAGAACACACCTATATGAGCCCGACTGTCTAAAGTCGCGATCTATGAGACTCGGGTGATCTCTAGTAAGCTCATGAAGAGACCATGGAGTACGACTCATATGCTCCACCATGCGGAGAAGGCTCTTGGCAGCCAGTATCGCTTATGACTTTGAGTGAAACCTGTTCACACAAAACTTACAATTCAAGGCGTAGTCCATTGTTCAAGTTGTGGATGGGTGTAGCTTAGAGCTCTAGGCAGAAGTTCAACTTAATAGTCTCTGCTTAAACTTATTTGGTATATTAAGCAAGAGTGAGTATTGGCAAATCTCTAAATGGACTTTGAGATCCGGTGGGGATTGTTGGATTATTTGGGCTTGGTCCACTTAATTGAGACAAATAATTCCTAGAAAATCTCAAAGGCCCACTCATGAGGAGGCATGTGCACTATGAATAGTCCCACATTGCTAGCCTAAAGTGGTGAACACTAGTTTATATAGTGGAGTGTGATTCACCATGGTAGAACCATGTGGGAGAAAGGAGAAAGCCCACACGCTGGCGCTCGCCTCGCCTCGCCGGCCGGGCCGGGCGGGCGAGGCGCGGGCGGCGGCACTGCGTGAATGGTCCGCCGAAATCCGGTCCAAGGCCTTGCGCAGACGCAGCTTCCTTTTGCGCTTTATTCTTTTGCTACTCGGATTCGCGGTTGCGGTATGAGATAAGGACTCAGAATGCAGACTCCGATCGTGGCACGCCTTGAGTCACGCTCGTCACGTTATCGAGTATCCCTATAAATCTCGCGTCGTGCACCCGTAGATGAATAGACAGAACCACGTTGAGTTAGGGTTTTTGCCACCTCTCGCCGCCGCCGCCGTCGTAATCTTCTCCATCCCGAGCGCCGTGCATCCGCAATCGGAGAGCAGGTCTCCGAACCCTTCGTCTTCGAGATCCTGCACCGGGAGAGGGCGAATAAGGTTTTTGGGAAGCGCTCCGCGCGACTGCTCAAGTTCGTCACCACGGCTCGTCTTCCTGTTCCTGCTGCTGGACGTCGTCGTAGCCAGCGGCTCCTGCGACGCCGCCGTCACCAACGCCGACCTCGTCAACACCGCGAATCCGCACCTACTACGTAACGCCCGCCGCAGAACCGCACCGCAACGCCGTCATCCTCTTCTCGCTTTCGAGACGTTCAATCTGTTCTAATCATGTTTATCAAGATGATCATAATGTTCGTGCTATCTAGTATGTTAGAGATATACATGCTAGTTTCTGTGATGTTGTTCATGATTTATATTCGGAATTTAATCTGGAAAATGTCTAATTTCTCAACACCTCAAGCTCTTGCGAGTGTCATTGTTCTTCAGCAGTGGTGGAGCTCCTTATCTTTTGCTTATATTCTTCTCTTTCAAGCTCTGTGCAATTGTGATCTGCGCTGTGCTCGATCGGTAACCAGTTCGAAGCTCCAATATGTCAGGTGCAAGGATAGAAATCCCAACAAATTTTGTGAAATGTCGATGAAATCTCGGATTTCGGCCTCCCGAGATTTATTATCCTGGCGAAATAAAAAAATTAAAAAAAAATCAAATTACTACAATAATATCAGAAATTTTGACAAATTATACTGAAATTTCTGGTATTTTCACTGGATTTGCTTCAAAGCCTAGCGGATTTGCTTGTTAGCAAGCAACTGCCCTTAGTCCAATGGTTAGGAGACTTGGGGGATGTTTGATACAATTCCAGCTCCATCAAAATCCGTAGAGTTGTTAGAGTAGGGTATTCCTAACTCTAGTAATTTATAGAGCTGAAACTATGTATACATTAAAAGTGTTTAAGTTGGTCATCTTATTTACATTTTAGACTAAAAATATAAATTTAACTCACTTTATTTTAACCTATAAGTTTCAGATCTAAGATAAAGCTGGGATATAGAGCTCCGGTTTGAGTCACAGTGGATCTTTTTTTTTTTTGTGCTTGTCATCACTTTCTTCTCACCCACGTTGCTTTCTTTACTTGCGCCTTCACAAAAGGAAACTGCTACTGCCTGGGAAAACTGTGCTTTCCTGTACCTACGGCAGTCTCACGGCTTCGTAAAGGAAAAAAATCAAAAGAAAATCAGGATTCGAACTAGGCTGGAAAAAAAACTCGTTAGAGCTCGAATCAAAATTTCTTCAAATATAGTAGCTGATTGGTTCAAAATTGAAATAAGACAATTTCGAGCGAAAAAGGTTAATGAGGCTCGACTCGATAATGGCTCGTTAGCTCGAATTTGATGTAACCACTTAAATGGTATATAAAATAATTTTACATCAAACTATGTCAATTTTAAAAGAAACTAGATAATAGCTCGTTAAACTTGATATCCATCCCTAATTCGAACCCAAGCATATTTTCACTGGATTTGCTTCAAAGCCTAGCGGATTTGCTTGTTAGCAAGCAACTGCCCTTAGTCCAATGGTTAGGAGACTTGGGGGATGTTTGATACAATTCCAGCTCCATCAAAATCCGTAGAGTTGTTAGAGTAGGGTATTCCTAACTCTAGTAATTTATAGAGCTGAAACTATGGATACATTAAAAGTGTTTAAGTTGATCATCTTATTTACATTTTAGACTAAAAATATAAATTTAACTCACTTTATTTTAACTTATAAGTTTCAGATCTAAAATAAAGTTGGGATATAGAG
Source organism: Guadua angustifolia (assembly GCA_036346375.1). Lineage (NCBI taxonomy): Eukaryota > Viridiplantae > Streptophyta > Magnoliopsida > Poales > Poaceae > Guadua > Guadua angustifolia. The sequence goes on along the minus strand of CM070522.1, from coordinate 27,605,271 downwards.
CTCCGGTACGAGTCATAGTGGATTTTTTTTTTGGTTGTCATCACTTTCTTCTCACCCACGTTGCTTTCTTTACTTGCGCCTCCACAAAAAGGAAACTGCTACTGCCTGGGAAAACTGTGCTTGCCTGCACCTAAGGCAGCCTCACGGCTTCGTAAAGGAAAAAAATCAAAAAAAAAAAATCAGGATTCGAACCCAAGCATTAATATATCACTGGAGCGTTAACCCTTTAGACCAACTCAGCCAGCACAATTTCTTTGCATGGCATTGTTTCCCTAAGTTTTTCTAGCCTGCCACTTAACTACCTGACTAAGAGATAAAAGATAGTAGCATTGTCCGAATTTTTACAAATTTCTTTGGCTTGATCATCATTTGAAAATTTTATGAGAATATTAGTAATGCATTAGAACCATCAACAATTTTTTTTAAAATTTTCTAACATGGTTTGAATCATTTTCCATTCGGTTGAAATTTGTTGATCAAGCTTCAGTAGCATTATCTGAATTTTTGAAAATTTCTCAAGCATGATCATCATCTGAAAATTTCATGGAAATAGTATGGATGTGTTAGAACCATCCACAAAAAAATTTTAGATGTTTCTAATGTGGTTTGAACCATTTTCCATTTGGTTGAAATTTAGTGGTCAACCTTTTAACAGGACTGTAGCACTATCAGAATTTTTAAAAATTCGTCAAGCTTGATCATCATCTGAAATTTTTATGGGAGCATCAATGATTAAAACACCCCTCAAAAATTCAAAATGAATTTATTTGATTTATTCGAATTTTTTGGGATATAATTCAATTTTATTTGGCTCTTTCCGTTTTCGGAAGTTTCCCGCGCGAAGCCGCTTTCCTTTCCCGCCACTTCCGCCTTCACTCCCGGCCAGCGCCCTCGGCCCGCGCCGCCTCCCCCCCTCTCTGCTGGGCCTCGCCGCGCCTGGCCCAGCTCGCTTTTGCCCCACGCGGGCCCGATTTCTCCTCGGCTCGGCCTACTTCCGCCCGCCTGTGTGGCCCACCCCTCTCCCGGCCAAGCGCGTTCGTCCGCCCGCGCCGCCCCGCTCTGCCCGATCCCTCTCCTTCCCCGGCACCGTTCTCAACGCCGCCGTCCCGTCGCACTCCGTTTTCACCGCCAACCACCCACTCTGACCCGTCTCCTCCCCACCGATTCTTGAGCTTCGCCCGTCTCTCAAGACTGCTCGCCACCGCCCGGCAGGCGGTAGCCCTCCGCCGAAAGCATCACGCAAAGACGACAACCTCATCGCCATCGCCTTGCTTCCTTGCCCCGCCGCGCTATAAATACCGCTCGCCCTCTTTCGTTTTTCGTCGCCCCAAACTCACCAAGGTGAGCTCTTCCTCCCCGGCTACTTCTTTTGCCCTCTCGCGCTCCCTTTCGCCCGCAGCGGCATCATCTTCCCCAATGCCGGTCGGCTCGCAGCGCCACACGCCTCACCCTCTCTCTGTCTCTCTGTTCGTCGGGACCCGCACGTCAACTCCTCGCCCCCGCGGGTCCACGTACCAGCCTCGGGCCGCTTTGCGTCGTCGTGGGTGGCCTAACCGCCCACAAGACGTGTTTCGCGCCAGGTAAGGTTGTCGTCGCCCGTCGCCCATAAAGTGTGGGCGACAAGATCTTGATCAGGCGGTTCATCAGGCAGCCCAATCTGAAATTCTCTTCCAATTTCATTTTGATTTTCGGGTTTTAATTATTATTTAAAATCTAAAAAATCATTTTAAATTCCAAAAAAATCCACAAAAATTCTCAAAAATCCAAAAATAGCCAACAATACATATTTTTGATCCGTTCGAGCCACTGAGTCGAAAAATGAACTCCATTTCGCCATATCAAGTCCAAAAAATTCCTAAAATACCCCTAAACCCTTCTTCCGGCTATTTTCGCCCCGGTTTCCTTTTTCTGTTTTCTTTCTTTGGATGTTTTTATTCGTTTATTTACTGGAATTGCTTTTCCATGCTAGATCTGACTTCGGAGCAGCCCCTGGAGCACTACTTGGAGCAGGAGCCGTTCGTGGAGCCGTCGCAGGAGCAGGAGCCGTTCGGAGCCCACCACGACTACGTCGACTTCTGTCTAGGAGAGCCTTCGACCTCGCAAGGCAAGCCACACTCCTTGAACATGTTGATCCCATTTTTCCATATATATATGCACCATATACGTAGTTATTGCATCATTGTTTGTAAATAGAATAGAGATCTAAAAAGGAGCTAATTTGGAAAGACTTGACTAGTTAAAACCCACCCCCATGATTAAAACCATGTTGATTATGACATACTTAATTGTTAGCCCTAGGTTATCATTAATGAACCACCGTAGGTTAGCTATAATAATAACCATTACTTTTCAATTGTTACTCAAAACCCTCGAATCTTGACTCGGGGTGCGTTTTTAAAACTGTTACGGTTTAGGGGATAGTATTGGACAGACCACGGAGGGTGGATGCTGGCCCAATCCCCAACCGATAATAAGCCCAAGTGTGGTGTGGTGAGGGGTACGGTGGTACCAGTTTTGCGTTATTGTCTTGGGTTGTATCTTCGGCACTTAAGGATCAACCCCCTTGAGCAAAGTAAATAACTTCAGTCCTCTCTCAACCACAAGTTGGGCGATCCTCTGTTGACTGATCCAACGAGTCTTAAGATATTGTTTTTCCCCTTAGAATACCTACAGGTGGAATTACCATTCCCGGTTGGGGGAATGGATCACGAGTTGTTTGGGGTGGAATGGAATGGCGCGGCCATTGTCGGTTCTCATAACAGTAGTGACGAGGGCTGAAGAAACTTCCGACAAAGTCAAACATACGGTCAACGGGGGCCCCAAGCTCGAGCTCGGGTGTGGCATCGCCGACCAAGACCTGGGTTGCGCGGACTCCCTCACGACCTAGAGCTCGGGATCGTCAAGACCTCATGATCAGGGACAAGCATTCGGCTCCAGCTCGAGAGGACTAGCTCGGGACCAGAGCACGCGCCCCGCGACGGTTACCAAGACCGTGAATGCAGGAGTTAAGGCTGGTGTGGGTGGCATAATCGGGGCAGTTACAGCCCACCTTCAATGCGCATGAAGCCACTCCCCCGGGAATCTCTCCCGTCCGTTGCAGACAGCATTCGGGAGTATATAAGACCACGCAAGGCATATGTGCAGGGGAAGGACACCTGCAATAGACTCATAGATACAAACAGAGCGCTCAAGCCCGAGCTGTAACCACTCTTTGTAATCACCGCTAGTGAATTCCTCCGCCCCAGGAGAAGACTGGACGTAGAGTCGTTACCCTCAGGGGGGCTCGAACCAGTATAATCCATTGTCTCCTGCTCGTTGACGCCTTGCCCGACCTACGTCAGCACCATTGTTGGACGAAGCGCTTCTTGGATCCCTCATACACACTAACCCCTCTTCACTTTTGCGGTCAAGCGATCCCGATCGTCGACAGCTGGCGCCCACCGTGGGGCCCGATGGCTTCGCTCATTCGAAGGTGCAGCATCAAGATCTCAGAGGCATAGCGCATCCCGACGAGATCCATTAGTCGGGCTCAGGCTCGGGCACAGTTCCCGCGCGCGATGACTCCACACCCTTGTTTCCGCCCTCAGCTGGTTCATTTCAAGCAATCCTTCGAAGAGGAGGAGAAACTCTGGATCATGTGCTTCGACGGCTTGAGATCCTTCGCGCGCTCATGGGCTAGAATTCTTATTCTCACCCCGCGCGACTAGGCTAAGGTATGTGGTTCGTTTTGGGTTGTCGGCAGCTAACAATGTGGCAGAGTATGGAGCTCTCCTCGTGGGTCTTCGAGTTTGCAAGGCTTCGGGCGTCGTCCACCGATAGCCAAAGGCGACTCGACTCCACGGTCAGCGATTCGCAAAGACCACCAGTGCTCGGGAGACTCGATGGCCAAGTATCTCGCCGAGGTGCGCGAAAGGGAGAAATAGTTCCAGAACCTGGAACTCAGGCACGCACCCAGGAAGGACAACCCCAGCACAGATCTCCTGTCCAATCTCGGCTCGTCTGATGACGCGATTCCTCCAGACGTCGTCCTGGAGACCTTGGCATCGCCATCAATTTTTGACCAGGTGGTCTCCATCGCCATCATCGAAGGATCAGGCGTTGGGCATCTTTGTACCAGCTCGTCGATGGCAAACTTTACCGGCGGAATATCTCTAGAGTCCTGACAAGGTGCATTACCACAGAGGAGGGTAAGTACTTACTGAATGACATCCACTCTGGCCTTTGTGGAGCACACTCTTCTTTCAGGACGATGGTCGGTAAGGTCTTCCGCAGGGGGTTCTACTGGCCAACTGCTCTTCAGGATGCTCATGACATCGTCCATACATGTCGAGCTCGCCAGTTCCATGCTCGGAACCCGCCTACGTACTCTAGACCGTCCCGCTCGCCTGGCTCTTCTCGACATGGGGGCTCGACATCCTCGGCCCTTTCCCACAAGCCGTCGGGGGTAAGAAGTTCTTGTTTATCGCCATCGACACATTCGTGAAGGGGAACAAGGCCGAGCCCGTCTCGGCCATCGCGGCTCGAGCGGCCGTTCGTTTTTTTCGCTTATTCATGGTCACCAGGTATGGGGTTCCATGTAGAATTATCACTGACAATTGGACTAAATTTACCAATGAGCTGTTCCAGGAATATTGCGAAGACATAGACACCAAAGTATGCTATGCTTCGGTGGCCTATCCGCAGAGCAATGGAGTAGTGGAGCGCGCCAACGGACAGATCGTCCAAGGCGTCAAGAAGCGAGTATCAGATGAGCTCGAATGACACGGCCAGACCTAGGTGGACGAACTTCCCACCGTCTTATGGTCTATTCGTACCACTGTTGGCCGAGCAACAGGGTCCACACCCTTCCGGCTTATGTTCGGTACCGAAGCCGTCCTGCCTCCAGAGGTCACGCTAGGCTTTGCCAGGGTCAGCTTGGTCGATCAGATCGACTTCGAGCAAGAACGGTCTCTCGACCTTACCCTAGCAGAAGAAGTAAGATGCCGTGCACTGCTACGATCAGCGCATTACCTGCAAGCTCTTCGCAGACATGTGTCCCGATCGGTACGACCTAGGAAGCTCCTTGTTAGGGACCTAGCCCTAAGACGAATTCAGGACTCATCCAACACCAACAAGTTATCCCCACAGTGGGAGGGCCCCTATAGAGTTGTTTTAACAGATCACACAGGGGCTTACCGGCTAGCGATGCCCGATGGCAGAGAGCTCTCTAGCTCGTGGAATATTGACCAGCTTCGAAAACTCTATGTGTAACGCCTTTATCCTCAATTTCAATACAGTCATTATTCAATCATTATGTTGGTCTTGGTATTCTTTTACTGTTCATATTTTCATGTTGGTTTGGGTTTGAGATTTCTATGAATCTGACCTGCGTACAAGTACTCTTGGTCTTGGCCTAGAATGTCGTGAGCTTAAAAATCACCCCCAGTGGTCGAGCTACTCGTAAGCCGAATCTCCTCGCACTCAAGCTCCCCCTGCGTCAGGGTTCGAGTCAAGCCCACATTCGATACCAAACAACAGAGCACATGGTCGTGGTCGAGACTCGAAAGTCTCTCCCAAAAGCGGCCCTAGCATCTTTGGGTCTAAGCTTTACCCTATAGGTCTCTATTAAGTTGTAATTAGTAAACTTCGAGGTCGAAGTTTTCTCGATCTTGCAGGGCAAAGGTTTGGAGGTCTATGTGATTGCATCCAAGGTCGGTGTTGCTCAACCTTGGCCACGACGGGGGCTAGGCAAGGGTATACTCCCTCAAAGAAAGACTAAGGCCACAATGAAAACTTTTGTCCTAAACGGGGAACAACTTAGGCACAAGTTATTTCTGGCAAAACAACTTCGTCTCAGACACAATTTATTTCTGGCAAAGACAGCTTTGTTCTGTTAACCTTTTGTCTTACAAAGCTCTATGTGCAACTTGTGCTTTGCTAACCCTATTTACAGATCAGCCCGTATTCCGAGCAAGCTTCTCTCGCTCACGCTCAAGCGAGCTTGGCCTCAAGGTCGATAGCTCGCCTTGGAGTCAAGGGCCTTTAGAATTTAATCGAGGCGCGGTGGTGCTCGTCTTGGAGTTGGGCCAGGGCACTCTTCGCTGCTTTGGTCACTCGTTCCAGCTTCTCCTCGAGCTCCTTAGCTCTGGCCTCGACACTACACCATGACACAAATATAGCGACAGACTTCTGTCGGGAAAGGTTGATGTTCAATGTCGAGCGATACATCCGTAATTCGTTCTGCTGCATTATATGTCGATAATTCGTTTATTACGGACAAGCGGTGCAATCGGCAAAACCGAGAACTTATAGGGTCGAACTGTTTGTCGGTGAGTGGTATTTACGGTCAAGCGATGCATCGAGAATGATTGATATGTCCCGCGAAAATGTTCACGCTGCGTGCGCGAAGTCACCCTAACTTGCGCTGGCTAGGCCAAAATTTTGGTTCATTGCTTTACCCTAATTCTCCACCCCAGCCAAAATCCCCATCGTCTCACAAGAAGGAGCGCCCCCTTTCACGCCACAGCCCCGCCGCCCCAACCATCGCGCACCAGCTCCCGCCTGCCCCAGTTGCAGCTCCGCCCCAGCCGCCTCGTCGCCCTAACCCCAATCACACGCCACCGGCTCCGCTCCCTGCTGCCCCAGCTCGCCCCACCACCCGTCGCCCCAACCCCAATCGCGCCGCCACCGGCTCCGCTCCTGCTGCCCCAGCTCCGCCCCAACCGCCCGTCGCCCTAACCCCCAATCGCCGCACCAGCTCCGCTTCTAATCGCCTTTCACCGCACCAGCTCCGCCCTTGTTGCCCTCCACATCGCCGCCACTCGCCCGCCTCCCCTCCACATCGCCACAAGCCGGTAACCAAGGTGTTGCTTGAAGACCATGTGTACTCGACAACAATATCACGTCCATAGCTCCTTCACTGGATCTTTCATGACCAAGGCGGCCATTTCGATGATGTAAGTGTCAAGCATCTTTAGCAAGCCATCTACTATGTTTGATCTAGTGAACTATTATGTTCTCTGGACATTAATGTGCCTATCCTGTTTTTGATTTCATTCTCTGTGCCATAGATGATGAGCTTTGGATCTGGGTGCCGTAGGGCAATTATAAGGTTAATCTTTGGTTGGGTGCGAGGAGATCTCCTTTGCTCGTAACTTTATCTATTTCGTTTCCTTTGAGGCAAATCCTAGGGTTTGGTGGTTGCTTGTGTGTGCTGCGGTTGTTGTAAAGGCAATCTGGGGCTAGTGAGAAATTTATCTATTTCATTTCCTTGAGGAAAACCCTACGGTTTGGTGGTGTTTGCGTGTGACGCGATTGTTGTAAAGGCAATCTAGGTTTTTGGTGCGTGTTCTAGTCTGCTAGTCCGACTTTCTTGTCCATTTGTTGCTTCGGAAGTAACTGATTTAATTTGGCACGATTGAGCTAATCTAGGGTTTGGTTGCTGTAGACGTGTGAATTTTGCAGTTCTTTATTGCTCCGATCTATCCTTTTCCTGTACGCGGTATTGCAGATTGGGTAGTGCAGGAAATGGAAGAAGGATTAGATTTGGGGGAATTTTATGCGACTGATGGGAACTGCAGAAGGCACTTACATAGGGTGTCTTGAGGCGCTTCTCTAAAGTCTCCACCTTGGTTTGGGTAGAGTATTGAATGACTTCTTATTTTCTAGAATGAGTATGTGTCATACTATCATGTTGACCCTAGCGTCCTTCTCCATTCTGTAATTTTATGACATCTTCTATGTCCCCCACAATTGTGATAAGTTGGTCAAATAATCCCTGGTAGTTATTTCGTGGTCCATTTTTGGCGAGATACATACAGCAATTTGCTTATCCTCAACTAACAACTTACAACCGAACATATATTGTACTTAGACTTGTGTTGGCATCATTAAAAGTGCTACAAATTGTTATGGTGGTGCAGTTTTGGCTTGGTCTTGATTGTTTGAGGTGCATGTGACGAAACACATGACATTCTTGTGTTATTTTGCTTGTTTTGGCTACCACATTTTTATAGTTTATCTTTGTCTGTGTATCCCATCTGGATTCGGACTTTGTATTAGTTTTGTAGTTTGTCAAGATTTGGAGTGTCATCTCGATTGTGTGTACCTCATATTGAATATTTATCATATTCACAACTTGGTTGATTTCTCGACTGTAGTTCCTTATATAAACTCTACTTGTTTTTACCCATAATTGTCCTACTTGGTTGTCTTTCCCACGAATTTCCCTTCTGGTTTGCGCCTCCTTTCCATGGAATGTCATCTCGAAATTAGTTGATTTCGCATCGCTATAGTTCCTTACATTTAGCCTACTTGTTTTCCCTATAATTATCCTAATTGGTTGCCTTTCCATTATGTAACCCTTCCTTGATTACACCTTTTTGCGTTGAGAGTCTTACGGGCATTAGTTGATATATCCATAGAAGTTCTTGATGAACTCGCCAACCATATAACGCAAATTGACTAGTTCATTGGGTAGCTCTTGTCAGCCAAGTTTTATTTTTATCTATTCTCTGGACATTTATATTTTTCTATTGGTGCCACTTTCTCGCTGTGGTCATTCTCTGTGCCATAGATGTTCTTTTCTCTTGTGTCGTGCTAATCTTCTCATTTCTTCTAAATGTGTTTCTTTTCTCGAATTTTCTTCAAGTTTTTCTCTGTAAAAAAATGTTAGGTTAATGATCTTATTTGATGAAGGGTGCATCTTTTTTTAAAAAATAAAATGTTCATCTGAAGAGTATGTTTCATTTTTTTCGCATTCTGCTTTTGATAGTGATCTTGATTTTCATCTATCTCTGAATCGCATTAGATCCTTTTTAGTGCAAGCAGCCCTTTTCGCTTTAATCTTGCTGCTCTTGCCAATTCTCTTGGTGATTTGTTTACGTGATCTGTTTTTTTAATTGTTACAGACAGGCAAAGTAAACATTTTGAATTTGATGTATCCTTAATGATCTATATGTAAGTGTTGGTGAGTAGTAATACCTTGTCTCTGTGTTGTTCTGTTTCGCTTATTACACCTTTTGAGCTCTATTTTTGTTTCTCTTGATCTTGCTTCTCTTTGCAATTCATTTGAATTATTTAGTTGGGTCCTCTGCTTCGGTCAATATCCTGCATGCTCCAAATGAGGAAGAGAGGCAAAATTAAGTAGGAAGGATTTTGGGTGCACAGTATATGTTGTTTTAGTATCTCACTTGCAAAAGGAGATCAATAAATTTTGGGTAGGGAGTATCACTTTGCTGGTTGTCTGAATAATTCACTTGTATTTTGATCATTACTTTCATTGATAATTGTTCATTGTACACTCCTCTTGAGAAGAATTAGCTCTTTTCACATAATCTTGCTTTTCTTTCATTCTCCTGTGATGTCGTTGCTTCCATTGATTATTTCGTTGAAATATCTATGCATAAAGCATGCAATGAAGCATAAGAAATTACTATTTCTCCTTTTCTTTTGACAGAATTTTAACATGAATAAGTTTTAGTTAGAGCTATATCATCCAAGATAATTTAGCGAGATCATATAGAAATAATTAAATATTGATTATGCAGTGTGCATGTACCTATGTTAAACTAACAATGCTTGATTATAAATCATAGGTCATACTTTATTTAGAGTTTTAATTAACACTGTTTTCAATATTATATTTAACCAACTTTATGACCGAATACTCTTATCTTTTTTGAATGCAAATGATTTAATTTTTTGTTGGTGTCAGTTGCCTCTGGGATTTCCTCTATGGAAGATTAGAAAGCAAGAGAGATTGATTATTTATCACAGATTATATCTGGATTAGAAGCAACATACAGATAAGAAGGAAGAATATAAGCACATTTAGTATAGGTTAGAAGTAAATATGAATCAAACCTTGTACTTATGAATCAAACCAAGTATGCCTTCAATGAACAATGCAACCACAAGAAGAAGCCATGAAGCCTCATACGCTAGAAATGTTTTCCATATTTCTCACAAAGAAATGTTAACGCGATGTATGCTTCTTTTTTTGGTCTAGAGGCAAATGCTCATATCTTGAAATAAGAATGTAGTTATTGGATCTATAGGAAGAAAATTTAGCTAACTTTTCCTGAAAGCTCGGTTTCAGTGTATGAATGAAAAATCCTCCTACAACTATAGCTATTGGTTTTAATAATAATATATTTTCGCATTGACTCTCTGTAGAGTATTTGATTTACGGAACAACGTTCTCTGTTTTCGTTGAATCGTAAGGCGTAAATCATGGCGCAAGGCAAGAAGAAGATGAATAACAAAAATTCTTGGATGTAATCTGTTGTTAGTTAGCTTAATTTACTTTTACTACTAGTTAAAGCAACGAATCTTTTACATTTGTTGGAATGTTGTATCTGGAAGAGTATAAAACACTCTGGAGAATTGAAAAGCATGCATGACTTTCCTCAATACTTAGTTTTACTTAGTTACGTAGTGTTTCGTAGTTCTTACATTCGATTCTTGATGTCAGTTTTGTTGGGTTCAGTAGTATTTTCCTATCCGTTTCACTCATAGGAATTGGATTCGTCTGGGGTCCTAACAATAAATTTATGATAAAGTAGCTAAGAGATGGTTTCACTCATATGTGCACTGATATCACTACACAATATCTTGATGATCCCTATCTCTTAGCTAGTCAATATCTATCTATTTGGGTTCGATAGAATGGTTTCACTCATATGTGCCTTGATATCACTACACAATATGCATGTTTCATCGGCTTGCTTTCTTGGTGATTTAAGTTATATGCATGTAGGAGTATATATATATGTCAACTAACAATTAATCAGCCCATCATTGCTTTGTCTCATAACCATATCACTTATTCTTTTACAGGGGTGTGCAGGAGTGAGACCATCGGTGCTAAGCGAGAAAGGAACTTCTGAGACATGCAGAATGATGTTGTCGATTAGCTTCTAGAAAGGAATTTTTTGTGAAGTGGTAGAGATCCAATTAGTGTATAGCCACTAGTTATATAGATGGACTAATCTTTTGGACAATTAGTGACATGTTAAAAGAGGTCTAGCCCTTGTGATCTTTTGGACAATTAGTTACATTACTAGTAATTATATGTGATCTTTTGGACAATTAGTGTTGTTCTTGAATGATCATATATCGTATGTAATGCATTCATATGACCTTTTGGACTATGAGTCTATGATAAGGAATGAAATCTGAAATCTGAATGATCATGTATGAGTCTATGGCCTTTTGGACTATGTGATCTTGGAGTCTTGAATGATTATTTATGTTTTCTCTCCATGTGTCGAACTGTATGGTCAAATATATATTCTTGATTCATGCAAACAAAAATATGTTGTTTGCAATGGTATACACTATCTTTGTCTAACGATGCATCGACAAATAGCATTTTCTCGTGCAAAATGTCTGCCGGCAAAGATTTGTCTCGGTAAAGATTGTGCATCGGTAAAGATATGCATCGGTAAAAGTATAGTATCGTGGACAAAGCATGTCGGTAATGTTTTGTTTGTCGGCAAAGGTCTTTAACGATGAGTCTTTCCCGACAGCATCGTGCATCGGTAAATCCTTACCGCTGCATCGATCGATGTTATATATGCCCTTTTTGCCGGCAGACATCTTTGTCGTTATATTTGGGTCATGGTGTAGTGCGAGCTTGGCAGGGTGGTCCACAGCCGTCTTCTTCAGCTTCTCCACCTTGGTTTGCTCGACCTCGAAACGCTTTGGCTAATCACGCATGCTCCTCCTCCATGACTAGGGTATTCTCAGCTCCCTTCCCCGCGGAGACCTCGCTCGGATCTTCAACAAGACCCTCCGCGCTGACCTCAGCCAGATCGCGGTCGACCTCCATGGCTGTGGCCGCTCCAATCTCCGTGGTCGAGACGACCATGGCAGGCGTGGCCTGGGCGGTCTCGTCTGTAGCGGCTGGAGCGCCATGGGTGCCATCTTCAGAGGAGGCCTTGGCAGGGGAGGTGTTGGCCTCGGCGGCTCCGGTGTCATCGACTTCGTCTTCATCGGCCGTTTGCGAGGTTTCGTCCACAACTGGGTCATCGACACCTTGGATGGACTCGCCGACCACGACCCAGCTCTACGGGCCCGCATGGATGCGGCCCTGGCCCGATGAACGGCGCGGCACCAACTCAAAGGTGGACCCCTCCTCCTCTTCGGACTTGGGCTCATCTTGGGCAACGGGCATTGTCAGGATGAGCGAGCATTGAGCTCGGGGGCTCAAGGTCTGCGATGAAGAAAAGACTATTAAGCTAAAGGCAGTAAAAACTACGCGGTAGAAAGAAAGTTAGGTACCTGGGTCACCGACCTTTGTCTCGCAAAGGGCTGGTGGGTTTCTCGGTGTCCCGAGGGTGTGGCGGCGTTCCTTCGTCGGATACCCCGAGCTTGGGATCCCTGGGCCCGCGATGGCTCTAGGTCATTCGGTGCAGAAGGTCGGAACCCCTGGGTTCCCTGAGGACCTGAGCTCCTGGCGGCGCCCGCAGCACGTCGCTGCTGCAGAAGGAAAGAAGAAGCCAAAGAAGAAGATTGCAAGAAGCCCGACAAATTCGGGGCTCGACCATGGGAGAATCGACCGACCACGGCCGCAGTCGCCCGCTCGACGACGGCTTCTTTGGAGCGGTCGTCGGCTCACTGTCGTCGAGGCGGCCTCTTGCGCTTTTTTTTCGCCCTTGTTCGACCGCAACAGCAAGCATTCTCCTCAGTGTCGAATGCTCTTGGTGGTCCCTGAGCATACCCAGATTGCAGTGTCCGTCATCGGAGCCCTTTTTTGGTCTCTGCTCGACCTCGACCTTGGGCCCTAGGAAGCCGGAAGGTCATTTCCTCCATCCAAGACGGGAGGCTCGAGGTCGTCCCGAGCACCTTGTTCCGACCTTGAGCCTCGGGGGCTAGCTGACGAGGGCTGAAGAACTTCCGACAAAGTCAAACACACGGTTAATGGGGGCCCCAAGCTCGAGCTCGGGAGTGGCATCGCCGACCAAGACCTGGGTTGTGCGGACTCCCTCACGACCTAGAGCTCGGGATCGTCAAGACCTCATGATCGGGGACAAGCATTCGGCTCCAGCTCGAGAGGACTAGCTCGGGACCAGAGCACGCGCCCCACGACGGTTACCAAGACCGTGAATGCAGGAGTTAAGGCTGGTGTGGGCGGCATAATCGGGGCAGTTACAGCCCACCTTCAATGCGCATGAAGCCACTCCCCCGGGAATCTCTCCCGTCCGTTGCAGACAGCATTCGGGAGTATATAAGACCACGCAAGGCATATGTACAGGGGAAGGACACCAGCAATAGACTCATAGATACAAATAGAGCGCTCAAGCCCGAGCTGTAACCACTCTTTGTAATCACCGCTAGTGAATTCCTCGCCCAGAGAAGGCGGGCGTAAAGTCGTTACCCTCAGGGGGGCTCGAACCAGTATAATCCATTGTCTCCTGCTCGTTGACGCCTTGCCCGACCTACGTCAGCACCATTGTTGGACGAAGCGCTTCTTGGATCCCTCATACACACTAACCCCTCTTCACTTTTGCGGTCAGGCGATCCCGATCGTCGACAAGTAGATATCCACAGTATGACCAGATCGCGTCTACCACCTTGGCCAGTGGGTCCTGGAGACTGTGGATCCATGTAACCTACTGGGTAGGGGCTAAAGAGGGGAAATTGAATGAAAGGTTATGTTAATGTCGGTCAGGCCACATGCATAAAAGTTGCATGTTAATCACGTGGCACTAATGACCATAGATATCTTGTGGGTAAAGGTGAATAGCTCTACAGAGTGAACTAAATGGTATTCGAATACGGCGTGCTTCCAGTTAACTAAGCTGGGTTAATTTAGGGTGATTCCTGTAACTGAGCTCGAGTAGTTTTACTTATAAACCTGCCGTAATCTGGATTTTGCTAATAACTCAATGGTGTTGTTGATGGTTTGTGTTTCAATTGTAACATATAATAGAATAGATTCTAGCTCATGCATCCACTAAATACTTAAAACTAGTGCCAACTCCTTGAAATCTCCATGCAAGTAGTATTCCGAAATTCCATGTGGTTTGTTGAGTACGGTTGTGTACTCACCCTTGCCTCCTATCCCCCCTAGACTTTCAAGAAGATGATGACTATTTGGAGAGCGTCAATGGCGATAGCGCTTAGTTCTGAAGGCCTCGATCTAGTTGCTCAGGCTTTCCTGTTGTTCTTTTGGAATGTATTGGCGCTAACCGCGGCTTTTGTAAAACTCTACCCTTTAGACCCTTAATTTATCTATCAAATGTTCGCTTTTGCTCTTATGTCAGGCCATGTATGCTTGGTTACCTACAGCTAAAATCCTGGGTAGTTGTGAAGGTATTTATACGCACTCCTCTGAAAAGGGCGGTTCGTCACAAGTGGTATCAGAGCCCGACTTGACCAATAGATTGAGACCTTAAGGTGGCTTAGGAAAGTTTTCAAAAAACTTATTTAACTTATAAACAAAACGAGTTACAAAATTATATAAGCATTATTGCTATCTTCCTGTTGTTGCCTCTTCTGCCTTACCCAAAACTCTATTGCTAAAAATGTGTTTTTCTATGCTTAACTAACTTCAAAATTTTCGTGTCAGCAGATGGTGCACCGAGTCTACACCGAGCCAGTAGCCATGGGTGGATGGGCAGCTTTACTTTGGGAGATTATGCTATTCCTTGGTGCAGACCAGTTGTACTACCCGGTGTTCCACGCCGAGGATCAGCTCCTCGGAGGTGTCCATTGCCTGTGGAAGGTGTGGGTAATCCTGTACCTGCTGCCCCTTTGCCTAGATGCCCCTTAGAGGTTCGAGGGCAGCAGGACGCTAGAGAAGGCGCTCTGACGCCGCAGCGCAAAGCGCCAGTAGTTCTTGGCGTCATTATCGATGAGTTCGATGCCACCGATGTCGGTGATTTCACAGAATGGAGATCAACCCACTCAGGTGCGAGTCATGATCCACGAGGACGAGACAGACCCGTGGGTGGAAGTGATCGCCCACCTTGTGGCCCAGCAGGAGCTCCGCTACTCCAGAGCGATCAAAGAGCGCAACGACCTCCACCAGCAGCTTCACCAGGCCTGGGGCAACATCATAGGACTCCTGGAGGAGCTGGAGCAGTTGCAGCCCCAGTTCAAGCCCATGGAGCAGGACCCAATCTAGGAGGAGGAGCGCAAGGAGGAGGACCAGCCAGACTTGGGAGCCCTCTCTGAGGTAGAAGACCCAGCGGCAGACCGGCAGCTCGACGAGGAGGAGGAGGGCCCGGAGGAGTGCGTCTTCTTCGGCCCCGACGGCGAGAAGATTCCGCCAGAGTAGATCGCTAGTCTTAGTTTGTACCCTCTGTATTAGGCTTTTGGTATTGTAGCATGGGTTGTACCGGATCTTAAAACGGTACCTTGTACGAACCATCCCCTCTATATATGAATGAAAAATTATGTTTGCTAATCTCAGTCATTTTGGTTTGCGCTAACTATCCTTATAATCCTATCTAACTCAAGAAATTCGTTCCTTTCGCCTAAAGCTCTTACCTATTCATTTTACTCTTACCATAGACTCTGGATCTTACTTATCTTCTGCTTTCCCAAAAACCTGCTGCAGAACCGAGCAAGAATCAAAGTAAGCACCATGGTGGGAGTAGGATCACACCACAACACCAGTAATGAGGCAGAGTCCGCGGGTAATGTGACCGGTCTAGCTCAAGTATTAGCTATGATGGAGAGAAACCGGTATCAAGCAGAAAGACATCAGACCCAACTTATGGAGAGGGTCTTGGATCAACTAGCCGCTCGACCCCAAGGTTTCCTCGGAGGATTCTATAACCAAGAGGGAAATGTCGGAGGATCAAAATGGTTAGATTTTCAGAAGATAAGGCCTCCTACATTCTCAAGTGCAGAAGAGCTGCTAGCAGTAGATGATTGGGTCAGGGATATCCAAAGAAAGTTGGATACCGTACAGTGCTCAGACCGGGAGCGAGTACTATACGCATCCCATCAACTGCAAGGACCCGCTGCAGCATGGTGGATGAATTACCAAGCAGGGAGGAACGGTCAGGAAATATCATGGACAGAGTTTGAAGAAGCATTCAGGAAAACCCACATTCCTGCAGGTTTAATGCGGCCAAGAGAAGAGAATTCTTGTTCCCTCCATCAGGGAGGAAGAACTGTCATGGAGTATCTCCATCAATTCAACCAATTAGCCCGCTATGCTCTTGGAGAGATAGACATCGAGGCGAAGAAAATGGAGCGATTCTTTGAAGGACTCTAGAAGAATCTAAAATTCCACATCTCTGCCATCGAGTTTAAAGACTTCTCCACGATGGTAGACAAGCTAATCGTTTCGGAAGAAACCCGAAATAACTTGGAGGACACAAGGAAGAGAAAAGCCCAACAGCTAAAGATACAGAATCCAAGGCCATTAAGGATACAGATGCCATTTCCTACCCCCCAGATTCCCGACCAAGAGACAGGCCGTGGGGGGACAAAGGCCAGTGCTAGCAACTCAGGGTAGTGAAGTGCTTCAATTGCCAGGGGAATCATTACGCCAATGATTGCCCTCAGAAGCCCATTGGCTGTTTCCACTTTGGGCAAACAGGACATTTTCGGCTGCATTGCCCGAAGAAGAACCTACCCAGCAAAATAGCCCGGGTGCAAGCTTCAAATTCCATGACATCAAACAGGCAAATGGTACCCTATCAACCACCGAGACAGCAACAAGGATTGCTATAAGGGAGAACACCCATCAAAACTGAACCAAACCCCAATGGCAGAAACCACAACACCCAAGGAACTTGCGAGGAAGGATAAATCATGTGTCCGCAGAAGAAGCCGCAGAAGCCGCAAATGTTATAATTGGTAAGTTTCAAATTCAGTCCCAGCCTGCAGTAATTCTCTTTGATCCGGGTGCAACCCATTCTTTCATCTCGTCGGTTTTTGCTTGCAAACATGGATTTCTCTATTTTCCTTTACCTGCCCCTTGGGTATTCCAAATGCCCAGGAGTCAGTTAATGGCTCGATTCAAGTGTAACGACTTAGAATTGGCCATCCAGGAGGTTAAGTATAAAGTCAGCCCACTAATGTTAGAGACGGATAGTCTAGACATCATTCTAGGAATGAATTGGTTATCAAAACACAGGGCAAGGTTGGACTGTGAAAGAAAAATGGTAACAATAACAAATGAAAAAGGATAACAAGTGACAGTGCAGATAGACCCTCGGTGTGCAAAGAGTAAGAAAGGAAGCATTAACGCCATCACATCAGAGTTGAACCAGATACTGATTGTCCAAGAATACCCCCACATCTTTCCAAAAGAATTGCCAGGAAGACCTCCTGACAGGAATATAGAACTAGCCATAGAGCTAATTCCTGGAACCAAACCTATCACAAAGCGCTAGTATCAAATGGCAACTGTGGAGCTGAAAGAACTCAGGAAACAGTTGGACGAATTGTTAGAAAAGGAATTCATCAGACCTAGTGCCTCGCCCTGGGCGTCGCCAGTATTATTTGTCAAGAAGAAAGATGGAGGCATGAGACTTTGTGTCGATTACAGACCATAAAATGCTGTGACCATCAAGAACAAGTACCCACTACCAAGGATCGATGACCTATTTGATCAGCTGAGAGGCGCCAAGGTCTCCTCAAAAATAGACTTAAGAACAAAATACCACCAACTAAAGGTCAGAGAATAAGATCGAGAAATGATCGCGTTTACCACCAGATATGGATTGTTTGAGTTCACAGTTGTCCCATTTGGACTCACCAATGCCCCGGCATACTTCATAAACCTGATGAATCAAGTATGCATGGGCTATCTGGATAAATTCGTCGTGGTGTTCATAGATGACATACTGGTATACTCAAAAGATGAAACAGAACACCAAGAGCACCTACGACTGATCCTAGAGAGACTTGGAGAACACCAGCTGTATGCCAAATTTTCCAAGTGTGATTTCTGGTTAAGCGAGATTTCATTTCTAGGACACATCATCACCAAGGATGGAGTGAAAGTGGACCTAGAGAAAGTAAAAGCAGTCATGGAGTGGAAACAACCCACCTCAGTGACCGAGGTCAGAAGTTTTCTAGGGTTAGCAGGATACTACAGACGGTTTATTGAAGGATTCTTCAAGATATCAAAGCCCATGACACAATTACTCAAGAAAGATAATCCTTTCAAATGGACTGAGAAGTGTGAGGAAAGTTTCCAGGAGTTAAAAACAAAACTAACGACAACCCCAATCCTCGTGCTTCTCGAGCCAGACAAGGAGTTTCAAATTTACTGTGACACATCAAAATGAGGATTAGGTTTGTGTTGATGTAGAATGGAAAGGTCATTGCATATGCCTTCCGGCAGTTAAAACCACATGAGGAAAATTACCCGACGCATGATTTGGAATTAGCGTCAGTGGTTCATGCATTAAAAATTTGGAGGCATTACCTGTTGGGAAACCGATGTGAAGTGTTCTCGGATCACAAAAGTCTGAAGTATGTGTTCACCCAACCAAATCTAAACATTCGATAGAGAAGATGGTTGGAATTGATTAATGATTATGACTTGGATAACCAGTACCACCCAGGAAAGGCTAACGTGGTAGCCGATGCCTTAAGGAGGAAAGCATGTCATCACATAGCTCAGATAATAGACATTCCACCACAGGTGCAGGTAGACATGAAACGTTTGAATCTACAGATAGTGGAAGCAGGATTTGTACATGCTCTTGAGATTTGTAACATCCCAAAATTTGGGTTTTCAAAAATTTATATTTAAATTAGCTTTCCAAAAATTTTACATCAATCTTATTTGATTAAAGAAGCTTAATTTAGAATTTTCTAAATCTAAAACAATTTAATGTGCCTTTTTTGTGCATCAAGTAATTTAAAATTTAGTTTTTACAGTGTTCTTTGTATCTCAGGAAATTTCCCAAATTTGAGATTTGCTAAAAATTAATTAAAATTATTAATTTAAACATTTGGATGTTAATTGGATTTTTATTGGATTTTTAATTTGAATTATTAATTGTTCGAGCAATTCTATATCCAAATTCCAATTCAAACCTTTCCTTTAAAATTCCATTTAAATTCAAAATTTGGATTTTCCTCGGTGTTCTAATTAACCTGGCATCCATATCCTTCCGAAATTGGAGTTCAATCCTTTTCCGTCCGCAAAGCCAAAATTTGAAAATTCTGGTCCTTATTCGAAATTTCACTTGAGTTCCAAAATACTCTAAAAATCTCAAAACCCATTGCATTAGGTTCCAAATATTCTATATTATTTTTGGGAATTGTTCCAAGATTTATAGAATCTTTCTGGTATTTTATCTCTCGCGCTTCCATCAAATATATTATTTTCGTCGTGAAATTATCTAAATTCCAAAATTCATCCAAAATCAGTGAAACTAATTTTATTGGGTTCCGTTTTATCCTTTAGGATTTTTAGAATCTTTTTTGATATTTTTGGAGCTTGTTATCTATTTTATCTCGCGCGTTTTTTATTTAGCACTATTCATTGTCTTCAACCTTTAGCCATCCCCGTGAACAAAGTTACCCATGTATAAGCCTCATATTCAAATGCTCACATCTTTTGCAATTCTAAACGAAATCAATGAGGTTAGTTGCAAAATGACCGTGTCATCAAGGACTTCAATTCCCCTACAATTACCCTCTCTGAAATCAAGTGAAACGGTCGCTGCAATCAATTCTTTGCCGTTTATTGTTTAAGCCATAACTCTTCTGTTTCTCCTTCCCTCAACGTGTGTGACTACCCAAAATGTGTGTCTCAGTCTCCCCAACACGGTGCTCACCCTTGCCCTCCATTTCTAGAACAGTTGCCCTTCCAAAAACCGAAGTCTTTTCATCTCCCGGGTGCCCCCACGTCGACCGGTTTTGGCATCGCGTTCCTCGCCAGCTGGGTGAGTTTTTCTGAGATACAACCATGTCACCTCGTGCCCCATGGTACCATCTGTCTCCCCTCCAAATTTGATGCAGTTTCATCCGCGGAATCAAAAGTTTCGGCCGTTCCAATTTCAAATCTTGTTTCTACTCATTCTCCTTTTTTTCATGCGAATTTGATCATGAATCTTTTTCTGTAGACTCATATTGATGTGCCCTACGCGGTGCTCATCCTAACTCAAGGTTTTGCCTGCAGGATTTGCGCAGAAAAAACAATATTCCCCCATCAGACTGCGTTCCAACGGCAGAAAACTTCATCGCGCGTTCCCCGTTGATCCAGAAGGTAAAACTCAGATCCGTTCATGTCATATTGTGCCAAATGATCCCAGATATCTCTCTGTAAAATTTGGTTAGGTTTCATGCAGTACCTTAATAGTTGTGACCGTTTGATCTTTTGGCTTCGGTAGCCGTTCGTCGGCAAATTGTGATCTGTCCGTTGGGTTGCCGCCAAATCCGGCTATACCGTTGAGTTTGTGTCGCCGCGTTCTACGTGGTGCTCGCTTTCCCTTTGCTGTTCCATCCTCCAAAAATTTTAATATTCGTTACCGTCGTCTTTTTGCCACCGCCGCGCGTCGTCTTGTGCCGCCAACCATTTTGGTTTGTCGTGGCCATGTCATTGTATCCAGTAGATCATTATCCCATGTTTTGCCTATCGGTGAAATTCATTTGATCCCCGGTTGCCGTCAAAGCCATGTTCTAGAATCTACCTGTCGTCTTTTGGCCTAGTCCTTCGTATCGGTGCGCATTTCGGTTCGCCATTTTTGGTAACCTTTAATCGCATAGCCAA
This sequence comes from Guadua angustifolia, assembly GCA_036346375.1. NCBI lineage: Eukaryota > Viridiplantae > Streptophyta > Magnoliopsida > Poales > Poaceae > Guadua > Guadua angustifolia. Next base: position 27,584,594 of record CM070522.1, on the reverse strand, counting down.
CCCTACCGTTCTACCCTATGTCAAGTGTATCCATCCTTCAATCGTTTCACTCAAACTCAGACTTAACCTTTGGTCCAATTTGTCGTTGCGTCACGATATGTGTACCTCGCAGATCGCAAATCAAACTTGAGCCACATCATGACCTCGCTGCCCTACCATTGTACCGATGGTCGCCACCTGGTAATCTCATAAGTGTTCTGTTAACGCTTCACCTTCATCGTTAATGTTCCATCGTTAACATTCTACCGTTAACATTCCATCGTTAACGTTCCGCTGTTAACGTTTCGTCGTTAACGTTCCGCCGTTAACGCTTTGCTATCATCGCATGCGCGCATTCAAGCAAGAGCGTAGCGCGATGTCATTATCCTTTATAACATTCCTATCTGTTCATCGCCACTTCATCATCGTCAAATCTCTTCATCGTCGTATGACTGAACCCAAGATCGAACCCTAGCCGACCGCTTATCGACCCTATGTGTTTGTGCCTTACCTTAGTAAACCCTAATTTATCGTTGACCCAAATCATTCTCGTGGACCCGATCTATAGATCAAGAGCCCATATGTCAATATCTGTCCAATCGAGTTGATTAATCTCGAAGGATATTCCCTGGAATATACTCCATTCTTTTCTAATTATCAGTCGTAACCTTCTCGATAAATCTTCTGAAAGCCTGTTCTCTTTCATCCGATCTTCGATCAAATCTAAGTTCCTAAATTCAATCCCTTCCATTCAATACCAATTTAATATTAAATTGGAGTTTATTTGAATTGCTTTTGAGTTTTGTTGTATTTGTGCTTCTTTGTCATTAGACGTGTCGTCCAGAAGTTACCCGAAGTAGCTGAAGGACGAGGAAGTCGAAGCATTCGATTGAAGAGCCAAAGGTTGAGGAAATCGAAGATCAATTAAAAAGAGTAAAGAGCATGTTATAGCAAGTGCCAGGCAAGTTGTGCTTTGATCATATTGCTCCCAGTTTTACAAATTTACTTTGATTTAAATTATTGCATGCTAGTTCAAGATTAAAATGATTTAAATTAATTTGGGATTAGTTATTCAATCCAATTGCTAATATCACCTTGCCATGATTATTTGTATGCCATAATTCATTTGTCACCCTAAGATGGTTGATTATTAGTTGGTTGTTATTACTTGCCAATGTGGGTTGGTTAGACCGTGTATAATTGCTTAGCCATGCCACGCAACTCATGTCTTTTAAAAATAAAAGGTTAATACTGATCAATGGATTATGAAATTTGTTTGTGAAATGGTGTGACGTGTTGCCACATGATGATGTTGATATGTGGAACCAGTGTGGTTCTACATGGATGTTGAATTATTGTTGGCATGTGTTGCTTAGTAATCAACCGGGGTGGTAAAGGATTTAGACTGGGGCAAGTGGCAAGTGGCTTTATGCCAGGTGGGCCATCGTGGTATTTGGGAGGGTTGAGTGTTGTGAGGGCTGTGTGCCAATTTTGAGAGAAGGATGTCTTGCCTCGGTCAGTTAAGGACTTCACCTTGCAAGCCTTTGACCTGAGTCATTCGTACAACCACATGTCTGAATGGGGAGACCTAGTTTAGTAGGATTTTGATATCTAACCTTTGATACCTCGGGGTGGCAGTTACACGGGGGTAACTGTATGGGGGAGCGTGCCTGTGCTACGGCTTGGTACCCTATCCAACGGTGTTCGTCTGTCCTATACTTCGGCTCAGTGTGAGGGAAGTGATAGTGAAGGCAACCCGGAGAGGTTCCTAGGTTGAGTTAGAAGTTTCTGAAAGGCTTTGTTATGATCGCTCATTCGCATACTCTTGTATGGCGATTCACGGCTGACGTGGTGAGTTGATTGTATCTTGTGGGTAAAGTGTACAACCTCTGCAGAGTGTAAAAACTATTCGAATAGCCGAGTCCACGGAATTGGACAAAGCTTGGTAATTACAGTCAAGGGTTATATTTTGATAAAAATGAGGTTGGGAATGTGGACAATGTGAAATTGTCGTGCCCCGAATTTTCTCGGATTCGGACACTCTGTGTATTCCGTACTAGTCCAGGATCACGCTAGTACACACAGGATAAACAGGTTGAAGTACCACAATCATACACAGTGGAAATAATAATAAGTACTTCAAACATGAGTATAACGAGTTACACGGCCTTATGGCCACCTTACAATAAGTCGCCGCGCAGGGCGATTAATAATGAAGTAGCACGAGTTTATCAGCGGAACCAAAAGCGAATTAATGAACCCTTCATAACCACAAGCTACTGAGTGCGGCTCAACCCCTTAGTTCTCCTGGCCTTCGATGAACTCCTCCTCCCAAGCTGGCATAGCTTCTTCTTCTTCTGAGGTTTTTGTCGATGCAAGGGTGAGTATACAACATACTCAACAAGTCATGCACAATGCAGTTCTATTACTACATGCATGGCTTATTCCAAAGAAAGGCTTAATTGGTTATTTTGCATAAAGCAGCATTTCTTTTAACAGGTAATCCTATTAGATTAAAAGCAGTAAAATCAATATTATCTCAATTCTTTTTCCCAAAGGTTTTGGCACACAGCCCTAATTTGATTCTTTTGGCACACAGCCACCCAATCCACATCTTTTATTTTTAAAATCTAACCCTTGACTATAATCACCGAGCAATGTCGAAGCATCATGACACGGCTATTCAATAGTTTCACACACACACTCTGCAGAGGTGTACACTTTACCCACAGATCTGATCGCCACCACACTGAGCGATTGATTGCAACAAAGTCTTTCAGAGACTAACATTTAACCGTTGAACCTCTCCGACACTTCCCTTCTAACACTTCCCTCACTCAGAGCCGAAGTTTAGACAGAGCAAGTACCGTTGAATGGGTACCAAGTCAGAGCACAGTACGCTTCCTCTGCTTGCATGGTGTGCCTTTGTCACCCCGAGGTTTCAAAGGAAAGAGGTCAGAAACTTACTTAACTAGGTCCGTCCCATTCCGGACAAGTGGTTGTACATGGAACTCAGCTCAAAGGCTCGCAAGGTTAAGTCCTTAATTGTCCCGGGCAAGACATCCATTTATATTTCTCGGCACACAGCCTTCACAATCTTTCGCACAACCCATTGCCACACAGGCCCACCTGGTATGAAGCCTTCTTGCCACTTGCCCCGGTCCAAATCATTTCCCACCCCACTTTGTATTTAAGCAACACATGCCATATTCCACATTATTTCATGAATAGCACCACACAGGTTACTATCCCAAATCCATCTTCATGACATAATCGCACTTTTCAAAAACGCGTTCCATAATTGTTTAGTCAGTATTCATTTGCTATTTGAAATTCATTCATCGCGTACAAGCAGGCTAAGCAGCTAATCACGGTCTAGCCTCCCGTGTTGGCATCATATTAGCATCCAACATATTAACGTCTTAGGTTAACAAGGATTTTAGGGCATACATTGAGTATTAACAAGGTGGCATAACAAGATAGGTATTTTAGCTACCATTCCCACACAAGCAACATCATTTTTACTTAACATAGCATGCAATAATTGAATTAAAATATATTTGGAAATCTAGGGCAAGATGGTCAAAGCATGACTTGCCTTCAAACAGCAGCTTGGTTCTGGTCAAGTTCTCGGCATGGTCTTCAAATCCTCCTCGGTGAATTCCCATGACTCTGAGTCTACGTGCACACAAGCAAGCATACAATAGCACTCAATACAGATAGCAAGACCATTACCAAAAATAAAATAAAAATCACCATTAAATAGCTTACATTTTACAAATTTTGGGCACTGGAATCACCCAAATCCGAGTTAAAATGCAAAAGTTATAGCATTTTCAAGTTTGCTGAAATTCAAAAATGAATAATCGAGTTATTCTATTTATTTTTCTACTGAAAATCCGGATTAATTCTCCTCGGCGACACGCGTCGGAATCAGGGACGTCCACGTCGGTCCCGGTCACTGACAAGTGTGCCCGGATGACGTCACGCTGACGCCAGCACCCACGACGGTCCTCCCACTAACAAGTGGGCGGTGAAACGAATTTCACACGCCGCCGATCGACACGCCGAGGAAGCATCAAGCCACGCCTACCATTCACCCACGATCGTTGATTCGTGATCCGACGGCGCTGAACTACCCGAGCGATACTGCGTTATACGCCACGTGGCCTCACCTTGAGCGTTGATGAAGATCGACGACCGTGGTTGCTTGCGAGGAGTCGAAGAAGAAGCGGCTACCGTCACGGACTTGGGGAAGACGACACGGCGACGGCGTTTCGAGCCTCTCCGGTGGAATGAAGTGGCCCAACGGAAAGTGGCGACGCAAGGAACCTTGAGGTGGTCTCGGTGCGGCGGGAACGGCATGAACACGGCGGAAGACGAAGAAGAAGTGAGGAGAGGGAGAGGCAACTCTGGCGAGCCCTAAGCGACGCTGCGGTGGATGGTCGGCGAGAGATGAGGGAAATGAGCGGGATGAAGTCTTGTGCACGGAGATGTACTTCACTTGCGGACTCGCCTTGGAACTTGCGCAAAATCTCGACATTATCCATGGCATCCTCTGCGGGCCACGGGCGTCGATGCTTAGATCCCCGAGTCGGCGATCAACGGCAATGCGTCCGATCAAGATCGGACGGTGAGCGAAGCTGCTAGGGTTTTTCATCAAGATGAGCACGTTGTTGGGCGGCCCAACACCGTAGCTAAAGGATTTCTCGACTTTTGAATAAAAATAAATGCAGATATTTAAAGTAATTGTTTAGGCACTAAAAATACTAGAAAAATTCTAGAAAAATTCTAGAAAATATTTGAGCATTTTGAGCCTAAATAAAATATTTTCATTTATTTTTGATAAATACTTATTCTCATATTAATTAATCAAGAGAAGGATATTTTAAATAAATGTTAAGTAAATCCAATAAATCCCAGAAAAATTAGATAAATTCAATTAAATGCAATTAAATGCAAATAAAGGTTGGTTAATTCATAAAAATTTAAATAACTCCAAAATTTAAAATTTGGCCAAATTTCGGGACGTTACAAACCTACCCCCCTTAACAGAATCTCGTCCTCGAGATTCGAGGCTTAACTAGAGAATAGGTTTGGGAATTCCCTTTTCAGATCTTCCTCTCATTCCCAAGTGGCTTCACTTTCTGTGTGATTGCTCCACTGAACTCTGCAGAAACGGGTTGTCTTGTTTCTTGTTTTCCGATCCGTTATGTCCAGAATCTTTATTGGTTGTTCTTTATAGGTCAAGTCTTCTCAGATTTCCACTTCCTCCGGTGGACGTTTGTTCCTCGTGCACTCGGAGACACTTCTTGAGTTGCGATACATGAAAAACATTGTGTACTCCTGCTAATGACGGCGGTAACTCCAGTTGGTAGGCGACTTCACCTTTACGGCTTATGATCTTAAACGGCCCGACATATCTTGGTGCAAGTTTACCCTTTTTGTGAAACCTCTAGACTCCTTTAAGAGGCGTAACTCTGAGATACACGTAATCTTCAAGCTCAAAGCTCAAATCTCTGCGGCGGTTGTCTGCGTAACTCTTCTGCCTTGACTGTGCGATTTTCAACCTTTCCTTATCAATGCTATCTCGCTTCTTGGCTTTTGAGTATGTCCGTCCAAGACACGATGCTCTCCTGCCTCATTCCAATTTAACGGTGTCCTACAAGGTCGACCATACAATGCTTCGAAAGGTGACATCTGAAGACTAGCCTGATAACTGTTGTTGTAACTAAACTCCGCATATGGTAAACATTTATCCCAAGTCGATGTATATGCTAACGCACAGGCTCTTAACATATCTTCTAATATCTAATTGACTCTTTCAGTCTGCCCATCTGTTTGTGGGTGGTAAGCTGTACTGAAATTCAAACGGGTGCCCATTGCTGTATGCAATATATCCCAAAATCTTGAGGTAAATTGGGTACCTCTGTCCGATACTATCTTCCTTGGCACTCCATGTAAGCAAACGATCCTTGCCATGTATAGCTCGGCTAACTTATCTCCCGAATAGGTGGTTTTTACCGGTATGAAATGCGCGACTTTGGTTAAGCAATCCACTATGACCCATATGGAGTCATAACCTCCTTGCGTCCTCGGCAATCCGGTGATAAAATCCATTCCGATTTCTTCCCATTTCCATTCTGGTATTTTTAACGGTTGCAGCAGTCCTGCCGGTCTCTGGTGCATGGCTTTGACTCGCTGACACACATCACATAGTGCCACGTGTTCAGCAACCTCTCTCTTCATATTCGGCCACCAGAACCTTTCCTTTAAATATTGATACATTTTTGCACTTCCTGGGTGAATCGAATACTTGGAGTCGTGAGCTTCCTCCAGTATTAACTGTTTTAACTCCTTTTTGTTTGGTACACAAATACGCTCCTTCATCCACAAGGTGCCTTGTTCATCCAGCTTAAATTCCTTTGCTTGTCCTTCCTCCATCTTAGCCTTGATCCGCTTGATCTTCTCATCGTCCTTCTGGCCTTCCCTAATCTGGTCTTCTAAGATAGGCTTTACTTCCAAGGCGACTCTTAATCATTCCTAACAACTTCCAATTTCAATCTCTGAAGATCCTTGCACAATTCTCCCTGGCTTTCTTCCATCATTGTATTTAGGTTATGACCTTTCCGACTCAAGGCATCGGCCACCACATTGGCCTTGCCGGGATGATAATGGATTCCCATGTTGTAATACTTGATCAGCTCCAACCATCTCCTTTGTCTCATGTTCAGGTCAGATTGGGTGAAAATGTATTTAAGACTTTTATGGTCTGTATACACCTCACATCTATTGCCGATAAGATAGTGATGCCATATCTTCAGGGCATGCACTACGGCTGCTAATTCTAGATCGTGCGTCGGGTAATTCCCTTCGTGTGGCCTCAATTGTCTTGACGCATAGGCTACTACCTTTCCATTCTGCATTAACACACATCCGAGTCCTTGGCGTGATGCATCGCAGTAGATATCGAAACTCTGATGCACATTTGGTTGGACTAACACGGGTGCTGATGTCAGTCGTTTCTTCAGTTCTTAAAAACTTCTCTCACAATCTGGTGTCCAGACAAATTTCTTCTCCTTCTTCAGCAATTGTGTAATTGGCCTGGCAATTGTCGAAAATCCTTCTATAAATCGGCGGTAATAACCAGCCATTCCAAGAAAACTCGAACTCACAGAAGTCTTGGCGATTCCCAATACAAAGACTGTCTCAACCTTGCTTGGGTCCATCTGCATTCCCTCATGGTCATTACATGCCCTAGGAAATCTACCTTACTTTTCTAGAAATCGCATTTACTAAATTTTGCATACAACTGTTGCTCTCTTAGTTTCTCCAGCACTAATCGCAAATGTTGGGCATGCTCTTCATCAGTCCTTGAGTAAACCAAAATATCATCTATGAATACGACCACAAATTTATCTAAGTATTCCATAAATACTTTGTTCATTAAGTTCATAAAGTAAGCAGGCGCATTTGTCAGTCCGAATGACATAACAGTGAACTCATAGTGTCCATATCTTGAAGAAAATGCGGTCTTGGGTATGTCCTCTGTCTTGATTTTCAACTGGTGATATCCTGACCTAAGGTCGATCTTGGAGAATACTCCTGCTCCTCTTAATTGATCGAAAAGATCGTCTATCTGGGGTAACGGGTATTTATTCTTTATTGTCACTTCGTTGAGTGCACGATAATCTATACACATACGGAAACTCCCATCTTTCTTCTTAACAAACAGGACCGGTGCTCCCCAGGGTGATGAGCTCGGTCTAATGAATCCTTTCTCCAACAACACCTCAATCTGTTTCTTCATCTCTACCAACTCTTCGGTGGATATCCGATATGGTCTCTTTGCTATCGGTGCTGTTCCAGGTACTAAGTCAATTATGAACTCTATGTCTCTATCTGGTGGCATTCCTGGTAATTCCTCGGGAAAAACATCTGGGTATTCACTGACCACTGGTACATCTCTTATACTGACAGCCTCCAAATTGTTTACCAACATCTGCCCTCCTCGAACCTTTGCTTGAAATTCCACTTTCCTACCATCAGGGCTCTCGATAGACACTACTCTGCGTCCACAGTCTAATATAGCCTTATGCTTAGTCAACTAATCCATTCCTGTGATAACATCCAGGTTTGGGTATCTAATATAATAAGGTTCGCTAGAACTCTACTCCTTTTATTAATAGCTTAACTCCGTAACATCCGACCTTAGAACGGAGTTCGATCCGAGATTGAACTAGGAGTGTACTTTTAAGGTTAACAATGTCCGTGTCATTTGTCATGGCAAAATCTCGAGAAACGAATCTAATGCGAAGCTCTGAATCAAATATCAGAGTCGGCACTAAGTTGACTAGGAACTTACCGAGCACGACGTCCCCAGAGCGCTCGGACTTCGCCTCAGGAGATATGGTTGATTCGACGGCGTGAATGCTGCGGTGTAGCTCCGGCTTGTGCGAGTCCTCGGCTCCCTCCTTGGGTAGGGTCTTAGCCGGGTGTTCCCTAAATTGAAGCGCATCAAGGCGTCACAACTCCTTTCTTGAGACACATATTAGCAAAATGTCCATCTCGTTCATATTGTAGCAGCGTCTTCCCGACATTTGCTGATTTCCTCCGTTCTGGTTAACAACCTTGACTGGGGTCTGAGGGGTTTGTCCTGCTGGTCTTGGCATTGGGGGTGGTGTCCTGACACTAATTCCCTGCTGGAACCTGGCGAATCGCTATTTGAGGTATCATTCTCGTCACGACCTGGCGTCCTCCTTCTTTGAGCCATGCGGCGCTTATGCGATTGTCGTCAAGTTCTTTGCGCTTATCCTCTAATATGAGCGCCTTGTTTACTAACTCTTGAAAATCCGGAAAAGTGTGGGTGATCAGTCCCACCTGTAGACCAGTGTTGAGTCCCTTCATAAAGCGAGATTGCCTTGCCTTGTCGGTTGCTACATCTTCTGGAGCGTAGCGTGCAAGTTGAGTGAATTTGTTCAGATAATCGGCCACTGACTGGCCTCCTTGTTTTAGTGCTCTGAATTCCTCCTTTTTCAACTCCATGATACCCTCCGATACATGGTATTGACGGAAAGCTAGGGTGAATTCTTCCCAAGTAATTTCCTGCGGGTTCTCCTGCGACGCGCAGTAGTTCTCCCACCATTCAGCTGCTGTTCCTTCAAGCTGGTGAGAGGCATATAGTACCCTCTCGGTTCCTTCACACCTTGCGTTATGTGAATTTCCTTTCGATGGTTCTCAACCAATCGCTCGCTTCGAGTGGATCGGCATTGCCGAGAATGTCGGCGGACGATCCTCATAAACTTCGGACAATCTTGAATAGGACGTGGCCCATTATTCATAGCTCGATTGTTGGCGCATCGCACGTGGTTGATTTGTTGCCTTTATTGCCATCATAGTCTGCATTAATCGGGTGCATCGCGAGAAATGCTCCTAGATTCTCTGATATCAACCGGGCGGTGCCGCTCGGGTGGTGGCGTCCGCTCGATCGCCTCTGGCGTGAACCACCGCCTCCGCTCCGTTGTTGCGAGTGTTCACCATCTGTTGATTGCTTCGGTGGTTTAGAGATAAGGGGGAAAAGAATAGATACGTAGAGGAACTTATACGGGGAAATAGGTGTAACTTAAAAATCATTAATCATTCAAGCATAAATAATAATTAGGTATGGTTGCTTACATAGTCTAGGGACTATGCAACCACAAAATTTGACACAACATCACATCCAATTGTTCATTACAACATCGCATACTAATGTTCGAAATAAAAGACGCGACTCAACATAAGTGAGTCTCAACGCAAAAGCCGATCACTGCAACTCTGAAAAAGCATCACTCCTCGAGCCAACCCGGCTCTGGCTCGCCGATCACGTAAACCGGCGGGTGAGCTGGCATCGGGGCAAACTGGTCCCCATGCCCTCCCACGGGTGCAGCAGGGGGCTCCACCGGCTGCGGGTCCTCAGGCGCTGGCGCTGGCTCCTCCGGCTCCTCCTCGTCGTCGTCGAGCTCCATGACGGCATCAGGCTCTCCGTGGCCGTAGAGAGCCTCCTCCAGCTCAGCGATCCTCTGCACTGCGTGCATCCGGGTCTCTCATAAAGCCACCTCGGTCTCCTCCAAGGTGCGGTAGACGGCCTGCAGCTCTGTAGTCGTGGCGTCCATAACCTCCTCCTGTGCGCCGCAAAGAACTCGCCAGTGCACGACAGCGGCGTCTGCCCTCCAACTCCAAACGGGCTGCGCAGGGTCCACCGCGCTGCGGGTGCACACGAAGGCGGTATCCCACACGAAGCCGTGGTCCTCGCTGATCCGACGCCTTGGCGCAACCCGGCACACTCAGATGCCCGCCAGTAGCTAGCTCGCTTCATTGCAAGGCGAAGCGACGACTAGCACGCGTGCTCCCGAGCGTACAAGGTCAGAGTCGTCTCCCATCCGCGAGCAATCCCGTTGACTATCCAGGTGTGGGACTTGTAGAGTGGACGATCGAAGCCTCCCAACACCTGGAGCATCCTCCAGAGCTCCGCAGCGTAGCCTCCGTGACGCTCACCAAAAGAGTGAACCATCCGCATCTGCCAAAGCAACGCGTTAGAACAAAATTTTTAAAGAACACGAAAGTAATAGCAAAATACAACAGGGGTATGAAGTAAGGAAGAAGGGATAAGTCAAGATTTCATTGATTTCTCTTGTCAACTTTTATCCTTTAGAAATTAGCTTTTATTCTTTCTAAAACGGCCAGTCTAACTAGGGTTAAGTCCTACAGTCAGTATGGCTCTGATACCATCCCTGTCATGCCCCGAATTTTCTGGGATTCGGACACTCTGTGTATTCCGTACTAGTCCAGGATCACGCTAGTACACACAGGATAAACAGGTTGAAGTACCACAATCATACACAGTGGAAATAATAATAAGTACTTCAAACATGAGTATAACGAGTTACACGGCCTTATGGCCACCTTACAATAAGTCGCCGCGCAGGGCGATTAATAATGAAGTAGCACGAGTTTATCAGCGGAAGCAAAAGCGAATTAATGAACCCTTCAAAACCACAAGCTACTGAGTGCGGCTCAACCCCTTAGTTCTCCTGGCCTTCGATGAACTCCTCCTCCCAAGCTGGCACAGCTTCTTCTTCTGAGGTTTTTGTCGATACAAGGGTGAGTATACAACATACTCAACAAGTCATGCACAATGCAGTTCTATTACTACATGCATGGCTTATTCCAAAGAAAGGCTTAATTGGTTATTTTGCATAAAGCAGCATTTCTTTTAACAGGTAATCCTATTAGATTAAAAGCAGTAAAATCAATATTATCTCAATTCTTTTTCCCAAAGGTTTTGGCACACAGCCCTAATTTGATTCTTTTGGCACATGTACCACCCAATCCACATCTTTTATTTTTAAAATCTAACCCTTGATCAGAATCACGAGCAATGTCCAAGATCATGACACGGCTATTCAATAGTTTCACACACACACTCTGCAGATACGACAAGCCACCACACAAAGCGATTGATTGTAACAAAGTCTTTTAGAGACTAACATTTAACCGTTGAACCTCTCCGACACTTCCTTCTAACACTTCCCTCACTCGAGTCAAGTTTAGACAGAGCAAGTACTGCTGAATGGGTACCAAGCCGTAGCACAGCACGCTTCCCCTCTGCTTGCACCGTGTGCACCGTCACCCCGAGGTTTCAAAGGAAAGAGGTCGAAACCTACTTAACTAGGTCCGCCCCATTCCGGACAAGTGGTTGTACACGGAACTCAGCTCAAAGGCTCGCAAGGTTAAGTCCTTAATTGTCCCGGGCAAGACATCCATTTATATTTCTCGGCACACAGCCTTCACAATCTTTCGCACAACCCAATGCCACACAGGCCCACCTGGCATGAAGCCTTCTTGCCACTTGCCCCGGTCCAAATCATTTCCCACCCCACTTTGTATTTAAGCAACACATGCCATTTTCCACATTATTTCATGAATAGCACCACAAGTTACTATCCCAAATCCATCTTCATGACATAATCGCACTTTTCAAAAACGCTGCTCCATAATTGTTTAGTCAGTATTCATTTGCTATTTGAAATTCATTCATCGCGTACAAGCAGGCTAAGCAGCTAATCACGGTCTAGCCTCCCGTGTTGGCATCATATTAGCATCCAACATATTAACGTCTTAGGTTAACAAGGATTTTAGGGCATACATTGAGTATTAACAAGGTGGCATAACAAGATAGGTATTTTAGCTACCATTCCCACACAAGCAACATCATTTTTACTTAACATAGCATGCAATAATTGAATTAAAATATATTTGGAAATCTAGGGGCAACATGGTCAAAGCATGACTTGCCTTCAAACAGCAGTTGGTTCTGGTCGAAGTTCTGCGGCGGGTCTTCAAATCCTCCCTCGGCGAATTCCGGCGACTCGGAGTCTACACGCACACAAGCAAGCATACAATAGCACTCAATACAGATAGCAAGACCATTACCAAAAATAAAATAAAAATCACCATTAAATAGCTTACATTTTTACAAATTTTTGGGCACTGGAATCACCCAAATCCGAGTTAAAATGCAAAAGTTATAGCATTTTCAAGTTTGCTGAAATTCAAAAATGAATAATCGAGTTATTCTATTTATTTTTCTACTGATAATCCGGATTAATTCTCCTCGGCGACACGCGTCGGCACTAGGGACGTCCACGTCGGTCCCGGTCACTGACAAGTGGGCCCGGATGACGTCACGCTGACGCCAGCACCCACGACGGTCCTGAAAGACCATGTGGAGGTCTATCCTTGTGTGTGATGAGTAATTGACAAGATTTGAGATTGGATTGATTTGAAATTGAGTTTGATTTGAATTGGATCTGCAAATTGAAGCAATTTGAGTGTTGGTTGTTTTCCTAGTGCTACCGAGCCTAGGCGTAGCACGGACCATTGAGCATAATTATGATTGATTAATGATTTTGTTTGATGCAATGCACTCATGTGAGTGGTTGCATGGATTGACTTTGAGTCAAGTCGTGGACTTGTGCTCGGATCGTTGTTTGTTTATTCGTGTGTGTGTTGCTCGAGGGCTTAACGTGGTCGATGACGGACCGAACTAGGTTCATGGAGGAACCGAGGTTAGGGACTAGGTTCGAGGAGGAATCGAGGTCCCGTGGTCGAGGATGTCATGCGGACGTTCGCTAGAGAAGGTGCACACGAAGGTTGGTTAGTCACGTGTGTGCGCAGGGTGGGCGTCTGGCGTGCAAAAAAGTATTGGGCCATATGGTTAAAGTGGAATTGTATACAAACTGTATTGGGCCATGTTGGGGCCAAGTGGAGTTGTATACGAATTCTTTATGGTTGCTCAGTATAAATAGGGGGAGGTGTCTCCTGTTGATATGAGCAAGGAATTAGGGTTTGTACTCCTTTATGTTGAAGTATTGTTAGACAAAAGAAATAAAAATTCTTTTTGGCGGCGGCGGCTGCCGTTTTTCCTAGCGACTAAAAAACTAGGCGGCGATTTGCGGCCATTAGCTTTTTGCATGAGTTTTGTTTCCTGGAGCATGCATTCGATCGACTAGAAGCTGCGTCCTGGCCGAAGAATTTCTTTTCTTAGCCCAAGTCTGGAGGTCCTGGTGGCGTGAGTTCTTGTGGCGGCGGCCTGTTAGTTCTTGCATGCAACATACGGCGACTAGAAACCTCCTGGCGAGTGGCGACTGAAGACCGGCCGGCGCATGCATGCGTGACTAGGAAAGGAAATTGCCTAATGTTGGACGTTACGCCATCGATCACAAAAGGCTCTGTGTGCATGCATACGACGTCCGCCCAAGACCCTTCTAGCGATTTGAAGATTGCACTTGAAGATGCGCATGCATGCGAGCAAGGGACGACTAGAAGGTTTCATGGGATTTCATGCATGCATGTTGGACGACGACTAGAAGATTGGCTGTTGTTTTTCCCTGTGACTTGGTCCGACGTCTGCTTGCTCATTGGTTCGGCGTAGTTGGCGATTGCAATTCTTTTCATCTGAAGGCAGTTTGGTCCGGCGCAAGGTGAATTCTGTTCTTTGTTCTTGATCTTCATTTAAATGTCTATTTTATTTTCAGATTGATTCAATTCTGATTAATCTCGTAATTAGGGTTAGATTAATTCTCGTCATTATTTGATACAGTCAACTTACGAAGGTTATAACTCTAGATCCATATATCCGATTGAGGTGATTCTTGTTTCATTAGTTTCAGATTTGACTCTAGTTTATACAGTTAAAATTTCATGTCAATCCGACGGTTAGATCTTTAGGAATTACGGTTTTAGTGAACGTCTATTAATCTGTTTTTTGTTGAAACCGAGAACAATATTTCATAATTAATTTAGGGGGTTTTGTGAATCAAGTAAATTTTGATTTTATCTTCCGCTCAATCATTCACCCCCCCTCTGATTGTCGCCATCCGATCCTACAAGTGGTATCGAGCCGGTTTTGCTCTTCCATAGATCTTGATCGGTCTCGAGAGCCATGGCGATGAACAAGTATTCCACCAAGCCTCCAATTTTTGTGGTGTTGATTTTTCTTTTGGAAATCCGGATGGAGTCATACATCATTGCCGAGGCTTCTCGATATGGCGAAGGTGAAGCTCCCATATGAGGTTCTGCCGATGAGAACGCCACGGCGGCAATATGGCCGACGTTGAGGCAAATGCTAAGGCGAGGAACATTCTCATACAGGACTCACCGAATGAGTATGATTGATCTTCACTGCGATCCGCTCACGAGATTTGGGTGACCTCGATGCATACCATGAGGGCACTACCCAAATCAAGACCGTGAGGAGGATCAACACAAGCGTGAGTACAACAAGTTTGAACAACACGTTGGTGAGAGTCTTGACGAGTGTTTTGGTCGATTTACTAAAATTTTGAGCGATCTCGGGCGCTTGGTTGCACATACCCGACTCGGATAATGCTCGTCACTTCTTGACCTGACTCGATCTTCGTGTTTGGGAAATGAAAGTGACCACCATCAAGGATACTACCGACTTGTCGACCTTGACTCTTGACGGGCTTTATTCCCGACTCAAGACTCATGAGATCGACGTCGTCTCTCGCAAGACGAAATCACAGTCGATGGCCTTGGTCACCGATCCCATTAGGTCCTCTTCTGGATTTTCTCTTGACTTTGCTTCTGGTTTTTCTCTCGCTCTTTGCGACGTAAGCGATGAAATTTCGAACAATTTCGAGAAAATGAGCTTGCTCTTGTCGCTCGAAAATTTTCCAATATTTACAAGAGAGTGAGAGAGGAAGAGAGGTGGCATGATCACCGCTTCGAGTGTGGTGGCCCCAACCACATTCGAGCTTAACCGCCTCAAAGCCGAGAAGGGCAAGAACGATGTCACGGTTTGGGCAAGAACGACTACATCGATAAGAACCGCAACAAGAAGCCTCCGGCCAGGTGAGCCAAGACGAGAAGAAGTACCGCAACTTCTCCAAGAACAAGCTCTTCCACGCGTCCTCGCCGCGCCTCGACGACATCAACCTCTCCGACACGGAGACATGGAGCGGCAAGGCGAGGATGATCCGCAAGAGAAGAAAGGCGGCGACTTCTCCAAGATGTGCTTCATGGCAGCGCCATTGAAGTGAGCGACTCCGAACAGTCAAATGACACGGATGAGGTACCCACCTACGACGAGTTAAATGATGCCTTTTGTAAATTAGGCAAGTTTCATGCTAAGGCTAGGTCGAGGTGTTACGAGTTAGAGAAGGAGGTAGACCGCTTGTCTCGGGAGTTAGCTTCACTTAAATCATGTTCCTCCCGAGACTCGGCAATTTGTACACTCTGTGATGCTTTGCTTGTGGAGCTGGAGAACCTAAGGACTTTGCATGATAGTGTGCTTGTTGATCTTGAGAATCAAGTCAAAGAATGCTAGTCTGTTGTTATTGATATTCTGCCGATGCTAGTTTTTCGCATGCTCACACAAATGCTTCTGTAATAATTGCCTAAGCTACTTGCTGAAATTGATGCCATGGGTTGTCACCTTAGGAAGATTTACGCTAGAAATGATGAACTTGAATTGCATGCTTCTAAGGACCCGGTCGGCTCATGTGAGGGTCAGAAGCAACTAAAACTTGACAATGATGCTTTGAATGTCAAGTGTGATCAACTTGCTAAGGATTTACTAGTTAAATCACAAACTGGTTGCTTGCTGTGTGTTGGGCTTAATGATGACGTGGATAAGGTCCACGCAGAGTTTAGGAAGAAATTAGAAGAACAAGTCCATAGGATTAGAGAAGCATCGTGCGTTTCTTGTGAGTCCCTCAAGCTTGAGGCAGCCATGCTAAGGGAGAAAAATAGACGTGCTGGTATCTCTTCTTCTCTTTCTGGTTCTTCTTCTTCCTCTCACCCTTGCTCTTCATGTGCCTCACTTTTCCGAGAGTGTCAGTATCTTATGAGCACTCTTGAGAAATTTGTTGGAGGCAAGAAGAAACTCAATCTCATTCTAGACCAGTCCAAAATTAGCGATTTAATCAAGGTCTAGGATTTGATTACTTGGAGCACGACGGCGCATCCTCCTTGATTATGCGTGCCTCCAAGAGTGAAGAGATAGTGGCAGCTCCTGGGGTGAGTACCCTTGTGTTTAGGTCTCTGGGGTTGTCCATGGGATTTCGAGCGAAGGGTGCTTCTCTGTCACTACGCCTCTAGCAAGGCGGTATTCATGCACCTTCTGAAGAAGGATGGTCACCTAGTAGATTTCTGTTTTAGACGCGCCAAGATCACCAAGCGTGGCGTGTTGCTGCTCTTAGGGGTATTGAGGTCATCCCTGACTCGAGTGCTCTAAGCGCGACATCGCTACTAGACAGTCGAGAGTCACTGTTTTTGGGCGGCGCCCGGGACTCGGTTTTCATGCTGTTCAGTCGAGTTTTAGTCCTAGAGTTGCTCGTGGTCAGTCTTTCCACCGTACTCTTGATATTCCTCGTTTTTCCCATCGAGGTAGATATCAGCGGCATGAGGTGTTTTCAGTTAGGAGATTTGGGCAGCCTCGTTGGGATGGTCCAGCCTTTGCACCACGACGGGCCAAACCAGTGACAGCTCCTACATCTTCTACTAGAGTTGATTCTTCTGATCTTGTGAGAGTCGAGCGTCAGAAAGACACTAGAGTCCAGTCTTCTTCCTCTGTGGCTGGTTCTTTGAGACGTCGTGTGATTCAATATTGGGTTCCTAGGTCCTCACTTTATCCGAAGATGAGTCTTCTCTCTTTTGACTTGATCAGTTAAATCGGATGGGGAAGGAGATGTTTGGATTGTTGACTCGGTTGTTCTCGCCATATGACCAGAGACTCTCGTTGGTTCTCTTCCTAGTCCGAGCCCCGGTGATGAGTTGATCACTTTTGGGGATGCTTCTTGAGTAGAGTCATTGCTAAAGGTACGTCTGCATTAATGAAAATTTTATTCTTAAGGGCGTTGCCTTAGTGAGTAAGTCGCAATATAATTTGCTTTTCGTTTCTCACTTATCGATGACTCTTTCGAGGTAAGCTTTAAGAGCAATGCTTGTAGAATCCTCGATTCATCGGGAGAGTTAGTTTATGGATTTCTAGATTTGGGAGGGTCTTTCGTGCTGATTTTTCATTTCTTCCGGAGACTCTCTTGGTGTTTGATTGCTTTTGAGTCCCGTGATCTCTCCTTTCGCATAGGAGACTTGGTCACATTGGTTTTGATCATTTGACCGAGTTAGCATGCGATCTTATTAAGTGGTTTGCCCAAACTCAAGATGGTCAAAGACTTAGTTTGCTCTCCCTGCCGACATGGCAAGATGGTTACTACTTCTCATCCTCCGATCACCGTAGTGATGATCGATGCACCAGACAGCTTTTACACATGGACTTTGTTGGTCGGCTAGAGTCTTGATCGATGGGAGGAAGTGGTATGTCCTTGTCATTGTTGATGATTTTTCGAGGTATTCTTGGGTATTTTTCATGG
Source organism: Guadua angustifolia (assembly GCA_036346375.1). Classification (NCBI taxonomy): domain Eukaryota; kingdom Viridiplantae; phylum Streptophyta; class Magnoliopsida; order Poales; family Poaceae; genus Guadua; species Guadua angustifolia. Next base: position 27,566,676 of record CM070522.1, on the reverse strand, counting down.
CCTCGAAGGATGAGACTTTTTTTCACTTTAGGGGATTGGTTAGGTGCATTACGAGCTATACGCAGTGATAATGGCACCGAGTTCAAGAATTCCTACTTTGAGAGTTTCTGTGTGGAGTCTGGGTTAGAGCATCAGTTCTCCTCTCCATACGTCCCTCAGCAAAATGGTGTAGTGGAAAGGAAGAATAGGACCCTAGTTGAGATGGCGGGGCGATGCTAGATGAGTACAAGACTCTAGGAAATTTTAATGAGGCTATAGCTACTGCTTGTCATGTTTCCAATCGCGTTTTCTTGAGAGCACATTTGCATCGCACTTCTTATGAATTGAGGTATGGGCGAAAGCCTAGTGTTTCTCATTTTCGCGTTTTTGGTTGCAAGTGTTTCATCTTGAAGTCCGTAACCTAGATAAGTTTGAGTCTCGTTCTTCGATGGTATTTTTACGGGTTACTCGACTTCTTCTCGTAGCTATAGGGTGCAGAGTTGTGATGCGAATAGGATCATAGAGACCTGTGACGTGACCTTTGATGAGGCTAGCCCAGGAGCTAGACCTGATATTTCAGGCTCTTCTTATCCCTCCGAGACCATCTTTGTAGAGGATGAGGATGATGGAGATGATGGTGTTCCACCTGATCCAGTTCCCTCTACACCTGAGGTGCCTCCTGTTTCCATTTCTGCACCTCAGGGAGACCAACCCTTGCCTTCGGACTCTTCTTTAGCGAGTGGCTCTGTTCCTAATTCTTCTCCTCAAGAGGTAGAGGCCACTTCTGCTTCTGGTCCTCCACGACACATTCAGCGTTCTCATCCACCTGAGCAGATCATTGGTGATCTATTTGAGCGTGTTACGCTCAAAATCAGCTTATCTTCTTCTGCCTTCACTCTGCCTTTGTTGCCTCTTTTGAGCCAAAGGATGTTACTCATGCATTATCCGATGAATCATGGATTAATGCTATGCATGAGGAACTGGAAAACTTTGAGAGGAACAAAGTTTGGCGAGCTTGTAGAGCCCCCATCCTGGTCATAATGTCATTGGGACCAAGTGGGTGTTCAAAAACAAGCAGAGTGAGGATGGGGTTGTCGTCGCAACAAGGCTAGGCTAGTTGCATGGGGCTTCACTCAAAGTTGAGGGTCTTGACTTTGAGGAGACCTTTGCCCTGTAGCTAGACTAGAGGCAATTAGAATCTTGCTTGCATTCTCTGCATCCCGTGGCTTCAAGCTCTATCAAATGGATGTCAAGAGTGCATTTCTCAATGGCTTCATTGAGGAAGAGGTGTATGTCAAGCAACCTCGAGATTTGAGAACCCCAAATACCCGAACCATGTCTACAAGCTTTCCAAAGCCTTGTATGGACTTAAGCAGCCCCTAGAGCTTGGTATGAGAGGCTTAAGTCCTATCTTCTCAGTCATGGTTTCAAAATGGGTATAGTAGACAAAACTCTATTCATCAGACACCAGGATTCTCATTTTCTTCTCGTCCAGATTTATGTGGACGATATTATCTTTGGTGGCTCATCTCAGTCTCTTGTGTCTAATTTTTCTGAGGTGATGAGCACAGAATTTGAGATGAGTATGGTGGGTGAGTTGAGCTACTTTCTCGGCTTCCAAATCAAGCAGACTCGGGAGGGTACTTTCCTGCACCAAGGTAAGTATACTCGGGACCTCCTGAGGCGATTTGATATGTCTGATGGAAAGCCTTTGATGACTCCTATGGCCACCACTGCTGTCCTTGAGCCCGATGAGGATGGTGAGCCTGCTGATCAAAAGGAGTTTCGGAGCATGATCGGCTCTCTTTTGTATCTTATCGCCTCATGGCGGACATACACTTTGTGTGTGTATGTGCTGCTTCGAGCTTCTCCTCGCGTCTCTCATCGCCAAAGCGGTGAAGCGCATCTTCAGTACCTTCGAGCTACCATTGATTATGGTATTTGGTACTCTTCTTCCTCTTGTCTATCCCTTAGAGCCTTTTCCGATCTCGACTTTCTCGGGTGTAGGATAGATAGGAAGAGCACTTCGGCACTTGCCAATTCATTGGCACTTCTCTTGTTTCTTGGTCATCTAAGAAGCGGTCCGAGTCGCACATCCTTCGCCGAGGCCGAGTATGTTGTCTTGACCCGATTGTTGTAGCAGTGCTCTGGATGAGATCAACCTTGCGGGACTTTGGGTTAGAGATAGAGAGTGTTCCACTTTTTCGTGATAATACTTCGCTATTTGCATTGCCAAGAACCGGTCAAACACTCCGGACCAAGCACATTGATATTAGATATCACTTCCTTAGAGACCATGTGGAGAAAGGAGACATAGTGCTTGGTTTGTGGAGAATGACCACCGCTTGGCGATATCTTTACCAAGCCTTTGGATAGCTCTAGGTTTGTTGCCTTGAGGAGTGAGCTTGAGTTGTGTGCCCTACGGCCTTACGTGAGGGGGAGCTGATCCAGATATTATGTATTATATTTAATTTCAGTTTTTCCTTTTGTATTGCTCGGTGCTTATGGGTTTTATTCCTTAGAGTTATGAGTTCACATCACTTAAACTTCCGGCATGCTTTGCATGGACCTCTCATCTTGTGCTTTAGGTTGCTATCATACTTAATTAGTTGTTCTCTCTTCTCTCTAGGTTGAGTTCCCTCACGCCTTATAAGTCTAGCGGTGTTGGGCCCCTGGGTAGACAGGCATGTGCACTCCTTAGTTTGGGATCTAGAGGCAGCTTTCCTATGTTAGTCATTGGGGAAGATGAGAGCGAGTCTGAGCCATAGTGTTCTCTACCATCTTTTCTATACTCTATAGCCACTCAGTTCGCAGTTTCTTGACTTCTTCCTCCATTACGTGTTTCTCGGCTTTAATTGAGTTCTTTTCGATCTTTCTTGTTCTTAATCTTGCTAATAACTCAATTTGAACCAGATTTGTGCTTAAAATGAAATTACATGTTGAGGGGGAGTTTAAAAATCTGTCTCATGCATTGCATATAGACTTGATTTTTCATTTATGAGCTTTGTCTATTATGCACATGATCCATGTTTCATTTTATACACCATGCTATATTATAAAGAAAATTACTTGCTTAGATATGTCCAAGTTCATTTATCTTGCTAAGCTTACAAAAATTGAAAAATGAGCGTTAAAAGAAAAACTTGATAAAACATGTTGCGTTTACTTGCTAAGTTTCTTCTCTAGGTGTATTTGCCATGATTTGTGAAATTCTGGAATTCTTTAGAGTCCCTATAGCAACTTGGGTGAATCTCGTTTGATCCATACTTGAGTCCTTCACTAGCTTAACATGAAAATGCTAAAATGAAAGTGAAGCAAAATTGACTCTTTTGCAAGATTAGACTCAACACCTCACATTCACAAGACGGCTTCTCATTGCACTTGAGATGAACTTGGAATGTGTTGTGTATGACCAAGATCATTCTCTTAAGAGTCCCTCTTGAGATGATCGATTATGGCTTGAGTCAATTGCTTTAACAATGAAAAAAAAACATATGTGGGTAAAGAATGCAAATAATGTCAAACATTTGCACCCCGCTATGTCTTTCAAAGATTCAAAGAAAAATTTGCATACAATGAAAAAAAAGGCTCGAAGGACCTTGTGTGCACTTCTAGATTCCCCAAAGTGTTGAGTAGGTTGAACTCTAGGTTTTCCATTTGATCCTTTGAATGGCTTTGCTTCTAGTTTTGAAACTAATGACAAGTGTTGCTCATGTTCAATCATGCTAAAAATGACATGGTTTTCATTAAATCTTGCTAGCAAAATGATTATTTGCACTTGGACATGCCTTAGCTTAGTCTATTTTTTTGCCATAACTTAGCTTGGTGTCATAACTTGTCTTATTGATCACATGGATAATCTTCAAAGCTCCCTTAGGCTGCATTACTTGCATAAAAACAACAAAAAAAAGGGAGAAAAGAAAATGTCACCTTGATGCCTATATTGCCAAAAGGGGGAGAAATCGTAGAAAAGGCATCATTTTGCACTTGATTTTTTTTTCTTATGATCTTTGTTAATCTTTGCTATCGTTCATAGATCATAAGCTGCCAATTTAGTCATGTTCTTCATTTCTATTTCTTTGATCAAGTTTGGCTTTGCATTCAAATTGCTTTCTTATCTTTCTTCAAACTCAATACTTATGCCTTTTCATGTGTTTGTCAATATACTCATCAAGGGGGAGATTGAAAGACCATGTGGAGGTCTATCCTTGTGTGTGATGAGTAATTGACAAGATTTGAGATTGGATTGATTTGAAATTGAGTTTGATTTGAATTGGATCTGCAAATTGAAGCAATTTGAGTGTTGGTTGTTTTCCTAGTGCTACCGAGCCTAGGGCGTGAGCACGGACCATTGAGCATAATTATGATTGATTAATGATTTTGTTTGATGCAATGCACTCATGTGAGTGGTTGCATGGATTGACTTTGAGTCAAGTCGTGGACTTGTGCTCGGATGCGTTGTTTGTTTATTCGTATGCGTGTGTTGCTCGAGGGCTTAACGTGGTCGATGACGGACCGAACTAGGTTCATGGAGGAACCGAGGTTCGGACTAGGTTCGTGGAGGAATCGAGGTCTTGGTGGTCGAGGATGTCATGCGGACGTTCGGGCTAGAGAAGGTGCACACGAAGGTGGTTAGTCACGTGTGTGCGGCGGGTGGGCGACGCGTGCAAAAGTCTGATTGGGCCATGTTAATATGGAATTGTATACAAACCGTATTGGGCCATGTTAGCCAAGTGGAGTTGTATACTGAATTCTTTATGGTTGCTCAAGATAAATAGGGGAGGTGTCTCTGCTGATATGAGCAAGGAATTAGGTTTGTACTCCTTTATGTTGAGTATTGTTAGACAAAAGAAATAAAAATTCTTTTTTTGGCGTGGCACGCTGCTTTTTCCTAGCGACTAAAAAAGCGGGCGCGATTTATGCCATTAGCTTTTTGCATGAGTTTTGTTTCTGGAGCATGCATTCGATCGACTAGAAGTCGCGTCCCGCGAAGAATTTTTTTCTTAGCCCAAGTCTGGAGGTCCCGTGGCGTGAGTTCTTGTGGCGGCACTGTTAGTTCTTGCATGCAACATACTGGCGACTAGAAACCTCTGGCGAGTGGCGATCGAAGACTGCGGCGCATGCATGCGTGACTAGGAAAGGAAATTGCCTAATGTTGGACGTTACGCCATTGATCACAAAAGGCTCTGTGTTGCATGCATACGACGCCCCGCCCAAGACCCTTCTAGCGATTTGAAGATTGCACTTGAAGACTGCGCATGCATGCAGGCAAGGGACGACTAGAAGGTTTCATGGGATTTCATGCATGCATGTTGGACGACGACTAGAAGATTGGCTGTTGTTTTTCCCTGTGACTTGGTCCGACATCTGCTTGCTCATTGGTCCGGCGTAGTTGGCGATTGCAATTCTTTTCATCTGAAGGCAGTTTAGTCCGGCGCAAGGTGAATTCTGTTCTTCGTTCTTGATCTTCATTTAAATGTCTATTTTATTTTCAGATTGATTCAATTCTGATTAATCTCGTAATTAGGGTTAGATTAATTCTCGTCATTATTTGATACAGTCAACTTACGAAGGTTATAACTCTAGATCCGTATATCCGATTGAGGTGATTCTTGTTTGATTAGTTTCGGATTTGACTCTAGTTTATACAGTTAAAATTTCATGTCAATCCGACGGTTAGAACTTTAGGAATTACGGTTTTAGTGAACATCTATTAATCTGTTTTTTGTTGAAACCGAGAACAATATTTCATAATTAATTTAGGGGGTTTTGTGAATCAAGTAAATTTTGATTTTATCTTCCGCTCAATCATTCACCCCCCCTTTGATTGTCGCCATCCGATCCTACAGGTCCTCCCACTGACAAGTGGGCCCGGTGAACAGTGCTTGGCCCCACACGTCAGCGACTGACACGCGTCGAGGAAGCATCAAGCCACGCCTACCATTCGCCCACGACCGTTGGATTCGCATCCGACGGCGCTGAACTACCCGAGCGATACACTGTTAATACGCCTACGTGGCCTCACCTTGAGCGTTGGATGAAGATCAGACGGCTGTGGTTGCTTGCGAGGAGTCGAAGAAGAAGCGGCGGCGCTGGTCGCCGGACTTGGGGAAGACGACACGGGCGACGGCGTTTCGAGCCTCTCCGGTGGAATGAAGTGGCCCAACGGGTGCGGCGCGACGCAAGGAACTCGGAGGTGGTCTCAGGTGCGGCGGGGAACGGCGGAACACGGCGGAAGACGAAGAAGAAGTGAGGAGAGGGGAGAGGCAACTACGGCGAGCCCTAGCGCACGCTGTGGTGGATGGCTGAGCGAGAGAGATGAGGGGAAATGAGCGGGATGAAGTGCTGTGCACGGAGATGTACTTCACTTGCCCGACTCGCTTTGAACCGGGCGCAAAATCTCGACATTATCCACGGCAGATCTCACCGGCGACGGGCGGCGTCGGTCTGCATCCCGAGACGGCGCGATCGACGGCGGCCGTCCGATCAAGATCGGACGGTAAGTGAGCGAAGCGTTAGGGTTTTTCATCAAGATGAGCACGCAGTGTTGGGCGGCCCAACATCAGTAGCTAAAGGATTTCACTTTTGAATAAAAATAAATGCAGATATTTAAAGTAATTGTTTAGGGCACTAAAAATAATAGAAAAATTCTAGAAAAATTCTAGAAAATATTTCAGAGCATTTTGAGCCTAAATAAAATATTTTCATTTATTTTTGATAAATACTTATTCTCATATTAATTAATCAAGAGAAGGATATTTTAAATAAATGTTAAGTAAATCCAATAAATCCCAGAAAAATTAGATAAATTCAATTAAATGCAATTAAATGCAAATAAAGGTTGGTTAATTCATAAAAATTTAAATAACTCCAAAATTTAAAATTTGGCCAAATTTCGGGACGTTACAGAAATGGAAATTGGTTAAGGAAGAGAAATGCTTTACTTGAGAATGATTACGAAATTTATTATGGGTATTACTTGTTTTACTGCTTTTCAATCTATTTATGATATTCATTTGGAAATGTTGTTTTATGCAAAATAGCCAATTCAACCATTCAATTGGAATAAGCTGTGCATATAGTTATTTAGACTTGCATTCTGTGCACGACTTGTTGAGTACGGTTGTGTACTCACCCTTGCTATAACAAAACATCACCAGTTGAGGAGAAGTCTTTGTCTTCAAAGGAGGAGAAGTTCTGCAAGAAGGCGAATATCTAGGAGTTGAACCTTGACAGATGCCTGTGGTATCTTGATGGGATTCACCAACGTTCTTCATTCATTCATTGCTCGCTTTTACTCGAGTTGAAGCCATCTAGGCTTCACAATTGTAAGTTGACCTTAAGGTTGTTCAACATGTTATATTAAAAGATGAATTCTTTATTTATTATTCCGCTGTGTATGATTGTGATATTCATCTTTGTTAAGCTGGTGACGAGGGTCGGGTGCTCTTGATGGCCGGGCGCATGGTCAATCGGATCCCCAAGCTCGGAAGGCCACCACCACGACTGGTGCATACCGAGGCACTCGACCTAGAGCCAGGACCTGAAGCTCGACCGCCGACCTCGAGCTCAAGGGATCTCGCTCGAGCCTTGGTCCGCCTCGATTTCGGATCTGCATTTGACCGTGAGCACAGAGAACGGGTCATGGGGATGACACAGAGTGCGCAGAAGTCCGGCATTGCCGCCACCCTCAAGGTGCATGAAGGTCCTTCAGGAGATATCTCTACCGCTATGCAGAGAGGAGTAGAAGACCAAGGATGCGAAGCCCGAGGACAACGAAGACAACCCAAGACACACAAAGCGGCTCGGGCTAGGAATCACCATTACCGCCTTGAGTTGTAAACTCCTCCTCGCATAATCGATATAACAAGAATCACCACCGCAAGGCGGCTGGAGTAGAGCTATTACCTTCACAGGGCTCGAACCAAGATAAACCCTTGTCTCGTGCTCATTGCCGCCTTGTTCACCATCATCACGATCGCTTTCCTCCTCCGCTCGAGCGAAACACACTCGGGTCCCCTAATACACCGAACCCTACCTCACTTCTTGCGGTTGGCGATCCCGATCGCCGATATGGCGCCCACCGTGGGGCCCGATTGTTTCGCTTTTCGCAGAACGACACCAGATCCTGTGAGCATGGCGCCTTCATCGATGGATTTTCCTCGCACGGACTCGACACCGTGTCCTCGTTTCACGCTTTTCGCCACCGCCGCCGAGCAAAGACGCTCGTGGCGGACGGTCAAGGCGCCGAGGGAGATGCGGATGACCGTGATCCGCAAACCCTCAAGACGCCGCCGGATGCCGCAGTCGCCATCAATCGCTTATAACCGCTCCGGCGGAGGCTCTAGGAGAAGGCCAAGACGTCTTCGAGCCGCCCAGCTCCCTCCACGGGAGCGCCTCCGCTATCGCCGGGTCATGGTGACCCCGATAGGGCGAGGTCGAGCTCTTTGGCCGAGCCTCGCCGAAGAACTCGATCGGCCGCGACCGAGGTCGCACTCCGCAAAGACCGGTCAACACTCGGGACCCGCCCCAGAGAAGTAATGATAACATCGTCGCGCCGCCACACCAAGGCTCGGACGCCTCGCGCAGAGGTAGCCCCGGCAACGGGCTCGGACGAGGCTTTGACACGACGCGCGGCGTGCCCCACGGCACCGCACCAGCGGGGACAGCCCGAGCCAAAGCCACTCCGAGTTGATCGGGCAGCGGGGATGCGGATCTCTCCCGGACGTTCGCCCAGCGCCATAGGGTCCAGATCGCTGCGTTATCCATCGGTGATTCCGCGTTCGCACCATGGTCGCCTCGCCGAGGTCGGGCCGCCGAGCCGAGCCTCGACCGAGTCCCAAGAAGAAGAGGATCTTGTCGGCGACGACCACCACGGCGCAGACTGTTCGACCTACTGGCCGCATGGCGATTCGACGACCTTCGTCAGGTACGATGGCGGCTTCGGTTCAAGCTCGCACGATCGAAGCTGTTGACGGACCAAGAACCCGGACGAAGTTCTTGTCCATCTACTCGACCGCTATCCTGGCGGCCGGGGGGGACGAGCTCGTGACGGCAAACTACCTTCCGACCGTCCTGGACAGGGCCGCGAGGACCTGGCTTTTTAACCAGAAACCTGGCTCCTTCAGGTCGTGGCGCCAAATCCAGAATGCCCTTCGCTCCAACTTCCATGTCATTTGGTCTGCGCAATGCGGGGGCCACTTTTCAGCGTCTGATGACCAGGACGTTCGAGCCGCAGATCGGGTGGAACCTCGAGGTCTACGCCGACGATATTATAGTCAAAAGCCTTCAAGGCAACCACGCTCGGACCTCGAGGAAACCTTCGCTAACCCGAACAGCACAATATCAAACTCAACCCCGAGAAGTGCGTGTTGGCAAGCGTCCCGAAGGTGCTCGGCCACATGATCGGGGCTCGGGGTTGGTCCAAACCCGAGAAGATCGAGGCGATCGAGAAGATGGCGCCCCCGACCTTGATCAAGCAGGTGCAAAGCCTCACCGGCCTCATGGCCGCCCTCAGCAGGTTCATTTCGAGGCTTGGCGAGCGTGGGCTCCCATTCTTTCGGACCCTGCGCAAGCACGGGGGCTTTGAGTGGTCTCCGGAGGAGCAGCGATCCTTCGACGACTTGAAGGTATATCCGCTGCCCCCGCCTCTCCCCATAACGCCAAGCCTTTGGTGAGAAGTTGTTGCTCTACCGGCCACCACCCACGCTTCTCGGTCTTTCCCTGGTATGAACGGGGTCCCAAAGAAGACCCAATCTATTACGTCAGTGAGGTCTTGCACGGCCCGAAGGAGCGCTACCCGTAGGTACAGAAGCTGTTGTATGCTCTCCTCATGGCTTCGCAGAAGCTCCGACACTATTTTCAGGCGCACTCCGTGGTCGTCCCGAGCAACTTCCCGCTCGGGGACATCCTGAGTAACCCGGAGGGTGGCGGACGAATCGCCAAGTGGGCCATGGAGCTGGCGGCGTTCGACGTCCAGGTCGTGGCACGCATGACCATAAAGTCGCAAGTGCTCGCCGACTTCCTGGTCGAGCAGACGTCGCAGCCCGCGCCCGAGCTTCAAGATGAAGAGGAGAAGCCCTGGGTCATGTTCTTCGACGGCTCGAGGTCCGTCAAGCGCTCGGGGGCTGGGATCCTTATCCTTACCCCGCGCGGCGATAAGTTGAGGTACGTAATTCATTTTGGCTTCCCAGCGACCAACAATGTGGCGGAGTACGAAGCCCTCCTGGCCGGCTTACGAGCTTGCAAGGCTTTGGGTGTGCGCCGCCTGGTCGTGAAGGGCGACTCCCAACTCATCATCAACCAGTTCAACAAGGACTACCAGTGCTCGGGGGACTCGATGGCAAAGTACCTCGCCGAGGTGCGCAAGATGGAGAAGTGGTTCCAGAACTTGGAGATCAAGCACATCCCCAGGAGAGGCAACTCCAGCGCGGACTTCCTCTCCAAGCTCGGCTCCTCCGACGACGATATCCCACCCGATGTCATCCTGGAGACACTGGCGGCCCCGTCGATCTCCGACCAAGAGGTCGTGCTCGCTGTGGTCGGGGGTATCCCCTCCTGGGCCGAGGCCATCCACAATTTCTTGCCCGGCAACATGCCACCCGACCGCCGAGAGGAGCGGATTGCGCCGGCGAGTCTATACACGCCGTCGAGGGAAAGCTCTATAGACGGAAATGTTTTCGGCATCCTAACGCGGTGCATCTCCACGGAGGAGGGTAAGTACCTCCTACATGACATTCACTCAGCCTCTGTGGAGGCACACTCTTCAGACAGACAATGGTCGGCAAGGCCTTTCGCATGGGTACTATTGGCCTTCGCGCTCAGATGCTCGTGATATCGTCCGCACTTGCCGAGCATGCCGCCCACGCCCGAAGTCGATCGCCCGCTTACGCTCTCCAGCACCATCCCGCCGCTTTGGCCCTTCTCGACATGAAATTTGGACATCCTCGCCCTTTCCTCAAGCAACCGGGGAAGAGGTTCTGCTCGTCGCCGCCGACACCTTCACCAAGTGGATAGAGGCTGAACCGGTCTCAACCATAACTGCTAGGGCGGCAGTTCGTTTCTTCCGCTTGTTCGTGGTCACCAGGTACGGGGTTCCATGGAAAATTATCACTGACAATGGTACCCAGTTTACCAGTGAGTTGTTCCAGGAGTTTTGCGAGGAACTCAGCATCAAAATATGCTTCGCCGGTGGCTCACCCCGAACAGCAACGGAGCAATGAACGCACTAACTGCAAATTGTCCAGTATGCCAAGAAATGAGTTGCAGATGAGCTCGATCGATACGGCAAGGCCTGGGTGGACGAACTTCCCACCGCCCTATGGTCTATTCATTACCACGACAAGCCGAGCCATTGTGGTCCACACCCTTCCAACTCGTGTTCGTGCATCAGCCGCCCCGCCTCCCGAGGTCACTGGCTCTGCCAGGTCGGCTTTGGTCGACCAAGTCGATTTCGAGCACGAACGGTCTCGACCTTACCCTCGCAGAAGAAGTAAGATGTCGCCATCGCCACGATCAACGACTACCGCAAACTCTTCGCAGACATGCGTCTCGGTCGAAGACGACCTAGGAAACTCCTTGTTGGGGACCTAGCCTCGAGGCGGATTCAGAGCTCGTCCAAGACCAACAAGTTATCCCTCATGTGGAGGGCCCCTATAGGGTTGTTTCAACAGATCGCACGGGCTTAATGGCTAGCGATGCCCGATGGCGAGAGCTCTCTAGCTCGTGGAACATAGATTAGCTTCGGAAGTTTTATGTGTAACCTCTAAGCCTCACATTTCAATAAAAGCTGGTCTTTCATTTTTGCCCTTTTATATCTGCTTGTGTTGCTACTTTTTTTTCGGCGCCTCCTTCTTTTTTTGAACACGACCTTCAGGTGCGCTAGCGATTCGCTCCTAGTCTAAGTGACGCTGGTTTTACGCTCACCCCAAATGACGAGCTAAACGTAGTTTAACCTCTTCGCAATCTAGCTTCCTCGTGCTCGGGCTCGAGCTAAGAACCTCGCCGCTTTGATTGGCCGAGCAATGCGCATGGTCGCAAGGGCCGTACGAGCACTAATCTACTTAACGATGTTCGCTTCGTGTCCTTCTACCTTTGCGAATTGTTCCCCAACTTTGCAGGTCGTGGCCTCTCGTCCATATCTACGTCTTGTGCCCAAGGCACGTGTCGCTCGACCTCGGGCCCAACGGGGGCTGGGTAAGGCTACCCTACCGGCGCACGACCTGAAGAGCACGGGTACGGCAAACAAGCAAAGCAAGAAAAGAGAGACTTCGAAGTGTCCCCAAACCACGAATTCACAACAGGGACGAGGTTTCTTTGTTCACCAAAAACAACCCACTTCTGTTAGTACATTCCTTGCTTTTAACGTTCCTCTACAGGTCGGCCATCTCGCGGACAAGCTTTTCCTGCTCGAGCTGGGCTACTTTTGCCTTCAGGGTTGCGATCTCTCCCTGGAGCTGGAGGGCTTGCTGGGAAGCATCCACGGCTCGACGTCGCTCGTCTTCAATTTGGCCAGGCACTCTTTTTGCTTCTTACGCGACGCTGAGCTTCGAGCTCGGGACCTTGGTCTCGGGCCCAGGAGACGACTTCACGGGAGCCTTCTCCAGCGCCTCGACCTTAGCGCGTTCGGCCTCGAGCGCCTTGGTGGCACGATCGAGCTTCCCCTCAAGCTCGAGGATTTTGGCCTCGATCTCGGGGGACGCCCACGCCGTGGAGTGTGCCTGCTCCGCAGCGGCCTTCTCCAAGACCTTGACCCTGGCCTGCTCTGTTTCGAGCGCTTTGTTGGCGCGCCCAAGTCCCTCCTCGAGCTCGAGGATCTTGGCCTCAAGCTTGGAAGTCGACGCCTCCGCGGAAGCCTTCTCCAAAGCTTCGATCTTGGCCCGCTCGGCCTCGAGCGCCTTGGCTGAACGTGCACGCTCCTGCTCCATGGCCTTAAAGCCGTGCTCACGCTCGGAGGCTCTGGCCTGCTCGAGCTCGGCCGCGTGGGCTACCTCCTGCGCGGTCATCGTCCGATGCAGTTCGACGAGCTCTTGGGCCCTTTGCTCGAGCTCCCCCTGCTCGACCTCAATGGTGAGGATGAGCTTGGCGCGCTCAACCTCCCGCGCCTCTACTGCGTCGAGGAGGTCCTTCAGCACGGCAGCATGCTCTTGAAGGCCTTGTAGCCCCCGAGAGGCATGACCGATCACCTTCACGACAGAGAGGATAGCCCGGAATAAGAAGGGACGAGGGAACCTGGACTAAGATCTACGAAGCGTGCGGGAGGACCCTTAACTCGCGAAGGTGACCCTCCAGGCGTGCGCGGGTGAATTCCTCGTGATCATCGATGCGGTTGCGCGGGATCTCCTCCTCTTCCTCGTCCGCCGTCCCGGTGTCAAGGACGGCTCTCCACCGGCTGCACGCTGCCAGACCTTGAATTCCGCCCAGGGCGGTGGGCCGTCACGCCTCCTCGGCTGGACCAACCCAGACACCGGGGGCGGCGGCAAGATGTCGGCCCGACCCCTGCAAGTAGGGCCCTACTCGCCTCGGCCAGAGGAACGGCGGCCGGATCCGCCGCGAAGATTCACGACCTCCGTGGTTCAGGATGCCGCGACCTCGGCGATGCGATCGACACTACGGGAGGTCTACGGGCCATGACCTGACACCTCCGGTGACCGGCGGGGTCACGGCCTCGACGCCCGGAGCGATCGTGGCTGGTGGGGTTTGGGAGGTCACTTCAAGTGTGGCCTCGAGGCCCTGAGTATCCTCCCTCACGGAGGCTTCGGGAAGCTCATCGACGGCAGCTGAGTCGTGGGCCCCGCCCGTGTCGGAGTCCCTGCTGGCCGCGGGTTCGTTTTCTTCGGACGAGTCGTCGAGCCCTTGGTAGAACTCGCCGACCAAGGGCTGGCTCGGGACTTCAGAAGGAGTGCGTGTCCGGCGATGATCATCGCGCTGGACCCGGCCAAGGCGTTCTCCTCCTGACTCGGACTCGCCTCGACAAGCGACCCATCACAAACAGCAAGTTTCGAGCTCGAGTGCTCAAGGTCTGTGATCAAAAGCATACACTAAGCCAGAAAGATACGAAGGGGGTGGCGCAGACCGGGATGCCGGGGGCTTACCTGGGTCACCAGTCTCCTTCTCGCCAAGGGTTGGCGAAGGTCTTGTTGCCCCGATGCCGAGGGGGCGCCGCGCTTGCGTGTCCTCGCGACCTGAGGTCTCGGGGTCCCAACGGCCAAGATCGCCTCGCCACAAGTGGGTTCGAGCTCGAGGCTTTGGGGGCGGGGGAGTGCTCGAAGACCTGGTGGCGGTAGCCGCGCTCTGCTGCTGCATAAGGGAAAGCTCATCAAACGGCAAGGCGCGAAAAACACAAGCTCGGGGGCTCGACTAGAAGGGCCCTTACCGTGGCGCGGTCCCCCCACTCGACATGGCGTTTCGTCGCCTCCGTCTGGCTTGAACCGACCGGTGGAGGTCGCTTCTTCCCTTTCTTGCTCCTGCCCCCGCCAGGCAGCGGGAGCATCCTCCTGGCCGTTTCCAGCAACTCCTGGTGGGCCTGCGTGCAAGCGAGGCTTAGGAAGGGGCTCGCGGGCAAAAGACTCGAGCGCTTGGTCGGGTGGCTTACCTCGTCCTTTCGATGGAGTTTGGCACCAGGTTGATGAGCTCGATGTCACAGCTGGAGAGGACCTTCGCGACGAACTCACTCTCCGGGGTCCGCAAGCCAAAGAGGGCATAGTGTTTTGCTGCGCGATTTATCTCGCTGTCCTTGGGGTGCGGCTCGGTCTCGTTGCGGCACCGCCATGTAAACGGATCTAGCAGCCCCAGGGACTCGAGCTCCTTCATCCTCGAGTGCGACAAAGTGCTCCTTCCTAACTTGGCCATGGCGGTTGTGGCTGGTTTGGTCTGAGGGGGAAAGGAGGACCTTGCTCGGGCAACAAAAGCTTGGAAGGCGAAGGGCGCAAGAGCAAGAGCTTTTTTTGACGGACGATGTGGCGCTGAGTTTATAAACATCAACGCAGCGAAATCCAGTCCACGGCGCCTCAAAAGGCGTGCCAACCACGATTTGACGGGCACAGTTAAGGCTCGGGCCACGGAGTCGAGACGCCGCCAGATGCCCGCCAACCGTTCACATCCGTACCAGCATCGAGAAGTCCGAAGGTCGCCAGGTGTCGAGGCCAAAAGACTCGCTTTGTGGTCTCCGCCCGACCTCGGCCAAGGAGCCAAGACCTGCGAGGGTCGCCTCCGTCTCGAGATAAAGGCTCGAGGTCAACCTGGGAGTTCCCTCCAACCTAGAGCCTCGGGGGCTAGCTGATGAGGGTTGGGTGCTCCTTGACCGGCCGGCGCGCGGTCAACGGATCCCCCCCAAGCTCGGAAGGCCACGACCACGACCTGGGTGCATACTGAGGCGCTCGACCTAGAGCGCTGTGGACCTGAGCTCGACTCCGCTCGACCTCGAGCTCGGGCGGGATCTCGTTCGGAGCCTTGGTCCGCCCTGGGATTTCGGATCTGGCATTTGACCGGCAGTTACCAGAGAACGGGTCGTGGGGATGACACAGGAGTGCGCAGCAAGTCCGGGGCAGTTGCCGCTAGCCCTCAAGGTGCATGAAGGTCCCTTCCCGGAGATATCTCTCGGCCGTTGCGTGTAGAGGGAGTATAAAGACCAAGGACGCGCAAGCTCCGAGGACAACGAAGACAACCCAGTACACACAGCAGCTCGGGCTAGGAATCACCATTACTGTCTTGAGTTGTAAACACCTCCCTGTACACCGATATAACAAGAATCACCACCGCAAGGCGACTGGAGTAGAGCTATTACCTTCACAGGAGCTCGAACCAGTATAAACCCTTGTCTCGTGCTCGCTGTCGTCTTGCTCCGACCATCATCACGACTGTTTTCCTCCTCCGTTCGAGCGAAACACAGCTCGGGTCCCCTAATACACCGACCCCTACCTCACTTCTTGCGGTTGGCGATCCAGATCGTCGACACTGTGGGCACTAGCTACTGATCATGGGACTAGTGCTGAAAACACAGAGGGTTTCCGGATTGCGAATTCGGGTCCCGACAAGATTCAACCCAACCTACTAGACCAGATTAAGACAGCATAGCAAGAAGATGAGGAGATTCAACAGCTCAGAAAAGAAATGGAAGAAGTCAGCCCCTTGGAATTCTCGAAGATGGACAAGGCATATTACGATCCCGCAACCGCATATGTATCCCTAATGATAAGGATATAAGAGGACTGATTTTGACAGAAGCTCACTCATCCCAACTCTTGATGCACCCTGGGAGTACCAAAATGTACCAAAATCTGAAGAAGGACTACTGGTGGATGAGCATGAAAAAGGAAATCGCCAAACATGTCTTATGTTGTGACGTGTGTCGGAAGGTTAAAATTGACCACCAAAAGACCGCCGAATTGCTGCAACCGCTCCCAATCCCAGAGTGGAAATGGGATGAAATTGAAATGGACTTCATCACAGGAATGCCCAAGACCCAGCAAGGATATGATGCCATTTGGGTGATAATTGACAGATTAACCAAGGTAGCCCACTTCATACCGATCAAACAAACATATGGCAAAGACAAGCTGGCAGAGCTATACTTAACCCAGATAGTGAGACTGCATGGAATCCCTAAAAAGATTGTGTCAGATCGAGGAGCCCATTTCACATCTAAATTTTGGGAAGTTTGCATGAAGCAATGGGAATGGACTTGACATTTAGTACAGTCTATCACCCGCAGATCGATGGACAGAAAGAAAGAGTCAACCAGATACTAGAAGACATGTTAAGAGCCTGTGCCCTATCCTACGAAGCCGCTTGGTCCCTCTGCTTACCCTTTGCAGAATTCTCTTACAACAACAGCTACCAGGCTAGTTTGGGAATGTCTCCTTTTGAAGCTCTCTATGGAAGGAAATGCAGAACTCCTCTAAACAGGACCAAGTAGGAGAGAAACAGCTCTTTGGACCGCAGCTCACCCATGACGCAGAAGCCCATGTGAGGATCTTCAGAGAAAACCTAAAGGCTGCCCAAGACCAACAAAAGAACTATGCAGACAACAGGCGAAAGGACATCAGTTTCCAAGTTGGAGATTTCGTATACCTAAAAGTAACACCATTCAAGCTAGTACACAGATTTCAGATAAAAGGAAAGTTAGTACCCAAATATGTTGGTCCATACCACATTTTGAGCAGAGTGGGAGAAGTGGTCTACAAGTTGCAATTAAGCCCCAGCTGTGTCGAGTGCATAACGTGTTCCATGTGTCGCAATTAAGGAAGTGCCTTCGACGACCGACAGACGAGGTGGTCTTGGAAGGGATCAATCTGCAAGATGATTTGACTTATCAAAAAGAGCCAGTCAGAATTGTCAATACAATTGAAAGGGAACTCAAACATCGGAACATCAGAGTCTGTAGAGTTCTGTGGAGGAATTATACTCTGGAAGAAACCACTTGGGAAAAGGAATCAGAGTTGCGGCAGAATTTTCCCAACCTATTCCCCCAGGAGGAGTAAATCTCGGGGATGAGATTTATTTTAAGTGGGGTAGGTTGAAACACCCCTCAAAAATTTAAAATGAATTTATTTGATTTATTTGGATTTTATTTGAATTTTCTGGGATTTAATTTGATTTTATTTGGCTCTTTCCGTTTTCGGAAGTTTCATGCTGGCCGCTTTCCTTTCCCTAAGACTTCCGCCTTCCTCGGCCGGCGCCTCGGCTGTCCGCCTCCCCCTCATTGGGGCCGCCTCGCCCAGCCCGGCTTCGCGTTCTCACACGACCCGATTTCTCCTCGGCTCACTTTACTTCCGCCGCTTGTGTGGCTCCACTCCTCTCCTACCAACAGGTTTCGTCCGCCGATCCGTCAAAGATCGCCCGCTCCGCCTTTGGCCCTCTCCTTCCCTGCCGATGTCAACGCTATCGTTCTGTCAGACTCCGTTTTCACCGCCAACCACCCGCTCCAACAGTCTCCCCACCGACCAGACACAGAGCCACTACCACGCACACGACTGCGCCACCGCCGGTGTTGTAGCCCTTCGTCTGTTGTTATGCAAGACGGCAACCTCACCGGCCACCGTCCTCGCTTCCTTGCCCCGTCGCGCTATAAACACCGCTCGCCCTCTTCCATTTTTCGTCGCCCCAAACTCACTGAGGTGAGCTCTTCCTCCTCACTACTTTTTTGCCTCGCGCTCCTTTCGCCAAGCATGCATCATCATCTTCCCTTAACGCTCGCCCGCCTCGCCTCGCCCTCTCTCTGTCTCTCTATCCGCCGGGCCCCGCCCATCAGCCCCTCGCCCCCACGGGTCCACCTGCCAGCCTCGGGCCACCTCACACAATGTCGTGGTCGACTCCACCAAGACACCTACACAGCAGTCAAGGCTAGGGTCCGCAGATTGCCCGCCGCCCGCAAGGACGTGGGCCGCACAGTACCGGGCCATGCGGTTCACTGTGTGGCCCAATCCTAAATTCTCTTCCAATTTTATTTTGATTTTCGGGTTTTAATTATTATTTAAAATCTCAAAAATCATTTTAAATTCCAAAAAAATCCCAGAAAATCCAAAAATAGCCAAAAATACATATTTTTGATCCGTTCGAGCCACTGAGTCCAAAAATGAACTTCGTTTCGCCATATCAAGTTCAGAAAATTCCTAAAATACCCCTGAACCCTTCTTCCGGCTATTTTCGCCCTAGTTTCCTTTTTTCGTTTTCTTTCTTTGGATGTTTTTATTCGTTTATTTATTGGAAGTGCTTTTCCACACTAGATCCAACTTCAGAGCCGACCACAACTACGTCGACTTCCGTCTAGAAGAGCCTTCGACCTTGCAAGGTAAGCCACACTTCTTGAACATGTTGATCCCATTTTTCCGTATATATATATATACCGTATACGTAGTTATTGCATCATTGTCTGTAAATAGAATAGAGATCTAAAAAGGAGCTAATTTGGAAAGACTTGACTAGTTAAAACCCACCCTCTTGATTAAAACCATATTGATTATGACATACTTAATTGTTATCCCTAGGTTATCATTAATGAACTACCGTAGGTTAGCTATAATAATAACCATTACTTTTCAATTGTTATTCAAAACCCCCGAGTCTTGACTCGGGGTGCATTTTTAAAACTGCTATGGTTTGAGGGACAGTATTGGGTGGACCACGGAGGGTGGATGCTGGCCTAATCCCCAACCGATGACAAGCCCAAGTGTGGTGTGGTGAGGAGTACGGTGGTACCAGTTTTGCGTTATTGTCTTGGGCTCTGTCTTCGACACTTAAGGATCAACCCCCTTGGGCAAACTAAATAACTTCAGTCCTCTCTCAACCACAAGTTGGGCCGGTCAGCTCTGTTGACCTGATCCAACATAGCCCGGTATATTGTTTTTCCCCTTGAAATACCTACAAGTGGAATTACCATTCCCGGTTGGGGGAATGGATCGCGAGTTGTTTGGGGTGGAACGGAATGGCGTGACCATTGTCGGTTCTTATAACAGTAGGTATCCACAGTATGACCAGATTGTGTCTCCCGCCTTGGCTAGTGGGTCCTGGAGACTGTGGATCCACGTAACCTACTGGGTAGGGGCTAAAGAGGGGAAATTCAATGAAAGGTTATGTTAATCTCGGTCGGGCCGCATGCATAAAAGTTGCATGTTAATCACGTGGCACTAATGACCGTAGATATCTTGTGGGTAAAGTTGAGTCGCTCTGCAGAGTGAACTAAATGGTATTCTGTAACATCCCAAATTTTGGTATTTTATTTATTTAATATTATTTTATTGCAATTTATGATTTTGTGAATTTTTTGGATTTATTTGGATTTTTTGAGATTTATTTGAATTATTTTGTATTAAAATATATTGCCTTTTGTCAAGAAATACTTATAAAAAGAAAAGTTCAAAATAAAGTTTTGCCAAGAATATTTTATTTAAGTTCAGAATGTCTCAAAATATTTTTGAGATTTTTCTGGGAATTTTTCTGATATTTTTATTGCCCTAAACAAATCAAATTATTTTTCTTAATTATTTTAAATCAAAAATCTCGAGAAATTCACGTGAATAAAGGTCGGGCCGAGCCCAACACTGCGGCGAAGTTGAAGCCACTGCTCGCCAAAACCACGAGCCCATGCCGACCGTTGGATCCTAATCCAACGACCCGCATCGCGCCAAAACACTAAAATATTCAGCCGTTAGATTTCCATCCGACGCTTGAAGATCATCTATACCGTTTCGGAAAGTGACTCATCCGGGCCGTTGAAATTAGGTAAGGGCCGAGATCGTGCCGCGTTAGGATTTCTCGTGTCCGTCCGATGGAAATCGTGTGGCTGGGGGTTATCGTCTTCGACTCGGACTCGGAGCCGCCGCCGCCGCCGACACGGACTCCCGTGCCCATACGCGTCGCATGTCGGGTATTTAAGGACCCGGACCCCTTCCCGAGGATCACCACGAGCCGTCGCACCTTTCTGCTGAAGCGCCGACGCCCGAGGAGCCTTGGAGTGTGCGCGCAAACTCGCCGGAGTCCTGAGGATCTTCGCCGCGCCATTGCCGCCGTTGGACACCTCCTTCCGCCGTTCCGAGGGTAGATCCGAGTCTATCACGTCGAGACGCACCGGAGTCGCTACTTCTTTCTCGCCGGGAAGCGCCGAAACGCCATTGGGGTGGTCGTCGTCCCCAGCTCCGGTGAACTCGAGCCGCCGTCTCGCCATCGTAGGGTTCGAGCCGTGCCAGCCGTTGGATCGCCATCGGACCGTCGAATTCGTCCACGTCGTCTCGGGGAATAGTGAAGTACTCGGGTAAGGTTTCCACCGTTCGATTCGGATCGTGTGGTCGGAAGCGAGCCACGTCATCTAGGTCAATAGTGTTTAACTCGGGTAGATGTTCACCGTCCGATTTGAATCGGGTGACTGTAGTATCGCCACGTTGCGGATTAAATAGCAGCCGGTGGATCGGGTTTAGCCGGTCCAGATTACGCCACGCATCGACAGTACTGACCCGATGCCATGCTGACGTCAGCCGACGCAATAATTCGGATTTTCTTTTTAAAAAATAATTCGGAATATTTTGATTTTTCAAATTTATGGATTTTTCAGGAATTTGAATTTTCCGAGGTCTCGTTCTCCCTCATACAAACTCCGATTTGGGTGATTTAAATTTCTAAAAATTTGTAAAATTGAGATCTAGCTAACGGTGGTTTTTATTTGAATTTTTGAGTTTATTTGTTCTTTGGTTTTGGTGTTTATTTGCTATTTCTTCTCGATTCGCGTAGACGTTGAATTGTGCGAGACTTTGGAGGAGGAATTGGCAACTCAAGAACAATTTCTAGACCAAGACCAGGAACTTAACCAAGGCAAGTTGTGCTTTGATTCTGTTGCACCCATGTTTGCAAAATTGCTATTTTATTTTACTTTAATGCATGTTATTTTATGTGTATGAATGGTTTTAACCTAAATTTGGGATTAGCTAACATACCCATTGAATTATACCCTACCTTGATAATTGTATGCCATGATCCACTTGTCACTATTCACTACAAGAAACACGGAAAAATTCGTGGGCCAAAAACCCACGAATTTAGGCCAAAACCCACGAATTTAAGTTAAATTCGTGGGCAAACCGTCGAATTTAGTTCACGAATTTAACTCGACAAAATTAATCAATTAAATTCATGGGTACCCACGAATTTAAATTAAATTAAATTCGTGGGAACTGAAAAAACTCACGAATTTAACAGTTAAATTCGTGGGCCAGAAAAACCCATGAATTTAATAGTTAAATTCGTGGGCCAATAAAAACCCACGAATTTAACAGTTTAACAGTTAAATTTGTGGGGTTTAAAAACCCACGAATTTAACTGTTAAATTCATGGGTTTTTATTGGCCCACGAATTTAACAGACATTTGTACAAAATATATATATATATCCATATTGAAAAACAACGTGTATTCATTTATACTCAAAGAATACATGGGCTCAAGATAATTCATTTTTAGAGATCAACTCGCGACGGCTTACAAGATGAACATATGTAAGGCAATAACCTAGGTCAAGAATAACAACGATCCTATATAAGGCAATGACCTAGATCAAGAATAACAACGATCCTATATAAGGCAACTCGCGACGGGCCTCCGCTCCGCTCCGACAGAAGTTAGCCTTCTTCTCAATTTGGATCATAATTCAACAAAACTAAGTCGCCGAAATATACAAAATTTCGCATGACCTCTCTAGTAAATAGGACATCCACTCAGCAGACAAAAAGCATTTGCAATTATAATATATATATCAATCTCTCAAACCAAAAGAAAACATTCTAGCAGATCAATCTATTCAAGAGTACGGGCATATATATATGTCGCTCAAACATTTTACAAAAAATTCAAAAGAATGAATGATCAATCATGGCTTCGCTTTTCCTTCCGTGCCTTGCAATACAACATACATAATGTAGCACTACCCATAATAACAAAACGATGCTCATCTACCACAACCGTAAAATCATGAACGTGCTCCAATCATAACCTTATAATCTCCTCCCGATGGGATTTTTCTACCTTACGGCATTGCTTAATGCACAAACCGACTAGAAGCCATATACGCTTGTCGACCATAAATGTATGAAATCGAACATACATATGATTATGGACAATGGTTGGACCTGAAAGAATCCTTATTTGCCATCATTCCTCGTGGTCTTATTGTAGAATTCTATTTCTGTTGTTCGCCAATCAACTTCAATCTCTGAAACTCTGTATCAACAGGGTATGGGAAGATGTCATGCTTAATATTTAGCCGATCGAACACAATTGTGCCATTGCAAAAGATAAAATTAAGAAGGAGTAATATTCCTACAACAGATCACTATTCACTACATAAAACACATGCAAGTAAAGGAGTAATATTCCTGAAAACATACCTTTAGATCCTTTATCAAACTTCTCCAAGAAAGTCTCGAGTACAAGTACGAAAGCAAAGAACAAAGAAATCCTCCTTTTCTAGGGCCTTGTCAAAGGATTCCTTAAACGATTCTAAAGTTTTAGCCCGTAGATGACCCGTAAGAGATTGGTAGGCGGATCGACAAGCTAGGAGACAAAATGGGCATTGGTGTAAGAATTAAGTCATCGAAGAGAATGCTTACTAGTAACGATAAATGCATAAACATGAAACTCGAACAACAAAATAATCAGCAAATCATAAGACAAGATCAATGAATGGAATTTTCAATTGGGATTGTATAAGCAAATCTATAGATAACACCGCTTGAGGCAGGAAAATGAACACACTAGAATGTTCTCGACTCAATGTTAAATTTCCAGATTTTGCTATAAAACACTTCCACTCTTCCACTAATCATTACGTAAAGTATGATAATCCGTAATCGTGAATGAACATCAAGATTGGTCACCCAGATTAAATTCCGTAACTAGTATGGTAAATGGAGATGGACCGATCCATTTTACATAGACCATAAATACCCATGCCAACTCATGATTAATGCCGGAAGTAAGGAGCGAGCAAATACCATATGATACATCATACAACAAATGAAAATGTAATCGACATAAAAACTCAAAAGAAGTATGGAGAACCTGCAAAAGTTTAGACTCAAGTTGTTGCCTTTTTGAACTTCGACACCTTCATCAAAATAAATAGCCTCCATGTCATACCTGCAATTTGTAGAAAAACAACATCATCATATGCAAGGAATTTTATTCCTGCATCCTTTATTCCTTATAATAACATATGCCAAGAAATAAGCATGGTTTGCATCTCTAATGGATGATAACCTATGTAACTAGCCTATAACAAATAAATATGCTTTATTGACTGCTTTTCCATTTTCTAACAACCTACAAGAAAAGTTCATTATGGATAGCGTGAAAAGGAATACATTGTGGTTCCAAACCAGACTCGATCCTGAACTCTTTGGTTTGATGTCATTAGTAAGTTTCTACAGTTTTATTGAAAACATGTGACTATGTTTTACTCTTGGATAAACTTGGCTAGAATTGATCCGACTCGCTAGGAAAAAATGACCGATCCCACAACCACCAAATTTGACCGCTAAGTGGTAAATGGCAAGAACTAACTGGTCCCCATAAGTTTTCTAAAACTTGGGAAAACCACGACTGTAATAAGAAAACAGATTGATCAGTTGATTTCAAGAATCTATGGAACATATATAAAGCTTTCATAGCATTAAAAGAATCTATGGAACATATATAAAGCTTTCAAGAATCTATTGATCAGTGCATTTCTTGTTTTTCTCTTCTTCTTTTTTCTCCTCTTTACCGCCATCCTTGTAAACTGAGAAAGGGACATCAATCAATAAAGATCATCCAACAAACAAAGTTAGCAACCATGGGACATCCATGTATTATTGTCAAGTGTACCTAGGTCTTATTGTCAACCTCATATTGGATGCTATTTTCCAATTTGTACATATTTTCAATGTTACTATGCTAATTTTTCCAAGCATAGAAAGACACCACATTTCCAATGGAAGTAACAAACAAACAATGGATGTATACAAAAGATGGAATTCCTAACACATTTACCAAGTAAATGAGTGGAATTACCAATCCACGACTATCGTTTCCTTGATAAAAGTATGGATTTACCTTGCCATTTCATACTCCATACAACCAAACAAAATCTCACTCCATCACATACACTTACAACCAACCCACTTGCGCCATCCCATGCAGGAATGAACTCATTCACCCAACCAAACACACCTTAAATTCATGTCATAAAGAAAAGCCTGACAATTATTTATGTGAAGCCACCAAAGCACTTACTCTAGTGGAATAGCATAAAATGCAAAAATCATGTCTACATTGCACACATTCATCAACTTGCCACACTTGATCATAAATTTAAATAGATTCTGCATTACAAGAAAAGAGAAACTTACTGAAAAATCGATAACGGCGCAAACCCAAAACAATACCATCTTCAGCGACCTTATGGTAGTGTTGACAGTACATATCGAAGTTAGTCTTGGTGTCTTTCTTCATAAACTTTACTACGAGGACGTTGTGAAAACATCGAATAGCAGGTCAAGATCATGATGAAAAAATAAATATGAAAAACTGTCATAAAAATATTAAAAGCTTCACAAACCTTGAAAACTTTGACTACGGAATCCCCTCTTATCTCGACATTACAATGGTATATTTTCGTTGTACTTGGATCCAAATCAAGGTTCTGCAAGCATCAAATGGAGGAAGCGAGAATAGTTCCATCGGGCTCATGTTGATAGACATCAATCTTGATGCTCAATGAGTATATAAGGAGTTCTACACGAATATTATATCAGAGTATTATTATTGATGCAAATCAGCCATTTTATAACATATATTAATCTGGCACAGAGCAATAACTCCTAATGACAGAAATCGAAATAATTAAACCATACTCATACTACAAGATTGAAACCAACCATCTTCACATTCAATCATATTCAACACATCGCAATATTACCTCTACTAAAATATTGAAACCAACCTTTTAACTCTTTAAAACCGGCTTAAAACTAAGTCACCGAAATATACAAAATTTCGGCATGACCTTTTAACTCTTATTCAACAAGCATGGATGCAGTCTGTTATAGCAAAATCTGAAAACTTATTTAAATGTAAAACTTAGCAAAATCATTAATAGCCTCAATCGAAATGTTAACTTCAGCTTGTCATACCAAATGAAGTAAACTTAACGAATTCAAACTAAACTAATTTCAAACGACAATTTCTTATAGCACAATCTGAGTACTAAACTAAATCTGAAAATATTTGCAAGAGTCTAAACTAAGTCACCGAAATGTACAAAATTTCGCATGACCCTCTTGTAAATAGGACATCCACTCAGCAGACAAAAGAACATTTGCGTTATAATATATATGTCAATCTCTCAAACCGTATGAGACATTCTAGCGATCCTTAGATAATCAATCACGTGTGTGCACATAAAATAAAGAACATTACGTACATCTTTCTCGAGGTTTACAAGAGCGAACACCACAGACTTTCAGTTTGGACGGTCACGAGCTTCATATTGCAAACAACGGATGCTAATCGCATCAAGTCAATTCCATCAGAGCTGGAGACATGGCCTTCCAAGCAAGAATCCATCAACACCAGGAAATTCTTTCCTCTTATAAGGTCAAGTGCCTACAGCAAAACCAAACGAAGAGAATGCTTTCCTTGACAGCCGGTCGACGGATAATCGATAACAATCAAAGTAACACACAAGATGAACTACTACACCATGAAATATTCACCCCATCAGTATTCTTCATAACCATTGATTTCAATTTTGCTATGAAGCCACTGCGAATCTGCAGAGATCAAGTTATTCAAGTATAAATGATACTTACGATAATAAGGAAATAATTGCTGGATCTATTTACAATTCATTCGCAATCATCAAGGATATACATGCAAGGCAGACCACATATTCAAACTTCAAAGTATCTCGAACAACTTCAATTTTACCTTTTTTTTCACTCATTCGCATAAAGCAGATCAACAACAATTCAAGGCAATCTCTATTTCTCAAATAGCATATCTTAGTACACGATTACTAAACTAATGGGAATCCATTATTCATATAACCCAGATGAAGCATATCGAAGGAAGATGTGTCATCGAGATGATACGACCACGATCCATGGTACAACCTTAACAACCAGTCCCCACTCTTCAAATCGACAGTATTTTTGAGAGTTCAAGACCTTCCGTCTCCGATGGCTCATCTATATCGTATAGGCCGAATCATCTCTGTACAAACATCACAAGATACCAATCTAAGCCGAGGTCGACATTTAAAACTAATATAAATAGTACATACTTGCGGATCTAGAATATTAAAACCATATCAAAGCAAGAGGATAGATACCCAAACATTTTTGTGCTCAAGTTCACTTGTCACTACTAAGTGGACACTTGCACTCGAAGGCATTGTAAGATGTACTTCTTCACCATCAACACCATGTGAACTTATCTGAATTCACAAAATAATAATTGAAACACTTACAATCAAGACCTGTTCATGTCTTGGTGTGACAAGAATGTAGGAAATCAATAGACATACCATAGCACCTCCACCAAGCAATATACTTATGTTTAAGCTACGCTTTTGGTCTCTTCCAAGATCCTTCGCTTTGAACCTTCACGAAACCACAGATGTGTGGAGTTCAAGAACATAATAAGTCAAAAGAAAGTTCCCTGCGTGAACCCATATCCATCCTCAAAGATCTTCGAATAGGATACCTTCACTTTACCGTAAAACAAGTCATGGTGCGTAAGCGGTACATATGCACATGTAATTACATAATGTTTTAAGTCAAGAGCTTGAACACGTAAAATAAGGCTAACTAATGCAGCAAAACATGAGATGTAATGATAAGTACAGATTAATTTGTTAGAGTGAATTATCTTATCCGTTCAAACAAATATGAGTGTTTACAGATCACAAAGTAACTAGATCTGGTCTTCATAATGGGGAACAGGAGGTTTGGTTGTGAATAGCATTTGAATATAACCAGCCTCCCAATAAACCACAAATCACAAAGCCAAGTTATTCAAGGCGAAGTTAAAGGTACCGCTTTTCATCCAAAGGCGATAATTAGTGACAAATCATCCTCCCAACTTGCTTCACAAACATGTTTAATGGGAAGGCCCACAGAAGTATTGATCCACCTCAGAATACAAAGACTGCAAATCCTATAAGATTATTCATTCATAAATAAAACTTGGTTATAGAATAGTATTCAAGGCAGCATAATAAAAGTTTATCAACCAACTTACAGGGTGTGAATCCTCCCAACTTGCTTCACAAACATGGTTTCCAAGAGAACAGAGCAAAAATAGTAAGTTGTGAGGCCATTGATGAGAAACCATTACCTTGCACTGCACTAAAAGTGGTCCCAACAGAAAGGAAGTCTCAATTTTCCTCAATTCGGATCTTGTGGGTCTATGAAGAAAGCAAGGAATGAGATTTTTAATCAAGTAATAAAATACATCTTAAGATGACCTCTGCTATCTATGCAAACAATGGGACATTCCAAGAAGGAAGAATGCAAATATTTTCAATATGTAATTTTGAATAATATCTTTCAATAACTGTCATTTGTTTAGAAGGTGGTAATTTCACAAGTTTCCTATGAGAATCACACTACTTCTTGCAAAGTTCCTTGAAAGTCCTGCACTCTAAACATGCCTATATCGTAGTAAAGGCAATTTTGGTTTACCTCCATCGTAGCTTTAAATTAAGGTCGGCAGATTAACACAGAAAGATGTAAAGAGCATCCGGAGTTGTCGATCAAGAAACCAAAATGCTCCACCTCCTTTCAATGAAGGGACTTTCTCAACCATGTTTGATATCTACAATTGGAAGAAAATAAGGATACCATTACAGAAACTAGGGTAAATAACGCACAAGAGATGAATTGGAGAGGCAGAAAGATGTGTGTGTAACTCACAAAGAAAGAAAAAGCTCATGAATATCGCCCTTGTATCAGGAGTCCTTTAAGTGGAGTAAACGGACTAACACCATGCCTAAAGGAAAAATACCAAAAAGAAGTTAGAGGAACTGGAGCAAAGGGAAGTATTTCTAATACATCACGCACAACAAAACAAAACACTAACTTTGATATAAATTTCATGATGAGTTCAATTGCACTGAAAATGACATAACTTCCAAACGGCTAATCCAAAAAGGATGAGCCCAGGCTATAAATGATCGCAAGAGATAAATCTACAACTTTTTCTACAGCCGACCGATCGGGAAATGCACCGATTATTTTCAGATTTGCGACGAACAACAGACAGACGCAAAGTTAACTCATTCTGGACAGCATACACCAAAATGAGCATAACTTGAGTTCTACAACTCCAAATCGCATTAACGAATACATTTTCTCAATCTACCCAAAAAATCCTAACTTTTTCTAGGCAACGAAAAAGTCTAATTCGGCCTCTACGATGCTCTAATCTGCAGAAGAACACAGACTGAACCAATCGCGATAAGAATTAGACAGCACTCGCTAAAATAGCCATAACTTTTAAATGGCTGAACGAAACTTGATGATTTTGGTCTCTATTAAAAGGTAATTCGATTATCTACAACTTTTGCAATAGCCAAACCCCCAGGAAATGCTTGAAGAATTTTCAATTAACAGCTCTAACCGAGGACGAAAATCTGCCTGAACAGAAAATTCTCAATCAC
The DNA here is from genome assembly GCA_036346375.1 of Guadua angustifolia. Lineage (NCBI taxonomy): Eukaryota > Viridiplantae > Streptophyta > Magnoliopsida > Poales > Poaceae > Guadua > Guadua angustifolia. The sequence continues at coordinate 27,537,514 of CM070522.1, read as the reverse complement.
TCTAGTCTCTCCATTTCCCCAACCTCCAACATCTCAAAATCATGAATCCTAGCTAAGCAGTAGCACAAACACCTTGCATGCAAGCCTTAAAATCCCCCAAAGACCTAGGGTTTTACCTCAAGCCTTTCTCATGGAGGAATGAGGGAGGTGAGGGAGAGGCAGCAGGAGCTGCTGGTCTTGGCTGCCTTCTGGGAGGGAGGCCCGGACCTAGCCGGGCGGCGCCGAACTGGCCGGAGAGGAGGCACCACCGCCCTGGCTGGATGCTCCTCTGGCCGAGCGCGCCAAGCCGAGGGGAGAAGGCAGAGCAAAGGCCAGGGGAAAAGCCAGGCGACGCCAGGAGGAAAGCCAAGGGCGACACTAGAGTGGAGGCCGAAGAGGGCGCAGGAGGAAGACTGGGAGTCGGCCGGGCGCTGGGCGGCGATCGCGGGGCGTTTCTGGGAGACGCGTTTGGGTGAGATCTGCCGAGCGAAGAGAGAGAGAGAGAGGGGGGGGGGGAGACGCGCGGGGTAGGGTTAAACCACAGGGTTAAATTCGTGGGCCAGACAACCGTCGAATTTAATTAAATTCGTGCGCTAGTTCAAAAACCGATGAATTTAAAACATAAATTCGTGGGTTTTTTTTGGGCCCACGAAATTAATTAAATACGTGGGTTTTTTTAAAACCGATGAATTTAAATATATAAATTCGTGAGTTTTTTTGGCCCACGAATTTAAAAAAACCCACGAATTTTTTCCTATTTCTTGTAGTGATTAGGTTGGTTCACTATAGTTGGTTAATAATGAAATCAACATGGATGGTTAGATCGGATTAGATTGCTTAGCCATGCCACGTCATCACATGTATATGAATAATGGATTATTAATCTTGACTAATGGAATATGGAACAATGATGTGAATTTGTGTGTCATGTGTGGCCACACAAAGAGATTGAGTTGTTGTGGCAAGCAGGTCACGCAACGATGTTAATTTGTGTATAGCATGTGATGCTTGGTAATCAACCGGGAGGTAATCACTTTAGATTGAAGCAAGTGGAAGGGGCAAGTGTGCCAGGGTGGGCTCAGTGGAGCTGAGGGTACGTGCAAGTCTTGCTTTGATCAAAATCTAAGGACTTAACCTTGCGAGCCTATGACCTGAGTCAATCATGCAAGCACATGTCTGTTATGGGGCAGCCTAGCTGATTAATTTACAAAGATTTAGCTTAAGTGCTATCGTGGTGGTGTGAGTCCGGGTGTACGGAGGAAACTCACATGGCGCAAGAGGGGGGCCCTGTTGTGGTGGTGTAACCCTTCAGTGTTGAAACCTCAGCGGGTAGCACTGGGTTAAGAGGATGCATTGTAAAGGCTTTGTTATGATCATTCGCCTATGTGGTGTATGGTTGTATCATGTGGGTAAAGTGCATAATCTCTGCAGAGTGTACAAACTATTCGGATAGCCGTGCTCACAGTATTGAGTAATGCTCGGGAATTACAGTCAAGGGTTAGTTTAATAAAATGGACAACTGGATTGGGATGGTAGGATGCCATATGGATAATGGAACTTGTCTTAGGATAGAAACTTGATTTACTTGAGAATCTTTGAATCTATTATTGTTATTATTTGTTTTACTGTCTTTTCAATCTATGTATTGTATGTGTTTACAAATGCTGCTTTACTGCAAATGAAACCATTAGCCATTCCTTTGAAATAAGCCTGCATATAGATATGATAGAATTGCATTCTATGCACAACTTGTTGAGTACGTGTTGGTGTACTCACCCTTGCTTAACAACCAACAACAGTGGAGGAATCATCGCCGTTACTGGAGGAGGAGTTACAGGTGGACACGAGTCACTAGGCCAAGCCTTGTCAGTCGCCTGTGGTGTACTGATGAGTCACTACGTCTTCTACTATTTTCCGCTGCATTTGTCTCATTTATCATAGTATTGCCCTGCGTGGCTAAATAATGTAAGTGATCATAAGATCATACACTAGTTCTATTAAATAAATGAAGTCTTATTATTCTTATCGTTGTGTATGATATGATGCTTACCGATGTTAAACTGTGTGCACTAGCGTTGATTCTGGGAATAGTGCGGTAAAACACAGTGGATTCGAATTGGTGAATTCGGGTCCTTACATATTCGAATACGCCGTGCTTCCGGTTAATGAAGCTGGGTTAATTTAGGGTGATTCCTATAACTAAACTCGAGTAGTTTTACTTATAAACCTGCCGTAATCTGGATTTTGCTAATAACTCAGTGGTGTTATTGATGATTGCTGTTGATGGTTTGTGTTTCAAATGTAACATATAATAGAATAGATTCTAGCTCATGCATCCACTAAATACTTAAAACTAGTGCTAACTCCTTGAAATCTCCATGAATGTAGTATTCAGAAATTCAGTGTGGTTTGTTGAATACGGTTGTGTATTCACCCTTGCCTCCTATCCCCCCTAGATTTTTAAGAAGACGACGACTATTTGGAAAGCGTCGATGGCGATAGCGCTTAGTTCTGAAGGCCTCGATCTAGTTGCTCAGGCTTTCTTGTGGTTTTTTTGTGATGTATTGGCGCTAGCCACGCCTTTTGTAAAACTCTGGCCGTTAGGCCCTTAATTTATCTATCAAATGTTTGCTTTTGCTCTTATGTCAGGCAATGTACGCTTGGTTACCTACAGTTAAAATCCTGGGTAGCTGTGAAGGTATTTATACGCACCCCCTGAAAAGGGCAGTCCATCACAATGATGAGTGAGGACTATCCAAAAAAATCTCAAAATTTTTTAATGTTGTTTGTACTATTTTTTTGTACATTTTAAATTTTGCCAAGATTTCGGCAATTTCGGATGAAATTGCGGATTTTGCCGAAATTTCAGAAATCCCAATCCAAAAAATTTCGAATTTGAATTTTTCTTTTTGAGTTTCGTCCGAACTAACGAAATTTCACCGAAATTTTGAATTTCATATGATGACGAGATGTGAACCGAAAACAATATTTAGAACTTTGGTTAGGTGGTGGGGGTGTTGTCCTCTCCCTGGCTGTGGTGAGTGCTTTTGCGTGCGTGAGAGATGATCGGTGTGTAGGCATTTGCTAGACCTTGTTTGCCTCTAGCCTCGGTGTCAGGCTGCTTAGCCAGGTGTTCCAACTTGTTTCCGCGTTAGACGTTTTCTTTTGTGCTGGGCTGCTGTGATGGTTGAATTAACATGAGTATATAAGCCGTCATTGCCAAAGTGCAATTAGTTTCACGGGTATGGCTGTTTTGAGATTAATCTTAAATTAACAAATTTAAGACTATCTTCCAAAGATGTCATATGTTATCTTGTCCATCTATCTTCCCTTTCCTTTTTCCTTACTTCCCGCACCCTCTCTTCCCTCTCTAACACAAAACAATTAAAATTAGAATATTTAATCTTTGAAAAATTTAAATAGGAACTTTCAATTCGAAAAAAATTCAATTCAAAATTTAAAACTCAAAAAAATTAAATTAAAAAATTTCAAATTATAAAGTTTCAACTCAAAAAGTATCAAATCGAAAAAATTTCAACTCGGAAAGTTTCAATACAAAAAGTTTTAAATCAAAAAATTTCAAATCAAAAAGTTTCAACTCGGAAAGTTTCAAATCAATAAATTTCTACTTGAAAATTTTCAAATCAAAAAATTTCAACTCATAAAACCTTTGATATGGTAGCTTTCATTTCGAAAAGTTTTGATTAAAAAAACTTTTGGTTTCAAAAATTTCCAACTTAAAATTTAAGACGAAAAAATTTCAACCAAAAATTTTCAAATCAGAAAATTCAACTAAAAAAAATAAATCAAAAAATTTCAAATTAGAAAGTTTCACCTCGAAAAAATTCAAAATCGAAAAGTTTGGACACTAAAAAAATTAAATTAAAAAACTTTCAGATTTAATTAAAAAAAGCAAAAAAAAATTGGTTGACCTTGTTTTGATGGCTTGTCAAAAAAAAAAAAGCAAAAAGGTGGAACCATCAGGGTTCAAAAATTAGGTGAATTTTGGCAAAATTTCGCCGAAATTTCGCATTTCGGGACAGGCCGAATTACGATGTACCGGCCGAATTTAAATTTTTTAAAAAATTTGTTTTTGCTACAGTACTGCTACAGAAATTTCGGGAATTTCAGCGAAATTTTGAGTTTTTAATCCGGATTTTGATGTTTTATGGCCGGATTTGACCGGAATTAGTCCAATAACCCCTAAGAAAGTCATCTTGCATGAAAATTTGTTGATAAACTAATTTTTTGAGATATTTTAAAATTTGGGTAGAAACACTTTCAGATTTTTATAAAATTTTACAAGCTTGATAATGATCTGAAAAATTTATGTTATCATCACTAGTAGTGTAGAATCATATAAAAAAATTTCAAAATAATTGAACTTCATTTGTTATCTTTAAAAATAAAAACAGAATGGACATAATTGGGACAATAAACTTGTTAGATTTTTCTAAAGTTTCTCGAGTGTGATCATGATCTAAAATTTTTATGAAAGATTAATAATTTCCTTATTACTATTATGTAAAATATTGAAAAAAAATTTAATTTTTTTTGTTTGGTCAATAAAATCTATAAATCCATTGAACTTCATTTGTTATACTATATTGCAAAAACCAAAAGAGAGAACATAAATGCTATTATGCCTTGTATGAATTTTATAAATTCACTGGTGTGTGATCATCATTCAAAATTTTTATGAGATCTTAAACACTTTCTTATCACTCTAATGTAAAATTTTCAATTTTAGACCTTATTTTATCGCTAAAGCAAATATATGTATTAATTATTAGGCTTTTATCAGCACATAGCACTGTCAGAATTTTTGGAACTTCTTCAAGCATGATAATCATATGAAACTTTTATAAAAACATTAGTGATACAGTATTACCTTCCACAAAAATTTCCAAAATTTTCCGATGTGGTTTGAACTATTTTTCATTCCGTTCAAATTTGCCGGTAAGGCTTTTTTCAAGATAGTAGCATTGTCTAAATTTTTAAATTTTTTTGAATCTTGATCACCATTCAAAAATTTTATTGAAACATTATTGATTATCAGCATCATGCACAAAAAATTTCAAAAATTTCTAACGTCGTTTGTACCATTTTTCATCCGGTTCAAATTTGCCGGTCAACGTTTCATCGGGATAGTACCAATGTTTGAATTTTCAAAAAATACACAGAACTGATAATCACCTAAAAATTTTATGAGAACATCTCTAATGTGTCAGGAACCTACAAAAAAAATTTTCAAAATTTTTCGACATCGTTTGAACCAATTTTCAATCAGTGCATTTTTGCCAAAATTTCGGGTAATTTCAGCGAATTTCGGGGTAATTTCGGCGAAATTTTGGAAATTTCGGTGACAAACAAACCGGATTTGAATTTTTCTTTTTAAATTTTGAACGGATTTCAGCTAAAATTTTGAATTTCGAGCATATCCGGTTTTTTTGCTAAAACGAAATTTCTTTCCCTGGGAACCGTTACCTTCAATAGCTATTTCTCTCCGCACGCTTCTCTACCAACGAAGCTCCACGCGTCGCTTGCCAGGTGCAAACCGTAAAGAACCCTACAAGCGGTTGACCGCATGCTACTCATTCCGTAGTTTCGCTACGTTAGAGTTTTGCCATGTTCTTCTTTTGTGAGTTCCCAACGATTTTATCTTGTCTGTATATGTGGTGATTATGCCTGGTTTAGCAAACCTCTGCAGCTGTGGCTCTGGTAATTGTATTGAGAATTAGGCAAACAGGAAAACAATTATATGCTGAAATGGAGCTGCAGTTTTGAATAAATCAATGAACTAGATTTTTTACTCGGTTTACCCAGAAAAGTGTGAGACCCCAGATTTACCATCCGGAACCTCCTGTGTATTTCTGTACTAGTCCCAGATCAGTAGCTAGTACACACAATCAAACAGTGATGAATCATAACCAAGTGCGAATAATAACATAAATAAAAATAACAGAGTACCGACCTTATGGCCAATTATTACAAGACATAAAGTCTTACAGCGGAAGCAACAAAATAAGAACAATAAACTCCAACACGGGAGGACCCATCAATTTACCACAGGCAATTGTCTGGGGAATGCGTCCTAGTACTCCGGATGGTCTTTGTCAGATCTTCACATGTAGAAGTCGTAGTCGTCCACGGCAGCTTCGAAAGCTTCTGAGATTCATGTTGAGTGTAGCATGTGAGTACAAACGTACTCCGCAAGTCTGGGAAAATGCAACATGTAGGGCTTTTCAAGGAAAGGCTTAATAGGGTTCTTTTGCATAAAGCCAAGTTTCATCAAACCATACATAGTAATAATTTTCACAATGCACATTTTAAACAATTATTTAACATTTGAATTATTTAATATTCTAGTGAAGGTTCTATCTACCATCACTAGTATAAAGGCTTTATCCGCACAGTTTAAAAGATTAAGGTAAACCAACTCATGACTCTATCTGTCATGATCAAAACAGGTTCCATCTACCTGATTGGCTCAATCTGCCAAATATATATCCGAGAGTTCCATCTACTCCGAATCCCAAAACAAAACATCGATTATTTCTAAAACCAAAACCAAGTCTACCAAGATGAAAGCATTCTTCGCTTTGCCTTTGGCCAGTAGGCACGGCTATTCAATAGATTTAACTCTGCAGAGGTGTCTGACTTTACCCACAAGACATGATCATCTCTTTAATGCCAAGCGCTACGAACACACTTCCTTTGGTGTGCCGGCAGAGAGATCATAACAAGGCCTTTACAATGTATATGCCTAACCCGACTCACCCGCTGAGGTTTCACCGCTATTAGGGTTCCATCTGCCCAGTATAGAAGCCCCCTCTTGCGCCGTGTGGGGAAATATGACTTGCCTCCATCTGGCACCCACATTCCACCATCTGGTGAGTCTAGGTTAGGTTTCTACAAATTATTCAGCCAGGTCAGAGCCCATTTGACATGTGGTTGCACGGTAATGCTTAGAATGGGCAGTCATAAGCGTCGGTCCTTAAATTGATTAGGGCGACTTTCACAAACCGGAACCAGTGCTCCATCTGCACCCACCCGACAAACCATTCCGTCCCAATCTAAACCATTTTTATTTTATTTTTATTTTGTAATCACAGCAGCAATCTCTTTGCTACAGTTTTAATAAAACACATTTCAACAACATTTTCAAAGCAACCCATCCATAGGTATTTTAATCAATTCCGCAACTAAGCTCATCTAACGCACTAAACAAAATATATCACAACCTAATATGATCATGATATATCACAGCAATCTAGGGTTACAAATGAACATGGGTTTCAACATCAAGGTGGTATTTATCAATTCGGATTAACTACCAACCTATATTTAACATCATCTTTATATAAATAGCAATGCATGGTATAAAACTTTTGTAAAACATTTGCAAACCATAGGATCAATGTGCGTCAAGGAGACTTGCCTTCGTCGACGAGGTGCGCTGCGTTACTCTGAGAGTCTTCTCCTTCGTTGGCGACTACGGCAGCTTCTTCGACTATGTGCAAAACGGTGCACGAAAAGAATAAAATAAATTAAATAGAAACTAAAAATTATAATAAAAATACTGGCAGATAGAGGATGAATTTATATGAATTTAGCAATTGGAATCACTCGATTCGGAGTTACGACGGAGGAGAAACAATTGTTTGAATTCTCAAAAATCCTGAAAATTGGAAAACCGAGGAATATTCTTTGGAATCTTTTCTTTTTCCTGAATTTCCTGATTTCTTAACTCTCTTACAGCCTGGCCCCACTGTTCATTGTCTTGGTCTTCTTTTGCATTGCTCTATACAAGGGAAGGACCAAAGAACAGGAAGCAACGCCATGGCCAGGGAGCAAGCAGCAAAGGAGGAGCCGGCCAAGGAAGAAAGGAACTCGCTGGTGGGGAAGCTCGTCGAGGGGGCCGAGGGGGCTGTGGCAGCATGGCAAGGAGGCGCTTGTGAGGGGCGCGCAGGAGGGGCGATGTGCCTGCGCGGCGGCGGGAGAGTGATTTGACGGCTGCTGAAATGGGCTGGGAAATGGTGCGGCGAGCGAGGCGAGTAGGGCGACGCAGTTTGCGGCGAGAAGGTCCGAACGGCAGCGACAATGCGAGACCCGCGACGTCAAAAACGAGCAGGGCATGGCACGACGGTCAAATTCGCACAAAACTCGAAATTTCGTGAAACGAAAGAGAGCATTGCGTAGAGAATGACAAGGTGATTCTACGGCTAAAAGGAATTGCGCTAGAAGTTACCAGATTGGAAGGAATCGACGACGAACGGAGCGACGGCCGACGACGAACAAACTCAAAATCCGGGGTCAAACTGCAACAAAAATAAAATCCGAATGAATGGTTGTGTTCCTGGAAGTAAGGGGCACAAAGTAACGTGGTTGGTTTGTCAAGAAACTCACCGGAGCAAGAGATGGCTCGCCGGTGTCTTTGGAGGACGTCGGGCGTACGGTTTTCTCGAGTTTTGGAATGGGAAACGATATAGAACCAAAGGTGCAAGGTGAGCACGGTGTAGAGGACGTCAATACGCTCGTTTGAGAAGTGAAAACTCGTCGTTTCATTGAGAAACGGCCGAGTTATTGAAGTTTTAGTGCAAAACGGTTTCTACTCAATTAATCCAATTCCGGTAAGTTTAAAGATGAATGGTCATAGAAAATGGGTTCTCCTCGTCTTCCTCTTCGCAACAGATCCGGCCATGCATGATTTGGACATTCATGGAGAGAGATATGAAGGGTTGAAGTTGAAGCTAGCTTTGGAATCGAATTCTGTACAGACCTGATAAGTTGGAGAAGATGAACAGTGATATGCCACGTGTCGCTTTCTCATTGGTTGGAAGAAATTAAGAGATAAAAGCGCGAGGAATAAAATAGTAAAAATAATCTAAAAATCCTGGACAAATTTCTAAAAATACTAGAGATTATTTGGAACCTAATAAAATTAGTTTCACTGAATTTTGATAAGTTTTGGAATTTAGATTATTCCGGAACGAATATACTGAATTTGATGAAAGACAACGAGAGATAAAATACTAGAGGGATTCTATAAATCTTGGAAAAAATCCCAAAATCATTATAGAATATTTGGAACCTATTTCAAAAGGTTTTGAGATTTTTAGAGCATTTTAGAACTCGGGTGAAATTTCGATTAAGGACCGGAATTGGAATTTTGATTTTGCGGGCGATAAAAAATTGAACTTCAATTTCGAATGGATAAGGATGCCAGGTTAAATATAACACCGATGAAAAACCAAATTTTAAAATTAATTAATTTTAAATTAACTTTTAGCAGAAACCCGAAATTGGGGATGTTATAGGTAGGCTTACAGTCTGGCTCTCCTTACCTTATATATGTTTGCGCCAAAAAAAAAAAAAGCTGTGATATGTGATTAAACATGGATATGTGATTTATGCAGGCTATGATGCGCAATTCAAATGATCGTCCCTGTTGTAATTGGATGCATGTGACGGCGGTGCGCATGTACTAATTAGATCGCTGATTTTAGAAAATACAAAATAAATAGTAAATAAATTAAAAAAATACGAAATTTGGTCTATAGCTACATTTCAACAAGATGAAGAAGATGAACGGTTCGGATCGAACATTTTTGTCACGGATTTCATAAACTCATCGCGAAGCATGGAAGGATCCGTGCTTTGCAAAGCACCGTAGCAAAACTCATATATATATATATATATATATATATATATATATATATAGGAAGCCTTTTCTGTACTCCTAGGTGTACATACTCCCATCTCCAATATACCACTTAAACGAACGTGTTATACTCTTTTATCACTTTCGGTATACTCTAATAATAATTCTTATATACTCCAAAGCATCATGGTTGAAAAAAATTCATTGAAGCCCTTTATTTTTTGGCTATATACCCTCCTTCTTATGTAAAAGGTGTATATATACAAATTATGCTATAAAGAGTGGACTTTGATGAAATTTTTCATCAAACTCATTTTGGAGTATCTTATAATTAATATTAGAGTATACTCAAAACAATAAAGAGGTATAACAATATCATTTAAAGGGTATACTAAAGGTGAGAATCGTACTCCTGTGTGTATGGAACCATTTTCCTATATATATATATACATATACATATACATATATACATATATATATACATATACATATACATATATACATATACATATATATATGCGGTAAAAGTTGTCATATGGTAAAAACATGAAAGTAGGCAAATAGAGGCAGTGTATCAAACTGAAATGATTTATATTTAGGTGGAATCTCATCTCCTCTATTTAAGGGCCTGTTTGTTGTTGCTTTAGATTCTCTAAAAGCTGATTCTGGATTGTGGCGTAGAGAAACTGATTCTCCAAAAACTGGAATCTAAAAGCATATATAAAGTGGATTGTGAATTTTAGTGTATACAGGTGGCCTAGATCGTGAGAATCGGATTCTAGAATCAGACTGTTTGTTTCTGATTCTATTTTTAGGACCAGAATCTAGAATCAAAAGCAAACAGGTTCTAAGTTTGCTGTGCAGGTATCAAACCAATTGATTTGCAACAAAAAAACTTAGGTGAAGTCATCTCTGTTTTCTTTGGTGAAAGAAGCAAGTGGTAAAATTGCGTCAACTGGTGGAACAATACAAATCACAATTACTAGTTGCTATGTATGTTGGCAATACATAATCACAAATAATTTCGATAGTTTTCAAACAAAAAATGCTTCCCACCCATAAAAAATGGTTGGCCAAAATAAAATTATGAGACTTTTTGCTGTAGCGTCGAAGTGACCGCAGCTTTGATCGTGGCTCCATTCACATCACTTGTCAGGGCTGCACTGCATCCATACACGAAATCAGTGGCGGAACCAGGAATTCGGCAGACATGGGGCAAAATCATGAGATCGACCTCCATCAGAGCATCCATGCGCCGAGGTACCTAGGGAAGGTCCATATGGACCTCCGGGAACCTAGGGCAATTGCCCCAGGTGGATCAGCCACTGCACCAAATAAAGCAGTGCCCGCTAGCTTCCACCTGCAAACATGCATGTATGTCATACTATTAATGTGCTCGTACACTACAACACAAACTCAATTTACAATAAAAAATTTATTTGCAAAGAGCACTACCTTTGCTTTAGTTATGTTTCAATAATAAGAAAGACTTGTTCCTCCGAAGAAATTTGAGTATCGGGTTAAATCCCCTTCTATCTCAGTTGTTCGTATCGGATCCAACAGATCAGATACTCTGAAAGAGAACGGGCGATCACTAACTCCTAATTAGAAGTAGTAGAGATATATGACCGGCCATGCATCTGATGGAAAGTTTTTTTTCTTTTCATGTATGGCATAGCTACCGATTTTTCCAAATCATGCATGCTACTGAATGTACTAGTAAGAAATTTCCAATAGAAATACACGGATGCGTTTCTATTGTTAAATTAAGAGAATTTTTACTGTGCACTACCATGGTAGTATATAGCGGTAGTAGAAATTAAATCTGACCGTTGATTTGTCGAGGGCATTCTGGTCTTTTGGCTTGGGGTCGTATGTCTTTGAATGCCATTTTGCTCAATTACCATTATACCCTCCACGAGACACGAGTTAGATCTTTGGCTCGTAAAATTATTTCCCATTATACCCCTCCACGGGTTATACTACCCATACTACACATGGTAGTATAGTCAAATCTAATATAATCTCAACCTTTGGTTATAAAGAAATAGACGGCCCATATTCATTCTTGTGTATTGTAAAAGAGCTCTAAATTAATTAATTTGGAGCTACCAATAGATGTTGGAAACGTTGATGCATTTATGCATGGGTAGGCCGTGGGATCTGGTAAGTATCAAGTACAGCACGTAAGAGAGCACATTAGTATAACAATTAATGAATGTAAATTGGATTGATACCTGGCTGCAGATCGATCGAAGCTGCTGGTGGTGCTGGTAGTACTAGTTGTCGCCGATCTTGATTTTCCTAATATGTCTGATCTTGTCGAACTCAGACAAGCTACCTTGTAATAAGGAAGCACACAGCTTCTCGCTGCATCCCAATTCGAGATACCTTGGGTTTACAGATTGCAGGTATCCTGGAACTGTCTCCATGGTTAAGTCCCCGAGCATCATGCTGTCGAGTGCCGGGACACCTTCCAACTCCTCGATGTTCGGGCAACGGATGATCCTAATCTTCTGCAACCTGGAGAGATCGCTGATGCTCTTGAGCTTGGGGCAATCGAACACTTCAAGTTCCACAACCGATGGGAAGTTCTCCACAGATATTAGGTTGGTGAGATCGTACAGGAACACTTCTCTCAGGGCACGCCTCTTGCTGTTGGCGAGACCCGGTGGCAGACGACTCAACTTGCTGCACTTTTCGATTAGGAGACATTTCAGGGCAGGCATGGCTATAGCAGCTTTGGAGACATCCTCCTGCTCCTGCTCCTCCCACCTCCACTCCCACTCCTCCCACTCACTCAGCCCAACCAGGTTCAGTTCTCGCAGCTTAGGAAACGATGATGTAACAACGGCTTCTCCACATGCCAGCTGATGAAAGGTCGACTGGAATTCAGGCCCAATACGCTTGATGGTTGGGGCACGCCTGATGAATAAGAATTCCAATTTGGGGAGTTGAGACCACCCGTCGGGGAGCTGGGTGCAGCAGATCAGGTCCTCCAGCAGCAAATATCTCAAGCTCTTAAAGGCCGCCACCGCCGGCGCCCACATCCAATCCCGTAGCCGACGCCCAAAGTATCCTTCCACAAGTAAATTCACTAAGCAGCAGGGTAAAGGGCAGAGCTTATTGAATACCTCCTCGATTATTCGCTGCTGCTCCACCCCCGGCTCCATAATAGATCTGTTGTTGCAGTTCAACCCCAAATCGCTAAGATGCTCTTTGTTGCTAATCATGGCCTTCTCGGCCAACAAGCTAGCCGACACGTTTTCTAGACCGACTAGTCTAAGCTTCCTAAGCTGAGAAAGAGGCGCTAGCTCTTCCATGCTACACCAGCCGCCATCACCATCCATGTGTACCGGAAAATCAGGAAGTAACCTCAGGTTTGTTAACCCACCGAACCCCTTGGGTACAGCACTAACATGCGATCCAAACACAAGATATCTTAGATGCACTAGTTTTACAATGCTACTAGGAAGCCGGACAAGCTTCTTACAGTTGATAAATTGAATGTACTGCAGGAACTTCATCTTATTCATATCTTCTGGCAGGCGAGATATATCTGTCTCCTGTAACAGAAGGTTTCTTAGGTGCTTCAAGTGACACAGAGAGCCAACCAACCTATCTGAATCTGCAAAATATATATGCAATACCCGAAGACTAGAGAAACTGTCCAGTGAATCAATGGGCTTAAAGTTGATTTTGCAATTTATAATCAATGTTCGAAGCCACTCTTGCTGTTGTAAAGCGGCCCACTTTGGTATTGATTCGGTCGAGTCTAAAGTCAGACGACGGAATTTTCTTGAAAGAAGACTACTGTTACTACCAGTAATTTGCTCCTCCTGAACCACCAATGATTCTTCTCTAGCCATAAATTGAGCAAAGGAGCGGACAACATCATGCATGCCACAAACATATCCAATGCTAGATATTGAAGCATCTGGTTCTACAAGATTCCTCGTGATTAGCTCCCAGTAGTACTTAATTCCTATTTCTTCTAGTTCTTGTGAGCTTCCATCGTGTTGAACAAATCCTTCACTAATCCACATGCTAATAATCATATCACGTCCAAAGGTATACTGTTCAGGCAGAAGTGAACAGTATAGAAAGCACTGCTTCAACTGGGGAGGAGACAGGTCCTCGTAGCTTAAGTATAGTGGGTAGTCCAGTTCCTTGGGCATTTCTACTGACCATGCAGGATTGTCCAAAACCGTCTTCCACTCATATTCGCTTGGATATCTTGTGCTTAACAATCCTCCCATCACTTTAACAGCAAGTGGTAAACCATCACATTTTTTAATAATCCCCATCCCAATATCTTTAAGCTGATCAACGTCGCCCTCATTTCCGACTACCTGCCAACAATTTAAGACTACTTGTTGAGAAGTAATATATATATAGTTGCACGATACACTTTCATATAAATATGATTTTACATAACTTCAGTTATAAAATTATACATCATTGTAAGACCATGTGAGGTGGTCCGCATGTGTTCCACATGTTATGGTGTTGAGTAATTGACAACTCGGTTTTGAATTAGAATGGAGTATGAAATTAGCTTCATGTTTGAGTTTGAAAAGGGTTGAAGTATCTTTGTGTTTATATGGAGCAGATCATCTAGCCATCCGGATCAACTGGCTTGGGCGGATCATAGGCTGGATCATTGAGACAGAGTAAACAAGTTGAATTCATTTTAGGTCGCATCGTGCGAGTCGCTCAGGTCATTGGCTGGACCAGGTCAGATCATCCTCTGGAGATCACGTCATTGGTCCAGAGAACACATTTTTTATGTTTCCAGCATCAGTTTTCGATTACATTATTCAGTAACCATGAAACCTTTTACATATTTTAAAGGGTAAGTTGTAACTTGTAATGAATTTTTTGATGATGTTTTTGAGCTAACAGTGAATTGATTATGATTAGATCTTGTTATTCGATGTCTGCTTCAAGTTGTGATAGCGTAGGTGCAGTTGGTGCTTGTGGAGCCATGGAGTGGCTTTATGACACTACTACAGAAAAGCTTATATTAGACATCTCATCACAGACGATTTTTCAAAACGGTCTGTGATAATGGGCATCACTGGCGGTTATATGATAAAACCATCAGTGATATCATCACAGACGGTTCTATCCATCAATCGTCAGTAATATACAAAGATATCACAGACGGTTTTAGGTTAAAACCGTCAATGATGACACCTATAACTATCACAGATGGTTCTATTATAGAACCATCTGTGATAACATCCATAACTATAAATATGCCGATCGGTTCCTTGTGCAAGATATCTAGTACGTTTGGCCTCCCCCAAACCCTTGTGCCGGTCTCCTTCCCCGTGCCGCCAGACTCCAACCCCATGCCGTTGATCTCCCCCCCCCCACCCCCCGGCACCAGTATCCTCCTCCCCTTGTGGCGGCCTCCTCCCCCTCCCCCTAGCGGCCTTAGGTAATATGCATGACATACAAATTTTTTTATATTTCTTTTAGTAAATATGAATACGCGAATGATTAGTTTGCTATGATTTTGATTGTTGGATACATGAATAGTTAGTGTAGTATGAATACATGAATGATTAGTTTGCTATCATTATGAATACTAGATACATGAATGGTTAGTAAATGTGAATACATAAATGGTTAGTTTGCTATGATTATGATTGCTGGATACATAAATAATTAGTTTGTTATGAATGGTTAGTGAATGTGAATACATGAATGGTTAGTAAATGTGAATACATCTAGACATACGGATCATCTGGCTTGGGTGGATCATAGGTTGGATCATTGAGACAAAGAGTAAACAAGCTGTCTTCATTTTAGGTCACATCATCTGGGTTGCTCAAATCATTGACTGGAGCATTCAGATAAAGAAGTACATTGAAGGACTTTGCACAAGTTAGATCATCCTTTGGAGATTGCATCACTGATTTTCTCGGCATCGTTTTTTGATTACATTATTTGGTGACCATGAATCCTTTTACATGTTTTAAAGTGTATGTTGTAACTCGTGATGAGGTTTTTGATGATGTTTTTGAGCTAAACATGAATTGATTATGATTATATCATGCTATTCGATGTCTTCTTTAAGTTGTGATGGTGTAGGTGCATTTGTGCTTGTGGAGCCATGGAGGCTTGATGGCTTTGTGATATTTCTAAGAGCGTGAAGCTTCCGAAGCTTGAAGGTATGGGACCTTTTGTCAACAATTGGGTCAATTGATGGTTAGATGTTGTGAACGATGCTACGTGACGAGTTTGCTTATCGGTGTTGGTTAGAGGACACGCAGCGAGGTCATGGAAAGGCAAAGATGTGTTCAGGACTAGGCAAGGAGCTAAGGTCCACAATTGTCAAGGTGACGCTAGACTTATTTTTTACCATTCTTAGGAGATACTAAAGTTTACATTGAACTAGTACCAAGTGGGTAAAAAGTCTCTATTCCGTATGTTCATTATCAAATTAACCCAACTGTATTTGGGAGGGGAAAAGGCAAACAGCTAATTAAAAGGAATAATGAAAAATGACTGCAAACCAAACTATCTTTTATGTGCACACACTCTGTACTAGAATTAATTAATATTACCGAACTAAGTAGCTAGCAGATTTAACACAAAAACTGACCTGCGGCAGTTGTTCCTTGAGCAAGGACCAAGCATCTTCATCGTCGAGTTTGCTAACATGGTGTTGATGGGAGATGAAACCCATCTGTAGAGCCAGGTGTTTGTTTCTTGTGGTGACCACGACCTTGCTCCCCGGTTGTTCACTGCTGGCCTTAACAACTGGGACTCTAAGCACATCCCATGCTTTTACACTCCACATATCATCCAACACTAGTAGAAACTTGCTCGATAACAGGGTGTCGGTGAGAGCCCGCACGAGGAGGGACCTGTCCTGCTCCCCTCCATGGTGTCCCCCAGCATGCTTGATGGCTATCCTTAGTAGCTCACCTTCATCAAAGTTCTGGGTGACGCTCAACCACACCTTCTTCTTGAAATGCTCATTGATGGCCTCATCGTTGAAGATTTTCTGGGCAAGGGTGGTCTTGCCGATGCCGCCGATGCCCACAATGGACACCACCTTGATGTTGCTGCTATCGCCGTTGGTGGTTAGCTCCTGCACCAGCTCCCTTGTGTCCCTCTCGATCTTCTCCCCAACAATAGCCGATTGCTCCAGCTCTGACATTGTCTTGCGGCTAGCAAGATCAGCATCAATATCCGCCCTCCGGTCCGGGTAGGAACCGAGGTTGATGAAGTTGAAACGACCGGCCCTATTGTGGATGTCGTCCAGCTTCTGATTGAGTGCCTTGATGCGGCCGCCCATTTTGTGGGCATAGACGGGATTCCGCAGGCAGAACAGCAGTGGGTGGCAACAACCCGGTAGCTTCTCCTGTGAGCTCTCGCCCATGGACTCCCGCCGCTCCTCGGCCTTGAGCCGACACAGCTCCAGGATGTCAGTGGCGTTGTACATGGCGTCCTTGAGCTTGCTCACCCACCTCTGCACGCTCACATCGATGATGCGCCTCCTCTCGGCGTCAGCGAGGAAGGTCTTAAGGTTCTCCAGGTTGTCCTCCAGCTTCTTGATCTCTCCGGAGACGCCGAGCAACATCCCCACCTCATCCTGTATCGCCTGGGTGAGCAGGTCGAGGACGTAGGATGCAAAAGCATCCAGGACGATCGCCATCGGTGTTTTCTTTCTTCCTTTCTTGTTCTCAGTTAGACTGTTAGGCAAGGGCTGCAGAGGAGTGGTCGATTAGCTGGGTAATGAAATGGGAATTTATAGTACTCAGACGTCCGGAGCCATGGGACGTTGCAATGAAAGCCTACCGTCCGCCAACTGAAACAAGTGTTTTGCTTGACTTAGCGATGTAGATCCTTATCCGAACACGTATTACCGTTCCTCATCACACGAGTATTTTTCGTCTCCTTTGTTATCCACAAGCACTCCCCCATCTCCTTCCTTATCCAAACATGCACATATAATCGTTCGTCACCACACGAGCATTTTTCGTCTCCTTCCTCACCACACATATAATCCACTTAGCTGGCTTCATCGGAATGGGTTTGATGAACGAGTCATTCAAATCTGGAATAGAACGAATAAGGGGAAGAACTCTGTCCAAAGATGGAATAATAAACTGAGCGCTCTACGCAGATTTCTTCGGGGATGGGAGGCCCAAACAAATGGCGACTACAAGAAAAAGAAGCTGGACCTCCAAAACACTATTATCAGATTGGATACCATTGCTGAAGTCAGAGATCTGACCGTAATTGAACAAACCCATTTGGCTCAATCTCGTGATCTGCTGACTAAAATTCTTAGAGAAGAAGAGATTAAGTATTACCAACGTGCCAAAGCTAAGGATATTCTTTTGGGAGATAATAATACAAGATACTTCCAAATGGTTGCAAATGGGAGGCATAGGAAGAAGAAAATCTACTCTCTTCAAAATGGAGATAGTAAGATCGAGGGCCATGCTAATCTCAAAGATTATATCACGGGGTTCTATAAGGATTTATTTGGTGAACCAGAAGAAAACTTTTTCACCTTAGATGAATCATACAACCTAGATATTCCCCAGGTTTCGCATTATGAGAACAATCTCCTGACCGTTAATTTTGAGGAAATGGAGCTTAAAGAAGCAATCTTCTCAATGGAACACAATAAAGCGCCAGGACCTGATGACTTTCCAACTGAATTTTATCAGCACTTCTGGGAAACCATCAAAGGTGACCTGTTTCAAATGTTTCATGACTTATATAATAGAAATCTTCCTCTCTTTAGCCTTAATTTTGGGGTCATTACTTTAATCCCTAAGGTTCAAGAGGCTAACATCATTCAACAGTATAGACCGATTTGTTTGTTGAATGTTAGCTATAAGATTTTCACCAAAGTGGCCACAAACAGACTAAACTTGGTGGCGGATAAAGTGATCAGCCCGACTCAAACGGCGTTTATGAAAGGAAGAAACATTCTGGAAGGGGTTGTGATTCTTCATGAAACTTTACATGAACTCCATCGTAAAAAACATAATGGGGTAATCCTTAAATTAGATTTCGAGAAAGCCTATGACAAAGTACGATGGCCATTTCTATTTCAGACCCTCCGTATGAAAGGCTTTTCGCCCAAATGGATCTCTTGGGTTAAGACCTTCATTTCGGGGGGAAGCGTAGCTGTAAATGTAAATGATGACGTCGGGCACTTTTTTCAAACTAGAAAAGGACTTCGACAAGGGGATCCTTTATCTCCATTGCTGTTTAACATCATTGCTGATATGTTAAAAGTGCTTATAAGCAGGGCTAAATTGGATGGGCAATTCGATGGAATCATACCTCATCTAGTGGATGGGGGGCTTTCGATTCTTCAGTATGCAGATGACACTATACTTTTTTTGGATCATGACCTGGATAAAGCTCGTAACATGAAGTTACTTTTGTATGCGTTCGAGCAGGCATCGGGACTTAAGATCAATTTTCATAAGAGTGAGGTTTTCTGCTTTGGAAAAGCCCAAGAGCATAAAGATTTCTACATTGACTTATTTGGATGCAAGGACGGCAACTTTCCCATTAACTATCTTGGCATTCCAATTCATTTTAAGAAGCTAAGAAATTGCGATTGGAAGAAGGTTGAGGAACGTGTTGAAAAAAGACTCAGCAGTTGGAAAGGGAAGAACCTCTCTGTCGGAGGGCGCCTAGTTTTGATTAACTCGGTGATCAGTAGCCTTCCGATGTACATGATGTCCTTCTTCACCTTGCCCAAAGGAGTCCTTAAAAAACTAGACTATTTTCGTTCTAGATTTTATTGGCAAGGAGATGATCATAAGAAAAAATACAGACTTACCAAATGGAGTATTCTATGCCAACCAAAAGCACAAGGGGGTCTCGGAATTCATGATCTAAATATAAAAAATATCGCCCTTCTCAGCAAATGGTTATATAAATTGCTTTCCTCAGATGGGCTGTGGCAACAAATCCTTCGAAACAAATATTTGGGTTCAAAGCCTTTAGCCCAAGTAGAATGGAAAAATGGAGATTCTCATTTTTGGTCCTGTCTAATGAAGGTGAAACGAGACTTTCTTCGTTTCGGAACTTTCATTGTGAAAGATGGATCATAAGTTCGCTTTTGGGAAGACATTTGGATGGGTGGATCACCTTTGAGAGATCAGTATCCTTCTTTATATAACATAGCTCGATCAAAATCTATAACAATTTCTGACGCATTATGCTCTTCCCCTCCAAACCTCTCTTGGCGTAGACCTCTTATTGGCTCAAAGCTAGTTACTTGGAATGATTTGTTGACGCGCATTGCTGGAGTTGCTTTATCGCAAGAGCAGGATGTCTTTTACTGGAACCTAACCTCAAATGGCCAGTTCTCGGTAAAATCTCATTATGATGCCTTAATGCTCAGAAATATCCCTAACGAGTATAGAAGTCTGTGGAAATTAAAAGCTCCATTGAAGGTTAAAATCTTCTTGTGGTACTTGCGAAGGGGTGTGGTGCTTACGAAAGATAACCTAGCTAAAAGAAATTGGAGGGGTGATTTGTCATGTGTCTTCTGCCATAAAAATGAGACAATCAAACATTTGTTCTTTGAATGCCGTTTCGCTAGGTCTGTTTGGAGTGTCCTTTATTTAGTCACTGGGCTTAAACAACCTGCCAATGTCAAACATTTGTTTGGGATTTGGATTAATAGTTTCAATAAGAATTTGAAACCTTTGTTTCTGCTTGGAGCGACGGCTTTGTGCTGGTCACTTTGGATTTGCAGAAATGATGTGGTGTTTAACAAGAAGTCTTGGTTGTCTCCTCTACAGGTTATCCTCTTGGCGGCCCACTGGCTCTCCAGTTGGGCTATCCTCCAGCGAAAGGATTTGCAGAAATGGTTTATGGTGGGGTCGCAACTTTTGGTGCAAGCGGCCAAATCCTTTTTCTCCCAGGCGCATGGGTGGCGGTCTAGTCTTCGGATTGCGGATCACTAGAGTGTGTTTGTCTTTTATTTTCCTTTTCTCTTTGGCTGTGTGTTTTCAACAGAAGCCGGAAGTGGGCCAAGACTTTGTATCCTCTTGATGTACTGTACTTGATTTTAATTTAAAGCTTCCTTTATCTAAAAAAACACATATAATCCAGTGACTCGTCAGCGACTGAAGCTTCGTCGTCGGGAGCCGGCCACGATCGACCATGCCTCTCTCTCTCCCCCTCTTCGTCGTCGGGAGCTAGCTATTTCTCCAGACAGGAATAGTACACAGACAGATTTTCTCTATTCCCATGCAAAATAATTAAAGCCATCACGTACGTCGTCATAGATTGCTATTTATTTCTTTATTATGATAAAAGGGCCTGATCGCCATAGATTGCTACGCGTTTATTCTTCTGCGCGTGGCTTCTTTACCCTTTTCGCGCGATTGGCATGCAGGGAAAAATTCAGACACAATGTTAGATGGGCTATTAGTGATGAAGAAAGGGAATGTGGGTCCCACGTGTAGGTGGTTCCACATGTATGTTATATTATATATATAAACACATATTTGATATTAGGCTCCCTTCATCAAGTTCGTGAAACATGCATGCATGCAATGGCGTATCCAGAAACTTAGAAAGGAGAGGACTAAAATTAAGACCTCTAAACTAATATATATAATATATTAATATATATAGTATTTTTTCAGAACATAGAACATGACAGAATGATATATATAATATAAAAATACCAACACTCATCTAACAATCGCATATAATATAAATACGTAACATTACAAATAAAAAAACGTACCGATCATTGCTTCTTAAGAGTTGATAGTTGATATTTACGGGTTTTTATGTTTTGAAAACGTTACAAAATATCTTCCATATCTATCTTGGAAAATATGTCTCGTTCGATGTAGTATACCATGAAATCATTTAACCAGTCATCACTTATCTTATTACGCAAATCTGTCTTGATAATCTTCATTGTTGAGAAAGCCCTTTCAACTGTAGCTGTACCCACAGGTAAAACTAATACTAATTCAATAAGCCTATAGACTAATAGATAAACAACATACTTTTTTGCTTCAACCATCATCACTGTGAGACTAGCAAGATCATCACAACTTGAAAATTCTTCTCTTCTTAAGTCATCAATGAATAAATCAAGTTGTGCTTCCAAAACCACACGATCATATGATGAGAAATCATCTGAATAAATCTCTGAAAGTCAAAAAAGCCTACCATGTTCAAAATTTGCAAATGAATCTCTTTGGTCTAGACAAGTAATGCATCTCAAAAGCTCTATCGAAAATTCACTGAACTGATTGTTTAACTCGGTACCTTCTCTAAATTTGTAAATGATTTTTTTTAAAATTTATCTAACTTAGGAGGGAGGGGAGGGGGCAAGGGTGGGGCTCCAGCCCACCTTAGCCCCCCGCTGCATACGCCACTGCATGCATGTATGATCAACTAGCATTAAATTAAATTAGTTTTAAGTAGGTATTGAAAATGATGGAGAAAAACTATTAATTACGTACAAGATCCTAATTTTATAGTGTAGTCGGATGGTTCTTTATGCATGCATGCTGCTTTAGTTTTCTTTTAATTTGCATGTTCTCTTCTACTCTCTTTAGTTTGTGCTTTACTTTGCCGTGCATGTAAATACCAAAAAGTAAAAGCCAAATGTAAAAGGAAAAGAAATGAAAAATAAAAAAAGAAGAAGAAAGAGACCAAAGTAGAAATTACATGCTCGTATGCTCAACAAGGATAGGAATGATCGCACAAAGTACCGTGTCTGTAATTTGTGATTTCAGTTTCTCGTGTTAGCTCGTTCTATATATAGTGCCCGACTTTCACGCTTTCAGTGTTTTCTTGGTCATTTCCTTGGTAGTGTTCAAACTGACGACATTCTTCAATTTCACCGTCCAGTTTAACGGGCCATGCCCGGGATCATATTGGAGAAAAAATGCAAAACTATGGTACAATTAATGCAGAGTACAAACGGTGACTACACCGACAAGTTAAAATAAAATGTGTGTTAAGAAAAATTGAGACACAATGTTTGCTAGGTTTTTATTGAAGAAGAAAGAGAACTAGCTCAATTTATATTTTTGTACCTTTTAAGGATGATAAAAAGTCTCATATTGACATATTTGACATTAACCGTTAGATTTGATTTTTCCAAAATGCCCAAATCACCTTAGTCTTCTTCCTCTTCCATCATCACACCTGTTCACCTCCCGTCGCCGAGCCCTCCCCTTGCTTACCTCCCTTCGCATGCCACTCCCCTCGCATGGCCACATCCACTGTCACAGCCCAAACTTGTAAAACATGAAATTAATAATCTCATGAGCATCATGTCATCATCCTTGCATGTTTTGTGGTGTGATTGTTGCATCAAGTCCAAGTTTTAACTTAACCTCAACACTTAGAAGAATTTCAGCCTGACTATATATTGTGAATCTGAACCATTTCTCTCAAGCAAATAAATTAACCTAACAAGACTATGTTTGTGTGCATGTTATCTTATTCAATCAATAGCACCTTGAATATGATCCCGGACAAGTTTGATGAGAAATGGAGTTCAATAGCTATTTTAATTAGTGTGCACAACATGGTTGAAAACCGCAAGCTGCAGCACTTTCAGGAGCTAAGTTGTGAATTGTGGTTCTGAGGCACTTTTCAAAATTCAATAACTTGAGCTACAATGCATTGCAGACTGTGCATGTTATACTATTGCCTACCTTAACACTTGAGCAACATTCTTGCCAAGTTTGACAAATTTTAAAGCATGTTTGATAGTGCAACTAAGTAGCCAAAGAAGACATAAAAGCTGCTCTTTTAGGGGACTTAGCTCAATCCTGGTGCAAAGTTAGATCATTCCAACCTGACGTGGCTCTCTCTCTCTCTGCCCCCATGCTGCCACTGCCCATACCGAAGCCGAGCGCTCCGCCCCAGCTGCAATAAAGTCTGAAAGCCTCTCTCCTTACCTTTTGCTCGCTGCTTGCTCACATTGCCAAAGGAACTCCTCCACGAGCAAGCACCGAGCCAAGCCGCCCCT
This sequence comes from Guadua angustifolia, assembly GCA_036346375.1. Lineage (NCBI taxonomy): Eukaryota > Viridiplantae > Streptophyta > Magnoliopsida > Poales > Poaceae > Guadua > Guadua angustifolia. Next base: position 27,513,857 of record CM070522.1, on the reverse strand, counting down.
CAGCGGCTCGGTGAACTCCTCCACGAATCCATTCCTTGCGTAGCTTGCTCGCTCTCGACCACTCTTCTTCATCTCGGTTGCAGCCACCGAAGCCATCTCTTCCTTTTGCTTGTTGTTCTGGCCGTGGAGCTCATCCCACCAGGGCAAGCTCGAGCCGACTTGATCAACAAAGCCCGGTGAGCTCCTACTGTTCCATGCGCTCACCGTCTCATCCATCCATCTTGCATGCTGCTGCTCTTCTCTGAGGTGTTTCCTTACCTTGCATGCAGCCAAGCCAACCCTGTGGACTCCCACCGGCCACACCACTCCTGCAACTCACTTCTCCAGCTCAACCAACGCCCAGAGCCGCAGCGCCATTGTTGGACTTTTGGAGCTCTAGGGTTCGTATTGGTAAGCCTAAGTAAATAAGCTTGAGGCCTTGTCACAAGAAGCACAATGGCGCAGATGTTAAGTCACCAGTGTGGGACTCAGGAGGTCCTGTGTTCGATCCTCACATCTGCACTTGAAAATTTTTATTTTTCTCATTTTTGCCATGCACAATGATACACTTATAACTTTTGCTGTGAAACTCCGATTAATGCAAACTCAATTTGTGGATTTGAGTTACTCAGTAAAGGTTCGAAATATGCAATAAAAAGTTATATGTTGCTTGCTGCGAAAACTTTTAATTAGGAGTTGAATGAAAGCCATGATTTAAGTATTATGAAGGGACTATGATAATCCTAGCTCTAAAAATTATGAAATGAATCCAGCATGCTCCTGCAATCTCAAATGTCCCATTTCTGTAAAAAGATTTAGGATTCAATGTGTTGTGCATCAAAAAGTTGATTGTGCCAAGCCTTAATATCATGCAAGATTCAAATAGTTAAAATATGGATTAAATGGACTCAAAAATTGGTGAAACCAGTTTGGATGCAATCTTGGGTTTGTATAGATCACCAGTATATAAAAACATTTGAGTTTCACCTTGGTTTGCCATATTTTCTCACTAATCTAACAAGCGATCGGTAAAACGGACGATTGGCCGAAACGTCCGCAAAATAACCGCAAACTCGACAAAAACCAACTTCCATAACCTTGAAATGATATATCCTAACCTGCCATGCAAAAATAACATCAGTTTGATCAACTTCGAGTTAAGCCCGTATTAAGCCTAAATCACTATTCATTAGAAAAACACCTTAAACGAATGTGAAATATCGCGGAACCAACTTTAAAACACTCTTAGGGATATTCCCTACTAACCCCTGAAAAATGGGTAGATTATCCCATTCGGTGTAGTCGCAAATGAAAAAGGAAAACTGAACCGCAATAGCGCTAAAATTGTGGTCATTTAAGCCTTTTCGGCAACCCATAAAATATCACACATAAGCATAAAGTTATGAGAGAATAGCCTAGGATCATTGTCTGATACATCTTCTACCAGAATATGGAAAAATACATGAATTATAACTTCATTTGCATATTAATCCAATCCCAAGAAAAACCCTAAATGATCACAACTGCGCAGAATCGTTATCACTTAAGCCTTTTCGGCGACTTATAAAACAGCTCGTCTAAACACAAACTTTAGGGGAATTAGTCCAGAGACCTACTTCAATATATGGACAACCAAATTATGTAAAAATATATTAAAAAGGACTTACTTGTCAAATAAAATAGGTTAACACAAAAACCCTAAATGATAATGTTGTCGGAACCGTTTTAGGTGAATAGCTAAGAGTACAAGTCTTCATCCAAGGTTGCCGCAATGCAAGAAATCATCCTATGACCATATAGTAGCAGTGAATACCTCCAAACTTTAGATCTAACTTGTAGAAATTGCTCCCATGCATGAACACTTAAGACTAAGCACCAGTTATGCATAACACCTTAACTAATGGCTTCCTTTTTCCTAATCCAAACAATTTTTGCATCTTGAATTCGAAATTATAAATACTAAAACATTGGTTACCTGCTATACTTGTTGTTTGATATCTCAATAAACACTTTTTGCATAGGTTTATTCATTAATAGCCTGCTGCACACTTTTTAAAGCACAAAATCAGCAACCATATAATCTGGACAGAACCTCACCGAATCATTTATACTATGAGCAAATGGACTGCGATTGACTTGATTCTTGTTGCATTGTGTTCATAACTCAGTGGGCTACAATCCCACAAAGTTTCATAATTTTTCATGCATATATGCATTCATGGCATCAATCGTAATCTAGACGGTCTTTTCTTTCTCTAGAGACCGAAGTGCCGGAGAGTAACGCGGTTGATTCCGAAAACGAGATTGTTGTTGAGCAAGATCTACAAGAGACTCAAGGCAAGCATCTAAGCATACTCCTACAACTTTTTGTGAATCAATTGATATTTATATGTGCTTATGTATGGGTAGATGCATTGGGCTATGTTAATCGGATATCGATATTGGTAGCACCTACTTATTGCATTTTCCTATACCTTGATGTTACTTACCATGTACCTTGACACGTTCGAACATGGGTAGATGTTTTGGTTAATACTCGTGCTTAGTTGCTTAGCCATGCTATAGGTCTTGGTAGGAATCGGGTATGGGAAGGGAATGAAATTGTAATACACACATGCTCATAGGATGGGTTCATGTTCAATTTAATGTATGGTGATGGATGACAAAATGTGGATAACGAGACTTGAGAGGGTGATAGGGCTTGATGGGAATGGAGTCTCAAAGAGCATAGGCCCTCTTGAGTCGATTAAGGACCGATCGTTGATGCCGTTGTCTTAAGCACTTTTTCGTACTACCACATATTCAAATAATGGTAAGGATGAGCCGATTACTTATGTTGCTACGATCATTTGGGCCGTGGTCCTAAAGTGTGAGTAGCGATACTTGTAAGGGGAACCTAGCGACGCCCGAAGAGGGGTCTAGGTGTCCTCCACACTTGTAGGCACGAGATTCAAACGGTTGGGGCTCATTTGGAAAGGTTGTCACGAGTACCCTCTTGTGCATCTTTAGCGGGATGTGCAAGCCGTATGGTCCTTGTGTCGTGTGGGTAAAGATGTACCCCCGCAGGTTTTCAATCAATTCAATTGCGGCGCTCTCGGTTATGAGCACGCTTAATGTTCATCGGACATCATCGTAGAGTTTCAGTATATATTTGTGCTACTTGAGATATGAAGTTGAACATGACATTGTGATAAAAATGGTGGGCTAAGGATGGAACTTGGGATGGGTGTACTTGCTGTCCATAGAGGTTCTTTAATGCTTAAGTATCTTGCTCATTGCTAAAAATGCTTATGTCTAGTAATGCTTTTATAAAACAACTTACCCAATGGCCTTGTATCCTTGCTAATGCCAAATGCATGCGCCTTGTATATTATTTGAGTAAGTCTTGCAGTACCTCCGTACTCATTGTCTCTCTTTCAGATTTTGTAGGTAATGAGGAGACCGTCTTTGGCTACTTCTATCCCCCCAAATCGCAAAGCGGATGAGTAGTTGTGGCGGTCAAGCTTTTGCAATGGCACTCTTGGGCAATTGTGCCATTGTTTATCGTTATCTATAATATATCCGCTGCGTATTTTGTTACTTAAGTACAATCCATGTTGGAGTGCTTGGCTTCTAACTATTTGAGCACTCTCCATGCTAAAGACTTGAGTTGTAATGAAGTCATGTAAAATGATTTAAATCTGTCCTCTTTATGTATCGTGTAATGCTATTGATGTTGTGCAACGGCATGTGTGTTTGATCTTGGGCATCACTTGAGACACATGGGGACTACCGGATTGCTTCGTTTTAATTGAATGTGTGTTCGGTTGTTGGAGCATCTAGATGTGTGTTAGCATATTGCAAGTCTAATGACGGGCGGATGCTAACTCTCATCTTTGTGGACAACTGGCAACTCAATTAAGCCGAGTGCAATTTGGGCGGTTCTCACATCCACGTTTCCCTCCCCGCCGCCTCCCCCCCCTCTCTGCCACCATGGACCAAGGTGGTAACCCTTGTTCCTCAGCGACCGCTTCAGATATGTGGTCATCGGGAGTAGTTTGGCCCATTTTTGTTTGCAAGCTGTGGGGCCGCAAACTCACTCGCACAACCAAAGGATTGCCCGTCGTTGATGCCTTGATGGGTGGTCATTATTCCTAACATCTTACGCATAGATGGCGGTATGCAGAATTTTTAGCTCATTTGGAGAACAAATGCTTGACTGAATAGCCAAATAGAGTCAAACGGTGTAGCGTGTGTTGACTTCCATGATTTTTCCTGGGCAATATAGAATGAAATCGAGCGGTGAATTTCTGTGGCAACGTATCACTGCAAGTAGGAGTCTATCATGAAATTTTCTCCTTATTCAGAGAATAAATACTCTCTTGAATGAATTCTCCTGTGCTGCACAGAATGAATTCTAATGGCAAATTTGTGTTACGTGTTAGAAGTGTAAGCAGGAGTCCTCTGAGTAATTTTTAGCTCATTCGGAGAACAAAGGCTATCTTGAATAGGCTAATAGAGCAAAATGATATAGGCAATAGAGGGTGAGTCGACTTCCATAATTTTTCGTGGGCAATATAGAATGAATTCGAATGGTGAATTTTTGTCGCACATTTTTGGTGCAAGTGGGAGTTCTCTATGAAAATTTTAGCTCATTCGGAGAACAAATGCTTGACTGAATAGCCTAATAGAGCCAAACGGTGTACGCAAAAGAGTGTATGCTTACTTCCATGATTTTTCCTGGGCAATATAGACTGAAATCGAGCAGCGAATTTCTATGGCAAGGTATCACTGCAAGTAGGAGTCTATCATGAAATTTTCTCCTTATTCAGAGAATAAATGCTTTTGAATTTGCGATAGAACCGAATAGCGTAGGCAAAGTGGGTGAGTCGACTTCTATGAATTTTTCTGTACTGCACAGACTGAATTCTAGTGGTAAATTTTTGTTGCATGTTAGAAGTGCAAGCGGGTTTAACTCATTCGGAGGACAAAAACTAGCTTGAATAGACTAATAGAGCAAAACGACATAGGCAACAGAGGGTAAGCCGACTTCTCTGATTTTTTGGGGGCAATATAGAATGAATTCGAATGACAAATTTTTCTGGCATATTTTTGGTGCAAGTGAGAGTTCTATGTGAAATTTTTAGCACATTCAGAGAACAAATGCTCGACTGAATAGCCTAATAGAGCCAAATGGTGTACGCGTGGGTTAGCTGGGCCTTTTGGGGCTGGAAGCGTTTTCGTCGGCTATTTTCGTCGGTCGAGACCAACGAAAATCGCTAGTCCAACCACATGTCGTATTTTCGTCAGCTCAGGCCGATGAAAATAGCTTCGTCATGCCACGTGTCATATTTTCATCGGTCCAGACCGACGAAACTAGTCCAAAAAAATTTTGAATTACTCGGGCGTGATGTCTCAATTATTTTCATCGGCCTTTGTGAGACCCCGTTCCGAGGAACAGGAAACTCCATGTGATTACCGTACTAGTCCCTGGATCAGTAGCTAGCACTCACATGTTTACAACATTCATACCACAACCAAACGCTAAGCTTTAATACACAGCTTACCATAGACGCTAATTATACAGAGCATTAGTTACAAGCGAAATAAAACAGCGGAAAATACTAGATAGCTTAAGATCCAAAAGCCTGGTAGCATGCCCAACCGAAACCCCATAGGCATCTGACTAGGCAAAAGCCCTAGAAGAAATCATCGTTGAACTCCCCGAGACCTACTTGAAAGAATGCATCTTCTGGCACGTCGCAAGGATTTTCTTCTGAACAAAGTAGATAGCAAGGATGAGTACAGTTGTACTCAGCAAGACTTTATAGCAAATGCAAATAATAGTCATGCAGGCTATTTCAAAGGAACAGGCTCTAAGTTATTTTGCATTTTGCAGAAAGAATTTAAACATATGACATAATAGATTACAATTCGCATTTTTATGAAACAGCATGAGATTTGTATAACCACCAGAAGATAAATATGTTCCATGACTTAGCATCCCAAATGGCGAAAATCCACATAAGTCGATCCTTTGACTTAAACAAATGGTTATCAAAACAGAATCAACCCATTTTATAAAAATGCAAAACTCTAACATTGGAATGACTTCACCAAGTGCCCATAACCGCGGGCGCGGCTAATCGATTAGATTTACACTCTGCAGAGTTGTACAGCTTTACCCACAAGGAATGATTCACCCTTTTGCTAGGCCATACGACACACTTCCTTAGGTGTGCCGGCAAGGCGATCATACAGAGCCGTTACATTACCTAGACATGGCTTTGATCCAGCCCGGGACGTTAACCCCCGCCGTAGAACTAGAAACACACACCCAAGCCGTGGATCCACTTTCACACACCCAACACAACGTTTCTAAACACGGCAGGGCGTACACCGTTGCATGGGTGGAAACCCTTCCAGGCAGACCAAACTGGAATGCCTGTGCTAGCTCCCGCCTACCAATGAACAAAGCCATGTCTAAACAACTTAATAGGCTAAGGCTACCCCGTAAATAGCCCTCGTGGTTGCACGAAAATTCTTGGATCGATAGCGTTCCATTGCTCGGTCCTTAATCCGACACGGGCGACACTCCACCCTATACTACGTGCAAAGCTTTTATTGCACAACCGGCTATTGCCAAATAGTCGCCCGCACCGTAACCATAGTTTTCAGGTTTTCAGGTTTTTAACCAACATATCAACAACCTTTAGTAGAGTAATAACCAGTTGTGAAATCATTTTAGAAACATCATGTCGATCTAAGGCAAAACTAAGCAGTTGTAATAGTTTAACGATTATACCCAAACTGACATTAACTATGTCTAAGCATACTAAGGTTCACAAGGTTCACAGGATCAACCAGATTAAGGAAAACCATAAATTCCAAGGATAGTTACTAACCTTATCCAAAATAGCAGTTTTGTTATGGAGAATTATCCGGATGCACTATACAGATGCAAAAACAACATATGGTAGGTGAATTAGTAGGTTCAACATGGTCAATGGAATGCTTGCCTTGCTCTTCTTCAGCAATATCAACTTCTGGATCGGCAACTGCCTCCTCCTCCTCGAGGGTATCTGTGTCTACACGTCGAATTCGAAAGAACCAATAGCAATTACAAACTTGCAAAGGAAGAACGAAAGAAAACAAATAGAAAAGCGAATAAAACCTTTGCACAAGATCCAGGGTTGTCTTCTTATGAATTATTTGATTATACTTTTCGAATCCAAGATGCTAAAATTGTTTAGCTTAATACAATTATTCATTAGTTGCAAAGTGTATTGGTTTTACTGTTCTCAGCATGAAATTCTGAAACCTTATTACTTATGTGTTTTGCTTGAGTAGGATTTAGAGTCAAAGCTAGACAAAACAAGATTATTTCCTTAGATTCTTACAGGGCATATTTTAGGGATCAATTCTAAGCTATTCTTTACTAACTTCAGGTTTAGACGAGTTGTTTTGTGAGTTAATGAAAAGTCTTAAGTGATCATATAAGACCATGAGTGATTAGTTCTTTTACTTTAAATAGATTTCACTTAGAATGTGTTTTGCACAAGCTAGATCTTCTAATTTAGGCTACTGGGTTAGTGTACATGATTTTTGAGAAGGTTCTGGTGATAAAAATGACTTAACTATAGTTTTCTTCATTTGCAACCACAGTTCGCCCAATCTTATCACAGCCTTCACACATATGCATACTTAGGGTTATTAAGCTATCAAAATTAATAGACAATTCACAGTGGAACGAGATTATCTTTTCCTATTTGGGTAGTTTATACTTTGGACAGCACCACTGATCTAATTTCATAAGTTTTACACTTTAGACAAGACGTTATATTCATCGTTGAAAAGGCTTATACGGCATTGCAAAGTTTACGTTTACAAAATCGGCAAGAACGCGAAGTGAAAGGTTAACACTTAAGGGTTTTAGGTTGACAAGATTAATATGCAAACCTTAACCAAATAAAACTCTTTTTACAGAATATGATAGTATAAACTTTGCACAATGTTTCTAGACTGATTTTACTGATTTTAGTATTTGGACAAACTATTTTATCTACCACTGAAACAGCCTAAATGATCATATTGTTAACATCAAAATCGGCCAAGGTTCAAACTTAGTTTCTGTTTCCAACTACACTGTGCATGATTCTTGATTCATTTTCAGCACATACTTAAACCCAGAAATTTATATTATTTATAATTGCTGAAATCCATTTATTTCTCTGGTAGCATTTTATTTTATACTCATTCTCTTTTTAACCGAATTAAACATGGATTTATTTGACAAGTAAACTAACTTTCTTTATGTATAAATATTTTTACCAATTTGAACTCATTCCAGAACAAGTATTTCAAAGATATTTGATTTTATTTATTTTGGTGAAATCCAACTTAATCTTTTTCTTAGCTCATAACTACCTATTTCAGTATTTTCATTTTAAATATTCTCACCAAAATTCTTTCGAAAATATTTTTGTATATTCTGGAACTATTGGATTTTATATGACTTTAGGAATTTATTTTGCTAAACTTTGAATAGCATTACCAAACATCATGACTATTTGAATTTAACTCAGGCTTTAGCTTCTAGTTAAACCCAGAATACGCTTTACTGACCAGAAAACGCATTCATCCACGCGCGCAGTACTCATTTTGAACACCCCCCCTGAGACTGACAGATCGGGCCCAGACCTCAGCGACTCAGAACAGGGGGCTACGCTTTCTACCTCACCGCCGGCGAATCGTCACCAGAGCGGCGGAATGGGCAACACCTAAAGCATCAGCGCGACAAGACGGTCACAGGGGTGGTACCGATTCGACCTGGGGTGGCCGGGAAGGTGGTAAATCACCGGTGAGGGGGCGTGAGCTACCAAGCGAAGCACGAGCGACTCACCACCGGCGATCCATTCCACAAAACAGACACTCGGCAAGCATCAGTGAAGGTAGGGGATGCGATTTCACCTTGGGTTCGGATTGGAAGCGAACTGGAACGAGCTGCCGTCGGTGCGCCGGAGCCGGAGAAGAAAGGTTCCACGGCGACAGCGATCCACGCGGAATGGGCTGAAACAAACCAAAGGGATGAACTCAGGGATGCTGAAGGATACTCTAGACCAGCCGATTCGTGGTACCTCTCACCCAGTCACAGGAATTCCATTCTCTCCCCCTTCTTCTGTTCTTTGGCGAGGAATGGCGAAAAGGAGAAGAAAAGCGATCTTGGCTCGATGGGAAGTCGACATCGCTCGAAGTCTCGAGCGATGCGCTATGGCCTTTTGTAGCGAGCCAACAGGAAACTCCCGAGTGCAACGCCTGCGCGGTCTCTCTTGGAAATCACGGGCGAAGTGCGCTGCATCAGGGACCTCGGGCCGTGGCGAAGCAGCGTACGCCGCTGGTGCAAGCCAAGACGCCGCTGAGTGGCTTGGGAGGAGCTCCGGTACGGTCAGCAGGCGAGAGATACAGCGAGACCAGAGAGAGAGCGAGTGAGAGCAGCTCGCTCGAGGAAGGAAGAGAATCAGAGAGGAGTGAACGGAGAAGAGTCTGACCGGTGGGACTGGACCCACATGGCAGTGAAGACAAGAGATCCACTTAAGGATGGATTCAGTCAAATGCACTGAACGTGCATTAATTTCGCCCACTAAACTTTGTCAGCAATTTTTCATACTTTTTGCATACTCTCTCTTGGCAGGCGATAAGCTCCAGACGAAAATTGGGGTTAAAATATTTGGTATATCATTTACTGAAATTCTGATATGGTACAGTGCACTGGACTTCTATTTCTGTGTTTGAATTACCAAATGATTCAAATCTTTTGTAAAATTTTTGAACCTTTGTTTTTCAAATGGATTTGAGACAAGGATTCTTAGATAAAATTTTCAGCTCAAGATATTGCTCCAGTAATTTATAAAAATTCTGACATTCTATTTTTCAGTTTTTGTTGCTTTCTGTTTTTTGAATTATTTGGGGCTTTATCCCACCTGATAACTTTCTGAGATTCTTACCAATGGTAAATACTATATCAAGGGTGACTTGGTAAATTTTTCAGCTGGAGACAAGCTCTGGATATTTGTCACAATTTCTGAAAGTGCACTGTTTCTAGTCAATCTTGACCTCTCTTTTCATTTTTAATATTCCGATTGATATTTGTATCTTTTTATCAGTGTATAAATTGATTTCTCCACCAATTTGGATTCAGAAGATAAATTATTCCCAACTCTTCTTTGGTTCTTTTAATTTCTCCCATTTCCTTTAATTGTCTTTGTAATACAAAATCCAAGAAATCAATTCAGGAAAAATCATAAATTCCATAAAACTCAAAAATACTCAAAATGCAAATTCATATTATAGCATTTCACTGTTTAAAATTTTCAGGATGTTACAGCCTTGTTAATGATACCGATGAAAATAAAGTTAATTTCGTCGGTTCCTACCTGACCGACGAAAATATGCAGTTATTTACGTCGGCCTATTGTTGGCCGACGAAAATATTTTGGGCCAACGAAAATAGTGTCGATTCCTATAGTGTGTGTAATGACTTACTCAAGGATTGCTGAACGCTACTCTGTAACTGGGTAGTTATAAAGGTAGCTTTTGGGTTTGTTATGAAGCATGCTGCGAAGCATGGTCGATCAAGATGGGATTTTTTTCCTCCATTCAATGGGAGAGATATTTCTAGGCCTATCGAACGGTCGGATTCCAGAAATGCATGGCCATGCTACTCGCAGTTAAAGAGTTAACCATAGTTGGGGATTCTAACTCACATTATTAGGAAAGAGTGGATGAGCTAACTAAACAAGGATGGAACGTACTCCCCTTGAGTTTGATGATAACATAAGACAAAGGAAAATACATATAATTAAGCATTATTTAGGTTCGTCCGATGTGATCTTTACATGCTAGGGTTGCTGAGGGTTGTGCGCCTCCAGATATCCCCCTTGCGGGCCGGCCAAATGGGCCATGGTAGCCCATCCGGTTCTCTGTTCCCACTTTGAAAGTTTCATGCTCTGGGTTTTATTTTTCTTGCTTTATGCCATAATTTATATGCGATGAAATTTATGTTCTATTATTTAAAGTAATTCTAAAAATTGCTTAGTAATTAATAGAAATGCTAGAAAATTATGGAAATGATCGAAATATCAAAATAATTTCGAGCTTGAAAACTTAAGTGGTTGGGTTTTTTGAATTCAATTTTGAAGGAACGGATACATGACAATTGGTGTCTAAAGAAAACACACATGAGGCTAGGTTTCTTAATTGGCGCCCGAAATCGGGAAGTACTCCCTCCCTCATGTGAGCCCTCGAGGCGGGTTGACCTGGCCAAGAGTCATGTTGACGGAGGCATTCATTATATGTTTTCATACCCAACCAACAAGTGCTACATAAGATGTAATTAGCATCATGCAAGGATTATTTCACGTTGAAATTTATCCTTTTGTTAATTAGTAATTATGAAAATTGCTTAATAATTAGCAGAGAAAAATAATTATAAAAATGCTAAGAAAATCCTGGAAAATCTGTGATAATTATCTACTGAATAGATATAGGCCATACTTTACTGATTCAATAACAAAGCAAACAAAATAATATTTTACCTGAAATAAAATTCCTGTTTTGTTTGCATATAGGATATGTCCGACATCGCAAAGAAAGAATTTGCTGAGCTTGCCCTGAATGGCAGCAACTACCTCACTTGGGCAATGGATGGCAAGATCGACTTGACAGCTCGATCTCTTAGAGCCACAATTTCCCAGCCTGCAGCTGGTGCTCCGGCTCTCCTTGAAACTGCTAAGTGCGCAATTTTGCACTTCCTGAGGCACCATCTCCATGCAGACCTGAAGGTCGAATATATGATGGAGAAGGACCCGCTGGCCCTATGGAATTCCCTGAAGGAACGATATAACCAACAAAGATCCGTTCTGTTGCCAGAAGCACAACGTGAATGGACCCTCCTACGCTTCCAAGATTTTAAGTCAGTGGTAGCGTACAACTCTGCCATGCACAAGATTGTTGCAAAATTAGCATTTTGTGACCAGAAGATCACAGAAGCTGAAAAGATTGACAAGACTTTGTGCACATTCCACCCCAACATGAGGATACTGCAGCAACAGTACCGTCATACAAAGTACCAGAAGTACTCTGAGCTGATATGCGTTCTGCTAGAAGCAGAAAAGCATGATGAACTTCTAATGAAGAATCATCAAGTCCTACCTAGTGGGAGTCATGCATTGCCTGAAGCACATGCAAATGCTCAGTAGGCTAGCAATAGCCGAGGCCGCAGAAAGGGTCAAAAACAGAAAAGGGATAAATGGAAGAATGACAAAAAATCATAAAGGAAGAGGTAAATCCCAGTGGAAAACAAAAGAAAATGGATCAGGTCGCTTCCAGAAGAAAGGACTAACAAATAATGCTGCCACTACTACAAAACACATACGTGTATGAAATACAATGCTCAGTACTTTTTCATTGTTTTTCATTTTTTTGTTTTTCATTTAAGAAACACACAAAACAAAAAGAATTAAACAAAATATTACAAAAACTTCAAAAACTCCCCCTCAAAAGTAACCCATCGGATGAACCAACCCAAGTTCTCCTCGAAGAAAAGCAAAACGAGAAGAAGACAAAGGTTTTGTGAAGATGTCTGCCAATTGATGTTCTGTATCCACATGATGTCATCCGGATCAAGTGTGCAAGTGCCTCCTATGGGTGTCATGATCGGCTTGCAGTTTTTCATCCCAAAACGACGAAGCACTACAAGGATCCTGATCACTGTCGTCGGCTTTTACCAACGACACAGATACAATTACCGACGACACAGAATTGTGTCGTCGATCAGCCGATGACACAAGTCCCTCGACACAGAGTCGACGACACAGAACATCTGTGTCGGCGGTTAACATAAACCCCGCCGACCAAAGTGCATCTTGGGTCGGCCTCGTCAACCAGGCCTGTGTCGGCGGCATAAGGTAGTCGCCGACACATACCCAGACTAACGGCGCGCCCCCAGCGACGCCGGTCTGACGCGTGGGCCCCACTTGCCCAAGCTGTGTCATCGGTAACACATGGGCCGCCTAGACAGTTGCCCACTTTGTATTGTCGGCTGTACCTATAGCCGCCGACACAGACCCCTACTGGGATTGGCTCCAGAACCAGCTGTGTCGTCGGTGACACATAGGCCGCCTATACTGTTTCCTACTCTGTATCGTCGGCCGTATTTATAGCCGCCGACACAGACCCCTACTGGGATTAGCTCCAGAACCAGCTGTGTCGTCGGTGACACATGGGCCGCCTAGACTGTTGGCCACTTTTTATCGTCGGCCATAAATGTAGCCGCCGACACAGATCCCTACTGGGATTGGCTCTAGAACCAGCATGGTCTATTTGTGTCATCGGCTATGTCCCTAGCCGACGACAAAAGTTGTAAAAAAGGAAAAAAAAACTGGGAATTCTTAAAAAAATCCAATTTTAACCTGCAATAAAACCCCATTCCCAGCAGTTTTATATTCCCAATTGCCCAGAACAATCACAACATCTAATTTCATACACATTACCACATTCGCATTCACCGATACAATTACAATTGATCACAAACGCACATATAACGTCTGCCATACAAGAAAAATGTCACATGACTTTCGTAAGGAAAGTATCAGGACAACTTCTAAAGTGCATCTTACATCCAACCAAAAGATGCAGTGCCTTCAACTGATGTATGAGAACAATTTATTGTCCAGAACTCTTCAAGTTCATGAGCTTGTACCTCCCAGAAACGCTCAACAATAAATCCAAGGGTTGGAAACTATAATGAAAAGAAAATTTTAGACCTAAATGGTAAATGAGCACACATTCAGTATCTTCTGTTCATACTCTATAGTGAAGTACCTGACAAGGACCATTGCTCAGAATTACATTCCTGTCATCCCCAGTGACATCAAGGACAAATGCATCTCTTAGCAACATTGTCTGAAACCTAGTGAAGGAGGCACCTATGCGCAGGTCTATTTCCTGTACAAAATTTCTTATTATTTGCATGAACTTTTCAAGAAAGTCAGAAGGTGCAAGTAAATGCATTTTCATTTGAGGAGAATAATATAAGCAGGAACAAAATGTACTAGCATCTCTGCTTCTTTTAGGTTTATTCAATTGCAATAGCAGTACAAAGCAACAGTGTTAGTCGAAACATGTGGCAGAATATTTTCATGGATATCACTTTGCTAGAGTTGCAGTAGTAGTTTAGTTCAGTTGATAGTTGCAACACAAGAATTAGAAAAGGCAATATGAGATATTAGCAATCTCTATACAAGGCAATATGAGATATTAGCAATCTCTATACAAGGCAGTATGGGATACTGTCTAACAACCATATCATTAGAAAAGGCATCTCATCATAATCATTTAATAGCTGGAAAATTTTTGTGCTTAGCTTCTACTGCTCGTTAGCAGCCTCTAACAGCTCCAGATGATGCAGCAAAATAATCATTTACAACTTACAGGAGTTATTAACAATATTCAACATAGACATTTTATCATTTACAGTTCATGATTATTTTAACATAACCATTAATAGAAGTATCTCAGCACTTATTGATGTACACAGAAGTATGAACTGTACACATGGAAAACCTGATCAATAAACAAATGCTTCCACTAAGAGAAGAGATTGTACATCCAAAGGTGTAAAACCTATGAAAGCTGACAACCGAAGGTGCTAAAGCTAGAAAAATGTATTGCTATCGTAAGATATGTTGAGATAGCGATGGGCTTACCTGACATCCGAAGGTGCTGCAAAGAAGGTTAAGTGCATCCTCACAAGTATTTGAGATATCACAATCGGAAACATCATGAAACCACTACAAAAGCAAATTTTATTTAAGAACAAGCATATACATACCAATATAGTAGTTAAAGTGAAAAAATGTACCTCTGTATATTTTCCCACTTTCACTGATTGCAGGGTATTGCTGTTGTCAGGGGTCAACAAATTAGGGACACAGAGCAGTGACTACACAGAGGAAAACAGAAAGAAATGCAGTAGCTGTGAGCCCAAAGGGATGCATCAAGTTCAGCATCAAAATGTTAAGTTATCATGCATCCCTGGAAATAATGGAAAAGGTAAACATATGACTGCATTATGGTTGCCACACTATGGGGTTTAAATTTCATTTAGAGAAACAACCTCATTCTTGTGTGCTATCATGCAGCAATGCAACAGCAAACTAACATCTATGCTGTTTCTCAATGGAAAAAAAAATGGACTAGCATAGTGCAATGGCATAGAAGTGACATGAAAGACACAGCATTTTATTTAACAGGTGGGAAGAAATAGAACAGAAAACATCTTACAGGTCTCAAAGTAAGCATCTCCTTAGTTTTAAGGACAAAAAAAATCACACAATAATCCTAAAAAAGAAGAATTTCTAAAGATGTCCACATTAATTGAAAGAAAAAGAGGAAGATCTCCACCACATATTTTGACGAGGCCAGATTATATCGGAGTAGATTAATCATATATAGATATTTGAGTTATATAACAAATACAATTGTATTTCAATTATATCAAATAGAGTTGTATATCAAACACAACTATATCATAATATCATGGGCAGTTGCACGAGTAAATATGCTAGTTTATTGAACAACAAACAGCTATAAGTGGGAGTGATATGACCAGGTATCTCAGAAACAATTATGATGCTGTGAATGAACACTCAAGGCTATATATTTGCCGTGAGGTGGAGTACCTGTGTCGGCGGCTTTGATGTAGCCGCCGAGACAGCTCGTGTTGGCGTGATCTGAAATTCAAATTTCATCCCGCGCCGATACGTCATCGTGTTCTATGTCGGCGGCTATATATTTGCCGCCGACACAGTCTTGCTGGGGTGTATATATGTTGTCGGGTTAGAATGAAGCCATCGACAGAATCCAAATTCCCGTCGTCGGCCCTTTTACCGACGACAAAAATATTTCGGCCGACGACACTGTTCTTGTTTCCTGTAGTGAAGCAAATCTTTTGTGTACTTACTTTGATGAACAAAAGTATCTTCCTTCGTTTGTTTGATTTGCAGTCCCAAAAAGTAAGTTAACTCACCCATCATACTCATCTCAAATTCCTTTCTCATGGTTTCTGAAAACTTAGACACTAAAACATGAGAGGAACCACCAAAGATGATATCATCAACATAAATCTGAACGAATAGTTGATCAGTGCCTTGCTTGAGTAAAAAGAGAGTTTTGTCAACTTTTCCCATTGTAAATCCCATTTCCAGTAAAAAGGTTTTTAGCCTATCATACCATATTCTAGGGGCTTGTTTTAGACCATACAAAGCTTTTGACAATTTGAACACATGATCTGGATACTTAGAATTTTCAAAACCAGGTAGTTGCTTAACATATACCTCCTCATTAATATAGCCATTAAGAAAAACACTTTTCACATCCATTTGATACAATATAAAACCTTTAGATGCAGCAAATGCTAAAAGAATTCTAATGGCTTCAATTCTAGCAACAGGAGCAAAGATTTCATCAAAATCTAAACCTTCAACTTGAGTAAATCCTTAAGCAACCAATCTAGCTTTATTCCTGACAACAACACCATCCTCACTTTGTTTATTTTTGAAAACCCATCTAGTTCCAATTATATTAAAATCAAGAGGAGGTGGAACAAGCTTCCAGATTTTATTTCACTCAAAAACCTCTAATTCCTCATGCATGGCATTGATCCAAGATTCGTTAGTTAATGCATGAGATATATCTTTGGGTTCAAAAGAAGCAACAAAAGCAGAGTGAATATGAGAATCAGAAGCAATAAACCTAGATCAGGTGACTCTCTCATTTAAATCTCCAATCATTTGTTTAGGTGGATGTCTCTTTTGAATGTGCAAAGGAGCTGCAACTTCAGAATCTTCTCCTTCTCCTTCTTCATTTTTAGCATGTACAGATGATGTTGTGGTTTGAGGATGCTCAGCTGTAGGTGATGTAGTAATAGGTGCCAAAGGTGCTACAGTTGGTTGTGCAGTAGGAATCAACACTTCATCATCAACATCATCAAGAAAGATACTCTCCCCCTGAACATATGCATCTGTACCTGCATCAATTGGACTAGTGCTAGGACTAGTGACGAATACTCATACCAGGGGTATCCCACAACAAAGTATACATCTATTTCAAGATCGTATTTCTCTCAGTCATCTGGACACGATGTGGGGACCCGGATTTACCAAATCCGACCCCTCTGTGTTTCAACCGTGCTAGTCCAGGAACAGCTAGCACACACAGTCATACAGTGATGATAACACAGACATATCATAAAGTAAATAACAACAATAAAGCAAAAGAGTGTAAACATCATCACATTATTACAAGTATCGAGCCTTACGGCTTAAGTGTGAAAGTAACAGCGGAAATGTAGCAACAAAAGAAGAGCCAATCAGTGTGCCCACAGGCAACCGACTGGGGTACGCTCCCTAGAAGATCGAGTCATCCTCCTCATCAAAGTTTTCACCACAGATGTCGAACGGTGGAATGCATGCTCTTGGATAGCTAGCTCATTCAAGATCGCTTTATGGAATAAGCAGCCCCGCAATAAAAAGCGAGGGTGAGTATGCAACATACTCAGCAAGTCTCGGAAACTTAATGCAAATAACTAAATGCAAGGCTTAAACAAAGGATGGCATATAGGGTTCATTTTGCATAAAGCAGGAATTTAAAATTTAAATACAAGTACTAAATTCATAAAGCAGCATTTAACAAAATGTAAATAGCATAACTAATTAAATTGAAGTATAACAGTTTTCCAGGTTCCAACTACCTGGTTGGCTCCAACCGCCAAACTACATCCGGGAGCTCCAACCGCTCGCGGATTCCCAACCACATTTTCATTTTAAACCAAATCATCATTTTTCCATTTAAAACTAGAAAATCTACTATGTGAAAGCGTTCCACGCTTGCCCTTATCCGTGGGCACGGCTACTCAAGTAGTTTTGACTCTGCAGAGCTTGTACACTTTACCCACACGACATGATCAGCCCTTGTCGCCATGCAATTAACACACTTCCTTTGGTGTGTCGGCAGGGAGATCATGACAAGGCCTTTACAATGCATAATACCGCTACCGACTCCGCCCGCTAAGGTTTCACCGCTGTTAGGGCATCCCACCCAGTACAGAAGCCCCCTCTTGCGCCTTGCAAGTACCATCCCGGCAAACCGCACAACCCAATGGCGAAGTCAAATAACGATACATGCAAATTACTTAACCAGGTCGTACCCATATAGACATGTGGTTGTACTGTATAGCATGGCCCAAGGTAACACACGACCGGTCCTTAATTGACTAGGGCGGACAATCACATTCCAGAATTTTGTGCATCCCGCACCCGCCATACAACCAATCCGCCCCGGTCTAAACCATTTTTTCACTTTTATTTTCAAATTAATACCGGCAACACCAATTGCCATAATTTCCACAATTCATTTTGAATCAAATATGAAAGCATTTCCATAATGGTAAGGTACCGACGTGATTAAGCATGGCTAAGCATTTTCTACCGTTCCCATAATAAAATGTTACCATTAACTATATTAATTAGTTTTCCTAGGGTGTCAATGGTTGGCAAGATTAATACCAATGTGGGCATAGCAAAGTTGGAATTTAACTAAGCATTTAAAATGACATTAAAGTACAGTACGTAAATAATAAGCATGCATTAATTTAAAAACAAAATAGCATTTCATAAACTTGGGTTCAATATGGTCAATGGAGACTTGCCTTCAACCTCTCCCACTGCTGCTACCTCTGTCGGATGCTCCGCTCGCTCAACCGCTGCGTCGTCTACACGCGAAACGAAACAAAAATAAATAAAACAAAAATAAACAAAATCCAAAAATTGAAAAGAAAGATGCCAGCAGATAGATCTTGATTTTATATGAATTTAGAAATTTGAATCGTTCGAATCGGAGTTCGAACGGAGGAGAACGGGCCTTCCGAAGTCTCACGGGAGAGAAAATCGAAAATTAAATAGAGTTGACACGTGTCACGCTATGATTGGCTGTTAATTCGGAAATTCGGGATTAAATTGGGGAAAATGAAATACGTGGCTGTGGCTGACCGGGGGGGACCATATGTCAGTGGCGCACTACTTGGCGCTGGGATGTTGAGGTGGCGCTGACGCGATGGCACGTGGCAGGCGGTGACAGTGATGTGGCGCAACGTGACGGACACGCAGCCGCCACGCGGGCACTAGGTCTACGGTGGCGTGAGGTGGCATGCTGACGTGGGCGCCATGCGAGCATCTAGGGCCTACGTGGCGAAGATCTGGCATACACGGTAGCTACGCGGGACGCTAGCGACGACGTGGCGACACTGCAGCGTCTCGCCTTGGCGCCACGCGGCGGACACGGCGACACGGTGGGGGTGACAAGGCGGCTGAACCGAGGCTTACCGGGAACACGCGCAGATCCGACCGTTGAAAATCGATCGGACGGCCGAGGGTTACGGAGGGGCATCGACGGTGAGGTGGCGACGAGGTCACGCCGGACGTGAGGAAGACGGAGTCGTTTGGTAAAACACGACGGAAGCTCTGGATCTGGCGCAAAAGAAAGAGCATGACGCGAGGAACTCGAAGATATAAGCGGTGTCACGGAGACTCACCGGAGAGGAGGGAAACGACGGCGAAACCTTGCGACGGAGGAGAAACTCCGCGAGCTGTCTTGACACGGCGGCATCGGCGAGAGATGGAGGAGGGTGGGCGCGAGGCGAGAGTCTTGGCGAGGTACGGGAGGGCTTTAAATAGCCTCGGGGTGCGGGAAAAGACACGGAAATCGAGATTCACCTGTGCGGCTAGGGTTTCTTGGCGGCGGCGCTGAGACGGGCGACGTGGCTTCTTCGCGTTCCGTGGATCGGAATCGGACGGTGGAGAAAAGGGACGGTAGGGTTAGGGTTTAACTGAGGTATGGCGGTGCGATTTCCAGCCGCTAGATCAGGAATCGACGGTTGGCGATCGATGAGGGTTAGGGTTTCCGGTCTGGTGGGCTATGCGGGAGAAATGGGCCGGGAAGAAGATTCGGCCCGCACGGGAAAAGAAAAGGAAAAGAATTTCCGAATAAAGGAAAATACCAGCAAATCAAATAAACTCCAATAAATTCAAATAAATAGCGAATAAATTCGGAAAAATCTCTAAAAATACTGAAAAATTCAACAAAGCACAAAGAACCCAAAAAAATAAGAAATCTCGAGTTTGATGTTTAGATTATTCAAATTTAAATCCTTTTTGTTTTGAAAAATTCAATTTGAGCTGAAATTAATTCGAGAAAAATTCCACAGGTTCGGATTTTGAAATTCAAACTCCAAGAATTTGAAAAACGGAATGTTACAAACCTACCCCCCTAACAGAAAATCTCGACCCCGAGATTTGGGACTAACCAGGGAAAAAGGCTGGGGAATTTCGCTCGAAGATCCTCCTCGCGCTCCCAGGTGGCTTCCTCTTCTGGATGATTGCTCCACTGCACCTTGCAAAATTTGATTGACTTGTTCCTAGTTCTACGCTCGGCTACATCCAGGATTTTGATCGGATACTCTGGGTAGGTGAGATCTTCATGCAAATCAACATCATCAACTTGCATCTGCTTCTCTGGCACTCTGAGGCACTTCCTCAACTGTGACACATGGAAGACATTGTGCACATTCGACAACGATGGTGGCAACTCCAACTGATACGCCACTTCCCCACTTCTAGCTAGAATTGGGAAAGGTCCAATGAATCTCGGTGCCAACTTGCCATGAACTCCGAATCGGCGCATACCTTTGAGCGGAGAGACTTTCAGATACACATAGTCACCCGGGGCAAAGGTCAATGCTCTTCTGCGGTTATCCGCATAGCTTTTCTGCCTTGACTGCGCTGCTCTCAATCTTTCCTGAATCATCTTCACTTGTTCCTCAGCTTTCTGCAGAATATCCGGGCCGAAGACTTGGCGATCTCCTGTCTCGTGCCAACAGAGAGGTGTCCTGCACTTCCTTCCATATAAAGCTTCAAACGGCGACATCTGCAAGCTGGCCTGATAGCTATTGTTGTAGGAGAACTCCGCATACGGCAAACTCTGATCCCAGCTGGCTGCATTGGACAATGCGCAAGCCCTCAACATATCCTCCAGAATCTGGTTCACCCGCTCAGTCTGTCCATCCGTCTGGGGATGATAAGCTGTGCTGAAGTTCAGATTGGTGCCTGATGCTTCTTGTAACTTTTGCCAGAATCTAGATGTGAATTGGCTGCCCCGATCCGAAACAATCTTCTTGGGCACGCCATGCATACACACAATCCGAGTCATATAAAGCTCTGCCAGCTTATCCCCACTATAGCTTGTCCTCACTGGTATGAAATGTGCAACCTTCGTCAGTCGATCCACGACCACCCAAATCGAGTCATAGCCTAACCTGGTCCTCGGAAGTCCTGTAATGAAGTCCATCCCAATTTCTTCCCACTTCCATTCAGGCACCTTCAAAGGCTGCAACAAGCCTGCTGGCCTCTGATGTTCAGCTTTCACTCGCTGGCACACATCGCACATGGCTATAAACTCTGCAATTTCCTTTCTCATTCTCGGCCACCAATAAACACCTCGAAGGTCATGATACATCTTGGTGTTGCCGGGATGAATCGAGTATGCTGACTCATGCGCCTCCTTCATTATCAACTGCTTGATCTCTTTCTGATTCGGCACATAGATACTCCGACCAAGCCATACTGTTCCTTCTGCATCTTCTGAGAATCCCGGGGCTTTTCCTTCCTTGATTCTTTCCTTGATCTTCGCGGCTTCCTTGTCTGACTTCTGCATCTTCTTGATTTGATCCACCAGAGTTGGTTGAACTTCCAAAGCAGCAACAGACCCTTCTTCCACCAACCCCAAGTTCAGACGCTGAAACTCCTCGTGAAGAGCAGGCTGACCTTCTTGAACCATCAAATGGTTGCAGTAACTCTTCTGGCTCAGTGCATCGGCAACCACATTCGCCTTACCAGGATGGTAATGTATGCCTGCATCATAGTCCTTTATCAGCTCCAACCATCTTCTTTGCCTCAAGTTGAGATCTGCTTGAGTGAAGATGTATTTCAGACTCTTGTGGTCTGTGAAGATCTCGCACCGATTGCCAATGAGATAGTGCCTCCACAGTTTCAATGCATGCACAACAGCAGCCAATTCCAAGTCATGGGTTGGATAGTTCTCCTCATGTGGTCGCAATTGCCGCGAGGCGTATGCGACGACCTTGCCTTCCTGCATCAGCACACAACCCAGACCCTGCCTCGAAGCATCACAATAGATCTCAAATCCTTTCTGAATGTCCGGGCACACAAGCACTGGGGCTGTAGTCAACCTTTTCTTCAACTCCTGAAAGCTCTGCTCGCAAGCTTCACTCCATTCAAACTTCTTCTCCTTCTTCAACAGCTAGGTAAGCGGTCTAGCAATCTTCGAGAATCCCTCAATGAACCTTCTGTAGTAGCCTGCTAACCCAAGGAAACTTCTGATATCCGGCACTGACTTGGGCTGCCTCCAATCAAGCATTCCTTTCACTTTTTCCGGGTCAACTGAGATACCTCCAGCAGAGACAATATGACCCAAGAATGCAACTTCTGTCAACCAGAACTCACACTTGCTGAACTTGGCATACAGCTGGTGACTTCTGAGCTTCTCTAAGACCATCCTCAAATGTGCTTCATGCTCAGCCTCGTCTCGAGAATAGATGAGAATGTCATCTATGAAGACCACCACAAATCTGTCCAGATAATCCATGAATACCTTGTTCATCAGATTCATGAAATAGGCTGGAGCATTGGTCAGACCAAAGGACATGACTGTGAACTCATACAGTCCATACCGAGTGGCAAAGGCTGTCTTCGAGATGTCCTGCGGCCTTATCTTCAACTGATGATATCCAGATCGCAGATCGATCTTGGAGAAGATACAAGCACCCTTCAACTGATCAAACAAATCGTCGATCCTGGGCAAAGGATACTTGTTCTTGATGGTGACTTCATTCAGAGCTCTGTAGTCGACGCACATCCGCAAGCTGTTGTCCTTCTTCTTCACAAAGAGCACTGGCGCTCCCCAAGGCGACGAACTCGGACGAACAAACCCCTTCTCTTGCAGCTCTTCAATCTGCTTCTTCATCTTGGCGAGCTCATTCGCTGGCATGCGGTAAGGCCTCTTGGAAATTGGAGCTGTACCCGGAACAAGCTCTATGGTGAATTCGATCTCCCGATCAGGCGGCATGCCTGGCAAATCTTCAGGGAATACATCGGGGTATTCGCTCACCACATGCACACTCTCCAAAGTGATTTCCTTCAACTTGTTCAACATGCAATTCTCACCCAATGACTTATCAGGCTTAAACTCCACTCGGATGCCTTCTGCATTGGTGAGAGTGATGGCTCGACTGGCGCAATCAATTTGACCCTTGAACTTGGTCAACCAGTCCATCCCTAGAATGACATCAATTCCCTTCGAATCCAAGAGAATGAGATTCGCTAAGAATTTTACTCCATTGATCTCTACAGTTGCACTAGGGCACACCAAATCAGATTTCATTTCTTTTCCCGGTGATTGAACAATCATGGGATTCTTAAGAGCCAAAGTTTCAAAACCAAACTGATCAATAAAACTTTTCGAAATGAAAGAGTGCGATGCTCCAGAGTCAAACAAAGCTGTGGCAGGTATGGAATTGACAAGAAACGTACCCAGTATCACATCTGGTGCATCCTGAGCCTCCTTTGCAGTCACGTGGTTGACACGCCCTCTCCCAAACGATCGCCGAGTCACGGGGGGTGAGGCGCACCACGCCCCGACATCGAGCCGAGTCTTGGCTGAGCTGCCCAAGTGAAAGGTCTTGGAGTAACATTTGGCGTCTCGAGGACATTGTTGGCATAGTGACTCAAGCGGTGGCGATGAAAGCACTTGGACTCTGCAGCGTTGGTGTTCCCCTTGGTGGCCGAAGGCCGCAACATCTCATGCGGTCCGAGCAACTGGGTGAGGAAATGCTAGCTACAGACGAGAGGGAAAAAGCAAAAGATACGGAGACTAGGGAAGATAGCCATTCCAAGGCAGAACAAGCAACAAAACTCCAACGAAAGGTGGCTGCAACACAATGCCTAGGGCAAGTGTCCAACACACCTAACAAGCAAGCAACAGAAACCAAATAAACTCCGATTACTACGCGATGAAGGGGTGACATGGGCACTAATGACTTATTCTTAATAGAAGTCCTTTTAAGCGATCTTCCGTCAACTTGATCCTTCTAGCAGTCCTTCCATCGATCTTGCAGTCGACCGAAGACTTAGAGAAATTTTAGGAGATAAGATCAAATTTAATTTTCAAAATAATATTTCAGCAAAGGAAAGGAGTAAGAACCTAAGAATAAGGTAAGAGGAGACAATGTATTAATTACCAGTTTGTTGATTTGATTTAGAAAATAATTTTGAAATTCTAATGACCATTCTAACTAGGGTTGCGACCTACAGTCGATATAGCTCTGATACCACCTCTGTGGGGACCCGGATTTACCAAATCCGACCCCTCTGTGTTTCAACCGTGCTAGTCCAGGAACAGCTAGCACACACAGTCATACAGTGATGATAACACAGACATATCATAAAGTAAATAACAACAATAAAGCAAAAGAGTGTAAACATCATCACATTATTAAAAGTATCGAGCCTTACGGCTTAAGTGTGAAAGTAACAGCGGAAATGTAGCAACAAAAGAAGAGCCAATCAGTGTGCCCACAGGCAACCGACTGGGGTACGCTCCCTAGAAGATCGAGTCATCCTCCTCATCAAAGTCTTCACCACAGATGTCGAACGGTGGAATGCACGCTCTTGGATAGCTAGCTCTGTCCTCATCTGCTTTATGGAATAAGCAGCCCCGCAATAAAAAGCGAGGGTGAGTATGCAACATACTCAGCAAGTCTCGGAAACTTAATGCAAATAACTAAATGCAAGGCTTAAACAAAGGATGGCATATAGGGTTCATTTTGCATAAAGCAGGAATTTAAAATTTAAATACAAGTACTAAATTCATAAAGCAACATTTAACAAAATGTAAATAGCATAACTAATTAAATTGAAGTATAACAGTTTTCCAGGTTCCAACTACCTGGTTGGCTCCAACCGCCAAACTACATCCGGGAGCTCCAGCCGCTCGCGGATTCCCAACCACATTTTCATTTTAAACCAAATCATCATTTTTCCATTTAAAACCAGAAAATCTACTATGTGAAAGCGTTCCACGCTTGCCCTTATCCGTGGGCATGGCTACTCAAGTAGTTTTGACTCTGCAGAGCTTGTACACTTTACCCACACGACATGATCAGCCCTTGTCGCCATGCAATTAACACACTTCCTTTGGTGTGTCGGCAGGGGAGATCATGACAAGGCCTTTACAATGCATAATACCGCTATCGACTTCGCCCGCTAAGGTTTCACCGCTGTTAGGGCATCCCACCCAGTACAGAAGCCCCCTCTTGTGCCTTGCAAGTACCATCCCGGCAAACCGCACAACCCAATGGCGAAGTCAAATAATGATACATGCAAATTACTTAACCAGGTCGTACCCATATAGACATGTGGTTGCACTGTATAGCATGGCCCAAGGTAACACACGACCGGTCCTTAATTGACTAGGGCAGACAATCACATTCCAGAATTTTGTGCATCCCGCACCCGCCATACAACCAATCTGCCCCGGTCTAAACCATTTTTTTCACTTTTATTTTCAAATTAATACCGGCAACACCAATTGCCATAATTTTCACAATTCATTTTGAATCAAATATGAAAGCATTTCCATAATGGTAAGGTACCGACGTGATTAAGCATGGCTAAGCATTTTCTACCGTTCCCATAATAAAATGTTTACCATTAACTATATTAATTAGTTTTCCTAGGGTGTCAATGGTTGGCAAGATTAATACCAATGTGGGCATAGCAAAGTTGGAATTTAACTAAGCATTTAAAATGACATTAAAGTACAGTACGTAAATAATAAGCATGCATTAATTTAAAAACAAAATAGCATTTCATAAACTTGGGTTCAATATGGTCAATGGAGACTTGCCTTCAACCTCTCCCGCTGCTGCTACCTCTGTCGGATGCTCCGCTCGCTCAACCGCTGCGTCGTCTACACGCGAAACGAAACAAAAATAAATAAAACAAAAATAAAAAAAATCCAAAAATTCAAAAGAAAGATGCCAGCAGATAGATCTTGATTTTATATGAATTTAGAAATTTGAATCGTTCGAATCGGAGTTCGAACGGAGGAGAACGGGCCTTCCGAAGTCTCACGGGAGAGAAAATCGGAAATTAAATAGAGTTGACACGTGTCACGCTACGATTGGCTGTTAATTCGGAAATTCGGGATTAAATCGGGGAAAATGAAATACGTGGCTGTGGCTGACTGGTGGGGACCATATGTCGCTGGCGCGAAGATTTGGCGCGGATGTTGAGGTGGCCGACGCGACGCACGTGGCGGCGGTGGCGGTGGCGTGGCGCGCGCAACGTGACGGACACGCAGCCGCCACGCGGGCACTAGGTCTACGGTGGCGTGAGGTGGCATGCTGACGTGGGCGCCATGCGAGCATCTAGGGCCTACGTGGCGAAGATCTGGCATACACGGCAGCTACGCGGGACGCTAGCGACGATGTGGCGCACACGCGTCTCGCACGCGGCGCCACGCGGCGGACACGGCGACACGGGGGGGTGACAAGGCGGCTGAACCGAGGCTTACCGGGAACACGCGCAGATCCGACCGTTGAAAATCGATCGGACGGCCGAGGGTTACGGAGGGGCGTCGACGGTGAGGTGGCGACGAGGTCACGCCGGACGTGAGGAAGACGGAGTCGTTTCGACGCAAAACACGACGGGAAGCTCTCGGATCTGGCGCAAAAGAAAGAGCATGACGCGAGGAACTCGAAGATATAAACGGTGTCGCCGGAGACTCACCGGAGAGGAGGGAAACGACGGCGGAAACCTTGCGCACGGAGGAGAAACTCCGGCGAGCCCGTGCGGCCACACGGAGGCGTTCCCGCAGGCGAGAGATGGAGGAGGGTGGGCGGCGTGAGGCGGAGAGTGCGGCGCGAGGTACGGGAGGGCTTTAAATAGCCTCGGGGTGCGGGAAAAGACACGGAAATCGAGATTCACCTGTGCGGCTAGGGTTTCTTGGCGGCGGCGCTGAGACGGGCGACGTGGCTTCTTCGCGTTCTGTGGATCGGAATCGGACGGTGGAGAAAAGGGACGGTAGGGTTAGGGTTTAACTGAGGTATGGGCGCGATTTCAAATGCTAGATCGAGAATCGACGGTTAGCGATCGATGAGGGTTAGGGTTTCGATGCAGTGGGCTATGGGAGAAATGGGCCAGGAAGAAGATTCGGCCCGCACGGGAAAAGAAAAGGAAAAGAATTTCCGAATAAAGGAAAATACCAGCAAATCAAATAAACTCCAATAAATTCAAATAAATAGCGAATAAATTCGGAAAAATCTCTAAAAATACCGAAAAATTCAACAAAGCACAAGGAACCCAAAAAAATAAGAAATCTCGAGTTTGTTGTTTATATTATTCAAATTTAAATCCTTTTTGTTTTGAAAAATTCAATTTGAGCTGAAATTAATTCGAGAAAAATTCCACAGGTTCGGATTTTGAAATTCAAACTCCAAGAATTTGAAAAACGAAACGTTACACGCGATGACCAAACTGCTGGAGGGGGTATTCCCAAAGTCCCCACCACTCACAGATGGGATTGTCACTAAATATCGACCGAAGCACTAAATGGGCCATCTTAGGTCCAGCTCCGGTCAAGGGCCTAAATTGGGCCACGAAGGAGTCCTGACCCCGGTCAGTCCAGCCAGGGAGCAATCCGACCTAGCTTCCTCCGACCAGGTCTCGGGTCGGGCGCCTCGAAGGCTCCCGACCAAGCCTCGGGTCGGGCACCCCGAAGGCTTCGACCTGGCCTCAGGTCGGGGCCCCCAATGAGCTTCGACTCCCCGACCCCTGCCGCGTCACCGATTGACCTCGAGTTGGCCACCTGCCCCGTGGACACGACGGCCACGCCGGGGGCGGTGGCTCCTTCCCAAGACGGCCGGGTGGTCGCTGAGTCAACCACCAGTCCCCTCACCCTGTCAGGCACAGCGGAGAAATGCGCTCCGTCCCAAGGCGGCGCCGAGGCACAGCATAAGCAACGTCAGCATCTGACAGACGGACAGAGGACAGGTGCGCACCTTCCCAAAGGAGCGCTGTCCGTTGTGTCTACCAACCCAGCATGGGATAAACAGGGACCTGTCAATCACCAAGACCGAAGACCGGGACTCCCAGGCGTAGCATACCCCTACCTTTTTTTCTCCAAGCTCTCGTGTAACCTGCCTCTTTCGCCTATATAAAGGGGGGCAGGGCTCCCAGGGAAGGGGATTCCCCATTCTCATTCACTCGGCACTAGGCATCCACACCCGCATTCACGTCCGACCTCCAGCAGGCCAAAGACGCAGACAAACGTTCCCAAGCTCCTCCACTCGGACGAGCGCTAAGGGCCTGTCCTTAGTCCTCGCTTGTAATCTCTTGTAGTCCACTACACGCGGATCAATACAAAGCCACCACCACGAACTGGACGTAGGGATATTCGGCCCGAACCAGTATACATCCTGGGCTCCCTGAGTCAACCATCAAGGAGAGGGAACGCGCGGCCCCTTGACTTACAAATTTACTTGCCGGTTATACGAAACACCGACAACTAGCCTCATCAAAAGTAACTTCACAGGTTTCTACAATTTTGTTAGTCTTCAAAACAAGTACACGATAGCCACGTGTATGAGCAGGATATCCAAGAAAAATACCATCAGTTGATTTAGCTTCAAATTTATCAAGATTTCCATATTTCAAGACAAAACATTTGCATCCAAAAACTCTAAAATGAGATACACTAGGCCTATGACCAAAACAAAGCTCATAAGGAGTTTTGCCTAGTTTTGATCTCAAAAACACTCTATTAGAAACATAACATGCAGTTGAGATTGCTTCAGCCCAAAACTTCCTAGGAGTGTGATGTTCATCCAGCATAGTTCTGCCATCTCAACCAAAATTCTGTTCTTTCTTTCAACTACACCATTTTGTTGAGGCACTCTTGGTGAAGAAAATTGATAATCAATTCCTTTCTCAACACAAAAGCGATCAAAAGAAGAATTTTTAAGTTCAGTTCCATTATCACTTCTAATAGTTTTAAGTGCTCCTAAGTGATCAACAGATAATCTGATAACAAGACTTCTAAACTGACTAAAAGCCTCATCTTTAGATACTATAAAATAAACCCAAAAGTATCTAGAATAATTATCAACAATAACAGTACATACCATTTGCCTCCAAAAGATTGAACACGAGAAGGTCCAACCGTGTCAAGATGTAGTAGCTGTCCTGGAGCGTTTGTCATCACCATGGTAAGAGGTGGATGTGAACCTGCAGTCATCTTACCATGTCTACAAGAAGAGCATACTAAATCACTACCACCCTTAAGCTTAGGCAAGCCACGTATGAGATCTAAACCACTTATTCGAGTAAGATGATCAAAACCAATGTGACCAAGTCTACGGTGCCAAAAGAATAAATCTTTATAAATATTGGCAACTAGACACCTATGCTTAGAAGAAAGTGATACATCAAAATCAGCTTTAAATACTCTTCCAAAGCGAGAAATCCTAAACACAAGATCACCTAAAGCATCTAAAACTTTACATTCATTTTTCTTGAAACATACTTCGAGATCTTCATCAATCATTTGAAAGACAGAAAGCAAATTGTATCTCAAGTTTTCAACCAGAGCTACATCCTTGAACATAAACTTGTCACTTACCTTCACTGTACATTTTGCCACAACAGGAGTGAAAGACGCATCTCCAAAAGTAACACTTTCAGCACGAGATGCACGAGTGAGGTAGGAGAACCAATTTTTATCACCGGACATGTGGCGTGAGCATCCGAAATCAACTAGCCAAATGTTCTCCTTCCTCGTGCGAGAAGCCTACGTAAAAACAGAGAATGTCGAGGCCTCAGTACTGGGGTTAGAAATAAGATGTTTAGGAATCCAGTACTGAAACACACGACAAGTAGGCACAACACGAGTATGCTTGTTCACAAAATCATATTTGCCTTTTCCCGTGTTTCTTGCAACAAAAGGTGTTTTCATCACCCTAGGCACAAAATGAGGAGTAAAATGTGCCTTCCTGAAATTAGACCTAGCCTTAGCCTTTTCTTTCTTTTGCTGTTTGGCTAGTCTAAAGCAAAAATCTACTAAATGTCCATCTCTACCACAATGAGTGCAATTGTACTTAACATGATGTTTAGCTTTAACAGTAGAAGCAACATTTGCATTCATCACAGTAGAAGATAAAACACCAGCAGACTTAAAAACAGTTTTCTTAGGCTCATTGACAATTTCAAAATTTTCACTTTCAAGTGCCTTGACAACAATGGGAGCATGTGATTTATGATGAGCATAAGAATCAAAACCTAAACATTTATGATAAGTGCTAACTTTTGATTGATCCAAAATCATGTTTAGGTTTTTCTTTCCTTTGGTGAAATGTTCTAAAGATTTTTCCAAGTAATCAACCTTTTGAGAAAGATTTAAACAATTATTACAGGGAACGTCCACTTTTCCTTTTTGCTTGTGACAAGTTGAGCATGAAAGAACCTCATGTGTGAGCACCACATCTGTCATTTGAGAAACCCTAGCATTTGCATCATGCAACTTCAATTCTAGTATGGAGCATTTAGAACATAGAGTTGAATTGTGCAAATCAATGGTAGAACAACTAGCATGTTTAACAAGTTTCTCATTTTTCTTATTTTCAACATTAACTTGCTCTAATAAGGTAACATGTTCTTTCCTAAGGAAAGTAAGCTCATTATAAATTAAGTCATATGATTTTCAAGCATCATCATCAGGAATCAAAGATTTAAGTCTAGCAATTTCAGCATTCAATGATTCAACAATAAAATCATGTTTCTTAATTTTTTTTGTCGCGTTTATCAAGCAATTTACCAAGACGAGCAACAGCAATAGCTAATTCATCGTAAGAAGGTTCTACCTCATTGAAGTCGCTGTCGTGATCATCCTCAGTGAAGTTTTCATCACTTCTAGCCATGAGACACAACCTTGTCAGTTCATGCTTGCTTGGAATTGTTGTGTCATCTTCATTGCTCTCCGAATCCACATCGCTCAAATTGACTTGTTCAAGAGCAGAGAGGACTCGGTGGACAACTGTGCGGTTGATGAAGCTCTTTTTCTTTCTATCACTTGGAGAGAACTTCTTCTCTTTTCTTCTGTCATTGTCCTTTTCCTCTCTTGATGCTTTATCTGCAAGTTTAGGACAATTTGAATGAATGTGGTTGAAATCACCACACTCATAGCATCTTGGAGGGCCACCACCAACTCTCTTCCTCATTCTTATATTTTGCAAAGCTTTATTAAAACGAGAAGAGAGTAGTGCCAAGTCTTCTTCAGGAAATTCTTCAATCTGTTCATCGGTTAGTGAAGATAAGGAAGATAGAGCAAAACTTAAAGAAGCATTATTCTGAGACATGCTAGATTGGGAGGTCAGTGCAATTGATTTATAACCAGTCTTCCTAGCAAAAACATCCAATTCATGAGTTTTTTATTTAGAGACAAGAACATCTATTGTAAGTTCACTCATGACAGTTGATTCTCTAATGGATGTAACTTTCATCTCCCAGATAGACATGTCTAATGCACCAAGCAATTGTTTAGCATTAGTAGCTTCATCAAAGAAAACTCCAACAGCACGTAAGTTGCTAAGAATCTTATTGAAACATGCAAAGAAATCATCTAGTGACTCACCAGGCTTCATCTCAAATCGCATATATTCTTTCTTATATATATCATGACGAACCTCTTTGATAGTGTTAGATCCCTCATGATAATCACAAAGAGATTTCCATACCTCATATGCAAACTTGAGATGGATCACGCGGTCGAAGTCACTTCTTCCCAATCCTTGGATGATCAAATTCCGTGATTTGCTGTTTGCTTCAACATGTGCTCGATTGGTGTCATTGACTTCATCATTCTCAAGAACTTGATATGGCTTTTATACCTTCTCCCAGATTGCAAAGCCCTGAGTCTTGATGTACGCCTCCATCTTTGCTTTCCAAAACTGAAAATCAACACCATCGAAAACACAAGGTTTTGTCGAATACCTATCCATCACTACGGTTTCTAATCACCGGTTAAGATAATTACAAAAACCTTGCTCTGATACTACTTGTAGGATCGAAATATACTAATGTAGCTGTCGGGGATTGGGAAATTCCCACAGACGACCATCGTACCCCGGCAGCCGGTCAGCGGCCGACCATGTTTACCCTTGGACATTGTCCTCAAGGAAGGTCTCTGGATAGCCCGGCCTGCAGGTCTACCTCATCCTTTGTAAAGTTCGTCCCCGAGCATGCTTGCTCGGGAAAATGTGGCTAGCGACCAAGACCAAAGAAGAGCCTTAGGGTTGACCAGAAGACTGGGCACGATTCACGAGAACGACGTGGCATTAATTACTCGACGGCTCGTAGGACCGTGCGGCCACGTCTCAAGCCCACTACACCGACGTTGCGGTATGGCGAAAAACGAAGGAGCAGTTGAGCCCACGTCCGACACAGTGGCAACTCGTCATTCCGTAATAAATGTTGTACACCTTTAATCGCCTATAAGAACCCCCGTCACATGTAACGTAAGCGCGGTTCTTTGGACAATTTCTCCCCCTCAAAAACACAGAATGCGAAACACAGACGAGTGGCCGAGTGTAACTCGAGCCATATGTAAGAATGAGAGTGCAGGGAGGCCTAGCGCCCCCGAGCATACAACTTGTAGCTCATCTTCGAAAGCTAGTAAGATTTACTAGACGTAGGGCTATTATCTCCCCCGTGAGAGGCCTAAACCATGAAAAAAAGTCCTCTGTCTGTTGCCCTATCCCGTCCTCCACGTGTTACTAAGCTCAGCAGGCCCTCGTACGCTATACCCTCCGCGGAAAAAGGGCCTTAGGTTGATCCCTCATTCAACAAGTAAGCTCGGCGAGGGACCGGTTCCCGAATCGTTGAAAGCTGGCGCCGTCCATGGGGATCGACAGCTGGCCACACTAAGTTTGGGTGTCTTTCCCCGGCAGCTGCAGCGCGAGGGCGTTTCCTCTACTCGCAGCATGATTCCCTCACTAGTGAGGAGAAACCTAACGACCTCTGCGACGGTCTGGACATCCCTGACCATCCAGAGAGCAATTCTGAGACCGCGTCGTGTGAAGACACTATGATGTGGCCCTCGCGGTCGCAGTGCTCCCGTAACGTCAACATGGCGAGAAGAGAAGAAATCCCGAAAGTCGAATCTTCGAGAGCCGCTCATCACCGTCAGCGCGAGGTGGTTGAAAATCGTCCAGAGCTATCCCTGGACAGGACCCTGGCGAGCATCCGACGCCGAGCTCGCGAGAAGGCAGTTGCCAGGGCTGAAGACCCAGCTCGCGAAGCCCTTGGCGAGTATCGCTCCCCGGAGCATGTGCGCGATCGCCGGCCAAGGTCACCCCGCCGACCCCCAGAGCGTCGAGCGGCTGCAGGCCATGGCGGCTGTCGTGCGCAATCTCCGAAACTTCACCAGTGAGGTGGGCCTGGAGGCCATGGGCGCGGTTGTGGCTGAGAATTTAGAGAAGCTCGCCGTCGATATGGGACCTCTAGGGCCCCTGGCGGTGAAGATGCCCGGAGTTTTTCCTGGGACCATAAGCGCCATTCCCCTATTCGCCTCCGCCGCAGCGCCTCCCGAAGTCCTGCTCGGGAGGGCCGCAGGAGGCAAGATCGGTGCCGCGGGGACGCTCGAAGCAGTTCCCGAGCTGCCTCGCGGGCTCACGAGCTTACCGAGTATTCTACCTCAGGGCAGCCTTCGTCACACTGGCACGGAGAGGTGTTCTCTCGCCTTGATCCGCGCACAAGGGACCATCGCGATGGCAACCGTCATGGTCGCCACAACCGGAGGGGTCGCCATGACAGCCCGGTATTCGGATGCCAGGCCTTTTCGGCGTCCCTCCGTGACATCTCGCGGCCGAGCAAGTTAAAGCCCGACCACATCAAAAGGTTCAACGAGACTTAGAACCCGGACGAGTTTCTCTCGATCTACTCCACCACTGTCCTAGCAGCTGGGGGAGATGAGGCGGTCATGGCCAACTACCTCCCCATGGTCCTCGACGGGTCCGTTCATGGGGGCAGCTCAGCGAGGCGCTCCGGGCAAACTTCCAGAGTTGCTACACTCACCCGGACAAGGAGCGCGACCTCGAGCGTCTGATCCAGACCGAAAAAGAATCCTTGCGACGCTTCGTCCAAAGGTTCATTAAGGTGAGGAATTCGATTCCAAGCATTTCGGATGAGGCAGTCGTCCGGGCTTTCAAGTTTGGGGTTTGGGACGTCCGCTTCACGCAAGATCTGGAGCTTCATCCAGACCTTTCAGCCAATGAGTTGTTCCGTATGGCCAACCGTTATGCGAACGCCAGCGAGGCGGTCCAATGGAAGAAGATGCTGGCCAAGGGCAAGCTGCCGCCCCAGCCGGGCTTAGAGGACTTCTTGAGCAAGAAGCACTCGGGCTTTGTGGAGAAGAAGATCAAGAAGAAGAAAAGGTCGCTCTGTAGGGCATGGTGGCCATTGCCGAGCATCGCCGCCACGGCTCGGTTGCCCAACCGCCAGGCGGAGGGGCCGACCACCACCGCGACGCAACGACCAAGGTCGCAGCGATCAAGGTCGCGAGGGAAGGAGTGCTCCTTTGGATGACCGATATTGCCCGCTCCATCAGGCGGTCGGGCACGACCTTCACAATTGCATAACCTGGGTATTCCACCTGGAGCAATTCTACAACGGCAAGGGTCCCATGCCCACGCTCCCAGGCAAAGGGGAGAGCGGCAAGGGCAAAGGTCCTGCAAGCGAGGATGATGGCATGGATTACCAGGAGCCCGGTAACCACATAGCCGTCATATTTGGGGGTTCCTCGGCGTACAAGTCCCGCAGGGACCTAAAGGAGGTAGCACGGGAAGTGCACCACATCGCCCAGGGCAAGCCCCCCGTGCAACAGCTCAAGTGGTCCGAGCTATCCATCACTTTCTCCAAGGACGATTGTTCCCTTGGAATGACCAAGCCTCAGAAGCTCCCGTTGGTCGTGAGCCCGACCATCAGCAACGCCAAGGTGGGGCGAGTCCTCATCGATGGTGGGAGCTCTTTGGATCTCATATCCGCTAGGGTCCTGGATGAGATGCAGGTTCCTCGGTCCAAGATCAAGAGCATAGCGGTCCCGTTCTTCGGGATCGTCCCGGGCACTTCGATAAAACCCCTTGGCCAGATCGTCTTACCCGTGACGTTCGGGAGCATCATCAACTTCCGAACCGAGATGATCACCTTTGAAGTCGTTGACTTCGAGTCGGCCTATAATGCCATCCTCGGCAGGCCGGCTCTGTCCAAGTTCATGGCTGCCACGCATCATGCTTACTAGTGTCTGAAGGTGCCCGGGCCGAAGGGTGTCATCGTCATCAAGGGGGACCACAGGGCGGCCTTGAACTGCGACGAGAAGTCACTCGACATGGTCGGGCAGCTACCTCAGCGTGGTCCTGACCAAGAGCCGATGCATTCCCGGCCGAAGATTACCCTCCAGCCCGAGGGAGGAACCAAGGCGGTCCCGCTGAGCAGCGGGGACCCAGCCAAGGTTTTGCATTTGGGGTTTTCCTTAGACCCCAAATAGGAACTCGAGCTCATTACTTTCCTCCAGAGGACCGCGGACGTATTCGCTTGGGAACCGTCCGACATGCCCGGAGTCCCAAGGGAGGTAATCGAGCATAGGCTAGCTGTTCGGCCTAATAGAAGACCTGTGCGGCAAAAGCTTAGGCGTTTTTCCCTAAAAAAGCAAGCAATCATCCGGGATGAACTCGACAAGCTTCTCAAGGCCGATTTCATCCATGAAGTCGAGCATTCAGAATGGCTGGCGAACCTGGTCATTGTCAAGAAAAAGGGTGGCAAATGGCGCATGTGTGTCGACCACACCGGCCTAAACGCCGCCTGCCCAAAAGACAACTTTCCACTACCGCGCATAGACCAACTGGTCGACGCGACGGCAGAGTCCCAAGTGATGAGTTTTCTGGACGCCTACTCGAGCTATCACCAGATTAGCTTATCCCCTGGGGACGAAGAGAAGACCTCCTTCATTACGCCGTTCGGCACATTCTGCTATACGACCATGTCTTTCGGTCTGAGGAATGCCGGGGCGACCTTCCAGTGCCTAATGCAAAAGACCTTCCCTGATCAGATAGGCCGAAACTTGGAGGTATATGTAGACGATATTGTGGTGAAAAGTAAGTTCGCCTCGGGTCATGTAGCAGACCTTGAGGAAACATTTTGTAATCTCAATAGACATCGAATAAAGTTAAATCCGAAGAAATGTGTCTTCGGGGTGAAAGCAGGCAAAGTGCTTGCCTACCTGATTGGGCCTCAAGGCATAGGGGCA
Organism: Guadua angustifolia; assembly: GCA_036346375.1. NCBI lineage: Eukaryota > Viridiplantae > Streptophyta > Magnoliopsida > Poales > Poaceae > Guadua > Guadua angustifolia. The sequence continues at coordinate 27,477,356 of CM070522.1, read as the reverse complement.
AATCCGGAAAAGATCGAAGCTATCGAAAGGATGCATCCTCCGAGCTGCGTAAAGGAGGTACAGACCCTGACCGGACGCATGGCGACTCTGAGTCACTTTATTTCCTGGTCGGGCGAGCGTGGGCTGCCTTTCTTCAAGGCGCTCCGCAGGCACGAAGGCTTTGTATGGACGGAAGAAGCTAACCGCTCCTTCGAGGAGTTAAAGCGGTACATGTCCAGCCCTCCTATCTTAGCCACGCCAAGGTCGGGGGAAGAGCTTCTGCTGTATCTCACGGCAACCCCCCAGGCCATAAGCGCAGTGCTGGCGGTCGAGCGAGAGGGGGCACAGCAACCAATATACTACATCAGCGAGGTCTTGCACGGACCAAAGGAGCGGTACCCTGAGGTCCAGAAGCTCTTATACTCGCTGCTCGTGGCTTGAAGGAAGGTGCGCCACTACTTTCAAGCTCATAAAATCATCATTCCAACTAACTTTCCACTTAGGGAGATCCTAAGAAATCAAGACGCCAGTGGCCGGATAGTGAAGTGGGCTATGGAGCTTGCTGAATTCGATATCCAATTCTCGGTTCGCACGGCAATCAAATCCCAGATCCTAGCAGCTTTCGTAGCGGAATGGACAAATCCAGCGCCACCCGCTGTCAAGCTCGACAGGTCTGAAGATGGTCGCTGGACCATGTTCTTTGACGGGTCCCGAGCTTTCGAGCGCTCGGGGGTTGGAGTCGTGTTGGTGTCCCCTCAAGGGAACTAGCTCTAGTACGTCATCCAATTGCACTTCGCCGCGACCAACAACGCGGCGGAGTATGAAGGCCTCTTGGCAAGCTACTCTGGCGTAAGGCGCTTGAGTCTAAAGATCGATCAGAAGAGGCGATTCAAGATTGGTCGTCAACCAGGTTAACAAGAAGCATCAGTATTTCGATAACTCAATGGCGCTTTACCTGGTTGAAGTAAGGAAGATGGAGCAGTACTTTAGAAATTTCGAAGTACTCTACATCCCCAGGAAGGATAATTCCCTGGCCGACCACCTTTCCAAAGTCAGTTCCTCCCAGATGCCCGCCCCACCAGGGGCGCTCGTTGGGCATCTGCATAAGCCCTCCATTCCCTTTGTAGGGGAGGCACCCTCTCATATGCCCGCCCCAATGGGGGCGCTCGTCGAGCATCTGCGCAAGCCCTCCATTCCCTCTATAGAGGAGGCACCGGAGATGTGCGGTAACATCTCCCTACTCGAGCAGGGTGTAGACTGGATGATGTCATTCGTCCAGTATCTTGCCCATGGGACACTGCCCGAGGAAGAAGCCGAGCGTTCCCGGCTTATAAGGTGGTCCTCTCCGTATAAGTTGATAGAGGGCTCCTTATGCCGTAAAGGGGCACTTGGAGTAGGGGTGAAAACGGATCGGATAGTTTCCGACCGATCCGGATAATTTTCGGATACGGATAGTTTTGGATCGGATATTTTTCGGATAGTTCCGGATCGGATACGGATATGGATATTTTTTATCGGATACGGATACGGATTCGGTAGCATACTATCCGGCGGATACGGATACGGATACGGATTATCCGATGAACAGTACCTCGGATATCCGGACTTTGGCGCTGTTGCTTTGCGGTTGTGGGCTGTGGCCTTGTGGCTTGTGGGCTTGCGGGCTGCGGTCTACTCTGGTCAAAGCAAAGTAACCGCAACTAGGCAAAGCAACAGCGACTAATGCATTTGACTCCCCCGCCCGGTCACGCACTCAGACCATAAGGCTTTGCTTTGCCTAATGCATTTGATAGCCTTTTGTAGTCAGTTAATACATGGAAAAATCTACTTGAAAGATGTATCCGGTTTATTATGCTATGCTCTTCTGCATCTTTTTTTAAAAGAAATGTACTTGCTTTTTCTAGTTATCTTGTTTGCTTTCCGTATGCTTTAGAATTATATCAAGGTGGTGTGATTGGATATGGAGCATATGTGGTTTATATCAGTTGCTTGCTACTAAACACAAGCTGATTAAGTTTGTCACGATTCTTTTTTTGTTGAAAGGTCCTTGGTTCCTATGAGGTTTTTGAGGAAAAGCAAATAGGCAATGAAAGGTTGTAAGTTTTGATTGTTGATTTCTTGCGTACAATTTAAGGGGTTATCGTATTCCAATAAATATCCGTGACCGTATTGTCGTGCCCGAAATCTGCAAATCCGGACACTCTGTGTATTCTGCACTAGTCCAGGATCGCGCTAGTGCACACAGGCTAAACAGGGTATAATATCACATCATACACAGCGGAATATCAAATATGTATTTCAAACATGTATATAAATGAGTGTACGACCTTATGGTCATCCTTACAATAATCTGCCACACAGGGCTTACAATATTCAGAGTAACATAGTTCAACAGCGGAATAAAATAAATCTTCGTGGTGCTCCATCTTTTCCACAGACGCACTGACTGAGGCTTGCTTCCCTAGTTCTCCGGCCCATCAACGAACTCCTCTTCATATGCAGGCGTAGTTTCTTCTTCTGGTAAGTTTGTCCGCAAGGGTGAGTACACACCGTACTCAACAAGTCATGCACAGAATGCAGTTCTATTAGTACATGCAAGGCTTGTTACAAAGGAATGGCTCAATTGGTTATTTTGCATTGCATCAATATTTGAATTATTATTTATTTAGATTAAAAGCAGCAAAACTTTAATAGTATGATAAGTTTCTCAATTGTTTTCCCATTTATTTTGGACACATAGTCCTTAATCAACTTTCATCATCAACTCTGGCACACAGCCTTCCACCCCATTTTATTTTCAAAACACTACCCCTTGATTGTAATCCCCGAGCATTGTCCAGTACCGTGGACTCGGCTATTCGAATAGTTTTTACACTCTGCAGAGGTTGTACACTTTACCCACAAGATATAATCAACTCACCACGTCAGCCGTGAATTGCCATACAAGAGTATGCAAATGAGTGATCATAACAAAGCCTTTCGGAAACTTCTATCTCCACCTATGAACCTCTCCGTGTTGCCTCCACTATCACTTCCCTCACACAGAGCTGAAGTATAGGGCCGACAAACAACGTTGGATAGGGTACCAAGCCGAAGCACAGGCACGCTCCCCCGTACAGTTACCCCCGTGTAACTGCCATCTCGAGGTATCAAAGGCGAGATATCAGAATCCTACTAAACTAGGTCTGTCCCATACCAGACATGTGGTTGTACGAGAGACTCAGGTCAAAGACTTGCAAGGTAAGGTCCTTAACTGACCAAGGCAAGACATCCTTCTCTCACATTTTGGCACACAGCCCTCACATCACTCAAAACCCCCCAAATGCCACGAAGGCCCACCTGGCACAAAGCATCGGTCCACTTGCCCCGGTCGAAATCATTTCCCATCCCAAGTTGATTATTGTGCAACACATGCCAACAACAACTCAACATCCATATGGAACCACACAGGCCTCCATATCTCAACATCATTGTGTGGCAACACATCACACCATTTCAAAATACATTGCATATTCCATTAGTCAATATTGACCTTTGTATTTAAAAGGATTATTTACGATATATGCAAAGCTAAGCAGCTATTCACGGTCTAGCCTCCCGTGTTGGCACAATATCATCAACCAACTAAATTTACCCAACTTAAGTTATCAAGGAATCATGGCATACAAATGATATCAAGGTGGCATAAACAATTTGGTTGGATAGCTAATTCACCCAAAATAATTAAAGCTATTTTTAGTTGAATTAGCATGCATATTTTAAAACAAAATAAATTTCAAAAATTAGGAGCAACATGGTCAAAGCATAACTTGCCTTCGAAAAGCAGCGAGTCTTGGTCTGGAGTTTGATCCTCGAAATCCGCGTCCTCACACAGCTCAACGTCTATGCGTAACAGATAAAGAACCAAATAAACACGCATAACAACGTACAAACACATTCGGAAAAATACGACAAATCAAACTAATTCGTAACCTCATGAAAACTTCCAGAAAATTAGTTTAGCATTTTCTAAGATTTATAAAATTTATTTCGGCATTTTTGAACATATAGTTTGAGAGCTACAAAATTCATAAGTTTGGACGTTCCTTGAATATTTAAACAATATAAATTCATTTATCAAATTTCATAAAAATTACTGTGGCTAGGTATTAATATTTACTAGTTTACAAAATTTGTTGCATACGATTTGGACTTATAACGAATTTGTAGCGAAAAAGACAAAATCTGCAATTTAGTTACAATTTTACATACAAAATTTATCTAGTTGCATGACACTGTTCATCTTGTATATACGTATTCTTCTCACGTTTTTCTTCGGCTTCTTTGATTTGCTGAACTTCTGGCGCTTTGATTTGCTTTGGTTCTACTTCGCGAGAGAGAGAGAGATAGCGCTTCGGCAAGCAGACACCGGCGAAAGCACGCAGATGGTCGGCGTGGTCGACGGCAATGACGGCGGCATTCGCAATGAACGGCAAGAGAACAGCCAGACACGAGGTAAACGGCAAGGAAGAGAATGTTAGCGCTAGGCTAGTTTGCGGAGGGATCAGCGACTGAATTTGCGAGTCGAGAACGTTTTTGACGAGCTACTGATTGTTTCCTATCCACCAAACAGAACATGGAAACTGGATTGACTCAAATATCGATCCGAACTTGCCATATCTACATTAAATTCCAGCAAGATATGCGGTCCTAACACATATATATACACGCGCCTAACATATATACAAGAATAACGACTTACATGCATTCAGCCTAACGATATTGGTATACATGTATTAAAGACGTCTGCTCAACAAGAGAGACACAAATCTCACCTCGACCGAGCAGCAGCGGCGGCGATGAAAGGATCGAGCATGCGGTCGACCGGACGAGCAGCAGCAGCAGCCAGGCGGTAGTCGGTCGGCTGAGTCGTCGTTTGAAATTGAAACAGCAGGCGATATGAGGAGAGGAAGAAATAGAAGTGAGGAAAAGATCTAGCCAAAGAAAGAAAAATGAACCAGTACCTTAGATCAGGACGTATGGGACAGAAAAGAGAAATCGATACGCTGCAGATTCATGATTTAAGCAATGGCGTTGCTAGTTCAAGCGTGCAGGAGAAATTGGAAACGACCGGATCGGAGGAAATGCGCATGGAGAAAGAAACGGCTGGAAGCTCTTTACTCATTACATGGGTTAGTGCAAGCAGAGGAAACGGCTAGGGAATTGAAACGTCTGGAATGAGCAGGCATTTCCTTTAGAGAATGGCGTCGCTAGTTCATGCGCATAAACGGTGGCACTAATCCTTCCCTTAATGACGCGACGCAATAGCAAGCACTGCCGTTACTAATTCATGCATGCATTCCAATCGAAACTTAGGAAACGTTGCCGTTACTAATTCATGCATGGAAGTAAAAATCAGTGACCACATGCGTACAGAAATGGCAACATCAATTCTAAAGAATTCCTTCCGTTCAGGATGTCCTCGTCAGATAAATTCCGCATTTTGAATAGTGTTGGAACAATACGCGGTTAGGATAAAATAGCAAAAGGCTCTAAAAATCTTGGAAAAATCCTCTAAAATAATAGGGAATATTTGGAACTTAACGAAGTTGGTTTCGTGATTTTTCGATATATAGATTTTCTGCAAATATTCTTTTAGTGAATCAGACACTTGTACGGTTTTTAATATAATCGATAAACTTAATTTATAATCTAGTTTTTGAAGGTATTTGAAAGAAACATCCTTATTTTTCAAGTGTTATTACTTTAAACTAAATTTGGAATTTATGCGCACGCGAAATGCATGATCGTTATTTTATATAATAAATTCAGCACAGCTTAATTTTAATAAATTTCAAACAGATTCCAGAAATAATTCAAAAGTGCCATAGATATATTTAAAGTAAATTTTGGGATGTTACACGTATCCGATTCGATTCGTATTCGATCTGTATCCGTATTCGATATTATCCGTATTCGTATTCGTATCCGGACTATCCGTATCCGTATCCGAATCCGAAAAAAAATATGAAAACAAATATGGTACAGCCATTATCCGTCCGTATCCGATCCGTTTTCACCCCTAACTTGGAGTCCTCTCCAAGTGTGTATCTCGGGAAGAGGGTAATTTCCTTCTTAGGGATATCCATGAGGGACTGTGCGGAGCTCACTCATCCTTTCGGACGCTTGTGAGCAAAGCTTTCTGGCTGGGATACTATTGGCCAACAACCTTAGCCGACGCTCAGGCGCTCGTGGCAACTTGCCGGACATGCCAGTTCCATGCCCACAAGGCACACCAGCCGGCGTACGCGCTCCAAACTATCCCGCTCTCATGGCCGTTCTCGACCTAGGGGGCTGATATCCTCGAACCATTTCCCCGTGGTCGAAAGGGTTGTAGGTTCTTGCTCGTAGCTGTCGACACTTTCTCTAAGTGGATCGAGGTTGAGCCAGTCTCGACCATTTCGGCTCAAGCAGCCAAGAGATTTTTCCGCAGCAACGTAGTGACGCGCTTTGGAGTTCCCAACCGCCTCATCACAGACAATGGTACTCAGTTCACTAGTGAGCTGTTCCATGCCTACTGCGAAGACATCGGGACAAAGATCTGCTTCGCCTCTGTAGCTCATCCGCAGAGCAATGGAGCAGCCGAGCGAGCAAACGGCCAAATCCTTCAAGAGATCAAGAAGAGGGTCTTTAAAGACCTCGCCCGGCATGGCAAGTCAAGCTACCTTTCGTCCTCTGGTCTGTTCGCACTATGACGAGCCGAGCAATGGGCGAAACGCCCTTCCAGCTCGTATATGGTGTAGAGGCCGTCCTGCCCGCTGAAATCGTGCTGGGATCCCAAAGAGTGCACCTCGTCGATAGCGTCGACCAAGAGCTCGAGCGTCTCCTTGACCTCGACCTCGCTGAGGAGGCGCGCGAGGGGGCGCTGCTGCGATCCGCCATCTATCTCCAAGCTCTCCGTCAGCATGCTGCCAAGTCGATTCGACCCAGGACTTTGCAAGTTGGCGACCTTGTCTTACGTCGAATTCAGGACACGTCGAAGGCCAGCAAGCTCTCCCCCAGGTGGGAAGGTCCGTTCACGGTCGTCTCGATGGCGCGCCCGGGGGCTGTCCGCCTGGCAATGGAACATGGTCGGGTGCTCGCGAGCTCCTGGAATATCGACCAGCTGCGTAAATTTTTTGTCTAAACCTGTATTTGCTTCTGTACATTGCGCTCGCTTAAGCAGTCTTTTTTCTGGAAAAATTCGGTTCCTCGCCCACGCAAAGTCCGTTACCTCCAAGATTTTGTGAATGATTCCAAGGTCACTGCCCGTTGGTAAGCCGACTCAGTCTCGCACAAGGGCATACTTTTTCCTCTCAGTCTTGGTGATGGGATGAACGCATCAGGCGGGAACATTCGCTCCAAAGCGTCTTTATCCTAAGTTCGGGTCAGCGCGCGCACAAGCGTGCAGAGTGCCACGACCAACACCCAGTCACTAAAACTCGCCGCCAGAGGTTTCAGTCTCCATAAGCCGACTATGATCCGCAGTAGATTTTCACCGCATGTCTACGGTCGCATACAGACACCCTCTCGGCTGGTCCAGAGTTTTAGTCCGATTCGCGTGTGTTTGGTCGTCACGCACTCTGTTGCTCCACCGCACACTCTTCCTTGCCAAGGGCCATGCTCGCAAATCAGGGGTATGTGTCCCAAGCGCCAAGGAAGTTAAGGCCTTGCACGTTTTCTCCTCCCAACCTGGCGCATGCTCGCAACTCGGAGAAGTTGGTAACATGGTCGGGGAAACGACGCGTATCTTTTCTAACTCTCCTGCGAACGAGCTCATGCTCGCAACTTAGGTGCATGACCTTCATTCGCAGCAGGGGCTGGGTAGGAACAAGCTACCGCACCAATGAATTTTCCAAAATAATCGCTAAGTGCTTCGTTTCTAGCTCGTGGTTCTATCTCATCTTTTTCTCGGGCATATGTCACCCGTGTAAGAGCTTTTGCTGGTCTTCGCTGCTTTGCCTCGTGTTCGTTACTTGCAGGTAATAATCAGAAGAATGCAGGAAAGAAGACAAAGTCCCTAAGGGGAAAAACATGCTTTATTCGCATCGTCAAGAAATAAAAAAAGAGAAGAAGAAAGAAAAAGTCTACGAGCTGGGCTTTGCCCCTCTAAACTGCGCGGCGAGCTTCTACCTCAGGTCGTCGATCTTGGCCTCGAGGTCGATCACCTTCCACCGAGCCTCCTGACCTTCGCGGGCCTCTTGGCGCAGTTGGTCTATCTCCTCCTGGCCTTGATCAGCGCGATCGATGGCCTCCCGCGTAGCCCGGCCTAGCTCTACCACCTTCGACTCAAGGACTTGGGAGTGCTGTTCTCCTTGCTCGAGCTCTAGCTCAAGCTCATGGATTCTCCCCTTGTCCTTGGTGGCGTCTTCCTCGGCCTGGCGAACTTTTTGTTCGGCCTGGCGGCATCTATCCAAGATTATCAGGTCCTGGGCCTTAAGCTCTTCTATACGCCACCCGAGCTCGGCTATCTGAGCGTCGTAGTCGGCGTTCTGTTTGGCCACGACCTCGGGAGGGACTGTCGCCGAGTCAAAGTCCCGCATGGTCTTTTTGACGAACTGCGGGCAAGCAAAGCAAGAAGAAAAAGACTTCAGGCGCCTTCCTCCCAGGGGGCGGAAAAAGGAAACATCCGCAACAAGAAAGAAAATATGCTTACCCATCCAAGGCGCACGCAGATATTGTCCCAAAAAGCCTTGGAAACATCCGCCCCTCGAAGAATCGCAAGACGTTCATCAGGCGACTCCGGCGGAGGGCTCCGACCTTCCGTCCAGGCAAGAAGCGCGGCCGAATATTCCCTAGGATCCTTCCAAGGTTGCAGGTCACCCGAGGATGATGATTCATCCTCCCGGGCATGTTGTTCGCCGGGGGGCGTCGTGCCTCCCTCCCGAGCATGCTGTCCGCTCGGGGCACGCGAAGTCTCCTCACGAGCGTGTTGTTCGCTCGGGGGCTTCGCGCTCTTCTCCTGGGCAGGCGATTCGCTTGGGGATCTTGTGCTCCTTGGGGCAGCCTTTTCGCCCAAGACCACAAGATCGTCCTCCTCGATCGCTTGAGCCTCCTCCGTGCTCGGGAGGGCTAGGAGCGCGCCCTGGGTGGTTGGCCCCTCCAGGGAAAGGGGTTCCTTAGCCCCTTGCTCAGCGTCTTCATCAAGCTCATCCGCCGTCGCCAGGTCAACGGCCTCGCTCATCATGCGATCAGCGGCAAGGGCGACTCCCTCTCTAAGACACGATCAAGGATCTCGTCAACAATTTTCCCGCAATCCGAAAAGGCCCTACGAGCTATCGTGCCCACGTCAGTAGAGTGGGGTTAGCTCGGGTAAGGGCGAGCAAAGCAAAAGCAGGAAAAGAAAATGCAGAGAAAAGGCGGAGTTCGAGGCCTACCTTTGGCAAGCTCCTCGTCTTCGCCTTCAGCAGGGTTGGCCGCCGCAGCGACCACAAGTTCAGCCTTCGCCTTCGCGGCATCGCTGATCCTCGTCAAGAGGGGGTCGACCGCCTCCATGTCGACCGCCACCAGTGTTTGCCGAGAGCGCCCCCGCCTTGTTATAAGGGGTGCCGCGTCTTCATCATCCTCCTCGTCCTCTTCATGGGACTCCGCAGCCCGCTGGCCCGAGGTAACCTGCTTGAGTTTGGCCTTAAGCTCGGCAAGCTCCTCCTTCAGCGCCTTATGTTCAGCCTGCACCAAATCTTTGGTCAGTCTCGCTTCCTCTGAGAGCTGCCTCAAGCTCTCCTGGTCGTAGTTCTCCATCCAAGCATTCAGGTGGCATACCTCCTTCCTCTCCTCTTCGACCAATCTCGCCCTCTCCACAATCTGTTGCAAGCGGGCCATCAGCTCCGGTTTCCTCGCGGTGAAATCTTTCATCCAGGTGTCCGGGCTGCTTACCTCCTTCCTGTCGGCGTATTCTAAATGGTGCCGCGGGGGGCTGTTGGCCGAGGTCGTCCGCCTTTTCATCGATCGTGTAGGAGGCGGCAGCCGAGCTTGCCTCTTGCCCTTCGCCTTCTTGCTCTTGGCAGCGGGGACAAGCACCCCCTTGTCGCCCACGAAAGGTTTAAGGGCTACCACCGCCAGCTCGAGGGCGACCTTCTCCTGCCAAAGGAAGAAAGACATCGGAAGAAGCTTGGGACGCCTTTCCCCGAGCAAGAATCGTAAAGGGAACTTACCACTTCGGTCCGCTAGAACACGTTGCTCGGGACCTGCCGCTTGGGCTCAAGCTCTTTGCCCTTCGGGGTGCCAAACATCTCACCGACCCTCTTGTCCACCCATTCGGCGCTCGGGGCTGCCACTGATCAGCAAAAGAGGTCAGCGCGAGCATAAACGGTGCATGCAAGGCAAAAAAATGCTCAAGACCATGAGTTTTACCAGAGTCAGCCTCTCAGGTGAGATCGACTCACCCGGTGATCTCGAAGAAAGGATGCTCCCTCCTCTTCAGAGGGGACACCCTGTTCCTGAGGAAGTCACGGACGATGTCCCGACCAGTGAGCCCCATGTTCGTGACCTCACTGATCATCATCAAGGCCTACTCCTCCTCGGCCTCCACCAGCGGGCGCAGAGTCTCGACACTAGGTGCCGCCCTGCCGGAGTAGTGAAACGTGCTCCCCTCCGCCTTCCACAGATAAAACCAAAAATCGGCCCAACCCGACACCGAGTCTTTGAGAGAGAAGAAGGGGTACTCGTAGGGTCAGCGGGCCCGCAAACGAAAATACGAAGAACCGGCAGGAGAAGCCGCGCCAGTGTGGAACAGGGAGTAAAAATGAAAGAAAAGGTTCGCCGTGGGCAAGATGCCCACGAATCCCTCGCAGAGGTGTGAGAAGATGGCCAAGACAAGAATGGAATTGGGATTCAAGTGAGTAATCTCGCACTCGCATTGGGCGAGCACGGATTTCATGAACTCACTCTCGGACATCCGAAGCCCATCGACAGTGAAGAGCTCGCAAGTGACGATCTCATCGCCCTCCGGCGTCGGAGTTTCTTCGCCGCCGGGGATCCGCCAGGTGCCCGCGTCGAGGTACCCGAAGCCCTCGAGCGCCCGAAGTCTCTCCTCAGTGATTTTGGTCGGGCCGAACTTCGCCATGGAGAAGGTCAGGGGAAAGGGCGCAGAGACAAGGAGAAGATGGGAAGGTTAGAAAGCTTTGGCGTGCAACGACAAATTGCTGAAGAGGAAGAAGGTCTGCAGAGTTGTTCCCGCTTGGTATTTATAGGTGGAGAAGTCGAACGGGCTCAAAAACTGCCCCGCCCGTTCGTGAATCGATGCGCAGCGATGTAGTTTCCAAAAAATATCCAGTAAAGGCACGTTCTCCAAAAAAACTGTCAGAACCGTACCCACAAGGCTTCGCGGAGAAGGAATTGTCGTGACCTCTCGCATCTGTTCCTAAGTGTTGTTTTGGTCGGTGTAACATCCCAAAATTTTATTTCAAAAATAGGATAAAAAAATATTTTAAATTATTATTTTATTGGTCATCTCAAGTTTATTTGTCTCCTCTTTATTCTCTGGATTTATCTAGAGTTCAAAAGAAAAAGACTTTTGCCTATTTTTAGAAAAACTTAAAAACTATTTCATTAAAAAAATGAAAACCCTATTTAAGTTGGGATTAATTTTAAAAAAATATATCACAAGGAACTTCGGAGAATTTTCCAATTATATGTTAAAATCCTGATTTCAAAACCTTTCTAAAAGTCTCATTAATTAAAAAATATACTTTGGAGACAAAATAAAATATTTGGTTTTGCTAAAACTATCTTATTTAATATAAATAAACACCTAAGGGAATTTCTGTGAAATTTCCTACAATTATCAAATTATATATTTTCTAAAGCCTTCCAAAGCTTTAAGAAAATAAAAATATATGTTGATATAAAAATAAAATATTTGGTGGTACCAAAATATTTTAGTTGACCTTAAAATGTCCTAATTAAATTCCCTGAATTTTCTTAGAATTTTTGGGGTTGTTTTAGTATTTTCTAAATTAAAAAGATATTAAAAACAATATAAAAGTATTTACTGTATATGAATAAAATTATTATTTTATGTAATAATATTTTATTTGTGTTACTAAGGCTGTGGGTGATGTTCCAGATTTTTCCCAAAATTTTTAATGGCCATTTGACATTTATTTCGATTTTTCTTGAACGGTTGTTTGATTTTCGGATTAAATAAACAGTAACACTACAGTAAATCGGGCGGTTTCCAGTAAGTTTCCGGTCATAACTCCGGTGAGTGTTTCCCGACGATCCGCTTGTCCGATCGCCCTATAAATTGAACCACAGATTCTTACGTGCGTTCTCTTTACAACTCAATTGAAATTTTCCCCATCCAAGTTCTTTTCAACTCCGGCGACAACTTCGACGAGCTCTCCTAGTCACTCCCAAACTTATTTTGATCTGAAATTTTTACCAAAGATTCCTATTACTGTTCTCTATCTCCAGTAAAATCAGATTTTGAAAATACCTACCGGAGCACCTCCGGCCACCGATTTCCTTCCCAAATCCGGCGAGCTTTTCCCGTTGATCCACCGCTCCTTTGTAGCTGAAAATTGAACCCTAGATGCCTCTCCTCATTTCCCACATCATATTCAAAGATCAGTATCAGAATCACAACGGATCTCCCTCGGCGAGCCTTCTTCCCCAACTCCGGTGAGAACTTTGGCGAGCTCTACCAGGCGCTCCCGAACTCCGTTCATCCTCAAATTTTTTGTGGAGCACCCCCATGATGTTTGCAACATCGCTGTGAAACAGTTTTGGAAGATTCCAAATAGAGCAGCCGCGCCGCCGCATTGCCCCGAGCGCCGCCCCCACGTTGGTCTGTTTTGGTGTCACGTTTCCTGTCAACTCGTCGACTCTTTTCAAGATCCGTCTATGTCATGTCGTGCCTCAAGGTACCCTCTGTCTTTCATCCAAATTTGGTGCAATTTCATCCAATGGATCAAAAGTTATGGCCGTCCAAAAATCAAATCTTGCTGGAGCCCGTTCTCCCTCGTTTTTGCGAGTTTGACCGTGAAATTTTTATGGTAGACTCCTCTTGATATCCTCTACATGGTGCTCACCCTAACCCATGGTTTTGACCTCATGATTTTGTGCAGAAAATTCTTTTCTCCGATCAAACTGCGTTGCGGACAGCAGAAAACTTCGTCATGCGTTCCTCGTTGATCCAGAAGGTAAAACTCAGATCCGTTTGTGTCATATTGTGCCAAATATTCCCAGATAGCTCTCTGTAAAATTTCGTTAGGTTTCATCTATTATTTTAATAGTTACGACCGTTTGATCTATTAGCTCCAGGAGCCGTTCATCGGCAGTTTGTGATCAATCTGTTGGGTTGCTGCCAAATCCGGCAATATTGTTGAGTTCGTCTCATCGCGTTCTACGCGATGGACATTTTCCCTTTGCTGTTGCATCTACCAAAATTCTTTTTATTTCGTCGGCCGCCACCTTTTGCCGCCGCCGCGCGTCGTCTTGTGCCGCCAACCATTCTGGTTTGACGTGGCTAGGCCATTGTGTCCAGTAGACCATTATTCCCTATTTTGTCCATCGGAGAAGTTCAATTGATTCCCGGTTGCCGTCAAAGCCATGTTCTAGAATCTACCCGTCATCGCTTCACCTTCATCGTTAACGTTCCGCCGTTAACGTTCCATCGTTAACGTTCCGCTGTTAACGTTTTGTCGTTAACGTCCCGCCGTTAACGCTTTGCTCTCATCACAGGTGTGCATGAAAGTAAAGGCCCTAGTGTGATGTCATCATCTTTTCTATCGTCTTGTTGTGACCTAGCCCTATCACCTTGAGTTTTGCCCTGTCTTCTTATCATTGCCGTCTTCTCATCATCGAGCCTTTTCATCGATGTATGACTGAACCCTTTATCGAATCACAGTAGATGTTGAACCCACTTGTTCTTGTCTTATCTTTGAAAATCTAATCTGCCATTGATTGGGAAATTATTCATGGACTTGGTCAATAGACCATTGGCCCATATGTCAATATTTGTCCAATTGAGTTAATTAATCCCGAAGGATATTCTCTGGAATATACTTCGTTCTTCCCTAATTATCAATCATAACCTTCTCGATAAATTTTCTGAAAGTCTGTTCTCTTTCATCCGATCTTCGATCAAATCCAAGTTCCTAAATTCAATTCCTTCCATTCAGTACCAATCTAATATTAATTTGGAGTTCATTTGAATTGCTTTTGAGTTTTGTTGTATTTGTGCTTGTTTATCGTTAGACGCATTGCTGGAAGTCGCTCGAAGGAGCTAAGGAGCAAGCAAGCGGAGATTAAAGATCGAGGATCAAGGATCGAAGATAAAGAGTAAAGAATAATAAAAATTGCAAGGGCCAGGCAAGTTGTGCTTTGATCATATTGCTCCTAGTTTTACAAATTTACTTTGATTCAAATTATTGCATGCTAGTTTGAAATAAACTGATTTCAATTAATCTGGGATTAGATAATCAACCTACTTGTTATTTCCACCTTGTCGCTAGTATTTGTATGCCATGATTCATTTGTCACCCTAGGTTGTGGATTAATAGTTGGACATTAATAATTTACCAACATGGGTTAATTAGACCGTATGTAGTGTGCTTAGCCCTGCCACGTAGATTGGTCATGATTTTGGAATATTAAAGTTAATGTTGACTTAATGAGATATGGAATGTGTTTTTGAGAATGTGACATGTGTTATTGAGTTGATGATGGCACGTGGTGCATGGTAAAGGACTGTGGTGGGAAAATGATTTAGACTGAGGCAAGTGGCAAGATTGTTTCCGGTGGGCCAAGAGTGGCAATTGGGCGGTCGCATTTGGTTTTAGATTGTTCCCGGTGGCCCAAGAGTGGCAATTGGGCGGTCAAAATTGGTTTTATGACATGTTGATGTGATGAACTTTTGGTTAGTCTTGCCTCGGTCAATTAAGGACTTAACCTTGCGAGCCTTTGACCTGAGTCATTCATACAACCACAAGTTCCGGAATGGGACGGACCTAGCTGAGTAAATTGTGAAATCTATTCTTCGGTATTGTCGTGGTGGAGTGAGTCTCGGGTGTGCAGGTAGTAAAACTCACAGGCGCAAGAGGGGGGCCCTGGATGTGGTAACCAGTCCCACCAGTGTTGAAACCTTAGCGGGCAGTACTGGGTTTAGACGGATCTTTGGAAAGGCTTTGTTATGATCGCTCATTCGCATACTATTGTATAGCGATTCACGGCTGACGTGGTGAGTTGATTATATCTTGTGGGTAAAGTGTATAACCTCTGCAGAGTGTAAAAACTATTCGAATAGCTGTGTTCACGGTATTGAACATTGCTCGGGGATTACAGTCAAGGGGTAGAGTTTTGAAAAAAAATGAGGTTGGGAATGTGAACAATGTGATATGGAAATTGGATAAGGATGAGAAATGCTTTACTTGAGAATGAGTACGAAATTTATTACGGTATTATTTGTTTTACTGCTTTTCTATCTATTATGATTATTTGTGAATGCTGCTTTACTGCAAAAGAACCATTCAGCCATTCCTTTGGAATAAGCCATGCATGTAGTAATAGAGCGCATTACATGCATGACTTGTTGAGTACGGTTGTGTACTCACCCTTGCTTTAACAAAACATCACCAGTTGAGGAGAAGTCTTTGTCTTGAAGAAGGAGAAGTTATGCAAGAAGGCGAATATCTAGGAGTTGAACCTTGTCAAATGCGTGGTATTTTGATGGGATTCACCGACGTTCTTCGTTCATTATTGCATCGCGTTTTACTCTGAGTTGAAGCCATCTAGGCTTCACAAGTGTAAGTTGACCTTAAGGTTGTTCAACATGTTATATTAAAAGATGAAATCTTTATTTATTATTCCGTTATGTATGATTGTGATATTCATCTTTGTTAACTATGGGCACTAGCTACTGATCCTGGGACTAGTGCTGAAAACATAGAGGGTTTCTGGATTGCGAATTCGGGTTCCGACAGTCGGCCCTCGAGTGAGATGCTCAACCCTGCCAGGACATGCTTGTCCCCGAGCGAGATTGCTCGGATGCCGCAGTAGTTCTTCATTGTAAGATTCTTTTCCCCGAGCAAGCGTTGCCCGGATGCTGCAGTAGTTCTTCACTTCAAGATTCTTTTCCCCAAGCAAGCGTTGCCCGGATGCTGCAGTAGTTCTTCGCTGCGAAATTCTTTTCCCCGAGCAAGTATTGCCTGGGTGCTGCGGTAGTTGTTCGCTGCGAGATTCTTATCCCCGAGCGAAGTATTGCTCGTACGCCACAGTAGTTTTTTCATTGTGAGGCCCCAATCCTCCCTATGAGTTTAGAGGCTTAAGGCGAAGGCCCGGTAATGCAACTTCCCCCTTAAGCCTCGGGTGCTAGCTGTTGGGGATTAGGAAATTCCCATAGACGACCATCGTACCCTGGCAGCTGATCAGCGACCGACCATGTTTACCCTTGGACGTTGTCCCCAAGGAAGGTCTCCGGATAGCCCGGCCTGCAGGTCTACCTCATCCTTTGTAAAGTTCGTCCCCGAGCATGCTTGCTCGGGAAAATGTGGCTAGTGACCAAGACCAAAGAAGAGCCTCAGGGTCAACCAGAAGACTGGGCACGATTCACGAGGATGATGTGGCATTAATTGCTCAACGGCCCGTAGGACCATGCGGCCACGTCTCAAGCCCACTACGCCGATGTTGCGGTATGGCGAAAAGCGAAGGAGCAGTTGAGCCCACGTTCGGCACAGTGGCAACCCGTCATTCCGTAATAAATATTGTACACCTTTAATCGCCTATAAGAACCCCCGTCGCATGTAACGTAAGTGCGGTTCTTTGGACAATTTCTCCCCCTCAAAAACACAGAACGCGAAACACAGACGAGTGGCCGAGTGTAACTCGAGCCATCTGTAAGAACGAGAGTGCAGGGAGGCCCAGTGCCCCCGAGCATACAGCTTGTAGCTCATCTTCGGAAGCTAGTAAGATTTACTGGACGTAGGGCTGTTATCTCCCCCGTGAGAGGCCTGAACCAGGATAAAAAGTCCTCTGTCTGTTGCCCTATCCCGTCCTCCACGCGTTCCTAAGCTCGGCCTTAGGTTGATTCCTCATTCAACAAGTAAGCTCGGCGAGGGACCGGTTCCCAAATCGTCGACAGTAGCAATCAGAGGGGGGTGAATGATTGCGCAGAAGCTAAAATAAAATTTTTGGACTTTGTTTTTTCAACACACCCCAATTTAAACTCAAATTGCTTGGAGACCAGTTCATGCAGACGGCAAATAGTCGGGAGACTAGTTCACACAGTTAAGAGACTAGTTTACGCAGTAGGACCAGTAGACCAGTCTGGGCGATCAGTAGAGGAGTTAGGGCGACTAGTAGAGCACTTGGATGACCAGTAGAGCAGTCTGGGGGACCAGTAGAGCACTTGGGCGACCAGTATAGCAGTCTAGGCGACCAGTAGAGCAGTTTGGGCGAGTAGCCGAGCAGTCGGGCGACCACGCGAGTAGTCTGACGACTAGTTTGCAAAAATAGAAATTCCTAGAGATCCAACCGTTGGATTGATGTGCAATTTTAACTGTAGTAACTAGATTCAATTTAGAATCTAACACAATAGGAATTAGGTCGATCGGATTTACGGATCTAAAGTTATGACCTTTGCAAGATGACTAAAACAATTAATGATCTAACAACAAAGGACCAAACTTCAAACTAGATTAACCAAAGATCCCACTATTATATTAATGTGAAATTTTAACTATAGAAACTATATTCAATTACGAATCTAACCCAAAATGAATCAACTCGATCGGATTTACGGATCAAGAGATATTACCTTCGCAAGATGACTGAATCAAATGATGACGGAAATTGAAGGTTACGCCGAGACAAATGCCGCCAGCCATCGATGCGTTGCAAGGAAAAAGCAATGGCTGCAAGATACTATCACGAAGACCTTCAGGCTTGGAGCAAGGGAAAAACTAATCTCTGGTTGCAAAAGATTTTTATTTCTCTTTGTCTAATCTGATTACAGTAGTCCAAAACAAAAGAGTACAACCCTAAAATCTTGCTCTCAATATTTATACAGAGCAATCATACAAAGATTGGATACTACTCCATTTCCAACATGGAAAGAGTCTGTATACATCTCAACCTAGCCCAACGTGGCCAAAACCAACTCTTGCACGCATGTACAGCCCACATATTGTAAATACGTGAATAATCAGCCTCCATGTGCATGTTCTCTAGCCCGAACGTCCCACATGACTTCCTTGACCACCAAGACCTCGATTCCTCCCTGAATCTAGTCCCGAACCTTAATTCCTCCATGAACCTAGTTTCGGTCCCGTCATCGACCACATTCGCCCTCGAGCAACACCTGCATATGAATAAACAAGAAACAATTCCGAGCACAAGTCCAAGACTTGACTCAAGGTTAATCCATGCAACCACTCACACGAGAGCATTGCATCAAGCAAAACTAATCCGAGCACAAGTCCACGACTTGACTCAAAGTTAATCCATGCAACCACTCACACGAACGCATTGCATCAAGCAAAAACAAATACATGCTATCAGTAGCATATCAAATAATCATTTGACACAGCACATTCACAATCACCACACATGCCATAATCACAACCACTTTGCAATGCTAATTTCATTACTCAGCCAATTTTTCAGCACATGATTTCACACACCCGAACACCGATTTTCAATTATTTCAAATTAGCAAACTATAGAGGTAATTAGTAAAATTTAAAACTTCTAAATTTATTTTCCATACTTTTGACTATTCATGATGCTTGCAATATATGTGCTATTACTATTAATGAAATTTGTAAAAACACCATAACTTTTGACTCGTACCTTCGATTTTGGTGTTCTTGTGATTTCCGGAATCATCACATGATGAGCTCTCCGATTATATTCTTTTGAGCACCGATTTTAGTTTGCAAATACGAAATCCGAGCACTTTTGTTAAAATGGCTATAACTTTTGACTTGTAACTCCGATCAGGGCGTTCTTTGGCTCACTTTAAAGATAACGAAAAGTAGCACCCGATTAGATGGTTGGATCCTGATGGTTTGTGCGAGTGCGTGTGCGGCGATGGAATTCAAAAAAACATCGTTTAGGGCCTCAAAATGGCCTCCGAAGTTTGAATCTGTTTCGGTCGTTCTTTTCAATTATTGCAAATGAAATATTAGTTCCAATTATTTTAAATGTAATATTATTTAATTTCAATTCTTTCATATTAGAAGGTAGGAGAGGTAATTAGCAATATTTAAAATTTTCTATTTTCTATTATTTGTAGCGGTTTCAAATTAAAACCGCTACAGATAATATTATCAGTGGCGGTTTTAGCCAAAAACGGTCACTGATACTCACATTATCAGTAGTAGTTTTTGGCTAAAAGCGTCACTGATACTCAAATTATCAGTGGCGGTTTTAATCAAAAACCGCCACTGTTTCTCATATTATTAGTGGCGGTTTTTATTTATAGCAGTTCCAAAGAAAAACCATCACTGATAACGAATTATTTGTGACGGTTCCAAATAAAAACCGCCACAAATAGTCTTTTCACTATTTTGAACTTTAAAACCGCTACTGATAAGTGTATTTGTGACGGTTTCAAAAAAACTGCTACAAATAGGACGTCACCTATGTGCTGTTTTGTGGTAGTGTCAGATCATTCGCCTCTGCTGTAAAGAATGAAGAATATGCCATGAGATGAGACCACACTGCCTTTACGTAAGGCTGCTCGGTTGGTCAGGCTCATACAGTCATACTAAGGATAAAAGAAGATTTTCAAAAATTTACCGCCGCTTGGTTGGTAGCTTACCAGTAATTTTCTAGTTTATTCTGGTTTGACATTTCTATTTAATTTATGTTTACATATTTTTCCTCAAAGTATTGTGTTTGTGTGGTTTTCTAATCATTAGCATCAAGATTTCATCCAAATCAAGGTAGTAGTTGGCAAGGTGTAAGAGCAACTTCAATCTAAACCCCTATATTTTCCCCTTAAATGACTCATTTAAGGGTGGTGTAAAAATTAGGAACACCCTATATTAAATTTATCTCCAACCCACACTCCCTATTACTCACTCTTATTATTTATCTAAACATTATTATTACTTTGCACCATGAATTATTTACTAAAAATAGAAATAACAAATAAAAAAAATGTTGAAGAAAATAGTAGGGGGGAAGGAGAAAGCCCTAGATGTAGGGGTGAGAAGGGGTCTCTCTAAAATAGAGTTCCTTATAAGGGTTGGTTGGAGCTCACATTTTTCTAATTCTCCTTATAATTTAGGATAGGGGGAGGTTTAGGAGGTGGGTTAGACTTGCTCTAAGTATGGAGTGCAGGTATCAAACCAATAGATCTGGCACAAAAAACTTTTAGACAGTCATCCATGTTTTCTTTGGTGAAAGAAGCAAGTGGTAAAATTGCGTCAACTGGTGGAACAATACAGATCACAAATTCTAGTTGCTATGCATGTTCACAATACATAATCGCAAACAATTTGGATGATCATTTCCTAACAGAAAATTAATGATTCCCACACATAATAAAAAAAGTTGGCCAAAGTAAAATTGTGAGATTTCTTGTTGCAGTCCCGAATTAACCGCCAGGTTCGATCGTGGCTCCATTCTGACTTGTCAGGGCTGCACTACATTTTTTTTCGATAAAGGAAGTTTTTATTAATCTTAGTAAATTACATCAAGGTAATACAATTATACTAAGAAGACTTCCGGCCTCTACACAGCTAGGGTGTACACAGCTAAACACACACACACACAAGAAAAGACAAAGGAACCGTCGTGGCAAATTACATCACGCAACATTGTCTTCAAGGCTATCCACCATCATAACAACACTTGGACCGCGATAAAAACTCTCCAATGACAACGCCTCCAAGAAGGACTCGATACGCACACGCACCGCCATTGCCATGATCCAACCAATGAAGGCCAGACCAAAGGTTTTCACCTCGGAGAGTAAATTCTTAGATTACAAAACAATGCCTTCAACAAGACCATTGCCGGGCACAACCAACTAAGGTCAGACCTAGGGATTTCTCCCTGAAGTCGAAGTACCGGAGATCCCAGTGTTGCAACCACCCTCATTCCGAGCTAGGGCCGCCATACCACTTAATCTTAGCCAATAGCAACGGCCACCTTCTCAAGGCCAGACAAACAATTTTTAGATGTTCGACTCTACGATGACAGATTCGCGAGCTAGCCAATAGGCACACGATCATCAAGTCCATAGAGTGCATCTAAAAAATGAGTTGTGTCGTCTAAGAAAGTGAATCCGCGAATCGATGCTAAAGTGACATAGGTCAAAAGAAATGTATGAACAACGCTAGTAAGAGATGAAGACGCTGAAGCGAAGAGTAGTCACCTAGATCGCCCATCATCCACAAGTTGCCGAAGCCAGCCACCAGCACTAGTGTTGGCAACAACAAGTGAGGGGATCCAACCTAAACCAATCATAGGTGGGGCGCCGCACCCGGGAGTAGCGACACGTCATCCGGCCGGCAAGGCTCCCACCAAGAATAGCTAAATCCAGGGGCCGAGAGCACGGATCCGGTGAGAGATACCAAAGATCCGGCCGCCAGGCCACTGGAGCTCCACCCGCCGGAAAAGAGAGCGCAACCACAGAGGGACTGAGGGGGTGGGGGAAGGGAGCCCCCACCACCAAGCGCCCAGGCCGTGCTGGCCACCACCGGCGGGAGAGGTGATGAATCTGGTCGAGGGGCGCCAGATCCGCCCCCCAGCCCGGCAGCACCGGATCCCGAGCCTTGACTCCAAACGGCGGACGCAGCCTCCACCGTGACGAGCCAAGCGCGGCCCCCTCTCCTTGGCCGCCCTCGTCGCGTGGAGGGGTCGCCATGGCACACTCCAGTCGTCCCCGCACGGATCTAGGCAATCGAGTCCATGAGGCGAGATTGGCCCCGCCGCCGCCTTCCTCGAAAGCTGAACGGGCCTCCCGCGAGCTCGCTCCGGCAGCGGCGTGGCAGAGAAAGGGTGGGGAAGAGGAGTGGCGGCGGCTAGGGCTGGGTGTGTGTGGCGGCTCACCTACTCATGGCGATACACATCTATGGAGTTCTTATTGCATCCAACAATGTCAATCCGGGCTGCACTACATCCATGCACGAAATAAGTGACGCGGGGCAAAATTGTGAGATCAACAAATGAAGCGTGTCATGCATCTGGTGGAAGCGTATGAATTAAAGTTTTTTCTTCTCATGTATAGTATAGCTACTAGGGCCGTACCTAAGTTTTTGAGGCCCTGGTGCGAAACACAAAACGGGGTCCTATACTAAGGAAATACAAATAACCAAAATGTGATTCCATTATATAATTATATGTTTTTTCCCAATATTTAGATCTACAATAGACATTAATGTTAAAAGAGTAAAGGGTGAATCTTTCTTACCGATATCTTTTTAACTTCTAGTAAAAAGCATCATGCATCTGGTGTTCTTTGAAATGAAATCTTCAATTATATCTTCATATTTAATCTTCTCCAGAACATCATTTTCAAGTGCAATTGTTGCCAATCCATTGAGTCTTTCTTGTGTCATAGTACTATGCATGTAGGACTTTACCAACTTCAATTTTGAAAAGCTTCGTTCTGCAGATGCAACTGTCACAGGAATAGTCAACAAAATTCTATATGCAATAAGGGCATTAGGAAAACAACCCATCTGTTTCACAAACTTCAGAATATCAAGAGGGTCCATGTCTTCCTTAGGGATAAAATTTTGGAGGAACTTTAACTCCACATGTAATTCGGAGTCTGCGCGAACTGTTCTAGTCTTTTTTTCTTCTTGCGCTTTTCATAACCGGAATCATATTTTCTAACTCTAGAAGACATGATAAATAAATTAATCTCCCTGTTTCATGAATCACAAACACAACAAAACTAATTAAAAAAGACAATTCATGGAACCAATATAAATGGGACAATTTGCTCGTAATTGAACCTTGATGCGATGAAGCGGAGTTAGTAGAACCGACACACAAACATCCAAATTATATCCCAAGGGGCAAGGCAAGAAATACTCACCCTAAAATTGATTGCTGATTTGAATAATTGAACTAGTACAGAACTACAAACCACATAAGAAGCAGCTAGATCGTTAGCGCTGATCTGCTACTACTGGCGAATGGCGATCATGCCTCGGTGGACGGCAGCGGCACACCACGTCGCGGCGGCTTCGTGTGAGACGTGAGTCATGATGAGTCGCGGAATCGGCAGAATACGATGCGTTGGTGCGTTAGAACTCGGAAACCTTAACAGGCCATAGTGGTGCAGCATATGCTGGGAGCCCCAAAAATTTGGGGGCCTTGTGCGGTCGGCCCATTTGCGCTGGGCCTTAGATGGGCCTGATAGCTACTGATTTTTCTAGATCATGCATGCTACTGAATGAACCAGTAAGAAATTTCCAGCAGAAAAAGGGAGAGATATGAGTGGAAGCACTTTCCTTACAAGTTGAATACCAAACCTACCATATTGTTTATTCCTGGATGCATCTCATCTAGGCATCACTTTCAGTAAGGTTTTTGTTAGCTCATAAGGAAAAAACCTTATGTCCTTTATGACATTAGTACCATTTTTTTCCCTTTTATAATACATCAACATGACAAATCACAATGAAGAAAACTGTGATATATATGCTGCGAGGAACATGAAAATAACAAGACTTGCAGTGCAAAGGTCTAGTAGTATTACCAAGAATTTAAAACACCTGTTGGTAACGTACCTACAAAGAAACTCTGGATGATCTAGACATGGCGGGTGAATTCATGAAGTGAAATCAAGCATGGGACACAATCTTCTTAATTTACATTCTCCTCTTTCCCTTTCTCTTTTGTTCTTCCGCATGTGTCCTATTCCTCTTCATCCCCTGAAACAACATAATAAATTGAAACGAAAAAGTAGGAAATATTTGTTTCAAAATAAGAGAAAACATAGGAAATGTATTCAGACACTAGCACGCGGATGAAAGATAGAACTCCTTATGCTTAATTTCATTTTCTTAGATAAACAAGATCACAATTTTACTACGGAATAGCAGTCGATAGATGTCTGCAAGAAAAGTTTATAACAACACAATCATCAGCAAGAAAACCTTGTTTTCCAGCTCTTCAAGATCGAGTTACAGAAATATATAGGAAAGGATAGAATGAAAGTACATGCCACCTTGTAATTATAATTACATGATACATGATTGCATTTGTCCCTGTCTGATCCGTTGATATAATGTACATAAGCAGGGCCATATTAAAAAGAACCTTGAAGTCCGATTTCTTTTGTAGCCTTCAATACACGGAATTGAGCTTGCCCAACACAGAGAAAATTAAGTACAGCACGTAAGAGGAGCATGCTAGTATAATAATTGATGGATGTAAATTGGATCGATACCTGACTGCAGACCGATCGAAGCTGTAGGTGGTGCTGGTGGTACTAGATGCCGTTGATCTTGACTTTCCTAATATGTCTGATCTTGTCGGACTCAGAGGAGCTACCTTGTAAATTGTAATAACGAACCACGCAGCTTCTCGCTGCAGTACAATGAGAGATACCTTGGGTTTACACCTCGCAGGTATTCTGGAACTGTCTCCATGGCTCTGTCCTCCAGCACCATGCTGTCGAGTGCCGGGACACCTTCCAACTCCTCGATGTTTGGGCAACAGACGGTCCTGATCTTCTGCAACCGGGAGAGACCGCTGATGCTCTTGA
This sequence comes from Guadua angustifolia, assembly GCA_036346375.1. Classification (NCBI taxonomy): domain Eukaryota; kingdom Viridiplantae; phylum Streptophyta; class Magnoliopsida; order Poales; family Poaceae; genus Guadua; species Guadua angustifolia. Next base: position 27,452,683 of record CM070522.1, on the reverse strand, counting down.
GCTTGGGGCAGTCGAACACATCAAGTTCCACAACCGAAGGGAAGTTCTCCACAGATATTAGGTTGGTGAGATCGTACAGGCCCACTTCTCTCAGGGCACGCCTCTTGCTGTTGGCGAGACCCGGTGGCAGACGACTCAACTTGCTGCACTCTTCGATTAGGAGATGTTCCAGGGCAGGCATGGCTATAGTTGCTTTAGAGACGTCCTCCTGCTCCTGCTCCTGCTCCTGCTCCTCCCACCTCCACTCCCACTCCTCCCACTCACTCAGCCCAACCAGGCTCAGAGCTCGCAGCTTAGGAAACGATGATGTAACAGCGGCTTCTACACTTGCCAGCTGATGAAAGGTCGACTGGAATTCATGCCCAACACGCTTGATGGCTGGAGCATGCTTGATGTTTAAGCCTTCCAAATTGGGAAGCCGACACCACCCGTCGGGGAGCTGGGTGCAGCAAGTCAGGTCCTCCAGCTGCAAATATCTCAAGCTCTTAAAAGCCGCCGCCGCCGGCGCCCACATCCAATCCGGTAGCCGACGCCCAAAGTATCCTTGCACACTGAAATTCACTAAGCAGCAGGGTGAAGGGCAGAGCTTATTGAATACCTCCTCGATTATTCGTTGCTGCTCCACCCCCGGCTCCATAGTAGAACTGCTGTTGCAGTTCAACCGCAAATAGCTAAGATGCTCTTTGCTGCTAATCATGGCCTTCTCGGCCAACAAGCTAGCCGACACGTTTTCTAGACCGTCTATTCTAAGCTGCCTGAGCTGAGAAAGAGGCGCTAGCTCTTCCACGCTGCACCAGCCCCCATCACCATCCATGTGTACCGGAAAAGCAAAAAGTGTCCTCAGGTTTGTTAACCCACCGAACCCCTTGGGTACAACACTAACATGCGATCCTTCTAACACTAGAGATCTTAGATGCACTAGTTTTACAATGCTACCTGGAAGCAGGACAAGCTTCCTACAGTCGACAAAGTGAATGTACTGCAGGAACTTCATCTTATCCATGTCTTCTGGCAGGCGAGATATATCTGTTTCAGCTAACAGAAGGTATCTTAGGTGCTTCAAGTGACACAGAGAGCCAACCAACCTATCTGAATCTGCAAGACTTATATGCAATACTCGTAGACTAGAGAAACAGTCCAGTGAATCAGTGGGATTAAAGTTGATTTTGCAATTGATAATCAATGTTCGTAGCGACTCTTGCTGTTGTAAATCGGCCCAGTTTGGTATTGATTCGGTCGTCTCTATAGACAGATGACGGAATTTTCTTGAAAGAATACTACGACTACCATTAATTTGCTCCTCCTGAACAGCCAATGATTCTTCTCTAGCCATAAATTGAGCAAAGGAGCGGACAACATCATGCATGCCACAAATATATCCAGTGCTAGATTTTGAAGCATCTGGTTCTATGAGATTCCTCGTGATTAGCTCCCGATGGTACTTAGTTCCTATTTCTTCCAGTTCTTGTGAGCTTCCATCTTGTTGAACAAATCCTTCACTAATCCACATGCTAATAACTACATGCTGTCCAAGGGCAACTCTTTTAGGCAGGAGTGAACAGTATAGAAAGCACTGCTTCAACTGGGGAGGAGACAGGTCCTCGTAGCTTAAGTACAGTGGGTTGTCTAGTTCCTTGGGCATTTCTACTGACCATGCAGGATCCTTCAAAACACTCTTCCACTCATGCTCACTTGGATATCTTGTGCTTAACAATCCTCCCATCACTTTAACAGCAAGTGGTAAACCATCACATTTTTTAATAATCCCCATCCCAATATCTTTAAGCTGATCAATGTCGCTCTCATTTCCGACTACCTGCCAACAATTTAAGACTACTTATTGAGAAGTAATATATACAGTTGCACGGATACACTATCATATAAACATGATTTTACACAACTTCAGTTATAAAATTATACATCATTGTAACGCCATGTGATATGGTCCCACGTGTTCCACATGTCATGGCGTTGAGTAATTGACAACTCGGTTTTGAGCCAAGTTGACATGTTTTAAAGAGTAAGCTGTAACTCCTAATGAATTTTTTTATGATGTTTTTGGTGGTTGTCATTTGTGGTGGCACCTATTTGACCTTCCCACTAGTCATCTCCTTGGTCTTACAATAATTCTTTATATGCTCTTTTTCTTAAGAAATACACAGAAGTTGGTTGGTTATAGTTTGAAACTACTAGTTCAATGCCCGTGCGTTGCTACGAAAAATAAAATTGGTAACGAAATATAAAGATTAAGCAATAAAAGAAAATTGTGCTACAAGATCCAACATCTATTTCCAACAATAAAAGCATGCAACGAACAGGATACAAATCATCCTAATTGATTCTATTATGTCTCTTATAATCTTACCATGCATGATACTCAACAATCGAGAATATCCAAATCACGCGCACCCATAAATAAATATCCCAAAAATTCTGCTTAAGTAATCCTGTTCGTTGTTGCTTGTACTGTCATTTTCATTTTCTCTATTTTGTTCTACTGGTAAGGTGGAAATGGATACAGTATGCAACATACAACACATCTCGACGGTCAACACTTAGTCAAAACATTCAAGGCTCACTTGCAGGCTAAATAAGGTAGTAGTTCTCAGTGCACATGCAGCTCGCAGAGTGCTGTGTTGCTTGACGTGAAGGTGGTAAATCAAGCAAAAACTGACAGCTGTTCCATTCACTTGATGCAAGATGAAAATGCAAGCAGCAGATACTGTCGCCAAGGCCGTGTATATTGATGTATACATCCAGGAAATGCTTGCTCTCCTCGCAATCAATGGAGAAGCAGTTCATCGTATCTCAAGGCAACATAGGGCCTGTTTGTAGGGCCTGTTTATTTTAGCTTTTGATTTTGAATTCTAATCTACAAAATCAAATCTTTAAGAATGATATTTGAGATGTTCATCGTATCTCAAGGCAACATAGGGCCTGTTTGTTTTAGCTTTTGATTCTGAATTCTAATCTACAAAATCAAATCATGCCTTTCTTGTTCTTCTTTTTTCTCCTGCCTCTTTTTTTCCAGAGACGAAATAATGGCGGCAGAGTTTGCAAGTGCCTTCTCTAGCCGGCGTCTTTTCTTCTCAGCCTGCTTCTAGCGATCCAACTCATCTTTCGCATGTTTCTTCTTTCCCTTCTTCAACACTTTGCCTGCCTCATTGCCTCCGGATTTATCCATGACAGCTGTATCACCTTTTTACTATACCGAAATCCCTGTACTAATCAAAATCACGCAAAATCATAATCTAAGAAACATGCCTTGGACTCCCTGCCAAGAGTATATCCTAAGGCAATGAGAGTTTATTTTTAATAAAGAGCCATTTAAGCAATCACGATGGAATACCTAAAACCACTGAGGCCTGAAAGAGTATCTTATTTTGCGAATGACGAAATCCCAGGAAACAGCACAAAGAGAACAACAGTAAGAACTTGCTATTTTATCTATTGTTAATTTCTCCCTAAACTTTTTTATGCCCAGCCTTTGGCCCCTTTTCACAGTACGAGAATTAATATAAAGCCACAGGGGACCAACTCTAAGGGTCTTCTCCTGCATCAAGGAAATAAGAAACTTCAGAGGAGAAACTATGATATAAATATACACAACACAAATGCTGGAGGAAAGGAGGACAACATCAGAAAAGCCTATTAGCAGTGTTACATGGACACAGATATGTGAGTTGGAATCCGACTCAGATTTGGGTGTCCGATTCGGCAAAAAAGTTTTAGACATGGGAAATGCTACTTGGAATCGGATACGGGTGTCGGAATTCGACTCATATTTGAGATGGCTGATTCAGCAAATTTTTTTGGACACAGGTGTCCAAGTAACACTGCCTATTAGTAATCCAAGAAATATATTGTGTCATAACAAATACTTGGTAAGTATTGCTTTAGTAGTAACCATAACAGAATTTTGATGGTATCAACCACATCACAAAAGTCTACTCGTTGGAGACGATCTTTAACTTCAAGCAATGCATACTCGAAACCATATCTATACTTTTTTAGATTCTTTGACAGGAAAAGCAAATAATAAAATAAAATGTATTCTGATTCAGGAAGCATGCATTCCTTAGAATGAGTAAATGTAAATGACGGCCAACAGGATAAAATGAACAAGAGCCTAGCATTCAAACCAAAGGCAGAGTAGCGGAGCGGGAGCCGAGGGATCGCGGCCCGCAGCTGGGCGGTGGGATGCTGAAGAACGTACCATGCCACCAAGTGCTGCATTATATTAGTAGAGATACAAATGACAGTTTGATTATTAAAAGAAAATGATGTAGACATCTTATCAAATTCAAAATGACAAATTTTGTTAGCAAAAGCATTGCAGTCATATCTAGATGTATTGAGAGTGGGCTACCCCTGACTATTATCTAAACCAAAAACAACACAACACTATTGTTCCAAAACCTCATCGCAAAGCCCAACGGAGAAGCACAAAAGAAAGAAACAAAATAAGCAAACCACTCCAGTTTCTAGGCAAACGCTACAAACTCTTCTCAGCAGTTTGACATGAACTATCATCACGGTTGCATGTGAGAATAACATCATTCCTACCTGATCCAAATAATCAGTTGAGGCATCATGTAAATATGCAACCGCACGAAAACATTACTCTCTTTGTGAGAAAAATGTCACAATAGCTAAGATTGCTAATTTTGGGATTCGATAATCATTGTTACATTCCGAGTAAAAGAAATCAACATTATTGTGCTGAATCAAACCGGCAGTGTGTGTTAGCTGATAAATTGGCTATCACACTATTGCAATGCTCAAATTGCAACATTACTTGCGAAAAACGAATAAATGGTTATAGAACAACACTATGAGATACAACAATCTATGTGCAAAACAGATTGTTAAGTACCTAGCTGTATCCATTTTAAGATTCCATGCTATTATTCCATGTCATTGTGTATGACTACTTATTCAAAATATCCCATTGTCTGTGATGAGATGGTGGCCTGGAAAAACCAGATCCAGGAAGTTCTGCAGCCCAAAAACTACACTACAAATGTAGGAAGCTCAATTTTATTGGGTCAGGCTAAATGAAATCTCAGCAGCTAGGAAGACAGGCAGCATAAGATAGATTAGGCTGTTGCAAATAAGGTCCTCTACATCTATTCTGTCATGATGTAAATTCTTACTGTATATCTAGCTTAGGTTATATTTGCCTCTGCTTACTCATAGAAGAAAGAACAGGACTCAGAGACAAAAAAAGAAGCTAAAGTGTAACTATATGACATAATGCTAAACTGTTATGATTCATGAAAGAACAGACCTAAGTGTGTAGCCTTTTCGTTTCAATCCTAAGTGTGTACTACTAAACAAGTATAGCAATGCGGATATGTGATGAGCAGTTCTCGCATGATTAGTCGAACATTTAAGCTCCATAATATTGGTGCTTAAGAAGATAATAAAGGAGCTTATTATTTCGATAAAACCACCTTATTTTTTTACTTAACTTTTCCGTGAAATGAATCACAGTATTTCTTTCAATTGCTGGCTATCTAAAATGTCAGATAGCTTGATCGAAGCACACAGAACAAACATGAAAGAAGCACCGGTCATAGGAAAGCCCCATGTTGCTAATTCACTCAAATCATAAGAAACTTTTATATGACTGCACGAAGCATAGAAGATAACATTTAACTATAATTCCATTCTACTGTCTTTCTCATTCTAATCATCAAGACAGTGACTAACAAAACTTAATGGATGTTTTCGTAATAACACTAAAATGCATATACCACCAGTAGGAGTGAAAGACACCTGAAACTTCCACATTCCGAGTTTGACTAATTATATTTAAACTATGCCCATTAGACTCCAAGAAACTGACCAAAACCTACTTTCGTAAACATGGCATTTTGAATGAAAGGCCAACCGCAGTTCCAGAATCACACGCACAAATAAATTAACATTGTAACATATCCTAAAGAACATAACATGCAACAAATACAACTTAATTCTGATATTAGACAACATGAACATAGTATTTACAGCATTTAGAGAACATCCCACAAACAGTCTAAGGAAATGGTTCATCACCTTGACGACTGATGTGATGTCGCGGAGTGGGGTCCTTGGGTACCACTCCGGTAGGTGGCTCCTCCTCTTCGGTGCAGTCCTCACAGCCCACACCGGCGGCACGTTCTCCTTGTTGCTTGACGGTGACAGGACCCGTCGAGCCAGCGGCTTGACGGCACCCTTCGTCACCACAGCTCCTGGCGACGTCATCCTCCTGATAAAGAACCCACCACCAGAGAGGTCGGCGAGCGCCGCCGTGCTAACATTCCTCACTTCAGGCATCTTGGAATTCTGCAAGAAGTTCATAGCACATCAGTGGCGAGAACCCAAGAAATGCATTACAAGAGGTATAAATGCTCCTATAAATCACAAACTTTCCTTACAGGTGTTCTGCTCTCTCCTGTTCTTTCTGCTATGAGTCCTGCTGCAAAATCGTAGTACTCTCCAGGAGATATGAAGAAATTTGCGGGTGAAACCAGCAAGTAGAATTCGTAATACGCATGCACAATTAATGCCCCAAAACTTACACACCTTTTGTTCGGATCTGATTGCGATTCTGCCTTTTCCAATATCCACGCGAACTCTACGTCCCTAATACACCAGCAAGAACGCCGCAACGCAAACAAGATCCAGTGGATAAGACCTCAAGTAAAGCCCAATAACATCAAGAAATTGACTCAAGAAACATCAAAAGCGTCTAATCTCCGATTCGTTCTACTCAGAATCCTACTGCGATCCTCTAATGCCAATCCTAACCCTTCTGCAGATCTGCAAGAACAGAATCAGAGGGACACATCAACAAATTGCTCTGAAAAAAAGCCAAGAACACAACACATTTCTCACCATTTGCTCGGCTCTTCTCCGATTCCCGCCGATCCGAATCCCACAATGGCCACCCTACGATACAGCCCTAATTAAGGTAGAATTTCTGGGTATACACCTAGGGTATTTGTAGCTATGAGCTCTAACGAACGGAAGGGGGAGATGGGGATCGGGGAGCGGCGCATGGGCGGGATTCTAGATGTATTGAGATGCACGGACATTTGTCGGGCGCCATGCGTATCTGGTCGGCCGAGCAGGAGGTGAGGAAATCGGCCACGGTCACCAGAAAGTCGCCGCCGCCGTGCGCCCTCATATTGGCCGTCGACGAAGCGAAAACCTCCTACAAAGAACAAATCGAGTCATTAGATTCACGGAGACAAGAGGGCAAAGCGGAGCGATGGATTCAAGGGATTAGGGCTTCGAGAGGTTGGGAAGGGTGGGGTTGCGTCTGAGGTAGAGGAAGCCGAGGAGTGGGTCTTGGGTCAAGCTGGGAGAGGAAGGGAGGAGGCCGGCGGAGTGGGCCCGAGGACTCGCCGTCACCGCTTGAGATGATTGTGGAGGTGTGCCGGCTCCTCCTCATACGGAGAGGCCACGGATGTGCGCGACGAGCGCCCATCAGCTAGTGCCGCCATCGCCGCAATCTTTATATGTCGTGGCGGCGTCGGTGAAGCGCCTACAATGGCCTCGAGAGCGACGGCAGCAACAATCGTGGGGAGATGAGAGGACCTTAGAAAGGAAGCCCACGACGCAGCGGCGGCGACAGCAAGAGCATAAACCGCAGAGATAGGGGCGACCACGGCGGTGGCGTGAGAAGGATGCGCCATGGACGGGTGGCGTGAGGAGGCGCGAGGAGATTGCGTCGGCGTGAGGAGGCGCGGCGAGGAGCCGAGAGCCTGGGTGAGGAGGGGGGCGAGGAGGGCGGCGAGGAGCCGAGAGTCGGAAGGCGGCGCGAGGAGCCAGGTCTTGGCTTAATGTAAATGAGGGCGGCGCTGTGTAAACGAGAGGCTGGGAAGTGGGGCCCGCGGAAGAACGGACCATCCACCAACTGCTGCTTTATAATAGTAGAGATATGGGATTTTGGGGACACAGATCCCATACAGTTCCAACAGAGACGGTAACTTAAGCAATCCCTGCAGGCGAGGACCGTTCGATTAGGGTATCAGACGGTCCAGATCGGCCAAAATCGAAATAAACAATGTTTTACTACAGTATCATGAACAGTACTTTTAAACAGTAAAACTAACTGCATAGTATTTTCATCCGATCTAGACCATCCAAAGCCGATCGGACTGACCTTTGGGTATAATAGATGGATACACACAAACACAACCATTTGAAATACTGGGGTGCACAAACATCGAAAATCTACGTCACTAGTTTGTTTTCTTTTCTTTTATTTATTCATTTTACAAAGTCACCATTCGTTGTAAACCCACAAGTTGTGTATAAGCTCACATTTTATAGAAAATATTAGTGATGTAGAGGGATGGTTATTCGTACGTTCATTATCAAATTAGCCCAACTATATTTGGGAGAGGGAGAAAAGAGAAACAGCTAAAAGGGACTGTGAAAAATCACTATGCAAACCAAACTATCTTTTATGTGCACACACTCTTCAATAGAATTAATTAATATTACCGAATTAAGCAGCCAGTAGATTTAACACATAAACTAACCTGCGGCAGTTGTTTCTTGAGCAAGGACCAAGCATCTTCATCATCGAGTTTGCTGACATGGTGTCGGTGGAAGAGGACACCCATCCGTGGAGCCAAGTCCTCCTTTCTTGTGGTGACCACGACCCGGCTGCCCGGTTGTTTGAGGCTGGCATTAACAATTGGGATTCGAAACACGTAGTTCCATGCTTTGTCACTCCACATATCATCCAACACCAGCAGAAACTTGCTCGCCGACAGGGTGTCGGTGAGAGCCCGCACGAGGAGGGACTTTTCCTGCTCCCCTCCGTGATATCCCCCAGCATAGGTGATGGCTGTCCTCAGCAGCTCGGCCTCGTCGAAGTTCTGGGTGACGCTCAACCAGATCTTCTTCTTGAAATGCTCTTTGATGGCCTCATCATCGAAGATCTTCTTGGCGAGGGTGGTCTTGCCGATGCCGCCCATGCCCACAATGGACACCACCATGATGTTGTTGCTGCTATCGCCGTTGGTGGTTAGCTCCTGCACCAGCTCCCTTGTGTCCCTCTCGATCTTCTCCCCGACAATAGCCGACTGCTCCAGCTCTGACGTTGTCTTGAAACTGGCAAGATCGGCATCAATACCCGCCCTCCGATCCGAGTAGGAACGGAGGATGGTAACGAAGTTGAAACTATCGGCCCCATTGCGGATGTCGTCTAGCTTCTGATTTAGCTCCTTGATGCGGCTACCCATTTTATGGGCATGGATGGGATTCAGCAGGCAGAACAGCAACGAGTTCAGGCAACTTCACGGCTCCTCCTCCGAGCTCTCACCCATGGACACCCGCCGCTCCTTGGCCTTGAGCTGACACAGTTCCAGTATGTCTATGGCGTCGTACATGGCGTCCTTGAGCTTGCTCACCCACCCCTGCACGCTCTCATCAGTAATGCGCCTCCTCTCGGCGTCGGCGAGAAAGGCCTTGAGGTGCTCCAGGTTGCCCTTCAGCTTCTTGATCTCGCAGGAGACGCCGAGCAGCATCCCCACCTCATCTTTTGCCGCTTGGGTGAGCAGGTCGCGGACGTAGGATGCAAAGGCATCCAGGACGATCGCCATCGGTGTTTTTTTTTCTTTCCTTTTTCTTTCTTGTTCTCAGTTAAGACTGTTAGGCAAGGGTTGCAGACGAGTGGTCGATTAGCTGGGTAATGAAATGGGAATTTATAGGTAAAGAAAACTCCACCTAGGATTGCCGATTCGCCGACGAGAGAGCGCAGATCGGGAGGCTCTCAGTTCTAAATATCTGTCTCTCATGACCGACAAGTGAGTCCCATTCTCATGGATATTCGTTTTTGTCTCTGTGTCTAAAATGTTCTGCCAACCTCTCCTCTTTATTTACGTGATGGAGACATATGCAGCAGCGGAGACAGGAACACAGACTGTGTGGGTCAGCAGCTGCACCTCCATGTGCAGTTCGTGTTGACGGAACTGAAATATGTATAGATTTCAGTGTATATGGATGTTCAAAACGCTGCGTCTGATCTGCCTTCTCGGAAAAACAATGGAAAAATATCATCTGAAAACGATGACGACCTTTCAGCAATCATAATACACTAACAGAAGTAACAAACATAAAACACGAAACACACACCATGTAAAAAGAAAACTGTTATCTTTTTATTAGATTCATTTTTCTATACAAAGAGGTATTCTATTTATAGTGAAAATCACTAAAAATAGATTTGAATTTGCTCAATGAGATAGAGTCAAAATATATTTAGATAACTATGACTCATAGTCCAACGGTGAATAGAGAAGATGATACCTAACATCTTAAAGATTCATCCTTAAATTTGTTAGTTTGAAAATAACCTCAAATTACTCGAACCCTTAACAAAGTAAGGATACAGATAGCGCACCTAACAATTGCAGTATTCTAGCTCCCAGCCATGTTCCTTTTGTTTATCTATTAATGGGCATCTTAACAAAGAAAGTTGGATACTAATAGCGCACCTAACAATAGCACTATTCTAGCTAGGGCTGTAAAAAAAGCTCGAAGCTCGCAAACGGTTCGGACTCGGCTCGTCCCAGACTCGATTCGAGCTCGGCTCGAGCCCAAAACGAATCGAGCTCGAGCCTATCACGAAGCTCGCGAGCCTGACGAGCCGAGCTCGAGCATTCGTTAAGGCTCGGTACTATGCCGACCCCGTGACCGACTGACCTCTGTGAGTCCAGTCCCGTTCCGTCTCCCCCGGGCCCAGACTCCAGTTCGCTTCCCCGGTTCCCCCCATTTGGCCCATTTCCATTTGCCCATTCCAGTCTTCCACGGTTCCACTTGACCAAGGCACCGAATCCAATCCACCGATTCCCCATTTCCTTTCCCTGGCTGTCTCCCCGAGTGAGCTCCCGAGACTCCCGACCGATTCCTCCCCATCCGGATCCCCAATTCCAAAATGCCAAACCCTAAATCAGTCCCCCCGTGACTCCGTGAGGGCGTGAGGCCGCGTCTCCGCCTCAGCTCGAGCAGCTCCCCCGTCGACCCACCACCCGGCGGTGATCCGGCGACGGCTCAAGCATCCGGTCTCTAGGGTTCGAACTTCGGAGGAAGGGAGCTCGACCGGCGCATCGCGGGACGCCGGGACTGCGGAAGGCATCGCGGGAGGCGAGACGCCGGCCGGGATCGCGGAGGCGGACGCCGGGCTGGGATCTGGGAGGAGAGACGCTGCCAGGCGCGGAGGCGGACGCCACACGCCAGACGGGATCAGGGAGGCGACCATCGCAGGACGCCGGTCGCCGGGAGCCCAAGACCTAGGGTTTGTCGCCTTGCCGAGTTGCCGGTTCTCCTTGGAGCCTGGACGACAGTGAGCTATTTCTTTGAGCTTGTGTATACCTACTCCAAGATATATGCCTCTGAATCTATCTATTGCATTATATTGCCAAGTTTTCATACCATTTCACATCAGGGATGGTAAAGCTTTGAATATTTTTACTGAGGTTTCTATGGAATGTGCTATTCTTATTGTTGTATCTGGAAGTTTAGGAGTATTGCAATGCTATATATGCAGTGATAGTTGCAATTGGCCTACTGTGTCTGTGTACATATGTACTTAGGTGGAGATGGTGGCCAAGTTGTGAAACAAATGGTGGAACAAAGTGACTCATTAGTGCTATTTTCTCTGTATTGGCATCCAAGTAGTGAAATTGATAGTGGAATAATATCTCATTAGGGTTGTTTTATCTCTTAATCAAAGAGATACTTGTGAAGCCAATGCCCTACAATGCAAATGTGAATGACGTATGTTGATTCTGTTTCATGTCTTTTTCTCTCGTTCATTGAATCATAGCACTGCTGCCTAATCAATCAGATTGCTCAAAAAAGAAATGAGATAAGGACATGAAACAGAATCAACATACCTGCAATCATAGAAGAAAACCAAATTAATTGAAATGTGTTGAAATTTGACATGTTCACAGGAATCAATTACTATCTCCTGACAAAATAGTTATGTCCCATTGTGTCTCACAGCCTCAGTTAAATGAATATTTACTTGCACTTGGTTGTTTCCTGTAGTTGCAAATTTGATGTAAAGAGCATGATAAATTTGCTAACACTATACAAATTGTTGTAGATGTCTCAAAATCAGCAATCAACGCAACAATCTATTGATTCACCGGCAAAGGAGAAAGATGGAACCAGAAACCAAGGATTAGCACCAACAGATCAACAAGACGTTGATCAAGAGGATGGACCAACGAAACCTAAAAGGAAGAAGAAGTCTGCAATATGGAACTTCTTTGAGGAATGTGAAGTTCCATCAAAGAAAAAAAGAGGAGAGATGGAAAGCAAGATGAAATGCAAAGCATGTGGAGCTTTGCTATCAAAGATAAGTAGTGGTACTACATCACATTTTAAGAGGCATCTTGATCAGTGTGACTATTACAAGCTGCAACAAAAATCCAGCCAACAAAAGACCATAAATTTCCGTAGCACTGAGGAAGGTGATGTTGATACTGAAACTCCTTATGTGGTTGCCCCTGGTTATTATGATCCTGCAAGAATTCGTGAACTCATTTGCAAGATGATCATTGTTCATGAGTTACCATTTAATATTGTGGAGTATACTTGGTTTAATGCTTTGTTAAAATCACTAAATCCTGCATACAAAAAGGTGTCTAGAGTCACTATTAGAAATGAATGCATGAAGCTGTATGAATCTGAAAAGGAACAATTGAAGAAGGGTTTTAAGGACATTAAGAAGATAAGCCTCACATGTGATCTTTGGACATCTAATCAAACATTGTGTTATATGAGCCTAGTTGCTCACTACATAGATCTGATTGGTCAATGCATTGTCGTGTCATTAACTTCTTAGAGTGGAGCCTCCCCACTTTGGTGTAGTCATTTGTAATGCCATTTCGATTGTCTCCGCTGCATGGAAAATTGAGGATAAGATAGCTAGCATCACATTTGATAATGCCTCGAGTAATGATGTTCTTTGCTAAATTGTTGCTTGCCAAGTTTACAAACCGAGGTGCACTTTGGTGTAAAGGAGGTTCCTTCATAACTGTTGTTGTACTCATATTCTAAATTTGGTTGTCCAAGATGGTATGAAGGTTATTCAACCTTTAATTGACAAAGTTAGAGAGACTATCAAATACATCAAGAAATCTAATAGCCGGACATACAAGTTCAATGCCGATATTGATTCTCTTAACCTTCATATAAAAAGGATTGGTTCTTGATGTGTGCACTAGGTGGGGTTCGACATACAAAATGCTAGATTACGCTTTTCACAGAGTCGCCATTGATGTCTATCTTCTTTGGAGATGCTAACTATAGGTGGCGACCAACAGATGTGGATTGGAACTTGTATGAACAAGTCAAAGATGTCTTGTGTGTTTTTCACTTGGCTCTGAGAGGAGTTCTCGTGTTCAAAGTACCCTACCTCCAATTTGTTTTATCCTCATATTGTCGATATTAAGAAGGTACTAGATCAATTGTTCTTGTCTAGAGATGAATCTCTTAGAAAAATGGTGATGCAATGATTTGAAGTTTGATAAGTATTGGGGCCCAGAATGCAACATTTTATTTGCAATTGCTGCAATTCTAGATCCAAGATTTAAGATGGGCATGATTCAGTTCACATTTCCTTCTTTGTACTCAGAAATTGATCTTCCTCAAAAATTTGCATCTATTCAATCTACACTGGATGAATTGTATGCTATATATGAAAGTGAATATAACAAAAGCATATCGACATTGAAGAACACTGATTCTTCTTCTCAATGTACTGGTACATCTGATCATACTTCCAGTAGTACTTTCTCAACTACTAGCCAATTCCAAGAGTTTATGAAAGCTCAACATGCTAGTCATCCTTCAAAGCCAGATTTAAGAAAGTACTTGGATGATCCGGTTGAAGTTATTCCTGCGGAAGGATTTGATATACTTAAATGGTGGAGGATGAATGAATTAAAATATCCAGTAATGGCTAGAATGGCCAAAGATGTTCTCACTATTCCCATTACCACAGTCTCATCGGAGTCAGCTTTTAGTACCGGAGGTCGAGTGGTTGATGATTATCGTAGCTCTTTACTTCCATCAACTGTACAAGCTTTAGTGTGTGCATCTAGTTGGATTAGAGGAGGTCACCACAAACCAAAGGATTTGGTGAGTTCATGGATGTTGTTGTTTACCACATAATTGATTTGTGTATTTATATATTTACTTCTTGGCTCTTGCATAGGATGATGATGCTAATTTCATCCCTTTGTCATCAACCGAGACTGCTACAGTCATTTCAACAGTGGGTAGCAATTAGTTTTCTATATCAGGTAGCAATTACTCTGTCTTATTCCCATAGATGGTACATTTCCTACATGTTCATGAATTGTAAGTTTAGTTGTGGTGGCTGACATGACATCTTGACAGTGAACCTGAATACATGGAAATGAAAAGTGCAACAGGGGGTTATGCATTTTGTGGTTAGTGTTTTTTCTTTGTACTTAGCTACTTCTTTGCTTGCTCCATGAGTTACTGCCATTATACTTCTTTGCTTACTCTCAGTTTTGCACTTGCCCTGACATTCTTTATTTTACCTTGTTCCTAAGCTCTTGTCAATTGAAATCCAATGGTTGATGGTATTGTGCTGATGATATTTAATATTGCACAAATTCCTGTGATCTCCACGAAATACTTAACTATTAAGTACCTGGTACATGTTTCATGCCTCAAAGTCAGATATGATACATCTAACTATTAAGTTCTTGGTACATGTTCCATGCCTCCAGTCAGATTATACACTAATGTTATATGGGCTTACTAATACATTGACTTTACGTAATTGAGCTAGCATCATCCATGGGTGGAATGGTTTCTCGCACTAAGCTATCATGTGCATGATTGTGGGAGCACGCATGCCTTTTTTTCTTTTTACATCAAAAATGTGTTCTCATTTCCTTTGTTTTGACAGGATGATGCGGATAGTGCTTTGGATAGGCTGTGGGAGAAGAGGAAGGCTGAGATCAAGCAGCAGTAGGTCTTGGTTGTAATTTTGCCTGGAAGAACTTGTTTTGGTGTAATGCCTATCTAGCTCTTTAGTACTATGCCGGTCATTTCAGTTGGTACCATGATTAGCTAAGACTGTGTCACTTACTCACTTGCTTAGTTCTGTGTGAGCTTGTTAGAACTTAGAAGTTTAATCATGTGATGATATTCATATGATGGTTAATTATTTGTTAATTATCAGTGTTGAATGATATTCATATGATGGTTAATTATTTGTTAGAAGTTTAATCTGTGTTGAATGATATTCATATGATGGTTGATTATTTCTTATATTGTTCCTTAACTTTTATTTCTGCCCTTATTTAAATCTATCACAGACTACTAAGACTGTAAGAGGAACTCTCATTGAGGTTCTACTTCTATGCTCTTTTTAAGATGGTGGTTTTATGTAAGGGTTTATCTTTGTTTATTTGTACTTATACCAGGTAATATTAATAGTTAAATATTGCTGGTTGTTGTATCACTGCAACTAAATACCATACATGTGCTTATGTTCAGTTAGATGACTGGTAGTGTCATCCAGTATATGGCACAATTATTCAATTGGGCACACTGGTTATTTTGAATATTTCTATTTTATACTCGAGTGATGTAAGGAGTTTAGACTCGAGTGATTTGCATCCTGAAAACATGAAAGCTCCAATCTGTTCATCAGAAGAAAAATAAATGTGTTGATTTGTTTCCTTTATATTATTTTTTCTTAGTATGGTTCAAGTTGAGTCATCTTGATTTTGTGTGGTCTGCAGTTGTAGAAATTACATAAGCACTCATATAGAAGGGAATGGTTCCTATCTAGCCTATAGTGAGTACATGATCGCTATATGTTTTTTGTTCCATCGATGCAGTGTATGGCTGTTGCAAATGCTTAAGATACTAAATTGACTGCTCAGATCTGGACTTGTATGCCTGATGTCTGTTATCGAGCCTGTAACGAGCTTTGTGTGTTCTCGAGCTTCATCGAGCCGAGCTCGAGCTTATTCGAGCTTTGGCCGAGCCGAGCTCGAGCCTGACTCCGAGCTCGAATCCTAACTCGGGCTCGCTCGAGCTCGGCTCGAGCCTCTACCGAGCTCGAGCCTGGCTGACCAGGCTCGCTCGAGCTCGGCTCGTTTTCAGCCCTAATTCTAGCTACCAAGTACTAACTTAACAATAGCACCTAACAATAGCACTATTTTTGTTTATATATTAAGGGGCATCTTGCTATCTCTCTACCAAGTACTAACCTTGATGACCAAGGTCGAATCTTGACGCCATTTTAAATTCAATCAAATCACCCTTTTGACCATATGTATATTTGTCATACATAGTCGCCCACTGATCGAGAAAGTTAAGAAATTACTTACAAACTTTTTTGACCTTATACTTACTTCATAAGAACACAGCTCTTCGAAAAATTGCAACAATGGCCGTGGAAGTTTACCTACCTGAGTAGCTTGTATAGTTGCAAGCCATTAATCAACGCAAAAGAAAAAAGAGAGCAGGAGGATATATTATCGGAATGACTTGTACTCGGACGTCTGAAATTTTTGAACGCACTGCAACATTTTTTTCTTCACGTGCAACATTTTCCTTCGACAAACAGTAAAATTCGCTACAATAAACGGATGTTGCAAGAGTTCAAAAAAATGTTTCACGCGTTGACAGAAAATGTTGCAAACGTAGAAAAAAATGTTGCAAGAGACGTCCGATGGGATGAACAAAATCGGACGTCCGAGCGCTAGTTTCTCCTATATATTATTCATTCTTTTCACTTTTCCTTATCTACCAACTGCATGTTGCAAGGGAATTTTTTTTAAATAATACATTTTTTACTCAAAATTTTAAAAATATACCACCGAAATTTTTTTTTACAGAAATATACCCCTGTCGCCCGTTGGATGAGCAACAGGGGCCTAAATAGCAAAATAAATGGGCGACAAGAGGCCACGTCACCCCCCAGCCTCCTGTCGCCCGATGAAATAGCGACAGAAGCCTGTCGCCCTATGAAATGGCGACAGGGAGTAAATCGATGAATGGTTGGGCGACAGGGGCACCCCTGTCGCCCAACCATATGACGACAGCAGCTCTTCCCTCTATTTAAGCAATTGTCTGGCACTGTGTTCAATCATCGAATTCTTCAATCATCCAGCCAAAGAAGAGTAGAAAGCGAGAGAGGAAGGAAGAAAAGAAGAGAGAAACGAAGGAGAAGAGGAAAAAATGCCGAAGCGTACGAGTGGAAAGGGAAAGGGGAAGGCGAAAGAAGAGGGAGGTGCTTCGGAGTGGCCGCGCAACATCACGTACCAGGACCTCTTCGTACCTTTCGGAGTTGTCCCACCGATGTGTCTGTGTGGAGATGCTTGCAGGTTTGTCCATTCTTGGGAAATTCCAACTTGGAAGAGGAGGTATTGGAAGTGCCGCAACTACGAATTCGACCCGCCGGAGAAGAGCCTGAAGAATCGCCAACTGGTAACAATCATACGTGTTTCAAAATATTTGTAAATGAAACATTGCTAATTTATGTTTCATGTAGTCGCCTCCGCCACTGTGTGAATTTGAGCAGTGGTATGATAAGGAGATCAACCCCGAGGACCAAAGGCTCCTTGAGCAAGCCAACCGGCAAGAGGAGTTCATGCGGCAGCTTCAAGCGCAGCGTGACGCTGCACGCGAGGAGGCACGTCGAAAGAAAGCAAAGGAGAAGGAAGCCGAGAGAGAGAGAGGAAACGAGAGAGGGCACGTTGTGCCAGAGAAGCCCCACCGGAGGCATGGGCGAAGGGGAAGTGGCCTCGATCCACTCAGTAGACGTTAAGTTGTAACCATTATTTTCCTTGTTCGTGATGCGCATCCTAGTTTTATGTCGTAATGAAGAGTGTGGTCTACTTTATTTTCCGCTGTAACTTCTGATCTAATAAATCGTGGCCACTTAGGGGTTTTCCTTGCCTCGCGGGGCCCACCGGATACGGCCCAAAAATTACAAAAAAAATCACAAGCGATCTACGCAACATGGGCTACCACTCATCTACAGGCAACCTGGCCAGGCATTCCCCGGCACGAAGTTGCGAAAATCGAAAAAGGCACTCGCGACCACGAAACGCGAAAATTGTGGCCACTTAGGGGTTTTCGTAGCCTCGCGGGGCCCACCGGATACGGCCCAAAAATTACGAAAAAAATCACGAGTGATCTACGCAACGTGGGCTACTACTTATCTATGGGCGACCTGGCCGGGCATTGCCCTGGCACGAAGTTGCGAATATTGGAAAAGGCACTCGCGACCACGAAACCGCAAAAATCGTGGCCACAGTTTGAAAAGCGGGGTGCAGCGTGTTGTCATTTCAGTCTGAAAAGCGGGGTGCAGCGTGTTGTTGTTTCAATCTGAAAAGTGAGGTGCATCGTGTTGTCGTTTCAGTCTGAAAAGCGTAGTGCAGAGTGTTGTCGTTTCAGTCTGACAAAGCTACTAGGTGTGTGACAAAGCTGATGAAAGGATTAACTAAGTACATAAGATTAAAATTACAAAGAATGCAAATACAATTGTTCGTACAACATATTTTGAAAGATAAACTAAGTACATAATATACTACCAATAATAAAAATCAAAAGAAACTACTATCGGCCCCTCTTTTGCCTCCTCTGAATCTGGTCTTGCGAGTACGTCAACTGAGAGGGCGCGCGGTGTGCCCTCTATGGCCTAGCTGGAGGTGTCGCGTACTGCGGCTGAGTAGGCTGCGTCGGTGGTTGCGCTCCGCGCAGCTGTGATGATGAAGGCTCGTATGTGTCGACGAGGTACCTCGCTACAAAGTCCTCCCCGTAGTCCTCCTGCTCGTCATCATCACCCTGCTCCTCGTAGTCGTCAGGAGCAGGTGGAGCTGTGCGCGAGAAGATCCGTGCCTGCGAGCCTGTAGAAAATGAAGAATTATTGAAAGCATTGTAATACGTGATTGTAATACGTGAAAAGTGCATTTCAGTACTCACCTCTAGTGGCTACAAAAGCGTGCCTAGCAGCTCGCCCTCTCGCAGCCTGCGGGACGATAGTGTGCGAAGATGTACCTGCAGCACCCCTGCCTCCGCTAAGCGGCACGCCGGGAGCCACCTCGGGAGGGATGCGGCATCCCGACAACTAGAGGCCACGTCTCGCGCTGTCCTGAGCCCTCGCGACGTAAGAGGTGACCTCCTGTCTCGTCACCTCTTCTCCGGTGGTCAGCCGAGAAAACAAGACGCCTAAGTCGTCCTATATATGGTGCAGTGCATCATTCTGCCAAAAAAATTACGAATTAGTTAGAAAAAATAAATTACGAATTACTAAGATTACGTGAGATCGAAGGTATGATGCAACGTACTGAAGTGTGCACCACCGAGTCCGTATGGGCGGGGTACGTGTCTGCCACCCTGGGAACGTGTCTAGGAGGCTCGGGGTCGGCACGTACCAAACGCAGACGAGTCCGGGGAGTGTACCACTCTCGGTACACTCGGTACATCCACGGGTCGTACGGCGCAGCTTCAGCGTAGACGTCCTCCAGGGCTCCTCCCCACTCCTCAACCCAAGGCAGCATACGTAAGTGCCAGGGGGTGGTCCCAGGTGTGCCCTTCCTACTCTGCCTGTGGGTAAGAAATAAATATAGTGTTATTAGATGGCATTACACAGTAATAATTATAAAAACATTGATACAGGGAACTTACGTGTGGACTGAGGGTGGGACTGCATGGTCGTCGTGCACCGGAAACGCCTGCCGTAGACCAAACTGCCTCATCACATGATGGACAGCGTAGCCCTCGACCTGGACGTCGAACACGAGGAACCGACAGGTGAGCCAGTACTCCGCGTCTCGTGTGCAAAGGGTGGACAGGCCACCCGTCACATGAAGCTGCATCTCAGCGTCCACATACGGTGTCCAGCGTACATGGTCCTCAGTGAGGTGGTCGAATACAGTGACGAACTGCGGGTAGCCCATCCGCACAGTCGTGTGTGCCCACCTAGGCTTTAGTCATGATAGAACATAACCGTTAGTACAAACAAAAGTTAAATAAAAAGAACCAAAATCGTGATTGCAATATTGTCGTGCCCGGAATTTGAATTCCGAACACTCTGTGTGATACACCAGTCTAGGATCACGCTGGTGCTCACAGATACAACAGAGATGAATACAATCACACATACACAGCGGAAATAATAACAATAATGTATTTAATTCAAATTAAACTGTTAAGACCTTAAGGTCAGCCTTACAATATTAAGCCACGCAGGGCTGAGTTCAGGGTAAACAAATAACAGCAGCGGAATTATAAAATTAATCGTGGCGCCTCAGTTTGCCATAGGCAACTGACTGGGCCTTTCCCCTAGTTAGCCGGGTCGTCATTCTTCTCCTCCTCAAACGCTTGCGGTTCTTCATCTTCTGATGTTGTGATTATGGAGGGGTGAATACATTGGTACTCAACAAGCTATGCACAGAATGCAACCTAATATGCTACATGCCAGGCTTATTCCAATGGAATGGCTTAAAAGTTAATTTGCAATAAACCGCATTTAACAAGTAACATAAGTAGATTCGAAAGCAGTAAAAACAAGTAGAATTAACAATAACTTTTCCAGAAGTTAAGTAAAAGCATTTCCACATCCTAATCCATACTTCCATCAACTTCATCTTTTAACCCAACCATATTTTTAATAAAGTCTAACCCTTGACTGTAATCTCCGAGCAATGTCCAATACCGTGGACACGGCTATTCGAATAGTTTGTACACTTTGCAGAGGTTATACACTTTACCCATAAGATACAGTCAAACACCACAAAGGCGAGTAACCGTAACAAAGCCTTTCCAAAGATCCGTCTAAACCCAGTACTGCCTGCTAAGGTTTCAACACTGAAGGGATACACCTCCACAACAGGGCCCCCCTCTTGCACCATGTGAGTTTTCACCCGTACACCCGGAACTCACACCACCACGATAGTACCAAAGAATAGATTTCACAGTTTACTCAGCTAGGTCCGTCCCATTCCGGAACTTGTGGTTGTATGGTTAGCTCAGTTCAAATTCTTGCAAGGTTAAGTCCTTAGATGACTAGGGCAAGACTACCAAAAAACTCATCATGTCAACATGTCAATAAAAACCAAATCCAACTATGACTGCTCAAATGCTACATCTGGCTCACCACTAAACATCTTGCCACTTGCCCCAGTCTAAACCATTTTCCCACCCAGTTGGTTACACGCACCACGTGTCATCAATAGTATCAAGACACATGTCACACTTTCCAAAATTCGTTCCATAGCTCATTAGTCAATATTCCATTTTTCTCACAAGAATTATGTCAATGAAATGTTTTGCATGACTAAGCAGAACTACCGTGTTCTAATTTTTCCACAGTGGTGTATTATATCAACCACATAATAACCCAATCTAGGGGGACAAAAGTTTTCATGGCATACAATTATTAGGGACAAGGAGATATTAACAAGTGGTGTTTTAGCTAATTCCCAAACTATTTGAAGACATTGTAAACAAATTAGCATGCATAATTTAAAACAAAGTAATTTTGAAAGCATAGGATCAAAATGGTCAAAGTACAACTTGCCTTCGTAAAGTAGCGAGTCTTGGTCTGGAGCTTGATCCTCGAAATCCGCGTTCTCACACAGCACGATGTCTACACGTGACAGAGAAAGAACTAAATAAACACGCAAAACAACGTACAAACACACATTCATAAATTACCGTAAATCAAACTAATTCATAACTTTATGAAAACTTCTAGATAATTAATTTAGTATTTTCTAAGATTTATAAAATTTATTTTGACATTTTTGGACGTATAGTTTAAGAGCTACAAAATTCATAATTTTGGACTTTTCGTGAATATTTTAACAGTATAAATTTATTTATAAAATTTCAGTAAAATTAACATAGCTAGGAATTAATATTTAATAATTTAAAAAATTTGTTACAAGCGATTTGGACTTACAACGAATTTGTAGCGAAAAAGACAAAATTCGCAATTTTAGTGATGAAACGTTGAATTCTTAGGTCATGTAATTATTGGAAGATCTGCTTATGTATCTTGCTATAGCTAGAAAGTCTAAAAGATAGAAAGATTAGTCTGTATCTATCTCTATTCCTGTTGCCGTATCCGAGTTGTATTCTCCAGTTTGTATACACCACGGTGAGGGTTTTTCTCACCTCTATTTAACACGCATACGCGGCCTCTACGGAGGTTCAATGCTTCTGCCAAGATCGTGAGAGTTTTTCATGGTATCAGAGCCTCTCCTCTACACATGGCGAGCTCCTTCATGAATCCTCTCTCTGGTCAAGCTATCACAGAGAAACTAGCCAAAAACAACTTTTTGCTATGGAAAGCACAAGTGCTTCCGGCGATTCGTGGCGCACGGATGGAAGGATACCTCACCGGCACCAATTCCAGGCCTCCAATGGAGATTGATAGCAAGGAGAAGGATGGCGACAAGATCGTCAAGATATCAAATCCGGCTTATGAAAGTTGGATTGCTGCTGATCAGCAGTTTCTCGGATACCTACTGTCCTCCCTATCAAAAGAGGTCCTCACACAGGTGGCCACCATGACCTCGGCGGCGCAAGTATGGACGGCCATAGATGGCATGTTCTCCACACATTCTCGAGCGCGTTCGGTCAACACACGCATGGCCCTGTCCACCATGCAGAAAGGCAGCATGACAGTGACGGAGTACGTGGGAAAGATGAAGGCATTGGGCGATGAGATGCTGTCCACAGGCAGACCCTTGGATGATGAAGAGATGACGTCGTACATCCTCGCCGGCCTCGACGTCGACTTCGACCCTGTCGTTGCTGCCGTCGTCTCCAGGACTGAACCAATCACGGTAGTAGAATTATATTCACAGCTTTTGGCTTTTGAAAACAGGATGGATTTGCGACGCGAAGGCTCATCTCATTCCTCTGCAAATATGGCACGTCGGGGAGGCCGTGGTGCCTTCTCCAGAGGCGGGCGTTTTGGCGGCCGTGGTCGTGGTAGAGGCCGCAGTCGTGAAGGTGGTAACTTCGGCGCAAATGGAAGGAGTAACTTCAAGTCACGTCCGATATGCCAACTTTGTAACAAGCCAGGCCATGTTGTGACTGATTGCTGGCATCGTTATGATGAAAGCTTCGTTCCAGAAACCAAGAGTGTCGCTGCAGCCGTCAACTCTTATGGGCTTGATACAAATTGGTACATGGATACCGGCGCCACCGACCACATCTCGGGAGATCTTGAGAAGCTTACTGTTCATGACAAGTATAATGGCAAGGATCAAGTTCACACAGCCAACGGCGCAGGTATGAACATTAGTCATATTGGTCATTCTATTATCCAAACCCCTAAACATGATCTTCACCTTAAAAATATCCTTCATGTTCCAAATGCCATGAAAAATCTCGTTTCAGCACATCGTCTTGTTCGAGATAATAATACCTTTTTAGAAGTTCATCCTAATTTTTTCTTGGTGAAGGATCAAGCAACGAAGATCACACTCCTTAAAGGATATTGCCGCAATGGTCTCTATACCCTGCCACAAATAACAGCCTCTACCAAACAAGTCTATGGAGCTATCAAGCCCTCACTGTCCAGATGGCACAACCGCATGGGCCATCCCTCTCTTCCTATAATTCACAAAATAGTTAATGAGAATAAACTTCCTTGTCTCATTGAGTCTCCTGTTGGGTCAGTATGTAATGCTTGTCAACAAGCCAAGAGTCATCAGTTACCGTTTCCAAAGTCATCTAGTGTTTCAAAATTTCCTTTAGAGTTGGTGTTTTTAGATGTTTGGGGACCTGCACCTACTTCTGTTGGGGGTAGGAAATATTATGTCAGCTTTATTGATGATTATAGCAAATTTACTTGGATATATCTACTCAAGTTTAAGTCTGAAGTTTTTCAAAAATTCCATGAATTTCAGACTCTTGTTGAGCGTCTTTTTAACAAGAAAATCATTGCCATGCAAACTGATTGGGGTGGAGAATATGAAAAGCTTCATTCCTTCTTTACCAAAATTGGTATCACTCATCAAGTTTCATGTCCTCACACACACCAACAAAACGGCTCTGCCGAACGAAAACATCGTCACATTGTTGAGGTTGGGCTAGCTCTTCTTGCTCAAGCTTCCATGCCTCTCAAATTCTGGGATGAGGCATTCCTTACTGCCACATACCTAATTAATCGCACACCAAGTAAAGTCATACAATATTCCACGCCTTTAGAGCTTCTCTTTCATCAAAAGCCGGCCTACTCTTCATTAAGAATTTTTGGTTGTGCGTGCTGGCCAAACTTGCGTCCCTACAATACCAGAAAACTTCAGTTCCGCTCTAAACAATGTGCCTTCCTCGGTTATAGTAACCTTCACAAAGGCTTTAAGTGCCTTGATATTTCCTCTGGACGAGTTTACATTTCTCGTGATGTTGTTTTTGATGAGAATGTCTTTCCTTTCTCTCAACTTCACCCCAATGCCGGTGCTAGTCTAAAAACTGAAATCCTTCTGTTACAACCGGCGCTCTTGAATCACGCCTTAACACAACAGGGGAATGGATCTTTAGATGATCATTTGACTAATGCTTCTAACTCTTCCAGTGTGCCTGTTTTTTGTGACAATTTGACAGCAGAAACACCAAATTCCATACATGCTACTGAGGCGGCTGATGACATAACTTCTGGTGCAAACCTCCAAGATGATTTTCCTGCTCTCTCACCGACTGCATCAGCTTCGGGATCGTCATCGGTTCAGTCTGCTGCGCCTGCATCGGCCGACAATTCTGAAGCTGACCCAGCGTCAACTTCACCTCCGGTATTTCCTGATTCCAGCGCAGCACTCAATGATACGATCCGAGCATTCAATTGGACCTTCACCGGTTCAAACTGTCACACGACCGGCTACGAGACTTCAACATGGCATCCGCAAAAATAAGGTATATACCGACGGAACAGTTCGTTATGGTCTGTCTTCTATTACTAATGAACCTCATACCCTTGGTGAGGCCCTGTCTAATCCCTGTTGGAAGAAAGCTATGGATTTGGAATATACAGCTTTGCTTCAAAACAATACGTGGCATCTAGTACCCCCTCAGAAGGGGTGCAACATTATTGACTGTAAATGGGTTTACAAAGTCAAAAAGAAATATGATGGAACACTAGACAGGTACAAGGCACGTCTGGTTGCAAAAGGATTTAAACAGCGATATGGTATTGATTATGAGGATACTTTCAGTCCAGTTGTCAAAGCTACTACAATTCGTCTTGTTCTATCTATTGCTGTTTCTCAGGGATGGAGCTTACGCCAGCTAGATGTTCAGAATGCGTTTCTTCATGGCATTCTAGAGGAGGAGGTGTACATGCAACAACCACCTGGATATAAAGATAAGGACAAACCAAATCATATATGCAAATTAAATAAATCCATTTATGGACTAAAGCAGGCGCCAAGGGCTTGGTATTCTAGATTGAGTACAAAACTTTGTGAGCTGGGGTTCAAACCATCAAAAGCTGATACATCTCTTTTCCTTTATCATAAAGGACATGTCACTATATTTATGCTGATTTATGTAGATGACATCATTGTTACAAGTTCCTCACAAGATGCAATTTGGACGCTGCTTCAGGACCTTAAGAAGGATTTTGCTCTCAAGGATTTGGGAGAATTACACTATTTTCTTGGTATTGAGGTAAAGAAGTTACAAGATGGCATTGTTCTTTCTCAAGAAAAGTATGCTTTGGATTTGCTTAAGCGTGTTAATATGATAAACTGCAAGCCAGTTAGCACTCCACTGTCTGTTTCGGAAAAACTATCTATTCATCAGGGACAAGCACTTGGTGTTACTGATTCAACAAACTCTGTAGTATTGTTGGCGCCTCTCTGATGCCTTACTCGACTAGACCGGATATAGCATTTTCGTTAACAAGGTTTGCCAATTCTTGCATGCATCGACAACCGATCATTGGAGTGCGATTAAGAGAATTCTCGGGTATGTCAAGTTCACATCAAGGTTGGATTGAAAATCGATAAATCCTCCTCTATGACTGTTAGCGCTTATTCGGATGCGGATTGAAAAATGGTAGTCGGATGATCGATGATCAAGCTGGAGGGTTTCTTTGTCTATTTAGGAGATAACTTGATCTCATGGTCAAGACGTAAACAAGCTCATCTCCTGGTCAAATACCGAAGCGAGTACAAGGCCATAGCTAATGCCACTGCCGAAATAATTTGGGTGCAAAGCCTGCTTAAAGAACTTGGCATACGATCACCTCATCATGCACAGATATGGTGTGACAATATTGGTGCTACGTATCTCTCAGCAAATCCAGTTTTTCATGCTCGAACTAAACATATAGAGGTTGACTATCATTTTGTCCGAGAGCGTGTAGCTCAAAAGCTACTTGAAGTAAAATTCATTTCCTCAAGGGATCAAATAGCAGATGGCTTCACCAAGACTTTATCACTGCGCAAACTGGAAGATTTTCGTCACAATCTTAACTTAATAAAGTTATGATTGAGGGGGACTATTGGAAGATCTGCTTATGTATCTTGCTATAGCTAGAAAGTCTAAAAGATAGAAAGATTAGTCTGTATCTATCTCTATTCTGTTGCCGTATCCGAGTTGTATTCTCCAGTTTGTATACACCACGGTGAGGGTTTTTCTCACCTCTATTTAACACGCATACGCGGCCTCTACGGAGGTTCAACGCTTCTGCCAAGATCGTGAGAGTTTTTCAGTAATGACTGCCGAAGGAGTAGCCGTCGATCTGAAGAAAGTAGATGCAGTGTTACATTGGAAACAACCAAAGACAGTTACCCAAATCAGAAGTTTTCTTGGTATGGCCGGATATTACCGCCGGTTCATTGAGGGTTTTTCATCAATTGCGAGACCTCTTACGCAATTGTTGAAAAAGGAGAAAAGGTTTGTGTGGTCGCTCGAGTGCAAAAAGAGTTTTCAAGAGCTGAAGAAGCGTTTAACTTCGGCACCTATCTTGGTGTTGCCGAATACCAAGGACAATTTTGATATCTACTGTGATGCTTCGTGTCAGGGACTTGGTTGTGTACTGATGCAGAATGGTAAGGCAGTAGCTTATGCATCAAGGCAGCTAAGGCCTCATGAGCAGAATTATCCCACTTGTGACCTAGAGTTAGCTGCTGTAGTGCACGCCCTTAAAATATGGCGTCACTATCTCATCGGAAACCGATATGAAATATATACTGACCACAAAAGAATAAAATATATATTCACCCAATCAGACCTGAATATGAGACAAAGGAGGTGGTTAGAATTAATCAAGGATTACAACATCGGAATTCACTACCATCCAAGAAAAGCAAATCTGGTGGCTGATGCTTTGAGTCGGAAAAGCCACAGTTTAAATTTAATGGTTGTAGAAAACCAGTCTGATTTATGTAAAGAGCTTCAGAAACTAAGATTGGAAGTCATACCGGAAGGATTTTTAGCTACTTTGGAAGTCAAGCCGACCCTAGAGGAACAGATCAGGGAAGGTCAAAAGGATGATGATAAGATTAATAGAATCAAGTCTAAAATGGACGAAGACCTGGCCAAGAACTTCAGAGTAGATGAGCAGGGTACCTTATGGATGAAGAATAGAATCTGCGTACCTCATAAACCGGAATTGAAGCAGTTGATACTTGAGGAAGCACATGATTCCAAGTACTCAATTCACCCCGGAAGTGCAAAAATGTACCAAGACCTCAAGGAGAGATTTTGGTGGCCGAATATGAAAAAAGAAGTAGCTAAGCATGTAGCGTTGTGCGATGTGTGCCAAAGAGTCAAAGCAATGCATCAGAGACCAGCAGGACTGCTACAACCGTTAAAGATACCAGAATGGAAGTGGAAGGAAATCAGGATGGATTTCATCACCGGTTTGCCAAGGACTCAAGGTGGATATAACTCCATATGGGTCATAGTAGATCGATTAACAAAGGTCACACATTTCATACCTGTAAAAACAACTTACTCAGGAGATAAGTTAGCAGAGCTATACATGGCGAGGATTGTTTGTTTGCATGGAGTACCTAAGAAGATAGTATCGGATAGAGGTACTCAATTTACCTCGAGATTTTAGGAAAAGCTGCATACTGCAATGGGCACCCGTTTGAATTTCAGTACAGCATACCATCCGCAGACAGATGGTCAAACTGAAAGGGTGAATCAGATACTCGAGGATATGTTAAGAGCTTGTGCATTGTCATATGCAACCTCATGGGATAAATGCTTGCCATACGCCGAATTTAGTTACAATAATAGTTATCAAGCTAGCCTGAAGATGTTGCCTTTTGAAGCTTTATATGGTCGTTCATGTCGAACACCATTAAATTGGAATGAGACTGGAGAACGTCAAGTCTTTGGACCAGACATTCTTTCAAATGCAGTGGAAAAGATTGCTCTGATTAGAGAAAGGCTAAAAACATCACAATCGAGGCAAAAGAGTTACGCTGACAACCGATGTCGTGATCTGAGTTTTGAACCAGAAGATTATGTTTACCTCAAGGTCACGCCACTCAAAGGAGTTAAAAGGTTTCATACCAAAGGAAAACTTGCCCCAAGATATGTGGGTCCATTCAAGATTTTAAGCCGCAAAGGTGAAGTTGCATACCAGTTAGAATTGCCGCAGTCTTTGGCAGGGGTACATGATGTATTCCATATATCACAATTGAAGAAATGTCTTCGAGTACCGGAGGAACAAACACCTATAGAAGCGATTGAACTGCAAGAGGATTTAACTTACAAGGAACACCCAGTGAAGATTTTGGACACCATGGATCGTGAAACAAGGAATAAGTCAACTCACTTCTGCAGAGTCCAGTGGAGCAACCACTCAGAAAGCGAAGCAACTTGGGAGCGTGAGGAAGATTTGAAGAAGGAGTTTCCCAACCTCTTCTCTAGTCAGCCCCGAATCTCGGGGTCGAGATTCTGTTAAGGGGGGAGGTTTGTAACATCCCAAAATTTGGTTAATTTGAATTTTTATAATTTATTTTGAATTTTTGAGAATTTTTGGAATTTATTTGGATTTAATTAGAATTTCTAGAATTTGACTCTTTTTTGGAAATTAATTAAATAATGATTAATTTTTTGCAAAATATAAATGAAAATATTTTATTTGAGTCCAAAATGCTCTAAAATATTTTCTGAAATTTTTCTAGAATTTTTCTGATATTTTAAATGCTTCAAATAATTAAAATGAATTTCTAGAATTATTTTAATCGAAAAAGCTTAAGAAAAATGGATGAACAGTGATGGGCCCAGCCCGTTACTATGCGCAACGTCAGCCGCCCGGTCGGAAACCCTAAAGCCGCTGATCGCCAACCGTTCGATCCGCATCGGATGGCTGAGGCTTGCCCGTGCCGTTTCGCCGCTTCAAGCCGTCCGATTGACGCTGCGTGGACGGCCGTGATTGCGCCACGAAGTGTCGCCAGCCATTCACAGAAGCGCCGCCGCCGCGTCATTACCGTCGAAGAAACGCCCGTCATTAAGCGCCGCCGCGTCTCTCTTCCACTTCATTACCGGGCGCAGCGTATAAAGCATCTCCTTCCGCGCATTTCGAGACCTTTCATGCCTCCCAGGAATCACTGTAGCTCCCGTATGTGCTCGCCGTAGTTCCGAAGCTGTTCCGCCACATTTGCGCCACCGCTGGTCACCCTCCGTCGTCTTCGAGGCCACCGGAGTGATCCTCGTGCCAAGCCGCATCTGGGGAGTCAATCCGCGTCGCCGGAGAATCACCGGAACGCCTTCACCGACATCATCTTCCTCAGCTCCGGTCTTTGAACACCGCCGTGCCATCACCGAGCTCGCGAGCAACGTCGGCCGTTGGATCTGCATCCTACCGTTCCGGTGAGTCCACGTGTTTTCCTCTTGGTAGAGACCATAACAGTGTCGCGGTAGATCTTATCCGTAGAATTCTTGATGGACGGGTTAGATTCGGACACGTGCCCACCTTCGGGACTGCCCACGTGTTCCTTAGATGCAATAGACCGTAGTCATTGGATCTTTGATATACGGTTAAGATTCAGCCACGTAGTTGTGTTAATGGTAAACCTCATGTTCAATTGTTAGCCATTAGATCTTGATCGTGTGATTATGGTATAGCCACGTAGACTATTTAACTGTAGCCGTTGGATCTGTGATATTAGCGTAGGATTGATTAGATCTAGACCGTCGGATCTTATTTGTGCGGCTCTGATGCGTCCACGCGTCGCGCACCGAGGTAACCACGTCACCGATCGAGATGCGTAAAGTAGATTCAATCCGGGCCATTGAAATTTGAATGAATGGATCGGATTTCGCCGCGCGTCGGGCCAGCCCCGTATTGACACGTGTCGCACGGGAGCCGAGGAGCCAGTGCAGCCGCCGCTCTGTTGACGTCGCCCGATTTGATTTCGGCCGTCCGATCGTGATCCGAGGGCCGAGATGATGCCATGTGTCGGCTCCGGAGTAAACCAAAGCCGAATCATCGCATGGATCGTGGCCGTCCATTTTAAATCGGACGGTTGAGATTAGATCAAGCCGCGGTTGATAATTCGTTGACACGTGTAGCGACCAGGTCGTGACACGTGTCATGCTGACGTCATCAGTGGGACCCACATGTTAGTGCTGGCACAGTAGATGCTGACGTCATAATTTTCGAATTTTCAGTATAAAAATAAATAAAGAAATTCGGTTTATTCTTTTTAATTTATTTTTAAAACTTCAAATGGCTATAACTTTTGCATTTCAACTCCGATTTGAGTGATTCCAATTTCTAAAAATTTGTAAAATCAAGATATATTTATTGGTGAATTTTATGGAATTTTTGGAGTTGAGTTCGTTCTCTGTAAATTATATTTATTGTGTGCATATTGATTTCGATTAGACGTTGATTTGCTGGAGACTTACGAGGGGAAATTTCCAGCAACAAATTCAGTTCCAGATCAGGACCAGCAACTTTTTGAAGGAAAGTTGTGCTTTGAACGTGTTGCTCCTATGTGTTGAAAATATTTTGTTTCAAACTATGCACGCTAATTCAACTAAAAAAAATAAAATTAAATATTTTGGGTGAATTAGCTAAACCTAATTGTTATTGCCACCTTGTCACTAGTATTTGTATGCCATGATTCCAGTTGATGCCTAAGTTTGGTATTATTAGTTGGATGTTAATATTGTGCCAACACGGGAGGTTAGACCGTGAGTAGTGGCTTAGCTTTGCAAATATCGTGAATAGTTTTTTTTAATACAAAAGCAATATTGACTAATGAAATAATGAATGCATTTTGATAAAAGGTGGAATGATGTTGGAGTGTAGAGACCTGTGTGGTTCTACATGAAGGATGATTACGGGCATGAGTTGCACCGTCAACTACTTGGGATGGAAATTGATTTAGACTGGGGCAAGTGGACCGAGGCTTTGTGCCAGGTGGGCCTGTGTGGCAATTGGGGGTAGGTTGAGTGTTGTGAGGGCTGTGTGCCAAAACTGAGAGAAGGATGTCTTGCCTTGGTCAGTTAAGAACCTTACCTTGCAAGCCTTTGACCTGAGTCTCACGTACAACCACATGTCTGAATGAGAAGACCTAGTTTAGTAGGATTCTAATATCTTACCTTTGATACCTCGGGGTGGCAGTTACACGGGGTAATCAGCTATGGGAGCGTGTGCTCGTGCTTCGCTTGGTACCCTATCCAACGGTGTTCGTCGGTCCTATACTTCGGCTCTGAGTGAGGGAAGTAATAGTGAAGGCAACACGGAGAGGTTCTTAGGCTGAGATAGAAGTCTCTGAAAAGCTTTGTTATGGTCAATCGCCTTTGTGGTGTGCGACTGTATCTTGTGGGTAAAGTGTACAACCTCTGCAGAGTGTTAAAAACTGTTCGAATAGCCGAGTCCACGGTACTGGACAATGCTCGGGGATTACAGTCAAGGGGTAGAGTTTTGAAATAAAATGGGGCGGAAGGCTGTGTGCCAGGGTTGATGATGAAAGTTGATTAGGGACTGTGTGTCTAAAATTATGTGGAAAACAATTTGAGAGGTATAATATATTTATATGGTTTTTTATGCTTTCAATCTAAATTAATAATAGTTCAAAATATTGATGCGACGCAAATCAACCAGTTGAACCATTCCTTTGTAACAAGCCATGCATGTAGTAATAGAACTGCATTCTGTGCATGACTTGTTGAGTATGGTGTGTACTCGCCCTCGCGGACAAAATTTACCAGAAGAGAAGACTACACCTGCGTATGAGGAGGAGTTCGTCGAAGAGCCAAAGAACTAGGGAAGCAAGCCTCTGTCAAGACGCCTGTGGCGAAGATGGATCACTATGATGTTACTTTTCCGCCGTTGAACTTTATTTACTCTGACTATTGTAAGCTCTGCGTGGCAAACTATTGTAAGGGACCATAAGGTCGTACAACTCGTTTATATACACGTTTGAAGTACTTATTTGTTATTCCGCTGTGTATGATGTGATACTTTAACCCTGTTTAGCCTGTGTGCACTAGCGTGATCCTGGACTAATGCAGAATACACAGAGTGTCTGAATTTGCAGATTCGGGGCACGACAGTTAGCATCACAAAAAAGTAAGAATACTCCCGGACACATGGTTTCGCTTGTTCCTACGTGTGTAGACTTAGACGTTTCTAAGCACGTGGTCTTGGGCATTCTTGGGCACGTAGTTTTAAGTTTATTATTGTTCTTTATTTTGTCCATATTATGATATTTGTCGGGGGCCGGGCAACCCTTGGCCGGTCAGCAAACGGTCAACCGGCCCCCTAGCTCGGAAGGCCTCGATCAAAGACCTGGATCAGCTCGAAGCCACTTGACCAAGAGTGCATCGGACCAAACTCGAGGCCGCTCGACCTAGGGCGCGGTAACTCCGAGTTCGGGGTCCCCGCGAGCCGGAGCTCGGGTCGATCCAAGGTCGATAGCGTTCCCTTGGATCCCGGACACGTCATCACTTGGCAGTTACGGAAACGTGGGATCATGGAGTAATGCAGGCACGCACGGCGGGATCGGAACGGTTACCACCGGCTATCAATGTGCATGAAGGCCACGATCCGAGAATTACTCCCGAACGTTGCAAGAAGAATGTGTATAAGACTGGAGCTTTGTAAACACTTAGCCTACAAGTAACAACCCGGCACACACACACTCGAAGTTCAAGCCTAGACTTAGTATCGCAAGCTTGAGTGTAATCCTCTCTTGTATTCACAAATAGCGTGAATCACCACCGCAAGGTGACCGGAGTAGAGCTATTACCTTCTCGGGGCTCGAACCAAGATAATCCTCGGTTTCGTCCGTTGTCTCCTAGCTCGACCATAGACCTCCTCGACCTCATTCCTCTGCTCGAGCAAAGCGCGAGCTTGTGGTCCCATTTCTCATCGACCTCTACCTCATTTTCTGCGGTTGGCGATCCCGATCGTCGGATATTTGGCGCCACCGTGGGGCCCGATTGCTTTGTTCATTCGCAGAAAAACTCCAAGGTCTTAGGAGCATGGCGTTTCCATCGACGACACTCTTCAAGCGTGGGATCGGGCGCGAGTCCAGCTCCGCATCCCTGTTTTCGCCTTCCCCGCCACCGTGCGAGCAGCACGTTTTCATGGCGGACGCTTCTGGTGAGGACGCGGCAGCGGAAGGTCACGACCCCCAAACCCCCGAGGATGCCCATCGGATGGTCCATGTCGCGATCAATCAGGTCATAACCGCGCTCCGACGAGAGGACCAGGAGAGGCTCCCTCCCTCGGGGGAGCGCCTTCGCGCTATCGCCCGGATCATGGCTGATCCCGATAGGGCAAAATCGGAGCTTTTCGGCCGGGCCTTGGCCGAGGAACTCGATCGTGCTGCAACTGAGGTCATTCCTCCGCAGCACCGAAGTCACCGCTCAGGGACCCCTTCCCTGAGAAGCAACGACAACTCATCACGTCGTCGCAGCGCACTGCGGCGGTTGCCGAGGCGTGAAGCGCCTTCGTCTCGGCAACACCCTCGGGGCGAGACCCCGACGCCACCGCATCGCTGTCCTGCGGCTACTAACCCGAGTAGGGTTGGACGCGAGGTGAGCCACACGAGCTCCACGCCAATCGACAAAGAAGTCGCGGACTTTCTCGACATTCCGCCCAGCGTCGTCGCGCCAAGACAGACCGCCGCAATACCTCCCAGCGACTTCGTGCTCGGCACCATGACCGATCTCGCCAAGATCGGTCGTCAAGAAAGCCCGAGCTCGAGTTGTACAGCGAAGGAGATCTCGTTGGCCACGATCGCTCTTTGCGTGCACCCGCCCGACCTACGGTTGCGTGGCGACTCGACGACCTTCGTCGCGTCAGACGCCGCTCGCTTTCGGTTCCCCGCTTGATCGAAGCGCTTCGACGGGACCAAGAATCTGACGAAGTTCTCGTCCATCTACTCGACCGCCATTTTGGCGCCGGAGGTGACGAGCCGGTCATGGCCAACTATCTCCGACCGTTCGACGGCGCTGCCGAACCTCGCTCTTCAACCGAAGCCGGTTCCTTCGGTCGTGGCGCCAATCCAGCGCCCCGCCCAACTTCCGTGAGTCGCATGAAGCGCCGGGAGGGAGAAAGACTCGATCGCGTCATCCGTGGCAAGAGCGAAGCTCTTCGTGATTTCGCGGCGGGGTTTATCCGCACAAGGAACCCGATTCCGAGCATCTCGGCGAAGCGATCATCAAGGCCTTCAAGTTCGGCGTTCGCGACGGCGCCTTACCAAGACCTCGAGATCACGACAAGGCTCGGCGTCAACAAACCGTTTCGCATGGCGGAACGCAGACGCGACGCGGACGACGCCGTCGGCCGGAAGCGCGACACGACCAAGGTAAGCTTGGTCGAACCACTCGAGGCTGGCCCGCCCAATTCCAAGGGCGCCACCAAGACGCCCGCCAAGAAGCGGAGCGTGACCGCAGGACCGGCGGAGGTCTGCTGCGGGTCATCGTCTCGGACGGACGGCCGCGGAGGTCCTCGAGGTCCGGATCGACCGGGGCGGGACCCAACTCGCCAAGGTCGGCCTCGGCCTCGCCAGCGCAGGCCAGCCCTAAAGAAGGCGGCATGGCCTCGACCTCGGAGGATCGATGCTCGGCCGCAGGGGCCGAAGGGCGCTGTGGTACGACGAGGCGAATTCGCCTGTTTACAGGCGGCCGCCACGACCGCGGTCCCGCAGGCTTGGCAAGGAAAGCTTGAAGCCTTCCATGACGGGCGTGGTGAGATGCCCGTGTTCGAGGATGACGACCACCGAAGGGTGAATGCCGGTCGAGCACGGCGACCTCGACCTAGAATTCCAACAGGCGGAGCGCGGATTGACGCCATCTTCATGCTCGGCGACCTACCATCCAGTGCGAGATCAAGGTGCTGCCGGACCATCTATCGTTGCAAAGAGAAAGCCCATCGAGCAAAGATTGCAAGTGGGCCGGGCCACCATCACCTTTTTCTCCTGAGGATGCCTTACAAGGTATGGCCCGAGACTTAAAGACCGCTTGGTCGTGACCCGACCATTAGCAACACAAAGTGGTCGGGCGGTCATGGTCGACGGAGGCGCTTCTTAATTTGTCATAGGGAAGCACTTGACCGGATGCGATTCCCGGCCAAAGATCAAAAGCATCGCCATCCCTTCTTCGAATCGCCTCGAGCTCGACTACTCCCTTGGGGCAGTGGTCTTGCCCGTCACCTTCGGGCGGCTCGGACAACTTCCGACCGAGTGATCACCTTTGAGGTGGTTGAGGGCAACCTCCGCATAACGCTATTCTCTAAGACCGCCCTCATCAAGTTTATGGCGCCAATCATTACGGCCATCTGCATGAAGCTCCCAGCCCCAACGGCATCCTTATCAGACGAGGCGACTGCAGCGCACATGGTCTGCAGACCAAGGCCCTAGCGCCCGCATGCTGCCCAAGCGAGGTCCAGAGGTGACGGAGAAGAACGCCCACAGAGGGCGGCGATCCAGCCAATGGGCGATAAAGGCCGTGCCGCCGAGGAAGGCGACAGACTGTGTGTGTCCACGTCTCGCCGAGTGAGTCCCAAATAGGAACTCGAGCTCGCCACCTTCCTTCGCGCCAACAAAGGTATATTCGCTGGGAGCCTGCAGATATGCCTGGCGCCCGAGGAGGTGATCGAGCACGTTACTGTGTCGAACCGATTCTAGACGCGGCGCCAGAATCGCCGCTTTCCCGGAGAAGGTTGCGGTCATCAAGGAAAACCTTGATAAACTCCTCAAGGCCGGCTTCATCCGCGAGATCGACTACTCCGAGTGGTCGCCAACCCGGCCATCGTGCGTAAGAAGGGTGGCAAGTGGAGAATGTCGCCGATCATACGGGTTGAACTCGGCCGCCTCGGGACAACTTCCTCCACAAGATCGACCAGATCGCCGACCACCGCCAACGCCAAGATGCTAAGCTTGGATGCTTACTCGGGCTACCACCAGATCAAGTCGGGCGGTCGACGACGAGAGCAAGATCGCCTTCACACCCGTTCGCACTTATTGCTACACGACCATGTCATTTGGTCTGCGCAATGCGGGGCAACATTCCAGCGTCGATGACCAGACCTTCGAGCCGCAGACAGGCGAAACCTCGAGGTACAAAATCAAGCTCAACCCCGAGAAGTGTGTGTTGGGGCGCATCGTGGAAGGTCCTTGGCTACATGATCGGGGCTCGGGGTTGGTCCGAACCCGAGAAGATCGAGGCCATCGAGAAGATGGAGCCCCGACTCGATCAAGCAAGTGCAAAGCCTCACGGCCGCATGGCCGCCTCGGCAGATTCATTTCGAGGCTCATGAAGCGAGGTCTCCCATTCTTTAAGACCTGCGCAAGCACGGGGCTTTGAATGGACTCGTATAATGGCGGTCTTTCGACGAGTGAAGGTATATCCGCTATCCCCACCCTCCTCATAACTCCGCGACTGGCGAGAGGTTGCCGCTTACCTTGCGTACCACCGCCAAGCCGCCGCTCTTGTCCTAGTTGCGTTTAACGGGGCACAAAGAAGATCCGATTTATTATGTCACGAGGTCTTACACGCCCAAAGGAGCGCACCCACAAGTGCGTAAACCGCCAGACGCTCTTCTCATGGCCTCGCGCAAGCTTCGACACTACTTCCAGCGCATTCCGTGGTCGCCCCGAGCAACTTTCCGCCGGTGACATCTCGCAGAATCCGTATAGGCGGGCGGATAGCCAAATGGGCCATGGAGCCGGGCGGCGTTGACATCCGTGTCGTGGCGAACAACTATCAAGTCGCAAGTGCTCGCCGACTTCGTGGTCGAACAGACGCCGCAGCTTCGCTTCCCGAGCTCGAGGCCGAGGAAGAGAAGCCCTGGTCATGTTCTTCGACGCTCGAGGTCCTTCAAACACTCGGGCCGATACTTATCCTTACCGCAGCACGACGCTTGAGGTATGTGGTTCGTTTTGGGTTTCTGCGACCAATAACGCGGCGTATCACGGCTCTCTTGGAGTGGCTTACGAGCCCGCAAGTCCTGGGCGTCTGACGGTTGGTCGTGAAGGAGACTCCTCGTCATCAACCAAGACAACAAGGACTATCAATGCTCGGGATGCGATGGCAAAGTATCTCGCCGAGGTCCGCAAGATGGAGAAGTGGTTCCGAACTTGGAGCTCTGCATGTCCCTAGGAAGGACAACTCCAAACGACTTTCTCTCCAAGCTCGGCTCTTCCGACGAGGAGATACCCCGACGCCATCCTCGAGACGCCGACGGCTCCGTCTATCTCCGACCAGGAGGTTGTGCTTGCTGTGGTTGAAGGTATTCCCGCATGGGCCGAGCCCATACACAGCTTCCTGGCACGGGGCGACCTGCCGCCCGACCCCGCTAACAGGAGCAGGATTAAGCGTCGAGCAAGCTTGTACAAGCTCGTGGATGGCAAACTCTACAGACGGAATGTCTCCGGCATCCTGACACAGTGCATCACCACGGAGGAGGGTAAGTACCTACTCAACGACATCCACTCAGGTCTCTGTGGGGCACACTCTTCGTACAGGACGATGGTCGGCAAGGCCTTCCGTATGGGTATTATCGCCGACGGCATTACAGATGCTCGGGATATTGTCCGAACTCGCCGAGCATGTCGGGCCATGCCGTAAAAACGCACCACCGCCTCACGCCGCACCATCCCGCTTGTTTCAGCCTTTCTCGACTGGGGCGGATATCTCGCCCTTTCCCGAGCAGCCGGGGAAAAATTTCTGGTCAGTGGTATCGACACCTTCACCAAGTGGGTTGAGGCTGAACCGTCTCGACCATCACCGCCGAGCCGCTCGCTTCCGCTTGTTCGTGGTAACCGTGTATGGGGTCCCATGCAGAATTATCACCGACAATGGTACTCGGTTTAAGATGAATTATTCCGTGAATTTTATGAAGGCATGGGCACCAAAGTGTGCTTCGCTTCGGTGGCTCATCCTCAGAGCAACGGAGCGGCAGAGCGCGCCAACGGATAGATCGCCCAAGGCGCCAAAAGGCGAAGTTGCAGATGAGCTCAAACGCTACTGAGAAGACCTCGGTGGACGAACTTCCCACCGCCTTATGGTCTATTCGCATACCCGCCACCGAGCAACAGGTCCACACCCATTCAGCTCGTGTTTGGTGCTGAAGCCGTCCTGCCTCCGGAGGTAACGCTGGGCTCCGCCAGGGTCAGCTTGGTCGACCACGTCGACTTGGAGCAAGAACGGTCTCTTGACCTTGCCCTCGCGGAAGAAGTAAGATGCCATGCATTTGCACGATCAACAAGTACACCGCAAG
The DNA here is from genome assembly GCA_036346375.1 of Guadua angustifolia. Classification (NCBI taxonomy): domain Eukaryota; kingdom Viridiplantae; phylum Streptophyta; class Magnoliopsida; order Poales; family Poaceae; genus Guadua; species Guadua angustifolia. Next base: position 27,413,946 of record CM070522.1, on the reverse strand, counting down.
CTCTTCGCAGACATGCGTCTCGGTCGATGCGACCTAGAAGCTCCTTGTTGGGGACTTAGCCCCGAGACGGATTCTGTATCGCCCAACACCAACAAGTTATCCCCGCGGTGGGAGGGCCCCTATAGAGTCGCTTTCAACAGATCGACGGGCTTACGGCTAGCGATGACCGATGGCAGAGAGCTCTCTAGCTCGTAGAATATAGATCAACTTCGCAAGTTTTATGTGTAATCTCTATACCTTTAAAACTTCAATAAAAGGATATTTTCGGATTTCTACCATTCATGTCTTTTTCCTTTATTATGGGCATCTCTGTAGTTCTTCTTCGAGCACGACCTTCAGATTCGCCCTTAGTCCGGGTATCACGAGCTTCACGCTCACCCCCAAAGAGTCGAGCTCAACGTAGTCAAACTCTTCGCAATCACTCACCCTGCGTCCGGTTTGAACTACAAGCCCCACAAACCGCTATTGAGTGCGCGCATGGTCGTGGTCGTGGAGTTGGTGATTTATTCATCGAAGTTCGCTTGTTGCGTTTCTTTCCGCGAAAACTCTATCTTGATTCTGCGCAGTCATGGTCATTTGCTCGTTTTAGACTTGTGTCCAAGGTCGGCGTTGTTTCGACCTTGGACCCAATCTGGGCGGGCTGTATGTAATATCTACAAACCACCTATGGATCTCGATCGTAACAAGAAAGGCACACTTCAAAAAGGTAACCCAAACCTATTGATAACATCAAATGTTTTACAGATCGAGGATGTTTGAGCTACAGATCCTCCATCTGTGAGCTTCTCTTGCTCGAGCTCGCGACTCGCCCGCAGATGTCGAGGCTTTGGTTTGCTCGCAGAGGGCCTCCTTGGTTGCGTCCGTGGCTCGGCGACGCTTCGTCGTTGAGTTGGGCCAGGCGGTCTTCGCCACCTGGCCGGCACGCCCAAGCTTCTCCTCCACCGCGACTTTGGCCTCTAGCTCAGAGACGCCTTGGTTGAGGATGATAGCTCAACAACAGCCCTCTCCAACGCCGACCTTGCACGCCTCGTCGGCGCCGCCGGGCCGTGGCAATGGTTTGCTCTTGGCGGCTTCCTCGAGTACCACGACCTTGGCGCTTCGTCGAAAGTGCGAGCGCGGCGGCGGCTTGTTCTCGCCGCCTTCGAGGGCCTCGACTGGCGCGAGGGTCTCAAGCGCCGAAGTCGAAAGTTTCGCTCATGGCGGCCTTCTCCAAAGCAGCTCGACCTTGGCACGCCCGCATTAAGGGCCTCGGCGCTTTGGTCGCCGAAGGCTCGTGTTTGGCGCTTGAACCCATGCTCGCGCGGAGGATCTGGTCCTCTCGAGCTCGGCGGCATGAGACACCTCCAGCGCCACCATCGGCGACGCAGATCGTTGAGCTCCTTGTTGATCCGCCGAGTTCTGGCGCCGACCTCGATGGTCGCGCAGAGCCCGAGCGCTTCGGTCTCCCTCTCTTCCATGGCGTTCAAGATCTGGCGGAGCACGTTGGCGTTTCGCGGAGACCTTGAAGCCCCGGTCACGCCGCCAATCGCCTTTGAAAACAAGGAAAGTGATTCGTAAGAAGTTGTCAAGAACACACAACTTAACATATTACAGACATATAAGGAAAGCTCCTACCTCACGAGTCGGTTTGTCGACGCGCTACTGGAGAACTTCGCTCAGCCTCGCCAAGACGAGCCGTGTTGATCTCAAAACCTTCGCCCAGTCCTCGTGACTGGCCTTTTCAATCACCACCGGCACACTTTGTCCGGGGCCTACGGACGACGTGCCGGCGGCGACTCGGGATCTTTCCACATCGGCTGCTGGGTCGGACCCCCCGGCCAGAGGTACGGCAGCGGCAGCTTCGGGCCCGACCTCCGTAGTCGGGGTTCCGGCCAGCTCGGTGACGGGAGTTGCCGCAGCAGCGGCATCCGACCCAACCCCTGGGGGTGGAACATTGTATTCCCCGGGGGCTGGAAGTTCGCCAGCCGGGTCATCGGAGCGCCTCCCGTTGTCGTGGTCGCTCTCCGTGGCCTGGGGAACCGCGGTCTCGCCATCGGGCACGATCTTGGACGGCGGGCCTCAGGGACTTCGGTGACACGGCCTCCAACGATCGGGCGGCGCCATGACTTGAGGGGCCGGACACCCATGTCTCCCTCGATCTCGGGAGGATCGATGATCGCAAGGGCACCCGCCTCGCCGTGTCTTTGTAATCCTCGCCGATCGCGGGTTGGGGTCCACCTCGTCTGGCTATCGTGGCCTTGGTCGAACTTCTCGACTGGGCCCAGCTTCGAGGCCCGCAAGAGTGCGCTTTGACCAAGACCGCGTGAGGCAAGATGTAGGCGTCTGCCTCCTCCTCGGACTCGGACTCACCCTGAACAACAGGCATTGTCAGAGTGGGCAAGCTCGGGTCTCGAGCGCTCGAGGTCTGCAATCAAGGATAGGCACTAAGACAGAAAAACACAAGGGGATGGAGCAGGTTGCAAAGCCAGGGTCTTACCTGGGTCGGTGGCCTCTGCCTCGTTGATGGCTGGCGAAGGTCCTGTTGCCCCGAGCTCGGGGGGGCACTCCGCTTCCTTCCTCTGGTCTGGGGAGGCGAAGCTCGCGATGAGCCCGCACCGCCTGCCATGGCCATGCCAGATGACCGACCTTGATCACCCTGGACAGGCGGGGGGCTCGATGGTCTGGCGGCGGCCGCTGCGCTTTGCTGCTGCCAAGAAAAGAAACTTTGTTAGGCCCCGAGAAGCCAAGGGCACGAGCTCGGGAACTTGGCCATGATCGTCTTTACCATGGCGCGGTCACCCCATTCGATGTGGGGCCTCTTCGTCTCCGGCGGTCGGCCCGGTTGAAGTCTCTTCTTCCCTTCTTGCCCTTGCTCTCGTCGGGCAAGGAGAAGCGATCTCCATTTGTCTCCCACAACTCTTGATGATCCTACAAGCAAGCACGTCGTCGCAAAGATACACAAATGTTCGGATGAGGCTATAGGTCGGGAAGGCTTACCTCGGCTTTGTCAAGAAGACGTTCTCGACCGGTCGTCAAGAGTATACTCATGCGCCAGCTTCAACATTTCAAAGATCCTCGGCGCGACCAGACTCCTTCGGCGCCGCATCTAACAAGAGCCATCGAGGAGGAAGAAGTGCGAACTCAAGCAAAAACCTTGGGGTCAAGACCTTACCAGATGGACTCTCGCGGGTCAAATCGTTAAGGCCCCTTGATCTGGGGAGAACGGTGTAACCTCCTCCGTAGGGGAGACACCCGGTTCATGAGAAGTCATTCGCGATCGCCGACCGGTGAGGGCACGCGTGGCGCAAATGTGGATGGCGGCGATAGCTGCGCCGACGCCGAGGTCCTCGGTCTCTCGGGTCTCCTTCTTCCGGTGTGGCGGCTCCCTCAGATATCAGACCTCCCGTTCTCCCCCTTCTTGAGGTAGAACCAGCGCTCGACCATGGACCAAGAGAGTCCGGCCAAGGATCTTGGGCAAGGCCCACTTGAGCCCGGACACGCCGAAGTAGAGGCACCCGACCACGGGTTCCTTCCTGAGCGGAAGAGGGAGAAGGCGGAAGAAGAGCGAGGGGTGGGAAGAATCCCTCAGAACCCCTCGCATAGATGGGAGAAGATGGCTAGGGTGAGGACGGAATTGGGTACCAAGTTGATCAATTCAATCTGGCAGCTGTCGAGGACGTCGGCCAGGAATTCGCTCTCCGGGGTCCGCAGCCCGAAGAGGGAATGATGCTCGGTGCAGACGATCTCGTCATCTCGAGGATGAGGTTCGGTCTCGCCGCCGGGCAGCCGCCAGGTCACCTGATCCAACAGCCCCAGGGCCTCGAGCTCCTTCATCCTCGCGACCGACAAGGTGCTTTTCCCCAGTTTGGCCATGGCGAAACGACGTGTGGAGATGGAAAGGCGGTCTGCTCGGGCGAGAAGGTTTGGGAGGAAGGCGCAGAGATTTTCAAGCTGATGATCAAGAGCTCGGGGTCTTCCACGGCGCTTTTGGGATATAAACCTCCTACAGCGCCTCAAAAGGCGCGCCTGGCATGATTAGACGGGCGCAATTAAGGCCTGGGCGGCGGACTCGAAGCGCTGCAGGTGTCCGCCGGCTGTTGGCATCCGTACCACTTCGGGGAGATTAAAGGTCGCCAGATGTCTCGCCTGGGGTTCACTTTGCGATCTCCGCTCGACCTCGAACAAGGTTCCAAGACCTTGCAAGGGTTGCTGCCAGCGACCTGTTGGGTGAGGCTCGAGGCCGTCCTTGGTACCCCTTTTACGACCTTGAGCCTCGGGGGCTAGCTGTCGGGGGCCGGGCAACCCTTGGCCGGTCAGCAAACGGTCAACCGGCCCCCTAGCTCGGAAGGCCTCGATCAAAGACCTGGATCAGCTCGAAGCCACTTGACCAAGAGTGCATCGGACCAAACTCGAGGCCGCTCGACCTAGGGCGCGGTAACTCCGAGTTCGGGGTCCCCGCGAGCCGGAGCTCGGGTCGATCCAAGGTCGATAGCGTTCCCTTGGATCCCGGACACGTCATCACTTGGCGAGCATAAACGTGGGATCATGGAGTAATGCGGGCACGCACGGCGGGATCGGAACAGTTACCACCGGCTATCAATGTGCATGAAGGCCACGATCCGAGAATTACTCCCGAACGTTGCAAGAAGAATGTGTATAAGATCGAGCTTTGTAAACACTTAGCCACTGTGTAACAACCCAAAGCACACACACACTCGAAGTTCAAGCCTAGACTTAGTATCGTCAAGCTTGAGCTGTAATCCTCTCTTGTATTCACAAATAGCAGGAATCACCACCGCAAGGTGACTGGAGTAGAGCTATTACCTTCTCAGGGGCTCGAACCAGTATAATCCTCGGTTTCGTCCGTTGTCTCCTAGCTCCGACCATAGACCTCCTCGACCTCATTCCTCTGTTCGAGCAAAGCGCAGTTGTGGTCCCATTTCTCACTGACCCCTACCTTATTTTCTGCGGTTGGCGATCCCGATCGTCGACAATATTGTATCTGTTAACGTTGTCCATGATATGTGGTAATTGTTTAGAGAAGTGTTGCTGAAACTGTTGGTAAAATGTTGTTAATCTTAGCGAAAAGTTAGATGTGGACATATGGTAGCACGGGTGTTTCAATAACAAAGGAATTCCCATATTTGTCTTGGTGAATACCTAATCGTTAACACAGTTTTGAATCATCTAACCATTTCGGTGGTAATAAACCAGATATTGAAGCGAATCTCATTATGCATATACTAGTTGGCAAGGTGTAAGTCTGGTGTGCAGGTATCAAACCAATTGATCTGCCACAAAAATTTATAGTCATCTCTTTTCTCTGGTGATAGAAGTAAGTGGTAAATGTTATGCGATAAGATAACTGTAACCATTTCGGTTAGAATCTATCTCTTATGTGTGGGCGAATCTGAACTCATCTCTTACGTTGTTCACTATATATTGGGCATTCCCCACATACATGAATCAATCTAATAAAAAGTGAGAGAACTTTGCCCCTTACTTTGTGTGTGCTCCTGTTCTTGATTCGCGTGTTCCTGTTTTGCATGCTGTCGATTTGTGCAGGTGAACAACTATATTTTACAACAGTAAAATCATGTCAACTGGTGGGACAATACAAATCACAAATACTAGTTGCTATATGCATGCATGCTCACAGTACATAATCGCAAATAATTTCGATGATCGTTTCCTAATAGAAAATGCTTCTCACCCATAATAAAAAAAGGTGGCCAAAATGAAATTGTGTGACTTTTTGTTACAGTGTCAAATAAACTGCTGGTTTGACCATGGCTCCATTCTCACTTGTCAGGGCAGAACCAGTGATTCGGAAGACCGGGGACAAATTTACGAGATCGACCTCCATGACAGCATCCATGGTAGCTACTGTCCAGAGCAAGCGCTGAGGTACCTAGGAGAACGTCCATATGAAGTTTTTTCTTTTCATGTTATAGTACAGCCAACGATTTTTCCAAATTGTGCATTCTACTGAATGAACAAGTAAGAAATTTCCAATAGAAAAAGGGAGAGAGATGAGTGGATGGACCTTCCTTACAACCTACCTCTCAACGCTACTTCATACAAGTACCATATTGTTGTGGGAGACTTGGATATTTGCCACTCTTTAATTTGGAAATTCAATTGACATGCAATCGAATTTCCAAATTGAGGAGTGACAAATATCCAATTATTCCTATTGTTTATTCCTGGATGCATCTCATATAGGAGCATCACTTTTAGTATGGTTTTTGTTAGCTCATAAGTAAACAACAGTAAAAAACCTTGTATTTTTTGGCATTAGTACCATTTTTTGCCCTTCATTTATCATACGCCAACATAACAAATCACAATGAAGGAAACTGTGATATATATATATATATTGCGAGGAACATGAAAATAACGAGACATACAGTACGAAGGTCTAGTAGTACCTACGAAGAAACTCGTTGATCTTGATGTGGCAGGTGAATTCATGAAGTCAAGCATGGGACACAATCTTCTTAATTTATATTCTCCTCGTTCTCTCCTGTTCTTCCGCATATGTCCTATTCCTCTTCATCCATGAAACAACATAAAGTGAAACGAAATAGTAGGAAATATTTGTTTCAAAATAAGACAAAACGTAGGAAATGTATTCAGACACTAGCGTATGGATGAAAGATAGAACTCCTTGTGCTTAATTTCATTTTCTTAGATAAAAAAGATCACAATTTTACAACGGAATAACAGTCGATAGAGGTTCACAAAAAAAGTTTATAATAATCCAATCATCAGCATGAAATCCATATTTCCAGCTGTGCAAGATCGAGTGTCTTTCCAATGAAAAAACTTGTTTTATTGCGTCATTACACCGACGAGTGAGATTGGCTGAGCAGTGGCTCAAAGGCAAGGCATAGAACAAGGGAACAGAGGCCAGAAGCAAAGCATGGGGCACAGTCAAGCAAAGCACAGGCAGTTGTCTCCTCAATACTAGTTAGGAATCTAATACATCAGGGTCCCTACTGTCATAGAGAAGAAACAGAGAGGATGAGGAGAATGCAGAGGCATAGAAGCAGAACAGGGAGCAGCGCACTGGCGAGCTCACCTGGGACGTTGTGGAGTCTGTGATGTGGCAAAACGGATCGAGGGGATCTGGTATACCTGGGTAGGGAGCTCAAACATATACCTGGGTCAATCTTGTACACATCAGTAATAACTGCTGTGTTCTACATCAAGGAATCCTTGGATCAACGTAAGAGTAGTTCTGGAGTTGTTAGTGCTCAACAAGCTGAAGATCTTCGTCTAAAGGAGAAAAGGAGAAGAGCATGGGGTGGCTTATGAAAGTGAAATTCGAGTGGGTAATGTGCATGAGGTTTAGTTTACTTGACATTTTTCATTTTTATCTTTTAATCTACAGAAAAAATCCACCTAGGCAGAAACAACGGGAGATGTTGGAGGATGAGAACGAAGATGAGGAGGAAGCTCAGGTTCAGTTCTTTTGGTAATTTTGTTCTTCTCTTGTAGTTGCTGGGAACTATTTGTAGACTATGTTCGCATTGATTGCTAGCAACCATAAAAAAAGCGGTTAGTTACTTGGTCGTTTGGTATAAAATAATGGCTAAAACTTATTAGTTGTCTTTGGTGTTAGTTGGCATGAATAATTTTGTGTCATATACCTTGTTAGGAAACTGCAATATAGCGCCTCTTGAATACCTTACTATCGAAATTAGTTTTGCAAAGGGACTTGATTGTATGTACTTTTTCCCTTTTACCCGTTAAAACAAAACCACACTGGTACTTTTCGATAAAGGAAGCTTTTATTAATCTTAGTAAATTACATCAAGTTGATATAATTATACTAAGAAGACTCCCAACCTCTACACAGCTAGGGTGTAAACAGCCAAACACACACACAAGAAAAGACAAAGGAACCGTCGCGGCAAACTACATCACACAATATTGTCTTCAAGGCTATCCACCATCATAGCAACACTTGGACCACGATAAAAGCTCTCCAATGACAACGCCTCCAAGAAGGACTCGATACGCACATGCACCGCCCTTACCATGATCCAACCAGTGAAGGCCAGACCAAAGGTTTTCACCTCGGAAAGTAAATCCTCAGACTACAAAACAATGCCTTCAACAAGGCCATTGTCAGGCACAACCAACTAAGGTCAGACCTAGGGATTTCTCCCTGAAGTCAAAGTACCGGAGATCCCAGTGTTGCAACCACCCTCATTCCGAACTAGTACCGCCATACCACTTAATCTTAGCCAATAGCAACGGCCACCTTCTCAAGGCTAGACAAATAATTTTTAGATGTTCGACTCTACGATGACAGATTCGCTAGCTAGCCAATAGGCACACGATCATCAAGTCCATAGAGTACATCTAAAAAATGAGTTGTGTCGCCTAAGAAAGCGAATCCGCGAATCGATGCTAAGATGACATAGATAAAAAAAATGTATGAATAACACTAGTAAGAGATAAAGACTCTGAAGCGAAGAGTAGTCACCTAGATCTGCCACCGCCCGCCGGGCCACCCAGCCGTCGCCACTATGAAGGACCAGTCGCCGACCCTCAAGCCGATGCATAGGTGGGGCACCGCACCCGGAAACAGCGACCATCATCCGGCCGGCAAGACTCCCACCAAGAACAGCTAAATCCAGGGGCCGGGAGCACGGATCCGATGAGGGGCACCAAAGATCCGGCCGTCAGGCCACCGGAGCTCAACCCGCCCGAGTGGGTGGGGGAAGGGAGCCCCCTCCACCAATCGCCCAGGCCGTGCTGGCCACCACCGTCGGGAGAGGTGGTGAATATGGCGGATCTGGGCAATCGAGTCCATGGGGCGAGATTGGCCCCGCCGCCGCCTTCCTCGGAAGCTGCACGGGCCTTCCGCGAGCTCGCTCCGGCAGCGGCGTGGCAGAGAAAGGGTGGGGAGGAGGTGTGGCGGTGACTAGGACTGGGGAGGTGCGGCTAGGGCTCTGCAAGGTATAAGCTCATCTGTATTTGATCTAATCAACAGATGGACACCACACTGGTACTTAGGGCTGATTTCCTGTCTATAATATTATAGTCAGAGCTACATTCAGTCCTAAGCTTCAAAGAGTTCTCTACAGGAAAGTAAAGGAGGGAAGAAAGCAAAGAAAGGTCAATGTCTAGATGTGGCTTATCGTAGTGCAAAATCAATGAAGATCACCGGGTAAAAAGGGTGCCGGTGCTGGTAAAGGAAAGAATGAGAAAAATTCTAAGACAAAATTCTGAAAAGGCCCAGACTAGGCAAGAGGTGATGCACCAATTGTTCTAGAATGATATGATTGAATGGAAACAGGGCTACTCCTTGAAGAAAAATAACAGCTCTTTTGCACCGAAAAAATCAAAAAATTCATTCAGGAGCAAATCAAGGTATGTAACAACGTTTTTTTTACTTGGTCTAGTTTGCATTGCCATTAAAGTGGAAGAGAAAATATGAAAAAAAATGACCTGCTTTAGTGCTTCCTACTTTGTAAAGCAGTTCAGATCGTTTTGACAGTGATGCAAAACACTAGGAACTCCAGCATTTCTAAAGTTCAGTTTGTTTTTTATGGCAGGTACAAGCATCGAAAGTAGAAGACCTGTCAACATGTGATTGGTTGTCAAAACTGGGGGTTTATTACATTCCCTTTAACATTTTTGAAAGATTGTTTCCGAAGAAATGTTGAGGGTCCGGATGTTGTGCTTTTTACGGTATGTTTGTTGCTTGTAAAATTATTCCCATACCATGTAATGGCATTAATCATATTAGCAATATTTAGTGACCTCTTGTGGGGTTTATCCACAATTTCTGAAACCATGGCGTTGGCGTCCTTATAAAATGTGGACAGTCTCCTTATACCAGTAAGACTAGGTTGTACCTGTGATAATGTGTCACTTTTAATGGTCCATCTGCTTGTTCCAATCTTCATAATCGTCTTAAACAGCTGCATGCCAGGCGATTGCAGGACTATAAGTTTGCAGTCGCTGTTGCATTACAAGTTTTTTTGCAGTGTGTCATGCAGCTGAATGTTCCTTGCCTAGAAGGCAAACATATATCCCTCCTGTGCTGTGCTCTCTTCACTTGTAAACATTTCCTTGTAGTGCACAGTCTTTCCTGTGTCCTGTACTTTATGCTGCTGCTCTTCCTCAGGCCACAATTTTGGTATGTTACATAGAAATTTTGCAAATAACCCCCTCTTCTCCTGATCACTTCTCTCAACTCCATCCCCAATCCCAACCCTAGCTCCTCACATACAGCCTTCCTCCCATCCTCGAGGCACAGCCGGCAAACTCGACCCCTTCCCTATTTGGTGTTGCCCCCAATCCTGTGTCATATTGGCAGCATCAGGGGCTATACGCCATCGCCCCCAAGACACTACTACCATCTTCTTGCCCGTTGAAGGGGCAGATCTAAACAAGGATGGGAGTTTGCTGGGTTGGACTTGGAGGATGGGGATGTAGGCGATGTGTGAAGAGAGGGTTGGGGATTGGGGAGGGGGTCGGAAGGAGAGGGGGGGGGTAATATTTGCATAATTTCCATGGAGGAAGCAGGTCCTATTTTCTTTTTTTATTTAAAAATGCCGTGTATGGATATGGAGCCTTGATCGAGATTGGGTGGCTAAGGGTCGGTGAGTGCAGGCATGGGTGCACAAGGGTGCTTGTGTGCATAGGATACTATCGACGTATGGAAAACAGGTTCCTCGCCGAGCTTACTTGTTGATTGAGGGATCAACCAGTCCCCTTTTCCGTGGAGGGTTTACGTCCAAAGAATGCCGTTGGGATGCTATGCGCGAAAGGATAATGGACAAGGAATTTTATACTGGTTCGGGCCACTCACGATCGAGATAACAACCCTACGTCCATTGATCTTGCTATTGCTAGAGTTTGTACATGAATCTTGCATACACTGTTGTCTCTCTGTTTTTTCCTCTTTTTTTCCTCTTTCTCTTATCTACCAAAGGGGTATTTATAGGCAATCAAAGCAACTACAGCCGAATAACACGCCATTACCGTGCCTAAACATGGTAGTAACCGCACCCTTGATTTTCACCATGTTGCATCGTGGATGTAATGGACCCAGATCATGGCATAACGGTCTCTAACCGCAGCGTAATTGTCGCCACATCGTCTTTATGGACCGAGCACGACCTGCTGGACATGCCCGAGATTCTCCCTTGACTTTGGCCGACCGCTGTGCACACCTGAACAAACATGCTCGAGGAGCTAAGGCGCGTGCTCGGGGACGAGCATACGAACATGGTCGGGGTAGATCCACTAGCTAGTCCGTCCGAGAATCTTCCTTAGGGATAACATCCAAGGGGAAGCATGGTCAGCCGAAAACCGGCTGCCGGGGTATGATGGTCTTTATGGAAATTACCCAATCCGTGTCAGCTAGCCCCCGAGGCTCAAGTAGAAATTTACTTGGTGGGGCCTTCCCCTTGAGCCTACAGACTCACATGAGGGATTGGAACCTTGCAGCAGAACACTACTACAGCATCCGAGCAACACTTGCTCGCAGACGAGCATGCCTAGCGAGGACCGATCATCTAGCTCAAGACCAGTCCGGGGGGAAGCTTAGGAAAAGAGACTAAAAGGTCGGGACAGTTCCTTCCCCGCGAAGCCTTGCGGGAGTGGTTCCGATAGTTTCTTGGGAACCGCGCCTTTGCTGGACAGCTTTAAACATCGCGCCATCACGCACCAGTTCACGAACAGGCGGGAGCAGTTTTTGGCCTCCGAAAGGTTGCACCCATTCGACTTCTCTGTCTATATGTACCAGTAGGAATAGCGACGAGAAAATTCTTCATCCGTACTCCGCAACCAGACTCTCAAACTTTTCTAAGTCCTAAACTCTTCCATTCCTACGCTCTCTTCTTCAGCCTTCCCCATGGCGAAGTTTGGTCCGAGCAAAATCAGCAAGGAAAGGCTGCAGATACTCAAGGACCTTGGCTATCTTGATGCGGGTGCTTGGCGTGCTCCCGATGGTGAAGGAGCCCTAGTGCCGCGTAACGACGAGATCGTTTCCTGCGATCTCTATAATGTCAATGGGCTTAGAATGCCCGAGAGCGTGTTCCTTGAATCCGTACTCGCTCAATGCGAGTGCGAGATTACCAACCTGAACCCTAACTCCATCCTTGTTCTAGCAATCTTCTCACATCTTTGCGAGGGATACATGGGCACCATGCCCACGGCAAGCCTTTTCTTCCATTTCTACTCCTTGTTTTGCACCGGTGGGGCTTCACCCGTCGGTTCCATATATTTCTGCCTCCGGCCCAACCGACCATACAAGTACCCCATCTTCACACTCAAGGACTCAGTGGCGGGCTGGGCTGACCATTGGTTCTACCTGAAGAAGGCGAAGGAAAGCTCTCCACTACTCTGGAGTAACAACTTCGACCGTCGAGACCCCGCGCCCGCTCGTGCAAGCCGAGAAAGAGCAGATGCTGATGACGATCAGCGAGCTTACCAACATGGGTCTCACTGGCCGTGACATTGTTCGAGACTACCTCAAGAACTGGGTGTCCCCACTAAGGAGAAGGGAACACCCTTTTTTCAAGATCTCCAGGTGGCAAGACCTCACCCGGGAAGCTGACTCTGGTAACCTTCCTGGACTTAGGTGATTTCTGCCCCTTATGATTGGCTTCTGCTCGAGCTAACGTTCACTCTTGGTCGATTGTAGCCCCGAGCAATGATTGGGTGGAGAAATGGGTTGCCGAGATGTTCGGCACCCCAAAGGGCAAGGAGCTTGAGCATGGGCGGCAAGTCCGGAAGAACGTGCGAGTATTTTTGCGAAATATGCTCGAGGGAACACATCCCGAACATCTTCTGATGTTTCTTTGCTTTTGGCAGGAGAAAATCGCCCTTCAAGCTGCGGTGGCCGACCTTAAGCCACTGTCGTGCGACCAAGGGCGAGCCATCCCCGCCGCCAAGAGCAAGAAGGCGAGGGGCAAACAACATGTTCTACCACCACCGCCTCCTACCCGGCCATTGAAGAGGCCGGTAGCTTCGATCGGGAGTCCTCCCCGGCAGCACTTGGAGTACGCCGATAAAATAGAGGTAAGCAACCTGAAGGCATGGATGAAGAAATACTTCAAGAGGAAACCGGGTCTGATGGCTCACTTGCAATAGCTCGCGGAGCAGGCGAGGCTGGCTGAGGAGGCGAAGGATGCCGAGCGCAAGGCACTGAAGGGCGAGATCGCCGCGCTCCAAGCCAAGCTTGCTCGAGCCACTTTGGGCTCTCTAGCGGGAGAGTCCGAGGAAGAGGACGGAGACTCGGTGCCTCTCGCTTCGAAGCGTCGATGTCTGAGAAAGACTTTGGAGGCGGTCGATATGGACAACATCGACCCCTTGATGGTCGATATGGTGATTGCGACAACAGCCAAGGCCGTTGAGGAACTCAACCAAGGTGATTCCTCTACTCCATTTTCCCCTTTTTCTTTTCTTCTTTCTTCCTTTTTTTATCTGAGCTAACCTCACTCTATTGACGTGGGCGTGATAGCTCGTAGGGGCTTTTTGGATTTTGGGGCTATAATTGATGAAATCTTGGACCGCGCAACAAAGAGGCAGCTCGTCCTCGCCACGGACCTTGTGATGGCTGAGGCGGTCGACCTCGCAACGACGGAAGACCTCACCGCCGACACCGACTAGCAGGCTACGGAGCCTCTTGCCCTGAAGGGATCAACTCTCTAGGACGCGCTCTTGGCTCTCCCGAGCATATTGGATGCTAGGGAAGAGGAAGAAGATCCCACGCCCCCGAGCGAAGGACTTGCTCGGGGAGAAAGCACGAAGCCCTGAGCGAACCACCTGCTTAGGAGGAAGAAGAAGACCCTACATTCTCGAGCGAAGGACTTGCTCGGGAGGAAGACATCAAGCCCCCGAGCGAAACTCTTGCTTGGAAGGAAGATGAGAGGGCCCCGAGCGAAACGCATGCTCGGGAGAAAATGAAGCCCCCCACTGAAGTCCCCCGTGGGAGATCTCGCGGACCTTCAGGAGGAAGACGTCACCGAGGCCTTCTAGGGGAATCTCCATGACCGTCTCCGCTGGGTAAGGGTACCTTATTTCTGAACCTTTCTTCTTTGGACCATGGTGGACTTCAAGTTGGCGACAGTTCCTCCTGAGGTCGTGGCCAAGCTCTCTGCCGGGCAAGGTGCGAACATAACGGAACTCGGGCAAAAACTGGTCGACCTAAAAGCCAGGGACCAAGAGATCCAGCTAAAGCATCGCCAGGCTAAAGAAAATGCCGCAAGGAACAAAGAGCGGATGTGCGAGATCGAGCTAAAGCTAGAGCAAGAACAGCAACGCTCTCAAGCCTTGGAGGCGAAGGTGGACGAGCTGAGCCGATCTGCTCGGGAGGCCACCGAACTTGCCAACCAACACAAGGAGGAGATGAGGTGACTCCGCCAAGAGGCATGCGAAGGACGCGAAGCTCGGCAGTGAGTCCTTGACCTTGAAGCCGAGCTTGATAAGGCGAAGGAGAAACTTTCGGCGCTCAGAGAAGCAAAGTTCGGGAAATAGCTTCTTGTCTAGGACTTCTGAATTTATGTACTTTTGTTGATACTTGAATGAAAAGATAACTTCTGCCTGTAACTCGTTTTTTTACGACTTTTGCCTATTGCATCTTTGGCGATTTTTCCTTCAACAAGTGCCTACACAAAACAGACGAAACAAGGCGAGCAGACAAAAAGGATACAAACAAAAGTAGAACGAAGCATGAGTGCACGTTTTTAGAAAAACACGGTAGTTCGTCTCTACTAAGCCCTTGCTGTGAATTAAGGTCGTGCACCTAAGTTGCGAGCACAAGCTTGTTCACAGGAGAGTTAGAAAACTGCGCGTTTTCCCCCTTAACGACCGCCCCTTCTCCGAGTTGCGAGCATAGGTGAGGTCGGGAGAAAGAAAAACACGCATGGCCTTAAATTCACGAGTGTCTCGAATCCATGCCCCTAAGTTGTGAGCATAGTCTTGAAGAGGAAGAACGTGTGGTTGCCCAACAAAGCGCATGACGACCAAACACACGCGGATCGAGCTAAGACTCTGGACCATCTGAGATAGTGTCTGTATGCCATTGTGAACTTGCGGTGAAGGACTACTGCGGACAATAATTGGCTTATGAAGACTGTGACCTCAGGTGGCGAGCTTAGTGATTCGGCCGATTGAAGCGTATGTTCCTGCCTGCACGCGCTTATTCCATCATCAAGATCGTGAAGAGAGTGTGTCCTTGTGCGAGACTGGGTCGGCTTACCAACAGGCAGGGACTTCAAAGACTTTCACAAAATCTTGAAAAGAATGGAAATGACGGGGGCGAAAGAACCGAATTTTATAGAAAGAAGAATCGACTGAGCTTACGCAAAACACGCAGTAGATGAAAACTAGACAAAGAACTTACGAAGTTGATCGACATTCCAAGAGCTGGCGAGCCCGACCATCCTCCATCGCTAAGCGGACAGCCCCCGGGCGTGCCATCGAGACGACCGTGAATGGACCCTCCCATCTGGGGGACAGCTTGTTGGCTTTTGATAAGTCCTGAACTCGCCGTAGGACTAGATCGCCAACTTGCAAGGTCCTTGGTCGGACTGATTTAGCCGCGTGCCTATGAAGAGCCTATAGGTAAACTGTGGATCGCAGCGAAGCCTGTTCGCGTGTCTCCTCAGCGAGGTCTAGGTCTATAAGACGCTCAAGCTCTTGGTCGACGCTGTCGACCAAGCCCACTCTTGGAGAACCCAGCACTATCTCAACGGGTAATATGGCCTCTGCACCATAGACAAGTTGGAAAGGGGTTTCACCCGTAGCCCGATTTGCCGTAGTGCGAATCGACCAAAGTACGGAAGGGAGCTCATCCACCCATGACTGACCGTGCTAGCCGAGGTCTCTAAAAACCCTCTTCTTGATCCCTTGCACAATTTGCCTATTTGCTCGTTCGGCCGCTTCATTACTCTACGGATGCACTACAGAGGCGAAGCAGACCTTTGTCCTGATGTCTTCACAGTATGCCTAAAACAGTTCACTGGTGAACTGAGTGCCATTATCCGTGATGAGGCGATTGGGAACACCAAAACGGGTCACCACGTTACTGCGGAAAAACCTCTTGGCTGCCTGGGCCGAGATAATCGACACGGGTTCGGCTTCAATCCACTTAGTGAAGGTGTCGATAGCCATGAGCAAGAATTTGCAGCCCTTCTGACCGTGGGGGAAAGGCCCAAGGATATCACTCCCCAGGTCGAGAATGGCCACGAGATAGGGATGGTTTGAAGCATGTATGCTGGCTGATGTGTCTTGTGAGCATGAAACTGGCATGCTTGGCAAGTTGTCATGATCGACCGAGCATCGGCTAAGGCCATTGGCCAATAATAACCCAATCGGAAGGCTTTGCTCACAAGCATCCTGAAAGACGAGTGGGCTTTGTACACTCCTTCATGGATATCTCTGAGAAGAAATTTGCCCTCTTCTTGATATATGCACTTGGAGAGGATTTCTAGTGCTCCTTTGCGGTACAAGGCGCCCTCGATCAACTTGTAGGGAGAGGATCACCTTATAAGCCGGGAACGCTCAGCTTCTTCCTCGGGCAGTGTCCCATGTGCAAGATATTGGATGAATGGCGTCATCCAATTTGCACCATGCTCGAGAAGGGAGACGTTACCGCACGTCTCCGATGCCTCCTCTACAGAGGGAATGGAGGGCTTGAATAAGTGCTCAACGAGCACTCTCGCTGGAGTGGGTATTTGGGAGGAACTGACTTTTGAAAGATTGTCGGCTAGGGAATTATCCTTCTTGGGGATGTAGAGTACTTCGAAATTCCTAAAGTGTCTCTCCATCTTTTCCTTACTTCAACCAAGTAAAGCGCCATTGAATTATCGGAACACTGATACTCCTTATTGACTTGGTTGACGACCAACTACGAATCGCCTCTTACAGTTAGTCATTGGACCCTAAGCGCTTTGCACACTCGTAGCCCGGCCAGGAGGCCTTCATACTCTGCTGCATTATTGGTCACAGCAAAGTGCAATTGAATGGTGTATTGGAGTTGATCTCCCTGGGGGCATACTAGCACGACTCCAGGCCTCGAGCACCCGTTGGCTCAAGACCTGTCAAAGTACATGGTCCAACGACCTTCTTCAAATCTATCAAGCTTAGTAGCGGGTGGCGCTGGATTTGTCCATTCTGCTACAAAGTCTGCCAGGATCTAGGATTTGATCACTATACGAGCTGAGAAATTGATATCAAACTTGGCGAACTCCATAGCCCATTTGGCTATTTGACCACTGGCATCTTGATTTCTTAGGATCTCCCTAAGCGGAAAGTTGGTCAGGACTACGACCTTATGGGCCTGGAAATAGTGGCGCAGCTTCCTAGAGGCCATGAACAGCGAGTACAAGAGCTTCTAGACCTCGGGGTATCGCTCCTTTGGTCCATGCAAGACTTCACTGACATAATAAATTGGCCGCTGCACTCCATCTCTTTCAATTGTCAATACCGCGCTTACGCCCTGCGGGGTCGCTGCCAGATACAACAGCAGAGCCTCCCTCAACCTTGGCGTGGTTAACACAGGTGAACTAGACAGATACTGCTTCAGCTCTTCGAAAGAGCGATTTGCTTATTCTGTCCATGTGAAACCATCGTGCTTGTGGAGCACCTTGAAGAAAGGTAGCCCAGCTCGCCTAACCGGGAAATAAAACGACTTAGAGCCGCCATGCGTCCCGTCAAAGTCTGGACCACCTTGACACAACTAGGTGGTCGCATTCTTTCAATGGCTTCTATCTTCTCTGGGTTTGCCCCGATACCTTGTGGGCCGATCGTGTAGCCGAGCACCTTGCCCGCTTTTACCCCAAAGACACTTTTCAGGATTAAGTTTTATTTGATGACGGTTGAGGTTACAAAAGGTTTCCTCAAGGTCGGATACATGACCTGAGGCGAGCTTACTTTTGGCCACAATGTTGTCCACATAGACCTCCAGATTTTGACTTATTTGATCTGGGAAGGTCTTCTGCATCAGGCGTTGGAAGGTCGCTCCAGCGTTTCTAAGACCGAAGGATATGGTCGTATAGCAAAATGTGCCGAATGGAGTAATGAAGGAAGTCTTCTCTTCATCTTCAGGTGATATCCTAATCTGGTGGTAACTCGAGTAGACGTCCAAAAAGCTCATCACCTGGGACTTCGCTGTTGCATCGACTAGCTGGTCTATGTGCGGCAGCGGGAAGTTATCTTTGGGACAAGTGGCGTTCAAGCCAGTGTGGTCGACACACACGTGCCACTTACCTCCCTTCTTCTTGACGATGACCGGGTTCGCCAGCCATTCCGAATGCTTGACTTCCCGGATGAAGCCGGCCTTGAGGAGCTTGTCGAGTTCATCCCAGATGATAGCTTATTTCTCTGGGGAAAAATGCCTGAGCTTCTGCCACACAGGTTTTTTATCAGGCCGAACGGCTAGCTTGTGCTCGATTACTTCCCTTGGGACTCCGGGCATGTCGGACGGCTCCCAGGCGAACACGTCCGCGTTCTTCCGGAGGAAAGTAATGAGCTCGAGTTCCTATTTGGGGTCTAAGGAAGATCCCAAATGCATGACCTTGGCCAGATCTGCGCTACTCAGCGGTACCGCCTTGGTGTCTCCTCCTGGCTGGAGGGCAACTTTTGGCCGGGAATTCTTCAGCTCTTGGTCGGGACCGCGCTGAGGCAACTGCCCGACCATGTCAAGTGACTTTTCATCGCAATTCAGGGCCGCACTTTGGTTCCCCCTTATGGTAATCACACCATTTGGGCCGAGAACAAATACAACATACACAACATACACAAATACAACATGCCCGACCATGTCCAGGATCACGCTGATGCTCACAAATACAACAAAGATGAATACCATCACACATACACAGTGGAAATAATAACAATAATGTATTTAATTCAAATTAAACTGTTAAGACCTTAAGGTTAGCCTTACAATATTAAGCCACGCAGGGCTGAGTCCAGAGTAAACAAATAACAGCAGCGGAATTATAAAATTATTCGTGGCGCCTCAGTTTGCCACAGGCAACTGACTGGGCCTTTCTCCTAGTTAGCCGGGTCGTCATTCTTCTCCTCAAACGCTTGTGGTTCTTCATCTTCTGATGTTGTGATTATGGAGGGGTGAGTACATTGGTACTCAACAAGCTATGCACAGAATGCAACCTAATATGCTACATGCCAGGCTTATTCCAATGGAATGGCTTAAAGGTTAATTTGCAATAAACAACATTTAACAAGTAACATAGGTAGATTCAAAGCAAGAAAACAAGTAGAATTAACAATAACTTTTCCGTGGTTAAGTAAAAGCATTTCCACATCCTAATCCATACTTCCATCAACTTCATCTTTTAACCCAACCACATTTTTAATAAAGTCTAACCCTTAACTGTAATCCCTGAGCAATGTCCAATACCGTAGACACGGCTATTCGAATAGTTTATACACTCTGCAGAGGTTATACACTTTACCCACATGATATAGTTAAACACCACACAGGCGAGTAACCATAACAAAGTCTTTCCGAAACTTCTATCCTCGCATGCATTCTCCCAAGATAGTCCCCACTGTCCCTTCCCTCTTGCGGAGCGGAAGTACAGGGGCAACGTATACCGTTGAAGAGATGTAAGACCGATCCGGTAAACACTACACCCTTCTTTCCACATCCACAGCTACAAAAACCACCTGGGGTCTCACATGCTAACACTTCGGGATCATACTCAACTAGGTCTGTCCCATACCAGACATGTGGTTGTATGTTAAGCCCAGTTCAAAGGCTTGCAAGGTTAAGTCCTTAGGTTGACCGTGGCAAGACTACCCATCCGGCTAAAAATATAAAACTATAAAACGTAGTTTGATTTTACATAAGTATACATCCTAATATTCCTACATGCATTGAACCGTATATATGCCTAAGGATCCACCTAATATATGCATGCATTCAGTTGTATATACATATATACTTGCATTCACCTAACACAATATACATGCACAATTACACATAGGCGAGATCAACCAATGGACAGATAGAGCGAACGCAAAAGAAAGATGTGGGAGTACCAGTTGGCGGCAGGTTGCAGCGAGACCATCAGCGCAGGAAGAGGCGTGGCCAGAGGATGCGCTGGCGTTGGCGAAGTCCGCACGAGGCGACGGAAGAAGGTACGCGATCGTCCGGGCAAGGGAGGCAGGAAGATGTGGATGTAGAGGAGAAAAGACAGGAAGATCTCTCTGGTGTATGCATGCAAGAGGAAGAGATGGCTGGAAGGAAGAAAGGCAGGACCTTGAGTCATGCGTGCAGGAAATGAAGGAAACAGCCGTGTTAAGGGATTGCTGTTACTACATGCATGGAAGTAATGACCAATTAGCATGCATGTGGGTTCATGGGAGGAAGGAAACGGCTACATTTATTAATGTAATTCATGCATACAAGAAGTTCCGTTACTAATTCATTTGCATTACTAATTCATGTGTATAGGAACGGAAACTGACGTCATCAAGGGGTCATGTCACGTTTTTGAAAAAAAAATCAGTTAGCCGGTTCATTTTTCAGAAATTAAATAGTATTGCAACAAAACACGATTATGATAAAATAACAGAAAGGCTCCAAAAATCTTGGAAAGATCCCCTAAAATACTTGGGAATATTTGGAACTTAACGAAGTTTGTTTCGTGATTTTTCGATATATAGATTTTCTGCAAAAATTCGTTCAGTAAGTCAGACACTTGTACAGATTTTTATAAAATCAACAACTTAATTTATAGATCAAGTTTTTGAAAATATTTGAATGGAACATTCTTGTTTTTCAAATGTCTTTATTTTAAACTAAATTTTGAAATTTTATACACACGCGATACACATGATCTTTATTTTATATGATTAATTCAATAAGGCTTAAATTTGATTTAACTCCAAAAATTCCAAATACATTCCTGAAAATTTCTAATAATTCAAGAATGCCATAAATATACTAAAAGCAAATTTTGGGATGTTACAGTGGTGTACTTCCCGTGCTGCCTTCTTCGGATCCCTGCGAGATTTATAGGCTGAGGAGCTCCCGAATATAACTGTGATATGATTGTGGGGCTCCTGGTACTCCATGTCTTCGTCGTCTTCATTTGCGGGCCCCTTGCTCTTATTCTTGCTGCTTTCTCCCTTCTCTGGGAGCGTAGGCATAGGGTCTTTGTGAGGGATCGAGATGGCGAACAAAGGGGGGTGAATGGTCGCAAATAAATTTTTCCCTAAAATACTCCAACTAAAATCTTGAAAAGATCGCGCAAAGGAAATCGTGAAAAACCCGAACAACTAGACAACTATGTGTACCCCTAGCTTGCATGGGTGAGTACCATATAATATGTGGGGATTTTTTAGTCATAATTCTGGTTGTCTAGTGTCCAAATCAAGAAGGAATCAATTCTACTCTTGCTTTTAGAAAAGAGATCAATTCAAATCACAAAAGCCACTTTCAGAAAAGCAAAAGCAGAATTTCCAGAAGCTGTCCTTAATTAGAATAGGTGGTTGGTGGGTTTCTGCGGCTCAAGAAATTTTGAAAGTTTTCTCCCTATGAGAAGCTGAGTCATAAAGCACTCCCCGAAATTTCAACTCAAAAAACCTTATATAAAAAACATGAAAAATCTAAGAACACAGATAGTCAGGAACTTCGAGCAGAAAGTTTGGGGCTCGGTTTTCAGCTCATGGCGCCCAAACGGTGTAACCAGTGGACTCCAAAATTTTTTTATAGATGGATATGAGAGTCCTGCATCTAATACAATAAGAATCACTCAAAAAGGATTTTTTTATATTTTTCTAAAAATCAAAAACTAACTGCTGCGCGAAGAATAAGTTCTGGACAGTTGCAAATTGAAAGAAAAGATGATCTCTACTCAATCCAAGAGTGCAAAAGAGATGTAAAACCAAATGAACACACTCAAAACATCCAAGATCAGCATTTAGGAGGGGAGGCAAATCCAAATTGCAAGAAAGTAAATTACGTGTAAATAAATTGCAGGAATTTAAATGCTGAATTTAAGACATAAAGTAAATGCGTAATGTAAATTCAAGCATGAATGAAAAGATTTACATTTCTGGAAGGAGGAGTTTTACAAAGCCTCAAAACAAGGTGGACAAGCTCAAAGAAGCACAAAAAGCTCTAAAACCTTCAAGGGGAGGAGGCTACCCCTTCACCCCTATTTATACTACTCTTGGGCCACCTACCACCCTTGGATGAGTCCCTCAACCCTAGAGCACTCATCTAAGGGCTAGGATTTGCCCACTCACACAGCCATGCAAGGGTTAACCCAAAACCCACACACATATCGGGTTTTCTTGCACGGTTTTCAAAGTATACTAGCTAGACCCGCTAACCTATCAACTAGACCGCAATCCAACGGCCCTCATTGATCCACGCGGCATTTAGCTAGCATCATCTCCTTTCCTTGTCTTCTTGGCTTGCCCGGACTCCGTCTCCGATCATCTTCCGGTGATCTCCCAACTGTCTGGACCTTTGACGCTCCTCGCCTAGTTCCGGTCATCCTCTGCCTCACCATGACCTAGCACCGTCGCCCTGCAACCATCAAAGACAAGGAAAAACCTTTCACATAGCAATGCCCACAAATATATTCAAGGTTTATCACAAAATTATTAATCAATCATAATTTCACTCAACGGTCCGATGCTACTGCCCCCAGGTTGGTAGCACTGAAAAAAGTAACCAACACTCAAATTGCTTCAAATCGTAATCCAATTCAAATCAAACTCAATTTCAAATCAAACCAAGCTCAAATCTCGTCAATTACTCATCACACACAAGGATAGACCTCCACATGGTCTTTCACTTTGCCATTGTAGAACTGCTCTAGGCAAAATGATCAGGTTCGACAATTGCGAAAATCGTGCCCGTATGCTTGATGGAGTGGACAAAAGTGATCGTTTGGTGGAATACCTTGGCCACTGCGATCTTGGTTGTTGCGTCTTTGGTCATTGCGCCACTGAGGTGGTCGGCCCCTGCCTCTCTCACGCTGCTGCGACTGTGAAGCCCGTGGCGGATGATGCTCGATGGCCGCCACCGTGCCCGGTGCGGAGGACCTCTTCTTCTTCTTGATCTTTTTCTCCACGGAGCCTGGATTTTTCTTACTCGTGGAGCCTTCTAAGCCCGGCTGAGGCGGCAGCTTACTTTCGTCCAGCACCTTCTTCCACTGGACTGCCTCATCGGCGTTTGCATATCGATCGGCCATACGGAACAACTCGTTGGCCGTTAGGTCCGGATGAATCTCCAGATCTTGCATGAAGCGGATATCCTGAACTCCAAACTTGAAGGCACGGACGATTGCATCATCTGAAATGTTCGGAATGGAATTCCTTACCTTGCTGAATCTTTGGACGAACTACCTCAAGGACTCTTCATCAGTCTGGATCAGGCGCTCGAGGTCGTGCTCCTTGCCCAGACGAATATAGCAGCTCTGAAAGTTTGCTCGAAGTGCCTCACTGAGTTGCCTCCAGGAGCGGATCGATACCTCTTTTTGATTGAAGAGCCACGTCCTAGCAGCTCCATCCAAGATCGTGGGGAGGAAGTTGGCCATCACTCCCTCGTCCCCTCCAGCTGCCAGAATCGCAGTGGAGTATATCGAAAGAAACTCATCTAGATTTTGAGTCCCGTTGAATCTTTTGATATGGCCGAGCTTGAACTTGCTCGGCCATGAGACATCACAGAGGGATGCTGAAAAAGCTCAGCACCCAAAGGCCGGGCTGTCGCGATAATCCCTTCGAGCATGGCGACCGCGACGGTCACTGCTGTGATGACTCCACACGCGAGGACCGAGGCGAGAGAATACTTCTCCATATCGACACGGCAGAGACTGCTCCGAGGTCGAGAACTTGGTATGCCCGCGACTAGATCAAACATACCTTTGACCCTACGAGGTAGCCCGGGAACCGCTTCGAACGTCCCCGCGGTACCGATCATGGTTCCTGCAGCCCTCCCGAGCAGCACTTCGGGAGTTACCGTGCCTGGAGCAAATAGGAGAATGATGTTTACTGTCCCGGGAAATGCTCCAGGCTTCCTCGTTACAAGGGGACCCTAAAAGCTTCATGTCGGCAGCGAGCTTCTCCAGACTTTTAGCTACAACCGTGCCCATTGCCTCTAGGTCCACCTGACCAAAAAAATTTTGAAGGTCGCGTACGACTGTTGCCATAGCCTGCAACCGTTCAACGCTATGCGGAACGGGAGGGGGTGATCTTGGCCGGCAGCCACGCACATGCTCCGGGGAGTGGTGCCCGCGAGAACTCCCGCGAGCCGAGGATACTGCCCTGACTCCCGTCTTTTCGCGAGCTTGGCGACGGATGCTCACCAGAGTTCTGCCCAGAGACGCCTCCAGATGGCTCTTGGCAACCTCGTAGTGACGATGACGCGCAGCCCCCGAGGATTCCACCTCAGGGTTTTCTCCCTCTCCCGCCATGTTTGATATCGCGGGAGTACAGAGACCGTGAAGGCAACATCATGGTGTCCCCCCGTGATGTGGTCTCATGATCAGACTCAAAATGGTCAGGAATGTCCAGACCATCATAGAGGCCATCACACTCCTCATCATTCGTGAGGGAATTGCGCTACGAGTGGAGGAAACGCTCTCACGCTGTAGCGGCCGGGGAAGGACTCTCGGGTTCGGTGTGACTTTCTGGGTCAGCCACACCAGCTACGTCTTCATCGGCGTAGTACATGTCATCATCTTCAACATCGTTGAAGGCGCAAAGGTCTTAACCATCCTGAGAATTCGGCATCTTCAGGGATTCTCTACGAAAGAACTCACCGGTCGATCCCAACGGACGGCGCCAGCTGTCGACGTTTGGAAAACGAGTTCCTCGCCGAGCTTACTTGTTGATTGAGAGATCAACTAGGCTCCTTTTCCGTGGATGGTTTACGTCCAAAGAATGCTGTTGGGATGCTATGCGCGAAAGGATGATGGACAAGGAATTTTATACTGGTTCGGGCCTCTCATAATCGAGATAATAACCATACGTCCAGTGATCTTGCTATTTCTAGAGTTTGTACAGGAATCTTGCATACACTGTTGTCTCTCTGTTTTTTCCTCGTTTTTTCCTCTTTCTCTTATCTACTAAAGGGGTATTTATAGGCCATCAGAGCAACTATAGCCGAATAACACACCATTACTGTGCCTGAACGTGGCAGTAACCACACCCTTGATTTTTTCCATGCTGCGTCGTGGATGTAATGGACTCAGATCGTGGCATAACGGTCTCTAACCGCAATGTAATTGTCGCCACGTTGTCTTTATGGACCAATCACAACCTACTGGACATGCCCGGGATTCTCCCTTGACTCTGGCTGACCGCTGTGCACACCCGAGGAAACATGCTCGAGGAGTTAAGCCCGTACTCGGGGACAAGCATACGAACATGGTCGGGGCAGATCCACTAGCTAGTCCGTTCGAGGATCTTCCTTGGGGATAACATCCAAGGGGAAGCATGGTTAGCCGAAAACTGGCTGCTAGGGTATGATGGTCTTTATGGAAATTACCCAATCCCCGATAGATACGTTCTTACATGTGTAACTTACCAATATATAAGTGGTTTTCTACGACTATAACCATAAAATCGGTGGTTGTACGAAATTTATTCTTTGATTTAAGTAATGTACTCAAATTAACTTGTAGAACATGCCACGCCCCTTAACGGCAATGAACCCCCAACATGGACAAGGTCATCAGGACATTGTGAAGAAAATCCTCCTGAATCTGATAGGCCATTCATGGATGGATGGCCCGATCTTGTGCTGGAAATCTTGGGCCTGCAAGCCACGAAGTGTACTTTTGTATAGGAGCTATTTTCTAGTTTCCTCCTATGCAATGTAGTTAATGCATGTCGAATCCATCGCAGTGGCCATAGATAATGCTTGGGTACCTGAAGATGTCATCATGACAAAGACATTCCCATAGGAGCCATGCTTTAATATTTTCTCTCTTAATACAAGTTGCAAAAATTAAAGCAAGCGAAAGGGTAAGTAATCATCATCTAACTTTCATGCTTTAATATTTGTACAACTGTAAAAAAACATGGAAGAACCTCTCTTCCAGTATTTGTCTTGGTAGAATACCTAATTGTCAACCACAATTTTGACTTATCTAACCATTTCGGTGTTAATAAACCAGATATTGAAGTGAGTCCTATTATACAGATACTGTTGTGAAATTTTGATGAGCTTGTGGGCCAACACATTTTGCTATCTGGGCTATTCGGTTGGCCCATTAGGGCAGAGCTTTTAGATGAGCAGCAGGAGAGGACTTGGTCCTGTCCCGGTCTTGGCCATGGCGGCGCCAAGCATCCTGGGTGTACGCTCTTTCCGACCGGCCGGTGTGCAGACTAAGTCTCTAGATGGCTGCGGCTGGATCTCCCTTTCTCTTTAAAAAAGAAAGGCCCTGGCTCTTCATCAAAACAGGGAAGTAAGCAAAACATCAAGATTTCATTAGTTCCTCATTTTGGTTTCCTCCTGTTCTGTGATTGGCTGTAAGGTTCTTGCGTAGGAGTGTTATTGGCTGGTGATTTTTGAGTTCTGGATTTGTTCTTCTAGAGCTCTGTACCAAGGGAGACCACTCTGGTCTTTTGGCTTTGGTCTTGCGCTTGATGAACCGAAGGCTTGTTTCTTGAGCAGAACACTTGTGAGGTAATCTGTGCTTTGAAGATTGTCTTGCGCAGCATCAGGTGAGGCTCACCTCTGCATTAGGAGTGTCCCTTGTGCGGAGAGGGCACTGTATCTCTGAATTCCAGGCTATTTCATCCGTGACACATACGGCGGCAATTGGTTTTCTGGGACTGTGACGATCTGTCACACCTTGCCCATCTTCTGAATAGCTTCGAGTGCTATTCTGTTGTAAGTCTTTTATCAGATACTACATTTGATCCTTGCTGTTGGAAGGGAGAGGTATTGCTCTGTGATGTCATTGGGTCGCTTAATGAACATGACATTTAATGAAATGATCTAAGCCTTGAACTGCTAGACTTGCATGATTGAAATTATTGGTTATAATCACTGTTCTGTGCAATTTGTATTTCATGTGATGAATTTGATTCTGTCAGTTAGAATTTAGTGTTTGTACATTGCTTGGTTCGGTTGACAGATAAATATTGATCCGAATAGGTTCGGTTAATTCTAATAATTACTGATTAGAACAGCATTGCTTAACTCAGTTACTGAATCTATTGATCTGAATTTAATATTTGCTGGTAGAGATTTCTGGTTCGGCCACAGTTATCTGATTCGATTAGTATTTCTTGTTGAACTAATCTGAAACTGTTATATCTGTGGGTTCTACTTCTGGGTTAGGGCGCTGTGGTTTGGTTCAGTCAGTAGATAGTGCTGAGTTAATTTGAACCTATTATCTGTTGGCCTTATTGCTATGTTCCCGAACTGAGCAAACATTCACTTGTAGTTAAAACTGACAGATTTCTAGCTGTCTTGAACTCAAATTGATATTATAACAGTGAATTGTTTTGTTTAATCAATTCTTGCTAAGGTGGTAAGAGTTCAAGGCTTAAGTCACGAAATTAAATTGTCTAGCCCATTTGTGATTGAGGTGAAGATTCTAATCTTCAATTCAAATCCTTAAAATCTGAGAGCAATCACACTTAATTACGTTCATATTGCCATAGGAGACATGATTTATTATTTGAAAGACATACTGTTGCATTTTTGCAGTCTGTTGATATTTATGTCTTTTTAGATGATCATGAATTGTGTTGATTTACTTATATTGTTATTTGGAATAATCAATACAAACTTGCTCTTATTATCGCATCTTTTCCAATAGATACTAGTTGGCAAAGTGTAAGTATGGAGTGCAGGCATCATCACCAATTGATCTGCCACAAAAATTTGACTGTCATCTCCGTATTCTTTGGTGAAAGAAGCAAGTGGTAAAATTGCGTCAGCTGGTGGAACAAAACAGATCACAAATACTAGTCGCTTTGCATGTTCACAATACATACACTACAGGAATCTATACTATTTTCGTCGGCCCAAACTATTTTCGTCGGCGTAAATAGATCAGCGCGAATAATGGATTACTTTAAATTCAAACAGAACCGACAAAATTACACTTATTTTAAATCCAAGATATTGAGAAGGCCGATTTAAAATAATTGAGTCCTCGCGCGCCCGGGGAATTCGAAATTTTCTTCGACTAGTTTCGTCGGCCTAAGCCGTCGAAAATATGACATCTGATATGATCAGCTATTCATATTACTATTTTTTAGTTTAGTTTAGTGTTGATTAATGATTAGGGTTTAGTTTAGTTTAGTTTAGTTTAGATTAGATTAGGGTTTAGATTAAATAAACTAGCTGCGAATGTGATGACAAATTGTTAACTTGCAATGCCATATTGTTTACTTGCAAATGTGATGCCATATTGTTTACTTCATATGTTTGGAGCATGCTATTTTGTGATGCTATATTGTTAAAATGCAAATGTGATGCCATATTGTTTACTTCATAAGTTTCTTGCAAATGTGATGTCATATTGTTTACTTTGTAAGTTTGGAGCATGCCATGTGATGCCGTATTGTTTACTTTATCTCATCAAATAGAACTGTCAGTGATTAGATGATTAGTTGTTTATGAGTTAATGTTTTCGTCGGCTGAGTAGTTAATTAGATTATTAGTTGTTTATGAGTTATATAATATTGCTTGATTAGCTCTTAAGTAGGGCTATTTTCGTCGGTCAAGTAGCGAGCTAACGAAAATTCATATTTTATTGTATTTGGGCCATGATTTTTTTGGGGTTAAAGTTGGTAAAACATGATTCAATTAAGTAGAATTAATTTGGTTAACCAAGCCTAGACGTCACCCGTTCGGGAACGGTGCATCTTACATTTACTTGTGAGGTGTGCCATTCCGGAATTGTCCAGTTTAATTTGGACAGCCTAGGAATGGACGCTAGAGCATATGTAGGATTTATGATGAGCCCAACGGTCCGAACGAAATCTCGACAGTATGATCCAATTGTTCTCCGATGCACCAAGACTGGACGTGCATTCGGAGAACAGCGGGGTTATGCTGCCGAAATTCATTTGGATCGTAAGGCTCGTCATAAATCCGTGCTCTGGCGTCCATTCTTGGGTGGGTTTAGGACCTATCTTTCCCAGTAGAGCCCTTGTTCGCAACTAAGCCGCTGTGGTTGACATCGTTGCCTGTGTTTAGTTTGGAGAATGGGTGATGATCGAAGGTGGATGTATGATGGTTGGAGTAAGACTGGGGCGCACTCAAGAGAATGGGTAGTTATTGTACAGGCATTCGTGGACCATGCATTTGCAGGGGCTGCTGGTGGTGTCGCAAAGTGCCTGTGTAGCAAGTGCCACAATTATTCTTACCACATTAAGTTGGATGTAGACCGGCACCTATGCAAGTTTGGTTTCATGCCCGACTATCTGAGATGGTACGAATGCATGTCGCTAACTTTGGATTACAGGAGGCTAAAACTGGCGTTGCCCCAAGCTACTTCGATGTTTATGTTCGAGGACACCGAAGCGCCGATCCAGAGTGGCCTGGACAGCTGTGCAGCCAGTCAGCGACTCAGGATTGTGAGTTGTTCGACCTACTTTGATGAAATTTATGTCTTCAAACTGTTGTTTTAGTAATGTGGCATGCAGGAGCAATATGGGGAAGAAATGGCTCGGCGTCACGGCCCGGAGTACAACTGGAGGAATGAGGAGCTCGATGTCTCAGCACTATACCAGAGTGGTGGGGGCAAGAGACATGGAAGGTGGGATCATCCCCCTTATTTGTGTTTTGTCAGAAATCCTGATATCATCAATAGTTGCGCTTTTTATGAATGATTTCGGTTTTGTATATGTCTGCTGCAGGTTCGCCATGTTCAATAGGGTTGTGGACTCCGACGTTGCTCTATCCCAAGGAAGAGCGTCGGGGTCCTCGCAGAGCAGCGCTCGCTCTTCCAGGGATAATGCAAGGTTCGCGGAGTACGAGGAGCAGGCTCGCCAACAACGTGAGTTGATAGCGAAGTACGAAGCGGAGATGGCGCACTTCAGGCAAACGCAAGCGTACCTACAGGGAGCTCTTCAGGTAAAAGCTCAAAATCTCAACTGACCGATTAAGTTTTCATATTGCAGATCTAACATTTTGACTATATGCAACAACTCTACGCAACTGTGGGTCCTCAACATGGCTTGCCTACGCTTCAGCCTCCTCCGCCATTCTATGGGTATCCACCTCTAGAAAATATTCGACAAATCAACAAAATGGCCATCCGATAAAACATTAATATCATTTAATATCCTTTATGGTTTTCTAGTCATTGAATAATTTTTAATATTAATTTACATTTAATTATATTTATGTTGTTACGTAGGATAAATAATTCTCTAGTAGGTATTGTAATTTGACACTTTTGTTGCTAAAGTTAGATCTTTTTATTTATGTGTGTAGTATCTGTCAACTTATATGTGACCAATTTAAATCTATTCGGCATCCACTCTGTGCACATATTCTAAAAAAATCCATATTTATATCGTCAAATTATATTTGACCAATTTAAATCTATTGCGCATCCACTCTGTACACATATTCTAAAAAATCCATATTTATATCGTATCTGCGACATCTGTATTCGATTCTGGATGAGAGTAAAAATATATATTAGAATATAAAAAGAGCAGTACCTACCGTGTCGTGCTCGTTTTCAACGCTAGTGCAAGGTTGTCGGGACCCGAATATGCAAATCCGGACCCTCTGTGTATACCGCACTAGTCCAGGATCACGCTAGTGCACACAGGCTCAACATTAGTGAATATCACAATCATACACAACGTAAATAGATAAAAGACATAATATATTAAATATTACTAGTTGTATGACCTTATGGTCAAGTTACTTAACAATGCCTCATAAGGCTGAACAACAAATTGAACTGCAGCTGAATGAAGACGAGATAACCCTCAAGATACCACAGTAACCGACAAGGCTCGCACCCTAAACATTCGTCCCTTCATGGTACACCTTCTTCAGCTCTGATGATTTTTTTGTAGGCAAGGGTGAGTACACCAACACGTACTCAACAAGTTGTGCACAGAATGCAATTCTAACATAACTATATGCAAGGCTTATTCCAAAGGAAGGCTAAGAGGTTCATTTGCAGTAAAGCAGCATTTATAAACAAATACAGTATATAGATTGAAAAGACAGTAAAAACAAATAACAATAATAGGTAGATTCAGCATTTCTCAAGTAAACCAAATTTCCTCATCCTAAATCAAGATTCAACCTTTCATGGCATCCTGCCATCCATCCCAAGTTTTATTTTGCAAAAGTCTAAACCCTTGACTGTAATCCCCGAGCATTGCTCAATACCGTGAGCACGGCTATCCGAATAGTTTGTACACTCTGCAAAGGTTATGCACTTTACCCACACGACATGATCATCTTTTGTTGCCACGCGATTAACACACTTCCTTTGGTGTGTCGGCGAAGAGATCACGACAAAGCCTTTACAATGCATCATCTTAACCCAGTACTACCCGCTAAGATTTCAACACTGGTGGGACTGGTTACCACATCCAAGGCCCCCCTCTTGCGCCATGTGAGCCACCCCGAGCGAGGACTGGTTATCACTACCCGGGTCTCACTCCACCATGATAGTACTAAAGCTAAGACTTTGCAAATTAGTCAACAAGGCTGCCCCATAACAGACATGTGGTTGCATGATTGACTCAGGTCAAAGGCTCGCAAGGTGTCCTTATGGTTTGATCAAAGCAAGACATACACATACCCTCTGCCCATCGGGCCCACCCCGCATCTGTCCTTGCCACTTGCTCCACCCAAAATCATAACCACCCAGCTTGATTACCAAACACCACGTGCCATCAACAACTCAATATCGTTGCGTGACATCCCTTGCCACAACAACTCAATCTCATCGTGTGACCACACATGACACACAAGTTAACATCGTTGTTCCATATTCCATTAGTCAAATTTAATAATCAACATTCCATGTACATGTGATGACGTGGCATGGCTAAGCATTCTAATCCGATCTAACCATCCATGTTGATTTCATTATTAACCAACTATAGTGAACCAACCTAGGGTGACAAGTGGATCATGGCATACAACTAGCAAGGTAGGGTGTAATTCAAAGGGTACGATAGCTAATCCCAAACTTATGTTGAAATCATTTATACACATAAAATAACAAGTGATAATGTAAATCAAAATAGCATGCAATCTAGTTTATGGGTGCAACATGATCAAAGCACAACTTGCCTTGCTTAAGTTCTGGGTATTGCTCTGAAGATTGATCTTAAGATGATAGTTTCTCCTTCGAAACCTTGCTCAACTCAACGTCTACGCGAATCGAGAGAGAAATAGCAAATAAACACCAAATCCAAAGAACAAATGAACTCAAAAATTCAAATAAAATCCACCATTGGACAGATCTCAATTTTACAAATATTTCAGAATTTGAATTACCCAAATCGAAGTTCATATGCAAAAGTTATAACATTTAGAAGTTCTGAGAATAAACTAAACTCTGGAATTAGAAATTCTAAATCTTTCCGAATTATTTTTATAAAGAAAATCCAAATTTTCCTGCCCCGGCTTATACGGATAAAACGTGGTGAAATCTAGACTGATGAACTCGATCTAACGGTTACGGGTAATTCTACTACGTGGCCTAATATCAACCGTCCGACCTAAATCCAACGGTTGATATTTAATCTAGGACGCTTACCGATTCCGCAGTGACGTGGACGAATTCCGTGCGCTTGATTATGATCCGACGGCTGGTGAAGTTCCCGATCAGCGATGGCTGGACCGCATGCGAAAACTCACTGGACTCGAAGAAGACGACGATCCCAACGACGATCTCCTCCCTTGGCGATGTTCCGGCAGAACTACGGTGCACGGAATGCTTCTCGGCGGTAACTCGGCTGCGCGCTCGGAAATCTCCTGGCGACGCCTGCTACCCTTCGTAATTTTCCCCGACAGCACGACTCGCTTGATGCTCCTGATTCCTTGCCGCTCAATTCCTTCGACAACGCCTGCGCGCTGCTATCCTTCGCGATTTTCCTTCGATCGCTGGCGCGACTCGCTCGAGCGCCTGAAATTTTCTTCTGCCGCTCGTTCTCTTGGCGACTTCTTTCCTGGACGCTCGCTTGGTTTCTTGGCGATGCCTCACGCTGCTTAAATACTGCCCACATGCCTGCACTTTCCGTTCTCCCATATGGAAGGTCTCCCGATTCCATGCCAAAATCGGCACCGACACCAGCGATTTGAATCGGCCACGACATTGCTTCCTTCGTACGCCTGGTCTCCGGGTCCTTCCGAATTTGGCGCCAATGGTTGACTCGGTCACGCCATTGCTTTTCCCCCGGACGGTCTCTGATCTATCGAAGTCTTCGGCGCCAGCGCTAGCAATTGAATCGGCCACGCTGGTCGCGCTCCTACCGGACGGACTCCGAAGGTTTTGGTGCCAGCGCTACGGATTCGAATTGGCCACGCTGGAAATATCCTTCCGCGTGCCTGTGCTAGCGTCCTGCCCGACTTCGCTCGGAGAAACAAATCGCCACGCGCCTGGAGGCTACGGAGGAATCCTTCGCGCGTTTGGTCTTCGGCGGAGACACGTGCAGCTTAACAGGCCGGCCGTCCTTCTCCCGCCCGAGACAGTCTTCGATATCTTTGCCAAATTTGGCGCCAATCGCTAGAGTTCAAATCAATTACGCTGGAGGAACGGAAATATCTCTTCGTGCACTTCACGGTCAGCTCCATCTCCAGAGAGGACATTGCGGCCCTTGGATGAGATGACCATGCCGACGCCGCTGCTCCTCGCGCGACTGGTTTGTGGCTGACACGTATGCATCGGAACGCTTATTCAAACCGCACCGGACCTTAGTCCAATTCCTAATCCGTTCGATCCCAGAGAGAAAAAGAAATCTCGAGACCTTCTGTACTCAATAAAATATTTTTAGGCAAACTTTATTTTAACTTTCCCTTTTATAATTATTTTTTAACAAAAGCCATATATATTAGTTCAAAATAGTTCAAATAGATCCCAGAAAATCCAATAAATTCCAGAAGGTTCACAAAAATCATAAATTACAAATAAAGTAATATTTAATAATTGAAAATTCAAAAATTGGGATGTTACAAACCTCCCCCCCTTAACGGAATCTCGACCCCGAGATTTAGGGCTGGCTAAAGAATAGGTTTGGGAATTCTACCTATGGCAAACATTTATCCCAAAACGTGGCGTAAGCTAACGCATACCCTCCAGAATCTGATTAACTCTTTCTGTTTGACTATCGGTATGCGGGCGATAACTGTACTGAAATTCAAGCGAGTTATCATTGCTTTATGTAACTTATTCTAAACCCTCGAGAAAAATTGGATACCTCTATCGGACACAATCTCCTTAGGCACCTACGCAGTTATTAATTCCTTGACCGATCTGCCAAATGATCTTTTGAATACGTAGTCTTCAGTGATATGAAATGAGTAATTTTGGTTAATTTAATCAATAATGATTCCTCCGAATTCATACCTTTTAGGGTCCATTTACACTAGGAATCATTTTAATGATTTGCCTCCTATAGGAATCTATAATGATTTGCAACGAACCTTTAGATCTCTAATGCATTGCCTTTATTTATTTATTTATTTTTTTCACATCGCATTGAGTATCATAACCAATAGTTTCACCCTTCACCTTAGGTCACCAAAACCTTTCCTTAAGATATTGATTCTCTTTGGCACTTCCTGGGTATATTGAATACTTAGAATTATGGGTTTTCTCAATTATCATTTGCTTAGGATCTTTCTATCCAGCACATTGGTTTGGTCCTAAATCCTTATGGTATCCTAACCACTCAAATTTCTATTTTTTTTGGCTACGCCTTCTTCTTTCCTTAACTTGATTTTGTACTTCATCTACCTTCGAACTTCTTATGTTCTGATCTTCTAATGTTGGTTCTATTTCCAAGGCAACTATGAAACCTTGTGGGGCGACCTTTAATTTCAATTTCTTAGATTCTTTACATACCCTGGTTAACTGCTTATTATCAACATATTACCTCGTAACTCAAACGTCGACTACCACCTTAGCCTTACTGAAATGCATATGGATTCTGACACTAGAATCTTGATCATTTCCAGCCATTTTCTTTGTCTCATATTAAGATTGGACTGAGTAAATATATTTAGATTCTTAAGGCTCATATATTTTTTTTATTTCGATGAGATAGTGTCACCATTTTTTTTTCTTCACGCACTACAACGGCTAACTCCAAGTCATACGTAGGGTAATTTCAACTGCCTCATCGTTTATGCAACAACGTTGGTTCACTTCTCAGATTATGTCTAGAAGCATCATCCTTATATATTGAAACTATTCTGCACAACTAGTAATACTAACACATGCGCTAATGATAACCGCTCTTTCAACTTCCGAAATTCTTTTCATACTCTAGCTTCCATGCAACTTTTCTCTTCAATAATCGTTTAAGAAGTCTAGCTGTTGTTGAAATTCCTTCTATGAACCAGCGATATTATCTTACCATTCCTAGAACTTCAACTCTAAGTAACAAACTTTTGGGTGCTCCCAATGTAACACAACTTTTTCCTTGTTTTGATTCAACATCAACTCCTTCAGTGGTATTTATATGACCTATGAGTTCAACCTTTTTCTCCTAGGGATTACACTTGTTAAACTTAACGTACGGCTACTGTTCTCACAACCTTCTCAAAACCAATTTAACATATTCTGCATGTTCTTCTTTTGCTTTAGAGTATACTAGAATGTCACTTCTATGGCAACCATGAATTTATCTAAATAATCCCTAAATACCTTAGTCATCATGCTCATGAAGTATACGGGGCATTGGTCAATTCAGGAGATTTAGCCAAAACTTATATCGTTTATATAGAGAGCGCAATCTTAGAAGCATCTTTCCCCTAATTCCTAAATTTATGATAGCCTAAGCGAAATTTTGTCCCAAAGAAATTCCAATTCTCTTCTAAACTGTCCAATCATGTTGTCGATCCTGATATTGGATACTTGTTTTTTTTGACCTTTTCTTTATTTAAAGCATGATTCATTGCACTTTTACGATCTTCTATTTTCCTTTTTGTTAACCACAAATAACGCACTAAGCTTTCTCAAAACTCTTCCTAGTAATTCTTCGTCATGCCTTTCCATTTTCCATTAATTCATTAGAAACATTTGACATTGTCTTTCACAAAGGTGATAGGTGATGTTACTCATAGGACCTTTTCTAATTGTATGATTTCCCTTGCAACTAGAGCAACTGATCGCATGCTTATTTGAGGTATGTCCTATTTCTCCACAGCGAATGCATGACCTTCTAAATTGTTTGGTTGAAAAACTAATCCCTCTTTAGAGTTTCCATTGAGTTGATTTCCACTTCTACTAGCTCCACTATTCTAAACCATCTGCTTAATTACCTTAAGGAGGTTAGGTGAGAGAGAAAATAGCATAGGTAAGAAGCAAGAATCCTAATTCAGGGGAGATAGGTTTAACCCAATAACTTTAAGCAATCAATATTAATAACTTGGTATGGTTGCTTATATAAGCCTAAAAGCTTTGCAACACATACTGCACACTCAGCAATCAAGAAGAACCAATTCAACCTAAACACACAACAACTACCGTCTACATGGGTGACTCTCTTATCTTAGGAAACGCGACTCCCACACATGAGTCTCAACTGGCTACTTGAAGCTCGGGGTCTTCTAGCTCTTGATTCAGTTCGTTGATCTGCTCTTCCGTGAGCTTGATGATTCCTTCCATCATGATCATTATGGTAGCAGTAGGCACTCGACGACATCTCCTAAAGTGGGGTATATCGTTTTCTACTCAAGATAACTCAGGTAAGACTTTTTACTCAATTCAGCAGAGGTAAGTGAAGGAAATTTCAGCAAGGGACAAGGAAGAATTTTTGGTAAGGACAAAAATAGGAGAATGGGATAAGTCGGAAACATATTATTCTTCTTGGTTAGGTCTTTTACTTTAGAAAATAATTTTGAAAGACCTATAGAGACGACCAACTATCTAGGGGCAAGACCTACAGTCAGTATGGCTCTGATACCACCTCTGTCGGGACCCGAATATGCAAATCCGGACCCTCTGTGTATACCGCACTAGTCCAGATCACGCTAGTGCACACACAGCTCAACATTAGTGAATATCACAATCATACACAACGTAAATAGATAAAAGACATAATATATTAAATATTACCAGTTGTATGACCTTATGGTCATGTTACTTAACAATGCCTCATAAGGCTGAACAACAAATTGAACTGCAGAGGAATGAAGACGTAGATAACCCCTCAGTATACCACAGGCAACTGACAAGGCTCGCACCCTAAACATTCGTCCCTTCGTGGTACACCTTCTTCAGCTCTGATGATTTTTTTGTAGGCAATGGTGAGTACACCAACACGTACTCAACAAGTTGTGCACAGAATGCAATTCTAACATAACTATATGCAAGGCTTATTCCAAAGGAAGGCTAAGAGGTTCATTTGCAGTAAAGCATCATTTATAAACAAATACAGTATATAGATTGAAAAGACAGTAAAAACAAATAACAATAATAGGTAGATTCAGCATTTCTCAAGTAAACCAAATTTCCTCATCCTAAGTCAAGATTCAACCTTTCATGGCATCCTGCCATCCATCCCAAGTTTTATTTTGCAAAAGTCTAAACCCTTGACTGTAATCCCCGAGCATTGCTCAATACCGTGAGCACGGCTATCCGAATAGTTTGTACACTCTGCAAAGGTTATGCACTTTACCCACACGACATGATCATCTTTTGTTGCCACGCGATTAACACACTTCCTTTGGTGTGTCGGCGAAGAGATCACGACAAAGCCTTTACAATGCATCATCTTAACCCAGTACTACCCGCTAAGGTTTCAACACTGGTGGGACTGGTTACCACATCCAGGGCCCCCCCTCTTGCGCCTTGTGAGCCACCCCGAGCGAGGACTGGTTACCACTACCCGGGTCTCACTCCACCACGATAGTACTAAAGCTAAGACTTTGCAAATTAGTCACTAGGCTGCCCCATAATGAGTACATGTGGTTGCATGATTGACTCAGTCAAAGGCTCGCAGTGTCCTTATGGTTTGATCAAAGCAAGACATACACATACCTCTCGCCCATCGGGCCCACCCCGCATCCCCGCCTTGCCACTTGCTCCACCCAAAATCATAACCACCCCAGTTGATTACCAAACACCACGTGCCATCAACAACTCAATATCGTTGCGTGACATCCCTTGCCACAACAACTCAATCTCATCGTGTGACCACACATGACACACAAGTTAACATCATTGTTCCATATTCCATTAGTCAAATTTAATAATCAACATTCCATGTACATGTGATGACGTGGCATGGCTAAGCATTCTAATCCGATCTAACCATCCATGTTGATTTCTGTGGGCACCCGGAAGTATGAACCGATCCTCACACGTGCGTTGGACTTAGAGGTGACACCCATACTCCACTTAAGTTTATGCTCACTGCCACCCAAAAGTCCCGCGCATGGAGTATTGACTAAATGGCCCTCACTCAAGCAAATATGAGCCACATAGTCGCATCGTACACACTTACGCGTCCATGGGAGTTTCGATTCCATTCCGAACAACCATACCGGGATTGAGACCAACTCATCCACGCATAGCATTCGCCATCCGTCTCAGGACCTTGGTATCGCCCGCACTCTCCAAGGGGAGCAAGAGCAATAGCCAAAGAACGACGGTCGCATGAGTGTATGCATTGGTGGTTGATGACAATTCCAGGTACCCGGATATGTGTCTAGTGCTAGTTCCCAAGATCAACGCCTAGCACCCACATATCCCGCATTCGAGATGTATCGCAACACATACACATGAATCTAAGCAGTTGGAATAGCATAAACATAAACTACAACTATTAAAACTACTTACTATTACAAGTAGTGGCCGACCGGCCAAATATTACATGTCAAAGAGTAAATTGCAGCGGAATTTAAACATATACCAAAAGTAGGACAGCGGTATGCCCATCCAATAACCCAAAGGCAACTGACTTGGAAAAGCCCAAGTTCATCCATCAACATCATTGTCGGACCCTGGAGTAAAGTACGTGTCGTCGGGGAGTTCTTCCATACCGTCGTCTATATTGTTAGGATTAAGCAACCGTGAGTACACGTATGTACTCGCAAGACTTTAGTGTATGGAAATACAGTAAATGCAGGGCTATAACAAGGAATTACGCTTCTACACTAGTCTCATTTCAGCATAAGGCAGATTTTGTTTGCAAGCAAAAGATTCATAAAACGGTAACGAATTTGTAAAGAGCATTTAACATGAAGCTAAATAACAGTAAGTAGAGTTCATATATAGCAATTCACAGCCCTCCTTGGCTGTGATCAACAAGTAAAAACAGCCACCACTGGCTTCCCAATCCACCAACTCATTCCAACACCATTTCCAAAAGTTTTAGCAAAAACCAAGACTATACTTGACATTATTCTCCCAAGTTGCTCAAGACCGCGAGCACGGCTAATTAATTAGATTTTAATCTCTGCAGAGAGTGTACACTTTACCCACATGACACATTCTAGTAATCATGTCAACCATGTCTCGCGATACTCACCGCATCGATTTGCTAGATCGTGACGGCCGCTCAACTAGTTAAAGCTTAGCCTTGCACCAATGACAGTGATGTTAAACCCTTGCCACGATTCGAGATCTGGACCGATGGTGCCCCAACGCGAACTCTCCCCATGACAAGGCATGCACCGTTGTATTGGAATGCTTGGGCCCAAACACCTCAGTGAAGGGAGCACCTAGAACGACTCCAGTACATCGGATCGTCCATACTACTTCGGCCTACCAAAATGCAAGGCTAGACTTTAGCCAATCTAGTGAGCTTAGGCTATCCCATACTAGCACATGTGGTTGCACCGAAACACTTAAGTGATAGCATCAAGTTTGGTCCTTAATCGACCCGGGCGAGGATCTCCCCCTAACTACGCGTGAAGTCCTTTTCACGCCTCAAGTTAAGTAATAACTCGCTCACGTCTAAAATCATAAGTTTGAGTTGGATTTTTCATCAAATTAAGTGGAAACCGTACCATGGTTCCATCCATTTAAACAAGGTTTGCTCAATGTAGTTGAAACATCTCCCATCATTTTAAAACCGATCTAGTGAGCAAGTCTAAGCATATACATATGTTAATCTCGCAAGTTTTACCCAAGTGACATTAATTATTGTCTACACCATTACTAGGTTACAATGGCAGTAATTCAAATGTCAAGGTAATGGAAATGCATACAATAGGATTTAGCTACCATCACCCACAATATAACAAGTTTAAAACATACACGCATGCATATAGTTTGATAAAACAAAATAGCATTGCAAATATGGGATCAAGATGGTCAAAGGAGGTGCTTGCCTGGTTGCTCTTCGTCGGGAATATAATGCGGATCGTAGTCGATGTCGTTATTAATCGGATCCGAAATATCGTCTTCTACGCGTCGAATAATAATAACCGATACAAAAGCAAATAACATCGAATCAAAATGGGACAAAAAGAAATCAGATAAAATTACCAAATTAAATCTTACAAAGAAGGTTATGGTGGATTTTGGGTTCTCAAATTATCACTTGCATAACAGTCTTATTAGTACTTAGTTTATGTGAGGTTTCAATCGTAAATGTGATACTTTCCTTCACCGATTTCATGGAACTTTAGCTATGAACACACATAGGGTTGTTTAGAGGTTGTAATTGTGTGTTTTAGAGTTTTCAATTTCGAATTCAAGATGCTAAAATTGTTTGGATTGATAAAAGTAAAACGTTCACTAAAGGTTTGCTTGAATAGTGCTTAACTTTAAGTGTTCATGCATGGAAGCAATTTCTACAAATTGGATCAGAACTTTTAAAGTTATTTGCTGATGATATATGGTCATAGGATGATTTCTTGCATTGCGGCAACATCGGACGAAGATTTCTACTCTTACTGTTCACGTAATACGGTTCCGACGATATTGTCATTTAGGGTTTTTGCATTAACGTATTTTATTTGACAAGTAAGTTGTATTTAAGATATTTTTACATAATTTGGTTGTCCATATATTGAAGTAAGTTCCTGGACCAATTCCCCTAAAGTTTGTATTTAGACGAGCTATTTTATAAGCCGCCGAAGAGGCTTAAGTGATAACGATTCTGTGCAGTTGTGGTCATTTAGGGTCTTTCTTGCGATTGGATTAATATGCAATTGAAGTTATAATTAACATATTTTTCTAGATTATGGTAGAGTATGTATCAGACAATGATCCTAGGCTATTTTCTCATAACTTTATGTTTATATGTGATATTTTACGGACTGCCGAAAAGGCTTAAGTGACCACACTTTTAGCGCTATTGCGGTTCAGTTTTCTTTCTTCGGTTGCGACTACACCGAAAGGGATAATCTAACCATTTTTCAGGGGTTATTAGGGAATATCCCTAAGAGTGTTTTAAAGTTGATTCCGCGATATTTCTCATTTGTTCAAGGCGTTTTTCGTATGAATAGTTACTTAGGCTTAATATGAGCTTAACTTGAAGTTAATCAAACTGATGTTACTTTTGTATGGCAAGCTAAGGCATATCATTTCTGGGTCATAGAAGTTGGTTTTGTCGAATTTAAGGTCCGTTTGCTAAAGTTACGGCTATTTGTTCATTTTACCGATTGCATGTTTGGCTAATGAGCAAATAGGGTAGACTAAGGAATAATCTAAATATTTTTGTATACTTATGATCTATGCAATCTGAGGAGTGTACCTAAACTAGTTTCACCAATTTTTGAGCTCATTTGATACATATTTTAACCATTTGAGTTTTGCATGTTATTAAGGTATTGCACAATCAATACTTGATACAAAATACATTTAAATCTGAATCTTTTTATAGAAATGGGTTCTCTGGGGTTGCAAGAACATGTCTTATTTATTTCATGATTTATGGAGCAAGGAAACATATAATTGCTTCATATTACCTAAAAGGTGACTTTCATTCAAACTCTAATTAAAAGTTTTTGCTGCAAGCAACATATAACTTTTTATTGCATATTTTGAATCTTTACTGAATAACTCAAGATTAGGAATTGAGTTTGTATTAATCGGAGTTTCACAGCAAAAGTTATAAGTGTTTCATTGAGCAATGCAAAAAGGAGAAAAATAAAAAGAAAATAAGTGCAAAAGTGGGGATTCGAACTCTGGACCTGCCGAATCCACACAATGGTGCACTACCACTACGCCATGAACTTTCTTGTGACTAAGTCCCATGCTTAATTTCTTGAGCTACCAACACAAACCCTAGAGCTTCAAAAATTCAACAATGGCGATGGGGTTCTGGCTTCGGTTCAGATGGCAAAACCAGAAGAGGTGACCTGCAGGCTGCAGGAGATGAGATGGCTTGGCTGGGGAGGCTCCTGGGCGTCGGCTTGGCTGCATGCAAGGCGAGGAAGCTCAGAAGATTGGGCATGCAGCTGCTGTGCGCAAGAAATGAGATGGAGGAGCTAACCTGGTAGCTGCGGCTGTGTGCTGGGTTGCCGGCCGGCGCTAAGGAAGAAGAATGTGAGACCCCAGATTTACCATCCGGAACCTCCTGTGTATTTCTGTACTAGTCCCAGATCAGTTGCTAGTACACACAGTGAAGCAGTGATAATCATAACCAGAACATAACGAAGGAATAACATAAATGTAAAACACCAGCCACATGGCTATTTATTACATCACCTGGTCACATGACCTGAGTTCACAGCAGCGGAAACAAATAACAAAATGATAAAACCCATAAAACACCACAGGCAAACGACTGGGAACGCTCCCTAGAAGATCGAGTCATCATCCTCTTCATAGACCTCTCCATAATTGTCGAACGGTAGATCGCAGGCTCTTGGGCAGCCGCTTCTCCCATCATCGCTTTATGGAATAAGCACCCCATAATGAAACGCGAGGGTGAGTATGCAACATACCGCAAGTCTCTAAACTTAATGCAAATAACTAAATGCATGGCTTGAACAAAGGAAACATATAGGGTTCTTTTGCATAAAGCCAAGTTCTATCAAACCATACATAATAATAATTTTCACAATGCACATTTTAACATTTATTTTAATAATTGAATTATTTAATATTCTTGTGAAGGTTCTAACCACCATCACTAGTATAAAGGCTCTATCCGCCACATTTAAAAGATTAAGGTAAACCAACTCATGACTCTATCTGTCATGATCAAAACAGGTTCCATCTACCAGATTAGCTCAATCTGCCAATAAAACATCCGAGAATTCTAACCACTCCCGAATCCCAAAGTTCATTTTTGAAAACAAAACCAAAAGACTACCAATATGCAAAGCATTCTTTGCCCGCCCTTGACCGTAGGCACGGCTATTCGAATAGTTTTAACTCTGCAGAGTTTGTACACTTTACCCACAAGACATGATATTCTCTTGATGCCAAGCTATTAACACACTTCCTTAGGTGTGCCGGCAGAGATATCATGACAAGGCCTTTACAATGTATACGCCTAACCCGACTCACCACGAGGTTTCACCGCTATTAGGGTTCTATCTCGCCCAAGATAGAAGCCCCTCTTCTGTGGGAAATACGACTTGCCTCTCTCTGGCACCCACATTCCACCATCTGGTGAGTCTAAATTAGGTTTCTACAAATTATTCAGCCAGGTCAGAGCCCATTTAACATGTGGTTGTACTGTTGTGCTAAGAATGGACAATCATAAGAGTCGGTCTTTAATTTGATTAGGGCGGCTTCCACAAGCCAAGACCAGTGCTCTGTCTGCACCCGCCCGACTAACCATTCCGCCCCAATCTAAACCATTTTCATTTTATATTTATTTTGCAATCTCAGCAGCAAACTCTTTGCTACAGTTTCAACAAAACACATTTCAACAACATTTACAAAGCAACCCATCCATAGGTATTTTAATCAATTCCGCAACTAAGCTCATCTAACGCACTAAACAAAATATATCACAACCTAATATGATCATGATATATCACAGCAATCTAGGGTTACAAATGAACAGGGATTTCAATATCAAGGTGGTAATAACAATTCGGATTAACTACCAACCTATATTTAACATCATCTTTATATAAATAGCAATGCATGTTGTAAAACCTTTGTAAAACATTTCTAAATCATAGGATAAATGTGCGTCAAGGAGACTTGCCTCCTCTGGTCGCGAAGTCGTCGGCGCACTGAAGTTCTTCGGGATTGACAGCGGCAACGACGAAATCTTCGGCTTCGCGCAAAACGAGACAACAAATAAAATAACAGAAAATAAATAAAATCTAAAAATTATAATAAAAATACTGGCAGATAGAGGATGATTTTATATGAATTTAGCAATTTGAATCACTTGATTCGGAGTTCGGATGACAAAGATATAAATGTTTGAAGTTTGCACAGATTGGAAAATCAAAAACGAAAGAATATTCCGGGAATCTTCTTTTTGGCTGATTTTCTGATTTTTCTTGTGCCTATGACCGGTGGGGCCCGCCTGTCATTCTCTCCAAGCCTTTCTTCAACCTCCAGCTCTACCATTGAAA
This sequence comes from Guadua angustifolia, assembly GCA_036346375.1. Taxonomy (NCBI): domain Eukaryota; kingdom Viridiplantae; phylum Streptophyta; class Magnoliopsida; order Poales; family Poaceae; genus Guadua; species Guadua angustifolia. Next base: position 27,369,326 of record CM070522.1, on the reverse strand, counting down.
AACAGAGAGGCTTCATCCTCTCATGGCGCCGGCGACTGAGACCAAATCGGGTGACGGCGTACGGAAAAACGGGAAGGCGACGCGATGGGGAGATGGTGGAGCACGGCGGCAAGGGGCGGCGCGGCCTGACGTGGTGCGCACGGGACCCGCAAGGGACGGCGGCGGAGGCTGGACGGCTCGCCGGCGAAGGGGAGGCGGAGACGACCGGCGGAGGGGCGCATGAGAGGCGGCGGAGTCCGGAGAAACCAACGGCGGGCTCGGCGACCGGCGGGGAGAACCGTGATGACGTGCCCACGGCGACCATGGCCGGCTCGGGCGGGCGAACGCGGGGACGGCGAACGGCGGCGAGGCGGCGGCCGGCGAGTGCGGGGAGGAGTGCGGCAGAGGTGGCCGGAGCTGATGCGCATGCCAGGGATGGCCGGAGAGGTCTCCTGAGGCGACGGCTAGAGCTTGGGTCGGCGTTAATGGAGTTTTGCACAGGAACAGTGAGCAAGAATTTTGGGGAAAACTCTAATTCGCGACGTTTTGCAAAATTGATGAGTGTGATTGATAGAACATGATAGAATGAATATAAGCATGCGAGGAATTGAATTGAAGATTACCAGATTACAAGAAATCGACGAAGAACAGCAGATCAGTCGACGACGAACAAACGTTAAATCGGGGACCGAAACTGCAACGAAAATGGAATTGAGTTGAGGGCTTTTGATCTACATGCCAAGAGACTTGTTAAGATACGGTTGGTGCATGGTTAAGCTCACCGGAATGCAAGATGGCTCGACGGTGTCGACGACGGACGTCGGCCGGATGTTCTTGCTCAAAATCGGAGGCCGAAACGACGATGGAACGAATGAGCAACCGAAGCACTGCGAAGGGGACGTCGAGACGAACAAATGAAGTACCCGAGCACGCGAAAAGACCAAGAAACGGCCGAGATATGGTATGAGCAAGGATTCGCGGATTGGGCATTAATGCGGCCGTTTCGGGAGAGGAAAGGACGATTAACCTGAGGGATTTGATTCTCCTGACCCTTGCCGTTCCGATGCATCAGTTGCCTTATTGATTGGTGAAGTAATTTGGCTTGGGTGGCTTTGGAAAGGAAGAGGCAGCCATGGGAAACCTTTCAGCTTGCTTGGCTGTTCGTTTCCAGAACCTGCGCGTGGAGGAAGAAAGAGAGGAGAGAGAAAGTGGAGGCTTTTGGTGTTTGGGCCCACAAAACTGATTTCAGCCCAAAAGAGAAATGACTAAAAATTAGAAATAGATTCAGAATTGAATTTCGAATTGAATGAATGCGATAGCGGATTTGAATTTGATTCGGAATTTGAATTTAAATTTAAATTTGATTTGAAGCGAATTTAGAATTTATGATGAATTTGGAATAAATTCGAATTTAGGTGGAAAAAGGATGCCAGGATAAATATTTAAATCAAATAAACTCCAAATCTTTAAATTAAATAATTTAAATTAAATTTTTCACAAAAGGCCAAAACGGGATGTTACAAAGAAGGTGGCTTCGGCTTGGTCAAGCACGGTGAAGAAGCAAGGTCAAGTGACAATGCAGAGAGGATCGCCATGGGAGGAGACTTGACCGGGCTCACTGAGTGATTCCTTCAGAGAGAGTGGCTCGCTCTGGCCGTGAAGAACCGTGGCAAGGGCGCAGCAAGGGCGCAGAGAGGAGGTCATTGGCTTAAATGCATTTGGCGGAACAGCAAAGCTTGGAGGCGACAAAGCAGGCGATGGAGCGAGTAAGGTTCGGCGTGAGCAGTGCGTGGCGCAATTCTCTGGTGGCAAAGAAGCTTGTGTGAAACTTGTGCCGTGGCAAAGACTCGAGCAGGAGCCGGAGAGGAGAAGGGAAGGAGAGAAGGAAGGAGGGGCTGGCCTGTGGGCCCAGGCGTGCGTGGGGTCTCCTGCCAGTGACTTAGCTACAGGTTTCATCGAGTGAACCGGTGCTGAACAGCAGCTGGGCGATTTTAAGTGCTGAATTGACATGTCATTTGGGCAGACTTGGTAAGGGGTGATAACTCAGATGAAAAATTCTGTAAATTTTTGAGTAGGCAGTCCAGAAGTTCTACTTTCCATTTTCTTTGGTTTCATCTCATTATCTATTGTCATTTATGAACAGTAATTCATCAAACTAGACTGGTTTTCAATCTGTTTTTGAATTTTTAAGCTCTGAAAATGGTGTGCCAAAATTCTGTAAAATTGGTTTTTATTCATCTTTTGGTCTCTAGTATTTTACAAAATTATTTTCTATAGCATGTTGTTTGAGTCTTCTTTGAGTTTCATTAAGGTGTTGGATTTGACAAATTAAGTTTTCATTGGGCATGAAATCAAGAAGAAGAAACTATCTCCAGGAATAACTCAATGAGAAAATCCAAAGCACACAAGGATCAAAACATGCCACTTAAATTACCCGGTCAAATTTTGAGGTAAAAAGGAGTTACCGAAAAATTATAAATATTCTTACGACGGTGACTGCTCCAAATCCTTGTTTCTGATTTTGATTTTTCTTTGAGAGTAAATAAAGTCTATTATTTCTGAAACATTGTTTTTCAAATGAATTTAAGCTAAGAATGCTTCTGTAAAATTTTCAGCTCAAAACTTTACTCCATTATTTAATAAAAATTCTGACATTACAGATTTTGGATTTAAGTGATATCTGTTTTTGAATTTTAAACAGCAACAATAATAATTTATTAATTTTTGATATTTTTACCAGGGGTTAAGTATGTTATGAGGAAGACATGATAAAATTTTCATCCATAGATAATCTTTGATTATTTTTGTAGAGTGCTGTCATGTCATTGTTTTGAAGTTGAAACATGTTACTTTATTATTTACTTCTTTACCTTGCTCATTAAAATCTTTGGACAGCCAAAAAGATGTGGTGGAGAATTCCTATAGTTTAATGGCATTTTACTTTTAGCTTTAACCCTTTTTACTTTTACTAATTTCATTTATTGGTTTTTCTTTTAAACACAAAATTCAAGAATAATTATTAAGGTTGAAAAAGTTTTAGAAAAGACGGAAATTCAATGTAAGATTACCCTCTCAACTCATTTTCAAAGTTTGTTTATTTTGGGCCAAAAAGTTTTAATGTAGCATCTTGTCCTTTTCTTTTGGGTTGTCAAACTAGAAAATAAAGAAAAGATAATATTTAAAATAAAAATCTTGGTTTTGGTTAAACTGTTTACTTAATTCCATTTTTGAAATTCAAAATTTTCACTTTTACCATTTTTGAAATTTTTGGGATGTTACAATTTCATTATTAACCAACTATAGTGAACCAACCTAGGGTGACAAGTGGATCATGGCATACAACTAGCAAGGTAGGGTGTAATTCAAAGGGTACGATAGCTAATCCCAAACTTATGTTGAAATCATTTATACACATAAAATAACAAGTGATAATGTAAATCAAAATAGCATGCAATCTAGTTTATGGGTGCAACATGATCAAAGCACAACTTGCCTTGCTTAAGTTCCGGGTATTGCTCCGAAGATTGATCTTGAGATGACAGTTCCTCCTTCGAAACCTTGCTCAACTCAACGTCTACGCGAATCGAGAGAGAAATAGCAAATAAACACCAAATCCAAAGAACAAATGAACTCAAAAATTCAAATAAAATCCACCATTGGACAGATCTCAATTTTACAAATATTTCAGAATTTGAATTACCCAAATCGAAGTTCATATGCAAAAGTTATAACATTTAGAAGTTCTGAGAATAAACTAAACTCTGGAATTAGAAATTCTAAATCTTTCCGAATTATTTTTATAAAGAAAATCCAAATTTTCCTGCCCCAGCTTATACGGATAAAACGTGGTGAAATCTAGACTGATGAACTCGATCTAACTACACGGGTAATTCTACTACGTGGCCTAATATCAACCGTCCGACCTAAATCCAACGGTTGATATTTAATCTAGGACGCCACCGATTCCGATGACGTGGACGAATTCCGTGCGCTTGATTATGATCCGACAGCTGGTGAAGTTCCCGATCAGCGATGGCTGGACCGCGTGCGAAAACTCGCCGGACTCGAAGAAGACGACGATCCCAACGGCGATCTCCTCCCTTGGCGATGTTCCGGCAGAACTACGGCGCACGGAATGCTTCTCGGCGGTAACTCGGCTGCGCGCTCGGAAATCTCCTGGCGACGCCTGCTACCCTTCGTAATTTTCCCCGACAGCACGACTCGCTTGATGCTCCTGATTCCTTGCCGCTCAATTCCTTCGACAACGCCTGCGCGCTGCTATCCTTCGCATCATTGGTTGCATTTTAAGCTATTTCATTGTTTGATGTGTTGCTATTTTCACTTTAGTGTACGACAATTTGACGGGCAAATGGACATGTCCACAGGCGACGAGCACCTGCAAGTGACAGGCATGGGCAAGGTTAATTCATTGCTCATTGCCTTTGGTGGGTATGCCATCAATGAGAAACTAGTCTTACAAGCATGAGTACAGAGAAGCACTACCCGAGCTCATCACGTTCGATTGCCATCCCTAGTGGCTCCATATAAACATCAGCAAAGGGAACATAGCTTCAGCGATATATCGACCTGAAGAGCATCATTAATCTCTTTTGAAAGATTGGGAAGTGTGGGTTCGTCAATTCATCTTTGCTCGTCTTGGTGAATGAGAATCTTCACTGTCCTTTCACATGAGATGATTATTAGCTGTTTCCCTATCATTTGCAATATCCTTTCCCCCTAACTAGCATGGCATTAACTGTCACCTAGTTTTCCCAATTAACAGTGGTAAGCACTCCTTGCTGGTATTGTACGTAAGATGTAGACCTGTTTAGTCCCTTGTTTTTGTAGAAATGTTCTTCAGACAATCAGACCTAGCTAATGGTGTAAAGACTAACTTTGGCTTGCTCTATAAGAATTTAGAATACACAAATATCCTCACTCATTTATCAAATAACAAGCCACGTCAAAGTGCAGCAGAAGAACAATTAGATGCAATTAAGATTACAATACCATGCCGATAGGGCTTAAATTAATAAGTTGTACTAATTAACGGTACTAATAGGTCCCCAAATTACATAATATTAAGAATAGGCATGCCTATTCTTCCTACCCTCCACCCCCAAGGTACAAGATAATCGCTTCCATTTCAGTCGTCGTAGTAGTACTCGTCCCTGTACCCTTCATTGTCCTAAGGCGGATACATAGGGTAGCTCGCTTCTAAGCAGGAGCAAAATAGACAGAGTGCGTACCGTACAAGTGTACAACTCAGCAATCCATTAATTTGAAAAATTCAAGATTATGCAGTAACACGGTAACACAATCAATCATCGAATCCTAACGAAATTTCATGTATTATAGAAACTATTGTAGTGTGAAAAGCTCGTTTCAATTTAAGAATTCTACTAGTCACCCAACCACCGATAGGCTCTCGTGGCCTTCAATCTAAAATGCTGAAGTGAACCCACATTTTTTGTGTAGAGATATGTCCCTTTACTTCCAGTTACCCCAATCATCAGATCTCTGTATTCACTTAACATATGGGCTAGGTCCACGTAATAAGCTTTTCGTCGTATCCGTAGGTAAATACTCGCTGAGCCATTGCAATCGAGCAGCAGCTGCTACTCCACCGTCACAATATAGACTACTTATTCCATTCAATCACACTGCATTGTGATTCTTCACACACTTCAAAAATGATTTCAACGCTCTGGTTTTCAAGTTTAACAACAATCTAGAGATCAGAACAATGCAACGCTCCATGATTTTACGTACCAATCGATCATATGAGATGGCTCATATGTCACTCAACTCTAACGCCCGATTTGCCTTGACATCAGTGATGCTTGTAGGTGCCAATGTGGCTTGCACCCTGCCATTAATGCCTCTTGCAGAGGTTGCTGGCATTGTACCCACCTCCTCTTCCATTGACTCACCCCCACTATCTCCTCCATAACTACCTCAGACATTCTAATTCCCTGTCTCCCAACGAGTGGCCTTCCTCTAAACGCTTGTGTTCTCATCGCCCCTCATGTAGCCCTGCTCACTACTAGTGCCCCCATTGCCTCACCGCACGCTACTTCGGTTACAAATTTACACAGACTTAACCTTTAAATTTAGGTAGAGTTGCTTATGTTTTTATTGTTTTTCAAGTGAGTATATCTCTGAAGCCAACAATCAAAGCTGTGTCTTTAAAATTAGAGTCATCAAATTATGGGCTAGATGTTTTTCTTTTTGTTGTGAGAGTTAATTAACTCATATTCTTATATCTCTAAGTCAATCGTCAAATCTTCCTTTAAAATTGGGGTACAATAAATTAAGGGATAGATGTTCTTTTAGAATTTATAGTATATTTCTCTTTTCCATAGTAGTTGTAAATCTCTTGTCCTTAGCTTTCATAATATAATAGATAGATATACACAGGCACAACCATTTAAAATATTGGGGTGCCATGAACATCTGCTACCATGCCATTAATGTTATTTCTTTTTTTGTTTTTGGCAAAGCCACGTACAAGTTCACATTTTTGGCAAAGCCACATACAAGCTCACATTTTTTGTTTTTGAAGAGTGGTTTGGCTGACAGCGATCCAAATCAAGTTGGTTTTTGCTATGTTGGCAGCCATGTCATCGATTTTTGCTGAGGTAGATCCAAATGAGAGAAGGAATGATGATGAGAAGAGGAAAAAGAATGTATAAATAATGAAAATGAGATTAATGATGTTGATGTCAATATCTTTAAATTGGATCCTTATTACCAAAACTCAATGATGTAACTGGCGATATGGAGAAAACCACTTTGAGTAGGATACACATAATCAAAACCGCCTTCCAAAACCACCTTATGGTGTAAATTGACTCGGTTTTGTAAGTTTAGGGGATTAAATATTTGGTTTTGTAGTTGGGGTGTTAGATGTACTTTTTGGAAAGTTCAGGTGTGTAAAATGTACTTATCCCTAAACAAAATATTAGTGATGTAGAGGGATGGTTATTCCGTATAGATTAATTTTTACCATTCTTAGGAGGTGCTAAAATTTACATTGAACTAATACTAAGAGGGTAAAAAGTCTCTATTTCGTATACGTTCATTATCAAATTAACTCAACTCTATTTCAGAGGGGAAAAAGAGAAACAACTAATTAAAAGGAATAATGAAAAATGACTGCAAGCCAAACTGCCTTTTATGTGCACACACTCTGTAATAGAATTAATTAATATTACCGAATTAAGTAGCCAGCAGATTTAACACATAAACTAACCTGCGACAGTTGTTTCTTGAGCAAGGACCAAGCATCTTCATCGTCGAGTTTGCTGACATGGTGTTGATGGAAGAGGACACCCATTCGTCGAGCCAGGTCTTCGTTTCTTGTGGTGACCACGACCCGGCTCCCTAGTTGTTTGAGGCCGGCGTTAACAATTGGGACTCGAAACACGTAGTTCCATGCTTTGTCACTCCAGATATCATCCAACACCAGCAGAAACTTGCTCGCCGATAGGGTGTTGGTGAGAGTCCCCACAAGGAGGGACTTGTCTTGCTCCCCTCTGTGGTGTCCCCCAGCATGGGTGATGGCTGTCCTTAGTAGCTCAGACTCATCGAAGTTCTGGGTGATGCTCAACCACATCTTCTTCTTGAAATGCTCATTGATGGCCTCGTCGTTGAAGATCTTTTGGGCGAGGGTGGTCTTGCCGATGCCGCCGATGCCCACAATGGACACCACCTTGATGCGGCTACTGTCACCGTTGGTGGTTAGCTCCTGCACCAGCATCCTTGTGTCCCTCTCAATCTTCTCCCCAACAATAGCCGACTGCTCCAGCTCCGACATTGTCTTGCGGCTGGCAAGATCGGCATCAATATCCGCCCTCCGGTCCCGGTAGGAACTGAGGTTGTTGAAGTTGAAACGACGGGCCCCATTGTGGATGTCGTCCAGCTGCTGATTGAGCTTCTTGATGCGGTTGCCCATTTTGTGGGCATAGATGGGATTCTGCAGGCAGAATAGCACCGGGTGGCAGCAACCCGGTGGCTTGTTCTTTGAGCTCCTGCACATGGACTCCTGCCGTTCCTCGGCCTTGAGCTGACACAGCTCCAGGATGTCGGTGGCGTTGTACATGGCGTCCTTGAGCTTGCTCACCCACCTCTGCACGCTCACATCAATGATGCGCCTCCTCTCGGCATCGGTGAGGAAGGCCTTAAGGTTCTCCAGGTTGTCCTCCAGCTTCTCGATCTCTCCAGAGACGCCGAGCAACATCCCCACCTCATCCTGTGTCGCCTGAGCGAGCAGGTCGCGGACGAAGGATGCAAAAGCATCCAGGACGATCGCCATGGGTGCTTTTCCTTTGTTTCTTGTTCTCAGGTAGGCAAGGGTTGCAGAGGAGTGGTTGATTAGCTAGGTACGTAATGAAATTCGTGTCTGGTTTTTATCAACGCGATAGGGATCGGAGGCGTTGCATCTATCAGAAAGCAAGCTGCAAACTAGGTGGATAGATACGTAAATTGGGCTCGCCCGCGGCACTTGAACAAGCAAAGTGAGATACGGACCATATCTTTCTTGGACTGCCGGCAAAGCAATAGATTACTATTTTCAGACAGGAATAGTACAGACAGGTGGCTTTATTCCCATGCAAAATATATAGTTAAAGCCATAGATTACTATTTTCTTTTTCTTTTTTTTTTTGATAAAAAAGGATCTGATGATCGCCATAGATTGTTATGCGTTTATTAATTAATTCTTCTGCGGCTTCTTTGCCCTTTTCGCACTTGGCATGCAGGGCAAGAAAGGGATCAATTAATCGGTTGTAGTTCTTTCGCAATTGGCATGCAGGGAAAAATTGAAACACAGTGTTAGATGGTTTTTAGTGAAGAAGAAATTAAAGGAACGTGGGTCCCACATAATAGGTGACTCCACGTATATGTTATATTATACACACACATATTTGATGTTAGGCTCGTTTCATCAGGTTCGCGAAATATGCATGCGTGCATGATCGATCGACAATTTAGTTAGTTTTAAGTAGGTATTATGCATGATGGAGGAAAAAAACTATTAATTACGTACGTAGGAGATCCAAATTTTTTTAGTGTAGTCGGATGGTTCTTTATGCATGCATGCTGCTTTATTTTTCTTTTAATTTGCATGTTCTCCTCTACTCTCTTTAGGGCCTGTTTGGTAGGGCTCCAGCGTGGATCTGGTGGAGTTGGGTATTTCTAGCTCCACAGATCCGTGAAGCTGAAGCTGTGAGTACATTAAGAGTGTTTAGATGGATCATCTTGTTTATATTTTAGACCAAAAATATAAACTTAATTCACTTTATTTTAGCCTATAAGTTTCAGATCTCAGGTGAAGCTGGGATCTAGAACTCTACCAAATAGGCCCTTAGTTTAATTATGATTCACTTTTTCCGTGCAGGTACATACCAAAGAGTAACTAAAGCCAGGTGTAAAACGGAAAGAAAAGAAACATAAAATAGAAGAAAGAGACCGAAGTAGAAATTACAGCTCTTTGCTCAGCAAGGATAAGAATGATCGCTCGATCACCTTATGTATAATTTGTGATTTCAGTTTCTCGTGTTAGCTCGTTCTATATATACTGCCCGACTTTTACGCTTTCAGTGTTTTCTTGGTCACTTCCTGGGTAGTGAATATGTTGACATTCCTCAATTTCGCCGTCCAGTTTCATGGGAGAAAAAAAAATATGCAAAACTATAGTACAACGCAGAGTCTGCGAACGGTGATCACTACGCCGACAAGTTAAAATGTGTGTTAGGCTAAAATTGAGACACAATGTTAGCGAGGTATTTTATGAGGCGGTGTGCTCATACTACAAGGGTGTGAAGAAGGAGAAGATGACCGAGAAGCTCGGGGCCTTGAAGATCTACCTGCGCGAGGACGAGTACCTCTAGGCGTCTATCCCCTGGCTGATGAAGTGCCAGGAAGCTTTCAGGTACTTGTGCAAGTACTGGGCGTCGGCTGACTTTGTTGCTAGGTCCAACAAGAAGCGAGACAACAGAGAGGCAGGTGACCCGGTGTTGCACCGGTACGGCGCGGATGGACACCTCCGCTTAGCGAGGCGCATGGTAAGTATCTAGCCTTAATTTAGTACACTTTTGAATGCATGTCGCTAACTTTGGATTTCAGGAGGCTGAAACTGGCGTCGCCCCAAGCTACTTTGATGTTTATGTTCGGGGACACCGAAGCGCCGATCCAGAGTCGCCTGGACAGCTGTGCAACCAGTCAGCGACTCAGAGGATTGTGAGTTGTTCGACCTACTTTGATGATATTTATATCTTCAAATTGTTGTTTCAGTAATGTTGGTATGCAGAAGCCATATGGGGAAGAAATGGCTCGGCGTCACAGCCCGGAGTACGACTGGAGGAACGAGGAGCTCGATGTCTCAATGCTATACCAGAGTGGTGGGGGCAAGAGACATGGAAGGTGAGATCATCCCCCTTATTTGTGTTTTGTCGGAAATCCTGATATCATCAATAGTTGCGCTTTTTATGAATGCCTTCGGTTTCGTATATGTCTGCTGCAGGTTCTCCATGTTCAACGGGATTGTGAACTCCGACGTCGCTCTATCCCAAGGAAGAGCGTCAGAGTCCTCACAGAGCAGCGCTCGCTCCTCTAGGGATAATGCAAGGTTCGCGGAGTACGAGGAGCAGTCTCGCCAACAGCGTGAGTTGATAGCGAAGTACGAAGCGGAGCGCACTTAAGGCAAACGCAGACGTACTTCCAGGGAGCTCTTCAGGTAAAAGCTTGAAATCTCAACAGATCGATTAAGTTTTACTATTGCAGATCTAACACTTTGACTATATGCAGCAATTTTACGCAACTATAGGCCCTCAACACGGCTTGCCTACGCTTCAGTCTCCTCCGCCATTCTACGGGTATCCACCTCCAGGGCAAGCACCACAGGTAAATATGCTTTAGGTTAATTCGGTTTGAAAATTATTTGTAATTCTAGACTAACATGAAATTTCATAACTTCTCTACAGGGTTCTCAGCCTCCTCCGCCGTTCTACGGGTATCCGCCACCAGGGCAAGCACCGCAGGTACATATGCTTTAGATTAATTCGGTTTTGAAAATTATTTGCAATTATGTACTAACGTGAAATTTCATAACTCCAGGGTTCAGCCTCCTTCGCCGTGGCACCCGTTTCCGCCTCCTCCACCAGGGCCAGCTCAGGGTTCGAGCTCGCACGCTCCTAATGCAGAAGTAGACGGCTTCTTTGCCTCTGGAGGTAGCGGCCAAAATTCAAACACCCCGGAGAATTAGGATTGTAGATACTTGTGATGGATGGGATACTTGTGATGCATGGGGTACTGTAGTTGGATGAAACTTGTGATATGATTTGGATTCATATATATGTTGGTGTATTTGCGATATTAATGTGATGCATTTGCGAATTTAATATTAATGTGATTTTCAAATTGTATGACGCATTTATGATTGTTCTGAGTAATATATGTTGGTGTATGTGAATTTGAGCAAAAACTGTATGTTCGTCTTGCAAAACAAGCAAAGGGGGGGCCAGTTTTCAGCTGGTTGGCCAACGAAAATACTGGGAGGTACCAGCTGGTAGGCAGGCAATGGGGAAGCAGTTCTGCAGCTAGTACTCTCAGTATTTTCGTCAGCCACGTGGCCGACGAAAATACTGGGACCAATTCTACAGCTGGCAAATCCCTAGTATTTTTATCGGCCACGTGGCCGACGAAAATACTGGGAGTTACTTTCGTCAGGCTTGTAGCCGACGAAAATAATGGGGCAGTATTTTCGTCGGCCATGTGGCCAACGAAATTAGTCCGACGTGGCATGACTGGGCCAGCCATCGGTCATTTTTTTCGTTAGCTCGGCTGGGCCGACGAAAAAACTGGATTTTTGTTGGTAACCGACGAAAATAATCTTTATTTTCGTCTACTTATTTTCTTCGGTCTATTTTCGTCGGCAAACCGATGAAAATACGTACTTTCGTCGGGAATCCCCTTTTTTTCGTTGGCATTTGGCCGATGAAAAAATATCGTTTTCCTGTAGTGTGCTGTCATCAATAAATTAAAAAAATATGTTGCACATAGAGGTGACAGCAATACTGATAAGCTCACATCGAAGTATTCTGCCCGGTGTCGGAAAGGTTACAGGTTAGTACAACAGTATTCAGTTGTCGAAGTTATTTGAATTTTTTTTATTTTTGTTTTTAAGCTTTTATATAAGCTGACAAGTTACATTTCTCTGGGGCGCACCTATATACAAACCACCGACATCTAGGAAACTTTCGAAATGGATCTTGTCGATGATATAGTTAATCTTAGGAAAAAAAATTTATATATCACTACAATTGTTTCATTTCGGCTTACATATTTGCCGTCACAAAACAATGTCTCCTTTTCATGCCACTACATTTCACAAATGTTACTTTTTTTTGTCACTACTGTCAACTCTATTAGATTTTTACCATTTGATTTTTCAACGATGCCTAAATTACCCTGGTCTTCTTCCTCTTCCTCCCCAAACTCTCTCCTCCACTTCCCTTGGTCGCCCTCGGTCGCGACGGCCCGCTCACAGCTGGTGGAAGCTGAGTGAGAGTGAATGAGAGGGAAAATCAACAAGGGCAATGGTATTAACACAACCATTTGATGGCTTGACTGATCAACAATGGCATATAAGGGTATGGTTTTGATTTGCCTTGGCATGTAAGTGAGATGTCACTTTGCAATGGCAGATCAGAAAGCCGAAACAATTACAATGGTATAGCAAAGTTTTTTGTTAATCGTATGATTTTTCAATCTACACATACTAGTGTCGATATCTAAGCATTGCTAAGCACCGACTATTCCATTCATCTACAAATTCCACTATTTACTAACAGACAACTACTAAGGCGACAAAAATAAGGATGGAAAAATATCATGGCGAGACTAATGTAACAAGTAGGAATAACTACCGACTACAATATAGCAAATTTACCGAAAATATGCCCATGCACATACATTTTAAAAGCAATATACATAACCGTGAAATATAGGATCAAATATGATAAAAAAAGGTGCTTGCCTTACTTGTTGAACTCTTGGTCTTTTTTTGGTTCGTCAACTAAGTTCTCTAAAATATTAGTATTTATACGCATAACACCGAATAACACAAATAAGAGCCAAAAGAACACAAACAAAGGATAAATTCAAATATTTTTGAAGAATATGAAAGTTCATAATTTTATAAAAATTTAGAAACAAGTTTTACTCAATTTAGAGTTCGCATGCAAAAGTTATAAGAATTTGAAGTTGGTTCGGTAAAGAAAATACAGAAAATGAAAATGTGATGATGACTGTACTGACCCGTGGGTCCCACACGCCAGTTTTTCCATTTTATAGAATTCCAAAAATCATTTTATGACAAGTGGGTCCTGTATGTCAATCTTAATCCCGTACGGTTATAAGGGTATATATATATATGGAGGTACAGAACGACTCGGAAAGTGCAGTAACCAGGAGGTTTTCACTACTTAGAAAAGTGTGGTAACAAGGAGGATTTCATGTAGTAATACTGCTCAGAGAAGAGTAATAATTCTTCTGTAGAGGTTCAGTAACAAGGAGGATTTTGTGCAGTAACACTGCTCAGAAAAGTGAAGTTATTCACTTACAGAGGTGCAGAGCCACAAAGGAAAAGGGCAAAAGAGTTGGAAGGACATGAACGCAACGAGAGAAAAGCTCCTGGGAGTGTTGGTGATGCGAAACCCGTGCAGCTTGGAAACAATGGTCACTGGAGCGGCGGCACCATGGACGGCAACGGTCAAGACTACAAAAACGATTTGCCTGAGCCAAAACAAGGAGAAAAAATGGGAGAGTGCTATGTTTGCCAGGGTTTCAGATTTTTATTTTATTTTTCATTTTTCTTTACAATGAAAAACCTAGTTTTATAGCATAATTACACCAACAAGTGGAACTGGCTTGTCTCAAGGGGAAGGCACAGAACAATGGAATAGAGGCCAATGACAAGTATAGGGCAGAGCCGAGCAAAGCGCATGCAGTTGACTCCTTAATACTAGTTAGGAATCTAGTACTAGTTAGATCTTTTAATTAGAGTACTAATTTAGCTAAAACATCTAGGTCCCTACTTTCATAGAGAAGATACTGAGAGGAGGAAGATAATGCAGAGGCATAGCAGGGCAGGGAGCAGCACAGAGTGTAGGGCCACCGGCAACCCACTTGCTGGCGAGCTCACCTACGATGTTGTAGAGGCTACGAGGCTATGGGATGTGGAAAAATGGATCGAGGGGATATAGGCGAAGCTAATGGCGGTGGTTAATAGAACTATAGGGTCACCGAAGTGGCTGCAGTGATGTTCTCCGCTATGCCATGGGTGGCCTTAGTGGCGACCACGAAATCAACGGAGAAACGCAATAGCAAGGAGCGCATTGGCATCATGGGGTCACGTGGTTCTCACCCATGTTGTTTGTGGTGGCAAAGGTCCTCTGCAGCGATGGGGAGTCGGCGGTTAGCGGTGGTGAGGAGGTCGACGGTGCTGGGCTCCATAATCCAAGAGGGCTGCAAAGGGGCTTTGCATTAGCTCCAGCACACCATGAGGATGTTGTACACTCAAGGAATTGGAAGGGAGGTCACCGGAGTTGGTGCTAATGGCGAGGGCGGCGAGACAATTGGAGTTGGAGAAGACAAGCCCATTTCGGCAAGTCACTACATGAGTCAAGAAATTGATCTGAGGGGAAATACACTTGATAAGGTAGAACACAAAGTGATGTGAGAGGTTTTCAGAGAATGCCACTGGAGAAGCGAGAACATGAGCAACACAAGCAGAGTGCGGTCGGCGGTGTCTAGGAAGATGACCATGTTTCGGGCAGCTCAGTGGAGGAAACGAGCTGCAAATGGGAAAATTGGAAATGGTGTATTGAGGAGAGCAAGATGACAATGTTGAATGGGGGCTTTATGGCGAGATGTTGCCATTCTTCTCGTGGAGTTCATGCACCCGAGCCCGAGTTCTCTAAGAGATGGCTGTCTACGGCGTCTCACACGCAAATGGCTATAGAACGGGGAGGTGACAAGTCGGAGCCTCAATTAGGGAGCTCGAGGTCATCAATTTTCATAGCTTTTTGCAGCATCACTCCATGGTCATTGTAGCACTACGGCGTGCTCCAAGGTGTTGCCAATGGGAGCTGCACAATGTTGAAGATGAACTCTGCAAGTGAGTCTCTTTTGTCAGTGAGTGGAGAAAGTAGGAAATGGAAAACATGGAATTGCTGAAAACCAGTTCCGTGTGGAGAAGATGGAAGTGAAGGAAAGAGAAGGTAGCGGCTTGGGCGGCATGGTGTGAGGTCCGGAACTAGGCCGGAATAGAAGATGAGCATGGTCAGGACTGAGGAAAACGGCATTGGATGGATTCTATTTTTTAAATACTTTTTTTATTGATTTAATCGCAGAAATCAAGTTACAATTTACAATTTTTAAAATTAGCAAACCAACTCTGAAAATTATAGAACTTTCTAGGGAGCTATTTAGATTATTGAAAACTCAAATAAATTATTTCATGCTCTGAACCAGATTTAATTAATTTCTTAAATTTCCTTTTTAGCTCTAAGAGGTTGCCAATGGCAGCTGCCCAATGTTGAAAATGAATCCTGTAGGTGGACCCCTTTTGTCAGTGAGTGGAGGAGGTAGGAAATGGAGAACATGGAATCGCCGAAAACCGTTTCCGTGTGGAGAAGACGGAAATTAAGGAAAGAGAAGGCGGTGGCTTGGGTGACATGGTATGCTGGCCAGAACTAGACCGGAATAGAAGATGGGTTGGGTCAGGACGAGGAAAACAGCCTAGGATGGAATCGGTTTTTAAAATATTTTAATTTATTTAATCTCATAAATCAATTTCCAATTTTTAAATTAGCAAACAAGCTCCAAAAATTATGAAACTTTCTAGGGAGGCTATTTAGATTGTTGGAAGCTCAAATAAATTATTTCATGCTCTAAATCATATTCAATTAAATTCAAAATTTTAATTTTTAGCTACTAGAATTTAGTAAAACCATTTTCTTTGATGCTAAAAATTTTGAAAACTAATGAAAAATGTAGAAATGATGATTTTTGAAAATAATTATAAACTTTTTGAAATTTTGGGAGTTTACACATGCTGTCATGATGCATTAATAAACCAAACAATAAATTCTTCAAAAAATTTTGCCTTAAAATGTTCCTCACGTTCTGTTATCTTTGTTTTAAATTTGAAACAAATCATTTTTTTACTTCTGCATGGGGATGTAATTCTTTCTTCATACTTAATTGAAACATATTTCTGGGTCAATCTTGTACACATCAGTAATATCTGCTTTGTTCTTCATCAAGAAATCCTTGGATCAATGTAATAGTAGTCTTGGAGTTGTTAGTGCTCAGCAAGCTGAAGATCTTCGTCTGATGGAGAAAAGGAGAAGAAGTCATGAGGTGGCTTATGAAAGTGAAATTTGAGTGCACAAGGGTGCTTGTGTGTATAGGATATGTTGTCTTGTATGTAGTCTTGTGCAATATTGTTGCCACAATACCCTAGTTATGTGTAACTTACCAACATACATGTGGTTTTCTACAACTATCATCTTGAATCCCATAGTTTTATGAAATTTACCTTTTGATTTAAGTAACGCACTCTAATTAACATGCATAACAGGTCACGCCCCTTCACGGCCATGAAAAGCTTGACATGGACGAGGTCATCAAGGACATGGTGAAGAAAATCTCCTGAATCTGATTGGCCATTCATGGATGGATGGTCCCATCTTGTGATGGAAAGCTTGGAGCTTTAAGCTGCCAAGTGTACTTTTTGTATAGGAACTTGATAGTAGGAGTTATGTTGTAGTTTCCTCTTATCCAATGTAGCTAAGAGATGTCGAATCCATCACGGTGGCATTGGATAATCTTTGGGTATTCGAGGATGTCAACATGACCGTAATATTCAACAAAAAATGGGCTGGGCCTGCTGGATAGTTAAGGAAGGAAGGGAGGGTGTAGGGTCGAGGATGCGCCTAGAGGGGGGTGAATAGGCGTTTTACGAAATTCGATCGCTTACTAAACAATTCGCTCTAATACACCTCTAAGTCAAAACCTAATCAAAGATATATGCGGAAGCGATAAATAGGCTTTGACAATTAAAGCCTAAATCAACTAGGCTCACTATGTGCACTAACTAAATTATGTCTCTACACTAGAATTGCTAATTTGAACAATCAATTAATACTAAGTAATTCTAATTACAATCAAGCAATTGAACAATATACAATAAATGTAAATACTTAAAAGTAAAAGAGACAACCGATATTTTTCCGTGGTGTTCGGAGACTTGCCGGTCTCCCCTAGTCCACGTTGAGGCAAGCCCGACGACTCGGACTGGCCCCGCCGAGCACCCGCCTCTTTCCACTAGTCGTGGTTTTTCACGCTATGCCGTAGGCTCAACCCGAACCTTCACAAACTTCGCCGGGCTTTCACACCTCGAGAGTTTCTCACAAGACGACGCCACGCCGTCTAGGAGTTGGCAACCTCCAAGAGTAACAAGCCGGTCCTCCGCTTGAACTTCACCGAGCACAACGAATGCGCTCCCGGTGATCACCAAGTGCAACACATGCACAAGGACCTCACTCAAGTGCAACACATGCACAAGAGCCTCTCAAACCCACTCCTAATTGCAACACATGCAATTAGTTCACTCTTTAGCTCAAGAATCAAATGTGAGTGTGCAACACATGCAACACCTCACCCAAAACCTCAAACAATGCAGCAACGTCTGCCAAATGCCCCCCAAGGGGTCTATTTATACCCCACACAAGAAAACTAGCCGTTGGGGGCTTTTTACTGATTTTCGGGCAGAGAGGCCGGTCATACCGCACCCACCGCCGGTATGACCGCTCCTCACAAGCCAACGGTCAAAAATCGATCACATTGAAACCGGTCATACCGCCTCGGCAGTATGATCAAGACATGGCCGGTATGATCAAGACGGGGCCGGTCATACCGCCCAACTCAGCGCCAAGAATCACTTCTCTGGAGAAAAAGCAACGCACGGGGGCCGGTCATACCGCCCCCACAGACTTCAAAAGCCGATTTTCGCGCAATCTTTTCTCCAAAGAACCAAATGCAATCCTTTGAGCTATTTGATGATCAACACATGATCACACACTTATGCAAAACACATTTGCACCAAATTAGCTCACGCTCAAAGAATTCAAACCAAATTGCGAGAACACATTTCGCAAATCAACACCGAACTTACGCGATCAATCCTCTAGCCATGAAAGGATCAACACATGATCCCGACACTTTGCAAAACACATTTGCAAATGCCAACACATGCTCTAGGATCGAAACGCATAATTCCAACGCTCATTTGCAAAACACATTTGCACAACCGCAACCAACTCCAAATGACGAAAACACATTTCACCAACAACTCAAGAACTATTTGCAAAACGTATTAAGCAAATCAAACTCGAGTTTATGAGATTAATCCCCCTAGCTATGTGAAAGTCAACACAAGACCCGGTCAACTTGCCAACAACCGTTGCAAGCCCCACTCACGTGCTCTCGGGATTCCGGACTCATAAACCTCAGTTTATTCGCACAACGAACTTGCAAATAACACGATAAACACCATTTCATGCTTGAGCACTACTCTTTGCAACACATGCAAAAGTCTAGCTCCAAGCAACAACAAATCGAGATGCATGAACTCTCTAATTGTAACACATGCAATTCTCTAGTTCCATGCAACACTAAAAACCAAATCACCCGAATGAGCTCTCCACTTGCAACACATGCAAGCCTCTAGCTCCAACAAGCACACAACATGAAATCATGCTTGAGCTCTCTCCTTTTGCAACACATGCAAAACTTAGCTCCAAGCAACACCAAGGTTTTATAAAGATGTTTTGCGAAACCAAAGCATGAAGCTTCAACTAATGCAACACATGCAAAAATGAACTTCATGCAAAAGCCAACGCACTAGCTTATCCTATTTGCAACACATGCAAATCAAAGCTAAACGCGAAAACCAAATGCAGATGTTCTTCCTCTTTGCAACACATGCAAATCAGAGCATAAACCAATAACACCAAGCAGAAGCTTAACCCATTCGCAACACATGCCAAATGGTTAACCCTTATGCAAAAACCAAATCC
Source organism: Guadua angustifolia (assembly GCA_036346375.1). Lineage (NCBI taxonomy): Eukaryota > Viridiplantae > Streptophyta > Magnoliopsida > Poales > Poaceae > Guadua > Guadua angustifolia. The sequence goes on along the minus strand of CM070522.1, from coordinate 27,350,199 downwards.
AAATGGTTTGAGCTTTAGTGAGCGCGGAATTGAGATCATCAACACATGATGAAGCTCAAGCAAAGGGAACGACCCCTCTTAATAGTACGGCGATAAACCTTAGACTCAAGGACTACAAAAGTCCTTAGCCTATCTAATTATACCTTCGCCGCCGCGTGCAAGCAATCCCCTTTGGGGTCTTTATGATTTTCACTTGATACTCCCCCGGGATATCACTTGACTCCTCTTCGGGATCCACTCTTGACGCCCATCAACTCATGATGCCGTCCTTGTCCCGTTTTCATCATCTCATTCATCTTTGGACCTAACTCAAACATAACTTATAAAACTTGTTAGTCCAAGATGCATGGTTGTCTTAATTATCTCTTGCACTCCATTAACACATAATGGATGCCTTTTAGATCAATTGAGCACAACCTAAATCAATTGAAATGATTTAATGATGTCTTGAGTACTTTGATGCAACTGATGCTTCATTATACTCAAGAACTATTCATTTGCCCTTAATTAATCAAGGAACACTATCAACACATGATGAGGTGTTCTTTAATGATTAATAAGACGAATGAACTCAATTTAAATTATTCATTTAAAGTGACTCTTCAAGTTAGAGTGTGAACTCCCCCTAAATATGTGCATCCATGTAATATATGGATTGGGAAACATGATTGTAACACCCCAATTTTTGCTTTTCTTGCATTTAAAAGGTATTTTGAATTTTTGGGAATTTCTGGAATTTATTTGGATTTATTTGGATTTATTTGAAATTATTTGAATTTATTTTGAATTAAGCCATTTAACAAATTAATTAAATAATAGAAAAGTTAAAATAAAATTTTGCTGGAAATATTTTATTTGAGTCACAAATGTCCTAAAATATTTTTGGGAATTTTTCCAGAATTTTTCTAGTATTTTTAAAGCCCCAAATGAATTATTTTATTTTTCGGAATTATTTTAATCGAAAAAGAATTAAAACCCAATGAACAGTGTTGGGCGAACACCGTATGCCCAATTCGAAAAAAAACCTAACGCCGCCGCTCGATCCGAATCCGACGGCTCTCGCGTTACACGTCACCGAACCGATCGCCACGGATTAAAATCGCCGCCGCAGTGTGGGCCTCGGTCTCGCGCTTTCACGGACGCCGAGGGGCTATTTAATGCGCCGCCACCGGTTAGAACCCCACTCGCGCCGCACACATCCGTGACACTCCACGCCGCCGAGACGCCGCTGTTCGCCGCGCCGACTCGCCAAAGTTCCCGGCCAACCGCCGAATTCTTTGCGTCGTCCGCCGCCGCTGGTGACTCTCCGCCGCCGTTGGTACCATTGACTCCACGCGTCGCGCCGCCGGAAGCATCACCGCACGCGTCGCGGAGGAGCCTCGAACGCCGCCAGACGTCTTCGTCTCGTCTCCGGCCGAATCGCGCCGCCAGAACGTCTCCGCCGAGCCCGACCTTCGCCACCACACGATCGAGATCCAATCTGGCGAGGTGAGGCCACGCCGCTTGAAACAAATGAACTTCATCTTCCATTTCCGCCGTTAGATGCAAATCCAAGGGCCGCCGTCGCTTGCCGCCGCCGTTCATCAGGCGCGTGTCATCGATAACGCAGAACCCACATGTCACCGATCGACTGCGTGTGCGGTACGCATGAGTCGTGACGGCCGGACCCACATCAACCACACCGCACGTGCACTGCGGCATTAAGAGACGCCGACAAGCGGGCCCACTCGTCTACCGACGACCGGGCGTAGACGCCACCACGACGTCATGCCGACGCCACGGTGGGACCCACTTGTCGCTGAGATAGCCGAGCGTCTTGGCCGACGCCAAGACGGAGCGGTCAGGCTGACGTCGGCAAAAGCCACGTGTCACTCTCTGGTGCTGACACGTGTCACAGATGACGAATAATTAGTTTCCAAAAAGAAAATATTTATTTAATTCGGTTTATTGATTTAAAATGTATTTTGAAACTTCAAATGCTTATAACTTTTATGTTTTAACTCCGATTTGGGTGATTCCAATTTCTATAAATTTGTAAAATTGTGATCTTTCTGTTTATGAATTTTATTTGAATTTTTGAGTACTGTTTGCCTACTGTTTATTTATTTTATTGTTTGTATTTGCGTTGCGCGTAGACGTTGAAGTGCCCGAAGGTTTCGAGGGAGAGGTTCTGACCCAAGAGCAAGCTCAGGAGCCAGAATCAGTACTTTTTGAAGGCAAGTTGTGTTTGATCATGTTGAACCTATTAGAGAAAATTACTTTGATTTAAACTATTGCATGCTAATTTGATAGAAATGACTCTGGATAAGTTTTGGGATTAGTTAAATGCCTAGTTGCTGTATGCCACCTTGTCGTATATAATTGTAGGCCATGAATCCTTTGTCACCCTAGGTTGTGGATTAATAGTTGGACATTAATAATTTGCCAACATGGGTTGAGTAGACCGAAGTAGTATGCTTAGCCCTGCCACGGACATATCATGATTTTGGAATACCAAAGTAAATATTGACTTAATGAGATATGGAACATGATTTGTGAATGAGACATGTGTTATTGAGTTGATGATGGCACGTGGTGCAATGGTAAAGAACCGGGTGGGAAAATGATTTAGACCGGGGCAAATGGCAAGATTGTTTCGTGGGCCAAGAGTGGCAATCTGGCGGTCGATTTGGTTTTATTGGTTTTGGATAATTGAGATCACACTTGGTTAGTCTTGCCTCGGTCAACTAAGGACTTAACCTTGCGAGCATTTGAACTGAGTCTCTCATACAGCCACAAGCTCCGTAATGGGACGGACTTAGCTGAGTAAACTGGGAAATCTATTCTTTGGTACTGTCGTGGTGGTGTGAGGCCCGGAGAAGCGGAATGAGAACTCACATGGCGCAAGAGGGGGGCCCTGGGTGTGGTAACCAGTCCCTCCAGTGTTGAAACCTTAGCGGGCAGTACTGGGTTTAGATGGAACTTTGGAAAGGCTTCGTTACGGTTATTTGCCTTGGTGGTATTTGACTGTATCTTGTGGGTAAAGTGTATAACCTCTGCAGAGTGTACAACCTATTCGAATAGCCGTGCTCACGGTATTGAGCATCGCTCGGTGATTACGGTCAAGGGTTAGATTTTTATGAAAATGAATTGTTTATGGAAAAATGCTTGGGTTGATGATGATGAACCTGACTTAGGATGGAGAAATGATTTACGATTGAAATGTTTGTGAAAGCTATTATTCCTACTACTGTTTTACTGCTTTGCAATCTATTACTGCTTATCTTGAATGTCAGATCGCTCATGAACCATAGCCTATCCTTTGTACTAAGCCATGCATGTAGAATATTAGAATTGCATTTCAGGCATGACTTCCGAGTGCTCAAAGTACTCACCCCACAACAACACAACTTCAGCTTAAAGAAGAAGCAACCCCGCTCAGAGGAGGAGTATCGGGAGGAGCCGATTAACTAGGAGCGAGCCCAATCAGTTCGTGGCAAATTGGTTGGCGCCACGAGTTTATTTTATTTCGCTGCTTTTGAATATTTTAATAAGTTTTCGCCCTGCGAGGCGTATCGCTGTAACTCGACCATAAGGTCGATCAACCATTCTTTTATACATTTAAGAAAAGTACTCTACTATTTCGTTGGATATGTCTGGTGATATGTACCGATGTTGAGACTGTGTGCACTAGCGTGATCCTGGACTAGTGCTGAAACACAGAGGGTCCGGATTTGCAAATTCGGGTCCCGACAGAGGTGGTATCAGAGCCATACTGACTGTAGGACTGACCCTTAGTTAGAATGGTCGTAGTGAGAATAAAACTATTTTCTAAAAGCTAAAATGTGCCAAGAGGATAATGCAATCTCGACTTATCCCTTCTTTCTTTTCATACCCCCTGCTGAATTTATCGCATGTACGCTTTGTTTAAAAAAATCTGAGTTTCACGTGAGTGACCTTTGACAGATGAGGATGGTCCACTCTTTTGGTGAGCGATCGAGGGTACGCCATGAGCTTTGGCGATGATGCAGTTGCTTGGAGGATATGACAGCCGATCTACCGGGGACTATGTGGATCGGGCAGATCGATATTGCTCGATGTCACTATCACGGTTTACGCCGGATAGGGCGAGGGCGAAGTCGTCGATCCGCATCACCGCCAGAGGTTGTCATTTGACGCTGGGATTCGTGGAGACATCGCGTCTGGCGATGAGGCGATTGCTCATACCTACCCTGTGGAGTTGGATGGCACAAGTTTCGTCACCATCCGCTAGCAGAGATACTCGCTACAACCGAGAGCCCATCGAGGAGGAGGATGCCACGATCACCCACCGGCCGATATGTTATCGCCAAGAGGATGTTATCGACGAGACGGTTCAGAGCCGCAGAGGTCTCGTGATGAGTTCACACAGCCTTAGGGCTCATCTGTTGCAGCACTTGTGAGTACTTGGCCCACTCTATCCAGAGGATTGGGGAACTGGAGACAACATGACGGACCAGAGCCGGAGCTGGCTGGAGCTACACGACCAGACCGGAGGAGCCACAAGCAGAGCCGCAGCCGAGCGAGCCGTGGAAGTGAAGTCGGAGCAAGTGGAAGTGAAGCCCGAGCCTGTGGAGGTCAAGCAGGAACCAGTGGAGGTTGAGCCTGTGCAGGAGGCGCATCCAGCAGAGGATCGTTGGGATAGGTTTGTACCGCACCAAGACACCGCGGTGTATCCACCAGAAGTTCGGTGGGGGTTGGCTCGAGGAGTGAGCGTTAGGATTAGCAGTTGAGACTCCTGCGTTGAGTCGCGTCTTGGAATAAGAGTCACCCTTAGAGGCGTTTGACTCCTGAGTGTTAGCTCGGTTTGCTTCTTTCATGCTTGTGAGTGATCGGTATGTGTTGCAAGGCCTTTAGGCATTGTGAGCAACCATACCCAGATATTAATAAAGTAATAAAGTTAGATTTTGTGTTACACCTTCGTCCCCGCATAAGTACTCTATTACTTGTCTATTCATATTTCCCTCTCGTCTCTAAACTATGGCGCAATCGGCAGATGGTGAACACTGAGAAACCAAGGGGAAATGGGAATGGTTCACGCCACCGAAACAACGATGGTGAAGGACAAGGACCTCAACCAGCACCGCCAGTTGATATGCAGAACCTTGGAGCTTTTATTGCTGCACAGACCCAGTTAATGCATGCCATGATGCAGCAGATGCAGCAGGTTACTGCCCAAGCCGCCGCCGCCCAAGTTAACCAGGTTAACCCAGTGCAGAGGCCACACTCGAGGTCGCCGAATTCATGAGGACACGACCGCCTACATTTTCTGGAAATGCCAATCCATTGGAGGCAGATGATTGGCTGAGGACGATAGAGAGAAAGTTGCACATTACCCAGTGTGAGGGAAATGAGAGGGTACTCTATGCCTCTCATCAGCTTGAAGGAACCGCAGCTGAATGGTGGGAAAACTACTGCGCTGCTCATGAGCACCCGCAGGACATCAGCTGGGAGGAGTTCACGATCGCTTTCCGGCAGTATCATGTGCCCGAAGGCATAATGGAGCTGAAAAAGGAGGAGTTTAGGGCACTGAAGCAGGGCAATCAATCAGTGTCCGAATATCTGAATAAGTTCACTCAGCTAGCACGCTACGCACCTGAGGATGTAGCAACGGATAAGGCCAGGCAGTCTCGATTCATGAAAGGACTGAATTCAGGGCTGCAGGTGGGACTCATAACCCACACTTTTCCTGATTTTCAGGAGCTAGTGAACAAGGCGCTGATATTGGAGGATAAGCGCAAGGAACCGGAGGACAACCGAAGCGCAGGATGGCACATCGTGAGCACGCCAGGAGCGCAGCGCTTGAGGGTTGCACCAAATCAGTTCTTCAGATTTCAGCCAAGGAATGTGATGACGACGCCGCCACCAGTACCAAGACCTGCCGGACAAAATTTTCAGACACCAACACCAGTTGGGAATGCAATGCGAGGAGCAAAGAATGGCAGCTAAACGTTGTTTTATCATCACGAGCGAGCATTTTGCCAATTATCGTCCTAAGAAGGAGGAGGAGGAGGACACCATTCGCTTCAATCTTGGAACCACTCCTACGAAGGCACCCGCCAGAGCAAGTCGTGGAGTTACACAACGGAGTCGCCACACGATCGTGGTAAGAGGCAGAGTCAATCATGTCACCGCCGGCGCAAAGGTGTAATACATCGGACGTCGATTGGGTAAGTTACTTGTCAACTCAAGATTTGCAACAGCTTTTATTTGATTCTCGAGCTTCGATTCGCTTATATCTCGGATTTTTGCTGTGAACAATGGGTTGAAAATGGTGAATCTTAGGCATGTATTGCTAGTACAATCCCCGGGATCAGAACTCCGAACTGATGTAGGATGTTCTGGGGTAAAGTTGCTTATAGATGGAACAGAGTTCCTAGCAAACTTAGTGGTGTTAGATACCCGCACCTAGATGTTATTTTGGGAATGGATGGTTGTCTAAGCACAAGGTTGTGTTAGACCGTGACGAAGAGTCATATCACGAGAGTCCTTGTGGGAGAAAAATAGAGTTTTGCATAACCGCCGCTCGGGATGGACAGTTGATGGTCAATAGTGTGAAGGCCGTCAAGATAGAAGATGTACCGGTTGTCGAGAATACCCGGATGTATTTCAGAGGATTTACCGATGCCATCGACAGGACATAGAGTTTGTAATCGAGTTAGTACCGGGAACAGCCCCGATAGCTAAGAGACCTTATCGGATGTCACCCGATGAGCTAGTGGAAATGAAGAAGCAGATAGAGGAGTTAATGGATAAGGGATTTATTAGACCAAGTTCGTCGCCATGGGGGGCACCGGTTCTGTTTGTCAAGAAGAAGGACGGAAGTTACCGGATGTGTGTGGATTACCGAGCTTTGAATGAAGTCACTATAAAGAATAAGTATCCGCTACCCAGGATCGATGACCTATTTGATCAGTTGAGAGGAGCCGGAGTTTTCTCCAAAATTGACCTACGATCAGGTTATCACCAGCTGAAGATTCGATCGGAGGATGTGCCGAAGACAGCATTTTCGTCAAGATATGGACATTATGAGTTCACAGTTATGTCTTTCGGTTTGACAAATGCACCTGCATATTTCATGAACATGATGAACAAGGTTTTCATGGAATACCTGGATAAGTTCGTTGTTGTGTTCATAGATGACATTCTAGTTTACTCCAAGAACCGGGAAGAGCATGCAGAACATCCGAGGCTAGTTTCGAGAAGTTAAAGGAACAAAGAACTTTTCGTTAAGTTTAGCAAGTGTGATTTCGGAAGAACAAGGTAGAATTTCTTGGACATGTGGTGACCGCGAAGGAGTCGCAGATTGACCCAAGTAAGGTAGAAGCAAGAGTTGCATTGGGAGCCACCCAAGACGGTGACTCAAATTGTAGTTTCTTGGAATGGCGGTTATTACCGCCGATTTATTGAAGGATTCTCAACGATTGCGAGACCTCTTACGCAATTGTTGAAAAAGAAGAAGAAGTTTACATGGACGCCGGAATGTGAACGGAGTTTTCAGGAGTTGAAGAAACGTTTGACAACGGCACGGTGTTAGTTTTACGGATTTAAGCGAGCTTTGATATATACTGTGATGCATCGCGTCAAGGACTAGGATGCGTGTTAATGCAGAACAGAAAGGTCGTTGCGTATGCATCAAGGCGCTTGAGGCCGCATGAAGAGAACTATCCGACGATGACTTGGAGTTAGCAAAGTAGTGCATGCTTTGAAGTTATGGAGGCACTATCTCGATTGGAAACAGATGTGAGGTGTACATCGACCATAAGAGTCTTAAATATATATTTACTCAAACGGAGCTGAACATGAGGCGAGAGGAGATGGTTGGAACTAATTAAGGATTACAACTGGGATTCATTATCACCGGAAAAGCCAATGTGGTGGCAGATGCTTTAAGTCAAAAAGCCATTCGGTGAACATGTTGGTGGAAGCAAGTCGTTGAGTTATGCAAGGAATTTCGAAGTCAAGCCGAAGTTGTGCCTAAAGGATTTATAGCCGCTTTAGAAGTGAAGCCTACCCTCGAAGATCAGATCTGGGAAGGACAGAAGGACGATGTTAAGGTTCAGAGGATTAAGTTGAAAATGGAGGAAGGCAAGGCAAAGGATTTCAAGCTCGATGAGCAAGGTACATTATGGATCAAGAAGCGCATTTGCGTACCGCACAAGAAGGAACTCAAACAAATTGATCTCGAGGAAGCTCATGACTCAAGTACTCGATTCATCCGGAAGCGCTAAGATGTATCAAGACCAAGGAAAGATTTTGGTGGCCAAGCATGAAGCGTGAAGTTGCAGAGCATGTTGCGTTGCAGCGACATATGCCAAAGAGTCAAAGCAATGCATCAAAGGCCGCGAGGGTTACTCTGACCATCGAAGATACCGAGTGGAAATGGGAGGAAATCGGAATGGACTTCATTACCGGTTTACCGAGGACCCAGACAGGGTATGACTCCATATGGGTTATAGTGGACCGATTGACAAAGGTCGCCCACTTCATACCGGTGAAGACTACCTACTCAGGGGACCGCTTAGCAGATTTGTATATGTCAAGAATTGTATGTCTACATGGAGTTCCGAAGAAAATTGTATCGGACAGAGGTACCCAGTTTACCTCAAGATTTTGGGATAAGTTGCATGAGGCTCTAGGGACTCGTCTGAACTTCAGTACTGCATATCACCCACAGACAGATGGGCAAACGGAAAGAGTTAACCAGATACTAGAGGACATGTTGAGGGCATGTGCATTGGCTCATACAACTTCGTGGGATAAGTGTCTGCCATATGCTGAGTTCAGCTACAACAATAGTTACCAGGCAAGTTTGCAGATGTCGCCATTTGAAGCACTATACGGAAGACCCTGCCGAACGCCGTTGAATTGGAATGAAACCGGAGAACGTCATATGTTCGGGCCGGACGTTCTACGAGAAGCTGAAGAGCAGATAGCCATGATCAGAGAAAGGTTGAAAATAGCACAATCAAGACAGAAGAGTTATGCCGATAATCGCCGCAGGGATTTAAGCTTTGAACCTGAAGATTTTGTGTATCTCAGGGTTACACCACTCAGAGGAGTTAAGAGGTTCCACACTAAAGGGAAGTTAGCACCAAGATATGTTGGTCCGTTCAAGATCCTAAGTCGTAGAGGTGAGGTAGCATATCAGCTGGACACTACTACAGAAAACTTCATCACAGACGGTTCGCAAACGTCATCAGAGACGGTTTTGTGAACCGTCAGTAACAATAAGTCTGTGATGAAGGAGATCATCAGAGACGGTTCTATACCCGTCTGAGAAAATATATATCACAGACGGTTGTATTATTAAACCGTCTGTGAAATTTAGTTATCACAGACGGTTCTCATTTGCAACCGTCTGTAATAACTAAATATCACAGACGGTTTCAAATAAGAACCGTCTGTGATATTAACTTATCACAGACGGTTTCCAATGAGAACCGTCTGTGATATGAAATTATCACAGACGGTTCCAAATTATAACCGCTCGTGATATGAATATCACTGAGCGGTTCCAAATAAGAACCGCCTGTGATGACTTTTTTTTCAGCAGAACCTCCATTAGTTATGGTGTTGTTGAAATTTCCATCAATATTTCTACTTGATATTTATATGAGAGTTATAGATGAAGAATAGTTTATGGATAATTGCCAAGAAGACACTTTTATCTATAACCAAGGCCGCTTTCTTCCGCTGCACTAACGCTCCATCGGCTTCCTCCCGCCTTCTTTTTCCATTCAAGTCGGTGTTCCAAAGTCCTTCCGGGCAAGGAAGACCCGACTTGCAATCACATTTGTTCAATCTTTAATTACCCTACCTAAAGTAATCTATCAAGTACATCTACAATTTTTACCAAAGTACCATGTTCGATCTCCCACCGTGGCACGACGGTGACGCTGCACAAGAGCATGCCGCTCGCCGCTTCAAGACCGTGGCACTACGGTGACCTCGCAAGCAGCCACTTCAGATGGCATGAAGCAAATCACACATCGTAGTGTGTCCGCTCGATGGAGAAGACCGTGGTTGCCGCCGCCTCGCCATGCTGCCTACGGCTCTTGGTTGATTTATTAGTCGAGTTCCATCAACATTATCGTAAGAACGGAGAAAAATCGCTACAAATGTTTATATTTTAAGTCTATCTTGATCGGACAAACTGTTGCCTCAATGCATATAGGAAGTGCAGATATTCAATTATAACATCTATAACTGACCGTGTCTCGTAAATATTGATGCAGGAATACCTAAGTAGATGGAAATTTCGAACAACAAACCATAAATAATGGAGGTTCTGCTGAGGGTGTAGGAAAAACATCTAGTTCCAACAAGCAAGACATTGTTAAGTTGTTGCATTCAAGATGAGCAAATATGTATTAAGGATAATATCATGTGACAATACAATGAATCGTACAAACAAGAATAACCGCAAGTTTTTGACATATTTTCCGAATTAATGAATACCATTTGACAATTGTACAACTCAGAACTTATAAGGTGCGTGGAACGCGCCTTTTTATGTATTACGGTGAGCGTGAAGAAACAAACTCTCCTCTAATGTTGCTCAAATCGGCCCGACTCAACGCAGCTTTTATCTCAGATACTTTCTTCAATGATTTATGGTTTGCATGTTGTAGCAAACATAAAATCCACATAGGTTATTTCCCGGACCTTGCTGGTGGCACTGCAAATAAAACCTACGGTTAGTTCTAGAGTCACCAATACGAGGTTTGATATAGAATTGTTGTGTATAGCGGATACCGGAAAGTTCAAATCATGTTGTAGTTTAGTCCAATCTTTCACGTGTTTGAACGCTCTACAAGATTGCAAAAGGTTAGCCTAAGCCATTCCAATAGCAATATAAACTCGAACAACTTACACGACCATGTACGAGGGAAACGTGATTACCTGGTGAGTAATTTTGCGATAGGTACCAAGTCGTGGTTTCCGCCACGTCCGGAATCAAGGTACTTAACCCGGTTTGTGGCTGGTTCAACTACAATGAGAACCCAGTGATACCTACACAGGTATATCACAATGGACAATGAACAAAACAGAGTTGTGTGCACAAGATGCACCAAAGTATAGCATGTGGTAGCACTTACCCCGGGTTATGGGGTATAAGTATGAATTCTTTATCCTTTTGTGCTAGCAATGCCTCTATCACGATTTCTAACCATGTTTATATCATCATCCATTGTTTGCTTTGAGACTATATGTGGGTCGAGGAAACCGATCGATAGTTTCTTCTTTGTCGCCTCAAGTTGCATGTATCTATATATACAAAGGCGGATTATATATATATTGGAGGACATTTATCACTATTAGACTAATGTAGACCGTGATAGCACACACTTACAAGGTCCAAGATCTTATGAGTGCGGCGCCGATGGCGCCGAGGTTGTAGAGATGGAACAAGTCCGTAAAATCGACCGTGAAGAAGCCCCCACGAGTCGTTGAATAGATGTTCATACTTGAACTTAACGCCGATACTTGTTGTACGCTCACGCCTCGCTTTCCAAGCTTGTTGGAGATACCACTTATGCAATTGTTGGTAAGGTATACTATGAAGTTACGCTGCCTTTCGTTAGTAACGGCTCTCCTAGCTTGTATTGTTTAGCCAACTCAGCAGATGGATAGTCAACTTGTTCTTGCCGGCTTTTTCTTCTTTTTGCCCTTGCCTTTCTTTTTTGTTTTGTATGAACCCTTCACGGAGAGGAATGGGTAGGAAAGAGGTCAACATTGTGTATATCAAGTGGAGTCCGCTTCACGATCGCCGATTTGGTAGCCAATCGATCGACGGCGATACAATAGGCGAATCGATCGTCGCGGTTGTTGCATGACGTAAGGGCGACTCAGGAGATGTCGCCGCTAGGCCATTGGATGAATGTGCCAATGGCATCCCCAAGTTTCACGATCTCATCGCTTGGCGGCTTCAGAGATCGACAATTTTGAAACTATCAAACACCCCGCCCACATTGACCTTGGTGAAACCCGGCGCTATGATGGTACTGCACCATGGTCCCTTTGGGGATGGATACGCCATGCCCCAAGCAACCGCCGAGGAACGGTGCCATTGCTAATTCTCACTTGAGATTGCACCGCGTGGTCGCCTTTAATGTCACATACAGATAAGTCCCGCTATGTTCATCTTGGTCACTTGGAGGAACGGATGCACACTGCTCTTACGGCAATGGGGCTGACTTATGACATACTCGGGCTTGTGAAGTATTTTTTCTTGATTGGTGAGCCTTTCCTCGAGGATTCAGATCCTTTCATGAAATTCTTCTCTCGCCTCCCTCAACTCTTCTCTCAACTCTCCTCTCAACTTGTCCTCCAAATTCTTTATAAGATTTGACTCGCTCGGCTCTAGTTCTCTTCTTATTTCAGGTATATGTGGAAGTCGTCTGGGAATCCAGTTTTCCATGGAACAAAAACCCTTTGCCTCTTGTACGACTGTGGTGTTCCTTGTTTCCCAAGGCTATGGATGTGCATCTTTCTCTCGTCTCGGGAAAAAGAGCCATCGCACGATTGTGTACTCAACGCCACCGCAAGATCCGGACAAGTTATTTCACTTATGAAGTCATGGACTAATTACGTAAAATTGGTAGTTCGATTATATATTACAGCGCTGGCGCACTTCCTCGTCCGCTGGGTTTACGAAGGAGACGGTTGCGGAGGACGTGGCATCCGACCTCGCTCGCTCTTAGCCGCCTCTCGCACGCTCATCTGCGGATCGGCGGAAATGGCGCGATACCCTCCTCGCCCTCCCCGTGCCATTGCTCTCTTCCCCGCAGAGCGCAAAGGCCGAAGTCTGTGGGGGTGAGTGTTCCTTGCTTGCAAGGCCTTGTTTGTTTCATCGCGGACGCACGAATTCGCTGCGTGGTCTTCATCCCAACAAAACGCCCACGTGTCCTCATCAATGAACCCATACTTCGAGTATGGAACCAGATCCTTCTTGACGAGTCTACGAAAGCGATGCTTAAAGGTCTTCCATGCCTTTCTCGCCGCTAGCAAAGGCATACCGTCGCACTAGGGGAGCGGATTCTTCCGAATGTTGAATGATGAAAAATTTCCGTTAGCAAGGCATTGCGAGCCTCAATAGTCACCAACCTCCAGAAGATAGCGTGATCGAACCCGCTCCCTACCTACTATCCCACACATATTCAAATGCATTCGCCGCCTTTTTTGGCTTTCTAGGGCCCCATCATCCTAATCGATCTCTCGTAATGGTATATCGGTCTCTGGCCTTTTGTTTGGTCCTCTTGCAGCAGCTGGTCGATCCTTCTTTTGAGGCCACATCATGTCCTTCGCATTTATGGATTAGAGGACTACATCTTCTTTACAAGTTAAAATAGTTTCAAAGTAACTAAAAGTGAAGAACAAATAGAATCACATTAGAGTGAATGAGTTTGTTATACTTGCATCTAAAAGAACTAGCCTAAATGGCTTATTATTAGCCTTTTCAAAGAACTAGCCTAGATGGCTTGTTATTAGCCTTTTAAAAGAACTAGCCTAGATGGCTTGTTATTAGCCTTCTAGCAAAAGAAGCGAACTAGGAGGTTGCCGAACTTAATAAAAATTTCGGCAAAGACCTCCCTAAAACTAGGACATCCACACAATGCACAAGCGTAAAAATACATATGGATTCAACCATTTGACAGCTAATGTAATAATTGAAGAAGCTCAGATCTCACATATGAACATGTACAAGATATTACGAATAAAGCAATTAGCATAAAGCTCATATTGATTGTTTGAATGTTCTCGATGTCGGGTTGCCTTAAAGGCCCTCCTCGCCACAATGGACAAGTAATAGACTAGATTGTGACAACTTTATCTCAATAATGATTTAATACTTGACAAAGTTAAGTATAAATCTACTCAATTGGTTATCTTATATGCATATTCACTAACTAAGCATATAAAGACAGTTTGTAATAGAGCTAATCAAATATATATATATATATATATTTTAGTTCAAAAGGTTTCTGCTTTTATTCCAGACCATGTACAACCACAAAGATGTACAACCACAAAGACCATCTCACATATGAACATGTACAACCACAAAGACCATCGCTCCTATCCAACCGTAACAAAGACATTTTAACTAGTTATCGCCATCGTGTTCTAAACAACCGTAAAACAAACATCATCGCCGAACTCACACTAATCAAATATATATATATATGAAAGTGAAATTGATCGCTAAGATTTGTTGTCACAATTAGTCTATTCCATCCCCTAAATCATCATTGAACATTAAGCCCACACGCAAGGTCCCCAAGCCGCAGACGACCGCCCTTTGCAAGTCCGAGAATAATCACGTAAAGTGTCCCGTAACTCACTAACTAGCAGAGCAACACCGAAAAATAGAGCAAATGGCCAGCAAAGGCTTCCAGATCGAGAAACGGCCTCTAGCTCGATGGCTAGTCCCCGTAAATACTCACGGTTGAAGCCCAAGGGGAGGACGCCGAGGGGAGGAGGCCGCGCCGGGAGGACGCCGAGGGGAGGACGCCAGCCGGGAGGACACCGAGGGGAGGACGCCGAGGCCGGGAGGACGCCGAGGGGATCGAGGACGCCGAGGCGGGGAGGACGCCGAGGGCGGGAGGACGCCGAGGCCGGGGACACCGGGAGGGGAGGACGCCGAGGCCGGGACGCCGGGAGGGGAGGACGCCGAGGCCGGGACGCCGGGAGGGGAGGACGCCGAGGGGAGGCCGCCATGAGGCAAAACGACGCCTCAAAGGTTTAGGGTTTGGCGCATGTGAATGAGATTCTGCAAGGGAGATATATAGAAGAAATAACATCACAGACGGTTCTATAATATAACGGTCTGTAATGACATATCACAGACGGTTCTATAATAGAACAGTCTGTGATGTTTAGATATTACAGACGGTTCTATTATAGAACCGTCTGTGATGTTGGTGACATCACGGACGGTTCTATTGTAGAACCGTCTGTGATGTTGGTTACATCACGGACGGTTCTATAATAGAACCGTCTGTGATGTTGGTGACATCACGGACGGTTCTATAATAGAACCGCTCTCGACAGTTGAGATATCACGAGCGGTTAGGTAACATAACCGTCAGGACAAATAACATCACTGCATCGTTATGTTAAAGAACCGCTCAGTGATATATACCGCTCATCGACATTCACTTGTCGGTTCGATTCAATCGACTCTTGTCTGTGCCACTTTGTTGTATCTTTCGGGAAAGTTGTCTTTAATGTAATATAGATCAGATCTTGTGGTTGAAGTGGAGGTTCTAATCCTCAATTCAAACCCTAAAATCTGAGAGCAATCACATACAACTATTTCCATATTGCCAAAGTAGACATGATTCGTTCTTGTCATCAATTATGTCCGAATGGCCATCTTTGAATCGTATTTGGAATCATATTGATATTAACGAATAAATACGTGTTTTATACTTGCATCTTTTCCATCAATCCGGATGCTTCACAAGCTACTTACAAAGATCATCACAATCATATATACATAATTCAGATGCTTCACAAGCTACTTACAAAGATCATCACAATCATATGTACAAAGCATGATGGGTCGATCATCTTTACAATAGCATTAATGTAATATTATTACACATGAAAATTAGTAAGCATGATGACAATGCACCCTTCTCATAACTACGCCACCACATGCTTATTCTTTTGTATGAAAATTAGCCCTTCATGATGATCGACGCTGTGTAGCTTGCTTCCTCATGTTGTTCTTCCGGGACCGGGATGTCATTTCCGATAGGTGGCAACTCATCAAATTGATTGTACTCTTCCTCATCTACTACATTCTCAACTCCGACAATTCTCCTTTTTCCTGAAGAACTACGTGGCGCTTCTTGTTGGGACGGGTCGGTTACATAGAAGACTTGAACAACTTGGTTAGCGAGTACGAATGGTTCGCCTTGGTATCCGACACGCTCGAGGTCCTGAGAGTGATGCCATTCTGCCGACCTTCACGGCCGGAGGTGGACCCAACGGCACCAAATAGGGAATCTTGAAAAGCACGTAGTCGAGCTCCCATATCTCCTCTATGAACCCATAGTAGGAGCTCCTCGTCAACCCAAATGGTATTATTGAATGCATCTATGCGACACCATTGCTCGGTTTGTGCTCTTCATATCCCGATCTCTCGTGTAAAATGTGTACCCATTTAAGTCATATCCTTTCCATGTGACAACCGTAAAAGTTGGTCCTTTTGCCAACCATGTCAACAGTGTCATCCGACGAGCTCCCAGTGATAGGTCGCTCCTTCAACCATTTGTTGAATCAAGGTTATCTTTGTCTCGTGATCCAAGACTCGCCGTCTTTGGATTCTTCTTGCCTTAGCCATTGCTTGTGCTCGACGATATAGGCGGACACTACTGACCATGTGTTGCAAAACCGTGAAATGGGCTCGAGCATAATCAACCGAATCAGCGTGATTGCTTTCCTTCCGATGGTCCCCATACCGGAGCCTCCTCATGGCGAGATCGAGGCACACCTATTGGTTCGACTCGGGCCATGTAATCGACGCAGAACTCGACGGCCTCTTCATTGCATAACCTTCGACAATGCTACCCTCCTGACGAGATCGATTCCGACGAAGACTTGAGAATTCCCATGTACCTCTCGAACGGGTACATGCTACGAGGAACACCGGTCCGCATATCTTTATCTCTGTCACAAGGTGAACAATGAGATGGACCATGATATCGAAAAATGATGGAGGGAAATACATCTCAAGATTACATAGAGTCATCACCACCTCGACTTGCAGAGCATCTAGTCCTTCGATCGATGACCTCTCGAGCGATTGTGTTAAAGAAATAACACGACCTAGTGATTGTCTCACGGACCTTGACCGCAAAATACTTCTAATTGCGATAGGAGCATCGTGTCATCAAGACATGACAATCATGAGACTTCATGCCGACATTTCAAATCTTCCAACTAAACAAGTCTCTTCATGTTGAGGAGTAACCGGACGGAACTTTCACACCATGCAAGCACCGCACGATTCAGTTTTTTCGCCTTTGACAGAGTATAACAAGGTGTTCCAAGCACGCACGGCCTTTATCGCCTCTTTTGGTGCTAACTCGTGTCTTATGCCCATATCGACCAAGTCAAGCCGTGCGCTGATACCATCCTTTGTTTTACCCTTAATGTTGAGTAAGAGACCAATCACGCCGTCACGCACATTCTTCTCACGCATGACATCGATGCAAAGGGCGAACTTCTAGGTGCTCCCAAAGAAGGTAGGTCCCGAATATTGATCTCTTCTTCCACATGCTCTTTTCACGGGTACTTGATTTACGCCCTTTCCATACGCAACATCCAAATCCTTAACAATGTCATGAACATCTCTCCCGCCAAACGCCTTTGAGCTGGACCATTTTCGCTCCTTCCGTCGAAAAGTTGCTTCATCTTGCGATATGGGTGATTCCTCCAAGGAACCTACGATGACGCATGTACACGGTTTTATGGGAGTGATTCACCATAAACTCTCAGATCATCTAAGCAAAGGAGTGCGAGCTTTGGTTCCTTTTGTACTCTGGCCCGACAAAGTTAGCAAGGGGGGTAATCATTTATGGTGCGTAACAACAAGCAAAGGCAAAGTAAAGTTCTCTCGTTTGTACGATCCCATACGTGTACCCCAGAACCCACAAGTGTTTTTAGATCTTCCACCAATGGAGCTAGGTACACATCAATATCGCTCCTGTGTTGTTTCGGTCCTTGGATAAGCATGCATAACATAATGTACTTCCGCTTCATACACAACCAAGGAGGAAGGTTGTAGATACAGAGATTTACGCCAAGTGCTATGCCTGCCGCTCATGTTACCGAAAGGATTCATTCCATCTCAGACTCAATCCAAACCTTATATTTCTCGGATCCGCACCGAATTCTTGAAAGCTCCTGCCGATGTTTCTCCTTTGGATGGAATCAGCAGGTGCCTTAGCATTCCATCATTCTTACGCCTCAAAGTGCCAACGCAGCAGCTTTTGCCTCCTTTGGGTTCGCAAACAAACGCTTCAAACGGGAATTACAGCAGATACCATGCCACCTTAGCAGAGTAATTTTTTCACCTCAATGCTCTCGCCATCATCATCTGAATAACTCTTACGCTTGTACCGGATCGCTGCACACGGACATATATGCAAGTTTGTGTACTCTTTGCATGACAGATACTGATCGCTTGGACATGCATGTATTCTTTCTACTTCCATTCCCAAGGGACAAAGAACCCGCTTGGCTTTGTAGGTGCTTGTCGGCAACTCGCTTCCCTCTCGAAGCATGTCCGCCAATAGACGAATAATATTGTGAAACTCTTGTCGGACCAACCGTTGCTTGCCTTCAATTTGAGTAGTTGAAGCACGGATGACAACCTTGTGTATTTCAACTTGCACCTCGCGAACAAAGGTTTCTCCGAGTCCTCCATTAAGCCCCGAACTGCCCATATTCCCTGTCATCAAGGTTTCTTCGCATCGCGTAGCATTTGATCCAAATTGTCATCGTGCAACCTGTCCTCATCGAAGCACAATCGATATGATCATCCGACATATCATTGACATCGCCGATTTATATTAACACTACTTGTCGCTTCTCAGATATTATGCTCTTCGCCATGACCGGTCCAACATGTATAGCCCCTTTGAAACCCCTTCAATCAAGTGTGCTTCGATCTCATACCGAAGTTTCAAACATCTTCAGATTTTCGCAATCAATGCACGGACATGACATGAATTGCACCCCCTTATTAAACATATCCTCCTCTGCAGCTCTTTTGAAAGTGGAGACGCCATTAAGGTACTCAGCACTCGTACGGTTCTCAGCGTACATCCAGCTTCGATCCATCTACGCTACACATGTAACACTTAGTGTTAAATATTATGCACTGTGTAGTGCGATGCACACATTCTTAAACTAATTATGCAATTACATACCTTAATTACATCACAAAGAAATAATTAACAAAATTCAAATTAATCTTCAATATAATAATGAAATTAGAACCCATTACTAATCTTAGATCACCAAAAGACTTGAATTGATCTATAAGCTAGATCTAAACAATCATTAAATTCTATCCTTAACAAGCTAGCTAGCTACATCATGATCGAATATTATATTATGCAAATAGAACCATTACTAGCTAACCTTATTCATCAAAAACCAACACATGGTTCTACAAGCGAGATCTAAAAAATCATCAAATTCCTTCCTTATCAAGCTAGATGTTGAATATAATGCAATTAAAACACATTACTAACCTTAGATCACCAAAATCAAAGGAATCTAATATCACCCTTCAAATCAATGGCTTTTTCTAAAAAATCGCATCACTTCCGCATACCGCCACTTAGGATAGAAACCAAACCCTACCAACAAAGTGGATGGAACGAGGCGAGCTCTGTTTTTTACGGACCGGTTTTATGACGACGGTTTTATATTACCGCCGTCGTGATGTAAGAATATCACAGACGGTTTTAAATATAATCGTGCAGGATGGCTACAAGATCATTACGAGCGGTTGTGTTATATAACCGTCAGGAAATCGCTGCACGGTTTTACTTTGAAACCGCTCGTAATGAGTATCAGAGCCATCACTGCACGGTTATATTTTGACACCGCTCGTGATAAAGATTACATCACGCACATTTACCGTTATATAAAACCGCTCAGGATATTAGCATCGACGGTTTGAGTACATAACCGCTCGTGATATTCTGATATTACGACGGTTTTTCAAAACCGCTCGTGATCGCAAGGCCCGATATAAGCCTCGCCAGTAGTAGTGGGAGCTACCGCAGTCTTTAGCAGTGTGCATGATGTGTTCCATGTGTCACAATTAAAGAAATGTCTCCGAAAGTGCCGTAAGAGCAGATGCCATTGGAGTCTGGCCGAGTGCAGGAGGATTTGACTTATAAGGAGTACCCAAAGTGAAAATCTTGGACACCGAGATCGAGAAACGAAATAAATCGACCCGCTTCTGCAGAGTTCAAGGAGTAATCATTCCGAGAGCGAAGCAACTCTGGGAGCGTGAAGAAGATCTCAAGAAGGAATTCTCGACCTATTCCTTGTCAAATTTCAATCTCGGGTCGAGATTCCGTTAAGGGGGAGGTTTGTAACACCCCAATTTTTGCTTTTCTTGCATTTAAAAGGTATTTTGAAATTTTGGGAATTTCTCGAATTTATTTGGATTTATTTGGATTTATTTGAAATTATTTGAATTTATTTTGAATTAAGCCATTTAACAAATTAATTAAATAATAGAAAAGTTAAAATAAAATTTTGCTGGAAATATTTTATTTGAGTCACAAATGTCCTAAAATATTTTTGGGAATTTTTCCGAATTTTTCTAGTATTTTTAAAGCCCCAAATGAATTATTTTATTTTCTCGAATTATTTTAATCGAAAAGAATTAAAACCCAATGAATAGTGTTGGGCGAACACCATGCGCCCAATTCGAAAAAAAAACCCTAACGCCGCCTGCTCGATCCGAATCCGACGGCTCTCGCGTTACACGCCACTCCGAATCAATCGCCACGGATTCGCCGCCGCCGTGTGGGCCTCGGTCTCGCGCTTTCACGGACGCCGAGGGGCTATTTAATGCGCCGCCACCCGGTTGTGAACCCCACTCGCGCCGCACACATCCAGACACTCCACGCCGCCGAGACGCCGCTGTCGCTTCGCCGGCACTCGCCAAGTTCCCGGCCAACCGCCGAATTTTTGCGTCGTCCGTCGCTGCCATTGGTGACTCTCCGCCGCCGCTGGTACCATTGGACTCCACGCGCCGCGCCGCTTGAAGCATCACCGCGTCGCCGGAGGAGCCTCGAACGCCGCGCCAGACGCTTCGCTCGCGTCTCGGCCGAATCGCGCCGCCAAGAACGTCTCCGCCGAGCCCGACCTTCGCCACCACACGATCCGAGATCCAATCTGGCGAGGTGAGGCCACGCCGCTTGAAACGATGAACTTCATCTTCCACTTCCGCCGTTAGATGCAAATCCAAGGGCCGCCGCTGCCGCCGCCGCCGTTCATCAGGCGCGTGTCATCGATAACGCGACCCACATGTCACCGATCGACCGCGTGTGCGTACGCATGAGTCGCCGACACCGGACCCACCATCAACCACACCGCACCGCAGCATCGTGCACAAGAGACGCCGACAGCGCGGCCCACTCGTCACCGCCGACGCACGGGCGTGGACGTCACCGCCGACGTCATGCCGACGCCACGGTGGGACCCACTTGTCGCTGAGATAGCCGAGCGCGGCCGACGCCACGATGACGTCATGCCGACGCCAAGACGGAGCCGGTCAGGCTGACGTCGGCAAAAGCCACGTGTCACTCTGGTGCTGACACGTGTCACGATGACACAATAATTAGTTTCGAAAAAGAAAATATTTATTTAATTCGGTTTATTGATTTAAAATGTATTTTGAAACTTCAAATGCTTATAACTTTTATGCGTTTTAACTCCGATTTGGGTGATTCCAATTTCTATAAATTTGTAAAATTGTGATCTTTCTGTTTATGAATTTTATTTGAATTTTTGAGCACTGTTTGCCCACTGTTTATTTATTTTATTGTTTGTGTTTATGCTATGCTGTAGACGTTGAAGTGCCCGAAGGTTTCGAGGGAGAGGTTCTGACCCAGGAGCAAGCTCAGGAGCCAGAATCAGTACTTTTTGAAGGCAAGTTGTGTTTGATCATGTTGAACCTATTAGAGAAAATTACTTTGATTTAAACTATTGCATGCTAATTTGATAGAAATGACTCGATAAGTTTTGGGATTAGTTAAATGCCTAGTTGTCGATGCCACCTTGTCGATATAATTGTAGGCCATGAATCCTTTGTCACCCTAGGTTGTGGATTAATAGTTGGACATTAATAATTTGCCAACATGGGTTGAGTAGACCGAAATAGTATGCTTAGCCCTGCCACGTGGACATATCATGATTTTGGAATACCAAAGTAAATATTGACTTAATGAGATATGGAACATGATTTGTGAATGAGACATGTGTTATTGAGTTGATGATGGCACGTGGTGCAATGGTAAAGAACGGGTGGGAAAATGATTTAGACGGGGCAAATGGCAAGATTGTTTCGTGGGCCAAGAGTGGCAATCGGGCGGTCGATTTGGTTTTTATTGGTTTTGGATAATTGAGATCACACTTGGTTAGTCTTGCCTCGGTCAACTAAGGACTTAACCTTGCGAGCATTTGAACTGAAGTCTCTCATATGACCACAAGCTCCGTAATGGGACGGACTTAGCCGAGTAAACCGGGAAATCTACTCTTTGGTACTGTCGTGGTGGTGTGAGGCCTGAGAAGCGGAATGAGAACTCACATGGCGCAAGAGGGGGCCCAGGTGTGGTAACCATCCCTCCAAGTGTTGAAACCTTAGCGGCAAGATCTTGGGTTTAGATGGAACTTTGGAAAGGCTTCGTTACGGTTATTTGCCTTGGTGGTATTTGATCTGTATCTTGTGGGTAAAGTGTATAACCTCTGCAGAGTGTACAACCTATTCGAATAGCCGTGCTCACGGTATTGAGCATCGCTCGGTGATTACGGTCAAGGGTTAGATTTTTATGAAAATGAATTGTTTATGGAAAAATGCTTGGGTTGATGATGATGAACCTGACTTAGGATGGAGAAATGATTTACGATTGAAATGTTTGTGAAAGCTATTATTCCTACTACTGTTTTACTGCTTTGCAATCTATTATCTTATCTTGAATGTCAGATCGCTCATGAACCATAGCCTATCCTTTGTACTAAGCCATGCATGTAGAATATTAGAATTGCATTCATGCATGACTTGTCGAGTGCTCAAAGTACTCACCCCACAACAACACAACTTCAGCTTGAAGAAGAAGCAACCCCGCTCAGAGGAGGAGTATCGGAGGAGCCGAGCGAACTAGGGAGCGAGCCCTCATCATTACTCGTGGCAAATTGGTTGGCGCCACGAGTTTATTTTATTTCCGCCGCTTTTGAATATTTTAATAAGTTTTCGCTTCATGAGGCGATCACAGAATTTCGACCATAAGGTCGATCAACCATTCTTTTATACATTTAAGAAAAGTACTCTACTATTTCGTTGGATATGTCTGTGATATGTACCGATGTTGAGACTGTGTGCACTAGCGTGATCCTGGACTAGTGCTGAAACACAGAGGGTCCGGATTTGCAAATTCGGGTCCCGACAATGATGCACATTTTGTGGTTATTTCAATGGGAATGTTCATACTTTAACTTGACTCCAAAGTATGCAACTAATATAAAGACGAATACGCATACATACCTTAGGTTTTCTATTTTTCAGTGCGATGAGACTAATTAATGATATTCTAAGTAAACAGGTTAGTCTCGACATAAGATTTGTCATTAATAACAAAAGCACATTAAATGGATAATCTTAATGTTAGATTTGTCATTAATAACAAAAGCACATTAAATGGATAATCTTAATATTAGATTTGTCATTAACACCAATACCATAACTAATGAAGGTTGAACTTACAGAGGGGAGGGGTGGCCAAAACCCTAGCTGCCGCAATCCACCACCCACGTCGCCACCGCCTGCCACCTATGTCAGCGAGTGCCGCACCGCAGCCTGCGCCATTATCCCGCATGCCGCTGCCAGCCATTGACAAGCTGCTATGTCGCCGCAGTCACCCAACCACCATAGGCAAGCTGCAGGGCAGTACTGGGACAAGTTGTGACTTGCAAGAGCGTGATGCACTGGGGATGCACCTTGACCTATGCGAAGTGCATTGTGTCATGCTGTTCGCTAGGGACGTGCCACGCCGTGACATGCCGGAGCACCCCCGCGCCACAACAGAACGCATTTATTGTGCATCCGCAGCCATCCATCTTTATCTTATCGCATTCCCCATCAAACTATTCGCCAGTTCTAAGATCTATTCACATCACCATGTGCAGGTGGTGTTGAGGATCTCGAGGGACATGGTGCGAGAGTTGTGAGAAGCATGAAGAAGTTGGGAATGTGTGGGGATCGTGGATAGGGGTGAAAACGGATCGGATACGAATGGATAATAGCTCTATCATATTTGTTTTCATTTTTTTTCTCGGATGCGGATACGGATAGTCCGGATACGAATACGGATACGGATAGTATCGAATACGGATACGGATCGAATACGAATCGAATCGGATATGGTTTCGAATATTTATCGGAACATGATAACCCCTTAAATTGTACATAAAAAATCAACAGAAACACATAACTAATTGATTGCATTTTCATTCACTTAGACAATAGTTAGATACCATATCGCAAACAAAATTATATAAGGTTTAGTTAATCACACACATATGATTAGTTCATCATACACATAGATTAAAACACAAAAAAAGGTAATCTTTACTCAGAGATACAAATAGAAGCAAACACATAACATAGCAAATGTTTGATAATGTTTAAATATCATATCTCTAGGAAAAGTATATAACAATTATATGTAATGACTCAAGATTTATAATCTTAGTTGAATTATTTTTAAAATAAAAATTATGTATTTATGAGTTTTTATGCATTTTTAGCTACTTATTTAATATATTTTCCTATCAAGAATAGGAGTTTTTGAATTTTTGAGAAAAATTAAAATCTGATAAAATCTTGAAAATAATTTTTAAATGTTATATTGTTACTAGAACTTTCTCAGAAAAATTTCATAATTTTTAGAGTTGGTTTGCTAATTTTAATAATTAAAACTTTTTTAGAGATTAACTAAATTAGAAAACAATTATGAAATTAAGAAACCTTTTTGGGCCAAAAGAGTAGTCTTGGCCCAGCCCATATGCTATCCGGATATCCGACCCACTATTATCCGGATTATCCGAATCCGTATCCGACGGATAATGAGCTACCGAATCCGTATCCGTATCCGACAAAAAAATATCCGTATCCGTATCCGATCCGATACTATCCAAAAAATATCCGATCCGACAGAATCCGTATCCGAAAATATCTGATCCGTTTTCAACCCTAATCGTGGAAGACAGTTACCTTTGACGTTTTCGGTGAATATTGAGGTCACAGGTATAAGGCCTAGAACAATGTTTTTCATGTTGGAATTGTAGTAGAGCTATCATGTGGTCATATTGTTGGTAGATAGATAGCACCAAGAAGGTGTTGGTAGTGGTTGAGGATAGAAAAGTTAAGGTATCTATGTTCAGGGCTAGTTTTGAGGCATCTATGATCTATTTCATAGCATGGCTAAATTATGAAAAGTATCTCTCATTGTCTAAAGTTTCTATAGAATACAAGAACACTGAATTTGGTTGAGTAGTTAGGGAGATATGGCTAATAGAAGGCTGCTTTCTAGAAATTGTTGCTTCTGATCGTAGTCGTGATATTGGGTTGTATTAAAATAGATATGAAATTGTTAGGCCTGCTTACCAGTAAAGTTCCATAATAGTATTCAGGGTTAAAAACGAGGGTTTGAATGAGTCGATCAGAATTTTTGGCTAACTAGGAAGTTATAAGAAATATTGTGTAGTTTCTGGAACTTACATGGTTTTCTAGGTTTGGGCACCTGAGTTAAGAGTTATGGTCATTCGACGAAGGGAAAGTTTTCCGCAGAGGGAACTTTAGGTCTGAGTTGTGCTAGGAGCAGCATTGTTATGTCCTGTTGTGACATGATGTTGTGTTGGGTTATTTACTACAGGAGGCTTGATTCGGGTTTAGCATTAACCACATGCCATTCCGTTTTACATGGGTAAAAAGGCAAGTACATAGTTGAACGGTAACCGAGTTGTTATGTCTTACTGTTTATATTTGTAAATTTTGTACCATGTTGATTTACTTGACCACTTTCACTTACTATGGTGTTATATGATGATGAATTTAATGGTTGTGATGAATTTAGTTAGAGAACTAATTTAGCTAAAACATCAGGGTCCCTACTGTCATAGAGAAGAAACAGAGAGGATGAGGAGAATGCAGAGGCATAGAAGCAGAACAGGGAGCAGCGCACAGAGCAAGGCACTGGCATCCCACTCCCTGGCGAGCTCACCTGGGACGTTGTGGAGTCTGTGAGGCTCTGGGATGTGGAAAAACGGATCGAGGGGATCTGGGCGAAGCTAATGGTGTTGGTTGATAGAACCATAGGGTCACCGGAGTGGCTGCAGCGACGTTCTCTGCGGTGGTGCCATGGGTGGCCATGGTGGTGACCACGAAATCAACAGAGAAACGCAATATTAAGGAGCGCATTGGCATCCTGGGGTCACGTGGTTCTCATTAGTGTTGTTTGTGGTGGGAAAGGAGCTCTGCAGCAGCGGGGAGACGGCAGTCAGCCGCGGCGCGGAGGAGGCTGACGGTGCTGGGGCTCCATAATCAAAGAGTGTTGCAAAGGGGCATTGCATTACCTCCAGCATACCATGAGGACGGTGTACACTAAAGGAATTGGGCAGGGAGCTCAAACATATATCTGGGTCAATCTTGTACACATCAGTAATAACTGCTGTGTTCTACATCAAGGAATCCTTGGATCAACGTAAGAGTAGTTCTGGAGTTGCTAGCGCTCAGCAAGCTGAAGATCTTCGTCTGAAGGGGAAAAGGAGAAGAGAGTATCGGGTGGCTTATGAAAGTGAAATTCGAGTGGGTAATGTGAATGAGGTTTAGTTTACTTGACATTTTTCATTTTTATCTTTTAATCTACAGAAAAAATCCGCCTAGGCGGAAACGCCGAAGATTAGAGGCACAGCGGGAGATGTTGGAGGATGAGAACGAAGATGAGGAGGAAGCTCAGGTTCAGTTCTTTTGGTAATTTTGTTCTTCTCTTGTAGTTGCTGGGAACTATTTGTAGACTATGTTCGCATTGATTGCTAGTAACCATAAAAAAAGCAGTTAGTTACTTGGTCGTTTGGCTGAAAATAATGGCTAAAACTTATTAGTTAGTGTTCATTCTGGTAAGTTCCATTTTGGGTAGTTGTCTTTGGTTTAGTTGGCATGAATAATTTTGTGTCACATACCTTGTTAGGAAACTGCCAATATAGCACCTCTTGAATACCTTAGTATCGAAATTAGTTTTGCAAAGGGACTTGATTGTATGTACTTTTTTTTTCCTTTTACCCGTTAAAACAAAACCACACTGGTACTTAGGGCTGATTTCCTGTCTATAATATTATAGTCAGAGCTACATTCAGTCCTAAGCTTCAAAGAGTTCTCTGCAGTAAAGTAAAGGAGGGAAGAAGGCAAACAAAGGTCAATGTCTAGATGTGGCTTATCGTAGGGCAAAATCAATGAAGATCACCGGTAAAAAGGGTGCCGGTGCTGGTAAAGGAAAGAATGAGAAAAATTCAAGACAAAATTCTGAAAAGGCCCAGACTAGGCAAGAGGTGATGCACGAATTGTTCCAGAATGATATGATTGAATGGAAACAAGGCCACTCCTTGAAGAAAAATTACACCTCTTTTGCACGGAAAAAATCGAAAAATTCATTCAAGAGCAAATCAAGGTATGTAACAACGTTTTTTTTTACTTGGTCTAGTTTGCATTGCCATTAAAGTGGAAGAGAAGATGAAAAAATGACCTGCTTTAGTGCTTCCTACTGTGTAAAGCAGTTCAGATCATTTTGACAGTGATGTAAAACACTAGGAACTCCAGCATTTCTAAAGTTCAGTTTGTTTTTTATGGCAGGTACAAGCGTCGAAAGTAGAAGACCTGTCAACATGTAATTGGTTGTCAAAACTGGGGGTTTATTACATTCCCTTTAACATTTTTGAAAGATTGTTCCCGAAGAAATGTGAGGGTCCTGATGTTGTGCTTTTTACGGTATGTTTGTTGCTTGTAAAATTTTTCCCATACCATGTCATGGCATTAATCATATTAGCAATATTAGTGACCTCTTGTGCGGTTTATCCACAATTTCTGAAACCATGGCGTTGGCGTCCTTATAAAATGTGGACAGTCTCCTTATACCAGTAAGACTAGCTTATACCTATGATAATGTGTCACTTTTAATGGTCCATCTGCTTGTTTCAATCTTCATAATCATCTTAAACGGCTGCATGCCAGGCGATTGCAGGACTATAAGTTTGCAGTCGCTGTTGCATTATAAGTTTTTTTGCAGTGTGTCATGCAGCTGAATGTTCCTTGCCTAGAAGGTAACATATATCCCTCCTGTGCTCTGCTCTCTTCACTTGTAAACATTTCCTTGTAGTGCACAGTCTTTCCTGTGCCCTGTACTTTATGCTGCTGCTCTTCCTCAGGCCACAATTTTGGTATGTTACATAGAAATTTTGCAAATAACCCCCTCTTCTCCTTATCACTTCTCTCAACTCCATCCCCAATCCCAACCCTAGCTCCTCACATACGGCCTTCCTCCCATCCTCAAGGCGGCAAACTCGACCCCTTCCCTGTTTGGTGCTGCTCCCAATCCTATGTCATACTGGCGGCACAGGGGCTATACACCGTCGCCCCCAAGACACCACTACCATCTTCTTGCCCGTTAGGGCGGTGCTAAACAAGGATGGGAGTTCACTGGGTTGGACTTGGAGGATGGGGATGTAGGCGGTGTGTGAAGAGAGGGTTGGGGATTGGGGAGGGGGTTAGAACGAGATGGTGGGGGGGTAATATTTGCATAATTTCCATAGAGGAAGCAGGTCCTTTTTTTATTTAAAAATGCCGTGTATGGATATGGAGCCTTGATCGAGATCGGGTGGCTAAGGGTCGATGAGTGCAGGCATGGGTGCACAAGGGTGCTTCTGTGCATAGGATATATTGTCTTAGAGTATCTCCAGCAAGGGCCCCTATTTTGGATTTAGAGACTCCCCCTATTTTTTGGAGCCCTATTTTCAGAGCACAAATCCAGCAACATCTCCTAAATCTCAGCCCCTATTTTACTTTTTCTTCTATTTTGACATATCCGCTATGTATAATCTTCATTTGACACCACTAAAATTCAATCAAAAATATTTGTAATACATAAAACATAAGCATATTAACATTTACAATTTAAAAACATGATATTTAAAATTTAAATTTAAAATTTTCAAAACATGATAAATAGATAAAAAGAAACTCCGAACAATGAATCAAACTACGAAGCGCTGTGAATTGCCCACAAATGCTCAATAAGATCATCTCAGTTAGATTGGAATCGCCGAATTGCTTAATCATTCACCATGTATCTATCATTTAATCTCACCCTATGAAAAATTTCTTCTGAAATAGGCACAGCAAATAAAAGCAAGAGAGCATCAGCATCAGCAGCAGATGTAGATGCAACAGTTGCAACTCATCCAGCAAAGACATGCTCAGCTGCAGCGAACTAATGCAAGCCATCCTTCACTTAACTCCCTATTTTAAGGTTTAGGGGCTGGTTTAGGAGCTCCCTGCGAATTGGGGCTGAGGAGGCAAATTTAGGGGTCTCCTAATTTTAGGGGCTGGATTAGGGGCCCTGCTGGATCTGTATTTTTTACTAAACTCCCTATTTTAAGGTTTAGAGGCTGGTTTAGGGGCTCTGCTGGAGATGCTCTTACATGTGTAACTTACCAATATACAAGTGGTTTTCTACGACTATAACCATAAAACTGGTAGTTGTACGAAATTTATTCTTTGATTTAAGTAATGTACTCAAATTAACTTGTAGAACATGCACTACACCATGCCCTAAATATACCAACGACTTGTCTGTCGCTAAAAGCCACCTATAGCGACAGCAGAAGCAGCCGATAAAGCTTTTACCGAGAAGAGAGGTGCGTGTAAGTCACCGCCGGTAAAGGTTTTTAGCGACAGACAAATCTTTACCGATGACCGTTTGCCTTTGATTTACTACTTTTATGGCGAGACAAATCTTTACCGCAGACACCTTTTACCGCAGACAAAGCTTTTCTTCGATGAGATGTGGTGACGATAAAATTAATTTTCCATTTTTTTAAGCACTTATAACAGATGACTAACCATTGCAAGATTCTTGCTAATACTTTCAACATATGAAAACATATACTCCATAAGATAACATCAGTAATTATATAGATTAGAAATTGTCATGATTACAAAAGATTCCATTAAGTAGCAGAAGGTGCACTAATCAATCTAGCTAGCTCTAGTTAATTGGCTACCAACAGATCCAACATATTGGTCTGGATGTCCAAAAGAATAGTACACAGTGGCATAACTGTCATGATTACAAAAGATTACACATGTTGCCAACAAACTAGAAGAATTGGTAGCCAACAAAACATATTGCATATTTGCATTTGCTTCTAGACTTCACAAAAAGATTCTTCCTCGATCAAACAACACTTAAGGCTTTGAGGGTCGCAATCATTCTCGTGCCCCTGCAAAAGAGTTATATGGTCATTAAGCAACTTCATTTTTCAAGTACAGCAAGACCAATCTATTCTAACACATGCTTTGCAACACATATAGCTTGTGTTGTAGGAAAACTCAACTGCAACACGTGCTACATGTTGCTAACACCCATGTGTAGAATTCTTAGCTTAATTCATGGAAATATAGTTTGTCGAATTACCATACAACACTTAATGGTTATATTGTTACACTTGACAGATGCTTTATTCTTTGGTTAAATGCTTGTATTCAATCATACTGTTGATGTATTTTCTACTAGAAAGTATGCAAAATAATGTCTGAATTAACTTTGTTTAAATTCCAAATCTGGCATTACTGATAATGGACATGGGATGATCTGCAAGGCATTCGCTCATACTCTAGCTAGCCTTCTCCCAGCTCTGTGCCTGAATATTACTCATGTAAGCTTGAACTTTCAATGTTTGGTGCTCCTTTGTTCCACATATTTAATAACAATACAGAAGATAATAAGTAAAACTTGTTCTATATGCTATTTTATAGGTAGGGTGCTGGTGGCTGCAACACAATTGCCACTTCTTCAGCTCATGAACTGTGACAAGAGCTTATGTGCTCAGCCTGAAGCAGAGAGATCATACTTTGGTGAGCTTACTGGAGGGATTAGATTTTGTTTGAAACTACCAACCCTTAGAAAGCAGCAACCTACTTACCAAAATCTGATTATATAAACTATATATAAAGCATCATAATCTGAAGAAACTTAGTCTTTGGGGCTATTCAGCGATAAATGTAAGTGTTCAAAATTGTGATCTATAATGCATTTTTGATTTGGTTTGTATACATAGTAAAGCTTTGTTCTTATTACTAATTTCATGTTTGACAGTCTCATTGACTGCAGATGACAGATTAAGGATGTGAACACTGAGTCATTACATAGAACTCTTTCCGTTTCAAAACTAACTGGCATATGCTGAAACAACTTAAATAGTGAATAGCAGTGACCGATTCACTGGAGATGATATATTAAGGGAAATAAACAAAAAATTACTTACCAGTATATAGTCCCATTACTACCACTTCCTAACTTTTCTTTTCGGAAGTTGGAAATATCAACCCCTTTCTTCATTTCATCATTAACATACCATACTGCATGGTTTTGCTGCAGGATAGATAATTTCTATCAAGCTAATGTGTGGTAAAATAGTCATGAGAACGTGTTGATATTTAGTCAAGGAAAATGCTCAGCTAGCTTAATTTGACTAATTGAAAATACTTTTTTTCCATAAAAGCAGTACCTCTGAGCGAACTTCACAGAGCGCTTTAAGTATAAACAAACGTTTGATTGGATCTTGCTGCTTATATGTCTCAACTTCCGTCCTGGACACACAAATAGGCTCCAATGATAAGAAAAGGAGTAATACACAGACAAAAATCATTATTTACAAAGTGCTCATGCGTACCCAGGACTAGTTCTGAACGGGTTTGGTCCTTCAGCAACCTGAAACCAAAACAATATTAAGGTCAGGAGCTACTTTAATTTTATTTACATTAGCGAAAAGCCAAGCAGTGCAAACTAGAAACCTACCCATGACCATCAATCTGACGGTTTCTTGGCAGTTGCTATTATCCATCCATCATCAACCTTGAGATTTTTGTTAGCTGGCGGTATTCCCTGATACATTTGACTATGAGTCAGCAAACAACATCTGCGACAAACATGTCATGGTATAACGTAAACACATTAATACTCCGTTGTGTCAGAAAAAGAAGAATTTTACTAAAAAAGTTTAAGCATCATAACATTTGCTCTCTGCAAATTCAGAGTGGCAATCCAACATAGAGTAATCGATGCAAACATTTGGTTACTGATGCGAAAACCAGGAAATATGCCACACACATACGCTGTTCAGACATGCAGACAATACTAGCACGTTATGTTTGCATGACTTGCGTGGTTTTACGATTGATTTCTTCACTCTACCAGCGTATTTTCTAGAATGACGGGTAAGAAACTTGCAGAATATAAAAAGAACATCAATTTTTTAAATAACAGTGATTAGACAAAATATCTTGATGACTTGATGAAAAGCGAAGGTCGATTAATCAGATATTGCTTACTGACTCTATACCAGACATATGCACATACTTTTCAATAGACTTCTTAAGTATAACATGAAAACCAATCAGGTCACAATTTTTTCGTCAAACATTAAGCATGAATAATTGAATATGAATAGCATGAATAATTGAATATGAATAGCATGAATAACTGAAATAAAAAAGGAGAAGGGCGAAAGAAGTAAAAAACAATTGAGATTTGTGACAACAATAACAGATTGCATGAGCTCAACCCCAACCCACCCCCTGCTACGCACTTAGTTCAAACCTTTCTCCAGACCTCGCTTATGCCACTATGCATCCGATTTGAAAGCAAAGTACAAACCTACACATGCAGTCACACTGGTGGCTGAAACAAATAAGATCAACCAGTGTACATATAATCCACAGTACACAAAAACCTAAAACAAAAATATGATAGCTCACGATGCATCGATGCAGGAGACGAATAAGCAACCTTCAAAAGAGCAATGTGAATGCGAGCGAGGTCGTGGTTGTTGGAGATCGAGCCGTCTCGATCTCCTCCGCGGAGAGCCCTGTGTCTCCCTTGATCACCGGCTCGAAACACTGAAACCCCAAACCGAAACCCCATGAATCCAGACCATGAAACCGAATTGGTCCAAGCAAAGCGAGGAACCCCGGCAGAAAAAGGAGAGGGAGGAGGGGGAGAGAGGAGAGAGCGAGAGCGAGAATAGAAAACCCTAGACGACGCGGGCTCACCCGGAGAAAATGGAGAACAAGCGAGCTCCCAAGCTGCGGAGGAGGATGCGAGGTCCTCATCGTCGGCGGCGGCGGCCGGGCTTGGCGTGATGAGGATTGGCGCTTGCCGGGCAAGGCCATGTGGGGAGCAGGCTGGACGGTAAAAGGGGAAGCGTGTGTGTGAGGCGGAGGAGGAATTGGGGAGGAGGAAGCTTAAGAGACGGGAAGAGACGAGAGAGGCGCGAGGCGGTTCAGCCCACACTGGGCGGTCATGGTGCGATGGTGGGGTGGGTGGCAGCGGACGAAGACGATGCAGCCGCGGCCGCCGCGAGAGATCTGAATCTGGAGCCTGGCGGTGGTGGCGTCGAGAGGGAGCGAGGGACCTGGAGCCCTAGCATTTGGTGGCGTCGAGTCGAGAGGGGAATTGATCCGCCGAATGCGCCGAGAGTCGGGAGGCGCCGAATGAGCTGGGAGTTGGGGATTTGGGGTACCCCGATCTAGGGTTTTTTCACGTCGACCTTTGTTTGGGGCTCTGAGGATAAACGTTAAGTTCCAAAATTTCTCCTATCTCGCGCGTACGTGAAATTTTTTCTGAGTCTCCCGCGTGATATGCCAACATTATTTCGAGCTTTTGGCGGGTCTAGTATCAACGACAGACGATCTGACTATAGATATGAAATTATCGACACGCACGGTGTTGCTATATGTCTATAACATTACCGACAGACAAAATGTCACTGTTTTGTAGAATTAGCGACAGAAGCTCTGCCACAGACTTCTACCGACATACCATTTGACTATGAAAATCAAGTTTTACTGACAGCTGTCTGTCTCTAAATCTAGGACGTGGTGTGCCACGCCCCTTCACGGCAATGAACCCCCAACATGGATGAGGTCATCAAGGACATCGTGAAGGAAATCCTCCTGAATCTGATAGGCCATTCATGGATGGATGACCCCATCTTGTGTTGTAAATCTTGGGGCTGCAAGCCACGAAGTGTACTTGTGTATTGGAGCTATTTTCTAGTTTCCTCCTATGCAATGTAGTTAATGCATGTCGAATGCATCGCAGTGTGTTAGGGTTTGTATCGAATATGTGTACAAGTAGATCGGATTACAATTAGACTCTGTGTTGTAATAGGTAGGGGGAGATAGAGTAGGAGTCGGACTCTATGTCCTTGTCCTCTATATAAAGGGTGCAGCCCTGGTGTAACAGAAATAACGACTAACAATAGTAGCATAGGCAAAGAAGGGGGCGTGGCCTGCTGTGGCCGTGCTCCATGTAGCCGGTATGCTGCGGTATTGTTGATTGGGGAGGAGCGCCCATAATCAGAGCCCCGCAGATGTAGGCGCAAGCCGAACTGCATTAACAAGCATCGTGTCTCCTTGTGTCGTTCTGATCTTACATTGGTATCTGCTCTATTTTTCCTAACAAGTGGTATTAGAGCTGAGGTTGCAATGCGCGAGATCAAGGGGGAGACACGAGGGCTGGCTTCTTCGGTTTCATCGCTTGGAGGCGAGGCGCCGCACGCGAGCACACAGGAGGCGCGGCGGCCGGCGGCGCTGGCGGTCCGTGCTGCGAGCGCGGAAGGCGCAGCGGCCGGTGGCGACGGCGGCGCGAGCGAGTCGGGCGGGAGGTGCAGCGGCCGGCGGCGCTGGCGATCCGTTGCTAGCGATGGCCTTCATGGATTTCGAGTCCGACTGCTTCTTCTTTGCGTGCCAGTGCGACCGAGAGCGTGCGGATCGGCGTGCTTCGCGCAATGTGCGGACAGGCGTTCAGGCGCGCGAGCGGTCCGGCCGGCGGTCCGTGCTGCGAGCTCGGGCGCGTCAGCGCCGGTCGGCGTTTTGCAGGCGGAGGAACCGGGGAACGGCGTCTTGCGAGCACGCGGAGGCCGAGGCTAGGCGGTGGCGCGCTGCTGATGCGTGAGCTGAAGTGCAGCGGCGGCGGCGTCTTTGAGGCCGGCGATGCCTTCAAGGCTTGGTGCGGGAGTCCACACGGCATTCGAGGAAGGAGACCCCAGGCGAAAAAATCTGAACGGCCTTCACGCGATGGCTTCCAGTCTTCCTCTTCCACGCGCTGGCTTCCGGCTTCTTCGGAGCGAGGCGGGCCCGGAGGCAACCGGCCAGCGATGCGGCTGGGCGATGCGGTTGGCGCACGGCTAGCGCAGCTTCATGCGTGAAGCCGAGGAGCCGGGCGGTGGTGCGCGGCCGAGAAGCAAGCCGGGACAGGCTGGAGGCTTGATTGGTAGTAGCACATGCATGCATCGTTGCGGAAGTGCATCGAGAGAACTTGATTGGCATCGTTGGGGACAGGCTGGAGGCTTGATTGGCATGCAGCAGAAGCATGGTGGGCCCATAACCCAGCTGTACAGGTAGTAGCATGCACGCGGGTGCGTGGTAGTAGCATGCATGCAGGTGCGGCTGTACAGGTATCAGAGCCGATTTCCGGGTGCGCCAGGGAAACCGAGACGGAAAAGTAATATCTCGGGATCAGAGGTGCACATCCATCCTATATAAGCAGATCCAAGGAGAGCCAAACCCAACAATCAAAGGTGCAGAAGAGGATTTTTCAGGAGAGAAAAATTCAGATCTGCACAAGAAGCGAGAACAGTTGTTTGAGCGCAATTTTTTGGCGTTCGAGGAGGCTGTTGGTGATCTGTCCAAGATGTCAGGCGGATCTGGCGATAAAACTGGCAAAGACAAGGGGCTGGTTGAATCGCAGGTCGGTAGGATGAGGCCGACAGGTACAAATTTCGGTCTGGTGAAGTTCGACGGTTCTGGCAATTTCGGTTTGTGGTAGATGAGGGTCAAGGATCTCTTGGTGCAACAGGGGATTGTGACGGCTCTCAGGGAGACCAAGCCGGAGAAGGTAGGAGACGATGATCGGGAGGAGATGCAGATCTGACGATCGCTACCATACGTTGTGTCTCTCAGATCGAGTCATGTACCATGTCATGGGGTTGTCGACACCGAAGGAAATTTGGGATAAGCCGGCGGTCGGTTCATGTCCAAAACTCTTACCAAAGAAGTCAGTCTCAAGCGTAAATTGTATGGGTGAAGATGCATGAGGATGCTGATCTGAAGGAGCACGTGGATGTTTTCAATCAGTTGGTCACGGATCTAGGGCAGCTAGATGTGAAGATTGCTGATGAAGACAAGGCTATTATTCTTCTATGTTCGCTGCCACAGTCCTATGAGCATCTGGTCACAACGCTGACGTACGGCAAGGATAGCATCAAGACGGAGGACATCACTGTGGTTCTACTTGCTCATGAGATGAGAAAGAAGAAGAGTGCAGAGAAGGAGGCTCCGTCCCATGCTTTGCTAATCAGAGGTGATCAAGATAGCGGGCAGGGGACACGGAAAAAGAACAGGAAGAGTAAAGGTGTGCGGTGTTTCAGAAGTGATGAGTGGGGACATGTGAAGAAGAACTGTCCAATGAAAGGTGGAAGCGCTAATTTGACAAAGGCTAAAGATGACTCAGAAAGCGACAATTGTGAAGTTCTCTCGGTGACAAATAAGCAGTCAAGTGAAGCGTGGATATTAGATTCTGGAAGCTCCTATCATGCAACACACAGGAAGGAGGTATTTTGTTCGTACACTGCTGGTGATTTTGATTCAGTCTACTTGGGAGATGGCACGGGTTGTCGTGTCGTTGGTGTAGGTGACATCAAGATCAAGATGACAGATGGAACAGAGATGATACTTCAGGGTGTGAAGCATGTGCCAGGGCTAAGGAGAAATCTGATTTCGCTTGGGGCCTTACATGATGGAGGGATGACGTTCCAATCAGGTGGAGATGGGAAGACCATGGTGATCATGAAGGGGCGGCGAGACTGTGATGGTTGGAGAGTTGACAGGTTCTCATCTGTATATGGTGAGAGGGATTCATTGCTGCGGTGGAGTTACTGAGTCAGTGTTAGCAGCTTCTACTCCAGAAGGCGGCAGGTCTGAGGTCAAAACAGACTTGCCGGGTGGCTTGGCGTGAGCTACAAAGTCGGCAACCAGAGTTCGGGTACGCGGGTTCGACGTGAACAGGGATGACTTCAAGGTGACGGACCATATTCGTCAAGGTGGAGTTTGTTAGGGTTTGTGTCGAATATGTGTACAAGTAGGCCGGATTACAATTGGACTCTGTGTTGTAATAGGCAGGGGGAGATAGAGTAGGAGTCGGACTCTATGTCCTTGTCCTCTATATAAAGGGTGCAGCCCTGGTGTAACAGAAATAACGACTAACAATAGTAGCATAGGCAAAGAAGGGCGTGGCTGTTGTGGCCGTGCTCCATGTAGCCGGTATCTTTGTGTATTGTTGATTGGGGAGGAGCGCCCATAATCGAGCCCGCAGATGTAGGCGCAGTTTAAGCTGCGTTACCAAGCATCGTGTCTCCTTGTGTCGTTCTGATCTTACATTGGTATCGGCCCTGTTTTTCCTAACACAGTGGCTATAGATAATGCTTAGGTACTTGAAGATGTCATCATAACAAAGACATTCCCATACAAGCCGTGCTTCAATGCTTTCTCTCCTAATATAAATTGCATAAATTTTAAAGCAAGCGAAAGGATAAGTAATCATTATCTACCCTTTATTCATACTTTAATATTTATACAACTATAAAAAAAGCATGAAAGAACCTCTCCTCCCGTATTTGTCTTGGTAGAATACCTGATTGTCAACCACAATTTTGACTTATCTAACCATTTCGGTGTTAATAAACCAGATATTGAAGTGAGTCTTATTATACAGATACTAGTTGGGAAAGTGTAAGTATGGAGTGCTGGATATCAGCAAATTTTGATGTCTTTAATATGTATTATCTTCTTCGTTCGAAATTATAATAAATAAATAATATATCCATTTCAATCAACTCGATGAGATCTTTATGATGGTAACTTCCAATATATGGTTTGGAGTTGTTGCTAGTAAAACATCTATTGTTGTATCCTAGACATGTGGTGAAACTTTTTGATATGGGATTTGCCCAATCTTCACGGCGTATGATTTAAAATACTCACATGCTCTCTTGATGAATATTAGTCGATCTTCCACTACCAGATGCAATGGACTTACTACTCTTTGATTCGCTAAAATCATAAGCTTGTTAAACTTCACAGACACTGAGTGAAATATGTCGATATCCCAATTCTTAATAGAAAGGCAAAATGATATTTGAAAAAAGTCATCCAATTCTCTCTCTGTATGTGTATGCAATGAGGAAGAATAAGCGAAGAATGCTTAATAGATGTAAAATAGGTATTTTATTAATCTGTTGTTTGAATTTTACAATAGAATATATGTGAATATTGATTTGATTTGAAACAACGGAATTAGATTGTTGTAGCCACTATCCGTACTGTAGCGCTACGAGTAATATCGAATTTGGGTGCTGTAGCGCTATCCCTGGACAGAAGCTGTACCGTTCTGTGACGCACACTGTAGTGCTGCCCGTGTACTGTAGCGCGTACTCCGAAGAACTCGATTAGGTCGCGTTATTTTGTCTTAGCCTTATAAACACATGTTTACTGTAAGCTTAAACAGATTAAAGCCTACATATAATTAAATAAAATAGTAGCTCTATATATCCGATTATAAGAAATAAAGATCTAATTATATATAGAGTTGCTTTAGCAATAAAAGAAGGTTTAAAATTTGTGAAAATTTTACAGAAGAGTGATAAGGAAGTGTTTAATATCTCATAAAAATTTTGAATTATGATCACACTCCAATGAATTTATAAAATTCTTACAAGGCACAGTGCATTTATATTCTTTCTCTTTTGGTTTTTGCAATATAGTATAACAAATGAAGTTTAATGGTTTTATAGATTTGATTGACCAAACAAAAAAAGTTGAAATTTTTTGAAAATTTTATAGAATAGTACTAAGGCAATTCTTAATCTGTCATAGAAATTTTAGATCATGATCACACTCAAGAAAATTTAGAAAAATCTAACAAGTTTACTGTCCCAATTATGTCCATTCTATTTTTGATTTTTTGAAGATAACAAATAAAGTTCATTTATTTTGAAAATTTTTCTGTAAGATCCTACACTACTAAAGATAGTACTATAAATTTTTCAGATCATTATCGAGCTTGTACAATTTTATAAAAATCTGACAATGTTTCTATCTAAATTTTAAAATATCTCAAAAAAATTAGTTTTTAAACAAATTTTCATATAAGATAACATTCTTAAGGGTTATTGGACTAATTCCGGTTAAATCCGGCCCTAAAACTTTAAAATTAGGATTCAAAACCCGAAATTTCGTCGAAATTTTCGAAATTACTGTAATAAATTCAAATTTTTTTTCAGAATTTTAAATTTGGCCTGTTCTTCGGAATTCGTCCGGTCCCGAAATCGAAATTTCGCCGAATTTCGTCGATATTTTGTTCCCTGCTCTCGTCTACAAGGGCCCCAATTTCCGGTTCGACCGCCAGCGCAGTCGCTGTGGGAGTTCTCGTCCTACGCGGGTCCGTGGCGGCGGAGCGCACGCGCCGACGCACCACCTCCATCGACGACAAGATCTCCCAGGCCCTCCGCGTCCGCCGCAAGCCCTCTATCCCCGACGAGCTATACGGCGGCGAGAGCGGCAGCGGCGGCGAGGATGGTGGTGATAGCGACGATGAGGAGGTGGAGGGGGAGAGCGGGGACGAGGAGGACGAGCTCGAGGAGAGCGAGGACGAGGAGGGGATCGAGGAGAGCGACGATGAGGAGGTGGAGGAGGAAGAGGAAGGCAAGCGGGAGGAACATGGGGGTGAAGAAGAATGTGGTGAGCAGGGAGAAGAGGATGGGGAATAGGAAGCTGCACAAGAGGTACGCTTTGCTGCAATTTGATTCCTCCATCTCGTCAGGACCGCAAACTAGCAGTGCAATTTGATGCCTTTATGTGAATATGCGCTGTTTTATTGTCGTAAGTAACCACGATGGTTAGTTGAAACTTGCCACTTGCATTGTCTTACTAGTTGCGAAATGCTTATGTGTTGGTAATCACAGGAAGAAGATACGGCCGAACAGGGTGGTGCTGTGGATCCTGCTAATTTTTTTGCGTCTTCCAAAGGAGCGTCATTCCATGCAAATTCGTTTCTTGAACTGAACTTATCATGACTGCTTCTTCGAGCCTGTGAAGCACTAGGCTACCAAAAGCCAACACCAATTCAGGTTTGACCAGCAACTCTTCTTTGGGCAATGAATAAGCTTATAATAATGAATGGCACCTTCAGTCGTTCACATATTTCAGTTTTTTCTTGTTCCCCAAAATGGCTTGTATGGTCATCCTCCAATCTCCAAATTTACCTATAATGAGCTTGTTAAAAGTCTTGAAAGATGCATCTTACGTATCTTTGTGATGAGATTTTTGAAGTAGAATTTGTTCCAAGATTCAAACTGTAGCTGTGCATATGTAAAAGTTTCAAGAATATAGTTGGATGTTATAGTTAACTACTTCAAAAAAATCTTACTTATATGTGGGAAAAGTGCATAAATATGGAAAATTCAGTATGGGAGTTCAGCTGGTCTTGCACTTGCCTACATTCTGGCGTTGTGAAATCCCTACTCAAAAAAGAAATAACAGGCTTTGTTCTTTTTGCTGTAGACCTTAGCTTAGATCAGGATAATTGATGTGACAGTCATTTGAACATTCTATAGTGAATTATTGAAGATGTTGAAGCTATATATGAAGATAAAGGGTGGATATAGCTTACGGTTAGTATACTTCTCCTCTCAATGCTGTCTTCGTGGGAGTTGGAAGTTAGGGCCAAAATTAGCAAGTTGTGGTTGCAGTCTACTTCCTCCAGAGTTTCTTCTGCAATCATAATAAATGACAACCCTGTAGTTGATCAATAAATAGAGTCTCCTTTTACTGTTTCTGGCGAAGTAACATATCATGTCGAAAAATACCTTAGTTATCTATGCTTACAAGTTAATTTGGTTATCAGTATCCTTTTTGCTTAATTCCTTGCATATTCCAGGCTGTGTGGATACTGTTAGCATTAGCTG
This sequence comes from Guadua angustifolia, assembly GCA_036346375.1. Taxonomy (NCBI): domain Eukaryota; kingdom Viridiplantae; phylum Streptophyta; class Magnoliopsida; order Poales; family Poaceae; genus Guadua; species Guadua angustifolia. The sequence goes on along the minus strand of CM070522.1, from coordinate 27,309,060 downwards.
GACGGGACATATGTGGCAGTGCTATAACAAGATCAGGGAAGGTATCTCTAATGAACACAAACTTCCCTGTTTGGAGCATTTTGAAGTTGTATATATCTTTAGTTTAATTGATTTCTTTAAATTAGACAGCTGCTATTTCTTTGCGTGTGCTAGAGTGTCTACTTTTTAGGTCGAAATGTGTACCTGCAATTAGCGTGCTTATTCTTACTCCAACGAGAGAGTTGGCTGCTCAGTAAGTTCCATATATTCTTTTTTCTATCAATCATCTTTCATATTGGTTCATTTCATTTTATATTTTTATGTTATCACGAGTTGCTTAGAAGCTCCAATGAGTAAGTCTATGTAAGATCCATTTCTCTTCCTTATTTGTCTAATAGTTAGTTCTTGTTTTTCTTGTTTTTGGTTTATCAAACTAATGTTCTGCTGATACGATTTAATCTGTATTTTCTGGAAGGTGTACTTCAGGATGCTTGTGCTGGATTTTTTTATTGTATTTAGGCTGTCATTTAAGTTCCTTTTCTCCTTTTATTATATTTACTCAATAATTAGCGATAAGTCTTTCTTTGAGTGAGAACAAGGAAAATAATAGATGGAGTTTTTTTTGGGTCTGTTGTCATGTCTTGTACAGAATGTGAAAAGTGAGTATCTAGCACGGTCACAAATTGGATGACTCTATTTTTCTGGTGTTATTGATGCATGGCTTATCAATACCATCGTGGTGGTGCTTTCCAAGTTGTGGCAACTGGCAACTTATTGCAAATCAGATATAAGTTGCCTCCTATTCTAATTGCAAACTTGTGCAGCATTGCTTATAGCAAATTAACTTAATTCTAACAACATGACAACGTTTATTACATTTTAGTGCTTATCAATATTATTATAGTATTTTTAAGTTTAACACCAATTTTCAGCTTAACATTCATACTCCTATTAATGCAGAGTCCATAGTATGATCGAGATATTAGCCCAATTTAACTGATATCTGATGCTGTCTCATTGTTGGTGGACTTTCAACTAAGGTATTCTATTGTATTTTGTTTTATTTTGTCGTTGAAGCTTTCCTGAGCTGTACCATGTAGTTTTTTTTCTTGTGGTAAATATTTCTCTGCAGAACACAGAACCTTTTCATATATGTATTAGAAAGCATTCCATGTTCTAATTCCATTTTAGTCATGGCTGCATATGGAACCAACCAACCTGATTTTGAAAGCGTTCAATGCTATCCATCTGTCTGCTATTTGTTTGCTTGCCAAACACTTATTTGTTTCTATTTTGTGTGAAAATGGAGATCTGACATACTAGTGGTAATAGGGCTGTACAGCTCAAATTAACAGAACCCGAAAAAAGGAAATGTTTTGTCTGTTGCAATTGCCCTGTTTTGCCATCATGTAAAATATGATTCCTTAATAGTCATCTTATTAAAATATTTAAATACTAATTGCATTGAGAACTAACAAATTTGATGTCTAGTCTGCCCTTCTCACCATTCTTATCTAGTGTATTGTAATCTTTGATCTTTGTTATTCGTATAAACTTCCGTTGTTGAATCTGCAACTATAGCCTTTCACTTTTCTGGTAATATTTGTGATTGTTTGCATGCCTTCTGCTGTTCTCCTTTATTGTTGTTAGATATTTTTTCGTTACTATCAAGCTGATGAAATGCTATCTACTTTCCCAGGTATAAGAGGTAGCTTTAAAGTCAATGTCTGAAATTGTTGTAGCTACTCCTGGGTGCATAATAGATCATCTACGCAATTCCCTTCCTGTTGTGCTTGAAGATCTTGCTATTTTGATCCTTGATGAGGCTGATCGTTTGCTAGAACTGGGTTTCAGTGTTGAAATTCATGAACTGGTAACTGCCAAACTTCTGTGCTGCTAGTTTCTTGCTGTCTTATCACTTTGTAGGTTGAAACATGTGTATATATGTTCTTCCAATGGGGTCTGTGGGAATAGATTACGGGAATATTCAGAGGTTCTATATGTTTAATAACATAGAGAAATTAGAAAAAGATTGTATAAACAATCTAAAAGTGTCATACATGTTACTCTAGTTTCCTTTTTTTTGGATAGAAACAGTCCAAGTATATGCTTTATTTATACAAATTCTAAAATTGAGGTAAGAGTCCTAAGTAAATTGATCCTATCTTTGTATCTAGTCATTGTCAAACACCCATAAGATTTATTTTTCTTATCATCTTACTTTAATAATCCACTATGCTTTCATGATTTCATCTATAATGCACTTTTGTTTCATAATAAATTCAGATTCGCATGTGTCCTAAAAGAAGGCAGACAATGCTTTTTTCTGCTACAATGACAGAAGAAATTGATGAACTCGTGAAACTTTCTGTAAACAAACCAGTCCGTCTTGAGCCGATCCTTCACTGGACTGACGAGTATGCTCATTCTGCTTTTGGCATCCTTCTCTTTCTTGGTTATATACTTGTTGCATTTTTATTTTAAGAAAAATAGAAATATTTGGCTTATGGCTGTTATGCTCTGTGATTTAACATTTCACAGCATCTCGAGACTTCATTTTCCTCAATGTTTGTACATTATCAGATTTATATATAATTTATTTTTATCATTTATAGTCTCCCAATTTTATACATGATAGTTAGAATACGTCGAGCACACAAAGCAAATGAAGAAGCTGTTCTGCTTGCACTCTGTTTGAAGACTTTCAAGGAAAAAAATAATCATTTTTAGGTTTGTGTTCTGGAGAACTTGGTTGCTTTTAATTTTGTGTCAATTTGACAACTCCTCTTTTTTGGGATAGCTGGCTTTACTCAAGCCTTGTTTGGGAGGGTGGTGGTGGGGGTGAATTCCCCGTGGGCCAGCAACCCTGGATGGGATTTTATGGGCACAAGCGATCCCCTCCACAGGTGGGGTAAATTCCCAGCTGGGGAAGCAAATCCTGACCACTTAAAATAAAAATCATAACTATGCAAGGAGAATTAGAAAACTCGAATACAACTAAAAAAAAGTTTCAATCTATCCCTAGATTTTCATCACAGTGAGTCAGTGACATTGATCCATTACTAATCCACGATTTACCACCATCACAGTGTACTACTAACTTCTAATAATAGAGAAACATAGACAAGTTGGACTGGCATAATTCAGTGGGAATATCTTCCTAATCTTCAGTTGAAACCTATAACAAGTAAGGTACAAACAAGATTAAAGCAATGAGTTCTGAGCCTCCAACTCGTCATGCCAAATTAGTAGATTTTCAACTAAGGTAGCAGACTTTCAGTTGCAATAATAGCTAGACTTTCACTCTTAAACACTTCAGTAGTTAGTGCTCATTGCTGTATCACTTGCAGCAGTCAAATCAAATGTCCAATCCAGCAAAAAGCAGCATGTATATCCCAGAAGCTGAAATGGCCACAGAAAAGTAAAGGTTAGTGGTGCTTTACAGGAATTGCCAGAGCAGCACAAGAGGGAAAAAAATAACAAGAATAGAACTCAAACTATAAAGTAAAGAAAGAGAGGTAGGAATTAAAATAGAGTAGTCTTGAACCCAACTTCGACTTGTACTTCCTTGCCACCAAAAAACTATAAAGCACGGGAACAGAGGTAGAAACTATAATGTCGAACACGGTATATAGAGATAGTGCAGCGGAAAAGACTGAACAAACAACCACTAACACGTATCAACCGTGTCCAAATCAAATCATGTGAAACTAGCTGTTGATTAACTCTGTACACATTAACTACAGACTCCATGCTAGTACTAGGAATTAGCTGTTTAGGGGGCAGGTTTAATGAAAGGCAAACTCAACAAAATGCACTAGCATTAAATTAATACTTGATTAATTACTAGATAAACACAATTTTAGTGTGCACTGCTTCGAATGCCTGGTAGAGTGGTTTGAGGTTGACAGTGAGAATGTTGGCAAGGTAAAGATTAGATAAAGAAATACTATCCAGTAAGCATGCTAACTGGGACAGCAAGAAACTAAGTCACTGCTAAATCAAACCAATATTTGGCCTAGCCACCACAAGAAGACAAGAATAGGCATCTTGCACAAAAGACGTAACAGAGAACGTTAGTATTATGTTTACATGATGCCAACTTTTTATTATGTTCTAGAAACGCTCACTTTCTTGGGGCAATAATATTTGGTTTACTGTGGATTTTTCTGCATCCCATCCACATTATTTAGCAGCATGCAAACGTAATGAAGCTTGCTACAACTTGCAACAGTATATGAACTAATTCTATATCTTCTGACCCCTGATTCTGCTTGCTTACTTAGAGGTGTGTAAACGAAGCATACTACAACAAGCAGCTGTAGCATGGATTTGACCACAATAATGAACTAATTCTGTATATCCTGCGCACACTCATTATCTCTTCTCAACGGCTAATGATTGATTTGGCAAGTATAATATCAAGATAATATAACAGGATTAGTCCAATTGCTTATCCTGTGCTTCCTGCCATGTCTATATCATTTAAAAGAAACCTTCTGCAGCATGCTTTTGTTATCCCCGTCCTTCATGTTCAGGCACAATTTGGTGCCAATGCACCCTGGAACTTAGATGAGAATGCAGACAAGGCCACGGAACTGAGATGTCGGGACCCGGATATGCAAATCCGAAACCCTCTGTGTATACCGCACTAGTCCAGGATCACGCTAGTGCACACAGTGGAAACATAGATGACATATCATTCCATACATCGAAATAACTAAGAAGAAACAAATTATTACTGAATAAAGCGAACGACCTTATGGTCAAGGTTCATACACCAATGCCTCTTGGCTTAAGAAACAAATAAACCGTTGCAGCGGAAATAAAATAACTTGGGCCATTCGACATGCCACAGGCAATCGTCTAGGGAAACGCCTTCCTAGTCGACGTAGTCTTCATAGTACTCCTCCTCTTGATACTCATTACCTGGTCCTTCCTCAGCAACTGAACAACAGGGGCATAAAGCTATGAGTACAAAACGTACTCAACAAGCCGTAGGGAAATGATGCTATATATTCATGCACGGCTTGACAAAGGATAGTTATAAGGTTCATTTGCAGAAAGCAATAACTTGAATTTAAATACACTAAATAGATTGAAGGCAGTTTGAATAAAACAATAATGAATAATCTGATAAATCAATGGTAGACAACATGAACAGAATGACGAGGCATCACCCTACATCACTCGAAACAAGTATCAACCACACAATTCAACAGTATAGCTTGAGACAACAAAACAACAGTGAACTCCCCGTTCACATCCCAACCATTCCACATTTCAAGAAAATACTCTATACCCCGTGTGAAATCCCCGGGCTTGTCCATGACCGCGGACACGGCTATTCGAATAGTTTACACTCTGCAGAGGTTGTACAGCTTTACCCACAAGACATGATCATCCCTTAGTGCCAAGCGCTAAGAACACACTTCCTTTGGTGTGTCGGCAGAGAGATCACTACAAAGCCTTTACAATGCATGTATAAACCCAGTACTGCCCTCTAAGGTTTCGCCCCTCGGGGCCCCCTCTTGAGCCATGTGAGTCTACCCGTCCATCTCGGACCCCACACCAACAACTGGCAATACTCAAGTCTAGACATTGCAAATTAATCAGCTAGGTCCGTCCCATACCGGACTTGTGGTTGCACGGTTAGGCCCAGTTCAATGGCGCACAAGATTAAGTCCTTAAATTGTCTCAGGCAAAACAGCCACATCCCAATGTGCTAAACAGCACCCCCTTTACTGCACGATCAATTGCCCGAGGGAAACATTTTGTTCAACCCAAAACCAATGGCATCCCCTGCCATGGTACAACAAGTTTTACAACAATGGTCAACAGCCACAATTCCATATCTCATTAAGTCAAGATTAACATTAGTTCACAGGTGATATGAATCCCATCGGACAACTAAGCATGGCTAAGCATAGCTACGATAACCCAATGCTGGTACTATGATTATGTCCAACTAATAATGTCTCAACCTATGGTTAACAATGGATACATGGCATTCCAATAATCAAAGGGGCATACTCAAACAGGTAAATAGCTTCTCCCATAAACTAGCATTGTTACACAAATAGCATGCAATTGTATAAAACAAAGTACTTTTGCAAACATGGGTTCAATATGATCAAAGGTCTACGACTTGCCTTGTTGCTCAAGTGCTGATTCTTGGTCTTCGAAGTCTCCGTTCACTCCTTCGGGGTTCGCGTCTACCGGAAAATAAAGCAACAAAGCCAAATAAATACAAAACAGAGAAGCAAACAAGCTCAAAATTGAAAATAAATGGCTCTGGAATGTAGAGCTTGATTTTACAAAAATTTAGAAATTTGAATCACTCTAATCGGAGTTCGGATGAAGGAGAACGGGCCTTCGGAAGATTTAATTCAGAGAAAATCAGAGAAATTCACAAGGGTGACACGTGTCAGCTTCTGATTGGCTGGGATTTTCGGTTTTTCGGAAAATCAGAAAAAGAAAATAAATGCCGACTGACATGCGGGACCCACGAGTCAGAGACTCGGTCCACGGTGAACCAAGTGCACCGAGGCGACATTCGGGTGAGGTGGCGAGCTATGCTGACGCGGACGCCACGCAGGATCTAGGGCTGACGTGGGCGCCGACTTGGCACACACGCTGGCTGCCACGCATAGCGATGACACAAAGACGGTGCGCAGGTTCGCCACGCTGGCAAGATCTGGGCCGTTGGCTCCGAATCGGACGGCCACGGTTGATGCTCACGGCTGCGAAGACGCGGCGCGATCTGGATCGTTGGCGAACGATCGGACTACCGAGGCGAGAGGAGATGCTCACCGGTGAGTGGCGGCGCTATTCCGCCGGAGCCGAGGATGACGACACCGTAGACGGCGGAGGAGGGCGGGATCGGACGGAAGAGAATGCGAGTCTGGGAGAGCGCGACGCGGCGGACTCGATGGTGCCACCGATCATGGCGGAGACCCATCGGAGAGGGAGGAAACGGCGGCGGAAGGTCTCGGGAGGGCGGCGAACTTCGGCGAGCTCGTAGGGACGGCTGAATGGGTCTCCGGCGACGAGGAACAGGGCGGCGGGTGCGGGAGAAAGTGGTGAACCTCGGGCAAGGGGCGGCGGCTGCTTTTATAGCCTCGGGAGGCGAGGAAAACTCGAATCGAGGACAAGAATACTTGTGGCGCAAGGACTCGGCACTAGGGTTTTTTTCGGCGATCTGGCTGGGCAGGCAGGGTGAACAGTGATGGGCGGAGAGATTCGCCCGAGGAGAGTTTTCAAAAATTAAAACATTTTCCGAATTAGAAAAATCCCATAAATTCAAATAAAGGCAAATAAATTCAAATAAATAGTAAATAAATTCAGAAAAATCTCGAAAAATACAGAAAAATTCCTTGAAGCACAAGGAACCCAATAAAAACTGGAAACCTTTAATTTGATGCATATATTAATCAAATTAAATCTTCTAATTATTAGAAAATTCAATTTAAGCTTTGATTAATTCGAGAAAAATACGAATGGTTCATTTTTAATTTAAAACATACCAAAACTCAAACTTTTGGGATGTTACATGAGATGTATCTGCATGCATCCTTGTCTTTTTCTCTCTTTACTTCTATGTGCTCAACATAAGAAGAAAATATAAAGCATGTGAAAAGCATTATCCTATCTAATCTACCCTACCCAACCATTGATGCATTGATGAGAGATGCAAGGAATCAAATGGATGGTGGGAGTACTAGATCCAGACAGAGGCAAAGCAAAGAGAAAAACCTACCTTCCAGTCAACAGTGTGGAAGGAGTCGATGGTGGGGGGCGAACATGCTGCGGGGGAAGGCGTCGATGGTGGTTGTGGCTCCTTCCTCTCCCTCTCGCAATCTTCGTCTCAAGACTCCTCACGGACATCAACTTCCACTTGTTCCTCAAAACTAGTACCTAATAGCACCAGATCTGTGAGAAAAAGGTAGACAAAACCCTAGGAGCAGGGAGGATGAAGAGGTGGATCTGTCTCGCCAGGGTGGTAGTAGAAGGCGCCGTGTTCCGCTAGATTGCAGCGTCAACATCGTGAGGATGAGGTCAAGCGACGTGTCGAGTCGAGATGGGGAGAAAAATTTTGGTGTGGGGAAGACGAATATTTTTTTCCCAGTGAAATCGAGTGGATTGGAACAGGAAATAAACGACATGTGGGCTTCCAAAGGCACCTTCTATCTAGCCCATGGATTGTTTCCACATGGGTTCCCCCCACGGGAATGAGCCGGGGTCCCGATTGGCTTTGAGGCTTCCAAACAAGCGCTTATTCTGCTCTAACGAAGAACATGTTCAAGATGAATTAGTGTAATGGGCAGTGCATATGTTTTACTGGATGGTATAAAAGTATAAGATGTGATAAGTGATGAGCTTAACATGATGATGTAAAAATGAAATACATGATAATTGATTCATGCTGTTTTCTCATAATTCAGCAAGAGATACGGTGGATGTGCATGTGTACCACCATTCTGTTGAAGCTTGCATTATCTTTGTCTGTATGACACATGAAGTTAATGTATGCTTGTGTGATTGTGTAGTACTGTGATGTTACTCCTAGTTGCTGTTTTACAGTATCATTGTTTAGATAGATGGTTGCTAGGACTTGATCATATGTACTTTTTTCTGTTATTTTCATGTTAGCACTTGTGTCGTGAGCTCTTAGTTTTCCCAGCATCTTATCTGAGAGGTGCTTATAGTGTTCTTCTAATGTTATATCTTATATTGGACCGTGTATAAAATCTTATGGTAAAAACAAGCATACATGCTCTTTAATAGGCTTTTTACACCATAAGTCACCTTTTATTGGCTTGACCTTCTTAGTCATTAAATAATCCCGATAACAAGCCAACTTTTTGGTGATAGATTAAGCTTGTAAGCCTTGCCAATTTTTTTGTGTAGATCTAACTTTATAGGCTTAATGTAGTAGCAAAATGGTTCTACGCAATGCTACTGATCAGTGCAGAAAGCTTCACAGTTGATTCACTCGAACTATGCTGTTAAAAATATAACGCTGAATGTAAGCAAATAATGGATTTTAAACATATTCCATTTTAGCAAATCTAAGCTAAATATTGTTTTGGTATTTGGTAATATATTAATTTTTCTTTCATTCTGCTATTTTGAGCTTTTTGTTCGGTGATATAAGTTATCATGTGTTTTCACTAATTTGATAGAAATTTTTGTTCTTTTATAGGCTTTAGAACTTTTCAGAAATCAAGAAGTGGCTTTCCTGATTGCAACTGATGTTGCAGCTCGTGTAAGTATTTTTTACATCTATTTTCTTTTTCAGATCTTGAATACTAATCTCATATTGTAATTTGGCTTTACTCTCTTGAGGTGTTGTATAACTGAAGGTGCTAGTATTTGAACAAAAAAAATAATGGAAAATAGAAAAGCCCATTAAAAAGTTAGACGATGCATGCGTGTGATATTTCAGTTTTTTTTATCGACAAATTGTTGGTTGACTTGTAGGGGATTGATATTGCTGGTGTTTGAACTGTAATAAATTTTTCCTGCCCACGTGATGTCAAAACGTAAAGGGCCTATTTGGTAGAGCTCTAGATCCTAGCTTTATCTGAGATCTGAAACTTGTAGATTAAAATAAAGTGTATTAAGTTTATATTTTTAGTCTAAAATGCATACGAGATGATCCATCTAAAAACTCTTAATGCACTCACAGCTCCAGCTTCACGGATCTAGTGGAGCTCCACCAGATTCACGGATCTGGTGGAGCTAGAGCCCTACCAAACACACCCTAAATATGCGAAGACACCTCAAGACAGTTTTGCTATTGTAGTTGTTTTGTATTGGTGCCCTTTATCTTGTATGTTCAAGCTTCAAGTGCTTGCCAGTTGTTACATACTTAAGCAATGCATGTTTTTCCTACAACAAAGTATGGGATGAGAATATTGTTGGTATAGCTACCGATTTTTTCTTTTCATGTATGGTATAGCTACCGATTTTTCCAAATCATGCATGCTACGGAATGAACTAGTAACAAGCTGAATACCGAACCTACCTCTCAACGAAACTACATACTAGTAAGGTTTTTGTTAGCTCATAACTAAACAACAGTAAAAAACCAGTTTTTGTTAGCTCATAACTAAACAACAGTAAAAAACCATTTTTTTTGGGCATTAGTACCATTTTTTGCCCTTCATTTATCATACATCGACATAACAAATCACAATGAAGGAAACTGTGATATATATATGCTGCAAGGAACATGAAAATAACAAGACATGCAGTAGATTTATGAAGAATTTAAAACACCTGTTCGTAACGTACCTACGAAGAAACTGATCTCGTTGATCTTGACGTGGCGGGTGAATTTATGAAGTCAAGTCAGGCATGGGACACAACCTTCTTAATTTATATTCTCCTCTTTTCTCTGCTGTTCTTCCGCATATGTCCTATTCCTCTTCATCCACGGAAACAAAATAATAAAGTGAAATGAAAGAGTAGGAAATATTTGTTTCAAAATAAGAGAAAGGGTAGGCAATGTATTCAGAAACTAGTATACGGATGAAAGATAGAACTCCTTGTGATAACTTCATTTTCTTAGATAAAAAAGATCACAATTTTACAAAGGGGTAACAGTCGATAGAGGTCCACTCTGAATCAGCCAGAAATCCATATTTCCAGCTCTGCAAGATCGAGTTACAGAAATATAGGAAAATATAGAATGGAAGTACATGCCACCCTTTAATTATAATTACATGATGCATGGTTGCAATTGTCCCTGTGTCTGATCCGCAGGGTCATATGAAAAAAAACCTTGAAGTCTGATTTCTTTTGTAGCCTTCAATACACGGATGCGTTCCTATTGTTAAATTAACTAATTTGGAGCTACCAATTCATGCATGGGTAGGCCTAGGGATATGGCAAGTATCAAGTTAAGATAGCACATGCAGATGATGCTATACAGTTATACTAATAGAATTGAGCTAGCCCAACACAGAAAATTAAGTACAGCACGTAAGAGGAGCATGCTAGTATAACAATTGATGAATGTAAACTGGATCGATACCTGACTGCAGACCGATCGAAGCTGCAGGTGGTGCTGGTGGTACTAGTTGCCGTTGATCTTGACTTTCCTGATATGTCTGATCTTGTTGGATTCAGAGGAGCTACCTTGTAATAAGGAAGCACACAGCTTGTCGCTGCAGTCCAATTCGAGAAACCTTAGGTTTACACGTCGCAGGTATCCTGGAACTGTCTCCATGGCGAAGTCCTTTAGCAGCATGCTGTCGAGTGCCGGGACACCTTCCAACTCCTCGATGTTCGGGCAACGGACGATCATGATCTTCTGCAACCTGGAGAGACCGCTGATGCTCTTGAGCTTGGGGCAGCCCGCGACTTCAAGTACAATAATCGAAGGGAAGTTCTCCACAGATATTAGGTTGGTGAGATCGTACGGGAACACTTTTCTCAGTGCACGCCTCTTGCTGTTGGCGAGACCCGGTGGCAGATGACTCAACTTGCCGCACTCTCCGATTACGAGACGTTCCAGGGCAGGCATGGCTATAGCTACTTTGGAGACGTCGTCCTGCTCCTCCCACCTCCACTCCCACTCCTCGCACTCACTCAGCCCAACCAGGCTCAGAACTCGCAGCTTAGGAAACGATGATGTAACAGCGGTTTCTACACTTGCCAGTTGATGAAAGGTTGACTGGAATTCAGGCCCAACACGCTTGACGGCTGGAGCACGCTTGATGTCTAAGCCTTCCAAATTGGGGAGCCGACAACACCCATCAGGGAGCTGGGTGCAGTAGGTCAGGTCCTCCAGCGTCAAATATCTCAAGCTCTTAAAGAACCCTGCTGCCGGCGCCCACATCCAATCCGGTAGCAGACGCCCAAAGTATCCATCCACAACTAAATTCTCTAAGCAGCAGGGTGAAGGGCAGAGCTTATTGAATACCTCCTCGATTATTCGCTGCTGCTCCAGCCCCGGCTCCATAGTAGATCTGCTGTTGCAGTTCAACTGCAAATAGCTAAGATGCTCTTTGCTGCTAATCATGGCCTTCTCGGCCAACAAGCTAGCTGACACATTTTCTAGACCGTATAGACTAAGATTCCTAAGCTGAGAAAGAGGTGCTAGCTCTTCCAGACTGCACCAGCCCCCATCACCATCCATGTATACCGGAAAACAATTAAGTGACCTCAGGTTTGTTAACCCACCGAACCCCTTGGGTACAACACTAACATTCGATCCTTCTAGCCAAAGACATCTTAGATGCACTAGTTTTACAATGCTATATGGAAGCCGGACAAGCTTCCTACAGTAGCTAAACCGAATGTACTGCAGGAACTTCATCTTATCCATGTCTTCTGGCAGCCCAGATATATCTGTCTTAGATAACAGAAGGTATCTTAGGTGCTTCAAGTGACACAGAGAGGCAACCAGAACCAGCCTATCTGAATCTGCAAGACTTATATGCAATACTCGTAGACTAGAGAAACTGTCCAGTGAATAAATGGGCTTAAAGTTGATTTTGCAAGTTATAATCAATGTTCGTAACGACCTTTGCTGTTGTAAAGCGGCCCACTTTGGTCTTGATTCAGTCGACTCTATAGACAGATGACGGAATTTTCTTGAAAGAAGACAACTGTTACTACCAGTAATTTGCTCCTCCTGTATCGCCAATGATTCTTCTCTAGCCATAAATTGAGCAAAGGAGCGGACAACATCATGCATGCCACAAATATATCCAGTGCTAGATTTTGAAGCATCTGGTTCTATAAGATTCCTCGTGATTAGCTCCCGGTGGTACTTAGTTCCTATTTCTTCCAGTTCTTGTCAGCTTCAATCGTGTTGAACAAATCCTTCACTAATCCACATGCTAATAACTATATCACGTCCAAGAGGAACACTTTTAGGCAGAAGTGAGTAGTATAGAAAGCATTGCTTCAACTGGGGAGGAAACAGGTCCTCGTAGCTTAAGTATAGTGGGTAGTGTTAGATAATGTATAGTCTCTATTGACTTGTACTTGGCTTACTTGTACTCCAAGCCTTATTGGGCTATATATATGAGTCACCCCCCCATCCGTGGGTGTGTGGTGTTTTCTCCTATTCTCTACATGGTATCAGAGGTCCGGGTACCCTAGGGTTTCCCAGCCGCCGCCCCCTCTTCCCGACTGTCCAACCCTAGCGGCCCCCTCCCCTCCTCCCGCATCCAATCTCCAGCCCTCCTTCCGTCACCTCTCCCTGCTGCCGGCCATGAGCTCCATCAACAGTACTCTCGCCGGCGATGCCACGGTGCCTGTCCTCCTCAACCCCTATGCCACCGTCTCCGTCAAGACCCACGTGTCGATCACACTGGAGTTGGAGAACCCTAACTACACCAAGTGGTCTACGTTCTTCAAATCTATGTGCGGCAAGTTCGGCCTCATGGGGCACATTGATGGCAGCGCTCCTCGTCCTGCCGACCCGGCGTGGGTTCAGGCCGACTGCTGCGTTCGCAGCTGGTTGTTTGGATCTGCTGCGGACACCGTCCTCGACCTCGCCATGGCTGAAGATCAATCTGCGTACGATCTTTGGTCCTCCATCTCCGCCATCTTCACCGCCAACAAGGAATCCAAGGCAGTCTATCTGAGTCACGAATTCCATACGTTGACTCAAGGTGATCTCTCCGTCACCGACTACTGCCAGCGGATGAAGGTTCTCACCGACGGACTACGGGATGTCGGCCTCTCGGTCGATGGTCCTCAACTCGTCCTCAACCTCCTGCGCGGCCTCAACTCTCGCTTCTCCAACACCGTCGACGACATTGCCAACTCCAAACCTCTGCCGTCCTTCGCCGAGGCGCGCAACATGCTGATCCTCAAGGAGCTTCGCCTCGCCAACGAGGTCAAGAACGCTCAGGCCTCCGCCCTTCTTGCCGGCACCTCGAGCGGTGGTTCCAGCCCCTGTTCCGGCAACTGCAAGCAGCCCACGGCTCTTGTCGCTAGCAGCAACAGCGGCAACACCTCCAACGGCGGCAACAGCGGCCGCAACAGCCGCAAAGGCCGCTGGCGCAAGGGCCAGCAGCAACAGCAGCAGCAACAGCAGCAGGCTGGGCCACGTCCTGGAGGTCCCTGGGTGTGTTTCAATCCATGGGGAACACCCCAACAATGGCGCTCCCCCTCCCCCGGCATCCTGGGTCCCTACCCCCAGGCTAACACCGCTTTCGCCGGGCCTCCGCTGTCTTCTCCCGTCCAGCAGCAGACGTGGCAGGCGCCCTCTAGCAGCTGGGATCAATCCGGCTTGGTGGCTGCTCTCTAGCAGATGCAACTCCAGGGTTCCAACCCCTGGGTTCTCGACACCGGCGCCACCTCGCACATGACATCTTCGGATGGTATGCTCCTCTCTCGTCTTACTCCTTCATACTCCTCCATCCTGGTTGGCAACGGCAGTTCCCTTCCCGTTGTTGCTCAGGGTCATTCCCTTCTTCCTACCTCCCATGCTGATTTTCATCTCCACAACATCCTTGTTGTTCCCTCCCTCGTTCGCAATCTTCTCTCTGTGCGTCAATTCACTCGTGATAACTGTTGTTCCATTGAGTTTGATCCCTTTGGATTTTCTGTCAAGGATTTGCAGACCAGACGCGAGATTCTTCGCTGCGCTAGTGACGGCGATCTCTACACCATTCCAGCCGCCACTACCTCTAGCGTCGCCCACGCCCACCTCGCCGTCCCCTCCACCATGTGGCACCAGCGTCTCGGTCATCCTGCACCTGCTGTCCTAGCCACCTTGCGGAAAAATAAACTTCTTTCATGTAATAAAGTCGACCGTTCCATTTGCCACTCCTGTCAGCTTGGCAAACATTCTCGGCTACCTTTTGCTAGTTCGTTTTCTAGTACTTCCGCTCCCTTTGAGCTCGTTCATTGTGATGTTTGGACCTCGCCGGTTGCTAGTATCTCTAGGTGCTTATATTATCTTGTTCTTCTGGATGATTTTAGCCACTTTTGCTGGACATTTCCCATGAAACGCAAGTCCGAGGTGTTCCAGCTCATTGTTAATTTTCTCCAATATACATGCACCCAATTCAGCCTACCCGTTAAATGTCTTCAGGCCGACAATGGTTCTGAGTTCATTAACAATGCCACTAGCTCCTTCCTGGCTTCGCACGGTGCATTGCTACGGCTCTCTTGTCCCTACACTTCACCTCAAAACGGCAAGGCTGAACGCATTCTCCGCACACTCAACAATTCCGTTCGCACTCTCTTATTCCACGCCTCCATGCCGCCCCACTATTGGGCGGAAGCTCTAGCCACCGCCACCTATCTCATCAACCGGCGCCCGTCGTCCACAATTCACAATCGCATACCTTTTGAGCTTCTTCACGGCACTCCTCCACATCTTGAGCATCTTCGTGTCTTTGGCTGTTTGTGCTATCCCAACCTCTCCGCCACCGCCACACATAAGCTTGCTCCCCGTTCGGCTGCCTGTGTCTTCCTCGGTTATCCCTCCTCTCACAAAGGATACCGTTGCCTCGACCTCGCCACTCGCCGTGTTATTATCTCTCGTCACGTTGTTTTTGATGAACACGCTTTCCCCTTTGCTGTTTCCTCACCCCCTTCCTCCAGTTCTTTGGATTTTCTTGTCCCTGATGATGAACAGGTTTCGACTGCGGTAGCTCCACTCCTCGTGAACGTTGAGCGGCCGCGATCACCTTCTAGGCGACCGGGCGGGTCGCCCACTGGTTCTGCGCCGGCTGACTTGGGCGGCTCGCCTTCTGGCACTGACACACCCCCTGTGCCACCGTCGCCACCAGCAGCTCCTACGCCGGTGCGGTGGGCCTCGCCGCCACCAGCAGCTCTGCTTGCGGCGCCGGTGGCCTCTCCCTGCGGCACATTGAGGCGGGTCTCGAGCCGGCCCCACCGCTCCCAGCCCCTCCGTCGGCGGTTCGGCCTTGTCTACGGGTGTCGACCGCCGCCGACAACTCAGCCTCCTTGCTGCATGGGTGTTCCACTGGCCGGTCCTCCCGCACCGCCACCGTCCGCACCTGCACGGCTGCCCGTGCCGGATGCCCCGGACGTCTTTCGTCGCGTCACTCGGTCTCAGACAGGCTCACTTAAGCCACCACTCTACCCGAAGGCCCTCTCCACCACACATGCCTCTCCGATGCCGTCCAATTATCGCAGCGCTCTTGCCGATCCCAATTGGCGCGCTGCGATGAACGACGAGTACCAGGCGTTGCTGGCCAATGAGACATGGCGCCTTGTTCCCGACCTCACGGCGCCAATGTGGTCACGGGCAAGTGGATTTTCAAGCATAAGTTCCACTCCGACGGTTCGCTTGCCCGCCACAAGGCACGCTGGGTGGTCCGCGGCTTCTCCCAGCAGCACGGTGTCGACTACGATGAGACTTTCAGTCCGGTTGTCAAGCCGGCCACTATCCGTGTCGTCCTCAGCATAGCGGCCTCCCGTGCGTGGCCCATTCACCAGTTGGACGTGAAGAACGCCTTTCTTCACGGCCACCGCCGACATCTCTTATCGCCGGCAGACCTCCGGCCGTCGACACGTCTGCTCCTAACCATGTCTGTTTGTTACAGAAATCTTTATATGGTCTGAAGCAGGCCCCTCGGGCGTGGTACCAGCGTTTCGCCACCTACATTCGACATCTCGGCTTCACAGCTTCGACTTCCGACACATCTCTCTTTGTTTACAAAGATGGAGACCGTGTCGCCTACATGCTTCTGTACGTCGACGACATTGTCCTGACGGCTTCCTCGACGTCTCTCCTGCAGCACATCATCGCCCGTCTTCACTCCGAGTTCGCCATGACGGACCTTGGTGATTTGCATCACTTTCTCAGCATCTCCATCACGCGCTCTTCCGATGGCCTGTTTCTGTCCCAGCGACAGTATGCGGTCGATCTTCTCCAGCGCGCGGGCATGGCTGAGTGTCACTCTACGGCGACTCCTGTTGACACTCATGCTAAGCTATCTGCGGCTGACGGCGATCCGATTCTTGATCCTTCGAAGTACGGAGTCTTCTTTGGCGCTCTCGATACCTCACGCCGACTCGTCGACTTGGCGTCGCGTACAAAGCAGTGTGCTTGTTCATGCATGATCCGCGTGAGCCTCATCGCGCGTTGATCAAGCGCATTCTCCGCTATGTGAAGGGCACGCTCTCCGTTGGACTTCACATCGGCACCGGCCCCGTCCAATCTCTTACCGCATATTCTGATGCAGATTGGGCGGGCTGTCCAGACTCTCGGCGCTCCACTTTCGGCTACTGCGTCTACTTCGGCGACAATCTGGTGTCATGGTCTTGGCGCCAAGCAGCGATATCACGCTCCGATGGCGGCGAGTACCGCGCTATTGCTCACGCCGTCGCAGAGTGTTGCTGGCTACGGCAACGACTTCAGGAGCTTCACATCTCGATTCCTTCCGCGACCGTCGTCTATTGTGACAACGTCAGTGCTGTCTACATGACAGCCAATCCAGTTCATCATCGTCGCACGAAGCATATCGAGATCGACATCCACTTCGTCCGTGAGAAGGTTGCGCTGGGGCAGGTCCGCGTGCTCTATGTACCCTCTTCGCATCAGTTTGCGGACATCATGACCAAAGGCTTGCCTGTACAATTGTTTTCAGATTTTCATTCCAGTCTTTGCGTTCGTGATCCTCCCGCTGCGACTGCGGGCGGGTGTTAGGTAATGTATAGTCTCTATTGACTTGTACTTGGCTTACTTGTACTCCAAGCCTTATTGGGCTATATATATGAGTCACCCCCCCATCCGTGGGTGTGTGGTGTTTTCTCCTATTCTCTACAGGTAGTCCAGTCACCCCCCCATCTTTAAGTTGTGATGGTGTAGATGCAGTTAGTGCTTGTGGAGCCATGGAGTGGCTTGATGGCTTTGTGATATTTCTAAGAGTGTGAAGCTTCTGAAGCTTGAAGGTATGGGACCTTTTGTGAACAATTGGGTCAATTGATGGTTTGGTGTTGTGAACGATGCTACGTGACAAGTTTACTTGTCGGAGTTGGTTATAGGACACACAACTAGGACATGGAAAGGCAGAGAGGTGTTCAGGACTAAGCTAGGAGCTAAGGTCCAGAATTGTCAAGCTGATGCCGTAGATGACAAAGACACGTAGAGCATGTACAAGTTGTGAAGACAAGGAACCAGGAGGGAGCAGGGTTTCGAACTTTGATTTCGATTCACATCTCGGAGGTGGGCTAAATCGAAAAATTTGACAAAATCTCAGAACTTCGAACAAAATCCAATCAAAATTTTAAAAAAATTGAAATCCAAAATTGTTGAACCAAAATTTGGCCAAAACTTTCAAAATTTGGCTGAAATTACTGAAATTTTGCTGAGAAATACCAAAACCTCAGCGAAATTCAACCGAGCAAAAAATATTCAAAATTATGTTAAATTTTTTTGTGGAAGGTCATGACACATCACTAATATTCTCATCAAAATTTCATAAGATGATCAAGCATGAGGAATTTTTAAAAATTCTAAAAGTGCTACTCTCCTGATAAAAAGCTAATCGATAAAATTTCAACTGAATGAAAAATAGTGTAAACCATGTTAGGACATTTTTAAAAATTTTTGGATAGTCCTGACACATAAGTAATGTTTTCATAACTTTTTCGGATGATGATCAAGCATGAGAAATTTTTAAAAATTATGACAGTGCTACTGAAGGCTGATAGCAAATTTCAACCGATTAAAAAATGGTTCAAATAAAATTAGAAATTTTTTAAAATTTGTTTGTATGGTCCTAAAGTGTCAGTAATGCTCTCACAAAATTTTCATATGATGATCAAGTGTAACGAATTTTAAAAACTTGTGACAGTGCTACTGTCCTGATAAAAGCATGATGATCAATAGATAGATTTAATTAAGTAACCCAAAAAGGGTTAGAATTTTTAAAAATTTTTACAGAAGGGTTTTGTGGTAATGCTTAAGCTGTCATAAAATTTTTGGATCATTGTCACACTCTAGTGAATTTATAAAATTCTTACAATGGTATTGTACCATTTGTGTTTCTTGTGTTTTTTATTTTTGAAAGAAAACATTTGAAGTTCAATGCATCCATAGATTTGATTGAGCAAACAAAAAAAGATTAAAATTTTTAAAAATTTTAAAGAAGGGTTTTGAGGCAATTCTTAAGCTCTTATAAAAATTTTGGATCATGATCACACTTGAACAAATTTATAAAATTCTGACAAGATTTCTGTCTCAATTATGTTCATTCTGTTTTTTGATTTTTTAAAGATAACAAATAAAGTTTAATTCTTTTGAAACTTTTGAGTCCCTATTTTCTCATTTGTGCATCTTCTGCCGGTATACCCAGACTGTCCACCAACATGTCTCTACACTTAGTCTTTGACATGCACACAGACCATTTGACCTAGGGCCATGAAAAGTTTGATATACACTTACGGAAGGTACGCAAGCTAGGACTTGATCAGTTTGGTTGTGAGTGTTGTTTTCCACTGTGTTTTCAGTTCTATCTCTTGCAACTTCTAGTTGCTGTGTGAGGACTATTACTTTTTGTGTGCACTCTTTGGGGAACAAGTTTTCGGTGGTCGTTATTTGTGGTGGTGCCTATTTGACCCCCTTCTCGCTTCCTCCTTGGTCTTATAATAATTTATATATTTTCATTCTAGTCACTTTTCCTGAAGAAATAAAAATGGCCATGGTTTCAATGTATATGGGATTTTGGTCCCAAGATATATCTCTAGCTCCTCTAGCTCCTATCACATGGCTCGTATGTCACCCAACCCTTATGCCTGATTTGCCTTGACATTGGTGCCTACAAGTGCCAGTGTGGCTTGCACCTTGCCATTAATGCCTCCTGCAGAGGTTGCTGGCACTGTGTGATGCCCACCTCCTTTTCCATTGACTCACCCCCACTATCTCTTCCATAATTACCTTTGACCTAATAATTCCCTGTCTCTTGACGGGCGGCGATCACCTTCCTCTGAACGCTTGTGTTCTCATCACCCCTCGCATAGCCCTGCTCACTACCAATGCCCCCATTGCCTCACCGCATGCTACCTCGTTCACAAATTTACACACAATACTCAGCCTTTCAATTTAGGTAGAGTTGTTTATGTTTTTATTGTTTTTTAAGTGAATATATCTCTGAAGCAAACAATCAAAGCTGTGTCTTTAAAAATTAGAGTCAGCATATTATAGGCTAGATGTTTTTCTTTTTGTTGTGAGAGTTAATTAATTCATATTCTTATATCTATAAGTCAATCATCAAATCTTCCTTTAAAATTGGGGTACATCAAATTAAGGGATAGATGTTTTTTTAGAATTTCTAGCATATTTCTCTTTTCCATAGTAGTTATAAATCTCTCGTCCTTAGCTTTCATAATATAATAGATAGATACACACATACACAACCATTTAAAATAGTGGGCTGCCATGAACATGTGCTGCCACGCCATTAATGTTATTTCCTTTTGTTTTTGACAAAGCCACGTACAAGCTCACATTTTTTTTTCAAGAAAAAGAATAAGTCCATTATACACCTCTTAACTTTCCAAAAAGTCCATTTAACATTCTCAACTATAAAACATGGAATTTAGCACCTCAAACTTATAAAACTAGGTCAATTTATACCTAAGATTGTTTTGAAGTGCTGTTTTGATGACAAAAATCTAACTCAGGATGGTTTTTACTATGTTGGCAACTATGTCATCGATTTTTTTCTGATGTGGATCTAAATGAGAGAAGGAATGATGACGAGAAAAAGAAAGAGAATGTATAAAGAGAGAAAAGAAGTGAGAAAGAGGTCAATGATGTTGATGTCAATACCTTTGATTTGGACCCTTATTACCAAAACTCAATGATGTAACTGTTAATACGAAGAAAACCACCTTGAGTGGGATGCATATCATAAAATTGACTTAAGGTGTAAATTGACGCAGTTTTGTAAGTTTAGGGGGTTAAATATCCAATTTTGTAGTTGAGATATTTTACGCCACTGAACTTTTCAAAAAGTTCATTTAACATCCTCAACTATTAAACTGGGTATTTAGCACCTCAAACTTACAAAACCGGGTCAACTTACAACCTAAGGTGGTTTTGAAGTGTGGTTTTGCTGATAGAGATCCAACTCAGGGTGGTTTTTGCTATGCTGGCAGCTATGTCATTGATTTTTGCTGATGTAGATCCAAATGAGAGAAGGAATGATGGCTAGAAGAAGAAAGAGAATGTATAAATAGAGAAAATGAATGAGAATTAATGATGTCAATGATATTGATGTCAATACTCTTGAATTGGATCCTCAACACCAAAACTCGATGGTGTAACTGCCAATATGGACAAAACCACTTTGAGTAGGATACACATAATCAAAACCGCTTTCTACAACCACCTTAGGGTGTAAATTGACTTAGTTTTGTAAGTTTAGTGGATTAAATATCTGGTTTGTAGTTGAGGGTGTTAAATAGACTTTTTGGAAAGTTTTGGTGTGTAAAATAATGTACTTATCCCTAAACAAAATATTAGTGATGTAGAGGGATGGTTATTCTATATAGACTTAATTTTTACCATTTTTAGGAGGTACCAAAATTTACATTGAACTAGTACCAACAGGGTAAAAAGTCTCTATTCTGCACGTTCATTATGAGATTAATCCAACTATATTCGGGAGGGGAAAAAGAGAAACAACTAATTAAAAGGAATAATTAACGAAAAATGACTGTAAACCAACTATATTTTATGTACACACACTCTGTAATAAAATTAATTAATATTACTGAATTAATCAGCCAGTAGATTTAACACATAAACTGACCTGCGGCAGTTGTTTCTTGAGCAAGGACCAGGCATCTTCATCATTGAGTTTGCTGACACGGTGTGGATGGAAGGGGAAACCCATCCGTGGAGCCAGTTCTTCCTTTCTTGTGGTGACCAGGACCCGGCTCCCTGGTTTTTTGAGGCTGGCGTTAACAATTGGGACTCTAAGCACATCCTCCCATGCTTTGACACTCCACATATCATCCAACACCAGTAGAAACTTGCTCGCTGATAGGGTGACGGTGAAAGCCCGCACGAGGAGGGATGTGTCCTGCTCCCCTCCGTGGTGTCCCCTGGCATGGGTGATGGCTGTCCTCAGTAGCTCAGCCTCGTCGAAGTTTTGGGTGACGCTCAACCACATCTTCTTCTTGAAATGCTCATTGATGGCCTCGTCGTTGAAGATCTTCTGGGCAAGGGTGGTCTTGCCGATGCCGCCGATGCCCACAATGGACACCACCTTGATGCTGCTACTGTCGCCGTTGGTGATTAGCTCCTGCACCAGCTGCCTTGTGTCCCTCTCGATCTTCTCCCCAACAATAGCCGACTGCTCCAGCTCTGACATTGTCTTGCGGCTGGCAAAATCGGCATCAATATCCGCCCTGCTCTGGTCCCGATAGGAACCGAGGTTGTTGAAGTTGAAACGACCGGCCCCATTGTGGATGTCGTCCAGCTGTTGATTGAGCTTCTTGATGGGCTGCCCATTTTGTGGGCATAGATGGGATTCCGCAGGCAGAATAGCGCCGGGTGGCAGCAACCCGGTGGCTTGTTCTTTGAGCTCCCGCACATGGACTCCTACCACTCCTCGGCCTTGAGCTGACACTGCTCCAGGATGTCGGTGGCGTCGTACATGGCATCCTTGAGCTTGCTCACCCACCTTTGCACGCTCACATCGATGATGCGTCTCGTCTCGGCGTCGGCGAGGAAGGCATTAAGGTTCTCCAGGTTGTCCTCCAGCTTCTCGATCTCTCCAGAGACGCCGAGCAACATCCCCACCTCATCTTGTGCCGCCTGGGTGAGCAGGTCGCGGATGAAGGATGCAAAAGCATCCAGGACTATCGTCATGGGTGCTTTTCCTTTGTTTCTTGTTCTCAGGTAGGCAAGGGTTGCAGAGGAGTGGTTGATTAGCTAGGTACGTAATGAAATTCGTGTCTGGTTTTTAGCGACGCGATACGGAACGGAAGGCGTTGCATCTATCAGAAAGCAATCTAACTAGGTGGATAGATACGTAACTTGAGCTCGCCCGCGGCACTTGAACAAGCAAAGTGACTGATGCCGGCCATATCTTTCTTGGAATGCCGGCAAAGCAACCTAGCTCTCCAGACAGGTGGCTTTATTCCCATGCAAAATATATAGTTAAAGCCATAGATTACTATTTTCTTTTTCTTTTTTTGATAAAAAAGGATCTGATCGCCATAGATTGTTATGCGTTAATTTATTCTTCTGCGGCTTCTTTGCCGTTTTCGCAATTGGCATGCAGGGCAAGAAAGGGATCAGTCGGTTGTAGTTCTTTCGCAATTGGCATGCAGGGAAAAATTGAAACACAATGTTAGATGGCCTAGCGCGCGGGCGACGCGTGGCGCCTGCATTTTCGCGAAAAGGCCCCTTTTTTGTGAAAAAATGCCTATTAGAACCCAAAATTGCAGAATAGTACTTCCTTTACGTGGAGGCTCCCAAAACTCCTAGATTTTTTTTTGAAAAGGCCCCTGAAATTTCCTTTTTTTACTAAAATTATAAATTGGTCCTTTTTTTACTAGAACACCCACATAGCTTTTTTTAGTTCCCTCTAAATTCGCTGAAATTACATAATGGCTTTTTTTGTGAAATTTTTTTCGAAACTACGAAAATTCTATAAAATTATAGAATGGTCTATTTTTTCCTTAGAAGATCCCCGAGACTTCTTCTGTTTGGTTTTTTACACCCTATTTTTTTACGGAGAGTCGCTCAAATTTTTCGCAGGCCCTCCGGAGCTTTCAAAAATTATTTTTAGCAGAATAGCCCTTTTTTGGTGAAAATTTTTCCGGAACCCCAAAAATTCCATAAAATTATGGAATAGTCTATTTTTTCCTTAGAAGACCACCGAGACTTATTCTATTTGGTTTTTGGCACCCTATTTTTTTACGGAGAGTCGCTCAAATTTTTCGCAGACCCTCCGGAGCTTTCAAAAATTATTTTTAGCATGTCATTTTGTATAGAGAAGCACTCAAATTTTTACGTTGAACCTTCGGTGCTTCCACAGTTTATTTTGAACGTATCGTTCTTGACGAAAAATTTTCCAAAACTTTCACAGATTATGTATTGGTCCATTTTTTCTCTGTTGAACCCCCAGAACTCACGCAATTTTCGCTACTTGTCTTGTATTGGCTACCACGTCGTGTCACGGCGTGCGCCGCGCCCACGTGTCTAGTATATGTTATATTATATACACACACATATTTGATGTTAGGCTCCTTTCATCAAGTTCGTAGTCATGATATTGGGCTAATTAGCCTAGGAAGATGCCCAACATAATTTGTGCTCGTAACTAAAGAAAGCTAGATAACTTTCTTTAGTTTCCAGAAGAGGTACATTTTGCTACTTTTGTGGTTGTATTAAAATAGATATGAAATTGTTTGGCACATTTTGCTACTTTTGTAGATATAAATTTTGGGTACATTTTGCTACTTTTGTAGTTGCACCGATTATCTAATATTATAAAACACTACGTTCAGTCCTGAATCTGATCTGGGCGAGAATCTCCCCTATCTACGTGCAAATCCCATACACGTTTTAGTATAAATATAACTCATTCACATCAAACCATAGTTTTATTTTGATTTTTAAACTAAAATACTTGAAACCACATTTTCTTATCATGTCAAAATTTCTATTTACCGAACAAATAGCATATCCAACCATTTGTTTGCCCAAGTCTAAAGCATGGCTAAGCAATTAATTAAACTATTTGAATATATACCCAATTAATATTAGATACTACATAATCCCTTAACTCATGGTTTCCAAGGATGGCAGATATGTATTTATTAAGAAAGTTCCAGGAAATAAAGGTGATATCTACCGGTGCCTACAATATAGCAATTTACTAAAAATACACACATGCATACATAAATTGATGAAAAAAAACATAAGCCAAGTGAAATATTAGGATCAACATGGTCAAAAGGGGTGCTTGGCTTGCTTGTTGATTTCTGTGGTGGAGTCGAGGTTGACGGTGAAAGTATCTGGAGCATCGGTGTCAACATGCAGTTTATCGTATAGAAATTATAAGAAGCAAAAGAAACCAAACAAAGTCAAAATGCAACTATCATTGTAAAACAGAGAGCTCATATTTTTATAAAAAAATTGGAATTGGTTTTGCCAAGCTTGGAGTTCATTTGTAATCGTATTGGCTATTTAAATTTTTAATTGAGCTACGAATCGTCTTAATCAGGAATTTAATTCATACAGAGCCTAAATTTAAATATTACTACAAAATAGTGATTCTATGAATTTATAAGAATTTAGAAGTTGGTTTCAATAAATTTGAATCTTATCTGTAAAAGTTATAAGTATTATAAATTTGAATGTGCTAGGAATCATTCTAATTAGAATTTAAATTCAAACATAGGTAAAATTCTAAATATTTTTGTAGAAACATAAATTTCATAATTTTATACAAATTTAGAAACTGGTTTTACTAAATTTGGAACTCATGTGCAAAAGTTATAAGCATGTTGTAAGTTCAACCTTCATTAGTTATGGTTTTGGTGTTAATGACAAATCTAATATTGAGATTATCCATTAACGTGATTTTATTATTAATGACAAATCTTATATCAAGACTAACTTGTTTATTTAGAATATCTTTGATTAGTCTCATCGCATTGAAAAATGAAAAACCCAAGGTATGTATGCGTATTCTTTCTAGTATTATTTGCATACTTTGGATTCAAGTTAAAATATGAATGTCCCCATTATACTAACCACAAAATGTGTATCATGTTTCCAAATCCATATATTACATGGATGCACATACTTAGGGGGAGTTTGTAGTTTAAACTTGAAAGTCTCTTTGTATTGATCTATTCTTTATTGACACATATAAGGATCAAGACAAAGAAACTAAATACTTGAGTATATATTTAAATTGCCTAGTTATAGTATACTCATGGTAATATAGGATATACTCCAATATGATCAAATTAAATATGTGCATATTATCTTCAAGTCAATTATATTTATACACATACACATGTGGGGTTTATTCTATAGTTGATGACTTAGAGTAATGATCATTTCCATATAACCTACACATAATGGATCATTACTTTTCATCAACATGAGTATATGAAAACTTGTGTAGCTAATATATACTCATATCAATTTAAATGATAATTTCAATTGAGTTCATTTGTCTTATTAATCATTAAAGAACATTTCATCATGTGTTGATGGTGTTCCGTGATTAATTGAGGACAAATGAATAGTTCTTAAGTATAATAAAGCATGAGTTGCATTATTGTACTTAAGACTCATATAAATCATTCAAATTGATTTAGGTTGTGCTCAATTGATCTAAAGGCATCCATTATGTGTTAATGGAGTGCAAGAGATAGTTGATACAACCATACATCTTGGACTAACTATTTTATGAGTTGTGATTGAGTTAGGTCCAAAGATGGATGAGATGAATGAAAATGGGACAAGGACAGCATCATGAGGTGACGGGCGTTAAGAGTGGATCCCGAAGTTAAAAGAGGAGTCGAGTGATGATCCCAGGGGAGCGTATCAAAGTGATGATCATAAAGACCCCAAAGGGGATTGCTTGCGTACGGCGGCGAAGGTATAATTAGATAGGCTAAGGACTTTGTAGTTTTTGAGTCTAAGGTTTTTATCGTCGTTCTATCAAGAGGGGTTGTCTCCTAGTTTGAGCTTCATCATGTGTTGGTGATCTCAATCCGCGTTCACTCGAGCTCAAATCACTTGGATTTGGTTTTTGCATAAGGGTTAACCATTTGGCATGTGTTGCGAATGTGTTAAGCTTATGCTTGGTTGTTTTGCATTATGCTCGGATTTGCATGTGTTGCAAAGAAGAAGAGCATATACATTTGGTTTTCGCATAAAGCTTTGATTTGCATGTGTTGCAAATAGGATAAGCAATATGCGTTGGCTTTTGCGTGAAGTTCACTTTTGCATGTGTTGCAAATGTTGAAGCTTCATGTGTTGTTTCAAAACATCTTTCTAAAATCTTGTGGTTGCTTGAAGCTAAGTTTTGCATGTGTTGCAAAAGGAGAGAGCTCAAGTATGATTCGGTATTTGTGTGGTTGTATGGAGCTAGAGGCTTGCATGTGTTGCGAGTAAAGAGCTCATACGTGTGATTTGGTTTTAGTTGAAGTTTGGTTTTGGTGTTGCATGGAACTAGAGAATTGCATGTGTCGCAATTAGAGAGTTCATGCACCTTGATTTGGTGTTGCTTGGAGCTAGACTTTTGCATGTGTTGCAAAGAGTAGTGCTCAAGCATGAAATGTGTTTATTGCGTTATTTGCAAGTTCGTTGTGCGAATAAACCGAGTGTTATGAATTCGGAATCCCGAGAGCATGTGAGTAGGGCTTGCAACGGGTGTTGGCAAGTTGACTGGGTCTCATGTTGACCTTCACGTGGCTAGGGGGATTAATCTCATAAACTCGAGTTTGATTTTCTTAAGACGTTTTGCAAATAGATTTTGAGTTGATTGCAAAATGCGTTTTTGCAATTTGGTTGGAATTCTTTGAGCATGAGCTAAATTGGTGCAAATGTGTTTTGCATGTGTGTATGATCATGTGTTGATCATCTTATGGCTCAAGGAATGGTTTTTGGTTTTTCGGAAAAGAGATTGCGTGAAAAATCAGATTTGGAGTCAATAGGGCCGGTGTGACCGGACCCCAGTCGGTCGGACCGGATGGCGGTGTGACCGGGCTCACACCGGCGTGTCTTTTCCAAATCAGGGCTTTGCTGTTTTAGTCGGGCGGTGCGACCGGACTTCGGTCGGTCTGACCGAAAGCCCGGTGCAACCAGCCCCTCCTCGGTGCGATTTTTCCAGTGTCTGTGTTTTGCCGAATTTGGTTGGGCGGTGCGACCGGAGTGGCTTCGGTGCGACTGGTCTCGCGGTGCGACCGGACGGGTTGCGGTCGGACCGGCCGTGTAACGGTCAGTTTTCCGACCGTTGGCCTGTGAGGGCCGGTCGGACCGGCCAGGGTCCGGTCGGACCGGGTTTTTGCTGATTTCGCCCATTTTGCCCCCAAACGGCTAGTTTTCTTGTGGGGGCTATAAATAGAGCCCTTGGGGGGCTTGGGCACAAGGTTGGCTGTGTGTGGGAGTTATTGGCATGTGTTGCTCTTCTCCCTTTGCTTCTTGAGTTTAAGAGTGAGCCCTAATTGCATGTGTTGCAATTAGGAAGTGGTTGAGTGACCTCTTGTGCATGTGTTGCACTTGAGGGAGGTCCTTGTGCATGTGTTGCACTTGGTGATCACCGGGAGCGCATTCGTTGTGCTCGGTAAAGTTCAAGCGGAGGAGCGGCTTATTACTCTTGGAGGTTGCCGACTCCTAGACGGCGTAGGCGTCGTGCGCAGGAGCTCTCAAGGTGTGAGAAGCCCCGGCAAGTTTGTGAAGGTTCGGGTTGAGCCTACGCGGAAGCGTGAAAAACCACGACTAGTGGAAAGAGGTGGGTGCTCGAGCGGGAGCCGGTCCAAGTGGTTGGGCTTGCCTCAACGTGGACTAGGGGAGACCGGCAAGTCTCCGAACGCCACGGAAAAATATCGTTTGTCCCTTGTCTCTTTTATATTCGAGCATTTACATTATTGTATATTTATCAAGTGCTTGAATGTATTAGAATTGCTTAGCATTAATTGATTGTTCAACTTAGCAATTCTAGTGTAGAGACATAATTTAGTTAGTGCACATAGTTAGCCTAGTTGATTTAGGCTTTAATTGTCAAAACCTATTTATCGCTTCCGCATATATCTTTGATTAGGTTTTGACTTAGGGGTGTATTAGAGCGAATTGTTTAGTGAGCGATTGAATTTCGTAAAACGCCTATTCACCCCCCCTCTAGGCGCATCCTCGACCCTTCACATGTGAATACTGAATCTATTAAAAATTAAAAAATAGCAAATACGCCTTCATACAGAGAAAGCGTATTTCTTATTTTCTCTTATTTTTGGTTTAGTTCCAACCACTGACATGTAGGGTTCACATGTTAGTGACTTAAGTACTAATACCAGTTTAAACTTAAATTTTTATTTCTTTACTCCCTAGGGAATTTGGTTCTAATAAAGTGAATTGACAGGTGGGCCACCTTGTCAGTGGCTCGGGGCTTGGAGCTAGAAAGAGAGACTAACCGAGAGCAGCCACTAATTAGTGACCCAAAGCAAGGTAGAGCACGACAAAGCTCGCTGGTGACAAGGGAGGGTTAGCTAGAGGGGGCGAGGGAACGCTAGGTGATGCCTTGGTGATAACCAGGGATGGCCAGAGGTGGCTAGGAGCGAGGGGCAGTGGCTAGCCATGGGACAATTAGGGTTTTAACATGCTCAGAGAAGTGAGTCGAAAGCTTCTAGGGGGCTTAGGGTTCTCTGAAACACCCCAAAATTTCAAAATTTCGATCTATTTATTTTATTTGGATTTTATTCGAAATTTTCCCGGTTTTATTTGAATTTATTCAGCTTTCTTTTGATTTCTTTCCTTTTCGGGAAAGTGGCCCCGTTTTTCCACCTTCCCTTTTTGGAACCTATTTCCCCTCCTCATTTTCAGCCTGTCGGCCTGAAATTTCCTCCGGCTCGACCTTTCCCCACAGCGTACCCGGCCTATTCGCCCGCAAGTCGCTTCCGTCGCTTGGGCCGTACCTTGGCCCAGCTCGCCTCGCGTCTCCCGCGTGGCCCACCTCCCTCCCAGCGCGGCCCAATCCTTCGTGTGTCTTGCTCGGTCCGGCCAAATCTCGTCGCACCCGTTCACTTGGGTCCTTCGCTGCGTTCCATTCGCGCTGGTCTTCGTCTTCCTCAGCGCCGATGTCACCGCTTGCTCGTCCTCGTCGCCCCGTCGTGTTCCATCAGCCACCAGCTTCGCACGAATCCTGCCCTGCCTGCCACGCCGCAAATCCCGCAGTCCTCGCCATTGAAAACCAGCGCCATCTCTCTCTCTTCCCCGCCGTTCCTCCCTCCTCCTCCCTGGGCTATAAATAGCCTCGCCCGCGCCCTCATTTCCTCGCCCTGAGCTCGCTGCGAGCTTCTCTTCCATCCCCGCTAGCTCTTTCCCTCTCCGGCCCCCTCCCTGCGCTACGCCAAGCTTTTCTTCTTCGCCTCCGGCTACCTCCCGCCGCTGCGCCGCTCCGCTTCGTTCCTTCCCAATTTCTCCCCCGCTTCGAGTTCGCCGTGAGCTCTTCTCCCCTCCCCGCCACCTCTTCTCTCTCCCCGCGTGCTATTTCGCCCATTCCCGAGTCGTCTTCCTCGCGTCCGGCGGCCCCCTCGCCGCGCGCTGCTGCCTTCCCCTGGTCTCTCTGTCATGTGGGTCCCCACCATCAGTGCTTCCTCTGTCTCTCTGCGTCCGGGCCCCGCATGTCAGGTTCCCTCCCTGTCACCACCAGCTGGGCTCCGCCCATCAGCCAGCCAGCCCAGCCTTTCGCGCCAGTGCAAGCTGCGTTCGCCGCCACTGCGTCATGGCCGGCTTGCTCCTGTGGCTGCGCCACGCCTCGCCCGCTTGAGCCGCTTAGCATATAGTGTTGAAATTTGTTTACCTTTGCGGCCGGTTCTAAATTGATTCGAATTTTTGTTTAATTTCCGGATTTGATTTTTATTTTAAATCAAAAATTAGTTAAGAATTCAAGAAAATCCCCAAAAATTCCCCAAAATTCCAAAATATCCAAAAATACATATTCTTGATCAGTTCGAGCCACTGAGTCCAAAAATGATCTCCGTTTTGCCATACCAAATCCAAAAAATTCTAAAAATACCCTTGAACCCTGTTCCGGCCATTCTTTCTCTCCGGTTCTTTTCCATTTTTCTTTCTTTGGTTATTTTTGTTCGTTTATTTATTGGTTTTGCCTTTTCACGCTAGATCCGACGTCGGAACAACTCTCGGAGCGAAACCCGGAGCTGGAGCAGCTCTTGGAGCCGTGCCAGGAGCAAGCGCCGTTCGAGACCAGACACGACATCGACTACTTCCCTCTAGGAGAAACCTCGACTCCGCAAGGCAAGCCACACTCCTTGAACATGTTGATCCCATTATTTCGTATAATTACTGTATATACGTAGCTATTGCATTTGTCTGTAAATAGAGTAGAAATTTAAAAAGGAGCTAATTTGGAAAGACTTGACTAGTTAAAACCCACCCCTTGTTAAAACCATGTTGATTATGCCATATTCAATTGTTAACCCTAGGTTATCATTAATAACCATCGTAGGTTAGCTATAATAATAATCATTACTTTTCAATTGTTTCTCAAAACCCCCGAGTCTTGACTCGGAGTGCGTTTTTAAAATTTGCTACGGTTTGGGGGACAGTATTGGGCGGACCATGGAAGGTGGATGCTGGCCCAATCCCCAAACCGATGACAAGCCCAGTGTGGTGTGGTGTGGTGTGGTGATGGGTACCAATGGTGCGGTACGTGTCGGGCTGTGTCTTCGGCAATTAAGGACCAACCCTTAGGCAAAGTAAATAACCTCGGTCCTCTCTCAACCACAAGTTGGATCGGTGAGCTCTGCTGGCCTGATCCATGTAGCCCGGTATATTGTCTTTCCCCTTGGAATGCCTACGGGTGGACTTCCATTCTTAGTGAAGGAATGGATTGCGTAACGGGTTTGGGGTGGAACGGGAATGGTATGGAACATTCGTCGGTTCTCATAATAGTAGGTTTCCTCAGTTGGCTAGATCGTGATGCCCGCCCTGGCCCCTGGGTCTTGGAAGCTGGGGATTTGCACCGCCTACTGGGTAGGAGCAAAAGAGGGGAAATTCAGTGAAAGGCTATGTTAATCTCGGTCCGGCCGCATGTATAAAAGTTACATGTTGTTCTAGAGTGGCACTAACAACTGTAGATATCTTGTGGGTAAAGTTGAGTAGCTCTGTAGAGTGATCTAAATGGTATTCGAATACGCCGTGCTTCCGG
Source organism: Guadua angustifolia (assembly GCA_036346375.1). NCBI lineage: Eukaryota > Viridiplantae > Streptophyta > Magnoliopsida > Poales > Poaceae > Guadua > Guadua angustifolia. Next base: position 27,277,207 of record CM070522.1, on the reverse strand, counting down.
TTAATGAAGCTAGGTTAATTTAGGGTGATTCCTGTAACTGAGCTCGAGTAGTTTTAATAATAAACTTGCCGTAATCTGGATTTTGCTAATAAATCAGTGGTGGTGTTGTGGTGATGATATTGATTGATGGTTTGTATTTCTTTCATACTATACGTAATCCTAGCGCATGCATCCACCAAATATCTAAACTAGTGCCAATTCCTTGAAACTCCGAGCATGTAATATTCAGAATTTCTGTGTGGTTTGTTGAGTACGGTTGTGTACTCACCCTTACTCCTAATCCCCCTTTTAGATTTCAATGAAGCTGATGATTTCCAGAAGAACGTAGATGGCGATGATATTCGGTTTTGAAGGCCTTGATCTATCTGCTCAAGCCTTTCCTGTGGGTGTTTTGGTAAGGTATCTGGTGCTAGCCGCACCTTTTGTAAACTCTGGCCGTTAGGCCCTTAATTTATCTATAAAGTATTCGCAATTGCTTTTATGTCTGGCAATGTGCAGTTGGTTACCTACAGCTAAAATTTTGGGTAGCTGTGAAGGTATTTATACGCACCCCCTGAAAAGGGCGGTCCGTCACAAGTGGTATCAGAGCCTAACTTGACCGGTAGATCAAGACCTTAAGATGGTTTAGAAATCTTTTTGAAAAAGTTATTTAAAACTTAAACAAAACTGATTACGAAAATATATAAGCATATTAGCTATGTTCCTCTTCTTCTCACCTCCTTCTACCTTACCTAAATCTCTGTTTCCAAAAATTGATTTAAGGTTTCTATTCTCAACTGACTTCAAAACTTCCGTGTTAGCAGATGACACATAGGTTTCCCTCGTCCCTAGTAATTTCAATAGTCGTTTAGAGATGGTGGTCCTGACCCAGCTCGACGATAGCAAGAAGATTCCGCCGTAGTAAATCACTAGATTTAGATTGCGCCACTATTATAATAGGTCTTTTGGTAATGTAACATGGGTCGTACCGGACCTTAAGACGGTACTAGGTATGACTCCATAATATATGAAAAACTATGTTCCCTAATTTCTGTTATTTCGTGTTGTCCTAAAATATCCGTGTAACCCTACCCAACTCAAAAGACTCCCTCTTCTCGTTTGAGATCCTTACCTATTCATTCTACTCTTACCCCATACTCTAAATCTTACTTACCTTCTGCTTGCCCAAAACCTGCTGCAAAACCAAATAAGAATCAGCTTTAGCAAAGATGGTGGGAATCGGATCGTACTGGCATTTTAGCAAGGAAGCAGAATCAGCAGAAAACCCAACCAACCTGGTACAAGTGTTAGTTATAAGGGAAGAAAGCGAGCATCAAGCAGAGATGCACTAAGACGCAGCTGATGGAAAAGATCTTAGAACAAGCTAGCCGCCAAACCCCAAGGATTCCACGGACAGGATGAAAACATCGGATGATCAAGATGGTCAGATTTTCAAAAGACAAGGCCGCCTATCTTTTCAAGCTCAGTAGAACCACTCGAAGCAGATGAAGGACGTTCAGCAGAAGCTCGACACAGTTCAGTGTTCAGGTAGGGAGCGAGTGTTGTACGCCTCACATCAACTATAAGGACAAACCGTCGCCTGGTGGATAAACTTCCAGGCACAGAAATCAGGATAGGAAATCTTGTGGTCAGAATTTGAAGAAACATTCAAAAAAGCCTACATCCCGGCAGGCTTAATGGCAGCAAAAAAAAAGAGAATTTCTGGCCCTCCACCAAGGTAGGAAAACAGTTCTAGAATATTTCCACCAATTTAACTAGCTAGCATGATACGCCCCAGGAGAAGTGGATACTGAAGCAAAGAAGATAGAAAGGTTCTACGAAGATCTACAGAAAGAAAGTTTAAAGTTCCACATTGCAGCGCTCGACTTCAAAAACTTATCGACGATGGTCGACAAGTTGATAATTACAGAGGAAACCCAGAATGATTTGGAGGACACCCAGAAAAAGAAGGCACAACAACCCAGAATACAGACTCCAAAACCAGTAGGACAGAGGATGCAAGCCCCCATTCCCGGATTTCTCGCAAAAAGGCAAGTGATAAGCGGACAAGGACTAGCCCCCACTGCAACACAATTCAACGCGGTGCGATATTTCAATTACAATGGAAATCACTACGCAAATGATTGCCCCGAAAAACAAACAAATTGTTTTCACTGATTACAAGCAGGGCATGTCAAGCAGAATTGCCCAAGACAATATCCATTGATAGAAGTGGCCCGAATACAAGCATTGAACTCCATCTCAACCAATAGGCAGTTAGTCCCCTACCAACCCCCACAACAGCAACGGGATCTTCTTCAAGGAAGAAGGTCAATGAAATCAGAACAGAACTCCAGTGGCAGAAGTCAGAATGCCCTCAGGAACTTTTAAGGGAAAAATCAATCCTGTTTCTGAAGAAGAAGCAACAGGAGCAGCGATCATCGTCATCAGAGTTGGGTAATGACCCGGTTCAAGTGTGAGGACCTGGAATTGACCATTCGAGAAATCAAGCTCAAGACCAGTTTACTGATGTTCGAAATGGAAGGACCGAACATCATCCTAGGAATGAATTGGTTATCCAGACATAAGACGATATTGGATTGTGAAAGAAAGATGATCGATCTTGCGGATGACCAGGAACAACAAGTGACTGTGCCGACAAACCCAGAGTTAGCAGAAAGAAAATGCATCAGTACTCTCACCCTATAAACAGCCAAGATGCCGACCATTCAGGAATGCCCAGATAAATTGCCATGAAAAGTGATTTGACCTATCAGGAAGAATCCGCCAGAGATGGAACATTCTGACCTGCAAATAGTATCAGGAGGATTCATACATTCCATTGAAATCCAACCGGATCTTTTGGACCAGATTAAGTCAACCCAGCGGGAAGATGAGGAAAGTCAACAATATAGCAAGGAAATGACAGATACCAACCCCTCAGGAACACTTGGAGAATGAACAAGGCATATTACGGCCCTATAACCGTATATGTAATAATACAGATATAAGAGGATTGATTTTGGCACAAGGCTCACTCACCCCAACTCTCTGTGCATCTCGAAAATTCAAAGATGTACCAAGAATTAAGGAAAGAATACTGGTGGAATGGTATGAAAAAGGAAATGACCGAGCATGTCCGATACTGTGGTGTTTGTCGAAAGATTGGGATTGACTATCGAAAGACCGCTAGCCTACTACTCTTCCAATCCCAGACTGGAAATGGGACAAGATTGGAGTAGACTTCATCACAAGAATGCTTAAACAAGGATTCGATGCTAGTTGGGTGAAAGTTGACAGATTTACCAGAGTAGCCCACCTCTCGTCAATCAAGCAAACTTTGACCGGGATAAATTGTCAGAACTATGCCTGACGCAAATAATAAGGTTGCAGGGAATTCCAAAGAAAATTTTGTTAGATTAAGAAGTGCAATTCATGTCCAAATTCTGGAGAAGTCTACACGAAGCAATGAGGACAGACTTGACATTTAGTACCACCCGCAGACTGATGGACAAACAGAGAAGAGTTAACCAAATACTGAAAGACATGCTAAGGGCATAAACTTAGACCTACGAAGCTTCTTAGGCCACATGCCTACCATTTACAGAATTCTCCTATAATAGCAGCTATCAGGCCAATCTGGGGATGTCACCCTCTAAAGCCCTTTGTGACAGAAAGTGCAAAACCCCATTAAATTGGACAAAGATAGGAGAAAGACAACTCTTCGGACCGTAGATCTTTCATGATGCAGAAACCCATGTGAAAATCATCAAAGAGAACCTAAGGGCCACCCAAGACCGACAGAAGAATTGCGCAGACAACAGGTGCATGGATATCAGCTACCAAGTCAGAGACTCTATCTACTTGAAAATGACATCTTCAAGCCAGTGCGCAGATTTCAAATTTAAGGAAAGATTTGCACCCAAATATGCTGGCCCATATCAGATTTACAAGCAGAGCAGAAAAAGTGGTCTACGAGTTACAGACAAGCCTGGGATTATCCCAATGCATCCCACATATCCCAGTTAAAGAAATGCCTTCGGCAACCGACAGACCAAATGCAGTTGAAAAGGACTAACCTGCGAAATGACTTGACCTATGTTGAGGAACTAGTCCGGATCGTCGAGACGACAAAAAGGGAACTCAGGAACAAGAATGACAGAGTATGCCGACCACTGTGAAGGAATCACTTGGGAAGAACCCACCCTGGAAAAGGAGTCGGAGTTGCAGCAGAATTTCCCAACCTATTCCCCTAGGAAGATTAAATCTCGGGGACGAGATTTATTTTAAGGGGGGTAGGTTGAAACACCCCAAAATTTCAAAATTTTGATCTATTTATTTTATTTGGATTTTATTCAAAATTTTCCCAGTTTTATTTGAATTTATTCGGCTTTCTTTTGATTTCTTTCCTTTTCGGGAATGTGGCCCCATTTTTCCGCCTTCCCTTTTTGGAACCTGTTTCCCCTCCTCGTTTTTGGCCTGCCGGCCCAAAATTCCCTCCGGCCCGGCCTTTCCCCACAGACACGGCTGCCTGTTAGCTCAGCAGTGCTTCCGTCGCTTAGGCGTGCCTTGGTCGGCTTCGCCTCGCGTCTCCTTGTGCCCAGATCCTTCAGCTTCGCTTCGGTCCAACCCGTCTACTTTGCACCCGTTCGCTCAGTCCCTTCGCGTTCTGTCGCGCCACCCGGGTCTTCGTCTTCCTCAGCGCCGACTCACCGCCTGCTCGTCCTCGTCACCCCGTCGTGTTCCATCAGCCATCAGCTCCGCGCGAATCCCGCCCTGCCTGCCGCGCCGCGAATCCCGCCGTCCTCGCCGTTGAAAACCGGCGCCATCTCTCTGTGAGACCCTGTTTCGGGGAACAGGAACCTCCATGTGATTACGGTGCTATTCCCTGGATCAGTAGTTAGCACTCACATGTTTACAACAATTGGAAATCACAACCATACAATAAATAATTAAGCGGAAACGATTATACAAATAAATATTACAACTCAGAGAAATAAAGCAGGAAAGGAAGCAATGCCTTGTAGTGTACCCATCCATTCCTCGAGCAATGACGGGCATAAACTCCAGACAGAAAACACGCCGAAGAAAATCCCGCAACCTGCGACGAAAAGAGACTCGAAGTCTCGCTAGCTCATCTACCTACAATATAATTAGGCAAGGGTGAGTATTTTACATACTCAGCAAGACTTGAGCAAATCCTACAATACATGCAGGCCATTTCAAAGGAGGCTACTAAAGTTAATTTGCATAAAGCGAATTTGAATTGGTAAATCAAGTTATTTGCAAACGGAAATTATAAGAGCAAGATTTGATTGATAACAAATAAATAAAGCATATGTAACACTCACAGTCCTCCATGACGTGAGCGACGAATCATTCACATTCCTGAAATTCCACAACAATCGCCCTTCGACATAAAACATAGTTGCAAAACAAAGCGATACCAACCCATTTGAGAAACAATAAAACATTTAACATTGGGATGACTTCACCGAGTGCTCGTGACCGCGAGCGCGGCTAATTAATTAGATTTAAACTCTGCAGAGGTGTACAACTTTACCCACAAGGAATGATCAACTTTTGCCCGACTCACTTCCTTAGGTGTGTCGTCAAGAAGACCATACATAACCGTTCATTACCTAGACTTGACTTTGATCCAGCCCGGGCCGTTAACCCCCGCCGTAGAACTAGAAACACACACCCAAGCCGTGGATCCACTTTCACACACCAACACAACGTTTCTAAACACGGCAGGGCGGACACCGTTGCACCGGCCAGGCAATTACCCATACGAACTGCATGGAAGCCCCTCACAAGCAATCCGTACCGGAATGCCTCCGCTAACTCCCGCCTACCAATGAGCAAAGCCAAGTCTAAATAACTTAATAAGTTATGGCTAACCCATCCTCACCCTTGTGGTTGCACGAAAATCTCGGATCAATAGCGTCCCATTGCTCGGTCCTTAAACTGACACGGGCGACACTCCACCCTACACTACGTGCAATTCTTTTAGCACATCCGGCTATCGCCAATAATCGCCCGCATCAAAGCATAGTTTCATTTTGGGTTTTTAATCAAAGTACCCGCAACCAACGATTGCTATTTTCAATGTTTTCGGAAAACAAATCTTGATTTGATCATGTACATTCTTGATTCTAAAGCATGGCTAAGCAGGTTAAATATGTTCGCATATACCCAAAATGACATTAGCAATGTCTATCCTCAATCTATGGTTATCACGGTTCACATGTTCACAATCATCAAAGGAGATTCACGAGACAACAGGTATAACTACCAATCCACAAAATAGCAATTTACATAAAGTATACGCATGCATAAAACAATTTGATGCACAAAAGGAATATAAAATAATGGGCTCAATATGGTCAAAGGATGCTTGCCTTGCTTAGTTATGGCTTCTGGCGAGGGCGAGGGTTGGCGGCGAAGATGGCGACGAAAACAACAACGTCGGGTTCTACGCCGAATAACGGAGCTTGACAAATAAAAGACTTCAATAAGAGCAAAAGAGAATAGACAAACAAGACAAATAAACTTTTTACAAAATCTTATTTTCTGAATTCAAGATGCAAGGATTGGTTAGATTAACCATTAGATGCAAGCTTTCATTGATTTCCTTATGCAATGAGCTCCGCCAACCCATAACACTTACTTGTTTTGCTCTATTAGGATTACGATTCAAAGCAAGGTAGATTAAGATTATTTCCTTAGATAATTGCAGATTATATCTTAAAGATCAGTTCTAGGCGGTTCTTTACTAAGTTCAAATTTAGGTGAATTGCTTTGCGAGATATATAAAATGCTTAAATGATCATATTAGAGTATGACAGGTTTGTTCTTTACCTTTAATTGATCTCGCTTAGAATTAGTTCATGCAAACTAGATTTATTGATTTAGGCCACTAATATCATTTCCAAAATATTTGAGAAGGTTCTGGCGATACAAATAATTAATATACAGGTTTCTTCATTTGAATTCAAAGTTCATTCATTCTTACCGATTCATATTACGGTCTAAGGTAATGTGATTATTTAGGGTCATTAAGCTATTAAGATCAATATGCAAATCACAGTGAACCAAGATTATCTTTTCGTATTTGGATAGGCTATACTTCGAAGAACATTACTAAACCAGTTCCACAAGCTTTAGGATTTTGGGCGAGACTATAATCTTGTTGCTAAAACAGTTCATGCTATACTTAAAGACTACACTATTCAAAATCGGCAAGAAAGGGGATTGACAGATTAACGATTAAGGGTCTTAGGCTATTTGGATTAATATGTAAAACATGATGAGATATGGTTATTTCTTTATACTAAGATGATCTATACTTTGTATAGCGATCCTAAGCTAATTCCATAAATTTTAGGCTTTTACTGATACATTATATTCAGTACTGAAAAGGCTCAAGTGATATTGTAAAGTTGACATTCGGAATCGGCAGGAAATGAAACTAAAGGCTAATCACTTAAGGGTTTTGATCTAATGAGATTAATAGGCAAACCTTAATGGAATAAGATTCTTTTTACAGATTATGGTAGTATAAACTTTGTACAGTGTTACTAAACTAGTTTCACATATTTTAGTGTTTAGACGAGTTATTTTATCGATGGCTGAAATAGACTAAATGACCACATTTGCGAACCCTAAATTGGCCAACTTCATTTTGAGTTTGCGACTACATTATACAAGACCTTTAATTCATTTTTCAGGTGTTGGCAGGGAATAACCCATGGAGTGTTTTAAAGCTAGTTTTGCATTGTTTTGACTTAACTACAACAGGTTTCCTATTTGCTTATTATTGCATTTGACATTTCTTTATGATCAAGGAATTCAAGTTAAACTCTATTCTAAATATTTTCACATATATATACCTTTACTGTTTTTAGGGACTTATACCAATTACATTATCATTGCTTTGAGCCATCATGCTATTATTTTGCCAATGGCCATAACATGGTTAAATAAATGATTATGAAGTAATTAATTCAAATTGAGTTCAACATGAGATGGTTTTGCATATTTGAGTTTACCATGATTCCAGAGACAGACAAGAATTTACTTTATAGTTTTAAAAGTTATATTTTGCATATATGCAATAATGACCATAATAGGGTGTTTATCCAATTTAACTTTAAATGATTGTTTTGTGATTCGAGATTGAATATTTTAGTACATTTGAATACATTCCGATCCTAGAATCTCATGAATATTGATTTCACCATTTCATTACTTATTATACACAAATTCCGTTAAAACTATATTAGCACCATAATTCAAGGTTCAAATTAAACAATTGTACATGAGTTCAAAAATTAAATGTTTTTACATATTTATATTCTTCGGATTTTAAGTGAATATACAAATTTATCTTCTTTGGGACTGAATTAAAATTACGAAGATATTAAATGATGAAATCGCTTTCATTTGAAATAGTGGAAAATGGGAAAGGCGTTTTCTCGCAGAGGCGCCTTCAGCTTGTTCTTCTCCCACCTCAGGCGTCTGATTCGCAGGCCCCAGCGCGCAGAGGGACAAAACAGGGCACGGCCAGGGGATGAATGGCGACGGACTTCCGGCGACTCTCCGGTGAAGGCGACGGCTTGGGAAGGTGCAGCTCGGCAAGGGGAACTCGATGGCGCTACCGATTCGGCCGGAGAAGCGAGGAGGCGTGAAATGAGAGTCTGTGGCGGCAAGAATGGCGGCACGGTGAGTCGAAGACGAGGACAGATCGGCTTGAATCGGCAGCCTTGGGAGTATCTACGGTCACAGAGTCCATTTCTGCGGTCGCTTCAACGGAAGAATCAGGGAGCTCCGCATGCGGCTTTGGTGAGGAAGGCAGCATAGCATTTGCGGTAGCGATTTCACATGAAAAAGCTCTAATGTTTTTGAGGGTTTCACTCGAGGATGTGTGGTGATGCTCGGCTCTAAGGGATTTGGGAATAATTGGTTGAATCACCAGATTTGGCCGCGAAATCTTGGGCTTCAGGGGCCGGTCATGGCGGGATTTGGGCGAGTTCTCCTGCGCCTGGCTTGAGGAGGATGAAGGGGACAGAGGGGGTTTGAGAGAGGAGCTACTTTGGAGTGCGGTTTGTAGTCAAGATTTGCAGCGGTGAGTGGGATTCGTGGCAACCATCGAGCTTGGCCTTGAGCTTGGGGCCGCCTTCTTGATGGAGCGAAGCAGGGGTTGAGGAGGGCGATGAGTTCGGTGGCAAGGCTCTGGGTCCACTATCAGTGACTGCAAGCTTCTCAAATGTGCCAACGGAACGGAAAAACAACAATGGCCCACACGTCGGTGACCAATCGAAGTTTATTTTCGGATTTTGATTTTCGATCATGATCAATTGAAGTCTATTGTTTTTCAAATTTTGTTTTTCAAAAGTATTTGATCTCAGGATACTTCTATAAAATTTTCAATTCCATTTGTGACTCCATTATTTTATGTGAATTCCGACAATACCTTGTTTTGATTTAAATGTTGTTTTTCTATTTTATCTCTTTATTTCTTTATACATAAAATTTCAATTGCTAGCTCAAATAATTTAATTAAATGATCGAGTTCTCATGGCAATTTTATAAAGTTTTACTTTCTACATTTTGCATTTTCCTCTTTTTCATTCTCTAATTCTCTTTATTTGATTTTTCATGCAATGCAAAACTCCAAGGAAATTCAAACAAAACCAATAATGCCAAGAAACTCATAAATAAATATTTTCAATTTCAAAATATTCATTTTTACTTTATTCAATTTTTCGGGATGTTCTGAGATCTACCCCCTTACGAAATCTCGACCGAGATTTGGCGAGTCTAAAGGAAAGTATTTCTAAAAGATGTCAGAAACTTCCCCTTGAGTCGGTCTTCTCGTTTTCAAGTTGCTTCGTCTTCGGAATGATTGCTCCGTTGAATCTTGATCATCTTGCAGAATTTGTTACGAGTGCGACGTTCAATTTCTTTTAAAATTCTAGTCGGATTCTTCTAATAAGTTAAACCAGGTTGTAGATAAGTTTTACCTAGTTGGGTGAGCTCAGAAAGGAAGGTGAAGATATTTCCTTAACTGTGATACATGGAAGATATTATAAACCTTTGGATAGTGAGGCGGCAACTCTAATTTATGTGCCTTTTCTCTTGCATCTTTTTAACGATATGATATGGCCTAAAATATCATAGCGCCAGTTTACTTCGGATTTGGAAATGGTGAATACCATGAACCTTGCCATTCTCGAGGATGAGATAGACTTAGAAATTCTTTTACAGAGGCGACTTTGTCGTTCTGTTGATACGTCGTCTTCATTACAATTGCTTCACTGGGCCTTCATCTTGCGATTCCAAGCTGACATGTGAGAAATAGAAAAGAAATCTATTTGGGTTTTAGGTATGCAGAGGAGGGATATTACCATATATATCTCTTTTGATTGAATAACTAAGATTGCCGATAAGGGTAGCTTAATCCATAAAGTGGCACGTGGTATGTTTAGAATTTTTGAGGTGAGAGATAGGTTGCATTGTCATTAGATTCATCTGGGAAGAATCGAACGTTCAATACCAAAAAGATAATTGAATACAATGATCGGCGTGTGTAGTCCGACATTAGGCGATGAAATGAGCCGAGCATAAAGGTCGATTCGGGTTGACTTTAAATTGAAAACAAGGTAGAGGTAATTCAAATCTTGGGTTGAGGTAAGACAAATATAAAGTGGTTACGATGATTTAATTGTTTGATTAACTTAATAGACGAAGGTTTTTGATTTTCCTTGACAATTATAAGAAAGTGAAATGTCTGAGAACCAAAGGATTGATTGCGAGAATTGAATACACAAGGAACGTACTCAATATCACAACAGGGCGGGTACAATCATACGAGAAAACGTTTATGTTCAACGCTGATATCGGCGAGGGGTTGACATGAGCACTTAATATTTTCTAGGTCTTTAAGGCGACCTAAAAGTCACTAATGTCTTTCTTGACAAGGGAAGCGAGAACTTTTCTTGGGTTGATGTTGGTGAAACCTCTAGGTCCTTCTCGTGATACAAGTGACATTTTCCATTTTATTTGAAACAACGAAAGGTTGTTTGTCAAGGTTAAATAAATGATCAGGAAGTGACTAGGATTAAGGAGTTGACTTTGGAGTTAAATTTGAATCCTGGTAGGTTCAGATACATAGGTATTATACCTAGTACTATGTCGAGTAGGTTATAAACTTCTTTCGCGAATTAGTGCTGTAGGTAAATGCCAAACTTTAATAAAGGCAGAAGAAGATCGACATGACATCCAAATATAGAATCACTGCAGAAAACAGGAATATCTTTGAGTTGGATTAGGTGATTTCAACCTTTTTCGTTTTAGTTGATTAAACATCTATTTATTAATAACTTTTAGGTTGGGCAAGGCATGGCTCTCTTATGAAGATTACCCAACCTTGATTTATGAATTTTATACATATAACCCGAATACAAGATGCAAAAATTAGTTAGATTAGTAAGGTTAAAACATCAATCACTTGGTTGATCTGCATAAATGAATAGTGATGATTAGTGTTTAACCCTTGATTGATTTCGCATGAAAAGTAACTTCGAAAATGTTAATCTGCTAAAACAGGTTATTGATTATACATTAGCAGTTTTCAAGAAGACTCTGGCGATATAAACGTCTTAATCATAGATTTCTTTATTCATCTTGAGTTCGTTTGTTCATAAACTAAAGCTTAAAATTATGATTTTTTTAAGGTTTTTCAACCACTAAGATTTTTATGATAAACACTATAGAATAACGTTATTTCTTTAGAACAAGGTTGTATATACATTGAATAATGTTTCTAAACTCATTGTAAAATTTTTAGTGTTTGGTTGAGGTATTAAACCTGTAGCTGAAAAGGCTTATAGGATGCTAAAGTTTACGCTACAAGAAATCGGCCAAAAGAGGTATGGGAACTCTTATGGTTTAAGGGTTTTGCGCAAGCAGAAACTACATGACCCAAGAGCTGTAAATAGAATATTTTCCTAGAAAATTTAAGTACATATCCCAAACATCATTTTTGAGCTATTCTACATGGAATTTGCACTTAGACGAGGTATTCTACGGGTGGACAAAAAGGCTTCAGAGACTAATCGCGTAACACTATTTTGGGTCGTATTAAGTCTCAACTTGCGACTACACTATCCATGACAATTGACTCATTATTCTGGCATAAGTAGGGGATAGTCTTAAGAGTATTTTAAAGTGGTTTTTTTTTTCGATATTTGGCTTTTATCCGAGATGCTTTTCATATAATGTTCATTAGGGCCTAATGTATACTTAGCTCAACTTTGTATTAATATGAAGTATTTTTGCCTAACCAGCAATGATATTATTCACCAGAGTTATAGGATTTGGTCTTTTCAAATTTGAACTTAGTTTATGAAAGCTATGACTATTTAGATAACACAAGTATTGATACTTCAGCTACGTGGTTAAGTGTTAATCATAACCTCATAATAGTGATTCTTACTATATTACATGGTCTGATCATACAAGGCATTCAGAACTAGTTATTCATGCATTAGCACTTACTTGTGACATTTTCTACACACCGGTTGATCATGCTCGATTCTTTAGGTACATATAACATGGAGGCATATATTGCTTAAGAATTTAAGCCTGAACTACAATGCATTATGGTTATTTTCGTTGTAGCAGATAACATGGTCCTAAGGAGCCCTTCTCTTACCTTTTTACTTATTTATGAACTTTATTTATGTACTAGTCACCTATATATATATACATACATCTTTTCCATGTGGACTATTTACCATTCATGAGAACAAATCTAATTCAAGCTCCTACTTTAGTCATTTCGGCATAATGTGGTAGCCTACTGCCATATGAAAGTCTATAAATCAATTTCATTCATTTCATATTCCTATTGCACAATTTATTCATTTTGAGTATTTATTGGATTGAAAACAACCTTTGGTATAAAACGATACAACAAAAGTGAAATATAAACATTCTTATATATACTTGAGTTTACGGTAGCGTAAGGATTCAAACAAAATTAGTTTCATTAAATTTTGAGTTTGTTTGCAACATTTTAATCGTAGCACATCTTTAAACCTTTTATTCAAAATTGAATTTCAAATTCATCCAATCTGTTTTTCAAAATATTTTTGCGTATTACGGAAGAACTAGATTTTAGAACTTTGTTTCACTTAATTTGGTTTAGAAATGCAAAAGTTATGCACATATGAGATTGACTCAATTTGGAAAACCCAGAGAAAAAGGAAAATACGCTTCCTCTGAACTGAAGGCGCATTCCCACAGTGTGCTCGGGGCTCGGCTAGAATCATGCCAAGGTTGGAAATATTTGGTGCTAGTTGCTAGAACAGAAGGGTGTGAATTTGGTGATTTTGTTCAATTATGGTGAGCGTTTGCACCACGGTTATAGGTACTAGTAGTCGTTTTTCTTGTTAGTTTGTTTTTGCGCGCGCATTTTTTTTGAACTTAAGGAAAATGGAAAGTTACGTCGATTGCCATGTAGGGGAAGTGCTTCAGCTAAATACCAAAGATTTGGTTGGGCTTAGATAGGATTATCATTCCTTGGCAGTTTGAATCTTGCGTAGTTTCACGAAGTAGATAAGGAATGTTAGCGGCTTATACCGAGTATTATTAGCAAGAATGAGCTACTTTAAAAGGAGGTACATAGTACGTTAAAATACTTAGGATGAGCGAAAGGAGGCATTTTAACCAAAACGATTTGGGGAGAGCTGAGGGTTAATTACAAGGCTAAAATCTTTATTACTCATTACTTTTAGTAGATGTATTAATGAATTGTGTCACAGGCATCCTGCAACAATATTCATTAGAGTAAAGCTATTTAGACAGAATTCTATTGGTTTTCAGGCATTTTGCAACCACATTTGATAAGATGTTGGAATCGGAGAAGGATGGTCAGATAAGGGTTATCTATTTTACGAAGTACTACTTGACTCTTTCCAATCAACTATAGTTGTGGTTTCTATGCAGATTAAGTAGTTCTAGTTTGGTTTATAAGGCAACATTTCGTTCTTTAAAATCTTTTTAATTAAAATTTTCTTATTAAGCGGGGTTGACGCATCGTAAATTTCAACCTAGTGGTTTAACATTCACGAGAGTAACCCGAAAGCAACACAAAAGATAAACAACAAAATTTCAATAACACAGAAATACTATATATATTTAACTTAGTACATAGGAAGGATATCTATGGTTTTTCCTCCTACTGGCCATATGAATTTATGTATAAAAGGTGTACTATATGGCTAGGATAATATGCACTCGTATACTACTATGTTCCAAAGTAGACTATTAGGTGTGAGTTTCTTTTAGTCTTTGCACCACTTGCTGTGTTAGTCTTCTGAGGCTTCCATGAAGTCGGAGAAGTTTATGATGCTTTGCTACTTCCATCTTCTTGAAGTTGTCGATGTAGATGTCATTACATTGTTGGTTTGTTACCAGAATTCCTTTCAAAGGATTTGTTGGCGGTTTTTATTTCGCAAAAGATAAGAAAAGAATTACTTCTAGAAAGAGTAACTTAGGAGTGGAGAATGAGTTTACATATAAGAAGAGTAAATTCTATAGAGGGGAAAAGAGTATATGTATAACTGATACTATCCTTTTTATATTTCTCTTTAGAAAAGTAGGACTTTCAGTTCTTCTGTTTGCTTTTAACAACCATGCGAAAGTCTCTATTGAAGTATATAACTTTTCTAGTCCCAATTCCTTCTTATGGTATATAATTTAAGCAAGGTGATGAAGTGAGTTTTAAAACATGATCAAGAGTTATTGGTGAAAAAGATTATGTTTTAAGTAACGTAAAGCAGCTTAATTTTACTTGGTGTTTACTAATATGGTGATGTCTTAAACTTGGTCTATGTTTATGCATGGTGTGGTCCCAAGCAAAGCTAAGAGTAATAATAAAGACTATATTACAAATCTGGATGAGATCAAATTTTAAGAAGGTTAACTGCTATAATGGTTACACAAGTGAGAATTTCTATGAAGAAGAGATAAGCTGTGTTATAAGTGCTTATTTAGCCTATGGGTTAAGTTTTCTATATTCATACACGAGGACAATTTATTATGAAACTTCAACCTAGGGGTTAAGCTTCCATATAAATCGGTCTGTCATTCAAAATAAAAACCAATTCACAATAGCAAGACATAACAACTACATATATTGCTCTATATAACTAGAGCAGAATTATATACTACTGGCGTAGGGGTTCTTACCTTAAGTTTGATCCTAACATATTCTAATCTTCTACCTCTTTTCTTGGTGGGTGTCATTGTCTCTTCAGAAGCAGAATCTTTGAGCTCTACTTACGCTTTGTCGAGGTTAGCGAAGCATTGCGCTCTTTCTTGAGATGGTTGTCACAAACATTGTAGGCTTCATTTGGTTGTCATGAAGGATGACAGACAACATAACTCAAACATCTTCAAAGAGCAACAGCAAAATAAACCATGGCAAGGATTCCTTTTTGAGGGAAGAAGAGTTTATTTACAAATCAAAATGAATGTAGGGGTAAGAGTAGAATCTTATGAATAAGGAAAGGATAGCAACTCTACATTTTGCAAATATAGTATCTTTTGAAGATAAGATCTTGAATTTGCTTATTCTAATGCTATCGACCATTCTATCTAAGGTTTATCCTACGGTCAGTATAGCTCTGATACCAAAGCTGTGAGACCCTGTTTCGGGGAACAGGAACCTCCATGTGATTACGGTGCTATTCCCTGGATCAGTAGTTAGCACTCACATGTTTACAACAATTGGAAATCACAACCATACAATAAATAATTAAGCGGAAACGATTATACAAATAAATATTACAACTCAGAGAAATAAAGCAGAAAGGAAGCAATGCCTTGTAGTGTACCCATCCATTCCCTCAGGCAACTGACCAGGCATAAACTCCAGACAGAAAACACGCCGAAGAAAATCCCGCAACCTGCGACGAAAAGAGACTCGAAGTCTCGCTAGCTCATCTACCTACAATATAATTAGGCAAGGGTGAGTATTTTACATACTCAGCAAGACTTGAGCAAATCCTACAATACATGCAGGCCATTTCAAAGGAGGCTACTAAAGTTAATTTGCATAAAGCGAATTTGAATTGGTAAATCAAGTTATTTGCAAACGGAAATTATAAGAGCAAGATTTGATTGATAACAAATAAATAAAGCATATGTAACACTCACAGTCCTCCATGACGTGAGCGACGAATCATTCACATTCCTGAAATTCCACAACTGTCGGCCCTTCGACATAAAACATAGTTGCAAAACAAACGATACCAACCCATTTGAGAAACAATAAAACATTTAACATTGGGATGACTTCACCGAGTGCTCGTGACCGCGAGCGCGGCTAATTAATTAGATTTAAACTCTGCAGAGGTGTACAACTTTACCCACAAGGAATGATCAACTTTTGCCCGACTCACTTCCTTAGGTGTGTCGTCAAGAAGACCATACATAACCGTTCATTACCTAGACTTGACTTTGATCCAGCCCGGGCCGTTAACCCCCGCCGTAGAACTAGAAACACACACCCAAGCCGTGGATCCACTTTCACACACCAACACAACGTTTCTAAACACGGCAAGGCGGACACGTTGCCAACCGCGAACAATTACCCATCTGAACTGCATGGAAGCCCTCACAAGCAATCCGTGCGGAATGCCTCCGCTAACTCCGCCTACCAATGAGCAAAGCCAAGTCTAAATAACTTAATAAGTTATGGCTAACCCATCCTCACCCTTGTGGTTGCACGAAAATCTCGGATCAATAGCGTCCCATTGCTCGGTCCTTAAACTGACACGGGCGACACTCCACCCTACACTACGTGCAATTCTTTTAGCACATCCGGCTATCGCCAATAATCGCCCGCATCAAAGCATAGTTTCATTTTGGGTTTTTAATCAAAGTACCCGCAACCAACAGTGCTATTTTCAATGTTTTCAGGAAAACAAATACTGATTTGATCATGTACATTGCTGATTCTAAAGCATGGCTAAGCAGGTTAAATATGTTCGCATATACCCAAAATGACATTAGCAATGTCTATCCTCAATCTATGGTTATCACGGTTCACATGTTCACAATCATCAAAGGAGATTCACGAGACAACAGGTATAACTACCAATCCACAAAATAGCAATTTACATAAAGTATACGCATGCATAAAACAATTTGATGCACAAAAGGAATATAAAATAATGGGCTCAATATGGTCAAAGGATGCTTGCCTTGCTTAGTTATGGCTTCTGGCGAGGGCGAGGGTTCTTGGCGGCGAAGATGACGACGAAAACAGCAACGTCGGGTTCTACACGCCGAATAACGGAAACAGCAAATAAAAGACTTCAATAAGAGCAAAAGAGAATAGACAGCAAGACAAATAAACTTTTTACAAAATCTTATTTTACGAATTCAAGATGCAAGGATTGGTTAGATTAACCATTAGATGCAAGCTTTCATTGATTTCCTTATGCACAGCGAGCTCCCGCCAACCCATAACACTTACTTGTTTTGCTCTATTAGGATTCTGATTCAAAGCAAGGTAGATTAAGATTATTTCCTTAGATAATTGCAGATTATATCTTAAAGATCAGTTCTAGGCGGTTCTTTACTAAGTTCAAATTTAGGTGAATTGCTTTGCGAGATATATAAAATGCTTAAATGATCATATTAGAGTATGACAGGTTTGTTCTTTACCTTTAATTGATCTCGCTTAGAATTAGTTCATGCAAACTAGATTTATTGATTTAGGCCACTAATATCATTTCCAAAATATTTGAGAAGGTTCTGGCGATACAAATAATTAATATCTGAGTTTCTTCATTTGAATTCAAAGTTCATTCATTCTTACCGATTCATATTACGGTCTAAGGTAATGTGATTATTTAGGGTCATTAAGCTATTAAGATCAATATGCAAATCACAGTGAACCAAGATTATCTTTTCGTATTTGGATAGGCTATACTTCGAAGAACATTACTAAACCAGTTCCACAAGCTTTAGGATTTTGGGCGAGACTATAATCTTGTTGCTAAAACAGTTCATGCTATACTTAAAGACTACACTATTCAAAATCGGCAAGAAAGGGATTGATGATTAACGATTAAGGGTCTTAGGCTATTTGGATTAATATGTAAAACATGATGAGATATGGTTATTTCTTTATACTAAGATGATCTATACTTTGTATAGCGATCCTAAGCTAATTCCATAAATTTTAGGCTTTTCTTGATACATTATATTCATCTTGAAAAGGCTCAAGTGATATTGTAAAGTTGACATTCGAATCGGCGGAAATGAAACTAAAGGCTAATCACTTAAGGGTTTTGATCTAATGAGATTAATAGGCAAACCTTAATGGAATAAGATTCTTTTACAGATTATGGTAGTATAAACTTTGTGCAGTGTTACTAAACTAGTTTCACATATTTTAGTGTTTAGACGAGTTATTTTATCGATGGCTGAAATAGACTAAATGACCACATTTGCGAACCCTAAATTGGCCAACTTCATTTTGAGTTTGCGACTACATTATACAAGACCTTTAATTCATTTTTCAGGTGTTGGCAGGGAATAACCCATGGAGTGTTTTAAAGCTAGTTTTGCATTGTTTTGACTTAACTACAACAGGTTTCCTATTTGCTTATTATTGCATTTGACATTTCTTTATGATCAAGGAATTCAAGTTAAACTCTATTCTAAATATTTTCACATATATATACCTTTCTTTGTTTTTAGGGACTTATACCAATTACATTATCATTGCTTTGAGCCATCATGCTATTATTTTGCCAATGGCCATAACATGGTTAAATAAATGATTATGAAGTAATTAATTCAAATTGAGTTCAACATGAGATGGTTTTGCATATTTGAGTTTACCATGATTCCAGAGACAGACAAGAATTTACTTTATAGTTTTAAAAGTTATATTTTGCATATATGCAATAATGACCATAATAGGGTGTTTATCCAATTTAACTTTAAATGATTGTTTTGTGATTCCAGGATTGAATATTTTAGTACATTTGAATACATTCCGATCCTAGAATCTCATGAATATTGATTTCACCATTTCATTACTTATTATACACAAATTCCCGTTAAAACTATATTAGCACCATAATTCAAGGTTCAAATTAAACAATTGTACAGCAGTTCAAAAATTAAATGTTTTTACATATTTATATTCTTCTGGATTTTAAGTGAATATACAAATTTATCTTACTGGGACTGAATTAAAATTACAGAAGATATTAAATGATGAAATCTGCTTTCATTTGAAATAGTGGAAAATGGGAAAGGCGTTTTCTCGCAGAGGCGCTTCAGCTTCGTTCTTCTCCCACCTCGGCGTCGATTCGCAGGCCCAGTATGAGAGGACAAAACAGGCACGCCAGGGGATGAATGGCGACGGACTTCCGCGACTCTCCGTGAAGGCGGCGGCTTGGGAAGGTGCAGCTCGGCAAGGGGAACTCGATGGCGCTACCGATTCGGCCGGAGAAGCAAGGCGGCAATGAGGAGGTCTGTGGCGCAACAATGGCGGCACCGGTGAGTCGAAGACGAGGACAGCTCGGCTTGAATCGGCAGCCTTGGGAGTATCTACGGTCACCAGAGTCCATTTCTGCGGTCGCTTCAGCGGAAGAATCATCGGGGAGCTCCGCTGCAGCTTTGGTGAGAAGGCGGCAGAACGGCTGCAGGCGATTTCACATGAAAAAGCTCTAATGTTTTTGAGGGTTTCACTCGAGGATGTGTGGTGATGCTCGGCTCTAAGGGATTTGGGAATAATTGGTTGAATCACCAGATTTGGCGCGAAATCTTGGGCTTCAGGGGCCGGTCATGGCGGGATTTGGGCGAGTTCTCCTGCGCCTGGCTTGAGGAGGATGAAGGGGACAGAGGGGGTTTGAGAGAGGAGCTCGCCTGGGTGCGGTTTGTAGTCAAGATTTGCAGCAGCTGAGTGGGATTCGTGGCAACCATCGAGCTTGGCGCAGAGCTTGGGGGCCGCCTTCTTGATGGAACGAAGCAGGGGTTGAGGAGGCGATGAGTTCGGTGGCAAGGCTCTGGGTCCACTATCAGTGACTGCAAGCTTCTCAAATGTGCCAACGGAACGGAAAAACAACAATGGCCCACACGTCGGTGACCAATCGAAGTTTATTTTCGGATTTTGATTTTCGATCATGATCAATTGAAGTCTATTGTTTTTCAAATTTTGTTTTTCAAAAGTATTTGATCTCAGGATACTTCTATAAAATTTTCAATTCCATTTGTGACTCCATTATTTTATGTGAATTCCGACAATACCTTGTTTTGATTTAAATGTTGTTTTTCTATTTTATCTCTTTATTTCTTTATACATAAAATTTCAATTGCTAGCTCAAATAATTTAATTAAATGATCAGAGTTCTCATGGCAATTTTATAAAGTTTTACTTTCTACATTTTTGCATTTTCCTCTTTTTCATTCTCTAATTCTCTTTATTTGATTTTTCATGCAATGCAAAACTCCAAGGGAAATTCAAACAAAACCAATAATGCCAAGAAACTCATAAATAAATATTTTCAATTTCAAAATATTCATTTTTACTTTATTCAATTTTTCAGGATGTTACACTCTCTCTCTTCTTCGCCGTTCCTCCCTCCTCCCCGGGCTATAAATAGCCTCGCTCGTGCCCTCATTTCCTCGCCCTGAGCTCGCTGCGAGCTTCTCTTCCTTCCCTGCTAGCTCTTTCCCTCTCTGGCCCCCTCCCTGCGCCACACCAAGCTTTTCTTCTTCGCCTCCGGCTACCTCCCGCCGCTGCGCCGCTCCGCTTCGTTCCTTCCCCATTTCTCCCCCGCTTCGAGTTCACCGTGAGCTCTTCTCCCCTCCCCGCCACCTCTTCTCTCTCCCTGCGTGCTATTTCGCCCATTCCTGAGTCGTCTTCCTCGCGTCTGGTGG
Source organism: Guadua angustifolia (assembly GCA_036346375.1). Classification (NCBI taxonomy): domain Eukaryota; kingdom Viridiplantae; phylum Streptophyta; class Magnoliopsida; order Poales; family Poaceae; genus Guadua; species Guadua angustifolia. Next base: position 27,256,249 of record CM070522.1, on the reverse strand, counting down.
CCCCCTCGCCGCGCGCTGCCGCCTTCCCCTGGTCTCTCTGTCATGTGGGTCCCCGCCGTCAGCGTTTCCTCTGTCTCTCTGCGTCCGGGCCCCGCATGTCAGGTTTCCTCCCGTCACGCCAATTGGGCCCTTTGTCGGCCACCCAATAACGACCCGCCAGTGAGGCTGCGTTCTTATTCTAACAGGCCAAGATCACGACCTACTCATACAAATTGCTGCGCCCCCCGCCTTGAGCCGCTTGGGCCGCATAGTGTTGGGCCGTTTACATTGTGCGGCCTGGTTTTAAATTGATTTCGATTTTTTGTTTAATTTCCGGATTTGATTTTTATTTTAAATCTAAAAATTAGTTAAAAATTCAAGAAAATCCCCAAAAATCCCAAAAAAAATCCAAAATAGCCAAAAATACATATTCTTGATCAGTTCGAGCCACTGAGTCCAAAAATGATCTCTGTTTCGCCATACCAAGTCTAGAAAATTCTAAAAATACCCATGAACCCTGTTCCGGCCATTCTTTTTCTCCGGTTCTTTTTCCGTTTTTCTTTCTTTGGTTATTTTTGTTCGTTTATTTATTGGTTTTGCCTTTTCGTGCTAGATCCAATGTTGGAACAACTCTCGGAGCGAAACCTAGAGCCAGAGCAGTTCTTGGAGCCGTGCTAGGAGCAAGCGTCGTTCGAGACCAGACATGACATCGACTACTTCCCTCTAGGAGAACCCTCGACTCCGCAAGGCAAGCCACACTCCTTGAACATGTTGATCCCATTATTTCGTATAATTACTGTATATACGTAGCTATTGCATTTGTCTGTAAATAGGGTAGAAATTTAAAAAGGAGCTAATTTGGAAAGACTTGACTAGTTAAAACCCACCCCCTTGTTAAAACCATGTTGATTATGCTATATTCAATTGTTAACCCTAGGTTATCATTAATAACCATCGTAGGTTAGCTATAATAATAATCATTACTTTTCAATTGTTGCTCAAAACCCCCGAGTCTTGACTCAGGGTGCGTTTTTAAAATCTGCTACGGTTTGGGGGACAGTATTGGGCAGACCATGGAAGGTGGATGCTGGCCCAATCTCCAAACTGATGACAAGCCCAGTGTGGTGTGGTGATGGGTACCAGTGGTGCAGTACGCATCGGGTTGTGTCTTCGGCAATTAAGGATCAACCCTTGGGCAAAGTAAATAACCTCAGTCCTATCTCAACCACAAGTTGGGTCGGTCAGCTCTGTTGGCCTGATCTACGTAGCCCGGTATATTGTCTTTCCCCTTGGAATGCCTACGGGTGGACTTCCATTCTCAGTGGAGGAATGGATTGCATAACGTGTTTGGGGTGGAACGGGAATGGTATGGGACATTCGCCGGTTCTCATAACAGTAGGTTTCCTCAGTTGGCTAGATCGCGATACCCGCCCTGGCCTGTGGGTCCTGGAAGCTGGGATTTGCACCGCCTACTAGGTAGGAGCTAAAGAGGGGAAATTCAATGAAAGGCTATGTTAATCTCGGTCCGGCCGCATGCATAAAAGTTGCATGTTGATCTAGAGTGGCACTAACGACCGTAGATATCTTGTGGGTAAAGTTGAGTAGCTCTGCAGAGTGATTTAAATGGTATTGGAATACGCCGTGCTTTCGGTTAATGAAGCTGGGTTAATTTAGAGTGATTCCTGTAACTGAGCTCGAGTAGTTTTAATAATAAACTTACGGTAATCTGGATTTTGCTAATAAATCAGTGGTGGTGTTGTGGTGATGATGTTGATTGATGGTTTGTATTTCTTTCATACTATACGTAATCCTAGCGCATGCATCCACCAAATATCTAAACTAGTGCCAATTCCTTGAAACTCCATGCATGTAATATTTAGAATTTCCGTGTGGTTTGTTGAGTACGGTTGTGTACTCACCCTTGCTCCTAATCCCCCTTTTAGATTTCAATGAAGCTGATGATTTCCAGAAGAACGTAGATGGCGATGATATTCGGTTTTGAAGGCCTTGATCTATCTGCTCAAGCCTTTCCTGTGGGTGTTTTGGTAATGTATCTGGTGCTAGCCGCACCTTTTGTAAAGTCTGGCCGTTAGCCCCTTAATTTATCTATAAAGTATTCACAATTGCTTTTATGTCTGGCAATGTGCACTTGATTACCTACAGCTAAAATCTTGGGTAGCTGTGCCATAACTATTAATTTGTGCTCACAGAAAACAACACTTACGCAGCGACTTGCCGGCGGCGGTGCGGCTCCGGGATGTGCGACGGCGGCTCGGCGACGTCGGCGGCTTCGGCGTGGCGGGAAGAAGCGGCGCTGCGTGGGGTGGGCGGCGGTGGCGCAGCAGCAGGAATGGGCGGCGCCGCGGGGACGGCCGAGGCGGACGCGCGGTTTGGCGGTGGAGGCGCGTAGGGTTAGTCGATCAGTAAGGGAAGAGCCGCGAGCCTTGCTTCGCCTTTTGGGTGGCCAGCTAGAGTAGGGGTGGCAACGGGGAAAATCCTCGCGGGGAGAACCCTCGCATCCCCGATCCCCTATTGCTAAGACGTCCCCCGTCCCTGGCTCCTGCCCCGCACACGGGGCTTAATTTCACCCATCCCCAACCCCCGACGGGGGTTAAATCCCAAAAATGCTTGTGCCTTCCATTGGCATTCTAGTCTCATTTCAAGGGAACAGTCAACAGCGACATGGCCAGAACTTCTGGCAGTAGCAATTGGAAGAGGGAATAACAAGTGCAGTATATACACAATTCATAGAAAAGTGGCACTGAATCAAGAGAAATAGAATATTGAATATTTCTGAAATCAGATGGCTAATTTATACTTCTCATATAGGAAATTAAATGTTAGGCATGGTATTGCCAGGAACAATTATGAAAAAGCTTTACTGACTGCTACACGTACTCTTCACCACTATGGACCTTAGTACTAAATAGAATATGTAGTGGATGATGGATGGAACCCAGCTTGATTTAGATCAGAAAAGAAATGTTATCCAAAGTTCCAAACATTCAGTTTAAACTAACTGGCAATCATTTTCTCATGGAGTCTAATTTTTCAAGGAACCCAGCTAAGTTATTTTTCCAATTGATTTATCTGTGGAAACTTGCAAGATGCAGTCTTTATGAGAGAACTGAAAACTAAGGGAAATAAATAATGACGCCTTATTACCTGAAACTTGAAGCTGACTGATGAGGAAAAAGGTAACGGATATGGAGGTGCCCTGGTTCTGCAGAAGAACAGTTCTTTAAGGAAGCTTCGTATCAATTGCTGGTCATGCAATACTTTAAACTTAGTATATCCATCACCCACTTAATGGCAAACATTACGAAAATTTAAAGTTTGGTAATTTGGTTCATGCACGTAGCAACCCTCAAATGGAGGTGGATGTGGCCCAGATATGGATAGATGGACGCCAATCATTAAGATTTGCCAGTAGGTGGAAGATACTTTGGACATCCAAAAATTAGGGTTGACAAATTAGAGTAAGATCACAGGAAAACATTCAAGACCTGCTCGGCGTGGATGATCTGCTCGGCGGCGCCGGCGTCTGGGCGGCGGGCGATGGGCGGTGTGGAAGATCTGCTCGGCGGTAGAGGATCTGCTCGGCCTAGAGGATCTCCTCAGCGGCGTCTGGGCGGCGGGCAGCGTCTAGGCGGCGGGTGACGGGCGGTGTCTACGCGGCGGGTGGCGTCTGGGGCTCTGGGCTCTGGGCGTGGAATCTGCTCGGCGGCTCGGCCTGGAGGATATACTCAGCGGCGTCTGGGCGGCGGGCGTGGAGGATCTGCTCGGCGGTGGGTGGCCGGCGTCTGGGCGCTGCCGGAGGAGCGAAGGCCCGGAGGAACGGGAGGATCTGCTGGAGGATGGGAAGAGAGGACGAGAGGTCTCGGACTCTCGGTAACTCGGTTGGAGGCTGGAGGCGCGTCTAGGCGATGAGTGAATTGGGATGCTTGGATCCTAGACGTGATAACTCATTTATTTTTGTCGGTCTTTCAACGCATGCCGACGAAAATAAACATAATTTCGTCGGTTTTTGTGGGCCGATGAAAATACTGATTTATTTACGTCGGCTAAAAATTGGCCGACGAAAACAATATGGGCCGACGAAAATAGTTTCGTTTTTGTAGTGCTGGTGGTGGCGTGGCAAGCGAAGGAGCTGGCCGACTAGGAGGAGCAGCAGTGCTCTCGGGAGCCGGCGGCACAAGAAAGGCTAGAGGAGAGGGCTCCGAGGGACGTGCAGCAGCAGATTCACTCCGATGTGGCTGCAGTTTCGATGAGGTGGCATGCAGTTCGTGAGTTCTATCTAGGACGTGGTGGCTGCAGAAAAGAAAGAGGGCAAGCAACGTTCGGCCAGAGAAGAAGGCAAATCACGTACGGGCATCAACAGAAGCTCCTGGTTTGCAGCAACAGCAAGAAGACCTCCAAGCGGTTGTACAGCACGCAACAGAGAGGAAAAGCGAAGTGCAGCAGCAGGATGTTTGTCTCTTGGCGATAGCACCAGAAGCCACTCCATGCCGAGGCTATAGCAACAATTGGTAGCAGGTGTTTGTCTGGATCGAGGAGATGGCAGCCTACGAGAAATTCACCGACAAGAGGTATCATCTTCTGACTGTCAGTACTGAGGGGTTTTACGGTCCGACAAATTCACTTAACAAGCTGAGTCTAGTTCATTATGAGTCAATTTTAAGATACTTAGGAGATATGTTTGTTGTCCTAAGTTGAGCTCATGGGAGATGTATCCGAGACATTGAGGAGATGCGTTTGCCGTCTATAGTCAAGTCCGCCAGAGTTGAATCCGTTGAAGATGAGTCTAGGATGTTAAAGAGATACGTTCTCCATCCCATGTCGAGTGCGTTAGGCAAATCGTAGTTAAGATCGATTGTCTCAATAAATAAGAGTCGGTGTGTCAAGATTAAGAGAGAGAATATTAGATATAATTTTAAGGAGGTTAAGAGATAGAGTTGCATTCATTAGCTCTTTAGAGTTTATCTCATATTTGGTTTGTTGAGATAGTTAGGAGGATAAGATTTAGTTGGTTAGGTTGTTAAGTTAGTTTATAATCTAACTTAACTATATAAATCAAGAAATAAAGAAAGAAAAGGCAAGAGGAGAATTGCGGCGAATAAAATTTCCTTATATTTCCAACTTCCAACAAACTTGTGGGGGTGGCGGCCTGGCGGGCATAGCAGCTGTGATATCAACGGGTTAAACGCGCACGGCAGCATGGACAAGGCACAGTGGCGAGCACAAGTACCGGAGGGGAAAACTTAGCTCGGCCTCGCGTGGCACATAGTAGGGTGACGAAGGCTGCTGGCGTGGCGTTGATGCAAAGCAGTGACATCGCATGGCTGCTCTGAGCCAGAGAGCACACAGCGTAGCACAGAGCAAGGTGGAGCACGCTCTGGGGTAGCCATGCGCTGGCAGGTGGGCCGGCTGGCGAGCGGGGCCCAGGCTAAAGAGAGAAGAGAGGGGAGACCGGGAGAGGGGACTTTCATTTTAGCTGGTGGCGGTGACCAAGAAACTACCAGCTTTGCTGGGTGGGCTGGGAATAGACCTGGGCATATGGGCCGTGCTTCGGTAGGCCGGCCCGAAGCACGGAGGGTCCGGCACGGTCCAAACCCGACCTGGCACGTTAGAGGGCCGTGTCAGGCCGGTCCGGTACTGTAGATCGGGCCGTGCCGGGTCCTAAAATGCGGCACGACGGGCGGCACGGCACGGCCTGACCGTTTGGGCCGTGCCCGTGCCGGTCCGACACGGAGGCGGCACGCCAGCACGGCGGTGGCACTGGGAGACTGTCGGTGGGGTGGGCCGTGGTTTGTATGTATGTGCATGGCTTTGGTTCTTTGCATGATTTAGTCGATAGATCTTGCGGTTTTGGTCGGTCGAATGCTTGCGACGCTTAAAGACACACCCAAATACCCAATACTGGTTGTGCAAGTGAGTACAAGTGTAAATCATGACAAGTGGGGTACAATTAATCGAGCGCAAGAGTTTTTGCTGGCAAGACAATCGATCGATCGCTATAATTTTGCTCGTTTATAAGGCGTATTTTTACAATCAACTTCGTGTGTTTTCAGGTCTTTTCCTCTCGTCGTAATAGTATAAATGGGCCGGGTCTAGGCCGGCACGGCACGAAGCAGGCACGAAGCGCAAATGGGCCGTGTCTGGCTTGCGAAGATGAATCGGGCGATCCGGCCGGCACGGCGGTCTGACGGGCCGTTCGACCGACGCAGTTCGGCCCCAAGACGATGCCCACCTCTAGCTGGGAATGCCAGGGCCAGCACGTTAGTAAGGGTGTAAACGGGTCAAGTATCATTCCATACCTTATTCTATTATTTTTTCTCCGGGTACAGGTACGGGCACAGGTAGTAAAAATCGGGTAGGATACAGGTAACGGATAGCATTTTCTACGAACGGGTAGAAATCGGGTTCCGGGTAGTGTGCGAACAGATATAATACAGACAACAGGTACTTCATTGGGTGGTGTACGAAATACTTGGGATCAAAACATGCGATGAAAACAATCTAACTATCACACTAGTACATCACATAATATAATAGATAATGTCGAATAGTCTAACAAACATATATAGTCCAACAAAGAGTTCAAATAGTATATAATCAAATACATAGAGTTCAATAAACACACAAAGTCCAATACATAAAGTGAAATTCACATACATAGTTCAACACACAGTTGAATTGGAGGAGAGGAACTTGGGGCAATCCCAAAGGAATAGGACGCAATGACAATAGTTTTGGACAACGTGAAATTACAAGCGTCCGTAGTCTAGGAAACCAGGTCATGTGCTCCTCCTCTTGTTTAGGTTGATAGCAAGTAGAACATAATTGAGACATTTACTTTGTCATAATTTTATAAATTTTCTTGAGTGTGATCATGATCTCAAATTTTTATGAGAGATTACTAATTTCATCAGTATCATTATATAAAATTTTAAAAATTTTATAACATAGTTTGGATAATTTTTCATTTCGTTCAAATTTGCTGATAAGCCTTTTAACAGGACAGTAGTACTGTTCGAATTTTTAAAACTTCATGACATTTGATCATCATCTGAAAATTTTATAATAATATTATAGATATGTCAGGACCATCTACAAAAAATTTCAAAATTTTATAACCTCGTTTGTTCTAATTTTCATACGGTTCAAATTTGCCGGTTAGCGTTTTATCAGGATAGTAGTAATGTTTGAATTTTTAAAAATTTCTCAGATTTTATAATCATCTGAAAATTTGATGAAAACATCTCTGATGTGTTAGGAACCTTAAAAAAAAATTTCAAAATTTTTTGACATCATTTGAACTATTTTTTGATCAGTGCAATTTCGCCGAAATTTCGGGAATTAGTAATACCCGCCGGGTACTCGGATTGTGAGAATTATCCGGGTACCCGAATCCGACCAGTACCCGCCGGGTATTGCCGATCCCGTACCTGACCCGAACCCGAACCTAACCTACCCGGGCACTACCCGTACCCATACCCGGCGGGTAGTGTAAAATAGTTTTCTATTAGGGTAATTTTGTATCCGGGTACGGATACGGATCGGGTAATACCCGACCCATTTACACCCGTACACGTTAGTGCTGTTGAGGACTAAGCGTGTAAGCCCTCTGGGTAGTGGGGGTATTTTAATATTTTGAAAGCCCTTTTCTTTCTCTATTTTAATTGAGTGATGAAACTATGTTGAATTTTTTTTTTGAAAGGCAACTATGTTGAAAATTTTTGAACATTTTTGTAAGCGACCTTGAGCTAATACTATTGCTCCCATAAAATTTACAGAGCATGGCCTGCTCTGGAGATTGTTCTAAAAATTAAACAGTGCTACTGTCCTACTCAAAAGTTGCTGTTTTTATTTTTCTGAGGCATTAAATGAATCCAAAAGTTTCAGAAACTTTTTTAGGTGATACAGGGATTATTTAGGATTTAAATAAGTTATTTCCATAATTTTTTATGATTCAAAATCAAAATTTGAATTTCAAAAGCCTTAACTTGGTTATTTGAAAATAATCCGCTTAATTGAAGAAATTATAAAAAGTGTAAGCCCTCTGGATAGTGGGGGTATTTTAATATTTTGAAAGCCCTTTTCTTTCTCTATTTTAATTGAGTGATGAAACTATGTTGAATTTTTTTTTTGAAAGGCAACTATGTTGAAAATTTTTGAACATTTTTGTAAGCGACCTTGAGCTAATACTATTGCTCCCATAAAATTTACAGAGCATGACCTTGTAACATCCCAAAAAAATTTAATAAAAGTGAAAATGAATATTTTAAATTTGAAAATATTTATTTCTGAGTTTTCTTGCCATCATTGGTTTTTAATTGAATTTCCCTGGAGTTTTGCATTGCATGAAAAATTCAACAAATAGAATTAAAGAATGAAAAAGAGGAAAAAGGCAAAAATGTAAAAAGTAAAAATTTAGAAAAATTTCCATGAGAACCCTGATCATTCAACTAAATGATTTTAGCTACCAATTGAGATTTTATGCATAAAATATTGAAGAAGTAAAATGAAAAGATAACTTCTAAATCCAAAATAGTATATTGTCGGAATTCACATAAAATAATGGAATCACAAATGGAGCTAAAAATTTTATAGAAGTATTCTGAGATCAAATACTTTTGAAAAACAAAATTTCAAAAATAATAGACTTCATTTGATCTCAGATAAAAATTGAAGCCAGAGGCTAGAAATTCAAATGGTCGCTATTGAAAGAATATTAGTAATTTCTCAGTAATCTCATTTAATCTGAAAATTTTATCAGACGTCAAAACCTGTCCATAGATCTCGGTCAAAAAGTTTGATGAATTCCTACCATGATCTGATAGCCCAATAAAATCAGAGAGAAGGAGAAATTGACCCTGATCACCCTGTCTTCCCTTGATCACTCACTGCCGTGTGGGCCATTCGTCGATTTCCCGTTCCGTCGGGCAATGTTGAAGCTTCCAGTCACTGGCAATGGACCCACCTGTCAGACCCCTCTTCTTCAGCTCCGTTCGCTCCACTGAGAACTCTCCCTAAGCCGTTCGCTCCACTGAAGAAGTGTCGCGAAGCCTGAGTGGAGCGAAGCCAGCGATCACTGCCACGAATCCCACTCCATTCCTTGCGGTTCTTGGCTATAAACCTCTCCGCCCTGACTGCAAGAACCTCCTCCCTCATTCCCCCTCAGTCCCCTTCACTTTCCTCAAGCCTGTGGCGCAAGAACTCACCCCGAAGCCACCATTGCCGAAGCCTCTGCTGCTCAAGCGCGAGGGAGAATCCGAGCCATAGAGCCACCCATCCTCAAATTCGGCTGAGCTAGAGCATCCACGGGCCTCAAGGATCAAATCCCCTCAAGAACATTGGAGCTTCTTCATGCGAAATCACGTTGCAGCCGGTGCGCCTTCTTCCCCAAGTCCGGCCGCCGTGGGCGAAGCCCCTCCGTCCATCCCCGCTTCGGCTAGCAGGTGAAACCGACTCCCAGTAGCTCAGTGATGCTTAATATCTCACCCATTTCAGCTCACTGGTCTTGATTCTTGCCCTTGCCGAACCGCCATTCTTGCCTGCGCCCGAGCTCGGCTGCGCGCCAACCTGGAAGCCCTCCGGCCGAATCAACACCGCCTCCAGACTCCCCTCGCCGAGCTGATGCTCTCAGTGCCCTCGACCTCGTCGGAAGATCGCCGGAAGACCCTCGCCGCCGTGCCCTAGCTGTGCCCTGCTTTCAGTCTCTGTGCGATGGGGCCAGGAAGTCAGAACCTGTGGTGGAAGAAGAAGATAGGCCAGAAGGCGTTTTCTTTACTGGTGAAGCGTATTCTCAAATTCCCATTTCCATTCCCAGCCGAATAGATTTCGTTATTGAGTATCTTTTGCATTTGTAATCCATCTAAGGTGAGACAAATTTGTATAATCATCTAAAATCACAAAGAATATGAATATGTAAAAATATTAAAATTTTGATCTGCAGAATAATTATTTATATAAAGCTTTGATTATGGTGCTAATATGGTTTTTAATGAGAATTTGTGTATAATAAGTAATGAAATGATGAAATAAATATTTATGAGAGTTTAGGATCAGAATGTATTTAAATATACAAAAATATTCCGTCCTCGAATCATAAAACCATTGTTAAAATCCAGAATGGGATAAACACCCTATTATGAGTATTATGGCACATATGAAACATATGACTTTTAAGACAATAAAATGAATTCTTGTTGCCTCTGGAATCATAATAAACTCAAACCTGTGAAAATGCCCAATTGTTGCATTAAGTTTATATTGTTGCTTTGCCATCCTTAATGAACCTTATTATGGCCATTAGTAAAACACTAGCATAATGGCTCACCAAATGAAGATGTAATTTGTATAAGTCCCTAAAAACAGTAAGGATCCATGTGTGCAAAAATACTTAGAATTAAACTTAATTGGTATTCTTTTAATAGAAGAAAATGATAATTATCGTAGTAAATAAATAGATAACCTATTGCGATTAAAGTCAAAATAAGGCAAAACCAACTTTAAAACATTTCTAGGACTGTTTCCTGCCAACACCTGAAAAATGAATCAAGAATCATGTATGGGTTAGTTGGAAATTAAGATTTGAACTTGGCCGATTTAAGTTTCCAAATGTGATCATTTAGGCTATTTCAACAATAGATGAAATAACTCATCCAAATACTAAAATCAGTAAAATCAGTTTAGAAACACTGTACAAAGTTTATACTACCATATTCTGTGAAAAGTATCTTATTTCATTTAGGGTTGCATATTAATCCAAATAGCTTAAAACCCTTAATCGTTAATCTGCCATTCCCCTTTCTTGCCGATTTGGAATAGTGTAGTCTTTAAGTATAGCGTGAACCATTTTAGCGATAAGATTATAGTCTCGCCCAAAATCCTAAAACTTATGGAACTAGTTTAGTAATGTTCTTCAAAGTGTAGACTACCCTGTTATAAAAAAGATAATCTCATTTTATCGAGATTTGCCTATTCTTCTTATTAGCTCAAAACCCTTAAGTGATAACCTTTTGTTTCACCTTCCTGCCGATTCTGAATAGCGTCAATTTAACAATACCACTTAAGCCTTTTCAGCGAATATAATGTATCAGCTAAAGCCTAAAATTTATGGAATTATCTTAGGATTTTTATGCAAAGTATAAATCAACTATTCATGAAGAAATAACCATACTTCATCATGTTTTGCACATTAATCTTAACAGCTGAATATCCCTAAGTAATCGCATTACTTTAAACCTTAATATGAATGAATACACTTTAGGTAATAGTGAAGGACACCTATAGTTAAGTTATTTTTATCACCAGAACCTTCTCAAATGTTATGAAAATAATCTTGGTAGCCTAAATTAGTAAATCTAACCTGCGTAAAGCTAATTCTATTCAAAGTCAATCAAAGATAAAGAAGTATTCATTTGTGAGATAATGTGATCATTTAAGCCTATTCGTTAACTCGCAAAGCAGTTCATCTAAATCTGAAATTAGTAAAGAACAGCTTAGAAATGATCTTTAAGTTATAATCTACCGCAATCTAAGAAAATGTTCCTATTTCATCTTGCTTTGTCTCTGAATCATAATAGAGTAAAACACGTAAGTAATAAGAATTGGCAGAACCCATATTATGAATAGTGAATCAATGAAAGCTTACAACTAATGGCTAATTCTATTAATCTAACCAATTTTAGCATCGTGAATTCGTAAAATAAGATTAATAAATTTATAAAGAGCAATCCCTGTTTCTCGTGCAGAGTTTTATTTGTTTTGCTGTCTATTTCTTTCACTCTTATTGAAGTTAGTGTTTTTGCTTTATTTCCGTTGTTCGACGAGTAGAACCCGACGTCTCTAGCTTCGTCTTCGTCGTCGTTACCGCAATCCTCGTCCTCGTCGTATTCGTCAATTAAGCAAGGCAAGCTTCCTTTGACCATATTGATCCCATTATTTTATATACCTTTCATGCATCAAATTGTGTTCATGCATGCGTTTACTTTATGTAAATTGCTATCTTGTGGATTGGTAGTTATACCTGTTGTCACATGAATCTCCTTTGATGATTATGAACATGTGAACCTTGATAACCATAGATTAAGGATTAGGCATTACTTAATGTCATCATGGGTATATGCGTTCATATTATTCATGCTTAGTCATGCTTTAGAATAAATGATGTACATGACCAACTCAATAATTGTTTCCTGAAAACATTGAAAATGTCACTGTGGTTGTGGGTACTTTGATTAAAAACCCAAAATAAAACTATGCTTTGATGCGGGCGATTATTGGCAATAGCCGGATGTGCGAATGAAATTGCACGTAGTGTAGGGTGAAGTGTCGCCCGTGTCCGATTAAGGACCGAACGTCGTGTTGTATGATCCAAGAAAATCCGTACAAACCACGAGGGTGAGGATGGGTTAGCCTTAGCCTATTAAATTGTTTAGACATGGTTTTGCTCATTGGTAGGCGGGAGCTTGCACAGGATTCCCGTTTGGTCTGCCTGACGGGGTTTCTACTTGCTAATGCAACGGTGTACGCCCTGCCGTGGTTAGAAACGTTGTGTTGGTGTGTGAAAGTGGATCCACGGCTTGGGTGTGTGTTTCTAATTTCACGGCGGGGGTTAACGTCCCGGGCTGGTGTAAAGCCTTGTCTAGGAATTTAATGGCTATGTATGGTCTTCCTGGACGACACACCTAAGGAAGTGTGTCGGGCAAAGGTTGATCATTCCTTGTGGGTACAGTTGTACACCTCTGCAGAGTTTAAATCTAATTGATTAGCCGTGCAGCGGTCATGGGTGTCTTGGTGAACTTGCACGAGTTAAATGTTTTATTGTTTCCAAAAGGGTTTATTTTACAAGTTAGCTTACCCCACAGATGACCCAATGCTATACCCTGTGTGGGCAAGTATTGGAATCAGCTGTTGTGCCCTGTGTGGACAAAGAACTGGATATATGCCATGCGATGGCAAGGTTTGATTCGTCGCTCACGTCATGGAGGACGGTGAGTGTTATTTATGCTTTACGTATTTGCTATCAATTAAACTTGCTCTTTTAAATTCCGTTTGCAAATAACTTGATTTACAAATTCAAATTCGCTTTATGCAAATTAACTGTAGTAGCCTCCTTTGAAATGACCTGCATGTATTGTAGGATTTGCTCAAGTCTTGCTGAGTATGTAAAATACTCACCCTTGCCTAATTATATTGTAGGTGTGTGCTAGCGAGCTTCGAGTCTCTTTCCGTCGCAGGTTGCGGGATCCTTTTGCCGTGGTATTATTTCTAAGAAGTTTATGCCTGGTCAGTTGCCTGCGGGTTCGGTTGGGCAAACTGCTAGTTATTGCTTCTTTGCTGCTATATTCTCTGAGTTGTAATAATTATTTGTATAATCGTTTCCGCTTAATTATTGTATTGTATGGTTATGATTTCCAATTGTTGTAAACATGTGAGTGCTAGCTACTGATCCAGGGAATAGCACAGTAATCACATGGAGGTTCCTGTTCATCCGAACGGAGTCTCACAGACCTGCTCTGGAGATTGTTCTAAAAATTAAACAGTGCTACTGTCCTACTCAAAAGTTGCTGTTTTTATTTTTCTGAGGCATTAAATGAATCCAAAATTTTCAGAAACTTTTTTAGGTGATACAGGGATTATTTAGGATTTAAATAAGTTATTTCCATAATTTTTTATGATTCAAAATCAAAATTTGAATTTCAAAAGCCTTACTTGGTTATTTGAAAATAATGCCCTTAATTGAAGAAATTATAAAAAGTGTAAGCCCTCTGGGTAGTGGGGGTATTTTAATATTTTGAAAGCCCTTTTCTTTCTCTATTTTAATTGAGTGATGAAACTATGTTGAAATTTTTTTTTGAAAGGCAACTATGTTGAAAATTTTTGAACATTTTTGTAAGCGACCTTGAGCTAATACTATTGCTCCCATAAAATTTACAGAGCATGACCTGCTCTGGAGATTGTTCTAAAAATTAAACAGTGCTCTTGTCCTACTCAAAAGTTCTTTGTTTTTATTTTTACGAGGCATTAAATGAATCCAAAAATTTCAGAAACTTTTTAGGTGATACAGGGATTATTTAGGATTTAAATAAGTTATTTCCATAATTTTTATGATTCAAAATCAAAATTTGAATTTCAAAAGCCTTAACTTGGTTATTTGAAAATAAATAATCCCTTAATTGAAGAAATTATAAAAATTCCAGAAAATGCTATAAATCCAAATATAAGCCAAGGTTAACCTAGATATTTGAATTTCAATTATGTTAAATTTTTGGGATGTTACATTATACTAATATAAATTATAAAATTTAATAAAGAATGTCATGTTAAGGAGATTGTAAAATTCAATAACATCATTTAAATATTCATAAAATATGGAAGTATATATAAATTATGTACTAAAATGGAAGGTTGATATATTAAATTTCATAAATTTAAAAATCTAAAATGAGAACCAAATTTGAAATTTTATGCACTCAGAATTTATTTATAAAGATTTTGAATGATAAAATATATTTTTGAGAACTTGCAACCCGTGTGGATACATGGGTTGATGACTAGTAAAAACAATTAGAAATCATTATTAATTTTTCTAATTTGTAATAACATATAATCAGAAAAGAAATGATTAAAGATATGCATTGAATATGCGCTCATGTTTGAAAGGATAACCATGAGAGAATGGGAGTAGTGTACATGCCTTACTGCATCCAGATTGCAATGAAACTTTGTTTGATATACCTTCCTCACTGTCCGCTCTTTGTAGTTACTGTCAGCTTTCCTCTTTAATCATAGCTTGCACCATCCGTAGCTTTGTAGTATTCCTCTCTCAGTCAGCGTTTTAACAAATTATGCTCTCTGCCTGCGTGCATTAATGCAGCTTTCCAGGCCAAATGTTGCAGAGCATACATCTTTATCCCCTTCCAAAGCGAACTAAAGGCAAAGCATTTGTAGTGTACGCATGAAGATCGGGGCCTCCATCATATTTAGACGGTTTAGTCATTGTAGGATCGATACTCTAGCTAGCACTGCAAGAACCAGATGGCCCATGGCTGCCGGCGACTGGTGGGTGGTGAACGTCGAGAGCGAGCTCGACGCCGCCGACGCGAAGGTGAAGAAGTGGAAACAACACTCCATCTACCGCGTGCCGACGTGCATTAAGGAGCTGAACGTGGACACTGCCCGGGCGTACAAGCCGCAGGTGGTGTCGCTGGGCCCCTTCCACCACGGCGTCGAAGGCCTGTTGCCCATGGAGGAGCACAAGCAGAGGGCGATGCTGCACCTGCTCAAGAAGGCCGGGAAGACGCCGGAACAGCTAGTGGCCGCCGTGGGGCCCGTGGCAGAGAAGCTCGAGGGAGCGTACCAGGACCTCGGCGACGAGTGGCGCGGAGGGGAGAAGAGAAAGAAGTTCTTGCGGATGATGATCTTGGACGGGTGCTTCCTGCTGGAGATGATGAGGATCATCGCAGACGCCGGCCGGGAAGCGGCGGACTATGGTTACCCGGAAGACGACCCAATCTTCAGTGAACACGGCGTTCTGTACACGGTGCCGTACGTCCGTCGCGACATGCTCGTCATCGAGAACCAGCTGCCGCTCCTCGTCCTCCTCAAACTTGCGGAAGTACTACTGGTTGGTGGCAATGTTACAGTGGTAAGTGATGTGATGAGCCTTGCAACTTTTCGGCGTTCCTTTCTACACGCTAGAATTGCGTGTGAACTCTGCTAATTAATTATTTTTGTACACAATAAAAGATGTGTACGATTGCAAATATAAGTCGTCCTAGAATCTGTTCCAGTAGAATTTTTTTTTATAAGTTTGGCCATTAACATATACTCTCCTCCGTTCCTAAATAAATAGCATTCAAATTTTTAAATTTTATTCTAAATACATATTATTCTACAATTTCAAAACAACTTTTAACTATTTTTTCCTTTACATATCCTTACAATTCATTATTCCCAATGTTATTTATTATTCTAGATTAGAGTAACACACACCATTCAAAAATAATAAATGAACTAATGAAGAAGGGCGATTTAGTCATTTCTATATGTGCCTTGGTTAAAATGCAAAATCTTAAAACGTTATCTATTCAGGAATAGATAGAGTAAAAAAGTACCAAGATGGTCGGAACTGGCACTGGAAGAAAAAGATAGAGGGGAGGCTCCTCCAGAAACCCAAAACATTAATTAATTTTAACTACAAAATCTTGATTATAAGAGAGTAGTTTCAAATATGGATCCTATATATAATATTGCATTAATGTTGCAAAATTAATATATTGTTGGACTAATTGTTAGTCAAAAATTACAAAGTTTGAATCCCAAAAACATGGCCGTCTAATAAAAATCAACAGAGGGCTACATTCTAAATAGTATCCCTAAAAAATGATGTGCACTCGTACATGCCAATTATTTTATTTAAACATTAAATTTATTGATGTAAACGTATACAAAAGCTAATAAATGTAGGATGAAACCTGACGTAGCTACCACCAAGATCAAACTTTATTTATTAAATTAGCATGCTAATGCGTATTTTAAATAATAATTTGTTGAAATATTTAATAGTAAATACTGTGACTAAAAATCATAAACCATGCAGAGCAACAAAGGTTGAGAGCTCCTTAAGGGCAAGTACAATAACAAAACTCATTACTTACTCTATCTCTTATTCATGTTATATAGAGGAAGCAATAAAGTTAGCTTATACAATGGCTATTTCTAAAGAATGTCTATAGGGAAACACTAAAGCATTTAATTTGAGTATTTAATACTAACTTCATCTTTATGGCTATTGGCAAAGCACTAATTTCAACACTAACAGTCGCTCGTGCCGGTGTCCAACATCGGCTTTTAGCCGGCGATGCGATAGCATCTATTTTTTCGTGCTATACTGGCTGCTAAATAAGAGCCGATTCTTTTCTATGGGGACCCTCCTTTATAGCTTGGAATACTAAGGAAGGTTCCATTACATACAATACTAGTCTTATAATCGGTATGCTAGTATGCACATTTACAATATTAATAGCACACTCATACTCAATATTATACATATGATAGCAGTAGTTAATTATACAATAAAGTCTTACAAACCAGAATAAACTGTAGTGAAAATTCAAAAGTCTTATAGTATGCCTATACAACTCTTAGGTAACTGACAAAGAGTAAACACTAGAAAAACTTGTGATTGCATTCCCCGTAACGTGCATCAAAATATACGTCGTCTGGGACTTCACTTCATTCATTCACTGAATCAACAATTTAAATAAGGTTAAGTACGTTTGTAATTAGCAAGACTTATAGTATATCACAAATATATAATAAATACAGGCTATGTCAACAGAAAGGCTACTAAGTTTATTTTGCATAAAAAGAAGTTGAACATAAATATCAAGTATTAAATTGCAAACGGAATTTGTAAGAGTAAGTTTGATAGATATGTAAATAAATAAGAGTAGCATAACATATCACAACTTATAGTAATCATGGTGTGTGTACGTACTATCCTTTGACAATCTCTGGTATAAAATCTGAAATAAAGAGTTTCCAACAAATATTTCTAATTCAACCCTTTTTGAAAATACTAGAACTTCTAACTAGTATCAGTGCACTAAGTCTTCCATAACCACTGGAGCAGCTTTTCAAAAAGTATTGTACTCTGCAGAGGTGTATAGTTTTACCCACAAGACATGACCAACCCTTTTGCCAAGCTATCAACACACTTCATTTGGTGTGTGGCAGAGAGATCATAACATAATTGTTACATTACTTAGACCTAATTTTGCACTAGCCTAGTGATGACAAACCCTCACTATGACGATAAAAGATATTTATACAATTACTGTACTACTAATGGTTATACACCCTATTGTCCCAATTCTCTCTATAGTAAGGTTTATACCGTTGTATCGGCAGGCGTTATTCCTAACACCTCAGTGAGGGTACCCTTTTGAGCAATCCATCCTAAAAAGTCAACTACTATAGTCTCCTAATGTGCAAAGTTAAATTTAACTAACTTAATAGGTTAAAACTATCCCATACTAGCGCTTATAGTTGTATATATATACTTAGGTTATACAACACTATGTTCAATCCTTAATCCGACCCAGGCGAGACACTCCCCCTACACTACAAGCAAGTCTCATGCACATCCAGTTATTGCCATAACTCGTCCGTGTCAAATCATAGTTTTATTTTAATTTTTAACAAAATGCCATAAACCTTTAATTATATTTAACTTTTCTGGTTACAAAGAACAATATGGCTGACTTTCTGTTATCCCTTTTCTAAGCATGACTAAGCATGATCATTGCATAATCACATACACCTAAGTTGACATTATGTATTGTATAACCTTATTCTAGAGTTATCAAGGTTTTCATATCAATATTTATTAAGGAAATTCTATAAAATAAGAGTTATAGCTACTAATAGCACAATATAGCATATTTACCAAAAATAACTCATGCATACATAGATTTAACACAAACAAAGTAACTTAAGTAACATAATAGGATCAACATGGTCAAAGAGAATGCTTGCCTTGCTCAATGAATTATGGAATGGAGACAATGGTGGTTTTGGAAATGTCAGTATCTACATGTGATTAACGTAAAGCAACAATAAGAAGCAAACGAAATAAACAACACCAAATTTGAATTAGAATTAAAATAAAAGGCTTTGGTGATAAAAGATTTTAGATTCTGATTTCTCAATTTTTTAAGTTTGTTTTCATATGTTATGAATACTTAAGTTTACATTATAAGAAGGTGAATTTCTAGTAGGAGCTAAGTGCAAAACACATCTAAATACCTTTACCTTTGCAGCATAAAAGGGTCCTGACCTCTAGAAATTATTGAAGCTGGTCTCACATGTTCTAATATTTTTTTTATGGAAATTGTTCATATTCAAATTTTATATGCATAGGAGGTATATAAAGTCATTTATGTAGTCCATTCAAACTAAGTCCAATCTCAAAAACCTTTTTAGATCTAAAGTGCTTATGGTCCTAGAAATTTATTTCATAATTTTTAGAGTTAGTGTTTAATAATTTTGAATAGTGACTATTCTAAGTTTATTAAAATTTT
The DNA here is from genome assembly GCA_036346375.1 of Guadua angustifolia. Classification (NCBI taxonomy): domain Eukaryota; kingdom Viridiplantae; phylum Streptophyta; class Magnoliopsida; order Poales; family Poaceae; genus Guadua; species Guadua angustifolia. The sequence continues at coordinate 27,237,173 of CM070522.1, read as the reverse complement.
AAATTTCAAAAATTTGAATAGATATCCAAAATTAAATATTTTTATATATTCTAAATTCCCATGATTTTATATGAATTTAAAAATTTATTCAACTCAATTTGGAATTAGAATACATAAGTTATTAACATTTGAATGCTCTTTTGGAAAATCACAAAAATGGAAAATACACTTTCAAAACAAAGAAGACGTCTTTCATTATTTTCGAGATTTTTGAGGGGTTTTTTTATTTTAGCTCAGTTGCTGATAGTGATGGCTCATATGTCAGTGATTCATATATTAATAACGGTTCAGATAGGTTTTTAATCCATTCTGGCCCCACATGTCATAGGGTCATTATTTAAACCTAGGGTCTATTAGCTTTTGACAGGGAAACTGATCGGTGGCTTGACGTGTAGTTACCTGAGTGAAAGAGCAAACACTAATGGCTAGGATCCACCCATCAACGTGCGACAAAACAGAGCCAAGCGGAGGAGTTATCACCGACGGTGAACGGTGGCTGATCGTGTTCGGCCGATGGTCGGGTTAGCTCGAGGAAGGAGTAGGGAGCTCAGGGCATCGGTCAGTGGAGGATGTGGATCACTAGTCTGATGGTGGTAGGGTGCGATGGAGCAAGGTTAGAGGTAGTTGCGAGAAAGATTCAAAGGTGCTTAAGCTTGGCTGTGATGGGGGAAAGCATGAGGGAGCTCTTAGTCCCATTTTGGTACCTAGCAGCGACTAAGGTATACCAAGTAGCTCTACCATCGATCACTAGCCATGAAGAAGAAGGTGACTACGGCGATGATTCCTCAGGCTTCTAGAGCTGTGATCAAGAGGAGGGTGTTCGGGGGACCCCAAGGGTGCTTCAATTCGAACGAATTGGAAAATGCTCAACAGGATAGCTCAATTGGCCTCAGCAACTCACAGAGATTGCTTGGTGGCAAGGCGAGCTCTGGTGGTGCAATTGATCTGGTCCTCGGGCGGGGGGCTATGAGGGAGTAGAATGGCATGGCGCCCCAAATCGGCTCGGGACAGAGGTGACGACACATAGGATTTTCATTGCCATGGTATGCGTAGGGTATGGGGAGGCTATGCCATGGCAGGGCGCAGAGCTAGGTGTCATATATGACAGTCTCACTTGGTCGGCATAGTATGATTGCACTGGAAAGCTTGGGTGATCTCGGTTGACTAGCGCACAGAGTGGAGAATTTGGAGATTGGCTGTAGAGAAGAAAGAACTAGGGTATTAAGGTCTAGGGCTAGTGAGACAGGTCGGTTAGTCACTGGCGAGTGGGCCAGATAATGGGCGAGCCCCACACAGCAGTGAGATCAAAGAGGAAAGACTGGATTTTGTCATTTGGGCAAAGAAGTGTCTTTGATTTAATTGAGATATGAACTGAGGTCTATAATTTTTGGAACTTTAATTTCATGATACCAAGGTAGTAATTATACTCACATAAAAATTTTAGGCCACGATCACACTTGCACAATTTTATAAAATTTTGCAAGGTCACGGTTTCAAATATGAGTTTTCTTATTTTGATTTTGTTGAGATAAAAAATTAGGTTCAATTCATTTGAAAATTTTTGATGATTCTAGGGGTTTACAGATGACTCCATAAAATTTTTAGATGATGATCAAACCTGTATATTTTTATAAAATTCTAATAGTGCTATAATCATTTCTCAATTGTTACTGTTTTTTATTTTCTAATAGCATTAAATGCTTTAAAATTTCCCCAAAACTTTTTTGGGTGTTCTAAAGTTGTCTTTGGATTTAAAAAATTTTATCTAATTTTTTTATTACATGATTTTGAATTTCAAAGTTTGCAATTCAAAGATTTAACAATATATAAGGTATTCTTAAAGAACAAAATCCAAGAAAAACATAGAAACGACGAAAATTCAAAATAAAACCATAATTACAACTTAATTTTACATTTTTTTATTTTTGTATTTTTTGAATGGTTACATCTTCATTCTCCTCTTTTCTTACTCTTTCACGTAGAACAAAACTGATGTGTATATATTAATAGTAAGCTGAGGTGGGCTTTATTGTACATACCCTAATTACTTCCGAACTCTAGAGTTGTACTTGGATCCGGCATTGTGCATGCATGCTGTGATCTTTTTTTTTTTGGGTTTCCAATTCAGAACTTTTTTTATACTGATGTTAATCTAAGCCAGAGATGGAATTGATCAGGGGGATTGGACGACTACGATTTTATCTTTTTAAAAATAATGTGGGAATTTTTAGTTTTTTTCCTAATTGGATACCGGTTCCGCTAGCCACCAAAACTGCACTCTATGTAGTTCCTCCTAGATATTCTCAATTAAGCCTAGTCCTTACCATCTTGTAGTCAATAATGAGTTACATGTTCTCTCCCACCTCCAAATTTCCATGAAATCAGGAACTAACTACTGGAACTACATACTTGTGTCTGACCAGAACGCTAATTATATCAACAAGAAGGTGCTTAGGTTTATGTCCCCAGCAAAATCTCCGAATTCCGACGCAGTACAGGACAGCAATGACTTGGGACACCACCCCCTGGATGTTTTCCATAAAAGCCTACTCTATCCACTTGACCACAAGCGATCTGATCAGCAGAACAAATCACATAAAAGTGATGAATCTCATGCCATCATCAGCTCCGCAGTGGAGCTCTACGACGCCGGCATCCGGTTCAGGAAGAGCAGCTCGGACAGCCTGAGCGACGTCCGGTTCCGCTCCGGCTGCGGCGTGCTCAGCCTGCCACACATCGTCGTCGACGACTCCACCGAGTACATGTTCCTCAACGTGATGGCGTTCGAGCGGCTGCACGTCGGCGCGGGCAGTGACGTCACCTCCTACGTGTTCCTCATGGACAAGATCATCGACTCGGCCAAGGACGTCGTGCTACTGTCCAGGAATGGGATCATCCAGAACGCCGTCGGCAGCGACAAGGCAGTGGCGAGGCTCTTCAACAGCTAGCCTCTCCAAGGACGTCGTGCTGGACCCGAACAGCGTCCTGGACGATGTGCACCGGAGGGTGAACAAGTACTGCAAGAAGCCGTGCAACGTGTGGCGGGCGAATCTGGTCCACACCTACTTCCATAGCCCCTGGTCGTTCCTCTCCCTCGCCGCTGCCATCTTCCTCCTCGCCTTGACCGTCACGCAGACCGTCTACGCCGTCATGCAGTTCTACCAGGGTGGTGGCAGTGGCTCTTCCGCGCCACCTCCTTCTCCACGTTGATCAATCGTGCAATATATGCTTAATCTCGCAACAGTTAACATAAGCAGCAAGTACACGCGGGCGCGCATCATCTATGATATGTTGGGGCTGATTTATCAGACTTAGTTGTGTGATCTATCTCAAATTTGTGTTCTTTTTTTTTTTTGAGAAGTGTTTTCTTCCTTTTGAGGTGCTTTAATTTAGTTTCTTGCAAGGGCTGAGAACCATATTTTGGTACCTGCAACTGGAGCTTGATTTCGCTGCTATGTCATGATAATTGGAAGCTTGGCATTAACAATAGATGAAATCTCTCAATTAGGCACCTTACTCCCTTTCATTTCTACGAATGGTTCATTATTCCTTGGGTGAAACCATGGGCGGAGCCAGCGGTTGTCACCGTTGGGCCGTGGCCCAACCAATTTTTCGCCGGCCCATTACCCCACCCTAATTAGATTAGCTCAATAGCTCACGCAACAGAAATCACGTCTTTTGGATAATTGTCTAGTCACCTTCATTGAGCGAGATATGTTCTTCAAAGTGGATGAAAATGATATAATCGAGACTTTTATGGCCATTAGGAGACGCAAGTCTGAAAAGAAGAAGTAGTATGATAATATTCTTCAAACTATTGTAAAACCTTATTATTATCTTCGTATTTTGCTTAATTGCTTTTGATACATTCTATATTTATATGTTGGCATGTAAGTTATATACTTTTTTGAAAGTTGGTACAACCAAAACTAAAATCCTGGCTACGCCCACTGGGTGAAACCATGTATTTCTTAAAGGAAAAAAAGTCCACTGTACTTGTGGGCACCCGAAAGCATAAATCGATCCTCACGTGCGCGTTGGACTTAGAGGTGACACCCATACTCCATTTAAGTGTATGCTCACTGCCACCCAAAAGTCCCGTGCACGGAGTATTGACTAAATGGCCCTCACTCAAACAAATATGAGCCATGTAGTCGCACCGTACACACTTACGTGTCCATGAGAGTTTTGATTCCATTCCGAACAACCATACCAGGATTGGGACCAACTCATCCACGCATAGCATCCGCCATCCGTCTCAGGACCTTGGTATCGCCCGCACTCTCCAAGGGGAGCACGAGCAATAGCCAAAGAACGACGGTCGCATGAGTGTATGCATTGATGGTTGTTGACAATTCCAGGTACCCGGATATGTGTCTAGTGCTAGTTCCCAAGATCAACGCCTAGCACCCACATATCCCGCATTCGAGATGTATCGCAACACATACACATGAATCTAAGCAGTTGGAATGGCATAAACATAAACTACAACTATTACAACTACTTACTATTACAAGTAGTGGCCGACCGGCCAAATACCACAAGTCCAAAAGTAGAGTGCAGCGGAAATAACATATATAACAAAAGTAGGACAGCGGTATGCCCATCCATAAACCCATAGGCAACCGACTTGGAGAAGCCCAAGTTCATCCGTCAACATGATCGTCGAACCCCGGAGCAAAGTAGGAGTCGTCGGGGCACTCTTCCGTACCTTCGTCTATATTGTTTAGATTAAGCAACCATGAGTACACGTATGTACTCGCAAGACTTTAGTGTATGGAATATAGTGAATGCAAGCTAGAACAAAGGAATACAAGCTTCTACACTAGTCTCATTTCAGCATAAGGCAGGTTTTGTTTGCAAGTAAACATTTCATAAAATGGCATCGAAATTGTAAAGATCATTTGATAAGAAGCTATATAACAGTAAGTAGAATTCATATACAGCAATTCACAGCCCTCCTTGGCTGCAATTGACAAGTAAAAACAGCCACCATTGGCTTCCCAAATCACCAACTCAATCCAACACCGTTTCCAAAAGTTTTAGCAAAAACAAAGACTATACTTGACATTATTTTCCCAAGTTGCTCATGACCGCGAGCACGGCTAATTAATTAGATTTTAATCTCTGCAGAGAGTGTACACTTTACCCACATGACACATTCTAGCAATCATGTCAACCATGCCTCGCGATACTCACCGTACCCGATTTGCTAAGCCGTTCAACTAGTTAAAGCTTAACCTTGCACCAGCGATAGTGATGTTAACCCTTACCACAGTTCAGGAGATCCTGAACCGATGGTGCCTCATCGTGAACTCTCCCCATGACAAGGCATGCACCGTTGTATTGGAATGCTTGGGCCCCAACACCTCGGTGAAGGGAGCACCTAGAACGACTCCAGTCTGTCGGATCGTCCATACTACTTCGGCCTACCAAAATGCAAGGCTAAACTCTAACCAATCTAGTGAGCTTAGGCTATTCCATACTAGCACATGTGGTTGCACCGAAACACTTAGGTGATAGCATCAAGTTCGGTCCTTAATTGACCCGGGCTAGGATCTCCCCCTAACTACACGTGAGGTCCTTTTCACGCCTCAAGTTAAGTAATAACTCGCCCGCGTCTAAATCATAAGTTTGAGTTGGATTTTTATCAACATACACGGAAACCATACCTCGGTTCCGAATAAATAAACAAAGTTGCTCATAGTAATTAAAATGGTATCCATCATTTAAAAGTTCGTTCTAATGAGCATGTCTAAGCATATACATATGCTAATCTCGCAAGTTTTACCCAAGTGACAGTAATTATTGTCTACACCATTACTAGGTTACAATGGCAGTAAATCAAATGACAAGGTAATGAAAATGCATACAATTGGTTTTAGCTACCGATTCCCACAACATAGCAAGTTTAAAACATACATGCATGCATATAGTTTGATAAAGCAAAATAACATTGCAAATATGGGATCAAAATGGTCAAAGGAGGTGCTTGCTTGGTTGCTCTTCGTCGGCAATATAATCCGGATCGTAGTCGATGTCGTTAATAACCGAATCCGAATTATCGTCGTCTATGCGTCGAATAATAATAACCGAGACAAAAGCAAATAACATCGAATCAAAATGGGACAAAAAGAAATCAGATAAAAAAATTACCAAATTAAATCTTACCAAGAGGGTCATGGTGGATTTTGGTATTTTCAATTTCGAATTCAAGATGCAAAAATTGTTTGGATGGATAGAAGTAAAACATTCACTAAAGGTTTGCTTCAATAGTGCTTAACTTTAAGTGTTCATGCATGGAAGCAATTTCTACAAGTTAGATCTGAAATTTAAAGTTATTCGCTGTTACTATATGGTCATATGATGATTTCTTGCATTGCGGTAACATTGGACGAAGACTTCTACTCTTACTATTCACATAATACGGTTCCGACGATGTTATCATTTAGGGTTTTTGCGTTAATGTATTTTACTTGATAAGTAAGTCATAATTAAGATATTTTTACATAATTTGGTTGTCCATATATTGAAGTAGGTTTCTGGATCAATTCCCCTAAAGTTTGTGTTTAGACGAGCTATTTTATAAGCCGCTGAAAAGGCTTAAGTGATAACGATTCTGTGCAGTTGTAATTTAGGGTCTTTCTTGTGATTGGATTAATATGCAAATGAAGTTGTAATTAATATATTTTTCCAGATTATGGTAGAATATGTATCAGACAATGATTCTAGACTATTTTCTCATAACTTTATGTTTATGTGCGATATTTTACGGACTGCCGAAAAGGCTTATATGACCACACTTTTAGCGCTATTGCGGTTCAGTTTTCTTTCTTCAGTTGCGACTACACCGAAAGGGATAATCTAACCATTTTTCAGGGGTTATTAGGGAATATCCCTAAGAGTGTTTTAAAGTTGATTTCGCGATGTTTCTCATTTGTTCAAGGTGTTTTTCTAATGAATAGTGATTTAGGCTTAATACGAGCTTAACTCAAAGTTGATCAAACTGATATTATTTTTGCATGGAAAGTTAGGGAATATCATTTCAAGGTCCTAGAAGTTGGTTTTGTCGAGTTTAAGGTCCGTTTGCTAAAGTTGCGACCAAACGAACGTTTTGTGCGTTGAATGTTCGATTATCGAGTAGCTAATACAAACAAAGGTAGAATCTAAATATTTTTATATTCACAGCAAAAGATATAAGGGTTTTATTGCGTAAGGCAAAAATAAGAAAAATAAAGTGCAGAAGTGGAGAATCGAACTCAAGACCTGTTGAGTCCAAGCTCTGGTGCACTACCACAACGCCATGCATTTCTTTGTGACAAGGTCTCATGCTTAATTACTTAAGCTCACCTCTACAAACCCTAGAGCTCCACAAACGCAACAATGGCGCTACGGGCTGGCTGGCTTGGAGCAGAACTGGAGAGGGCAACTGCAGGGAAGGTGTGGCTCGGCTGGGGAAGAAGACAAGGCACGGCCGTGGTGGTGCTGCAGACGAACGGAAAGAAGGTCAAGAATCAGAACTGGCAAGTCGCATGGCAGGTTGAGTTGGCGAAGAGCTCACCGGGTTGTTGCGGTTGAAGGGCTGGCTCACCGGCGCAAGGGGGAAGAACTCACGGTCGGCTTCGGCTGCAACAAGGCAACGCAACTTAGGAGAGTGAAGAGCAGCGATGTGCGCATGGAATGGGTAAGAGCTACTGCAAGGAGCTCACCTGGCGCTCGCCTGAAGGATGCCTGGCTCGGTGCTTGCTTGGCCGAGCTCCACGGAAATGAGAGCATGCAAGCAGCAGCGAGCAAAGGGGGTTAGGAGGGAGCTTTGGCGTCTTTATGGCAGCGCAGGGCGGAGCGTTCGGCACAGCTTGGAGGCGACAGCACGGGCGACGCTGGTGAGGCTCAGGTTGCTGCAGCCGTGTGGCGCAAGTCTCCTGCCTGGTAGCACGCAGCGGAGAAGGGAAGTACCGAGGCAGCACTCGGGCAGGAGCTGGAGAGGGAGGGAGGAGAGAAGGGAGGAGGGGCTGGCCAGTGGGCCCAGGCGTGCGTGGGGCCACCTGCCAGAGGCATAGCTTCAAGTTTCATCGAGTGAAACGGCGTTGTTCAGCAGCTGGGCGAAATTGAGTGCGGAAAAGACATGTCAGTTGGGCAGGCTTGGCAAGGGGTGAAGACTTGGTTGAAAAATTCTGTAAATTTTTGAGCAGGTAGTCCAGAAGTTCTACTTTCCATTTTCTTTGGTTTCATCTCATTATCTGTTGTCATTTAAGAACAGTAATTCTTCAAACTAGACTAGTTTTCAATCTGTTTTTGAATTTTTAAGCTCTGTAAATTGTGTGCCAAAATTCTGTAAAATTGGTTTTTATTCATCTTTTGGTCTCTAGTATTTTAAAAAATTAATTTCTATGACATGTTGTTTGATGTTTCTTTGAGTTTCAACAATGTGTTGGATTTGACAATTTGAGGCTTTATTAGGCATAAAATCATGAAGAAGAAACTAACTCCAGAAATCCCTCTATGAGAAAATCCAAAGCACAACAAGAATCAAAACATGCCACTTAAATTACTTGGTCAAATTTTGAGGTAGAAATGAGTTAACGAAAAATTATTAATATTCTTACAACAGTGACTGGTCCAAATCCTTGTTTCTGATTTTGATTTTTCTTTGGGAGTAAATAAAGTATATTATTTATAAAACATTGTTTTTCAAATGAATTTGAGCTAAGAATGCTTCTGTAAAATTTTCAGATCAAGACCTTACTCCATAATTTAATAAAAATTCTGACATTGCAGATTTTGGATTTAAGTGATATCTGTTTCTGAATTTTAAACGGCAATAATAGTAATTATTAATTTTTGATATTTTTACCAGGGGTTAAGTATGTTATGAGGAAGACATTATAAAATTTTCAGTGAGATATAGGCTTTTATTATTTTTAAAGAAATTCTGTCATGTCACTGTTTTGAAGTTAAAACATGTCACTTTATTATTTACTTCTTTACCTAAATCATTAAAAATCTTTGGACAGCTGAAAAGATGTGGTGGAGAATCCCCATAGTTTAATGGCATTTTACTTTTATCTTTAACCTTTTTACTTTTACTCTTTTACTAATTTCATTTATTGGTTTTTCTTTTAAACCCAAAATTCAAGAATAATTTTTATGGTTGAAAAAGTCTTAGAAAAGATGGGAATTCAATGTAAGATTACCCCCTCAACTCATTTTCAAAGTTTGTTTATTTTGGGCCAAAAAGTTTTAATGTAGCAACTTGTTCTTTTCTTTTGGTTGACAAACTAGAAAATGAAGAAAAAGATAATATTTAAAATGAAAATCTTGGTTTTAGTTCAACTGTTTACTCAATTCCATTTTTAAAATTCTAAATTTTCAATTTTACTATTTTTAAATTTTTTGGGATGTTACAGTACTCCCCTTAAGTATTGCGTTTATCTGCTCAATCCCCTGGACTTTTTTTTTTACCACTTAACCCGTGAACTTCTGATACTGTTATGATTTGGAGGTGGCTTCGTGTCCTGCGGTACCACAAGATTGCATTGGGGTAGCCTGGCGTGTACGCCACTGTAGTCCCAGAGATCAATTGTTGGAATTGATTTGTGTAATCACCTGAAAAAGATACAAGGGTAGGAAGGTATTAGCAAAAATAAAGCTTTTGTTATTTGAACATCAAAGGACAGTAAAATTCGCTTATATATAGCTTACTATGTGGTGGAGCAATTAAAATTTTGAAACTTTGACAGTCAATATCATTTTAAATATTAAATTAGATACATGAAAATCATATATGTATATTTGTCTCAAAAAGTACTTTCATAATATTATAATTTTATTGGGTTTTATAAATATATTATAATAGAAATTAGTAGTCAAAGTTATGTTTTAGAGACTGTATCAATATCTAAAATGATAACTATTTATGACATTTTTTGTTTTGAGAGAGGACCGTGATTTGTTTAGTAAAACGTGACGTCGGATGTAGCCAAATAGGCTACAGGGAGCCCAATATTCTTATGCCGTCAGTCCAAACGAGCTCCCTGCACGGGCCGGCAAATTTCTGACCCAACTGTGGCCTTCAAGCCTAGGCTCAACATCGCTGAGGTCTGCAAGCGCTGGCGTAATTTGAAGCCTAAGCTTTCACAGATATGGTGCTAACTATGCTCGGATTTTTAGATGAATTTGCGAGGCCACCAGCGATTCATGGATCTAAGACCATCCGCAACGCTTTCCCGGCCCGACTCCCTTCCCCGTCTCCATGGGAAAGCAAACGCGAGGCGAAGCCCACCAGCGCTCCAACGGTGCCTCTTCCCGGCCGGGAAACGCAAGCGATAGGAGAGAGAATCCTGTCCCCACCGGTTCCTCTATGCATTCCTTTCGCCCTCTCCCGCAGCTCGGAGGCTCAACGACGTGGGGTTCGCGCGCCGGCTCGGAGGAGTCGTGGTGCGGCAGGGGAAGGGTTCAGGCGAAGCGGCAGTGCTCGGCGACCGGAGCGTAGCCGCTCATCACCACCCATCGGAGACGCTGACGAGGCGAGCGGCATCGATGGCGGCAGGTACTCCCCTTCAGTGGCGAAGCTAGAGAGAAATAGAGGGGGGTGCGAGCATAAAGAAGTGATGAAAAATATTTATCTAATGAAGAACATTTGGATGGGAAAAAGAACATAAACATAGACAAAATACATAATTTGATTTCGAGTCTTTAACACCTTCTGTGATTGATCCACCTAAAATCTACGTTCTTTCATTTTCATGAGGCGAGGGGGGTGCAGCATGTTGGGCTGAGGGGGGTGCATATATGGCCAAGATATGGGGGTAATAACTAATTTTTTTTTTGAGGGGGGTGCATCTGCACCCCATGGGCCATATGTGGCTTCGCCCCTGCTCCCCTTCCGCCCCCGTATTTGTGGTATTGCGCTGGATTGGACCGAGTTGGATTAGGTCAGGGGAAGGGTATGGAGGATTTGCGTTCGATTAGGGTTTCAACTTGAAGATGGGAAATCCACACTTGAAGATGGCTGGTCAAATTTGGGTGAAAATTTGATGCGGATCATAGTGGTTTTGTAGATGAGAAAATACTGCTATTGAAAATTTGATGCGGATCATAGTGATTTCTAGCTGAACTTGATTTCACCGTTAACATTTAGTCTTTAGAATTGAGAACTGCTATGGAGCGTCTGATTCCTTGCTGTGGCTGAAACCTACAAGTGTAAATTAGACCTTTAGTTGTTCTTTTGTTCGAATTTTTTGTAACAGATGATGATATTGGTTCAGTCTGAACAGCTGATTTATGAGCACATATCCTTGTTGCTGTTATGAGTTCTGAACCTGTCTGTGAAGTTTCAGTTTTACGAAAAACCCCCACCTTACCGTTGAATATCACCACGTTCCATGCTTCGAAGGAAGGATTTTCTGTCATGCTGATTAAGTACATCAACAATGGGTCAGTTTTGCTGGTTTTAGTTGTGGTGTTGTGCCCTGCGCAACCAATTATCCTAATTCTTTGGTGCAGTCATTGTGTGGCCTTGTACTTGTGCGATCTTATCAATATGCTTTCAAGTATAAGGTCTAGATGAATAATGCGGATGCGGCAATTACACCCTAGCTATTAATTTGACTGGCATATATCTATTCAGATAAATATTCAATTGTGAATGTCCTATCAAGAAATGTCCATCGATTTGATGATAGACCAGTGTAAAAAAACTTAGCTATTTATAAACATTGCATAGAAAAAAAAGTCAAGGATTGTTGATTTATTAGGGTTAGATAAGATGACGAATATAGAAGTAACTAGCTATCTGACAGATAGATTTGCTAGAAGCTCTGTTTTGGTGTCCCATAATTTCTTCTGATACTTATTACCTGTGAAAACCAAGAAAACAACAAATGCCACCTTTTGTTTGTTCTGCACAATAAATTATGACATGGAATTATTAATTTTGTTGCTTTTTTTGTGATCTTTAGAAGTATGTTTTACGAGACAATGCTAAGGAGAAGCCAACTTACATCTTAGTGCCGAAGAGAGAGGAGCATACGCAGAGGGAAAAAATTACTGCTTGAACTTACATCTTAGCATATAATTTCTTACTCTGCCTTGGCTGATTGTAGCGCCTATGATCTTTGTTATTTGTTGTTCATCTAAAATTCTAATACTATAAATTCTGTGTGCAGTGACAAGTATGGGTTCAAAAGTCAAGTTCGGAGTCGTAACTTTGTCCATTGACGGTGCACTATGTTACTCTAGTTTATTCAACCTATATTCAAGCACTTGCTCATATAATTATAAGACTACAGTGATTCTTGTGTTTTTCAGCACCATCTACTGTACATATCTGCTCTAGATTTTTTTTAACGTCTGGTTAGCAAATACATGTAGCGAACAAATAGTCTTGAAAGATTAATATGAACATATCACCAAATATACATTAATTCATTTACTTATTTGCAGATACACTCATCGAAACAGATATTTCAAGTTGTGAAGTTCTGGATTTTGCAGCTCATTCTTCTTTGTTAGCTGTTGATCCTGTGAAGTATGTTAATGAAATGTCCATTGGTCAAATGCTTCCATGAAGTGCAATGTCAGATTTGTCAATCGAAATCTCAGCTACAGCTGAAAAGGGAGCTCTTTGATTTCACAGAGATAGTAAAGTAACATAACCCACCTGTAGGTAGCTCTCAATCCCTTTGGGTGAAATTTGATTTGGGCCCAAGGTTGCTGTTTCTGGAGCAATTGATGGAAATTAGAATGGCATCAGTACCTCGTGACAGTGGTCACATATTTCCAAGACCCCTGGAGGCTATACACAACCTCAGACAATTAATCAGAGATGGGTGTACATATCTCTAGAGAAAGAAGAGGTCTGGTTCTGATTGCTGTTTGCAGGTTAAAGGTGCCATGTATTTACAAAGAGATAAAAGAGTTGTCAGACTACCTGGTTTGCTAAATAAAGGCTAGTTTAGTTAGTAGATTCTGAGAACCCCCTGTGTTTAGGTGGCTGCAATCGTGGTCACCACAACAGAAGTTTACCCTAGAGTGCAAAGTGGCATCGCTCATTTTGCTTTTATGCTCCCGAGTAAATGGAATGTGAGATTGTTTTGACCCGTTGAAGTTGCTAGTGTGTGTTTTGTTGTTCTGTTTCACCGGATAACTTTTGGGGTTATGTTAAGAATGATGTGCATGTTGTACAGTATCAAAGGTGCTTGCTGTTTTAAATCTGAAGTAATGTTCCCTAGCGTTGATGATTGATTATCCCTTGATAAATGTATTGTCCCTGTAGAGAAATGCTCTTTATACGTTGTGTGCTTCACTGCGTTATTGATACATGAATTGCCCGTGTAGAAAAAAAATTATTATTAAAAAAAATTCTTGCCTTGCTTGGTTTAAAAATTGGTGGTTAGAAGATGATGATAAAATAAGTATTTTTAATGTGGGAAGAGAATGGAGAAGGGAATGTTGTTGGAGTGTTTTTCTGGGAAGGAATTCCCTTCAGGGGTGGGGAAGGGAATAGAATACTGGGAAATGGTTGGGAAATGGTTGGAGATGGTCTAAACTTTGAAACCTGTTATGAACAATTTCTCTCCGGTTTATACTGGGAAGGATGCTGTTACTTTAGCTCTTTTGTTGAGAGGAGGCGAGTGGCCACCCCCATTCAGTAATTCAGTGCTAATGCATCGTACTGTTTGGTCTAGTTTCAGCAATTTATAGGCTATAACTTACTGGGTTTATAGACTTAATCCGAGGCCAGCAGCTTATAATGTTTATACCCCCCACAAATGACGACCTTGCCTATGAACCTGAGCTAGACCAGACAGTTGACAACGCCAAGAATACAAACCTGTAAGGCAAATAGAATGAACAAAATGCCATCCTAGGGACTCTGTGCTCCCATGCGGTGCTTGTAGCCAGATTCTCTTCGGTTAGATGACAAGCACCCAGTGGCGGATCCAGGAAAAAATTATAAGTGAAGCAAGTTTGAAGCATATATATACCTAGATATAAATTTGTTGGGCTATACAGTATATATACACCTGGATATAAGAAACCTTATAAATTGTAAGTGGGATAGTAATCCAATCTGCCATACTGTTGGATCCGCCCCTCTAAACACCATTGGCTTATCATGGGTACTGATCATCCAGCCTTACCAAATTAAGCTACTAGCATGCATGCACATCTCTGTCTTTTTTTCCCCTCTGCAACCGTATGGACATTCTGTTGGGGATGCTGCTGTGATGCTGTGCACTTGAGCGTTGCAACTTTGCAGGCATGAGGCATATGCCCTTGTCTGTCAGTCAGGTACTACTATGCTTGGCGCATAGCTCTGCAATCAAGCGTTAGATACGTGCTACTGCCTACAGCTGCCCATGGTCCAAATGGCCATACTAGTTGCGGTAGCAGATTAAATCGTGTCAAAATTCCAGGCTAGTACACGGCTCGAACTATGGGCAATCTTCTTGCTAGCTAGCATGATCGAAGATGCAGCGGAAACACTCGTTTATTAATTCATTCATTCGTTTACCGTAGTCGGAGGCCCATTTCTGGAAGAAGGGCTGCACGGCGGAGATGTAGTTGTGGGTGCTGGCGTCCAGAGCCTTTCTTCTCCCGGCAACCATCATCCGCCTCAACTCCGGCAGGGACCCGACGGCGAACCTGTACGGTGGCCCTCGGATCCCCTGCCGCTCGAACCACCGGGCGATAGCGTACGGCCTCCACAAGAGATGCCACAGCGCTCTGGCGCATTGCCTCGAGATCAGCAGCAGCGTGAGGAGAGCAGCCAGGACATCCGACGGTCTCAACTCTCAAGTCTCAACTTATGTTTAGTTTGTTCGAGAGTCTGGGTATTTATACAGGGACGGACGTGGCTTACGTATTATCTGGGTTCGTGAGAAGTTATGATTGGTCAAAATATTGTCAGACCGTCTCCATAAAAAAAAAATTCAGACCGGATCACAGTAAACGGGTAGATGCGTTGGTTTTTCCGCTAATTAATACCCTGTCATTTTCTAAGTCGTGGTTTCACTTCTACCGACGTATGTCTACACAATATTTTATTGATTTTTTTATTATATCTTTGTATGATAATTTCACTCTAGTTCATAGTAGTCAATGATATTAAAAATAAAAAATAATAAAAAATTACCTCGAAATTGTATAATTATATGTATTTAATAACAAAATTTAAAAATTGGAATAAGTAGTGCTCTATTTGACTTTAATTCACAGTTATATTTGAATCACCGAAATGTTGGCGGATATGTAGTTGTTGGAGGCAGGGTCCGGAGCATTTCTTCTCCCGGCAACCAGCATACCACAATACATCATATGAAATTTTATTCATTTAATTATCAGAGTATGACAATGTTAATAACTCGCAAACCAATTAAAAATATAGCAGTTAGAAAGTAAAAAAAGTAGTAGGACCTAGTTGTCGAGATACTCACCACTAAAGAAGTGCTCATGCTCTAAAAACAATAGATATAGCAAGGTAAGTACAAAAGTACTCGCAAGTCACACAAGAAATGTAGTATTGATGTAAGGATAATAAAGGAAGACATAATATAGTTAGTTTGAGCATAAAGCAACATTTGAGATAAAATAAGTAATGTTCAATGTGTAATTGATATAGTAAAACTAAGTTTTAAATCAATTTTCCACATAGGATCCATCTTGGAGTTCAACCCAATTTTTCCAAATGGAACCCCCTTCCATCTACAAATTATCTTTCTCAAATCACATTTGGAAAACCAGAGTCTAGTCCATGAATGTCTTGCTCCGCATGCCCATGACTACGGGTGTGGCTAATCGATTAGTTTTACACTCGGCAGAAGTTATAAAACATTACTCACAAGAGATAATTAACTTAATATGTTAGCAAAATAAGAAATAATCAACTTAATATGTCAGCATGACACGCTTCGTTACGCATGCAACTAAGTGATTAGCACAAGACATTTACAATGCACCATTCCAAGCAGTTATGCCTCGCTAAGGTTTCACTGTTGAAAGGTTTGCACTAGTCAGAAGCCCCCTCTTGCGCCACTCAAACATCCAAATGGCACAATCGACATTGGAAATTTCCAAATTAGTTAGCCAGTAGATCTGTCCCATACTAGACGTGTGGAAGCAAAGTTGTACTTTACATTCAGCAGCTCATAAACTGGTCATTAATTGACTAGACGAACTTATCACAAATCTAGAATCATGATGAAGCCAATTGACAAACAATTCTCGACCGGTGTAAATCACGCTTTCACTTTATTTTGAACCATATCATTTTTCACAATATTCCATGGCACACCAATACCGAGGATGACTTATATCAAAAGCATCTTTATTTGACTTAAATTCACAAAAAATCTCTTAAATTCAAGTGTAAGCTAGCATGTCTAAGCCATTTTCTAAAAAGTTTATGGTAACCTCTAAATACCCATGGGATCATCCAAAAAAATTTACAAATAAAATGGACTCAATTTATTTCCCAAGAAAAATAAAAATGGAGAATAGATAATTGTAACAGTGGCAATGTCAGAATTTTTAAAACTCACTGATACAAGATAATGATAAAAAAAATTTACTGAATTACATGAACCGCATTGGGAATCCACACATAAGTTTGAAAAAGTTTCAACTAAGAATGTCAGCTTAATTACTGACCAAACCCTTATCTATTCAAACTTGAGTTTCTAGTTGTCTCCCCTTTCCTTCACTACAGGTGGGACCGGCCCTGTACCATGGCCCACATGGCAGCATCCCTAGCCTACCTCTCAGCCAAATGCTACTTCTCGCGTTGCCTCACTTTTGCCCATCTGCTGCCAGGGCAAACAATTGCCAACTGATTTGCTGCCACGGCAGGTGCGATCAACTCAGCGCCATGTGAATTAAGACCCAGTTCTTGTGCTGCCATTCCAGCACCACTACGCCCACATCTTGCTGTCTTGGACCCAGCCAAGTTCTGACCATCTACTCAAGCCAGCACCACCATGATCACTCTCGGTCTGTTTGGTTGAGTGGCTCGGCGTGGCCAGGCCCGCGCGAGCATGAGCGTATATGTTTGGTTGCCTGTTTCGCATGCGCATGACCAGGCCCGGCCGATGCAACGCGTGTGACCAGCTCGCAAAAATCCTGCATGCGCGGAAACGCGGGGAGCGACCGTTTCTGGCGGGCCTGTTCCAGGCGAGCCTGCATGCGCATGATCACGGAACCAAACAGGCCTTCTGTGCATCAATCAACCAGGGGAACCAAGCTATGTCGCCATACCGTGTATGTCAGATTTGCCAGTGATCACCGGCGCCGGAGAAGACAAGTTGCTGCTCAAGACTTTACACACACACGAACTGGAACACACATGTACACAAGGTGTTTGTGCTGCAAAGAAGTTGCAGCGTTATCTGCTCTATTCTCTTCCTTTTATTGTGCAACGACTGAAAACAAACTTGGGAAAGAAAGAGAGAGCGTCGGAGCGCTTCCCACATCGTGGCTTGGTTTGGATCGTGTTCATCCCTCCGCATGACACGTTCACGTCCGCAAGCTCAGGCGCGCCGAGAGTTACGTACGCTCGCCACGGCCTCCTAATTCTACGCCCACGACGTCCACATCCCGGAGCTCGTGCGCATGCAGCAAGAAAACAAACAACTAAACTAACTAACCTACATGCACAAGGCTTAACTAACAGTGTAAACCCAACCCCGCAGCCCTGCCACGACATGACCATCGCCATGCCCTGCTCTTCTTAGCAGATCACTACCTCATTGTTGCCTAACTTCTACCACAGCCATCAAATCTCACAGAAAGCTTTGCCACAGCAGTCGATCGACATCGCAGCTTGTGCTATGTGAAGCTTTGGCTAAGATCGCCCAAGCGTGAACTCACTTGGCCATACCGTGCTACCCTGATTGCCACCCCTGGACTTAGCCAGTACCCTTATGATCTTCGGCCAAGCACACCACCCAATCTCTGCCATCGCCATTCCCTGGCCTTCCCCATACCCTGCCTCGGCTGTCTACTCGCCATACCCTGCGTTGCCACTTCTCCAGAAGTTTTGCGCCCTCCCGCAATTGAGCCGCCGATTCACACATCTGAGTACAGCTGAAGCTGCACCGCCTTGTCCAATTCTCTGCCACGACGAGCTAGCGCCAACCAAAAACATTGCCACAGCATGGAAGATGCCGAATCAACCTTGCATTTAAGCGTTGTATAAGCCAAAGGTGCACCATGCTCTGCCATAGTAGAACTCACCATGCCCTGCGCCACAAACCCGGAAGACCTGCGCCGCTCTATCCCAGACTGTAATGAACACACGAGTTCAAACCCTATGGCCACCGCCTCATTTACTTATAAATACCAACCAAGCCGTCCTCAGACACCACGCCACACCCCAAAAGCTCCCTCAATCACCGGCCGAAGCCTAGCTCCTCTGTCGCCACCATTATGAGTGAATACCAAAGCTCAAGTCGAAATCCAATTGGACGCCTCGGTGAGTTGTTTCTTGATTACTCGAGCTTAGGGCATCTCCTCTATGTAGGGAACTCATCGCCACTTCAAATCACAGCTTTTGTTAGCTGTAGCACCACCGCATGGTACTTCTCTTCCTCGCCAGCGGCCACATGATGGCAAGGTTCCCCAGCCATCCTTTGACCCAGCCAACCAGCAAAATGGACTCTTTGGAGCACCTAAATGCTCCCATCTTCTTCGCCGAGCAAATGCAGCCCTCCTCTTCACTTTCGGCCGCTGTCTCCACTGAGCACCGCCCCTAGCCAGTGGCAACTTAACTTATGTTGCTCTATTGCTATGCACTGGTTCCCTGGGTGCACGATGTCGTGTTGTTGCTCGTAGGGATCACTACTAGCCGGTGCTGTCATCCCCTCGACGCAGGGTGCACGATGTCGTGTTGTTGCTCGTGTTGGAATTAATCTTGCTCTTTCCTTTCCTTTGTTATTCGTTTTATTTAGAAGGTTTGCTAATTAGCCACTTGTTTGGCAAGTATGTTTTTGATATCAGTTATGTTTGGTATGAGTCGATACCTTTCCAATTGGCTAGGCGGTTGTGCCGGCTGGAATAAATACCAGGATGCGCTACAGTTTTAGCGCAGGGGGTTTTGTCGTTCTAAAAACCTTTGTTGTTCCAGTTCTTTCTCTTTTCTTCCTCGTCTCATTTAGTTGTTGTGTTGCTACCGATTGTTTTTCTCTGTTTCTTGGTCGGTGGTAACATGGCAATGATCCTGGTTTAAGCAACATCTGGTATCAGAGCTTGGTGCATTACCAAACTCCTTTGGTCGAGTCCAATGTCGATCATATCGTCAAGCGCTGCGGCGGCAAGGGAGAACGGCGGGGTGTCGTTCAGTTATCCGCAACTAACGGCGACGAACTACACGACATGGGCGATCAAGGTAGAAGCAATCATGGAGGCCCAAGGAGTCTGGGAAGCTGTCAATCCTTTGGCAACCAGGGTGGTTGATCCGAAGAAAGATAAGACAGCCGAGCCCTCTGTTTCAAACTCTACGGAAGATCTTCTTTTGCAGGTTGCAACGAAGAAATCGGCCAAGGAGGTTTGGGATGCACTCAAGACTCGATATGTTGGGGCAGATCGTGTCAAGACGGCACGGCTCCAAACATTGAAGGGTGAATTTGAAGCTTTGCGCATGAAGGAAGGAGAATCGCTAGATGATTATGCCAGCAAAATCGGCGGGATGGCAGCCAGGTTCCTGAACCTTGGCTCCACGCTGGAAGATTCTGTCATGGTAAAGAAACTGTTTGACACTGTGCCGGAGAAGTATTATCCCATCATCGCCAGTGTCGAACAATTTTGTAACCTTGACAGCATGTTGTTCGAGGAAGCTCTCGGACGGTTGAAAACATATGAAGAGCGTCTGCGATCACGATCGCCGGCGGCAAGCAATGGTGAAGGTCAGCTCTTGCTCACTCAGGCGGAGTGGCAGGCACGACAAAAGACTTCATCTGGCGACGGAAGCAACAAGTACAAGACGTCATCACCACCGGAGTCAGGTGGACGCGGTCGGGGTGGCCGTGGGCGGTTTCGCGGCCGTGGCACTGACAAAAACCAAAGAGATGGATGCAACAACTCAGCGGGGAGAGGAAAAGATAAGAGCCATATCAAGTGTTTTCATTGTGAGAAGATGGGGCATTACGCATCAGAATGCAGAGGCAAGCAGCGGGTTGAGGAAGTAAATCTCACACGGGCTGAAGAACAAGAACCGGCACTATTGTTATGTGCTGCAGTGGAGACTCAAGAACTTGCTTTGTTGAATGAAGACACTGAGAAGACGCCACTGCAAATGGAAGGAGGTACTGCGAGATTGAATCTTTGGTATTTCGATAACGGCGCCAGTAATCATATGATTGGTGATCGTGAGAAATTCAGAGATCTTGATGAACATGTTCAAGGTTCAGTAAAGTTTGGTGATGGCTCAACAGTGCAGATCTGCGGAAAGGGGTCGGTTCTCTTCACATTCAAAGGTGGTGAGCAGCGTCTCCTTACAGAGGTTTATTACATCCCTGCATTGCTTAATAATATCATTAGTTGTGGGAAGTTGGCTCAGGGTGGAAATAAAATAGTCATGCATGGTGACCTGATGGAAGTGTTTGATCCGGATGAAAAGTTACTTTTCAGGATCAAAGCTTCACCAAACCATCTCTATAAAGCTGAATTGCAAACTTGTTTGCCGGTTTGTTTACTTGCAAACTTGACTGAGACGGCCTGGCTGTGGCATGCCCGGTTGGGGCACACAAACTTCCAGTCTCTCAAGCAGTTGGGGGAGAAATCAATGGCAGAAGGAGTTCCACTAATCAAGCATCCGAATCAATTATGCCACTACTGCCTGATTGCCAAACAAGCAAGAAGCCCGTTTCCAGTTATGGCTGCTTATCGGGCAAAGGAACCACTGGAACTTCTCCATGCTGATCTCTGTGGCCCGGTGACTCCAACAACTCCAGGAGGTAACCAGTACTTCATGCTAGTTATTGATGATTGTACACGGTGGTCTTGGGTACATTTTCTCATGACTAAAGACCAGGCTTTAAGCATGTTTGAGAAAGTCAAGCTGAAGGCAGAAAACTTCAGTGGGAGGTGTGTGAAGGTCTTGAGAACTGATCGTGGTGGAGAGTTTCTCTCAGAGTATTTCACATCATATTGTGAACAAGCAGGAATTGAGCGGCATCTCACTGCACCATATTCCCCGCAGCAGAATGGTGTGGTGGAGCGCCGAAATCGATCGGTAATGGCCATGGCTAGATCTCTCTTGAAGAGTATGAACATGCCAGCTAAATTCTGGGGAGAAACAGTTCGGCATGTAGTATATCTCATAAACAGGCTACCGACAAAAGCTCTTGAGAACTGCACACCTTATGAAGCCTGGAAAGGAAAGAAACCCAATTGAGACATCTTCGGGTGTTTGGATGTCGTGTTTATGCAAGAGTGACAAAGCCACATCTCAAGAAATTGGATGATCGGAGTCATGCTATGGTTTATCTCGGCACTGAAGAAGGATCAAAAGCACACCGTCTTTATGATCCACATCAAGGAAGAGTTCATGTGAGCAGAGATGTAAAGTTTGAAGAAAATGCTCAATGGGATTGGAATGAACGTGATGGTACTGCAGTAGTATCAGAGTTTATTGTTGAGGACTTGTGTCTTGATGAGCCTGTGTTGACTGAATCAGGTGAAATAGTGTCAGCACCATCAGACAAGCCCACTTCTGCACAGAGAAGATCATCAACAACTGAAACTGCGCAGCAACAGAATAGCCTATCAGCACCAAATCAGCTAGGTCCGGTCACCAGAGCTCGTGCAAAGGCAGCAAGAAGCAGTAGTGGAATTTCTGCAGCAGGAACCTCAAGTGGAGTTCAATCGGTACAAGACCCAGC
The DNA here is from genome assembly GCA_036346375.1 of Guadua angustifolia. NCBI lineage: Eukaryota > Viridiplantae > Streptophyta > Magnoliopsida > Poales > Poaceae > Guadua > Guadua angustifolia. Next base: position 27,215,295 of record CM070522.1, on the reverse strand, counting down.
TACAACTGCAGCCGTTTTCACAAACTCAGTACAGGCTTTTGACAATCCAGTAGAAGCTTCACCTCCCTCAAGTCCAGAAGAAGTCCCAGCCAAATATGGCAGCATTCGGGAAATCATGCAGAGGACTCAGCCAGTTGCATTGGAAGATGTAGACTCTGAAGGTGAACTTCTCCTCGCAGAATATGGGGAACCCACAAATTTTCAGGAAGCTGTTGGACAGGAACCTTGGGAATTAGCAATGAAGAAGGAGATAGAGTCTATAGAAAAAAATTCAACCTAGACCCTGACCCAATTGCCAGCAGGACAGCGACCAATTGGTTTGAAATGGGTCTACAAACTGAAAAAGGATTCAGAGGGAAACCTGGTGAAATACAAAGCAAGGTTGGTAGCCAAAGGGTATGTGCAGCGTCTGGGTATAGATTTTGACGAAGTGTTTGCACCAGTAGCTAAATTTGATACAGTGCGTCTCATTTTAGCTCTAGCTGCAAACAGAAATTGGAAAGTGCAACACCTTGATGTTAAGTCAGCATTCCTGCATGGTGATCTTGAGGAGGAAGTTTATGTCTCTCAGCCAGAGGGTTTTGCTATCAAAGGGAAGGAACACCAAGTTAGACAGAAGTCTGAAATAGCTTGGATTTGCTAGCTAGATGTGCACAGGAGCAAGCTGTGTACAGAAGGAGTGATGGTACCTCGTGTATCATTGTGGGAGTGCATGTTGACGACCTTCTGGTCACAGGAGGGGATATTGAGGAAATCAACAAGTTCAAGGCTCAGATGATGAAAGAATTTGATATGAGTGACCTAGGTTTGCTCACTTATTATCTCGGTATTGAGGTGGATCAGGGTGATCAGTGTATAACCTTGAAGCAGACAGCATATGCTAAGAAAGTGCTTGCGCAGTTTGGAATGGTAGAATGTAATGCTACAAAGTTTCCAATGGAGCACAAGATTCAGCTTCACAAGGATTCAGAAGGAGAACCAGTAGACACCACTGAATACCGCCGAATCATTGGATGTCTCAGGTACTTGTTACATACTCGCCCAGACCTTTCATTTGCAGTAGGTGTTGCTAGTAGATATATGGAGAAACCTACTGTCATGCACATGAAGGCTGTAAAGCAGATTCTGCGGTATTTGAAGGGTACTTTGTACCAAGGATTGTGTTATATGAAAGGGGGAGGAGATGAAAAAATCACTGGCTACTCAGACAGTGATTTAGCCGGAGATATGACTGACCGGAAAAGCACAAGTGGTATGGCCTTCTACATGAATGACTGTCTTGTGTCCTGGAATTCTCAAAAACAGAAGACGGTGGCGCTTTCATCTTGTGAGGCTGAATTCATGGTAGCGGCAGCTGCGGCATGCCAGGCATTGTGGCTCAGGGGCTTGCTAGGAGAACTAACTGGCCAGGAGATGAAGCCGGTTACAATGTTTGTGGATAACAGATCAGCCCTAGCATTGATGAAAAACCCGGTATTCCATGGAAGAAGTAAGCACATTGACATGAAATTTCATTTTATTCGTGAATGTGTTGAAAATGGTCAGATTGAAGTTCATTTCATAAGTTCTGAAGAACAGCGGGCAGATGGACTGACTAAAGCTTTGCCGGGTAGCAAGTTCGCAATTATGAACCATCAGCTTGGTATGCGCAATTTGGAGAAAGACCAAGATTAAGGGGGAGTCTGTTGGAATTAATCTTGCTCTTTCCTTTCCTTTGTTATTCGTTTTATTTAGAAGGTTTGCTAATTAGCCACTTGTTTGGCAAGTATGTTTTTGATATCAGTTATGTTTGGTATGAGTCGATACCTTTCCAATTGGCTAGGCGGTTGTGCGGCGGAATAAATACCGTGATGCGCTTCTGAGTTTTAGCGCAGGGGTTTTGTCGTTCTAAAAACCTTTGTTGTTCCAGTTCTTTCTCTGTTCTTCCTCATCTCATTTAGTTGTTGTGTTGCTACCGATTGTTTTTCTCTGTTTCTTGGTCGGTGGTAACATGGCAATGATCCTGGTTTAAGCAACAGCTCGTAGGGATCACTACTCGGCTCTCTACTGCATGGGCCCCTCATGTCAGTCCCTTACTCGGTTACTCCTCTCTTTGAGCCAAGATAGACTAACCGTTGGGCCCCTTGTCTGCCACAACACTAATTCAAAAAGAAACTAGAAATTGGAAGAGTACGCCTTCACTTAATTGAAAGCGTATTATCCATTTTCCCGGGAATTTCCATAACCTAGAGCATTTATAAGCTAATAACTTTTGCATTGTAAATCTAATTCAAGTGAAATAAATTTAGTAATTCATCTAAAACTGTAAAATTTCAAAATTATGCAAAAAAAATAGTTAATTTTGGATCCTGTTCAAAATATTTGAAATTAGAATTCAAATAAATCTAATATGGACAATATTAAAATTTATAAACCCTAGCTCCTAAAAATATGAAATAAATTTTCATAAATATCTGAGATATTAAGTAGCTCATTTATGAAAAAATATTTAATTCATGACTTCCGTAATAAGTTAAAAATTTTAAATTTGCAACGATTATAGAATATACTCTATTAAGAAATTTTGCAAGCTAACATTAAAATAGAAGATAGAGAATTTTAAATATTATAGAGATCATGAGAACCTCATTTCTAAAAATAAATATGAATTTAGGATTATTTTGTATCAAAATTTAATTGGGGTAATTATTTATTGTATGCATTATCAAAATAGTTGCAACTAGTGCAAATAAATTCAAATTTTGGAAAAACCAATTCCTATTCCTTATTAGGACTATAATACCCCTGATTATGCAAAAATATTTCATATTTCTTTAAGTCTGTGCCAAGTTTGTAACATGCATAAAATATACATATAGGACACACAAATAAATGTTAATATAAATGAAACTTCAAATAGGTATTAATACATGTAAAACCTATTTTTAAATATTCCATAGGACAAGACCATTTAATGCTACAAAATAATTGGATTTGACCATAATTTGCATTAGTTTACCATTTAAGTTAGATTCTAGTCATAGAAATTCAAATAATAGCAACTATAGCAATTAATCTCTAAAAATCATGAAAAACCAGTTGCTAAATACTCTAAAGGTCCATACCACCTAATACTGCAAAAATAATTATACTTAAACATAATTTGCATATGCGTATTTTTTGTAAATTTGCTATATTGTGGAATTAGTAGATATACCTGTTATCTCATGGAACTTTCTTAATAATAATATTGAATTGTGAACCTTGATAACCTTAGAATAAGGGTAGATAACACATAATATCAACATAGATATACACGATTACATGATGATCATACTTAACCATGCTTTAGTAAAGGAATATGTTACTCTTTATAATTTAAAAAGGTTGTATATGACAATAAAGATTGCTGGTATTTGGTTAAAAATAAAAAATAAAACTATAGTTTTGACACAGGCGATTACTAGCAATAGCCAGATATGCATGCGACTTGTATATAGCATGGGGGAGATTATTGCCTGGGTAGGATTAAGGACCAACCGTAGTGTTGTATAATCCAAGGGATACCCGTACAACCACAAGGGCTGGTATGGATGGTCTTAAATCAATTAAGTTATCTAGTTTAACTTTGTACATTAGAAGGCTGGAGTAGCACGGGTATTCCGGGTAGGCTTGCTTGTAGGGGTTTCTATATACCAATGCAACAGTGTATGCCTTCCTATAGGGAGAAATGGTGATGGCAGGAGAGATTGCCTTGGTTATTGTGTGAATGATATCATGTCTTGGGTGTGTTGTTTATGTCACCATAACAGGGGTTTGATATCACCGGGCTGGTGCACAGTTAACCTAGTTAATGTAAAGGTTTTCATCATAAACATTCTGGTCACACGCCAAAGGTGCGAGAAAATAGCGGTAAAAAGAAAAGATCATAACTTATGAGTAAAGTTGTATACCTCTGCAGAGCTTAAATCTTTTCGAAAAGCTATGCCCACGATTATGGAAGACTTGGTAAACTGACCCTAGTTAGAAGTTTTTGTATTTTCAAAAATGGATGATTTGGAAATGTGTTGGAAAGCTTTTATTTTAGATCTTTTGCCAGGGAATAGTAACGAGATGGTACAATTCTTACATTCATAGAGGATTGTTAGTTATACTATGCTATGCTACTCTTATTTATTTATATACCTGTCAAACTTGCTCTTACAAAATTCCGTTTTGCAAACTACTACTTGATTTACTTGTTCAACTTCACTTTATACAAAGTAACCGTAGAAGCCTCCATTGCATGGCTTGCATTTAATGCACTTTTGCAATACCTTAAGTCTTGCTGAGTACTAAAGTACTCAACCTTACTTTTTTGTTGTTTTAGATGAAGAAGAAAGCAAGGCCCAGAGGATACATATTTTGCTGCAAGATACAGGAATTTCGATGATGCAATCTCGTAGGGATTATACCTTGTCAGTTGCCTAAGGGTTTGTATGGGTATACCACAAAGCTTTTGAATTTTCCACTACAATTTATTCTGAATTGTAAGTCTTTATTGTATAAATAGCTTCCACTAATATATGTATAATATTACGTATGGATGATGTGTTACCAATGTTGTAAATATACGTACTAGCCACCTATCATGGGACTAGTACTGTATGCACAAAGATCATCTTTCTTGATATATTAATCAAACGTTTTCATAATAAAACCCTATTTTCCTAAAAGTGGATTTGAGAGAAATAGATATGAGTTGGATGATGGAAAAATTCATATAATATATTTTGTTATTAATAATTGCTGAGTACTGTTGTACTTAGCTTAACTCCCCCTTTGCTTAGAAAATTGCACCAGTGGCCATGTGTCTGGTTGGGACACAGATCCCCATGGATATGCTTATAAGGCATGGGGTGAGGATTACTTGTAGGGTTAGGATTACGAGGATTACCAGGAGGACTAGGTGGAGAAGTGGACCGTATGGTAGTTCCCGTTGATCCACTGGGTATTTTAGCATATATGTATATTAATTACTGTTGAAATTGAGGTTTACGTATGGTAGCTGTGTACTAGACTTGTAGCCCTGCGTGGCAATGGACTGTAATGAGCTTTCATTTCAGACTCTAATTATTGTTCTACTACAATACTTTGAACACGGTGTCTTAACTAGTAAAGTGTCGGGTGCGCTTGATATTTTGTTACCTAATATGCCGAGATTAGTATAATTACCTCAGAGTAATGGCCGTGTTACTATCATTACTTTGGGCTAATTATGTAGGTCGCCACATAGCACAGAGCCTTTGCTCTACAAATTTGATGTGAACAATTTTTGTCATGTTTCAACATGCCACATCTATGTTCATCAGCATTTCGAGTGTTGCACACATTTATGATGAAATGAATGTGTATGTTTTGTTCTTTTGTTTTGACTTTTTAGTATAGAAAAAATTGTCAGTTGATTTTGAGGGCAAGATATTTTCAACTTTTAAGGACTAGTATACAGAAAATATTTGTCGATACATCATCCAGATTTAATCTGATTGATTTTTGGGTTGAAAATCATTCAGATTTCTTAGCCAATGGATTGAGATCCCAAGGCCATCCTCCTCCCCCAACTTCCTATACAATCCTGACCTCCCAACCCTAGTCTCTCTCCCATCCCACCGTCGCCACATGCAATCGCTACCCTACGCTGCCACCCCACCGCCTTGGTGCCAATGAGGCCTACCCACCTCTTCCTTCCTTGGTGCCACTATTGTCACCCACCTCTTCCTTCCTCATCACTGTCATCGCCTGCACCCTCCTCCCTCGCGGCTATCCCCGCGCACCTTCATCTCCTTTGGCTCACCCCTCTTCCTTGACACTGGCAGTGGTAGCCATCAGATCCACCCCCTCCCTAATTGCTCGTCTTATCGTTGCCCTTGCTGCCTTCGCCACCCGCCACCCGCCACCCGCCACCCACTTCTGACATGCGGTTGGCAGTCCTCTCATGCCCTCGGCCTCCGTTTAAGTTCTGGGGCACTGGTGAACTTGAACTCTAACCCAACATCGCGGGGGGGGGCTAGTGGACGACAAGCTTGCCGGAGAAGATGGCCAGAGCGCAAGTCTCTGAGCAAATTGCAACGTTAGAAAATCGAATGATTTGCATTAGAAATATCATTCAAATGATATATAGCAATTCTGAAAAAATAAATGGGGTTTCTCATCCACATTCACCTGGGCTATTCTGGTTGGCTGGCCCAAAATACAACGAAGTACTGTTTTAATCAACTGCCAAGAAGAAATATCCTTAGGTGAGGTCATTCGTGAATCATAATGCCAATCAGAGAGTAGTAGTACTGGTAAATTAACATCAAGTAAATACGTCTGCACAATTTTTTTCTTACAATAAGATAGGACGCAATTTCTTACAATCTCACTCTGAGGTATATCTGTGTGTACTAATTTTCAAAATTTTGTGTTGTTTGAAAATGATCAATCCTCATATTTTAGTATGAGGATTCTATTATGAAAAGTATAGTATTATTGCAATAGGACCTACAACTTCTACCTATCTTTTCCAAAATCCACAAATAAATTAGTTTAGGCTTGGTAAATCGTATTAATAAGAGCATAAAAGCTTTCATTCTAAAATTTGGTAAAATCTAAAATTCTTTGTATTTAATGTTGAAATTATAGAAATTCTACTGGATAGATAGAAATTTTTTTTCAGTTTTGTCCATTGCATTGAAATATTTTAAAAAGTTTCAATGAGAAACTAATTAGAAAAAAATTGTTCTATATTATAACTGAGAAAAAAAATGTTCCAACTCTTTCAAGCTTTGTTTCTATTAAGCAAAACAAGAGTTATTTTGTTAAAAAACTAAGTCACACAAATATTTTTATAAATTGTAATGCTACCATTTATCATATGCAGAATTGAAGGATTGAAACACCATGACAAGAGCAGTTCGGCAATGCCATTCTTGGCACGGCTCTGCAGCCTTCTAGAACAATGACAAGAGAAGCAGGTTTGCATGCCAAGAAAAAGGACCAACTACGCACTCACAGCTTCTGTGAACGGCAGAAGGAAATGATCTGATGACCATCAGCTCACAGCTTCTGTGACAATTACAGCTGCCGATATGTGCAACTTTCAATCGTACAAGTAGCATTGAGTTCACTGAATTTGTGTGCACGTCACTTGAAAGCCTTGATGGCTGATGCTCAAACTCTGAAAGAGGCAGGATTATACACGTAAGTTCCTCATCCACATTCATGAAACCTGTTCTGGTTGGAATTCTTCCAGAGAAAAAGAATGTGTGTGTAGTTTAAATGAAATCAACGACAGAGAACAAATACACATAGGTGAGATCAGTCGCGGTTCCGTTCAGATAGTCGTGCTGGTAAACCAACATCAAACACTGGTAATACAACAAGGCAGCATGCAGAAGTTTGTCCCGGAATCTCGTCAAGAGGTTCACGAATTATCTGCAGTTTTACGTGTTGAACCTGCTAAATTGGACTACAAGTCTACGACATGCATCTGACTCTACCTTTTATCATGCTCGGAGTTGAAGGATCGAAACGCCACGACAGAGAGCAGATCGTCAATGTCACTATTCTCCAGTCTGCCTGACAAATATAGACAAGAGAAGCAGAGGATACCTGACAATAAAAATCTGTGGTCCGTCTACATACAATAGCCACCATCTAGGTTAAAAAAACAGCCGAAATCTCGGCTAGATTTCGAATTCCGGCTGGGTACGGAATCCAAAATCCCAGGCAGGTAAAAAAACTTGGAAAAAAGGTAATTGCTATGGTAACATCGGGAATGCGAGGTTTCACCAAATCTCGGGGTTTTTTTACTGGTTTTTTTACTTTTTATGGCTGAATTTGACCGGATTTTGTCCAATAACCCATATGAAAGTCATCTTCTATGAAAATTTATTGAAAAACCAAAATTTTGAGACATTTTAAAATTTTGGCAGAAACACTATCAGATTTTTATAAAATTGTACATGGTTGATAATGATCTAAAACATTTATGGTACTATCTTTAGTAGTGTATGATCATACAAAAAAAATTTAAAAATAATTGAACTTCATTTGTTATCTTTAAAAAATCAAAAATAGAATGAACATATAATTGGGACAATAACTTTGTCAGAATTTTATAAATTTGCTCGAGTGTGAGCATGATCCAAATTTTATGAAAGCTTAAGAATTGCCTTAGTACAATTATATAAAACTTTCATAGATTTTCAAATTTTTTGTTTGCTCAATCAAATCTATGTAATCATTGAACTTCATTTGTTATATTGCAAAAATCAAAAACAGGAAGAATATAATAGTGCAGTGCCCTTGTAAGAATTTTATAAATTCACTGGAGTATGATCATAATTCAAAATTTTTATGAGATCTTATGAATTTTCTTATCATCCTTCTGTAAAATTTTTAAAAATTTTAAACTTTTTTTGATTGTTAAAGCAAATTTATATATTGATCATCAGGCTTTTATCAGGACGTAGCACTGTCAGAACTTTTAAAAATTATTTGTAACACCCCGGAGCCCACGCTCCCAAAAAAACTCTAAATAACGAGCGACAGCCTGCGAAAAAGACTGAAACTGAATTTAATCTCTAAACTCTTAACCTGGCCTCGCGCTAAGTCACCTAAATTTAGAAAATTTCGGCATGACCTCTCTAGAAAGTAGGACATCCACTCAGCAGACAAAAACACGAGCAATATATAATATCATTCTAGCAGGTCCTTAGTTAAACAATCTCACAACCAATAGAAATTAATAACTACACCACGACGAACCACATATTGCAACCACAATTAATACAACCAGGTTCTACACATCGATTAAATGTTTCGATGATGACCGAAATCGTGCACGTGCTCTACTCCCATCCCGATGAGTCAGCTTCAAGGTACCTAGAACAGGAAGCAAACAAGCGTGAGTCCAAGACTCAGCAAAGTGCAACAAGAAGGTAAGGCATTAAACTTAAAGGCAACTATTAGAAGACATCAAGTAGCAGTTCCTTAAATTGATATCCGTAAATAAAGGAAACAGTTGAATTCATAAAAGATCCACAACGTAATAGCACGATTACTTCATCATTTAAATAACCCTTACTTAACTGAAACATCCAGCAACAGGAGTAGTAACAGCTCCACTTACCTCAAGCAACTTGACAATGTAACAAAACCTTACCCATTCTTTGGGAATCAATTCTGGATGAGCCCACGACTCAATTCTCAACCTGTTCTTTCCATTCTCATCAATCAACATTTATCAATCGCAATACACAATGCAACGAAATACTTTTGTGCTTTCATTCACATAATATCTCATACATATATGCAAAGAGAAATAATGCAACACAACCATGCATTTCATTCACATAATATCCCATGCAGATACGCAATGATTTATATATTGGAACACAACTATACATTTCATTCACATCAATCAACAATTAACAATCTCAATGCATAACATGATCCATCTGTCCATACAACACAGATGCAAATATGCCATACAAAAGAAGAATCTCATATCCATACATCATAATCAACTCATAAAACATAATTTATCATTGACAATGCAATGCAGATTGCACAATTTCTAGGCATATGATGCATCATGCATGCTCATCTCCTCTTTTAGCACATACCGGTATGGCCGAGTGCACACCGTCGGTGTGCACCCTCTCATTCCCCTTCCACCCCGTGGTGGAGGGTGCCTACCTCTCTTGACTCGCTCCCATACAACCACGTATATGGGACTACGAAGTAGGACTTTCGTGCTTACTACATGTAAGCACAGAGGCCCTCATCAGAATGGGTCGTCTCTTCGATCATGAATGCACAAATGCAATTGACCCAAACCAATTTGCAAACTACATTCATTTCTCACATTTGCATAGCCATAACCAAATACATAACCATCAGCCACTTCTCACATCCATAAATTACCATTCACATTCTCAACACTCATAATCACATTCTCAACACTCGTAATCACATTCTCAACACTAATAATCACATTCTCAACACTCATAATCACATTCGCAACACTTAGTAATCACCCTTTTTAACATTCATATTCATACTCACCTCACCAATACTCGAGTAATTACTAATTCGATCTATCTTGATCATAAATCAATCCATTTTCGCAATCAAATTCCATACTTTCAGTATTTCCACTAGCCTATCAAACTAGTGAACGTAAATATGAGAGTAAAATTTAGCAAGACGTCATCACAGCATCTAGACGGAATTCATTAAACATCGCACATAACATTCAATCCAGGGATGCAGCATAATTTCATAATGACAAGGCATATAATGTTCATCAAACAAATCATAACACGCTCAAACAACGATGCACTTGAATCAGACTACTTACCCTTTTCATCAAAAGACAATTACCTTCCTAGAGAGCTTATAAACACGAATGAAACCATAGGGTCAGCATATACATAACACAAACAATGAACTAAATACCCTGCAAGAGATATACGGGTTGCACTTGCCTTTTACCGACGGAAAATGGAGCGGCATTTGGAATCTTAGCTTTCGCATGATTTCCCAGGATTAATGAAAGCCTGAATTTTAGAACATATACACACAATATAACTTACGGCAACAAACCACCTAAACAAAATCACTAGAACTAGTGCCATTTAATCTCAGGAAAAGGCAACTTATAAACATATGCACTACTCTCTGTCTAAGATACAAAAGCAATGACATTCATTCCATTGCCTAAAATACATATTGGCCACATTGCATAGAAGGTCAAGATATAACCATGCGCAAATGAATTCCAGGACATCAAACACCCATTTAACTTTACCATTAGCTAAACCAAGAATTATGGTACAAGTATGAGACCATCTAAACTACCCATCTATGCAAGCCTCCAACAATTCCATCAGGAGAAATAGAGACACCAATGCAATCAAAATTAATCGGATGGCGATAAATAATTCTTAACTCACACGTTTGAATTGAGCCAATAAAAAAACAATAAGGATGAAGTCGCAACATAATATTCACAATTATTATCAATGTGAGGATGACATTACAGGCTCATATTCAAATAACATACATATATATATATATATATATATATATATATATATATATATATATATATATATATATATATATATATATATATATATATATCATTCCATAAACAACAACACGTAGGATCCCCAAGAATCTAATAGCGGTATACATAAATACTTGGTATGCATCAGTAACAAATCCACAAATACAACACATACGCAAGTCTTTAGTGATCACAATAGGGAAAAGACAAACACCAATGCAATCAAATTTAATCAACTAGGATCCAGCGCACCGCCGGATGGCTGCTCATTAACCAAAGATTCCCAACCAAATGTGTCATACAAATACTCATAGATCATTACTTAGAAACAGTGTAATTCCCTAATATAACTCTTCTAGACATTTCATCGAACACGACATGCAAGCAATAGAATCCCCAAAGCTTTGGGTTTTACCTCAATCTTCCTCATGGAGGAAGGAGGAGGTGGGGAGATGTGGGCGGAGGAGAGGATCATTGGGGCGCCTGGAGGAGGAGGTCGAGAGTGGCGCCAGGAGGGGGGCCTGCTGCTGCTTCTTCTTGCTTGTTGCCACGCATGTGTGGTTGCTCTTCTTCTTTGCACTCGGTGGAGGAAGCTAGGAGTGCCACGCCTTGAGCAACCGCCAGGAAGAAGCAGGCGCCGAGAGGAAGACCGGAGGAGGGCGCCGGCGGCGCTGGAGGAAGGCCGAGGAGGCGCGATGGCGCCACTGGAGGAGGAAGACGGAGGGGAGGCGCGGCGGCGCTGGAGGAGGAAGACGGAGGAGGCCTTGAGCGCGATCGGCCAGAGCAAGGGCCGTCGGCCATGGGCGATTCATCGAAAAGGAGAGAGAGGAGAGAGTGTTGGCGGGGATGGGGAAAAAAGGCGGGGCCCTCCCAAAGAACTACTGACCACACATCAATAGAGAGAAAGAAAGGTTAGAAACAACAAGAAATGGGACCTCCCAAAGCAGAATTCCAAAGTCCAACATTAAACCCTTAGAGCAAACCAATTACATTTCAATTCTTGCCCCGAAATGACAAATGCCAAGAAAATAACGTACCGCCAAACAAAACGACTCGAAAGATACCTAAACCGAAAAACTAGGGAAATTCCAAAACCTTTATTAAAAGCTTCATAAGCGCAACGACAAATATTTTCCCCCGAATACACATCCTTGAATCACGAAGGTGGAATCATTACCGGCCGAAAACCCTAGCAAAGCAGATTTGCGGTATTACATTATTTAAGCTTGATCATCATCTAAAAATTTTAAATAAATATTAATGATACATTAGAACCATCCGAAAAATTTTCAAAATTTTTCTAACGTGGTTTGTACTATTTTTTATTTTGTTACAGTTTGCTGGTAAGGATTTTATCAAGACAGTAGCACTGTCCGAATTTTCAAAAATTCATCAAGCTTGATCATTATCTGAAAATTTTATGGGAATATTAGTGATACATCATAACTATGCATAAAAAATTTTAAAATTTTCTAACATGGTTTGTCCTATTTTTAATTCGGTTCAAACTTGCAAGTTAGCGTTTTATTAGGATAGTAGCAATGTTCGAATTTTTAAAAAGTCCTCAGGCTTTATTTGCTCGGTACAAATTCACCTAAATTTTGGCAAATCTTGCTGAGATTTTGGGAATTCCGGCCAAAATTTCGGTTTTCTCGGTGAAAAAAAAATCAGATTTAAATTTTTGTTTTTGTATTTCATCCGGGATTTATCTTAAATTCCTAGATCTCGGTGAGATTTCGGATTTCGGCCACCGCTGAGATGTCATTCAAAAATGAGATTTCAAACCTTGGCCACCATTTACAATGACGAAGCTGAAAAGAACAGGACAAGTAATTTTCATCGGAGAATGTGAAAATCACAGCTCGACTGCTAGTTATGTGCTATGTACACTAGTTCAATGCCCGTGCGTTGCTACGAAAAATAAAATTGGTAACGAAACATAAAGGTCAACCAATAAAAGAAAATTGTGCTATAAGATCAAACATCTATTTCTCCCGATTGCAAAAGTTTCTATGGTTTCTCCTACGACATGAATTAAAACCAAATATATTGTACGTAGTATATAAGGCATTCATCATATTAGAACATTGCAAACTCCTGATCAAGTACTCCATTAGTACTGATCTCACCTCTATAAATATGGTGGAACCTCCATTTCACTCCATGCAAATCTTTAGCGACAAGCTCTTGGGAAGGCCTAAGCCGCTTGTAATCCTCTGAAAAGAACAAAGCAAGCGAAGTGGTTAGAGTTGCAATACAAGGTCAGGTGTCATTTCAAGTTCCAAATGTCCCAAATCAAACTTCCGATCTTATCACCAGAGGTGGCAAGCGATCCTCGAAGACTGACGAGAGCAGAGAACCTTCCGTGGGTGCTCGTGTCAGAGGCTATAAGTGTCTTGCAAAACATGTGCAGCATCCGGGACTTCCTTTCTCCATCACCATCCATCACCATCCACGGATCCACCAAGTCATCTTCCCCTTTAATTCCACCACCATGCAGGTTTCTCTGAAAGACCTGAACCAACCAAATGTGTAGTTGATGCATCTAGGCCGTTATATGCCTTTGCCGTTTTTTTCCGTCGCCTCAAATCTGGCCCTCCATACCAAACCAACGCTCAGGATGATTCCAAGAGTTTCATGTAAATTGTTTTAACAGCACCATGACTCAAAACTCATAGGCAGATACTTAGAAAATGTATTCATAAGGAAAAGGAACTGTCAGGAAATTATCCTAGATACAATACCATCCATTCATCCACAAAGAAATATGCAGTGAAACAACATAAACAATAATTGCCTCAATTTGTCCCATGAGATGACATAATACAAAAAGTTGTGGGTTGTGATCTCAAATAGATGAGCTAGAGTTCTACACAAATATCAATTAGATGCTAATGATATGCCCTGGAAATAGTTTAGGGAAAACTCTTCAAACAAGAATGTAAAATATTCTACTATGTTGTGAAATACTGTTTTAATAATCGTCTTGAATACTATTTTACTAATCATTTGTCTTGACTCTTAACAAGTAGATGAAGGCTTCTATTTTCCAAGTTTGATAAAAGAACTGTGCTACATGACTTCTCTGCATTACTCTCGACCTTAATAGCACATTGAACATAAATTTTCCATCTTACCAACTTCGCCACTTGCTTAGATGCCCCAAATCAGCAAGTTTAATGCACCCTTTGTTATCGACAAGAATGTTTGTAGAACTATCCGAAGTAACCTGCAAATAATCATGTACAATTGGGGTAGAGAAGCTAAATGAAGAATTAGTTGGCCATGAAGAGAATCTAAAACAAACCACAGGTTCACATATTAAAACTCCTCATCGATCTGATAGAACTTCACAAGTGCAACATTAACACACCCACACACATGCAAGGAAGAAACCCCCAATCTAGTAAAACCTTTATAATGTCGTTAGCATCAGCAAACAATTCTCTTGCTTTCTGGTTGTTTAATGTCATATACTCATACCATCCATGGCCGGCTATGCACTGACAAAATTTGCACTAAGAAGGATCATGTACCATGCTTGGCAACTGTACATCCCAATGGGTAATATCGACAATTCAACAAACATGCCCTGTCAACATATTGAAGAATCCGGTCCAAAGCCTATCACCATCCAAATATATATTGCTCAATTAACTGAAATTTAGAGCAACAATCTAAACCTAATTGCATCCTAATCATCCTCAGCTACAAACAAAAGGACAAAACGCAAGAGGTGTCACAATTTTCACATAACCAATGCATAGGAACACAGAAGCTTTTTTCCCCAAAAAAATTGTAACATCACATGATAACACGTCCAGGACATAACCATGTGACAACTTTTTTTGGCACCAATACAGAAAACAATTGCTTATCTATAAGTAATCCCCAGGCCCTCTCAAGATGCCAAGGACTTGATGCACATGCAGTAGCCAATGCTCAACAGTCCATTGACTTATTTTGCCTGTAGGAACAGTTGGCAGTTTTGGTGGTGCTAAGAGGGAGTACGCATGAATATTTACAGATCAAATGAAACATCAGTATGTGTCGGTGTTTCGTGAAACCGGCAAGTAAATTTGTAAGTCTAGGGGCCGCGCGCTCCCTCTCCTTGAATGGTTGACTCAGAGAGCCCGAGATGTATACTGGTTTGGGCTGAACGTCCCTACTTCCAGTTCGTGTGGTGGTTGTATATTGATTCGGGGTGCAGTGGACTGCGTGGTTTACAAGTGAGGGCTAAGGCCGGGCCTTACGCGCCTCGTCCGAGCGGAGGGGCTCGGGAGCTCGGAAGGAGCTAAGGGCTCAAAGCTGTAGGAGCGTCCGAGCCGTGAGTGCAAGAGTTCGTAAGCCTATGCTTATGTGTTCGATTGATCGAAGGGTCCGACCCCCCTCCCTGAGGGTCCTGCCTCCCTTTATATAGGCGGAGGGAGCAGGTTACACGAGAGTATGGAAAAGAGAAGTAGGGGTATGCTACGCCCGGGAGTCCTGGTCTTCGGTTTTGATGACTGACAGGTCCCTGTTTGTCCCACGCCGGGTTGGTAGACACAACGGGTAGCGTTCCATCGGGAAGGTCTTTTGCCCTCTGGCGCTGTCTGATCTTGACGCAGTCATCTTGCGCTCTGGCGTTGCCTCGGGAGGGAGCGCGTCTCTCCACTGCGCATGACGGGGTGAAGGGACCGGTGCTTGACTTTGGCGGCCCCTTGGCTGCCTTGGGAAGGAGCCACCTGCCCCAGCATGGCCGTCGTGTCCACGGGGCAGGTGACCGATTTGGGGCTGACCGGTGACGTGGCAGAGGTCACCGAGTTGGAGCTCGTTGGGGCCTCGACACGAGGCCGGTCGGGCTGCGGGGCTCCAGGCCCGGGCAGTCGAGCTGCGGGGCTCGCCCGACCTCTGGCCAGGTCGGAGCGCCCCTGGTGGGCTTGGTTGAGGCCGAGGGCCCTTCGTGGCCCAACGGGGCCTTTGACCAGAGCTGGGCTGGAAGCGGCTTATTTGGTGTTCCGACCAATGTTCAGTGATAATCCCATCTATGAGGGACGGAGACTTCGAGAATACCCCCTCCAGTACTCTGCATCGCTGCCAATCTCGCCGCCATGTCCAAAAGACTGAGAGAGAAACGATCTTGAAATAGATGTATACCTTGCTGTGGGGTACCCCTGGTATAAGTATTCGTCAGTAGCCCCTAGGGCTGTCCTGAAACGCGTGCGTTCCTGGAAGGACCCACCACCTTCGGCGGCGCGATCTCTTCGCATGCATGGCGACGCTTCGGCTTCTCACTTCATCTTTTATTGGAAACCGCTCGGCTTCCGTCCCTTAAGCATATAAGAACGGTACGATCGTAGGCATTTGGGGCAATCACTTACCGCACAAATTCCCTCCTGCGCCGTGACATTCAGCTCCCTTCAAATTTTCAATGGCTGGACTGGTATTCAGCTTCGGAGATGAGGAGCCGTCGGCGCCTATGAACGAGGAGGTCTTCTTAGCGGAGCTTTGGGCCGACTCCGAGCTTGCCATGGCCGAATGGGCTGAGGAAGACGTCACCGCTCGCGACGCCGCCATCGTCGACGCGCTGATCGACGCCGTCCCGAAGCTCATCAAGGCGAGGGACGCCCTTATCGAAGCGGTTAGGCGCGCGCGCGACGCTTAGATGCCATCTTGATGTCTTCAAGCTAGATTGTAATGATGCGGGTAGCAATTGTATGTAACTCGCATTTCATATATAAATGTTACTCGCTTTTGCCCATTGAGCACCTTTGTCCATCCGATCTGTCGGAGACCAGTTATAACGTCGCAAGCGGCCGGGCTCTCGGGTGGCGTCTTTGCTAGGTCGGTGAGTCCGACCAGCAGTCGGCGGCTTGGGCGGTCTTGTGGCCCACCGGTGGAGTGTTTCGAGCCTCCGGCGGTCGGAGAAGCTGGTGCAGGGGTTACTTGATCGCGAATCAAGCGAGCGAAGCGAGGACGGACTCGATCGGCCCCAAGCCCCCGAGTGGATCGAAAGGTTGCCTTGGTCGGCAACCCGACCGACTTGGTCGGCCGATTTCGGCCGGTCTTGCAGCGCTTCCGATGGGTCTAGCCCCGAGCCCCGGCAGGTTGGAGAGCTGGTCGGGGTTACTGGTTAGCAAACATCCCACTTGGTCGTGGGATCCCGACGTTGGTTGGGTCGTGCGGGCGCCCGGATGCCTTCGCAAGGTTACGTATCGAGTGCTAGTTTTACGTCGTAGCTAGACGCGGCCTTGGTCGGCATGGATGTCCAGATGCCTCAGCGAGGTTCTGGATTTCGAGTGCTTGTTTTACGTCATAGCTAGACGGGTCCTTAGTCGGCATGGATGTCCAGATGTCTCAGCGAGGTTCTGGATTCCGAGTGCTCGTTTTACGTCGTAGCTAGACGGAGCCTTAGTCGGCATGGATGTCCAGATGCCTCAGCGAGGTTTTGGATTCCGAGTGCTCGTTTTACGTCGTAGCTAGACGGTGCCTTGGTCGGCATGGATGTCCAGATGCCTCAGCGAGGTTCTGGATTCTGAGTGCTCGTTTTACGTCGTAGCTAGATGGAGCCTTGGTCGGCATGGATGTCCAGATGTCTCAGCGAGGTTCTGGATTCCGAGTGCTCCTTTTACGTCGTAGCTAGACGGAGCCTTGGTCGGCATGGATGTCCAGATGCCTCAGCGAGGTTCTGGATTTCGAGTGCTCCTTTTACGTCGTAGCTAGACGGAGGGCGTCCATCCCGAGTCCTCGTCAGGCGAGGCCGTCTGCGGGAGGAGTGGCCACTGTCTGTCCCACGTATACGCCCCGTCCGTAGGTGTGGGACCTGGAGGGGGTGAGCAAGCGCGTGTTTACCATGCGTTGGTTTGAACACCGTGCTCGTGGAGCTACTAACGGGTTATCCGAGTGGGCCCTGGAGATCCCTCCTGAGGGGGATCTTACCGAGCGGACGATCCCTGCGCCGCGTGTCCAACCCGCTGGGGGCGACTTATAAGAAACCTTTCTTTACTCGATCCCGTATTGGACCCGAGCGTCCGCCAACTCGGGCGCGGTGGGTATACTCATCGATGGGTTCCGCGGGACAGTGTGAAGTATGGTCTCGGATACGACTTAAGGCGATTGGGTCGTCCGCCGACCCAACTGGAGACCCACTGGGGGTTCGCCTTGTCCTCGCCCCTCGCTCAATTTTCTGCTAGGGCGAGCACGAACCCACTTGGTGGATCCGGCCTTTGGAACCCGCAGCGCTCTCGCCACCTCGAGGCCGTAGCGGCCCGGTGGGCTTTTCATACCTATTTCGGTCCAGTCGACCCAGCCCAGCGGCGGAGATCGAGAGGTTGCGGGGCGTGTCGCCCGGAGCGGTGCTCTGACGCTTCCTGCTGGATTTTAATGCGCGTGGAGGCGATTTAATGAGAAAGAAAATGATTGGGAACCGATGCGTCTCACCAGCGGCGCGGTGTGGCGCTCAAACGGGACGGGCGACGGTTCAACCGAGACGATGTCCATTGACTGGCATTCGCTCGTCCGGTGCTTGTTCGGCTGGTGCCTGTTCGGCGCCTATAAATTTGGCGTGGGGGACGCTCGAGCGAGTTCCTCGCGTTTGCTTTTCCCGTCTCCTCGTCTTCTTGCCTGAGAAAAGAGAGCGAGAAGAGCCAGAGAGTTCTTCACCTTTCCTCTTCTCCCACCTTTTCGCGGTTTCCACTCCTGGAGATGTCGTGGCCCAAGTGCTCGCTTGATCGGCAGCGCAGAATTGGAGAAAGAAGGGTTCCTCCCCATAAGGCGTCTCGCGGTGGAGGAGTGCGAAGAAGTCATGATCCCGCCGCCGACGCAACGAGATCATTGTGCCCGCCTCGTTCTACGAGCGTGGGTTCGGGCTCCCGCTTCACCCGTTCGTCCGTGGGCTGCTGCACCACTATAAGGCCGAGGTGCATCAGCTCAACCCTAACGGAGTGCTCCACATCGCGGTCTTCATCACGCAGTGTGAGGCGTTCTTGGGGATCGAACCCCACTGGGGGCTCTAGAAGCATTTCTTTCAGGCCTGGCTGAAGAAGGACCAACCGGCGGATACCCCGGCGCCCGTGGGTGGCGTAGCCCTCTAGCTGCGCGTCGGGTGGGCGGCGAGCTACATCGACTTGAAGCTGTCGTCGTCGAATCGGGGGTGGCACCCCGAATGGTTCTATGTCTAGAACCTAGGAGGCAGCGCCCGGCTTTCACTGGCCGGCTCCCTGAGGCAAGGTCCGAGTGGCCCTAGGGGCCTGACAAGAAGGAGAAGAAGAAGGTGCTCCTGATCCTTGAGGAGATCAAGGCCCAAAAGCGGCGAGGCTTGACTGGCCATGTCGTTGTGCGCGCGTTCATGGAGATGCGCGTCCAACCCCTCATGGAGAGGGCTCGCCCCATGTTCCAGTACGAGGGGGTGTCCGACCCCATGAGGATGGTGGAGGCAGAGCTTGCTGCGTCGGAAGTCGAGGCCAGGGTGGCTGCCGTGTTGGTCGGGAGCGCCACCGTGGTGACGGGTGGCCACCCCGGGCCGTTTTCGGTGCAGAACCCCCCATATTTGGTAAACTGAGCGATTCTCTTGCTTTTTCCTTCCATCTTCCTCAGCCCTTAGCATATTGTCTGACCAGCGCGCTTGTGTTACCCAGGGGTTGGGCAGGATGGTCTCCCGGGCATTGCTGCTATGGGAGAAGGAGCAGAGGGCTAAGGCCCGCGTGGACGCCGCAGTGCACGAGTCCGCCCGCAAGAGGCGGAAGGAGGCGAGGACGAGGGAGAAGAAGAAGGTGCGCACGGCGAGGGCCGCGCACGGCGAGGAGGTCTTCGAGTCGACCGCCGTTGATCTGGCTAATCTGGGGTTGTCCTCGGCAAATGACAGCAATAAGCGGCAACTTCGACCCACAAAGACGTTCGACTTTGAGCCGCCATTGGCAGTAGCACGGATAAGTGCGGCGCGCGATGCCACCATCGTCGAGGCCCAAGTGGAGGTGTCCCAGGCGGACACGTCCTGAGAAGCGTTAGACGACTTCGCCCCATAAACAGCGAAAGCGAGCTAAGCGCTGCGTACCCGGGCGCGAGTCCGTGTTGAGTGCACCTTGCCATGGGGGCACCTTCGCAATGGCCCGCATTCTTGGCGTCGATCATCAGTCGTTACCGCGGTGAAGCAGATGGGTATCGAGGTGCCGCAGGCGGAACTGGGATCGCCGCGAGAGGTGAGGATCTTGGAGGAGCTTCCGCCGCCACCGCCGGGACCTGTGCCAGCTGGCGTGGTCCCGGCGCCCCTCGGTGGGTCAAGGCCTCAATCGGAGGCCGAAGGAGTTGAGAGAGAGCTTCCACCACCACCGCCAGACCGCGCCGGTAGCATAGTCCGGCGCTGTTTATGCCCGCCGCCGTCGCCCTGGGCCCGTCGGGCGGCCCCATATGTTGGAGGTGGTCCTTCTTTGGGCATGGCGGTGGCGCCCGACGCTACTAGCAGCGCACTGTTAGGCAGCCGGAGGAGTTCGCCCGGCAGCCATGGCCGTCTTGACTGGCCGCATCGACGGCAAGCAAGCGCTGATCCGTCTTTGGGCGACACGGCGGAGGACGGGGCATGGGAGGCCCTTCAAGTGGGCGTGCAGTGAGCTGAGACCGATGTGGGCCAGATCCGGGAGGGTCTGGCTCTTGCCCTCGCATCCGCTGACACGGTGTTGAAGGCCATCTCCAAGGAAATCGGCTCGATCGGCTCGGTAAGCCGAACCACACCCCATCCTCAGCTCTTAATGAGTTTCAGCGGTCGGCAAGCTAATAGGATGCTTCGTGTCTTGCAGGAACTACTTGACCGGTCTGTGGAGAAGTCGGAGTTCCTCCGGAGCCTACTCGGCCGGAGGATGGCCGCCGAGAAGTAGGGTGATCGTCTGCGCTCCGAGCTGCATGACGCTCGGGAAGCCTTGGTGCACGAGCAAACGGAGGCTTGTCGGATGACCAAGTCCCTGAAGATGAGGGTGTCCGAGCTTGAGTCTCTCCTGGCGGCGGCCAACAGCGCCAAGGACGCCGCCGTTGCCGCGGAAGAAACGCGCAGTTGGAGGTGACCCGCCTCCAAGGTGAACGTGACCAAGCTCGGAAAGAGTTGGACTCCGCGAGGAGGGACGCCGCGTGCGACCAGGAGGCCCGGGCTAAGGCTGAGGAGGATCTCCGCATTCTAACAGCCTCCGCGGCTGGTAAGCAACCCAATCCTGGATCGGTTTCTACGATCGCGGCTCGTCAGGCATGCTTTTTGATATTGCTTCGATCTGCAGAGTTGCAGAAGAATCTCAGCGACCCGTGGAAGCGGGAGCAGCGATGGAGGCGTGACCGCAGACCCACGTCGCGGGAAGTGGCCATGTCGGAAGAAATTTGGCGGGCGCAGGCTGTCGGCGGACCACCGAGTTGGCGACCCTTCGGAGGGTCGGTCGGGAGGTCTGCGTCCGGGTGCTCGGGATCGCCTGGCAAGGTACGAGCTCACTTGCCACCGATCTAGCCCTCGTGCCGGAGCACGTCGAGAGCTCGGTGAGCGAGGGGATTGTCCTTGGAGCTTCTTCGGCGCTCGTCAACGTCGTCTCCTACTATGACGGTATCGACCTTGACGCCGTTAGTAGTGGGATCGCCGCGGACCGGACGGAGGAAGAGGTCGACGGGTTCGAGGGCGAAGTTGACCAGCATGCCTGAGTGATTGCTGGCCGGATATCGTCACAGAGCGCCCTCCACCGGCAGTAGAGGGAAAAAGAATTAGATGTTTCAATTTTTGCGATGTGATAACTTCGTCATGTAATGAACTGAAGTTTGTTTTAGCGTTTTGGCCAGTCGGGCCATTCCGTAGGTCCGATTTTATCCTTCGCACTTCCCTGCGGTGATGAACATTTGACGACCATAGCTTTAGAAACCGCGGGGGTTGTACAAGCGTAGGTCGGTATGTTAACACCTTTGAGGGAAGCTCGAAGAGAAAACGGGGACCTAAGGAACGAAACGTTCGCTTACACTTGACACGGAAAAGGAGTGTTCCCGACCAGCTATGGATCGCATCGCATGGGCACTTCCTTCTTCCGCGAAGCACTACTTCGCAACCGTAGTCGCTGGGGCATAGGCCGTAGTACTTGGGTCGAGAGGGTTACCACTAGGGTGAACCGTGTAGCCAGCCGGGTCACCGACTCGTGTGAGTGTAGGAACTTAAGTATAAATCGTTCATCTGCACTTGTACGGGAAAGGAGTGTTCCTGGCTAACTACGGATCGCACAGCACGGGCACTTCCTTCTTCCGCGAAGTGCTACTTTGAAACCATAGCCGCTGGGGCGTAGGCTGTAGCACTTGGGTCGAGAGGGTTACCGCTAGGGTGAACCGAGTAGCCAGCCGGGTCACCGACCCGTGTGAGTTTGTGAACTTGTAGCCCCCGAGCGGTGCGTGGGGTCCAAGCTATGGTCGCCACGCAGCGCTTGAACTCGAAGGGATAGAAGATTGGAGCGGGAATGAGAAAAAGTTTTAGGGATAGAATCGCCTTAACTTCTCAATATTCCACGCGTTTGGTACAACGTTGCCATTGGCATCTTTGAGGCGAAAGGTGCCGGGTCGGAGGACCTCCACGACGGTGAAAGGGCCTTCCCAAGGAGGGGACAGCTTGTGCCTGTCCTTGTTGGACTGAACCTGGCGCAGGACCAGGTCGCCAACATTGAAGGACCGACCGCGGACCTGACGACCGTGGTAGCGCCGCAGCGTTTGCTGATATTTGGCCGATCGCAGAATGGCCATGTCTCGCGCCTCGTCGAGCTGGTCGATGGCGTCTTGTTGTGATTCGAGCCCCCATGCCTCGTCGAAGGCTTGCAGTCTGGGGGCGCCGTACTCCAGGTCGGTTGGCAAGATGGCTTCCACACCGAACACCATGAAGAATGGGGTAAACCCGGTCGACCAGGTCGGTGTAGTCTGTAGGCTCCAGAGAACGGAGGGCAGCTCGGCCGCCCATCGTCCCACGAATTTCTTGATCGGTGAAGATTCGCGCAGAGCCCTTGGAGGATCATGCGTTAAACGCTCGACGACCATTGGTCCGCGGATGGGCTACGGCTGCCGAGTCGACGCGGATGTTGAAGTTGTCGCAGAACTCGAGGAACTCTTTCCCCATGAACTGCGTCCCGTTATCGGTGATGATGGAGTTCGGGACTCCGAACTGATAAACGATGTCACGGAAGAAGTTGGCGCTGCCGAGGTGATGGTGGCGGCAAACTTCTTCTATCCACTTGGTGAATTTGTCCACCGCGACGAGCAGGTGGGTCAAACCCCCGGGCGCCTTTTTGAAGGGCTTGACCAGATCGAGTCCCCAAACAGCGAATGGCCATGTGATGGGGATCGTCTGAAGGGCTTGCGCTAGAAGATGCGTCTGCCGGGCGAAGAAATGGCACCCTTCACAGGTGCGGACGATTCGCTCGGCGTTGGCCACGGCGGTAGGCCAGTAGAAGCCTTGGCGGAAGGCCTTCCCCACGAGGGACCGCGGTGCGGCATGGTGGCCGCAGATTCCGGCGTGGATATCGAGCAGCAGCTGCTTGCCTTGGTCGGCGAGGATGCACTTCTGGAGGACTCCGGAAGGGCTCCTCTTATAGAGGTCTTCTTCGACCAGGACGAAGGACTTCGCCCACCGAGCGAGGCGCTAGGCCTCAGTCGGGTCGGCGAGGAGCGATCCGTCTATCAACCGGTCAATGAAGGGCTTCCTCCAGTCGGAGTCGGCAACCAGCATGCCGCGGGCTGACCCAGATGGTTCCGGGTCCGACCGCTCGGCGGTCGGATCGGTCGCACCTGGTGTGTCAGTCGGATGCTTGGTTGGCGAGTCCAGTCGATCGAAGGTTTTTGGAGGTCAGAGAAAAAGATCCCAGGCGGGACCGGTCCCCTGCTGGAGGCGATATTAGCTAGGTAATCGACCTTACCGTTGAAGCGTCGGTAGCTGTGGTGAAGCTCGAAACCCTTGAATCTTTCCTCGAGCTTGCGTACCTCCCGACAGTATGCTGCCATGCGGGCATCACGAGGCTCCGAGGCCTTCATGACTTGGTCGACGACGAGCTTGGAGTCGTCGTGCACGTAGAGCCAGCGAGTGCCGAGGTCGGCAGCGATCCGGAGACCGTTGACGAGCACTTCGTACTCGACGACGTTGTTGGTCGCGTCGAAAAGCAGTCGGATGGCGTACTGGAGCTTGTTTCCGAGCGGGGAAACAATGACGACTCCAGCACCCGCTCCGTTCTTGGTGTAGGACCCATCGAAGTACATCGTCTAGTACTCGGAGTCTTCGAGCGCCGGTGGCGCCTGTGCCTCGGTCCACTCGGCGACGAAGTCGGCCAAGACCAACAACTTGATCGCTGTCTGGGGGACGTACGACATGTCATGGCCATTGAGCTCAAGCGCCCACTTGGCTATTCTTCCTGAAGCGTCGCGGTTGCGGACGATCTCGCCGAGCGGCGAGGAGGTCCCACGAAGCGGGATCTGCGGTCGGTAGTGGACGACTTAAGCCGTGTTGAGCACCGCATAGGCGGCTACGCTCTGTGGGTACCGAGCCTTGGACTCGAAGAGTACTTCATTGATGAAGTACACCGGCCGTTGTACCTTGAGCACATGGCTGGCCTTCTTCGGCTCGCTCCACAACAAGCGCCACGCTGACGACCTGGGTTGTGGTGGTGATGTAGAGGAGGAGCGGCTCTTCTGGTGCCGGGGCGACCAGCACTGTGGGTGAGGTTAGGAACGCCTTAAGTCGGTCGAAGGCTTCCTGCGCTTCCTTGGTCCAGCTGAAGTGGTCAGACTTCTTGAGCAGCTTGTAGAGCGGCATTCCGCGCTCGCCAAGGCGATTCACGAAACGGCTCAGGGCTGCAAGGCATCCCGTCAGCTTTTGGACTCCTTTTAGGTTGTCCACCGGGCCCATCTTCATGATCGCAGAGATCTTCTCCCGATTGGCTTTGATACCACGCTCGGAGAGGATGAAGCCGAGTAACTTTTCCTTGGGGACCCCGAAAACGCATTTCTCGGGGTTGAGCTTTATGCGAAACTGTTAGAGGTTCGCAAAAGTCTCCTCTAAGTCAGCGACAAGGTCGTCAGCCTTTTTAGTCTTGACGACAATGTCATCGACGTACGCCTCGATGTTATGGCCGATCTGGTCTTCGAAACACGTTTGCATACATCGCTGGTATGTAGCACCCACGTTCTTCAGACCAAATGGCATCGTTACGTAACAAAATGAGCCGAACGGAGTGATGAAAGAGGTTGCAGCTGGTCGGACTCTTTCGCCGCTATCGGTGGTAGCCCGAATAGGCATCGAAAGGGCGAGGATTAGCACCTGCGGTGGAGTCGGCGACTTGGTCGATGCGAGGCAATGAAGCGGGTCCTTAGGACACGCCTTGTTGAGCTCGTGTAGTCGCGCACATCCTCCATTGCCGGACTTCTTTTTACAAGGACAGGTTGGCTAGCCACTCGGGTGGCGCACCTCTTTAAAACCCCGCCGCCAAAAGCTTGGCGATCTCCCCTATGATCTTGCGCTTCTCCTCGTCGAAGCGGCATAGCGTTAGGCGCGGCCTTGAGCAGTCGGATGTTCAAGGAGTGCTCGGCGACTTCCCTTGGGATGCCTGGCATGTCGGAGGGCTTTCATGCGAAGACATCTCGATTGGCGCAGAGGAAGTCGACGAGCGTGCCTTCCTATTTGGCGGGGAGCGTGGCTCTGACCCGCACGGTCTTGGCCGGATCCTGGGGATCGACCGCGATCTCCTTCGTGTCCTCGGCGGACTTGAAGGATCCGGGCCCCGACTTACAGGAGTCGGGGGCAGACTCGGAGGTTTCCCTCCGGAGACTTTCGAGCTCGGCGGACGCAATGATCGTCGGCCTTGACAACCGCTTTGCTCGTAGTTGGCGAATTTGAAAGACGCGCCACGATGATTACTCCCCGTGGCCCTGTCATCTTCAGCTTGAGGTAGGTGTAGTTGGGGGACCACCATGAACTTAGCGTAACATGGCCTCCCCAAAATGGCGTGGTAGGAGCCTGGAAACCCCACGACCTCAAAGGTGAGGGTCTCAGTGCGGAAGTTTTCCGGGCTCCCGAAGGTGACGAGCAGGTCGACCTGCCCGAGTGGATAGGCCTGCTGGCTAGGGATGACGCCGTGGAAAGGCGCCTTGCTCGGTCGAAGATTTGAGCGAGGTATCCCTGTGGCGTCGAATGTCTCAACATACAGGATGTTGAGACTGCTGCCGTCATCCATGAGCACCTTGGACAGGCACTTTGGTCTCACGACGGGGGCAAGAACCAGTGGATATCTCCCTGGATGCGGGACGTGGTCGGGATGATCGGTCTGATCAAAGGTGATCGGTGACTCCGACCATCGGACGTATTTGAGCACAGCGGGAGCCGCCGTGTGGACCTCACGGTGGGCGAGCTTGAGCCGCCGCTTGTTGGCGTAGCACGCCGGCCCGCCGAAGATCATGAGGCAGCCGTCGGGTTCCGGGAACTCGGCGTCCGCCTCCTTTTCCCCGGCATCTGGTGCCGAGTCCCGCTTCTTCCTTTGCCCGCATAAACTCGAAATAAACGCCGGTCTCGCGATCCTCAGACTTGTGCTTGACGGCGTACCCGTGATGCAGACACGGGCTGTCCATCGGTACTTTCGAAGTGATCGGACATTGCGGTACTGCTTTGCTTGGCGAGCATGGCGGTCGATGGCTGCGACCACGAGGCCTGGCGGCTCGCTTCCTCCGCTTTCGCTTGCCGGGCGGTGGGAGAAAGCGCGGCGTCGCCGCCCGGCACCTTGCTTGGCCTTCCCCTTGTCGAAGATGGCCCCCACAGCCTCCTCGCCAGAGGCGTGGTTGGTGGCGATGTCCAGAAGCTCCTTGGTGGTCCTGGGCTTGGCGCAGCCCAGCTTATGGACCAGAGCTTTGGAGGTGGTGCCATAGATGAACGCCCCAACGACATCGACGTCACAGATGTCGGGGAGCTCATTGCATTGTTGGGAGAATCGCCGGATATAATCCGGAGAGACTCCCTCAGCTGCTTCTTGCACCCTTAGTCAGGGAGTTCCAGGCGCTTGTAGGTGCCCTGGAAATTGCCGACGAAGAGGTTCTTCGGATCGGCCTAGTTCCTGACGGTCCTCACGGGCAAGTACTCGAGCTCGAGCTCGGCCGTCTGTGAGGTAAATGGTGAAATCTTGGATGATGAAAAGATCATCGGTAGCTCCCCGCCGCACGCTGGCCGTAATCTTCCAACCAGACACTGGGGTTTGTCGCCCCAGTGTACTTGGTGATGTTAACCGCGGCAAGAATCTGGCAGGAAATCTGCGTTCGCGGATCTCGATAAACGCCCGAGGCCCAGGGCGTCGGGGCTCAGCCGCTATGATAAATGGCGCCGCCGTATCCTTACCCGCGATTCGGCGCGGCGTCTATCGCCCTCCTCGTGCCTCGAGGGTGGGTATGAGCGTCGCGGATCGCCGCCCAGCTGGTGCCTTTGGAGTCTGCGAGGCCTAGGAGCCGCCAAGAAGCGCTGTCTTTGTCGGACCGCGCTAGTCCGGAGCGGCAGCTCGGGAGTGGCTCGAGGCGCCGAGTGGTGGAGCCGGAGCCTGTCGTGCTACAAGAAGACGCTCCACCCGGCCCAGAGGTTACAGTACTTGGCCTTCGCCTCTGGGTCCTCGGGCTCAGGGATGCCGCGGAGCAGCATGGCTGCTGCGGTGACATTCTGGCTGGCGTGGGGGAAGAATGGAAGACCGTCAGACCCCTCGGCAGTTGTTCTTGAACTTTGGCCAGGCGCTTGCTGCGTAGCTGGCGTGAGTTGGGGCCAGTGCCCCTTTACCGGTCGACAGAGTTGGTCAAGCCAGCCTTTTGGGCCTCCAACTCATCGCGCTGCTGCTGGAGCTCAGCGCGGTGAGCCTGGAGGCACTCAGCGCTTTCGCACCGGTGCTCCGCCTCCTGCGCTTCGGTGCGCTGGAGGATAACCCTTGAGCCTTCAGGGGTTGCAACCGGGTCGCCCGTACCCGCCATGTTGCACTCGCGGTAGTATGGCCCGTCCGCGGCGTGCACCGTGTCGGAGCTAGAGCCGTGGCTGGAGGAGTCCTCCAGCAAGTCGTGGATGGAGGCCGGCGGATAGCCGGCCATCGCCACGAGGCGTTAGCCTACGGGGGACGGCGTCGCCACCCGCTTGAGCTCACAGCGCCGCCATCGAGGCGGCGCTGACGCTGCACGCTCGATGTCGAGAGTCCGTCGCGGGGCCTCGAGCGGAGGTTGCCGAGACGCGTCGACAATGGAGTCAAGCTCTAGCGAAAACTGGACCCGAGATGGCGGGGACGAGCACGAGCTCGCCCGTAGGGTTGACGACGAAGTCGAGAGAGCCGAAGCAGATCCAGCTCCTCAATGCAGACGCGCCGTCGTGGGTGAAAGAAGCCATCAAGGAGGTGACTGGAAGTCCGGAAACGAAGATGATGACGCGCGAAGTCCCTACCTGGCACGCCAACTGTCGGTGTTTCGTGAAACCGGCAAGTAAATTTGTAAGTCTAGGGGCTGCGTGCTCCCTCTCCTTGAATGGTTGACTCGAGAGGCAAGAGATGTATCTTTGGTTAAATTTGAGCGTCCCTACTTCGGTTTAGTGTGGTGGTTGTATATTGATTTGGGGTGCAGTGGACTGCGTGGTTTACAAGCGAGGGCTAAGGCCGGGCCTTACACGCCTCGTCCGAGCGGAGGGGCTCGGGAGCTTGGAAGGAGCTAAGGGCTCAAAGCTGCAGGAGCATCCGAGCCGTGAGTGCAAGAGTTCGTAAGCCTATGCTTATGTGTTCGATTGATCGAAGGGTCCGACCCCCCTCCCTAAGGGTCCTACCTCCCTTTATATAGGCGGAGGGAGCAGGTTACACGGGAGTATGGAAAAGAGAAGTAGGGGTATGCTACGCCTGGAGTCTGGTCTTGGTCTTGATGGTCGACAGTCCTGTTTGTCCCACAGGGTTAGTAGACACAGCGGTAGCGTTCCTGTCGGGAAGGTCGCGCACCGCCCTCTGGCGCTGTCGGATCTTGATGCCATCATCTGCGCTTCGCATTGCCTTGGGAGGCAGCGTCTCTCCTTTCGCGCATGACGGGTGAAGGACGGTGCTTGACTTTGGCGGCCCCAGCTGCCGTTTGGGAAGGAGCCACTGACATGGCCGTCGTGTCCTGAGGTGTGACGGTTTGGGCCGATAAGGCGGCGTGGCGAAGGTCGCCGAGTTGGAGCTCGTTGGGGCCTCGACTTGAGGCAGTCGAACTGCGGGGCTCTGACCGGGGCAGTCGAGCTGCAGGGTGCCCGACCGGGGCGGTCGAACTCATGAGGCGCTGACTGAGGCAGTCGGGCGCCTGGTGAGCTTGGTCGAGGCCGAGGCCGCCATTGGCCCAACGGGGCCTTTGACCAGAGCTGGGTTGGAAGCGGCTCATTTGGTGTTCCGACTAATATTCGGTGATAATCCCATCTGTGAGGGAGAGACTTGGGAATACCCCTCGATTTTCTGCAGATCGCTGCCAATCTCGCCGCCATGTCCAAACGACTGAGAGAGAAACGATCTTGAAATAGATGTATACCTTGCTGTGGGGTACCCCTGGTATAAGTATTCGTCAGTATGCAACCCAATGTAATTTCCTCTCTCCGGTTCTCCGATCCAGAGATCCAAACAAAGAGCATGAAATAAAGGAGAGAAGGAGATGGATGCCTACCGTGGCTGCATGTAGCAGAATAGCGCCAAGCGCCGCCACCGTCGGGATTCCCAGCCCGCAGCACCGGATGCTGTGCCCCTTCTCTTGTCGCCAAACAGTAGGACATCTGCAGGACCACAAGCAAACAGAGGGGTTATGTAGACTCAAGAACTGCTACAAGGAAAGGGAAACCACTGGGGGCAAGGCGAGGAAGGAAAGCACCAAGGAGACACGCATCATGGCAGATCTTCGGATCGGGAAGGGCACGACAGGGATTGCTACGGGAGATCTCCAGATTAGGAGAGCGCGGTGGGGATTGCGGCGGGGATTGGGCACAGGGGGGCGGAATCTCCGGATCGGGGCTAGGGGCGAGGGGCTTTTGGAGCGATCGGGGCCTGGGGGGAGGGGGAGGAGCGATCGATGTAGGGGGATCGTGGGATCAATGCGCGGTTGAGGAGGGTGAACAGAAAAACGGACTGCGGCGGGGATTGCGGTGGCAGGGTGCGGCGGCGATTGGGTGCCGGGGAATCTCTGGGGCTAGGGGCGGTGGGGGCATTTGGAGTGATCTGGGCCTAGGGGGAAGGGGGAGATCGGGAGCGATCGATGCGTGAGCCGATGTCCATAGAGAAGGGGCCGAGAGGAATGGAGCAGATCGAAAGAGCTGTTGGTTTTTTTTTGTCGGCCGACTGGTTTTTTTTTTACGTTTTAGGTGGGTTGGTGGTGGAGAACGGACGTATCACCACCAACTCTTAATTAGAAGTAGTAGAGATAAGACCATATCCAGTGGAAGGATTGCTTCCAGGGAAAACATCGGGTGCTTCCCTTTCCTTAAAATGCTACCTCCGCGCTTTTCACGTGTAAAAGTTCAAAAATTTGGAGATGCAGGGTAGGGTATAATTTGTGGTCATATAAAATCTCAAGATCAAAAATTCGATCTCATTTGGAATCTTTAATAGTGTATTTCTGTTGCATTCTAGGCACTCGTTAATTTGACACCTGCAATGTCAGTCTACATTGTCAACTGCAACTAAAAAAATGGCATATCGGTGGTTTCACTCATACACAACATGATTAACCAACCGTGGATAGTCCAACCGATGTGGCGCAGCGGCGCTTAATTTTTCAGCTAAAGATCAGTTTTTTAGAGAGGGCGAGAGCGTGGTAACAAAGATCATAATTTGATCTGCACCAACTACAATTAGCGAACGAACAAGGATCAGTTTTTTAGCGAGTGAGAGCTTGCGCGTGCGAACAGAGAGACAGAGAGATAGCTGCGAGTCTCAAAAATGGCTCACTAGCCAATTCTTCTCGACCTAAACATTTGAGCATGTAGAAATCGGGCGTCGCCGGTGGAGACCGACGGTGCGGCTGGCTGGGCAGCGGCGGAGTCGCCGGTGGTGGCGAGCGACATGGATGGAGGGTGGCCAGGGTTGGCGATCGAGCCCATGATCCTCTTCGTCCACGGCAAGGGCCAAAGAAGGTGAGCTGTGGGTGCTCGTGTTTGCCGATCCAGCTGTTTGGATTCTTTTTTTTTGTTCTAAATGATGCCCAACCATTTCAAGGGAGCTAATTAGTATAGTTAATCAGCTGTCACCACACTCAATTATTCTCTTCTTTGGCAAGTAGACACCCATCCTACATGTAAAACCACCCAATTGATTGAGTAATTTTATAAATCCAGCGGCGGAGTGGCCTCGACACTATCGAAAGGTTAATCTAGATAATGTTAGAAATGAGGCCTATGTGGTCTATTTATATCTAATGCCAAAGTTACAAAGAGTAGTATCATCTTGCTAGTTGAGAGAGGAGAATACCAATTTAAAAGGGAGAGCTCCCACCATGCCTTGTAATGAGGCATATGGAGGGTGAGGAGCATGGCTAAAGTCACACGCACGCGCGCACGTATTTCGTGAATTACCGCTGTCGGGGACTGAGAAACCTTTGACAAAGTCAACGCACGGTCAACAGGGTCCCCAGCTCGGGACGATGCAGCAAGGGGCCTCGACCACGACCTAAGCAACGCTGATTCCCGCACGAACTAGAGCTTGGGCAGTGGGGGGTCCCGTCCCTGCACGACCTCGACCTTGGCTCGGGGGCGTGCGTTTACTCGGTGGTTACCAAGACCAGAGATTCAGGAGTTAAGGCGGACGTGGGCGTTAGATCCGGGACAGTTGCAGCACGTCTTCATTGCACGCCATGCACTACCCCGGGAATCTCTCTTAGCTGTTTCTTGTAACGGTTGGGAGGGGTATAAAATCCCCTGAAGCAGAATGGCAGAGACACAACACACGACATCAGCGCACTAGCAATAGACCAGTAGACACAACCAGAACGCTCAAGCCCGAGCTGTATTCCACTCTCTGTACTCACGACTAGTGAATTCCTCCGCCTCAGGAGAAGACTGGAGTAGGGCTATTACCCTCGTGGGGGCTTGAACCAATATAATCCGCTGTCTCTTGCTTGTTGATGCCTTGCCCCGACCTACGTCTGATCCATCGTTGAGCGCAGCTCTTTCTGGGTCCTTCATTCACACTAACCCCATTTTCACATTTGCGGTCAGGCGATCCCGATCGTCGACAGCTAGCGCCCACTATAGGGCCCAAAAGCTTCGCTCATCCGGAAGAAGTTCAAGGTTTTTGAGGTATGGCGTCCCCCGCAACAGCACGTTCCACGAGCTCGGGTTTGAACGCGATTCCCGAGCATGGAAGTTCCACATCCCTATTCTCCCCTTCTCCGCCGCTGCACGATCAGCTCGTTCTCATGGCCGCGAGTCATGACGCGGGCGGAGTGGAGGGGGAGCGAGTCCGAGACCTCGAGGGCGCTTCGCGGATGGCCTAAGTCGCCATTAACCGAGCCATAAGCGCCCTCCCATGAGAAGGACGCGAGAAGATTGGAACGTCATCGAGGCGCTCAAGCTCCCTCACTCGGCGGCGCCTTCGGCGATCAGCGAGTCATGATCGACCCGCCGCCGAGGTCAGGTCTTTTCGGTGAGCTCGCAGAGCGAGCTCGACAAGGCCGCCATCGGTTGCGGTTGCCACAAAGACTAGGGCCGCTTCTTCCGGTCCGGTCCTTGAGGAGCGATGGCAGCTCCTCGCGCAGGCGCTAGCGTCCCCGCTGGTCTCTCGTGCGTTGGCAATCTCGAGACCTGTCCCGCAGCCGCCTCGCCGCCACTCCCCGAGTGTGACTCGATGGAATCTGGCGACAACCGCCTCTGGCGACTCGCTCCAGCGATGCACGTCAGCCTTTCTCAGCGTCCCCCAAGGCGTGGTCGGGTCCATGAGCACCTGCAGTACCTCCCAGGCGACGCTCGGTCTCACTGCCGCGGCCATCGAGCTCAGAGGGTGGAACGCCAGGGCAATCGGGAATCCGACCCCAGCAGCAGCGAGTACCTCCCCAGGCGCGCCCCTGTCCCGGCATACGTCTGCGCGGTGTACTCCGACGACCTTCGGCGGGTGCGATGGCCGGCTCGCTTCAAGCCCGCATTGATCGAGCGATTTGATGAGACGAAGAACCCTGATGAATTCCTCTCGATCTACACCACTGCGATCCTGGCCGCGGGAGGTGACGAGTACGTGATGGCCAACTACCTCCCTACCGTCTTGGGCGGTCGCTGCTACTGGCTCTTTAACCAAGAAATGCAAGCACTTTCGCTCGTGGCGCCAAATTCAGAGCGCCCTCCGTTCGAACTTCCAGGGCTACTACGAGCGGCCCCGTAGAGAGAAAGACCTGGAACGGGTTATCCAGGGTAAGAATGAACCCCTCCGCGACTTCGTGCGATGATTCATCCACACTAGGAACCTGATCCCTAGTGTATCCGATGAGGCCGTGATCAAGGCCTTCAAGTTCGGTGTCCGCGACCGGCGCCTCACCGAAGACCTGGAGATTACGATAAGGCTCACCATCGGCAAGCTATTTCGCATGGCGGAGTGCTACACGGACGCGGACAACGCGGTCCGCTGGAAGCGCGACTACGACCAAGGTAAGCTTGGCGTCAATTTGGGCGAGGCTGGCCCTACCAACGCCAAGAGTACCGACCAAGGCTCGGCCGCCAAGAAGCGAAAGAGGGACCGCAAGCGCGATGGTGGCCGACCTCGGGTGACCGTTTCGACGGATGGTCACCGCGAGGTCATGGAGGTGCGGGATTCGGCCCAGGAGGGGCTCCGCCCCCAACGAAATCGGCCACGACCTCAGCAGGCGCCGCGCCGACCTCGGCAGGAAGATCGCCGGTCTGGGTCGCGGCAGTCCGATGGCCGCCCACAAGGTCCTGAGGGGCGACCTCGGTTCGTCGAAGGCAAGTTTTGTCTGTTCCACAGGACTCCGGGCCACGACCTGCGAGGCTGCCGGGCCAGGCAGAGCAAGCTGGAGGCCTTCTACGATGGGCACAGAGAGATGCCCACGCTCCCGAAGGAGCGAGATCACCCCGATAGGGTAAACACCGGAGTGGATCAGGTTGACCTCGACTTGGATTTCCAGCAGGGCGACCGCCGGATCAACGTCATCTTCGGCGGCTCGTTGGCGTATCAGTCCTGGCGCGAGATAAAGGATGCCGCGCGCGTGATCTACCAAGCCACTGTAGGGAAGCCCACGGACCAGCCCTGCAAGTGGGCCGGGGCCACGATAACCTTCACGCTGGAGTATGGCCCCCAAGGTATGTTCAGGGATCTCAAGACTGCCTTGGTTGTGACCCCGACCATTAGTAACACCATGGTCGGGCGGGTCATGGTCGATGGGGCAGTTCCCTCAACCTGCTGCTCGCTAGCGCACTCGACCGGATGCAAATTCCTCGGTCGAAGGTCAAGAGCATCGCGATTCCGTTCTTCGGAATCGTCCCCGGAAGTTCGACCACACCTCTAGGTCAGGTGGTTTTGCCCGTCACCTTTGGTGCCTCGGACAACTTCCGCACCGAGCTGGTCACCTTTGAAGTGGTCGAGGGTGATCTCCCCTACAACGCCATCCTCAGGCGTCCGGCTCTGGTCAAGTTCATGGCTGCCAACCACTACGGCCACCGCTGCATGAAGCTTCCCGGGCCTGGCGGCATCATCACCGTGCGAGGCGACCTCAAGGCGGCTGCAATTGCGAGACCTGCCTTGGCCCTCGCCGCATCTTTGCCTCGGCGAGGGCCTGGCGACCACAAAGGTCGCCCGTCGAGGCGATCATCAACCGGCGGGACTACGAAAGTTGTACCGCTCGTGGAGGGGGACTCATCCAAGTGTGTCCACGTCTCGACCGAGTTGAGTTCCAAATAGAAACTCGAGCTCGTCACCTTCCTCCGCGCCAACAAAGATATATTCGCTTGGGAGCCAGCGGACATGCCGGGTGTCCCGAGGGAGGTGGTCGAGCATAGATTGCAGGTGCGGCCCGACTGCCGGCCCGTGCACCAGAAGTTGCGACGCTTCTCTCCCGAGAAGGTCGCCATAATCAAGGAGAATCTTGACAAGCTGTTGAAGGCCGGCTTCATTCGTGAGATCGATTACTCCGAATGGCTAGCCAATCCCGTCATAATGCAGAAGAAAGGCAGGAAGTGGAGGATGTGCGTGGATCACACGGGGTTGAACTCGGCATGCCTAAAGGACAACTTCCCTCTCCCGCACATTGACCAGATCGTTGACTCCACGGGCGAATGCCAAGTCGCTAAGCTTCACGGGCGCTTATTCTAGGTACCACAGATCAAAGTGGCGGTTGACGACGAGAGCAAGGCGTCGTTCATCACACCGTTCGGGACCCTCGCTACACGACCATGTCGTTTGGTCTCCTAGCGCCGGTGCAACCTTCCAAATACCTAATGACCAAGACATTCGAGCCTCGGATCGGTCAGTAACCTCGAGGTCTCGTGGGCGACATCATCGTCAAGAGCTCCGCCGAGGCCGACCACGTTCAAGACCTTGGGGAGACCTTCGCCAACCTGAACAAGTACAAGATCAAGCTCAATCTGGAGAAATGCGTGTTTGGCGCTGCCTCTGGGAAGGTGCTCGGCTACATGATCGGGGGCTCAGGGGTTGGCCCGAACCCGGAGAAGATCGAGGCGATAGAAAAGATGGCCCCCTGAGTTCGGTAAGGCAGGTGCAATGCCTCACCGGCCGCATGGCTGCCCTCAGCCGGTTCATTTCAAGGCTCGGCAAGCGCGGACTACCTTTCTTCAAGGCCTTGCGCAAGCACGGGGGCTTCTAGTGGGCCTTGAGGCTCGGCCGGTCCTTCGACGCAGTGAAGGCCGTTAAGCTGTCTGGTGGCGGCGGGACACGGCAGCACCCGATCTACTACGTCAGCGAAGTTCTCCATGGGCCAAAGGAACGCTACCCTCAGGTCCAGAAGTTACTGTATGCCCTCCTCATGGCCTCGCGCAAGCTCCGGTATTATTTTCAGGCTCACTCCGTGGTCGTCCCGAGCAACTTTCCACTCGGGGAGATCCTGAGGAATCCAGAGGCCGGAGGTCGCTACGCCAAGTGGGCCATGGAGTTAGCCGTGTTCGACCTCCAGTTCGTGGCACGCGCGCCCATCAAGTCGCAGGTGCTTGCCGACCGTGGTCGGCGGAACCTCGCTGACGGCTCGAACTTCGAGGTCGAGGAGGAGAAGCCACTGGTCATGTACTTGACGGCTCAAGATCCTTCAAGCGCTCGGTGGGATCCTCATTCTCACCCCACAGGCGGCGATTTGAGGTATGTGGTTCGTTTGATTCAGCGACAAATAATGCGTGAGTCTGAAGCTCTTCTGGCGGGGCTCCGAGCTTGCAAGGCGCTGGGTGTTCGTCGGTTGGTCATCAAGGGTGATTCACAGCTCGTCATCAACCAGTTCAACAAGGGCTACCAGTGCTCGAAGGATTCCATGGCCAAGTACCTCGCCGAGGCGCGCAAGATGGAGAAGTGGTTCCAGAACCTGGAAATCACGCATGTGGCGCGGAAGGACAACTCCGACGCAGATTTCCTCTCCAAGCTCGGGTCGTCTAACAACGAAGTACCTCCAGATGTGATCCTGGAGACCCTAGCGTCGCCCTCGATCTCCGACTAAGGGGCCTCGATCGCCTTCATCGAAGGTACTCCCTCGTGGGCCGAGCCGATCCACAATTTCCTGGCGACGGGAGAGCTTCCGACCGATCCCACGGAGAGGAGCAGGGTCAAGCGCTGGACGAGCTCGTACAGGCTCGTGAATGGCAAGCTTTATCGTCGGAATGTATCAGGCATCCCGAAGGCGCGTTACCTGAGAGGAGGTAAGTACTGTTAGCGACATTCATTCAGGTCTTTGTGGGGCACATTCTTCTTTGAGGACCATGGTCGGGAAAGCTTTCCGCATGGGATTCTACTGGCCAACAGCACTCCAAGACGCCCGCAACATCGTCCGCACCTGTCGACCCTGCCAGTACCACGCCTGAAAGTCGCATCAGCCTGCCTATGCGCTCCAGACCATTCCGCTAGCTTGGCCTTTCTCGACCTGGGGGCTAGACGTCCTCGGGCCCTTCCCACTGGCGGCCGGGGGGAAGAAGTTCCTGTTCGTCGCCATCGATACCTTCACCAAATGGATCGAAGCCGAACCTGTCTCGACCATCACGGCTCGCACGGCGGTCAAGTTCTTTCGTTTGTTCGTGGTCACCAGGTATGGGGTTCCATGCAGAATCATCACTGACAATGGAACACAATTTACCAGTGAGCTGTTCTAGGAGTACTGCGAAGACATCGGCACCAAAATATGCTATGCTTCGGTGGCCCATCCGCAGAGCAATGGAGCAGTGGAGCGCGCCAATGGACAAATCGTTCAAGGCGTCAAAAAGCGAGTGTCAGATGAGCTCGAACGACACGGCTAGACCTGGGTGGATGAACTTCCCTACCGTCTTATGGTCTATTCAGTACCCACGTCGGCCGAACAGCGGGTCCACACCCTTCCGGCTCGTGTTGATCATGTGGCCGCCCCGCCTCCAGAGGTCACGCTGGGCTCTACTAGGGTCCGCTTGGTCGACCAGATCGACTTCTAGCAAGAACAGTCCCTTGACCTTACCCTGGCGGAAGAAGTAAGATGCCGTGCACTGCTACGATCGGCGCACTACCTGCAAGCTCTTCGCAGACATGCGTCTCGATCGGTACAACCTAGGGAGCTCCTTGTTGGGGACTTAGCCCTGAGACGGATTCAGGCTCCGTCCAACACCAACAAGTTATCCCCGCGGTGGGAGGGCCCCTATAGAGTTGTTTCAATAGATCGCACAGGGGCTTACCGGCTAGCGCTGCCCGATGGTAGAGAGCTCTCTAGCTCGTGGAACATCGTCCAGCTTCGAAAATTCTATGTGTAACAACTCTTTACCTCAGATGTCAATAAAGCTGTTGTTTGCTTGTCATGTTTTCACGCCTTTTTTCTACATTCTATATTTTGTGTTGACTCGAATTCGGGGCTTCTTTGAGTCCTTCGGCGAGCGCACCTGCTCTTGGCCCAGGTGTCGGGGGCTTAAACGTTCACCCCCAGTGGTCGAGCTGCTTGTAAGCCGAATCTCTTCGCATACCCGCTCCCCCTGTGCTAGGGTTCGAACTAAGCCCGTGCCCGGGTCCAACGAGCAAGACACAAATCGTTGTCAGGGCTCGAGTGGCTTGGCCTGGAAATGATCCTAATACTCTAGAGGTTAAGTTTTTCCTCGTGCGCCTATGTTATGCTCCCTATGGGTTTTTCTTGGTCTCACAGGACATGGTCTCTACAGGTTTCTAACTTGCGCCCAAGGCTAGCGTCGCTCGACCTTGAGCCCAACGGGGGCTGGACAAGATATACCATGACCAGAAAAGGCTAAGTGCACGCTTAGGGAAAAAATCTCTTGATCGAGAAATGATAAAACAAACCAAGATATTAAACTATTCTTGCCAAAATAATGTCATTCCATTGAACCTTTTTTGTCTTACAAAAGGTCTTGCTTACAGGAAATCTAACCCTATTTACAAGTCGACCATCTCACGCGTGAGCTTCTCCTGCTCGAGCTTGACGACCTTGGCCCTCAAGGTCGAGAGCTCGCCCTGAAGTCGGAGGGCTTTGGCAGCACGGCTGTCGGGACCCGAATATGCAAATCCGGACCCTCTGTGTATACTACACTAGTCCAGGATCACGCTAGTACACACAGGCACAACATTAGTGAATATCATAATCATACACAACAGAAATAAGATAAAAGACATTATATACTAAATATTACTAGTTGAATGACCTTATGGTCAACTTACGTAACATTGCCTCACAAGGCTGAACAACCAAATTGAACTGCAGCGGAAATGAAGACATAGATAAACCCCTCAGTATACCACAGGCAACTGACAAGGCTCGCACCCCAAACATTCAGCACTGATGATGTTGTAGGCAAGGGTGACTCAGGTCAAAGGCATGTGGTTGCATGATTGACTCAGGTCAAAGGCTCACAAGGTGTCCTTAGGGTTGACCAAAGCAAGACTTGCACATACCCTCTGCCCATCGGGCCCACCCAGGCACACTTGCCCTTGCCACTTGCTCCGATTTAAAATCATAACCACCCCAGTTGATTACCAAGCACCACATGCCATCAACAAGTCAATATCGTTGCGTGACATCCATTGCCACAACAACTCAATCTCATCATGTGACCACACATGACACACAAATTCACAACATTGTTCCATATTCCATTAGTCAAGATTATTTATCAATGATTCAATTACATGTGATGACGTGGCATGGCTAAGCAATCTAATCCGATCTAACCATTCCATGTTGATTTTATTATTGATCAACTGTAGTAAACCAATCTAGGGTGACAAGTGGATCATGGCATACAATCGGCAAGGTAGGGTGTAACTCAAAGGGTATGATATCTAAATCCCAAACTAGGTTGAAATCATTTATACACATGAAATAATATGCGATAAGGTAAAACAAAATAGCAATTTTGCAAACATGGGTGCAACATGATCAAAGCACAACTTGCCTTAGGAAAACCCTTATCCATGCTTTGGACCTCGGTCTTGAGTTGATGAATCTTCCCCGGTTGCATCGTACAATTTATCGTCTACGCGAAACGAAAGAGAATGCCAAATAAATACCAAAATAGAGAGCAAACAAACTCTAAAAATCAAATAAAATTCACCAATAGATAGATCTAAATTTTACAAATTTTTAGAAATTTGAATCACCTCAATCGGAATTCGTATGAGGGAGAACGAGCTCTCGGAAGATTCAAATCCCTGAAAATTCATAAAATTGGAAAATCATTATTTAACCGAATTATTTTTGAAAAGGAAAATCCGATTATTGCGTCAGGCCTGGCTCAGATCAACCGAGCACTGACACGTGTCGCTCATCGGTCGGTTCGGCCGAGACAGATCTAGTCCGTAGGATCTTTAATCCAGCGGCGCACGATGCACACCGGTCAAGCACCGAACTGATCGGATCCAATGGCCACTGCTTAGCCTACCATGTGGCGAGATCCGGGACATCCGTCCACGGTCAAACGACCATCGCTTACCCGAGGCATTTACTATTCCTGAGATGACGTGGCACGATCCTGGCCGCTTACCTTCGATCGGACGGCGACGAGTATCCGAGGCGATGTGCTGCTCACTCCGCGACGTGGCTTGATCGCGACCGACGGCTGAGGATCCAACGGTCGGCGATGCTCGGCTTCGTCGATGGTGACGCGGCGGTGCAAAGCTACCGGAGCTGGGGACGACGACCACGATTCCGACGCTACGGTGGAATCTCGGCGACTTCGAGCGGCGGAACGGATGCGGTGCGACGAGGTGAATCCGGATCTACCCTCAGAATGGCGGAAGAGGGTCTTGACGATGGTGAAATGCGGTGGCAAGCTTCTCGGCACACCGGCGAGCTCGCGCGTGAATCCTCGGGCTCCTCGAACGTCGGCGCTTGGGGAAAAAGGCGGCGTAGGCACTGGCGAACCTCGGGAGGGGATCCTGGCACTTAAATACCCCTCGGGCTGCGTGAAATCCGGCTCCCAATGAACTCGGCGGCGCGGCAGCGTATCGGAATAGAACTCCGAGTCCCTCTCCGACACAACGACGGACACCCCTACGATCTTGATCGGACGGCCACCGAGAAGTCT
Organism: Guadua angustifolia; assembly: GCA_036346375.1. NCBI lineage: Eukaryota > Viridiplantae > Streptophyta > Magnoliopsida > Poales > Poaceae > Guadua > Guadua angustifolia. Next base: position 27,174,553 of record CM070522.1, on the reverse strand, counting down.
TAACACGGCGCGATCGGATCCGTCCGAACGGATCAACGGTGGATAAGGCCCTAGGCTTCCAAAACGGCACGGCTGATGAAGTCCTTACGATGGAGATCCAACGGCTGCCAAGCTCTAGGGTTCCGGAGGCGACGCGGCTTGATGAAGTCCGTGCGATGAAGATCCAATGGCTGCCGTTAATTCCTCCGGAAATCAAGCCGGTTGGGCCGAACGGGCTGAATCTCGAGCGCACAGTAATGGGCTTCGGCTCGTTACTATTCTTAACAGATTTTTCGGGGTTTTGCTAATTAAAATAATTAGAGAAAATACTTTGATTTATTTAGGGCAATAAAAATACCAGAAAAATTCCAAGAAAAATCTCAAAAATACTTTGAGACATTTTGGACTCAAATAAAATATTTTTGGCAAAACTTTATTTTAAACTTATTCATTTTAAATTAATCTTTAAGAAAAGGCAATATACTTTAATTTAAAATAATTCAAATAAATCTCAGAAATTCCAAATAAATCCAGAAAATTCACAAAAAGCATAATTTGCAATAAAACACTATTAACTAAATAAAAGCCAAAATTTTGGGATGTTACAACGGCGTCGTTCTTCTTGAAGTTGGGACAAGGCGCTCTTTGCCGTCTTGCTCGCTCGACCCAGCTTCTCCTCGAGCTCTTGAACCTTGGCCTCGAGCTCAGGGGAGGCCCTCGACGGGGTGGCTGCTTGGTCCGCAGCGGCCTTACTTAGTTCTTCGGCCATGGCTTGCTCGGCCTCGAGCGCCTTGGCCGACCTCGCGCGCTCCTCCTCGACGGCCTTGTACGTGTGGTCCCGGTCCGAGGTAATGGCCCGCTCCAGCTCGGACTTGTGGAAAGCCTCGAGCGTCTTCACCACCGTGCGGAGGGCGGCGATCTCGTTGGAGTCGTTTGCCGTCTTTTGCGCGGCCTCCTCCCGCTCGACTTGCAAGTCCACCACGAGCCTGGAGCGCGCCGTCTCCCGGGCCTCCACCACATCGAGCAAGGCCCTCAGCGCGTCGGCATGCGTTTGAAGGCCTTGCAGCCCTTGGGTGACTGAGTCGATGGCCTGCGGGGCTCGAAGGGTCAACACGGTACTCGCCAGAGGAAAGAGAGAGAAGGAAAAAGGGAAAGTCCGAGCCAAGGTTCGAAGAAACTCAAGTACCTGGGTAAGACGGCCCTCGAAGATTGCACGGCAGTACTCGGCAGGTCTGCCGCCCGACGTTCCTAGGGTGGTGTCACCCACTGCTGTCGCTGGGTCATCGGGGGTGAGGCCTTAGGGTGCTCCGTCGTGGGCGGCCGCGCCTCGAGCTTCCTCTTTGAGGGGGCTCGACCCGCCCCCAAGTTCAGTCCTGGTGGCGGCTTTGGCCTTGTTCCCCGCAGCCGAAGGGTCTTTAGCCCCCTCCCCTGCGGTGGTCCTGGCCTGGTCCACGGCTCGGTCCTCCGTGCTCGCCGCGGCCAGAACGTCTTCAGATTCGCCGCTCGGGGAGTCCCGACCGCCATGGTCGAGGTGGTCTCGGCGGTCGTGGCTGGGGCGTCCCCGACGCCATCTCCTTCGGGCGACCTCGGGCGGGTCGACTGTCCTCAAGATCCATGAGCCGGCGGCATCATCTTCAATGGCCGCGGGCTCGACGTCGTCCTCGACCAGGTCGTTGAGTCCCTGGTCGAACTCCCCAACTATGGCCCAACTCTGGGGGCCTGGGGGGGTGTGCCCCTAGTTCGAGGGCCGGTGGGGCGCCAGCATGTAGGAGGACTCCTCCTCGTTGGACTCAGACTCACCCTGGACAACAGTCATCGTCAGGACGGGCAGGCAGTGAGGTCGAGTGCTCAAGGTCTGCGATAAAGGAAGGCTACTAAGCTAAGAAGATAGAAGAGAATTCAAGCGAGAAAGAGGCCAATGACGCACCTGAGTCTGCAGCCTCCGCTTCGCAGGGGGCTGGCGAGGCCCTTGGTGCCCCGTAGGAGAGGGGGAGTCCCTTCCTCGGGAGCCTCGGGCCTTGGTCCTCGGGGCCTGCAGTGGGTCCTGATCCTCGGTCGAGGTCCTGGCTGCGTCCGCGGTACTCTGTTGCTGCAAGAAGAGATCTAAGTCAGAGGGCGAAGGAGCACGAGCGAAGAGCTCGGGGGCTCGACCATGGATACTCACCATCGTACGGTCGCCCCACTCGACGTGTGGCTTCTTCGGGCCATTGCTGCCCACTCCGTCCGGGGCTGGCCTCTTGCCCGTCTTCTTGCCTCTGCTCACCTCGGGCAGCGGCAACATCTTCTTCACCGTTTCAAGCAGCTCATGCTTGTCCTGTGGGTGTGTCAAAGAAATCAAGGAAGGCTCTAGGCGAATGGACACTAAGAAGCTCGGTCCAGGGCAGCTCACCTCGGCTTTCCAGTGCAGCACGTTCCTCGGAACAGGATCGTCGAGGGTGTAGTCGTTCGCTGCCTTCCCGAACATCTCGTTCATTCGGGCGGCGATCCAAGATTCCTTCGGCGCTGCTGGAAAATTAACTCATCAAAGGAACCCAAAGATCTAAACTAGCACAAGCTTCAGAGCAGGATGACTCACCAGATGTCCCTTCGCGGATGAGGTCGTCGCGACCTTTGATCTCAAAGAACGGGTGCAACCTCTTCCGCAGAGGGAACACCCAACTCCTCAGGAAGTCGTTAGCGATGGCCTACCCAGTGAGGCCCCGCGAGGCGCAGATGTGGATGGCGGCGATGGCCTCTTGGGCGTCCGCTAGGTCGCCCACTTCCGGGGTCTGCTTTTTCCCACTGACGGGGGTTCCGTCGAACGCCAGCGCGCCGTCTTCGTCCCTCTTCAGGTAAAACCACTGCTCGGTCCATGGGCCGAGGGAGTCACGAGGACGCATTTGTGGGAAAGACCAAGGGATCCCCGTCCGCAGTCGGAAGTAGAGGCATCCGACCACGGAGTCCTTCCCGGTGCGGAAGATGTAGGGTCGAGGATGCGCCTAGAGGGGGGGTGAATAGGCGTTTTACGAAATTAATCGCTCACTAAAATCGATCGCTCTAATCAACCCCTATGTCAAAACCTAATCAATTATATATGCGGAAGCGATAAACTAGGTTTTGACAATTAAAGCCTAAATCAACTAGGCTCACTAGTGCACTAACTAATTTGTGTCTCTAAACAAGAATTGCTATATTGAATAAACAATTTACACTAAGCAATTCTAATGCATTCAAGCAATTGATCAATATACAATAATTAAAGTGCTTGAATATAAATGAGACAAGAGACAACCGATGTTTTTCCGTGGTGTTCGAAGACTTGCCGGTCTCCCCTAGTCCACGTTGAGGCAAGCCCGACCACTCGGACCGGCTCCCGCTCGAGCACCCGCCTCTTTCCACTAGTCGTGGTTTTTCACGCTTGCGCGTAGGCTCAACCCGAACCTTCACAAACTTGCCGGGGCTTCTCACACCTCGAGAGCTCCCGTGCACGACGCCTACGCCGTCTAGGAGTCGGCAACCTCCAAGAGTAACAAGCCGCTCCTCGCTTGAACTTCACCGAGCACAACGAATGCGCTCCCGGTGATCACCAAGTGCAACACATGCACAAGGACCTCACTCAAGTGCAACACATGCACAAGAGCCCACTCAAACCACTCCTAATTGCTAGACATGCAATTAGCTCACTCTTAAGCTCAAGAGGCAAATGGAGAAGAGCAACACATGCACACAACTCCTACACCCAGCAACAACTCTGCCCAAGCCCCCCAAGGGGTGTATTTATACCCCACCAAAGAAAACTAGCCGTTGGGGGCAAGATTCGAAAAGGCTGCAGCAGTATTACCGCTCTCAGAGCAACGGCTATAAAACTAGCCGTTCTTGACACAACCGATACTACCGCCGACAAAAACCCAGTACTACCGCTCCAGCGGTAGTACCGCTCTGACCTCCGGTAACACCGCTCGACAACGAGACAGAAAACAGCGTCTCTGCCAAAAAGCAACCGCGAGCAAACATCGGTAGTACCAAGACTTGCGTACTATCGCCTGTAAACCCGTACTACCGCACCTCCGGTAGTACCGCCCTCAACTCCGGTGCAACCGGCCACACTGGAGAAAAACCTGATTTTAAACTCCAAATCCATTTCTCCAAAAACCAAACTTATTCTTTGAGCCACAAGGATGATCAACACATGATCATACACACGTGCAAAACACATTTGCACCAATTCAAACCATGCTCAAGGAATTTCAACCAAATTACGAAAACGCATTCTGCAACCGACTCAAGAACTATTTGCAAAACGTATTAAGCAAATCAAACTCGAGTTTATGAGATTAATCCCCCTAGCCATGTGAAGGTCAACACAAGACCCGGTCAACTTGCCAACACCGTTGCAAGCCCCACTCACATGCTCTCGAATTCGGACTCATAAACCTCGGTTTATTCGCTGTGAACTTGCAAATAACATAATAAACACATTTCATGCTTGAGCACTACTCTTTGCAACACATGCAAAAGTCTAGCTCCAAGCAACATCAAATCAAGATGCATGGACTCTCTAATTGCAACACATGCAATTCTCTAGTCCCATGCAACTCCAAATTGACTTCACACCAAAACCAAACATCAACTAAACCAAATCACACGTATGAGCTCTTTACTCGCAACACATGCAAGCCTCTAGCTCCATACAAACACACAAACATCAAATCATGCTTGAGCTCTCTCCTTTTGCAACACATGCAAAACTTAGCTCCAAGCAACCACAAGATTTAGAAAGATTGTTTTGAGAACCAAAACATGAAGCTTCAACATTTGCAACACATGCAAAAGTGAACTTCACGCAAAAGCCAACGCACTAGCTTATCCTATTTGCAACACATGCAAATCAAAGCATTATGCGAAAACCAAATACAACCAAACATAAGTTTAACCCATTCGCAACACATGCCAAATGGTTAACCCTCATGCAAAAACCAAATCAAATAAGATTTGAGCTTGAGTGAACGCGGATTGAGATCATCAACACATGATGAAGCTCAAGCTAGGAGACAACCCCTCTTAATAGCACGGCGATAAAACCTTAGACTCAAAGACTACAAAGTCATTAGCCTATCTAGTTATACCTTCGCCGCCGCACGCAAGCAATCCCCTTTGGGGTCTTTATGATCATCACTTTGATACTCCCCCGGGATATCCACTCGACTCCTCTTCGGGATCCACTCTTGACGCCCATCAACTCATGATGCCGTCATTGTCCCGTTCTCATCATCTCATTCATCTTTGGACCTAACTCAATCACAACTCATACAAATAGTTAGTCCAAGATGCATGGTTGTCTCAATTATCTCTTGCACTCCATTAACACATAATGGATGCCTTTAGATCAATTGAGCACAACCTAAAACAATTGAAATGATTTAATTGTGTCTTAAGTACAATAATGCAACTCATGCTTTACTATACTTAAGAACTATTCATTTGTCCTCAATTAATCACGGAGCACCATCAACACATGATGAAGTGTTCGTTAATAATTAATTAAGACAAATGAACTCAATTTAAATTATCATTTAAATTGATATGAGTATATATTAACTACACAAGTTTTCATATACTCATGTTGATGGAAAGTAATGATCCATTATATGTAAATTGTATGGAAATGATCATTACTCTAGATCATCAACTATAGAATACACCCCACATGTATATGTGCATAAATATGATTGACTTGGAGATAATATGCACATATCCAAATTGATCGTATTGGAGTATATCCTATATTACCATGAGTATACTTATAACTAGGCAATTCAAATATATACTCAAGGATTTAGTTTCTTTGTCTTGATCCTTATATGTATCAATAACGAATCGATCAATACAAAGAGACTTTCAAGTTAAACTACGAACTCCCCCTAAGTGTGTGCATCCATGTAATATATGAATTGAGAAACATAATGCACATTTTGTGGTTAATATAATGGGGACATTCATATTTCAACTTGACTCCAAAGTATGCAACTAATACTAGAATGAATATGCAAACATACCTTGGGTTTTCCATTTTTCAATGCGATGAGACTAATCAAAGATATTCTTAATAAACAAGTTAGTCTCGATATAAGATTTGTCATTAATAACAATATCGCATTAGTGGATAAACTTAATATTAGATTTGTCATTAACACCAAAACCATAACTAATGAAGGTTGAACTTACAGAAGTGGGAGAAGAAGCGGAAGAAAAGCGAGGGGGTGGGAAGGATTCCAAGGAACCCCTTGCATAGGTGAGAAAAGACAGAAAGAAGGATGATGGAGTTGGGTACCAAATTGATAAACTCGATCTCGCATTGTGTGAGAATGGCTGCAAGGAAGTCGCTCTCCGGCGTCCGCTGGCCGAAGAGCATATAATGTTCCGTGCTGACGAGTTCGTCGTCCCGTGGCTGCGGCTCGGTCTCTCCGTCCGGCAGTCGCCACGTCGCCGGGTCCAACAGTCCCAAGCCCTCAAGCTCTCTCATCCTCGCCGCCGTCAGGAAACTCTTCCCGAGCTTGGCCATGGTGGTTGAGGGGAAGTTGGGTCGGAGGAAGAAGAAGGGCTCGAGCAAGGAGTTAGGAAGAGAAGGCTGAGAAGAAGTCGAGAGTTCTTGAAAGTTGTGATAATCTCGAGTTTTATAAGCCCAGTGCGTTGCAGACCAGAGGATAGGGCACCTCAAAAGGCGCGCCGGTCAGGTAATTCGACAGGTGTAGTTAAGGGCTGCGCGGCGGAATCGAGGCATTGCAAACGGTTCCACTGCTCGATCATATCCGTACCAGAGTTCTGAAGATCAAGGGGCGCTAGGTGTAATGTCGCCAAGGCCTGACGGTAGGTCTCCGCCCGACCTCTGCTTCGGGCTCAAAAGTTCCAGAAAACAGTCCCCTTTGTCTGTATGGGGAGGCTCGAGGTCGACCCAAGTTCTTGCCACGACCTTGAGCCTCGGGGGCTAGTAGTCGGGGACTGAGAAACCTCTGACAAAGTCAACGCACAGTCAACAGGGTCCCCAGCTCGGGATGATGCAGCAAGGGGCCTCGACCACGACCTAAGCGATGTTGATTCCTGCACGAACTCGAGCTTGGGCAGTGGGGGGTCCCATCCCCGCACGACCTCGACCTTGGCTCGGGGGCGTGCGTTTACTCGGCGGTTACCAAGACCAGAGATTCCGGAGTTAAGGCGAACGTGGGCGTTAGATCCGGGACAGTTGCAGCACGTCTTCATTGCACGCCATGCTCTACCCTGGGAATCTCTCTTGGCCGTTTCTTGTAACGGCTGGGAGGGGTATAAAATCCCCTGAAGCAGAACGGCAGAGACACAACACACGACATCAGCGCACTAGCAATAGACCAGTAGACACAACCAGAACGCTCAAGCCCGAGCTGTATTCCACTCTCTGTACTCACGATTAGTGAATTCCTCCGCCTCAGGAGAAGACTAGAGTAGGGCTATTACCCTCGTGGGGGCTCGAACCAGTATAATCCGCTGTCTCTTGCTTGTTGACACCTCGCCCCGACCTACGTCTGATCCATCGTTGAGCGCAGCTCTTTCTGGGTCCTCCATTCACACTAACCCCGTTTTCACATTTGCGGTCAAGCGATCCCGATCGTCGACAACCGCATATTTCCGCGTGTTTTTCCCGCGTGGCACGTTTAAACTCTTTTAATTTTCGGTTTCTCTCCATTATTAGTGAATTAATGGGGTCATTTACTGAGAATTGAAACAGTCATTTTAACCGTTTGAATGACCAATTTAAACATCCAATTAATTCTGCGGTTACTAGCGTTTAATGGTGCTGTAATTCATTGACCGTTACTGGTGTGAGGCTATAAAATCTGGAGACGTCCAGATGTTGATTGACCAGGACATGATCTCCCCTTAGGGTATCTCTTCTCTGCTGTTGGCTAAAACACTCTGCACTTGCGTCTTTCTTCGAAATTGTATGCTAAATAAAATATGTGTGAGAAGTTTTGAGTATAACTCTCCAGTCCATTAAAGCGAATGCAAAATGTATAGCAAGAAGGATGTGTAAACCTGTGGACCTGGCTCTAGTGTTGAAATGCAGCAATCCTTCTCTGCAGCAGTATTTCATCGTTTTCTGGTGTGTACCACATTTTTCACGTTTGTTAAATATATTGATAATTATCTGATGTTACTTGTCATTGTCTTGGATATGTATCATTGATTACAATGCGCTACGGATGACTAGTACGATTCAAAATTACATGGCTGAGGATAGGTAAGAGTCCGTTTGGTTTAGTTCTGGATTCTTTAAAAGCTAATTTTGGATTATGGTTGTAGAGAAACTGATTCTTCAAAAACTGGAATCTAAAAGTACATATGAAGTGGATTGTGGATTCTATTGTATATGAATGGGCTGGATTGTGAGAATCGGATTATAGAATCAGGCTGTTTGTTTTTTATTCTGCTTTTGAGGTTAGAATCCAAAATCAAAAACTAAAACAAGCAGGGCCTAAGAACCCCTTTCAAACCACTCCTCAAAAAACCATCTAAAAAAAACCATAGGACTACAAATGCTGCGCCACCTTCCTTTCCGCCTCCTCCCAAGCTCATCTCTTCGCAATGGCCTCTCTTCCTCTGTTTCTGGTTGCTCTCCTTGTACCTGCCATCTCATGGCTATGGGACTATGTCGTTCTTCGCCTCATATGGAGGCCTTACACCATAGCCACTAAACTCAAGGAGCAAGGGATCCATGGACCCCGCTACAAGTTCATGAAAGGCTGCAATGAGGATACGAAGAGAATGAAGGAGGAAGCAGATGGTCTTGTGCTGGATGTTCACGACCACAACTACCTCCTAAGAATTGCACCACACTACCTCAAATGGAGAGCTCAGTACGGTACGGTTTGTGCTTAAATTTTGCTCAAGTTGATGTTGTCCGATGTTCTTGTGCTTGGTATGTGTGTATACATACATACATACATGTCTATACTAGGTTGAGTTGCGCACGATGCCGCGCCGCGAGAAAAAAATCTGGCACGAGTTTTTTGCAAATCGAATTTGCGGAACCGCAGGTCTCTTTTTTCAAACTAACCGGCGGAAGGATCTATTTACGATTTCAAATTTTTTTAATAAAAAAAAATCGACGAAAGGACCTAAACGCGATTTCAATTCAGCTATAAACCCTCGACGAATCTGTGTTTTTTTTAAAAAAAACCGTTTTTTTAGAAAACTGTGTGAAAAAAAAATCGACGAAAGGATTTAAAAAACGGTTTTTTAGAAAACAGCGCGCAAAAAAATCGACGAAAGGACCTAAACGCGATTTTCAATTCAGCTATAAACCGTGTGTAGGGACCTAAATGTAATTTTGATATTTCTCGGGTCTATTTTACTTAAAAAACGGCCGAAAGGACCTAAACGCGATTTTCAATTTTTTCGAAAGGACCTAATCGTGATTTTCGGATTTCCGGGGGCCTCCCCGAGGGGGCCGACACGTGGCCCCCCTGGTTGAGTGGCAATCCTTGGGGCTTTTATATAGAGTATATTAGGAAGTATATGATAAAGTAGATATATGGCGAAAATATGAAAGTAGGTAAATAAGAGCGTTCGATCGACCTTAAAAGGTGGAGATCTCCACTTAAATATTTTTACACATAACACTTCAGTAAAATTACAAAATTTCACACTTTAAATAGAGGAGGTGAGATTCTATTTTGATCTGGACCATTCAAGTTTGATTCAACACCACTATTTGTCTATTTTCACATTTTCACCATATATATATATACATATATATATAGACACACTATTCTATACGTACATGTGAAATAGCCTATTGCCTATTGTAAGCTCGGGCCAATTAACCTAATTCAATCGAGCCATGCATGCCACTAATCAGTGCAACAGACTGCCCCAATTGACTAATTCAATCAGTAGCTTGGCCAACCAACTAGTAAATGCCTTTCTTTGTTTGTACATGAGTATGTTTTTTCTTTGTCTTAGCCCTAACTTTTTTATTGGCAGCTTCGATTCATGAACGGTTTTTACTAGTAGCTTATTGACGATGAGAGGAATAAAATGATATAAGTCTCGCTAATAAATGTCGCATGAATCAGATTTTACTGCTAAATGAACATCAATTTTCTATCTGTATATATAGATTTTTCTACTATATAGACTGCACAGACTGTTGAACCTTCTGACATGATAGTAAAATCTATATACACAGATAGTAAATTGGAGTGCATTTGGTACTAATTTTGGAGTAAATCTATCATGTGGCTGTAATACACCACGGAAAGGTTCTGTAGTAAATTCTAAATTAAAAACATAACTAGTAATTTATAGTATATTTGGCTGCAAAATGTAAATTTTTATATAAACACATTGACATGTCAAGTTACTAGTAAACTTGTTAAGCTCAATATCCTAAAAATTTCAAAAAAAAATTGCATGCAAATACATAGGGAAAATACCTATTTTGGATCATGGTGCCCTAGGTAATTGTATTATATGTATATATATATATGTGTGTGTGTGTGTGTGTGTGTGTGTTGTGTGTGTGTGTGTCTATATGTATATATATAGTTGTTCCATAATCTTGGGAGTACGTACTCCCACCTTTCATATACTGCGTAAATGAACAAATTATACCTCTTTATCCTTTTAAGCATGCTCTAATAATGATTATAAGATACTTCAAAGTGAGTTAGATGAAAAAATGCTATCAAAGTCCACATTTTATAGCATAATTTGTGTATATACTCTTTTTACAAATGAAGAAGGGTATGTAGAAAAAATAAATGGCTCTAATGCAAGGTTCAAAAATGTCGGGACCCGAATCTGCAAATCCGGACCCTCTGTGTATTCTGCACTAGTCTAGGATCACGCTAGTGCACAAAGGCTGAACAGGGTTAGAGTACCACAATCATACATAGCGGAATAGTAATGAAGTACTTCAAACATGTATATAAATGAGTTGTACGACCTTATGGTCACCTTACAATAGTTTGCCACGCAGGGCATACATAAATCAGAGTATCAAGAAAATGACAACGGAAAAATAAAGCATCATAGTGATCCATCTCCTAGCCACAGGCTACTGACAAGGCTTGCTCCCTAGTTCTCTGACTCCTCGTTAAACTCCTCTTCCCAAGCAGGCGTAGACTCTTCTTCTGATATGTTGTTGTAAGCAAGGGTGAGTACACACCATACTCAACAAGTCATGCACAGAATGCAGTTCTATTACTACATGCATGGCTTATTACAAAGGAATGGCTCAATTGGTTATTTTGCATTGCATCAATATTTTAACTTACTATTTATTTATATTTAAAGCAGCAAAACCATATTAATATAATAAGTTTCTCCAATTATTTTTCACATAATTTTGGACACACAGTCCTTAATCAAATTTCACCTTTAACCACGGCACCTGACCTTTCATCCCATTTATTTTCAAAGATCTACCCCTTATTTGTAATCCCGAGCTTTGTCCAATTCCGTGGACTCGGCTATTCGAATAGTTTTACACTCTATAGAGGTTGTACACTTTACCCACAAGATACAGTCGCTCACCACACAGGTGATTGATTGTAACAAAGTCTTTCAGAGACTAACATCTAAACCTATGAACCTCCCCAGTATTGCCTTTCTAACACTCCCCTCACACAGAGCCAAAGTTTAGAACAAGCGAATACTATTGGATGGGTATCAAGCTGTAGCACAGGTACGCTCCCCTAGATAGTTACACTCTTGTGTAACTGCCGCCCCGAGGTGTCAAAGGAAAGATATTAGAACCCTACTAAACTAGATCTGTCCCATACCAGATATGTGGTTGTACGAGTAACTCAGTTCAAAGGCTCGCAAGGTAAAGTCCTTAACTGTCCAGGGCAAGACTTCCTTTCAAAAGTTCGGCACACAGCCATCTCATTTTACTTAAATCATTCCGTTGCCACACAGGCCCACCTGGCATGAAGCCATCTTGCCACTTGCCCCAGTCTAAATCATTTCCCACCCCAAGTTGTTTTACAGTGCAACACATGCCAATAAATCAACCGTCATGTAGAACCACACAGGTCTCTACACTTCAACATCAATACCAACACATTCCACCATTTACCAAAATACATTCACTATTCCTTTAGTCAATATTGCTTTTGTATTATAAAAGATTATTCACGACATAAGCAAGGCTAAGCAACTATTCACGGTCTAGCCTCCTGTGTTGGCATATCATTGCATCCAACTAATGTTATCAACTTAGGGCATCAAGTGAATCATGAAATACAAATATTAGAGACAAGGTGGCAATAACAATTAGGTTAATTAACTAATTCACCCAAATTAATTAAATCTATTTGTAGCTAAATTAGCATGCATAGTTTGAATCAAAATATATTTTCAAAACTTAGGAGCAAAATGATCAAAGCATGACTTGCCTTCAAACAGCGGATGATCCTGATCTGGAGCTTGGTCTTGTGCTGGAAATTCCCCCTCGAAGTTTTCCGGCAAATCAATGTCTACTCGAATAAGCATACATTCAATAAATACACTAAACAGACAGCAAGATCAACTCTAAAAATAAAATAAAATCTACCAATAAATAGTTCACATTTTTACAAATTTTTAGGAATTGGAATCACCCAATTCGGAGTTAAGACGCAAAAGTTATAGCGATTACAATTTTGTAAATTCAAATAAAAGAAAAAACCGAATTAATCTATTTATTTTCCTACTGGAAAATCCCAATAAATCCTTCGGCCGACACGTGGCAGAACCAGAGTGAGCCACGTCGCCTCGGGTCTATGGACCAGGTTCACGATTCGGCTCGGGTTCACCGTGGACTCGGTCCACCGAATAGTGCCACTAACCCGTGGGCCCCTCGGATGATGTCATAATGACGTCAGCCCTTACGGCTTCCACACTGACAGGTGGGACCCACGCATGACATCATGGTGACGTCACCCAAACACGACACAGCGGCGATGCCCGCTCTCTGGCTGACACTTGGCACGCTGACACTGGTCCAAGCGGTGCAAGATTCCCGCCCGTTGGATTTGAATCCAATGGTCGGTCATATCCCACATGTGGCAAAATCCCCACCATTCATTTGAATTGAACTGACAGATCTTGCCTCGGGCGGCCAGTGAGTCGCTTCGGATTCCGCGAGGACGCGTGGCACGATCACAACCGTGCGCTAAAATCGACGGCTATGATTTGGCGGCGCTAGGGTTATTGGACAGCTACGCGGCAAGATCTTGGCCACAGATTTAAGATCTAACGGTCTGGCTCGGCTTAATCTACAGCCTAAATCGAGCACTTGGATCGAGATCCAACGGCCATTATCAAACGTATCTAAAACGGCTACGTGGACTCATCAGAACAGCACGATGGAGATCTAACGGACATTTTCAAGCGCATTATATACGACTACGTGGACTCACCGGAATGGTACGATGAAGATCCGACGGTCGGGGATGCTCATGGTCTTGATGGTGGTGCAATGACGGCGGCAGTCACCGGACTTGGAGAAGATGAAATGGCGACGGCGTTTAAAGTGCCGGTGGGATGAAGTAGTCCAAACGACGTAGCTTGACACGACGAACTCGGGATGGGTCTCGGGTGTGGCGGTGAGTGACGGACGGCGGTGGAAAACGGCCAAAACTGAAATGGCAAGGGAGACAAACTCCGGTGAGCATGAGCACGAGCTACAAAGCTCTACGGTGTACGGGAGAGTGTGCTATGGGTGCGGAACAAAGAGCTCTTTCTACGGGGTATATCACTCGTACGGCGACGCTTCGATATGCGCGCAAATCGGCCGCCAAATCCACGGTATAACCACCTCATAATGGCGGCAATGGCGCCGACAGTTCGACTCCGCGTGGCTGGCGCTATCCGAGCCGCCCAGCGGTACCGCGATCGGACTTTGAGCTTGGGCGGCAGCCAGCCACGACCAACCGATCGCAATCTAACGGCCCGGGGCGAGCGATGTTAGGGTTTAAGCTCATTTGGGCGAGCAAGCGCAACCGGTGTTGGGCGAGCCCAACACTGTAGCAAGAAAATTCCAAGGTTTTTCTTTTTTAAAATAATTTTAGAAAATCAAACTAATTATTTAGAGTACTAAAAATACCCAAAAAATTCTAGAAAAATTCTAGAAAATATTTCATGGTATTTAGAACCTGAATAAAATATTTTTATTTATTTTTGATAAATACTTTTCTGATATGTAATTATTCAAGAGAAAGATAAATTCAAATTAAACACAAATAAATCCAAATAAATCCCAAAAATTTAAATTAGGCCAAATTTTGGGATGTTACAAAAAAACTACAAAAATCTCAGAAATCTTGGCCGGGGGCAGGATCCAAAATCCTAGTCAGGTAAAAGAAATTAAAAAAATTTAAGTTGCTAAAGTAATCTAAAAAATTTCGATCAGATTTCGCCAAATCTCACTGAAATCTCTGGTTTTTTTTGCCAGTTTTTGACTTTTTCTAGCTGGATTAGACTATATTTGGTCCAATAACTCTTAAGAAAGTCATCTTCCATGAAAATTTGTTTAACAACTGAGTTTTTGAGACATTGTAAAATTTTGATAGAAATATTGTTAGATTTTTATAAAATTACAAAATCTTGATCATGATCTTAGAAATTTATGGTACTATCTTTATTTGTGTAGGATCATGCATAAATATTTTCAAAATAATTGAACTTCATTGTTATCTTTAAAAAATCAAAAATAGAATGAACTTAATTAGGGCAGTAACCTTGTCAGAATTTTATAAATTTTCTTGAGTGTGTTCAAGATCCAAAATTTTTATGAGAGCTTAAGAATTGATTTTCTAATGTGGTTTGAATCATTTTTCATTTGGTTGAAGTTTGCTGGTAAGGCTTTTATCAGGACAGTAGCACTGTCCGAATTTTTAAAAATTCATAAAGCTTGATCATCATCTGAAAGTTTTATGGAAACATTAATAATACATCATAACCATTCATAAAAATTTTAAAATTTTCTAACATGGTTTATTATATTTTTCATTCGGTTCAAACTTGCCACCTAGCGTTTTATCAGGTTAGTAACAATTTTTGAATTTTTAAAACTTTGTCAGATTTGATAATCATTTCAAATTTTTATGAGAACATAATTGATGTGCCAAGAATCTCCACAAAAAATTTCAAAATTTGTTGACATCGTTTGCACTATTTTTTGCTTGGTGCAAATTCACCGAAATCTCGGCAAATCAAGCCGAGATTTCGGGAATTTTGACCAAATTTCTTTTTCCCGGTAGAAATAAAACTGGATTAAAATTTTTGGTTTTGAATTTCATTCGAGATTTACCCAAAATTCAGAGATCTCAGCGAGATTTTGGATTTCGGTCATCAGCGAGATTTCATCCGAAAACGAAATTTGAATCCTTGCTCTGATGTAATTTTTTCAACCATATCATATTGGAGTATCTTAGAATTAATATTTAAATATATCAAAAGTGATAAAGGATTGTAATACATTTGTTTATATATAGAAGCGCTATTCTGCTCTCGAGTGTGGAATAGTTATTCTACACAACTGCTGGACTAGCACACCCAAACCTCCTCACGTGTGCTCACTTCGTGTGTGGATTAAGCCAACTAGTTATGTAGCTAACCAGCAATAAACACGATTTCATGTTTGTACTAGAATATTTTTTATTTGATTTAGCCATAACTTTTTATTGGCAGCTCCGATTCACTAACGGTTTTCACTGGTAGCTAGCTTACTGACAATGAGAGAAATATAATAATATAACTCTTGCCAATAAATACTAGATTAATAAGATTTTACACTAATTTACTAGACGTGTTGTTAGATTTTACTACTCCAGATAGTAGTGTCACATGGCGGCCATGTGATATCGAAAGTAAGAAATGCGTTTAAATTTATTGGACACGTTGTTAGATGATTTTACTATCGAATATCACTGTAGCATATGATGACCATGTGATAACGTCAATATAAAATGGACCAAAGTTACTGCCAAATGCACTCATTTACTAAACGTGTTGTTAGATTGTACTGCCAAACCTCACCATAACGCATGATGGCCATGTGATAGTGTCAATACAAAATAGACCAAAATTATTGCCAAATGCACTCTAATTTACTGGATGTGTTATTAGATTTTACTACCGAACCTCATTGTGGAGCATGAAGGCTGTGTGATAGTGATAGTAAGAAATGAATACCACATTTACATCCAAATATATTCTAATTTACTATCATATTGAGCAGATAGAGAAAGATGGAGAGAAACATGGGTTGATTGAAATCTTTGAATGATGATATCTCCTAAACCATTTATCCTACTTGCAATTCATTTGAAGTGTTTTACTAGAAAAAAATGTGCTTAACAAAAAGCGATCCATAAAGAATATGATTTAATGTTGTAAAAAATAATTATTGGATCAAAAGTTTGAATTTACTGTAACTAAGACAATTACTGCATCATTTTAGCACGAAAAATGTGGGTGGTTGATGGAGGTGTGAGGTACTAGATTTTCTTTGACTAGTTTTTGACAAAGGTGGAATGTAGGTTTTGACCCATAAAAGGTGGTGAAGTGTAGAATATAATATTCTACTCTTGGGTGCATATTGAGTAAAACCAGTGATCAGCACGCCTAACCCATCCCACGTGCTCCCACTTTATAGAGACCAAGCCAGACAATGATGTAGTCAACGAAACAACAAATATGGGTTCCTTCTTAGTTCTAGAATCTTTCTTATTTTATTTAGCCATAACTTTTGACTGACAGCTCCAATTCATGGACGGTTTTTCACCAGTAGCTTATTGACTACGAGAGAAATAGACTGATATAAACATTGCCAATAAACACCAGATGAATGAACTTTTACACTAATTTACTGGACATATTGGTAGATTTTACTGCCACACCTAGCCATCACACATCATGACCATGTGATAGTGGCACTAAGAAATGGATTATACATTTATGTTCAAATACATTAAAATTTATTGAACATGATATTAGATTTTACTGCCGCACCTAGCTATGGTTTATGATAGGTGATAATACAAAATGGACCACATTTATATCCAAATACATTCTAATTATCTGGACATGATGTTAGATTTTATTGCCACACCTAACTGTGGTGCATGATGGCCATGTGAGAGCTATAATACAAAATGGATACCATATTTACGTTCAAATACATTCTAATTTGCCGGATGTGTTGTTAGATTTTACTGCTATACCTACCTATGGCACATGATGGTCATGTGATAGCGGCAATACAACATGGACCACACTTTCGTTCAAATACATTCTAATTTATTGGACACGTTGTTAGATTTTACTACCACATATGAGCATAGCGCATAATGGCAATATGATAGCGGTAGTTCAAAATGGATACCATATTTACATTCAAATATATTCCAATTTATTAGATCCATTGTTAGAATTTACTACAACACCTACCCATGATGCGTGATGGTCATGTGAGAGCGGTAGTACAAAATATATACCACATTTAAATCCAAATACATTCCAATTTACTAGACGTGTTGTTATGTTTTACTACCATACCATGGCACATGATGGCCACGTGAGAGCGGCAGTACAAAACAGATCATATTTACATTCAAATATATTTCAAATTACTAGATACATTGTTAGATTTTACTACCACACATAGCCGTGGTGCATAATGGCCATGTGAGAGAAGCAATACAAAATGGACCACATTTAACATTCAAATACAATCTAATTTATTAGACATGTTGTTAGATTTTACTATCACACCTTGTTATGCCGCATGACGACCATATGATGGTGGCAGTACAAAATGGATATCACATTTATGTTCAAATACATTCCAATTTATTGCCACACCAAGTGTAGAGGGGCGACTGGAGAGAGAAATATGAGCTCGTTGCAAACTTTGAAAGACGATATCTCCTAAACCATCAATTCTATTTACAATACGTTTGAAGCGTTTTGTTGAAAAAATGTGCTTAACATAAGAAGATTCATAAAAAACATGTTTGACTTTATTGTACCTAAGTTAGACAATTACTGGATCGTCTGAGCACGGAAAAGGTGGGTGGGCTTTCGACTCCTGTATGTTTGATGTGTTCATACTTGATAAGAAACTTGAGAGAAACATAAGGATTGACGGAGGTGGGAGTTGGTGGGTTTCTTATATCAAACTTTGACCAAAGTGGGATGTGGATTTTGAACCATATAAGGTGGTAAACTGTAGGTGCAGAATGTATATGTACTAGTGCTTTCAGGCATCATGCATGACCTCACCTTAGAATGTCAGCTCTGTTGTTGGCTAAAATACTTACATTTGGGTTGTTTTCCTGACGGCCAACTCAAATAACCCCGGTGAACATGGATGAGAAATTTATGTGTACAGTTCCTCCAGTCCATTAGATCTGTTTGCACCAGATTTTGGAAACCACGAGAAAGATCGACAGAATCGCACGAGTTTGGATAGTGCAAGTCGGGACCCGAATCTACAAATCCGAACCCTCTGTGTATTCTGTACTAGTCCAGGATCACGCTAGTACACACAGGATAAACAGGTTGAAGTACCACAATCATACACAGCGGAATTAATAATAAAGTACTTCAAACATGAATATAACCGAGTTACACGACCTTATGGTCACCTTACATTAATGGAATAATTAACTATTTGCCACTCTTACGGGGGTCAGTGGTAATAGATTTGCCCCGTCAGTGACTCATATCACTGTAGCGTGTCAGTGACTCATATCACTGTAGCACTCCGTAAGGGTGGCAAATAGTTAAAAGCCCCTACATTAATTCACCACGCAGGGCGATAAATAACAAAGTAACATACGTTCAATAGCGGAAGCAAAAGTGCGATAATGAAACCCCTCGTAGCCACAGGCAACTGACGAGGCTCAACCCTAATTCTCCGGACCTTCGTTAAACTCCTCCTCCCAAGCTGGCGTTGCTTCTTCTTCTGAGGTTTTTGTTGAAGGAAGGGTGAGTATACAACATACTCAACAAGTCATGCACAATGCAGTTCTATTACTACATGCATGGCTTATTCCAAAGGAAAGGCTTAAATGGTTATTTTGCATGAAACAGCGTTCCTTTTAACTGATAATCTTATTTAGATTAAAAGCGGTAAACCATTACTATAATAATTAAATTCTTAATTCTTTTCCAAGAGTTTGGCACACAGCCCTAAGTTTGATTCATCAGTCTTTGCCACACAGCCGCCCATTACT
This sequence comes from Guadua angustifolia, assembly GCA_036346375.1. Classification (NCBI taxonomy): domain Eukaryota; kingdom Viridiplantae; phylum Streptophyta; class Magnoliopsida; order Poales; family Poaceae; genus Guadua; species Guadua angustifolia. The sequence goes on along the minus strand of CM070522.1, from coordinate 27,155,333 downwards.
CATTTTAGTTTGAAAATCTAACCCTTGACTGTAATCCCCGAGCATTGTCCAATACCACGGACTCGGCTATTCGAACAGATTTAACACACACTCTGCAGAGGCTGTACACTTTACCCACAGGATACAGTCGCTCACCACATAGGTGATTGATTGCAACATAGTCTTCCAGAGACTAATACCCAACCTATGAACCTCCCCAGTATTGCCTTTCTAACACTTCCCTCACTCAGAGCCAAAGTTTAGAACAAGCGAATACTGTTGAATGGGTACCAAGCCGTAGCACAGTGCGCTTTCCCACTGATTACACTCGTGTGTAATCGCCACCATGAGTGTCAAAGGAAAGATATTAGAACCCTACTAAACTAGGTGCATTCCATTCCGGACAAGTGGTTGTCTGAGTAACTTCGGTTCAAAGGCTTGCAAGGTGAAGTCCTTAAGCTGTCCGGGCAAGACATCCACTTTATATTTCTCGACACACAGCCTTTACAATCTTTAATACATCCCGTTGCCACACAGGCCCACCTGGCACGAAGCCTTCTCGCCACTTGCCCCGGTCCAAATCATTTCCCACCCCGGTTTGCACTTATGCAACACATGTCAATGCCCACTTCATTGTGTAAGTAGAACCACACAGGTTGCTACCCTCCAAATCCATCTCATGACATAATCGCATCATTATAAAATAAATTTCATATTTACATAGTCAATATTCTTTTGCACTTTTAAAGTTCATTCGGCGCATACAAGCAGCTAAGCGTCTACTCACGGTCTAGCCTCCCGTGTTGGCTTCATAATATTATCCAACTTAAATAATAACTGAGGGTAACAAGGGTTTCAGGGCATACAAATATTATTAACAAAGTGGTGTAAACAAGATAGGTATATTAACTACCATATCCAATTTAATCAATGTAAATTTTAATTAAATAGGATGCATAATTTGAATCAAAATACATTTTGAAATCTAGGAGCAATATGGTCAAAGCATGACTTGCCTTCAAACAGCGGTTGGTCCTGATATGAAGCTTGCAATGGTTCTTCGAATTCCTCCCCGACGGCTTCCGATAGTTCGGACTCTAATCGCATCAAGCAATCATTCAATAAGTACTCTAACAGACAGCAAGTTCAACTCTAAAAATAAAATAAAATTCACTAATAAATAGTTCACATTTTTACAAATTTTTAGGAACTGGAATCGTCCAATTCGGAGTTAAAACACAAAAGTTATAGCGATTACAATTTTGTAAATCCAAATAAAAGAAATACCCGAATTATTTGATTTATTTTTCTACTGGAAATCCGGTTAAATTCCTCAGCTTGACACATGTCAGCACCGGAGTGATCCACGTCGCCCCGGGTCTATAGACCGGGCGGACGGTTTGCTCGGGTCCACGGTGGACTCGGTCCACCGAACAGTGCTGCTGACCCGCGCTCATGGTGACGTCAGCCCTCACGGCTTCCCACTGACAAGTGGGCCCGATGAACAGTGCTTGATCTGCTCAGCAGTCGACACGTGGCGCACATCCATCGATCCACGTGGTCATACGCGTTCCCGTCCATTGGATCTAAATCCAACGGTCAGTCCATGGTCAACCCCTACCACGTGGCACCATCCAAGCCGCTCATTCAAATTTCAACGGTCGGATCTCGCCCTGGGCGGCTGCTAAGGCTTTTGGGTTTGCTACGTGGCGAGATTTCAGCCATAGATCTAAGATCCGACGGGCATTATCAAACGCGTCAACTCTGGCTATGTGGATGCACTGGCGCGGTTGGATGAAGATCCAACGGCGGCAGTTACCCGAGCGACACCCTATTCACCGAACCTACGTGGCATAATCCGAGCCAAACATCCAAGATCCAATGGTCCAGATCTACCGTTACTGATCTACGCGGTGCAATCTGCGCCATTGGGATAAGATCTAACGGCCATTTTCAAATGCACTCGCTACGACTACGTGGCGCTACGGTGGCGGTCAGATCAAGATCCTACGGTCGAGATCTACCAAGGCTATTCGAATCTAGTGCTACAGGAAGGGGAGACGTGTCCTTACCTCAAGCGCTAGATGGAGATCCGACGGCGACGGTGAGCTGTGATGTTTTGAAGTAGAGGCGGCGGCGCTTGCTACCGGAGTTGGGGAAGACGACGCAGCCGACGGCGTTCCCGGGCTTCTCCGGTGGGAAGAAGTACTCCACTCGACACGTCTTGGCACGGCAGGCTCGGAATGGGTCTTGGGCGCAGCGGAGAGCGACGGACGACGGTGGAAAACGAGGGAAACCGAGGCGGCGGCAGTGCCAACTTCGGCGAGCAAATGGGTGAGCTAGGGAGCACGGCAGCTAACGGGCAAACGGACAGGCGATGTGGGGCGAGGAGACCGGTTAAATCGCTTCTCTTGCGATCGCCGAGAGGCCTTGAAGCGCACAAATCCTCGACAAATCTCGGCGCTAATGGCGGCACGGCGGTCTGACGATTCGCCCCTCCGTCTTGGCGTGATCTGGGCGTCCGTCGGTACGTGATCCGGCGACAACGAAGCGGCGACAACGCGGCCACAACACAGCCATCCGATTGCAATCCAACGGCACCGGATGGGCGACTATTCGACTGCCCATGCCACGCGGCGCAATCCGACCGGTTCGAGTTTCTGAGATCCAACAGCCCTCGCGAGCAGACGACGCGGCCCAATCTTAGCCGTCCGATCGAGATCGAACGATCCGGAATGGGCGGCGCTAGGGTTCGGCCGGCGCGCACAGTGTTGGGCTCGGCCCAACACTGTAGCAACGTATTTTTCGGTTTTAAACATTTAAAATAATCACAGAAATTCAATCTAATTAATTAGGGCACTAAAAATACCCAAAAAATTCTAGAAAAATTCTAGAAAATATTTCAGGGCATTTAGAGCTTAAATAAAATATTTTTATTTATTTTTGATAAATAATTTTCTGATATTTAATTATTCAAGAGAAGGATAAATTTAAATTGAACTCAATTAAATCCAAATAAATCCCAAAAATTCACAAAAATTCAAATAACTCCAAAAATTTAAATTAGGCCAAATTTTGGGACGCTACAGTGCATGGAGCATCTTTGGAAAGTTTGGATAACGCACGGTGAATAATTGGAAGGAGACCAATTAGGAAACTATAGCCGACTCGGATTGTATTACCGTAATATATCAGGACTCGGATCGGCTGACGGGTATATTAGGCGTGCCTAGGCTGCTTGAAGGGGATCATCCATAGCAAATCACATCTGCCAGTTTTTCTCGTTTTCCTTGTAGTTTTTAGCCTTGTAATACTTTTTTGTAAGTCGACATCGATCAAATAAAGTTGCGTATCGCCGATTGTTTGATCGTCTTCGATTTCTTCAGGTTTGATTCATTTTGTCTTACTGTACATCGCCTTTTCAGAATCGATCTACCTTTACCCTTCTGATTAGTCTTGATCGGCTAAACTGTTTGCCTTTTAATCGCCCTTTGGCTAATTCTACTTTAGCCGATTCGCCTCTAAGGATCGGCTTAGATTGAATTTCACAATTATTTCCTTATCGATTGCAAGGTCAAATCGATTGGCACGTTTAGCACTTGAACCCGGTGTTCGTCCGGTGTGTTGCAAGCCAGAAACCCTACATCACGTTTTTGGTGTCAACACATTTTTGGCACGCCCGGTGGGACACGATCGGAAAAAGATATTGCGAGCAAATCATTGCGCCCACCGATGTTATCTGACGCCATAATCGTCCCCACTTTGGACGATTTGACTCCAGAGCAGCGCAAGGAAATTGAAGATCGGAAAGCTGCCTTGGAGGAATTAATGTTGGGCTGTTATCAGAAAACCCGATGAGGGGTCACATAGAAGATGGCACTTCCAACATTAAATCCGCTTGGCGAAGCTGGCATCGCGGCGACTCCGGTAATCCGATATCTTCCGGCTCAAGCTGAATTTTCCGTTATGATTGAGCAATCTGTGCATCATGCATTAATCAATCAATCATCGGCCTTGGTCACAACCTTAAAGCCGATGATCGAAAATAGCGTAAAAACGATCGCACATGAGTTGGCAGCATCTGGAGGATTGCTAGATCCATTGCAGCCACTCCCAACGTATCCCGTATACTCTGTGGCGCAAAATGCCAACACAATAAAAGTGTCAGTGCCTACACCCTCACTAATGCCGACTCAACCCACTGTGTTAGCACCAGCAAATCCTCGCGCGAGTCCAGTTACTCATTACCATGCATATACTGACGCTGCAAAGTTAGATCCATCGGCTACGTCCAGTCGGCTCCTCAGCCGATTGAATTGGACAGAAATTATAAACCCCAAGGACCAGTCCAAGTCAGAAATCCGGTCCCACATAAGGTAGTTTCATATGCAGAACCATTCGTTCCATTGCACGAGGTCCCATTTGCGAGCCGATGGAGTGCGAATCATGGCAGCGCCGGTATCCATCGGTTAGGGCAAGCCGGCCAAATCGAGTTTGCACTCGAGGCGGGATGCCATTCATCACGATTGGCCGAACCCTGGTGCTACATCGGCCAATAACATTAATTGGGCAAATCAGATTTCTATGGTCTTGAGAGATCAATTCGGATTACAGCCCAAAGGAAAAACGATCGGCTATAGAAAGCCGTACCAGATTATATTGACCGCATGCCATACCCCCATAACTTTAGGATTCGATTTTGCAAAATTTTCGAGGATGATTCGGTCACTACCTAGAACATGTTGGACGGTTTATCGTCCGGTGTGGTGAAACATCGGTCGACGGATTGAAAATCGGACTCTTTCCTTTGTCATTATCGAGGCTGCTTTTACTTGGTTCACAAATCGCCTCGAATTCGGTCCATTTTGGAGCGATTTGGAAGCCGATTCATGAATACTTCTTCTCGGCAATCTAGAACTAAGGATTTGGGATCTAAGTCTTTGTCGGCAAAAATTTGGTGAGTCGACCGATTATATTAGAAGGTTTAGAGAAGTGCGAAATCGATGCTTCAGTGTAGTGTTGCCTGATAATCAACTAGCCGATTTAGCATTTCAAGGGCTGATTCCCCCACTAAAGGAGAAATTTGCTGGGCAGGAGTTTACTGATCTAAGTCATCTGCTTCATCGTATATCGGCACAAGAAAGCCGATATTTAAGTAAGGAATTTAAGGATAAAATCATGCTAAATGGCAATGGCAAGGATAAGACCAAAGTAAACATGATTGATTACAGTGCAAGTGAAACTTCTGAGGATGAAGCAGACGTGAATATAGCCGAATGGATAAAGGGTCCTAAGAAACCACTTATCTGTTCATGGCTTAAGCCGACAAGGAGTAAGTCAGAGGTTAAGTATGCTTTTGACGTATCCAAGTGTGACCGCATATTTGATATGTTATTACAAGAAAAGTTGATACGACTACCAGAAGGGCATACCATACCATCGACCGATGAGATCAAAAAGCGACGATATTGTAAGTGGCATCATTCTTTTTCTCATAACACTAATGACTGTAACATCTTTCGGCAGCAGATACAAGCAGCCATTGAAGACTGTCGGCTCAAATTCGTAGAAGAGCCGGCCATGGAAGTTGAAGTCAATCCCTTCCCAATAAACATGGTTCAATGCTCAAGCAAAGGAAAGGAGATCGTCGGCGAAAGACCTAAAACAACGCGGCAAGTCGACATACAACCTAGCTCGAAAGGTGAAACACTGAAGATAACAATCGACTCACTACAAATAGAAGCCGATCAAGATGGGAAAAGTTCAAGGACAGTTAAGCCGAAAGGAGAGTTACAAGTCAGACGATGGTACAAAGCCGAACGGTCTCCACCTCGAAAACCAGCATTCAAACCTAAACCAACTTTTTCACAGTTGCTTGAGAAGTATGAGAGGATAAGCCATCGGCAGAGGCAGCAATCTCGCCGACCGGACAACTCGTATCGGCCAAACAACATGTACCGGCCAGATAATTTGTATCGGCCAGACAACATAGAAAGAGCTCACCAAAGATGCCCCTTTTGGCAATTTTGTTGGGAAAGGGGTGTAGCATTGCCTTCCCCAAGGTCATGCCCCATGGAACATTACCCATGGAGAGATTGGCCAAGGCAGCCAGTAAAGGAGCGGTTGTCTCGATCAGCGTCAGATCGCACGGAGTTGGGGTACAGACAGCCGATAAGGGAAAGGCTGAGCACACCAAACCAAGACAAGAGTATGGAGCCTGCAGAGAATCTGGCTGGTAAAATTCGCAAGCCAATTGAACCTAAGCCGAGATGGTGCCCGACAGGACTTAGCCGATCTCAACGCAGACGGCTTCAGCGCCTAAGGACGCAGGAGATGAGGGAGGCTGAGGAGGAAAAACAAAGGGATGAAACATTCAACGAGTTACGACCGATGAAACTTGTCAAAAAGGAATGGAGAAGAACAGAGCAAGCCGATGATGAATCGGATTCCTCAGATGATTTGCTGTCACTGATGATCCGAGACGATACCCCCCCATGGATATCAACATGGTCTTTACTTTACCAGTCGAGTTCAGAATCAAAACTGAATCGGTTAAAGATACGTTCGCTCAACTGTGCCTAGGTGCACAAGACGCCGTGTTTGAAAAACCACAAGATCCTCATCGGCACTTGAAGCCATTGTATTTAAAGGGGTATATCAACGGAAAGCCGATATCCAGGATGTTAGTAGATGGGGGAGCTACTGTGAACCTGATGCCACTCACTACTTGCAAGAAGTTGGGTAAAACCGATGAAGATCTGATCAAGACAAATATGGTATTAAATGATTTCACAGGTGATCCCACTGAAGTGAAAGGAGTAATGGTTACAGAGTTAACCGTCGGCAGCAAGACTTTGCTGACCGTATTTTTTGTGATTGAAGGCAAAGGAAATTATAGTGTGCTCCTTGGACGAGATTGGATACATGCCAATTATTGTATACCGTCAACTATGCACCAGCTCCTCGTACAATGGAATGGAGATGAAGTTGAAGTCGTCTCAGCCGACACATCGGCTCATATTGCTATGGCTAGTTCCGATGCGAATTGGCCACACGAAGAGGCGGAGTGCATATCAGGTAAGACTTTAGACGACTGCGACTTTATATGTATTGGTAAGTCAGCATTGATGTCGATCAGTGTTAGGCCAGGCACGTTTGATCGGGCAAGTGAAGTTTTAAGGAGATGGGGTCAGAAATGATCCAAGTCTTGCAAGACAAGGTAAAGGGCTATCGGCATATGGTAAATTCTTGTGAAGCGATCGAGGATTTCCAGAATGAAAAATTAGGTCAAGGCTTCATGTCTGCCGATATGCTGGAAGAAGTCGATATAGGAGAAGGTGATAAAAAAAGACCAACTTTTGTAAGTGCGAGGCTAGGTTTAGAATACAAAAACAAGTTGGTTGAAATACTTAAGAATTATAGAGATTGTTTTGCCTGGGAATATTATGAGATGCCTGGATTAAGCCGACAACTAGTAGAACATCGGCTGCCTATAAAGCCAGGATATCGGCCATATAAATAATCTCTTCGACATTTTAACACAGAGTTGTACGATGTGATAAAGGAGGAAATTGAGAGGTTATTAGAGGCCAAGTTTATAAGACCTTGCCGATATGCTGAATGGGTGTCCAATATTGTTCCCGTCATGAAAAAAAACAGTAAGCTTCGGGTGTGTGTAGACTTCAGGGATTTGAATAAAGCCACGCCAAAAGATGAATACCCAATGCCTATAGCCGATATGCTCATCGATGCCACGTCAGGAAACAAGATTATTAGTTTTCTTGATGGGAACGCTGGATATAACCAGATATTTATGGCAGAAGCCGATGTCCCCAAGACTGCCTTCAGATGCTCTGGTGCGCTGGGGTTGTATGATGGACTGTAATGACATTCGGCCTGAAAAACGCAGGTGCTACTTATTAGCGAGCAATGAATTTGATTTTTCATTATCTAATCGGCCACATTGTTGAAATATATATCGATGACGTAGTGGTGAAGTCCAAAGATGACTGGCAACATTTGGCCGACTTAGAGAAGGTATTCCAGAATACAAGGGCTCACGGGCTGAAAATGAACCCTTTGAAGTGCGCGTTTGGCATGTCGGCTGGCCAATTCCTCGGGTTTATGGTTCACCAGAGAGGAATTGAGGTCAATCAAACAAGAGTCAAAGCCATAGTCAATACAAAACCACCGACATGTAAAAATGAATTACAGAAGCTGATCGGCAAGATCAATTACATAAGATGATTTATCTCAAATCTGTCTGGCAGGATTCAAGCTTTTACACCTTTGTTAAAATTAAAGGATCATTAGGATTTCGTATGGGGAGCCGATCAACAAAGAGCTTTTGATGATATAAAGCAGTACTTAGCATCACCACCCGTCCTAGCTGCACCAAAGAAAGGAGTCCCATTCAAGATGTATGTATCGGCTGAAAATGAGACTATTGGGGCAGTTTTGGCCCAGGAAATTGATGGCAAAGAGCGAGTAATATTTTATTTAAGCCGACGACTCTTGGAAACTGAAATCAGGTTCCCATCAGTAGAAAAGTTATGCCTGTCATTATACTTCGCTTGTACCAAGTTAAGACACTATATATTGGCGTCGACATGCATAATAGTATGTAGAATTGATATCATCAAATTCATGCTGTCTGTGCCAATCTTGAGAGGACGACTTGGCAAATGGGCTTATGCTCTGACCGAGTTCGATCTATAGTACGAATCGGCTAAAGCCATCAAAGGTCAAGCAATAGCCGATTTCATTACATGATATGATACCATGGCAGGGATGGTTGGTGTGGCTCCCTGGCAATTATATTTTGATGGATCGGTTTGCCAGGAAGGGAGTGGAGTAGGCATCGTGTTGACTCCGCTGAAAGGGCATAGCACTGAGTTTGCGTATCGGCTTAATGGCCGGTGCTCCAATAACCAAGCTGAATATGAGGCATTGCTCAAGGGGCTCAAACTATTAGAAAGCATCAGAGTAAGTGATGTGGAGGCCTATGGTGATTCATTATTGATGGTTCAACAAGTTAAAGGGGAATTCCGATGCAATGATGAAATATTATCGAAATATTTGGAACATTGCTTTAGTACTATCAGCACGTTCACTTCATTTTCTATTAGTCATGTGCCCAGGGAGATGAACGACAGAGCCAATATGTTGGCTCAAGCAGCATCGGGCTATAAAGAGTATAGCCGACGTGAAGCGTTTGACTCAATTGACAAAGCAATATTGTGTATTGACACTGCCGATTGGAGAGCAAAGATAAAGGACTACTTGATAAATCCATCCAAGCCCACCAAACGCAAAATTCGGCAGCAGGCATTGAAGTACGTTGTGTTGGAAGATGAGTTGTATTATCGAACAATGGAAGCTTTACTGTTGAGATGCCTAGGCGATGAAGAAGCAAAAGTGGCTATGGGTGAGGTTCATGAAGGAATTTGCGGTTCACATCAGTCGGCTCACAAAATGAAATGGATCCTAAGACGAACAGGGTATTTTTGACCGACAATGTTGGAGGATTGTTTCAAATATTATAAAGGATGCCAAAGTTGTCAAAAGTTTAGAAATGTGCAACTTGCACCAGCATCGGCTTTACATCCAATTATCAAGCCATGGCCGTTTAGAGGATGGGGTATGGACATAATCGGTCAAATATTTCCAGCGTCAAGCAAAGGCCATAAATTCATCCTCGCAGCCAGTGTAGAAGTTATCCCGCTAAAGAAAGTCACCAGTGTAGAAGTTATTGGCTTTGTCAATGAGCACATCATACATCGATTCGGTATTCCACAGACCATCACAACCGATCAAGGAACCGTGTTCATGTCTAATGAATTTCAAAGCTTTGCGGGCAGTTTGGGCATTAAATTGCTTAATTCATCTCCATATTATGCTCAAGCTAACGGACAAGCCGAGTCATCCAACAAAACTCTGATCAAGCTGATTAAAAGGAAAATTGATGAAAAGCCTCGAAATTGGCATACTACATTGTCAGAATCTCTGTGGGCATATCGGCTAGCATATCATGGAGCAACTAAGTTGTCGCCATATCAGCTGGTATATGGTCAAGAAGCTGTATTGCCCGTGGAGATAAATATAGACTCAATGAGAATAGCAAGACAAAATAATCTATCGGCTGATGAATACAAAGAGTTGATGTTATATAATTTGGATGACTTGGCAGAATTAAGGCTGGTTACATTAAATCAGCTTGAGAAGAACAAGAGAAGAGTCGCAAGGGCTTATAATAAGAAAGTGGTGCCTAAGTCATTTGGTGTAGATGATCTAGTTTGGAAAACAATATTGCCAATCGGATCCAAAGATAATCGATTCGGTAAATGGTCGCCAACATGGGAAGGACCTTATAAGGTAAATCGGGTTGTTGGTGGGAATGCGTATATACTCGAGACACTTGAGGGAACAGCGTTACCGAAAGCAATTAATGGAAAATACCTAAAGAAGTACTATCCTAGCATATGGATTGGTGCATGAATAATTAAGTACAACACAAGAATTGTAAAAGGATAAATATAATCAGTTAAACAGCCGATTAAATACATTACGAAAGTATAGCAAAAAGCGACATTGTCTCAGTGAAGTTATATCAAGTTACATCCACAAGTTTACAGGCCTGATCCAGGAAGCCTGGCCCCCAGAGCCGATAGCGCTGCAGCTGCCTTGGCTAGGGCATCTTGGACTCCGTCCACAGTTTTCTGATCGGCCTGAGCATCGCCAGGAACAGGGACTATTTTGGCTAACTGCTCTTTAACCTTGGCAACGGCTTGGCTAATTTTCTACTTCTGATCAGTAAGGGAAGCCGCCTTTGCCGATACTTGCGCCTGTTCATCAATCAATTTGTTTTGGAGTTTGGCAGGTTCTTCTTCAAGCTATTTTTTGGCCGATTCCAGCTGGGCGATTTGGGCCTTGGTAGACTTCAAAGACGAAGCATCTTTGTCAAAATTTTTCTTCATTTTCTTCGCCTCAGCCACCAACCGATCTAGTAATTGGCGATCGGATTGTTGAGCCTCTCGGCGATCTTGTATGGCGGCTTCCGCCGCCTCTGCTTTCGTCCAAAGGGCAAACTCCCAGAAGTGCCCTCATAGTATCGGGAGGAAGATCGGCTTCTACCACAGCCATGGCATCCCTTAAAGGCTGAGCATTGGCAAGAATCTGGGCTTCAGGTTGGCAGACTTCATGAAAAAGCCGATTCAGTTTGTCCTGCATGTTCGGGCCAGATTGAACAACCATGGCCGATGCCTTCTGGGAGACATCGATAATGTTGCAGATGTCAGCGATGTAATCATCCGAAGCCATCGCCTCTAGGTCATCCAGTTCGTCCAAGGTGAAGCCGAGCAGGTTAGTAGGGTCGGTCGATTCTTCCAGTGCGGATATAGGGGGAGCTGATTGAGGCGGCGAGATGGCAGGGATTTGAGCTGGAGAAGGCGGCGACGGGATGGTGGCGGACGTGCCCTGGAGATCGGCTAAGATTCCAGCCGCTTGGGCTGACGGCATCGGCTGCATCAAAAAGCAGAGATAAGGATTGAATAAGAAAAGGATAAAGGAAAGCTAAAGCACCAAAACAAAAATTACCTCTATATGGGCCGACATGCGAGGAGAGCTCTCGGCACTTTGTTCCATGCGTTTTTGTCGCCTGGCAGGAGTTTTGGTAGACTTGGGTTTCTCTAGAAAATCGGATGATGGAAATCAGTAATAGAAGGTAAAGAGTAATTATCGACTCAAAATACTTACTTGGAAGCCGGCCTTTTTCAAGCTCCAACAGGGATGGACTCTGAATGCAAAGGTTGCCGGATGTGTAACCAGTTAGGCCAGTCGATTGATGCGGCCTTTTTCCTTTAGACCCACCAGCCGATGGGTCCGCGACGGTTTTATTGCCAGCTGCATCATCCTGAAAAGGAAATAAGAAGTTTAGTGGTTGAAAATTAGAACAAAAAAAGCTAAAAACAGGTACAAAGATCTTTAGAAGAATTAAGCCAATACCTCTACAGCTACGGATGAGTTAGTATAACCCGATGAGCTAGAAGAATCTGAAGAACTATCCTCACTCGAGCTGCTACTGCTGCTAGAAGAGGCTACCGTCGGCTCATGAAAATTCGGTAAGAATTTTTCTATAATAGCCGATGGTGTGCGATCCAGGTAGAGGGCTTCTGATACAGGTGCCCACCAAGCGGAAAATTGGCTAGCTCGGCGAGAGTTCAAAAAGAAGTGCAGTAAGTCGATGACTTGAAGTTCGTCGGCTATTTCTAGAACTATGTCAGCCACTGTTACATTTGTTACTCTGGCCCTGGGCTGAAGACGATCAAGAAGTGGCAAGCAAGGCACTACTTGGCCGAAACCCAATTGACGGGCATAGACTGAAGGGTGATAAAACTCATATGACGGCTGAAATGTCCTGTTCTTGGAATTCAAGCCGACATGGAAAATGCACGGAGAGATAAAGATCCGGTAAAGCTCCAAAGTCGATTCTGGCATTGATGAGCTATCAGCATCCAGATGAAGGAAGGAAGGCCATTGGAAATCGGCTACGTTGTTGTATGAGAAGAAGTCTTGCTGACCGAAAATTACATTGTCCAAATTTAAGAAAAAGGACAAGTACTTCTTCAAACTGGCCGGAGTAATTTTTGTATCCCCGCTTGAACACATGATTAGCCTCTCCCCATGTGATCGGCTGGCTCTATACTGCGGGATGGTATTTTCTGGGTAATCTTCGCGGGGGAAGGCCGAGTCTTCCAAAGGTTCAGAGATTAGAGATCGGCTGAATATATTGTATAACCAAAGCTGAATGAACCATAGCGGGCCCCCAACGTTGCCGACAACAAACTTGGCGAAGCCAGAGAAAAGCCGACTCCTGATAATGTGCATCATGTGGTAAACGGCTCCCAAAAGCATCTTACCAAGAGCGAGTCGACGACCTACTAGCTGCTCCGCCACAAACTGGTATACTTGTGTTGGACCAAGAGAAGCTCCACAAAAAACAAACTGGTCCAGGCACAGATTCAGGAAGGCTACATGTTCTTCGTCCGATACTAGGCCGTTCACTTTGTTGTTATGCTGGATGTATTTTGACCATCCTTTACCTTTTGATTGGATTAGCTTGAATTTTGGCTTACCACTAAAAGCCGATAACTGGTCTCCATCCGGCCTAAGGCAGCATAACTCGGCTACATCCAACAGGGTTGGGCCGATGGGGCCAGGGCGGAAAAGAAAAGCATTAAAAGTGTCTGACCAGAAATAGCATGCCGTGGCCACCAAGGGCTCATTGGCTTCCGAGTTAGCTAGGCATAACGAAAGGCACTCGGCTATGCCCATTCTCTCCCATTCAGATCTTTTCTGGGCTGATACTCATATGTACCAACTTCTCCATCCTTTTAGTGCTGTCGGCCAAGCCCTAAAACTTTTTCCCCACTCTTCTACATTATAAACTTTTGCCGATAAGGGAAGTCTAGGGATTTCTTCGTTAATTACTATATCGGCAGTTAGATTCCCTACCGGTCCTAGGTAATACTGATCATTGCTTTTCGGGATTGGGATGAGTACCTTCGAGGAATCCATTCAGCCGACTGAGGAAGTGGGAAGCCTGGTCGCAAGTGCAGAGAAGTCGAAGGCAGAGAAGTCGATTGAAGGAGGAAAGCCGATTGAAGATGGTTCGAGAGCTGGAAAGCGTGAAAATGACCGTGGGGGTCCCGCATATATATAGCATGGTGAAAAGTTTAAATTGGCGGGAAATGAATTCGAGGCGACGCGTGCAATTAAACCGCACCGAGATTTTTACGACACAATTAATGCAGCGGTTACTAGAGCAATTCTTTAGCCAACAAGAGAGAAGCCGATAAAGGAAGAAGCCGATGAATTTTTGAAAGATAACAAGTTATCTTCCAAAAATGGGGGGCATATGTTTGCACCAGATTTTGGAAACCACGAGAAAGATCGGCAGAGTCGCACGAGTTTGGATAGTGCACGGAGCATCTTTGGAAAGTTTGGATAATGCACGGTGAATAATTGGAAGGAGACCAATTAGGAAACTATAGCCGACTCGGATTGTATTGCCGTAACATATCAGGACTCAGATCGGCTGACGGGTATATAAGGCATGCCTAGGCTGCTTGAAGGGGATCATCCACAGCAAATCACATCTGCCAGTTTTTCTCGTTTTCCTTGTAGTTTTTAGCCTTGTAATACTTTTTTGTAAGTCGACATCGATCAAATAAAGTTGCGTATCGCCGATTGTTTGATCGTCTTCGATTTCATCAGGTTTGATTCATTCTGTCTTGTCGCCTTTTTAGAATCGATCTACCTTTACCCTTCTGATTAGCCTTGATCGGCTAAACTGTTTGCCTTTTAATCGGCCTTTGGCTGATTCTACTTTAGACGATTCGCCTCTAAGGATCGGCTTAGATTGAATTTCACAATTCTTTCCTTATCGATTGCATGGTCAAATCGATTGGCACGCTTCGCACTTGAACCCGGTGTTTGTCCGGTGTGTTGCAAGCCAGAAACCCTACATCACGTTTTGGTGTCAACAAGATCACATCCCCCCACAAGCGCATCCTTTCTCCATGGCCTCAATTGCTCTGGTTTCGGTTACTCTCCTGGTGCATGCCATCTCACGGCTATGGGAGTAAGTCGTTTGGGGCCTCTTATGGAGGCCTCTCAGGGAGCAAGGGATCCATGGACCTCTATAAGTTCTTGAAAGGCTGCAATGAGGAAGCAAGGAGCATGAAGAGGAGACATATGGTCTTGTGTTGGATGTTCATGACCACAACTACCTTTCAAGGGTCGCACCACACGTCCTTAAGTGGAAGGCTCAGGATGGTATTTGTTTCCGCTTAAATTCGCTCAACATGTTCCTGTTCTTGTGGCTGGTTGGTGATAGATTTAATCTCGTATTAGGAAAGTTTGTTTGGAAAATGTTGTTTTAGTGCACTCCAAGCCTACTGTGGAGTCTGATTCCTGACATGTGAATCAGCCTTTATAAGACCCATGAGTCCAGCTATAACGTGAACAAGCATAAGTTTGAGAATAGATGTAATACAAAATACAAAAGAGCTCCTGGCTCATTGGTTTGTCTGATGTTCTCATATCAGAAGGATCTAAGTTCCAGTCCTGAAGCCGCATATTTTGAGTTGCTTTTCTTTTTTATACTTTATGTACTTTATGTTCCAACAATTGTTTCAGTAGGGATGGTAATCGGGTACGATGGGCACATGTAGTGCTTGCCCATACTCATACCCATAAACTGAAATCTTCTCCACGGGTATACCCGCGAAGGGTCATGGGCATATTTTGAGTTGCTTTTGTTTTTCATACTTTATGTTCTAACAATTGTTTCAGTAGGGATGGTAATCGGGTACGATGGGCACATGTAGTGCTTGCCCATACTCATACCCGTAGACCGAACTCTTTCCCACGGGTATACTCACGAAGGGTCGCGGGCAAAGAATCTCGTCCATACTCACCGCCCGTGGGTTGGGATGGCAATCAGGTGTGACGGGCATAGGTAGTGCTTGCCCATACACATACCCGTGAACCAAAATCTCCCCCACGGGTATATCTGTGAAGGTGTAAGACCCCGTTCGGATGAACAGGAACCTCCATGTGATTACTGTGCTATTCCCTGGATCAGTAGCTAGCACTCACATGTTTACAACAATTGGAAATCACAACCATACAAAACATTAATTAAGCGGAAACGATAATACAAATAATATTACAACTCAGAGAAATATAGCAGCAAAAGAAGCAAGCCTTGTGGTTTACCCATCCAATCCCGCAGGCAACTGACCAGGCATAAACTTCAGATAGAATACGACGAGGAAAAATCCCGCAACTTACGATGGAAACGAACTCGAAGCTTCGCTAACAACCACCTACATAATAATTAGGCAAGGGTGAGTATTTTACATACTCAGCAAGACTTGAGCAAAACCTATCATACATGCAGGCCATTTCAAAGGAAAGGCTAATACAGTTAATTTGCATAAAGCGAATTTCATTTGTAAATCCAGTTATTTGCAAACGGAATTTATAAAAGCAAGATTTAATTGATAACAAATAAGTAAAGCATAACTAACACTCACCGTCCTCCATGACGTGAGTTCGAATCGATCCTTGCCATCGCATGGCATATATCGATTCTTTGTCCACACAGGCACTGTGGTGATTCAATACTTGCCCACACAGGTATAGCATTGGGTCATCTGTGGGGTAAGCTAACTTGTAAAATAAACCCTTTTTGAAAATCAAAGCTAACATTGGAATGACTTCACCGAGTGCTCATGACCGCGAGCGCGGCTAATTAATTAGATTTAAACTCTGCAGAGGTGTACAACTTTACCCACAAGGAATGACCCACCTTTTTGCAAAATCACACACGCCTCCAATAGGACATTGTGTCTGCCAGGCGATCATACATAGCTGTTCAATTACCTAGACATGGCTTTGGTCCAGCCCGGGACGTTAATCCCCCGCCGTAGAACTAGAAACACACACGCCACACGTGGTTCCTTTCACGCGGTGGATCCACCTTCACACACAACACAACGTTTCTAGACACGGCAGGGCGTACACCGTTGCATGGGTGGAAACCCTTCCAGGCAGACCAAACTGGAATGCCTGTGCTAAGCTCCCGCCTACCAATGAACAAAGCCAAGTCTAAATAACTTAGTAGGCTAAGGCTACCCCGTAATAGCCCTCGTGGTTGCACGGAAATCTCGGATCAATAGCGTCCCATTGCTCGGTCCTTAATTGTGACACGGGCGACACTTCACCCTACACTACGTGCAATTCCATTCGCACATCCGGCTATCACCAATAATCGCCCGCATCAAAGCATAGTTTCATTTTGGGTTTTTACTCAAAGTACCCGCAACCAACAGTGATATTTTCGATGTTTTCAGGAAAACAAATACTGATTTGATCATGTACATCGTTGATTCTAAAGCATGACTAAGCATGAATAAAATGAACGCATATACCCATGATGACATTAAGTAGTGCCTAACCTCAATCTATGGTTATCAAGGTTCACATGTTCATAAAGCATCAAAGGAGATTCACAAGACAACAGGTATAACTACCAATCCACAAGATAGCAATTTACATAAAGTAATCGCATGCATAAAACAATTTGATGCACAAAAGGAATATAAAATACTGGGATCAATATGGTCAAAGGATTGCTTGCCTTGCTTAATTATTGCTTACGGAGAAGACGAGGATTGCGGTTGGCGGCGGCGGCGGACGATCTGACAACGTCGGGTTCTACTCGTCGAACAACGTAAAATAACGCAAAACAATAAACTAGTTTCAATAAGGCAAAAGAACATAGATAGCAACACAAATAAAACTCTGATAAAGAAACAGGGATTGCTCTTTTATGAGTTTATTAATCTTATTTTACGAATTCAAGATGCAAGGATTGGTTAGATTAATAGAGTTAAGCATTAATTACAATAGTTCATTGATTTTACTATTCACGATATGAGTTCGGCCAATTCTTATTGCTTACAGGTTTTGCTCTACTAGGATTTAGATTTAAAGCAAGGTAAATTAAGGATATTTTCCTAGATTATGGTAGATTATAACCTAAAGATCTATTCTAAGCTATTCTTCACTAAATTCAGATTTAGATGAGCTACTATGCGAGTTAATGAATAGGCCTAACCGATCATTGGGACTATGAATGGATTTGCTCCTTATCGCTAATTGATTTCGCTTAGAATTTGTTTTACTCAAGTTACATCTAGTGATTTAGGTTACTGATAACATTTCCATGCCTTTTGAGGAGGTTCTGCTACAAACAATTTCACAATTAAGGTCCAGTTGTTCTTTCTAACGAATTCACAAATGTGATTATTTAGGGTATTTAGCCTACAAGATTAATATGAAAACGTTAGCAAATTGGGATTATCTTTTTATAACACGGTAGACTATACTTTAAAGAACATTGCTAAACTAGTTCCATAAGTTTTAGGATTTTGGGCGCGACTATACTCTTATCGCTAATATGGTTCATGTTATACTTAAAGACTACACTATTCAAAATCGGCAAGAAAGGGGAAATGACATATTAACGATTAAGAGTTTTAAACTATTTGGATTTGTATTCAAAACATGATGGAATATGGTTATTTCTCCATAACATGATGATTTACACTTTGTACAACAATCCTAAGCTATTTCCATAAATTTTAGGCTTTAGCTGATACATCATAATCATTGCTGAAAAGGCTTAAGTGGTATTATTAAGTTGACACTATTCGGAATCGGCCAAAAGCGACGAAAAAGGGTTATCGCTTAAGGGTTTTGATCTGATGAGATTAATATGCAAACCTTAATGGAATATGATTCTTTTTACAGACTATGGTAGTATAAACTTTGTACAATGCTACTAAACTGATTTTACCAGTTTTAGTATTTGGATGAGTTACTTTATCTATTGTTGAAATAGCCTAAATGACCATATTGCTAACACCAAAATCGGCCAAGATTCAACTTAGGTTCCAACTAACCTGCACATGATTCTTGATTCATTTTTCAGGTATGACTAGAGTATCATCCTAGAAATGTTATAAAGTTGGTTTTGCATTATTTCAACTTCAATTGCAATAGATTATCTAATTACTTATTGTTTTAATTAACATTTTCTTCTATTAAAAGAATACCAATTAAGTCCGATTCTAAGTATTTTTCCACACATGGATTCTTCTGATTCAGAAACCAATTCAAAGTGTTATTACCATTTTATGGGCTAACATGCTAGTATCTTCTTGATGGCCACAAAAGGGTTTAATGAGGATTAACAACCAACTTTATTAAACTTGGTTCCAAGATTAATTATTTTTGCATGTTTAGGTTTATTACAATCCCGTAGCACATAATCATTTTCTATATGATTTCATAAACTATATTTTTGGCACGAGCAATATTGTCCATAATAATGTTTGTTCTATTCTTGACTTTAACAATTGTTCTATGGATCAGGAATTGAATATTTTTGCGTATTTGAATTCATCTTGGTCTATTCATCACCTAGGAATTTATTTTATCATGTTACAATTTACTATGCATAGATTTGCATTAAAAACCATAATGGGATTACAAGAAGGTTTAATTCCAATAAATTGCTCTGAAGTTCAAAAGTAAATATTTTTGTATATTCTAATTCTTTATGATTTTATATGAATAATGAAATTTACTTTCTGAAATTGGTTAAGATCACAAAAGATATTCAGGATTTCAATCTCGATCGATTGGTAATTGCATGGAGAAATGGAAATCGTTTTCAGTGAGGAAGAGGCGCATTTTGGCTCACTCATCAACTCCTCGGCGCTGGCTTCTTGGGCCCGAACACAAGTGTGTAAGAACAGAGGACTTCTAGGGCATGGCGGCGAGGGCACTCCGCGATCTTCCGGCCAAGGCGGTGGCACCAGGAGAATGAAGATGGCGAGGCGACTTTCGGAGGTGGAGTCGATTCATGGGAGGAGGTGGAGGCGAGCCGCAATGAGGTCCAGCCATGGCGAAAATGGCGCTTCGGTGGAGACGAAGACCGGAGAGGATTCAGCTTGAATCGGCCGCCTTGGGAGCATAAAGAGCTCTAGGAGTCCATTTCTGCGGTCGCTTCCTTTGGAAGAGTCACGGATTACTCCTACCACGGCCGGATTTGGAGGAGAAGCGCAATGACGGCAAACCGATTTTCGCATGAAGAGCTCGGGTTTTTCTTGAGGGCTTTTAATCGGTGGTGTATGGGGATGCTTGGCTCAACTTGATTCGAAATGGTTGTCTCTCTGGTGGAACTTCCTTGGCGCCTTGAGCACTGAGCATGCGGCCATGGACGGTTTGGGCGAGTACTTGGGCGGCTTACCGGGAGAAGAAGAGGGAAGTGAAGGGGATGAGGAGGAGAGGCTTATAGCGAGGATTTGCTGCAACAGAAGAGGATTCGTGGAGGAAATCGCCGGTAGTCGCCACTCGAGCTTCGAGCAACTTCGCCGATGGAATGAGCGGCCGGGAAAGTTCTTTGGTGGAACAAACGGAGGTTGAAGGAAGAGCTGGCAAGAGGGACCATTGTTAGTGGTGAGAATCCTCCAAGGTGCCAGCGAACGGAAATCAACGAATGGCCCACACGTCGGTGGCAATTCGAATTTAAAATTTCATTTTGATTTTCCTTTTTGAGATCAATTGAAGTATATTCTTTTTCATATTTTGTTTTTCATAAGGAATTGATCTCAGAGTACTTCTATAAAATTTTCAGCTTCATTTGTGATTCCATTATTTTATGTGAATTCCGACAACATATTATTTTGGATTTAAAAGTTATCTTTTCATTTTACTTCTTCAATATTTTGGGCATAACATTTCAATTTGCTGGCTGAAATAATTTAATTGAATGATCAGGGTTCTCGCGGCAATTTTATAAATTTTACTTTTTATCTTTCTGCCTTTCCATCATTATCCATTCATTAATTCTCTTTATTTGATTCTTCATGAATTGCAAAACTCCAACGGAAATTCAAATGAAACCAATAATGCCAAGAAACTCAGAAATAAATATTTTCAAATTTAAAATATTTATTTTTGCTTTATTAATTTTTGGGATGTTCTGAGATCTACCCCTTACGTAAATCTCGACCCGAGATTTGGTGGGTCTAAAGAAAAAGAAATTCTAAAAGAAGTCAGGAAACTCTTGAGTCGGTCTTCTCATTTCCAAGATGCTTTTTCTTCGAAATGATTGCTTCGTTGAACCTTGATCGCCTTGTGCAATTTATTACGAGTGTGGCGTTTAGTTTCTCTTAAGATTTTTAATCGGATGCTTTCGATAAATTAAATCAGATTGTGAATCGATTTCATCTAGTTAGGTGAGTTTAGAAGGAAGACGAAAATATTTCCTTAATTGCGGTACCTAGAAGATATAATGAACAAGGAGCTAGGGCGACAACTCTAACTTACATGTCTTTTCTCTCATCTTCTAAATGATACGATATGGCCTAATATATCGTGGTGCTAGATTACTTCGAATTTGGAAATGGTGACTACCATGAACCTTGCAATTCTCGGGATGAGATAGATTTAGGAATTCTTTCTCGGAGGTGATTTTGTCGTTTTGTTGATACGTTGTCTTTATTGCGGTTGCTTTTCTGGATTTTCGTCTTGCGATTCCAAATTGACGTGCGAAGAAGTAGAGAAGGATTCTATTTGAGTTTTAGGTAAGTGGATAAGAGATACTAATACTTTCTACACATCCCTTTTAATTGGATGATCAGTATTGTTTTTAATAACGATAATCTAATTTATAAAATGGCATGCGATATGTTTAGAATACTGGAGGTGAAAGATAGGTTGCATTGTCATTGGATTTATTTGAGACAGAATCCAAACATTAATATTAAGAAGGATATTTGAATAGAACAGTTGATTTGTTTAGTTCGATATCAATTGGTGAAATGAGCTGAGAATACAGGTTATTTCGGGTTGACTCCATATTGTAATCAAGATAGAGATAATTCAAGTATTGGGTCGAGATAAGAGAATTATCAGGTGATTTGATAATTTGATCTGTTTGATCATTTTGGTAAATAGTAAGTTTGGATTTTCTTTGGATTTGGAAACTACGATGAACGAAATGTACACAGTTAAAAGGTTGATTTCAGGAATTGATCACACAAAAGGCACACTCAATACCCATATTAAGAGTTGATTACAACCACATGAGGAATAGGTTTATATTTAGAGCCTATCGTTGAGGCCGGGGTTGTTCTGAATATTAGACGTTTTCTAGGTCTCCAAAATAGTTTAGTAGTTACTAATATTTTTCTTGACAAGGTGAAGTATTCCAGCCTATCTTAGCTGATGCGGGTGACCTTGTCAGCTTGGTATTGCATCTTGTAGGTCTAAGCTCCTTCAGCGGGTAGTTGTTGACTGACTCCATGAGGTTTAGAACGAGGCGGATTTCTCTCCTTCTTTGGGCATTTGTAGGAGTAGTGCCCTTGATTACCACAGCAGAAACAAGTGAGGTCGTAGAAGTAGTGTCCTTGATTTCCACAGCCGAAGCAAGTAACATTGGCTTTCCGGTCTTGAGTATCAAGGAATTGTCCACTGGTTTGGTCGGAGGGATGAACAGATGAAGGTTGAGGCTGAGGATAGAGTCGCGTAGAGTTCTTCTCGGAACAATCATCTTCATTCCAATGCCTCTTCTTTGACTGATCCCTCGGGCAAACCGCTTCAGATTTTATCTCTTCTATTTCTGGAGTTGTCGTATTGACTACGACGTCTTCTGGCATGACTAGGATGCTAGGAGATGTTTGCTCTCTTTGGGGGCACTGTTTAGCAATATGACCCTTCTTGCGACAGATGTGGCACTTTGATTTCCTTCGTGACTTGTTGTTACGCCTAGTTATACGCCCGACCCCATCTTCCTTGTGACTCTCATCTTGTTGTTCTTCAGGACATTCTTCGGTCCAATGATGTTCCTCACCACATAAGAAGCGGGTTGTTGACAATGGCCATTTGACTTCCTTGATGATAATTGCGAGACTGAAATGTTGTTTCTCCAATTCCTTTAGTAACATTCCTCGAGCAGTTTCTCTTCTACATGCCAATTCTTGAGCAACTAAGGTTTGAAATTTCTCTTGAGGATGCTGATTTGTGTTAGCAATTTCCGATTCTAACGAGCATTGGCCTTCATCAAGGTAACAAGTGGTATTGCTTTGCGCTAATTGCTGTAGAAGAAATGTGTGTGATTGGCGATTTTGTTCAATTATGGCCAGCATCTGCACCATAGAGGAAGATTCTGGCACTTCTCTTCAAGCTAGTTTCTTGCATAATTTCATTTTCCATGATTTCACCGAGAGAATTTAACTTAGATATCCTGCAACAATATTTGTTAAGACAAGGCTATTTAGATGGAATTCCTTTTTGGATACCGAGGCAACGTTTCATTCCTTAGAGTTTGATATCTATTATTATTATGATTTCGAGGATTGACTCATTGTGAATTTCGACCAAAAGGTTCATCTGAGACATGAGAGTAATCCAACGATAATACTTTTCAACTAAGGATCCAAAAGAACACCAATTATAATATCGATTATCATATAAGGGTTGTAGGGTTTCTAATCACATTTTGAGGATTCATATGGTTGCAAGTTAACTAATTATTATCGATTAGAGAAGTCTTTTATTTAAATTTAAGATTCTCATTCAGATTTTATAATAGGGATTTCATTTCTTACGGTTTAGAATCTCTATATATGATCCTTTATGACGGATTGATTGAGGAGATGGTGGAGAACTTCTTATAGTAGCTGGTTGCCATTACTTTTGACAATTGCTTGTTTGTTGACGTCTTAATCCGGTTGCCAATGATGGATCTTGAAATCTTGTACAAACTTTGTATGCATGAACAGAGGCATCTATATCAATGTTGTGAACTGCATACTTAGCGAAAGATCTTACGGTCAGTTTCTCAGATAATGTTGAATTTTGTGTCGTCATAATGTTTCACATAGTGACGTTGAACTTGAACTCCCAATTGAATGCTAACAGGGCTGTGATCTTATACTCAATTTCTCGGTTTACGGGTTCGATGCATAGTTTCCATGTTCGGGGTTTGCGGCTAATTCTTTTGTAGTACTACTCTAGTTTTCTGACTGTCCATTAACACTTGTTCTTAAAGGAAGGATGTCAGAACAATAATTTGGATAATAGAGAGATTTAGAATGGAAGGGAAAAGTTGTACCATAACCATAGTTGTGCAATATATAAAATCTTTTGAAGGTTTATACTTCCATGATAATATCTTATATTTTTATTGCTTCATAACGATGGGTTCCTTATATGGTTTTGGGTCATCTCGTTAAAATTCTTTAACCTATCGGTTAAGCATTACGAGAGTTTCCTGTAATAATATAGACAGAAATTTTTTTTTTTTCAAATTGCATCACACTTTTATTTATTATGTAAGAACTATACATTTTCTTATGTCATAACAGAGTTTTATTACGCTAACCTACTACTTCATGGTCATGTCTTTCATTCCAGTATTAAGGGGTTTGATTAAAGACTCTGCAGTAGAAGTACTTCCCGAAGGTAGTAGAGGTAGTTTCTATGGCATTAGTTTATTTGAGAATCATGAGGGCAAGAGGTGCCGGCATGAGGCATGAACGAAATAAGGATATTTATTAAGGTCTGGCTTACAGACTTGACGAGATTGGTTGGCACTGGATAAGATTATCATTTCTTGGCAATGAGCGTCTTGTGGTTTCATAAAGTAGATGAGGAGTGTTAGCATTTTATACCGAGAATCATTAGCAAGAACAAATTAGTGTAAGAAGAGGCACATAATATGTTAAAATGTTTGAGATGAATAAAAGGATGCATTTCAATTATTTGGGGAGAGTTGAAGGTCAATTATGAAGGCTAAAAATTTTATAACTCATTACTTTCAGTAGTTGTATTAAGGAATTATGTCGCAGGCATCCTGCAACAATATTGATTAGAGTATAGTTATTTAGATGGAATTCTATTGGATTAGAGGCATTTTGCAACCACGATTGACAAGATGTTGGAATCGGAGAAGAATGGTTAGATAAGAGTTATCTATATTACGAAGTAATATTTGATTCTTTCCAATTAACTCTTGTTGTGGTTTCTATGCAGATTATGTAATCTTCAGTTTGGTTTATAAGGCAACGTTTCGTTCTTTAAAATCTTTTTAATTAAAATTTTCTTATTAAGCAGGGTTAACACATCGCAAATTTCACCCTAGTGGTTTAACATTCACGAGAGTAACCCGAGCGCAACAGAAAAGATTTACAACAAAACTTCAACAACACAGAAGTAATATGTATATATTTAACTTAATATGTAGGAAGGGTATCTAAGGTTTTCCTTTTACTGATTGCACCCTACGTATTTATGTATAAAAGGTGTACTATATAGCTAGGATAATATGTAGCTCGTATACTGCTATGTTCCGAAGTAGACCATTCAGTGACGAGTTTCTTTTAATCTTCGCACCACTTGCTGTGTTAGTCTTCCGAGGCTTCGATGAAGTCGGAGAAGTTGTGATGCTTTGCTGCTTCCGTCTTCTTGAAGTTGTTAATGCAAACATCGCGATGTTGCGGACTTGTTGCTTAAATTATTTTTCAACAAGGATTGGTTGATAGGTTTTCATTTCGCAACAAGACAAGGAAGGGAATATTCCTAGAAAGAATAGTTTAGGAATGGAGAAAGAATATTCTGCAGAGAAATGAATACACTGATGAGAAAATTAAATTCTATAGATGGGGAAATAGTATGCGTGTAACTGATGCTGTGAGTAACATTAATTGTACACATACTCTTCTTATATTCCTTTTTAGAAAATAGAGTTTTGATTGTCTTCCCAGATTTCATTTTTAATGTTCATTCTAAAGTTTCTATTCAGAAGTATATAACTTCCCGGTTCCAACTCATTTTCATGGTATATAATCGAGATAAGTAGCGAGATGAGTTTTAAGGTATAGTTAAAAATTATTACTGGGAAAGATTGCATTTTAACTAGCCTAATGTAGCTTATGTTGGTTTGTTGGTTACTAACAAGGTAAGGATCTGGCCTTGGTTTGCACATGGATGGTGTGACCTCAAGTAAAGTTAAAAGTAGTATTGGAGACTATACTACTAGTCTTGATGAGGTTTGATTTTGTGAAAGGTTAACAACCGGGGTTACATGGGTGAGAATCTGTACAGGTAATAGACAAGTTCATGAAAAGTTCTAGAGAGGGAAGATATAAACTATGCTATGATTTCTTATTTAGCCTATGGGTTGATTTTTCAATATTCACACATGAGGACAATTTACTGTGAAACTTTAACCTTAGTGATTAAGTTCCCACATATAAATCAGTCCTGGCAATTAAAATAAAAACCCAAATTCTCAAGTAGCAGAACATAACGATAACGCCAATTTCTCTATATAACTAGAGCGGAATAATATGCTATGCGTATGGGTTCTTATCTTAAGGTAGGTCACAAGATATTCTAATCTTCTACCCTTTTAGTGTTGGGTAATACTGGCTCTTCATGAAGTAGGATCTTCAAGTTACACTTCTGTTTTGTCGAGGTTAGTGAAGCGTTGTCTACTTTCTTGAGACTGTTGGTGTAGATATTGCAATCTTCTTGGGTCGGCATGCAGGATGACAGCAACATCTCTTGAACATCTTCAGAAGCAAACAGTGTAAATAAACTATGGCGAGGATTTCTTTTTGAGATAAGGGGAATTTTGTTTACAAATCAAAATGAAAGTAGAGATAAGAGTAGAGTCTTAAGACTGAGAAAGGAATAGCAAAGTCTACATTTTGCAAATTCAGTAACTTTTGAAAATAAACTTTTGAATTTGCTTATTCCAATGCTATCGACCATTCTATCTAAGGTTTATCCTACGGTCAGTATAGCTCTGATACCAAAGCTGTAAGACCCCGTTCGGATGAGCAGAACCTCCATGTGATTCTTGTGCTATTCCTGGATCAATAGCTAGCACTCACATGTTTACAACAATTGGAAATCACAACCATACAAAACATTAATTAAGCGGAAACGATAATACAAATAATATTACAACTCGAGAAATATAGCAGCAAAAGAAGCAAGCCTTGTGGTTTACCCATCCAATCCCGCAGGCAACTGACCATGCATAAACTTCAGATAGAATACGACGAGGAAAAATCCCGCAACTTACGATGGAAACGAACTCGAAGCTTCGCTAACAACCACCTACATAATAATTAGGCAAGGGTGAGTATTTTACATACTCAGCAAGACTTGAGCAAAACCTATCATACATGCAGGCCATTTCAAAGGAAAGGCTAATCTGATTAATTTGCATAAAGCGAATTTCATTTGTAAATCGAGTTATTTGCAAACGGAATTTATAAAAGCAAGATTTAATTGATAACAAATAAGTAAAGCATAACTAACACTCACCGTCCTCCATGGCGTGAGTTCGAATCGATCCTTGCCATCGCATGGCATATATCCGATTCTTTGTCCACACAGGCACTGTGGTGATTCAATACTTGCCCACAGGGTATAGCATTGGGTCATCGTGGGGTAAGCTAACTTGTAAAATAAACCCTTTTGAAAATCAAAGCTAACATTGGAATGACTTCACCGAGTGCTCATGACCGCGAGCGCGGCTAATTAATTAGATTTAAACTCTGCAGAGGTGTACAACTTTACCCACAAGGAATGACCCACCTTTTTGCAAAATCACACACGCCTCCAATAGGACATTGTGTCTGCCAGGCGATCATACATAGCTGTTCAATTACCTAGACATGGCTTTGGTCCAGCCCGGGACGTTAATCCCCCGCCGTAGAACTAGAAACACACACGCCACACGTGGTTCCTTTCACGCGGTGGATCCACCTTCACACACAACACAACGTTTCTAGACACGGCAGAGCGTACACCGTTGCATGGGTGGAAACCCTTCCAGGCAGACCAAACTGGAATGCCTGTGCTAAGCTCCCGCCTACCAATGAACAAAGCCAAGTCTAAATAACTTAGTAGGCTAAGGCTACCCCGTAATAGCCCTCGTGGTTGCACGGAAATCTCGGATCAATAGCGTCCCATTGCTCGGTCCTTAATTGTGACACGGGCGACACTTCACCCTACACTACGTGCAATTCCATTCGCACATCCGGCTATCACCAATAATCGCCCGCATCAAAGCATAGTTTCATTTTGGGTTTTTACTCAAAGTACCCGCAACCAACAGTGATATTTTCGATGTTTTCAGGAAAACAAATCTTGATTTGATCATGTACATCGTTGATTCTAAAGCATGACTAAGCATGAATAAAATGAGCGATATACCCATGATGACATTAAGTAGTGCCTAACCTCAATCTATGGTTATCAAGGTTCACATGTTCATAAAGCATCAAAGGAGATTCACAAGACAACAGGTATAACTACCAATCCACAAGATAGCAATTTACATAAAGTAATCGCATGCATAAAACAATTTGATGCACAAAAGGAATATAAAATCTGGGATCAATATGGTCAAAGGATTGCTTGCCTTGCTTAATTATTGCTTACGGAGAAGGCGAGGATTGCGGTTGGCGGCGGCGGCGGCGATCTGACAACGTCGGGTTCTACTCGTCGAACAACGTAAAATAACGCAAAACAATAAACTAGTTTCAATAAGGCAAAAGAACATAGATAGCAACACAAATAAAACTCGATAAAGAAACAGGATTGCTCTTTTATGAGTTTATTAATCTTATTTTACTTAATTCAAGATGCAAGGATTGGTTAGATTAATAGAGTTAAGCATTAATTACAATAGTTCATTGATTTTACTATTCACGATATGAGTTCCAGCCAATTCTTATTGCTTACAGGTTTTGCTCTACTAGGATTTAGATTTAAAGCAAGGTAAATTAAGGATATTTTCCTAGATTATGGTAGATTATAACCTAAAGATCTATTCTAAGCTATTCTTCACTAAATTCAGATTTAGATGAGCTACTATGCGAGTTAATGAATAGGCCTAACTGATCATTGGGACTATGAATGGATTTGCTCCTTATCGCTAATTGATTTCGCTTAGAATTTGTTTTACTCAAGTTACATCTAGTGATTTAGGTTACTGATAACATTTCCATGCCTTTTGAGGAGGTTCTGCTACAAACAATTTCACAATTAAGGTCCAGTTGTTCTTTCTAACGAATTCACAAATGTGATTATTTAGGGGTATTTAGCCTACAAGATTAATATGAAAACGTTAGCAAATTGGGATTATCTTTTTATAACACGGTAGACTATACTTTAAAGAACATTGCTAAACTAGTTCCATAAGTTTTAGGATTTTGGTAGCGACTATACTCTTATCGCTAATATGGTTCATGTTATACTTAAAGACTACACTATTCAAAATCGGCAAGAAAGGGGAAATGACATATTAACGATTAAGAGTTTTAAACTATTTGGATTTGTATTCAAAACATGATGGAATATGGTTATTTCTCCATAACATGATGATTTACACTTTGTACAACAATCCTAAGCTATTTCCATAAATTTTAGGCTTTAGGCGATACATCATAATCATTCTTTGAAAAGGCTTAAGTGGTATTATTAAGTTGACACTATTCGAATCGCCAAAAGCGACGAAAAGGGTTATCGCTAAGGGTTTTGATCTGATGAGATTAATATGCAAACCTTAATGGAATATGATTCTTTTACAGACTATGGTAGTATAAACTTTGTACAATGCTACTAAACTGATTTTACCAGTTTTAGTATTTGGATGAGTTACTTTATCTATTGTTGAAATAGCCTAAATGACCATATTGCTAACACCAAAATCGGCCAAGATTCAACTTAGGTTCCAACTAACCTGCACATGATTCTTGATTCATTTTTCAGGTATGACTAGAGTATCATCCTAGAAATGTTATAAAGTTGGTTTTGCATTATTTCAACTTCAATTGCAATAGATTATCTAATTACTTATTGTTTTAATTAACATTTTCTTCTATTAAAAGAATACCAATTAAGTCCGATTCTAAGTATTTTTCCACACATGGATTCTTGCTGATTCAGAAACCAATTCAAAGTGTTATTACCATTTTATGGGCTAACATGCTAGTATCTTGCTGATGGCCACAAAAGGGTTTAATGAGGATTAACAACCAACTTTATTAAACTTGGTTCCAAGATTAATTATTTTTGCATGTTTAGGTTTATTACAATCCCAGAAGCACATAATCATTTTCTATACGATTTCATAAACTATATTTTTGGCACGAGCAATATTGTCCATAATAATGTTTGTTCTATTCTTGACTTTAACAATTGTTCTATGGATCAGGAATTGAATATTTTTGCGTATTTGAATTCATCTTGGTCTATTCATCACCTAGGAATTTATTTTATCATGTTACAATTTACTATGCATAGATTTGCATTAAAAACCATAATGGGATTACAGCAAGGTTTAATTCCAATAAATTGCTCTGAAGTTCAAGAAGTAAATATTTTTGTATATTCTAATTCTTTATGATTTTATATGAATAATGAAATTTACTTTACTGAAATTCGGTTAAGATCACAAAAGATATTCAGGATTTCAATCTCAGTCGATTGGTAATTGCATGGAGAAATGGAAATGCGTTTTCAGTGAGGAAGAGGCGCATTTTGGCTCACTCATCAACTCCCTCAGGCGCCTGGCTTCTTGGGCCCGAACACAGTGACAGAAGAACAGAGGACTTCTAGGGCATGGCGGCGAGGGCACTCCGGCGATCTTCCGGCCAAGGCGGTGGCACCAGGAGAATCAGCACGGCGAGACGCACTCGGAGGTGGAGTCGATTCCGCCGGAGGAGGCTGGAGGCGAGCCGCAGCCGAGGTCCAGCGGCGGCGAAAATGGCGCTCGGTGGAGACGAAGACCGGAGAGGATTCAGCTTGAATCGGCCGCCTTGGGAGCATCCCCGAGCTCCAGGGAGTCCATTTCTGCGGTCGCTTCACTGGAAGAGTCACCGGATTGCTCCGCCCACGGCGGCCGGACTTGGAGGAGAAGGCGCAGCGACGGCAGCCGATTTTCGCATGAAGAGCTCAGGTTTTTCTTGAGGGCTTTTAATCAGTGGTGTATGGGGATGCTTCGGCTCAACCTGATTCGGAAATGGTTGTCTCTACGGCTGGAACTTCCCTTCGCGCCTTGAGCACAGAGCATGCGGCCATGGACGGTTTGGGCGAGTACTTGGGCGGCTCGGCTGGGAGAAGAAGAGGGGAAGTGAAGGGGGATGAGGGAGGAGAGGCTTATAGCCAGGGATTTGCAGCGCTGTAAGAGGGATTCGTGGAGGAAATCGCTGGTAGTGCGCCACTCAGTGCTTCGAGCAACTCGCCAGTGGAATGAACGGCTTCGGGAAAGTTCTTTGGTGGAACAAACGGAGGTTGAAGGAAGAGCCTGGCAGTAGGGACCATTGTTAGTGACTGAGAATCCTCCAAGGTGCCAACGGAACGGGAAATCAACGAATGGCCCACACGTCGGTGGCAATTCGAATTTAAAATTTCATTTTGATTTTCCTTTTTGAGATCAATTGAAGTATATTCTTTTTCATATTTTGTTTTTCATAAGGAATTGATCTCAGAGTACTTCTATAAAATTTTCAGCTTCATTTGTGATTCCATTATTTTATGTGAATTCCGACAACATATTATTTTGGATTTAAAAGTTATCTTTTCATTTTACTTCTTCAATATTTTGGGCATAACATTTCAATTTGCTGGCTGAAATAATTTAATTGAATGATCAGGGTTCTCGCGGCAATTTTATAAATTTTACTTTTTATCTTTCTGCCTTTCCATCATTATCCATTCATTAATTCTCTTTATTTGATTCTTCATGAATTGCAAAACTCCAACGGAAATTCAAATGAAACCAATAATGCCAAGAAACTCAGAAATAAATATTTTCAAATTTAAAATATTTATTTTTGCTTTATTGAATTTTTGGGATGTTACAGAAGGGTCGCGGGCGAAGAATCTCGCCCGTACCCATCGCCCGCAGGTATCCGATACCCGCGGGTATACCCGTTTACCCACCACTATCAACAATCCTTTCAACTAAATGACACTAGGAGCTAATGAGTTATGATACTAATACAATCCTTTTGATGAAATTATGAGAATCAGCTACATTCTATAGATTGAAGAATAATTATCAATCATTCAAAATTTCAAATGTACATGAGAATAAGAATTAAAATAACACATGCAGACAAATAACACACAGATGCTCAAGTTCAACAATTACTGATCTGAGGTGACACAAATTGGGGATCAGGGGGCCAACTGGATGCCTGTTCTAGCCTATATGTCAATAGAAGGTGGCGGGTAATCGGATGGAACAGGTACGGGTGAAGCTCCTCCATACCCGTACCGTTTTCCCATTGGATAAAATTTGCCTCCCATAAATATACCCACGGATAATAAAAGAGAAACATACCCACCTTTATTAGAGTTTTTACCCGTGGGTATACGAGTAATCGGGTAAGATTGCTATCCCTATGTATCAAAGCCAGATTCTTGACCCATTGCCTTAGATGATGCTGTGCTATCTGGGAAGTGGTGTCACCGGTGATGAGGCGACATCGGGTGTGATGGCAAAGGAGAGTTCTGCTGTCTCGCTACATTAACCGTTGCTCACGAAGAGTAATTATGCAGTGAACAATCAAGAAGGTGTATATGAGGGCTCAAGGACTGGACGCTATCGTGGGTGGCAGCGTCGAGGTACACAAGGATCAGATAGCCTTGGCAGCCATCTATGGAGGCATCTCGGAGAAAACGCTTTTCCTACTAGCCGAAAAGGAGACAGCCAAAGCTACGTGGGAGGCGTTGAAGACGATGCATCTTAGCGCCAATCGTGTCAAGGAAGCAAAGGTACAGACCTCAAAGCTGAGTTTGAGGGGTTGCACATGACGGAGACGGAGCCGATCAACAATTTCGCCATCTGGTTGATGACAAACGTCAACAAAATCAAAGGGTTTGGCGACAATATGGAGGAAAGCTATGTGGTAAGAAAATTCCTTCGTGCGATGCCTAGTAGGTTCTTGCAGATCGTCTCTACCATTGAGTAGTTTGGTGACCTTAAGGTTATGACAAGGATGTGATCGGTCGCTTGAAGGCTCACAAGGAACAGATTAGGGGATCCGGTAGGAGTGAGGAAGAGCATCTACTCCCAACGCACACCGAGTAGGAGGTGCGATGATGAGGGCTCCTTCGATGGCACTAAAAGCGATAGTCGACGAGGCCATAAGAATAGAAAATTTGACAAGGCGAAAGTAAGATACTATAATTGTAATAATTATGTGCATTTCGCTTCAGAGTGCTGTAAGTTGAAGGAGGTGAAAAAAGCGCTCCTTGCCGAAGCTCTAAGTGACGACAAACCAGCACTACTTTGACGCTGTATCATGTAAGAGAGTTGAGTCTGGGACGTTAAAGAGGTGTGTTCACCGTCCTAAGTCGAGTCCGTCAAAGTTGACTATGGAACGTTGAGGAGATGTGTTTGCCGTTCAAAGTCATATCTATCGAAGATGAGACCAAGACGTTGAAAAAATGTGTTTGCCATCTTAATTTAAGTAAGATGAATCTGAGATGTTGAGAAGTTGCATTCTCTAAGATGTATCGAATAAATGTTGAGTAAGTCATAGTTGAGACCAACTATCTCAATAAGTTAGAGTTGTATTACAAAATTAAGAGGGTGATTGATAGATTTAATCTTGTATTAGGAAACTTTGTGTGGAAAGTGTTGTTTAGTGCAATCCGAGCTGGCTGTGGAGCCCGATTCTGGACCTGTGAAACAACCTTTATAAGGCCCACGAGTCCTATAACGTGAACAAGCATAAGTTTGAGAATAGATGTAACACAAAACACAAAAGAGCTTCTGGCTCATTGGTTTGTCTGTTGTTCTCGTATCAGAAGGTTCTGAGTTTGAGTCTGAGGTCGCATATTTTGAGTTGATTTTTTGTTTTTATTTTCTTTGTTCCAATAGTTGGTTATGCTATATGGTGGCCAAGCAACCTGACTAATAATTCCTAAAGCTACAAATTCATCCTATGCAATCATGATCAGCTTTAGTAACTACACAGATAGTTCATACGGATGGCATGTAAACTTGCATATGTGATGTGAATTGTATGCAGGAGAACCATTTCTATACTGGTTTGGGGCAAAGCCCCGCATCTGCATCTTCGACTATGAGATGGCCAGGCAGGTTCTTTCAAGCAAGTCTGAACACTTCGTGAAGAATGACGCGCACCCAGCTGTGCTGGCGTTGCTTGGTAAGGGGTTGGTATTTCTGGACGGCACAGATTGGGTGCGCCATCGTAGGGTAATCAACCCTGCTTTCGCCACCGATAAGATAAAGGTAATCTAATGCCCTAATATTGACTTGTATATATGCTCCAGAAACGCATATGGAAATGCACTGCAGAAACTCTAGTGGGTTGAACAGCAAACTTGATGCAACTTAAGTTGTAGTATTGCTATATGTCTACATGTCCATCCGCGCGCGTAGTAATTCCTTGTAGGAAGAACACACCAGCAAGGATAAAAAAAACCGGCTGTCATAGGCAGCGTTTTCTAATTAGTATGGTATTAATCTTCATATTGTTTTCACCTTTAATATGCAATGCAGATGATGACACAAACAATGGTGGCTTGTGCTGAAAGCATGGTGAAGGAATTGGAACACCAAGCATCCAAGAACAAGAATGGAGAAACTCAAGTGGAAATCGACAAACGATTCCAAGAGTTAACAGCAGATATCATATCCCATACGGCCTTCGGAAGCAGCTACAAGTTGGGGATCGAAGCCTTCCATGCGCAGAAAGAGCTCCAGGCAATTGCCACAGCAAGTCTCCTCAACGTGCAGATACCAGGATTCAAGTAACATCTCTTATGCCTATTGTACTTGTTTTAATTGGTAGTAGAATGAGGAATTCATTTCCTTGAGCGTTCATCCCTATTGTGACACATTCATGCATATGTTTTTTCGAGATCAGCTACCTTCCTACAGAAAGGAATAGGCAGAAGTGGATGCTTGAAAAGAAGCTTAGGCGCACGCTCATGCAGATCATACAGTCACGATTAGCATCAGAAGGGAATGGATGTGGAAATGACCTGCTTGGTTTGATGCTTGAGGCTTGCATTGCAACAGAGCAAGGAGGGAAGCAAGAGCAGCTCAGTTTGAGCATGGATGAGATCATACATGAGTGCAAGACGTTCTTCCTTGCCGGCCACGAAACGACATCACTTCTGCTTACCTGGGCAGTGTTCTTGCTCAGCGTGTATCCAGAATGGCAGGATAGACTCCGGAAGGAGGTCATGAGGGAATGTGGAAACGAAAATCCCAGTGCTAAAAACCTTAGCAAATTGAAAGAGGCAAGAGAGCTAATCCCAATGTGCATTACAGTGTTTGGTTTTTCTTGCAATATCCAACTCGGTATGTATATTCCTAATCATGCTTCAAGACATCTATAGCTAACTACAACATGACATATTGCAGATGACGATGGTGCTCCTCGAGACCCTTAGGCTCTACGGCCCTGCTCTTTTCACGCAAAGGAAACCTATGACAGATTTGGCACTGGGAGAAATAAAAATACCCAAAGGCTGTGCAATCATCATACCTGTGCCAATTATGCACCGAGATAAGAACATTTGGGGCGATGATGCAGACGAATTCAATCCGTTAAGATTTGAGAATGGGGCCACAAGTGCAGGAAAGGTTCCACATGCCCTACTAGCATTCTCAATAGGGCCAAGGGCATGCATCGGTCAGAACTTTGCCATGTTGGAAGCCAAGTCAGTAATGGCCATGATCCTCCAGAAGGTTTCCTTCAATCTTTCCCCTAGCTATGTGCATGCTCCTCTGGATTTCATAACTCTGCAGCCTAAGTTTGGTCTTCCTGTTGTTCTGAAGCTATTGGATGTATGAACTTGGATGATTTTACATGTTAAAACACCAAACTTCAAAATTTGTTAGCCTGAGTTGGCTATGGTGCTGTACGGTGCTGCACACAGTGTGTGTATCCTTGTAAACTAAATAAAATAAACGAATAGCAGAGTATATTGATTAATAATACTCTTGCCGTGGTCCCATGGACTGACAACACTAATCCAGGTGCAAGACAAATGTCATTTTAGCAAAGTATTTCATATTCTAATGCCTCGAAGGCTATACACATAAGGTTAGCTTCTCCTCCAAATTGAATTCCAAAGTCATTTAATAGCAAAGATCAAGGTTGTTTCATTTTGCGGACAAACATGCCATATTCTAGTAAACTAGGTTTTGTGTAATCTTGATTTAGACAAACATCCATTTGTACTAGAGGTAGAAATGGACATTTTATCTGTTAGAGATCTAGGTATTATTTTAATTTCAGATTTGAATATGAAACATAATCCCAAAATAATCAAACACAATAGGCTAGACAAAAGATACCACATATTTCTGAAAAGTAGATCTAGAAATGTTGTGTACGAGATGAACAGAGGGAAAATAGGAGAATTCTTACGATGAGCTTGATGACGAAAAGGAGGTAGCATAGTAGCGACCGGCCATAGAGGAAGTAGTCGACGCAGAGGAAGTAGTCAACGTCGTGGATCGTGTCCTACGTCCAATAGCAAGATGAAGAGCTCGAGCTGTCGTGTAGTTGCGCTGCCCAGAAACCTTATTGCCGCCCCCGCGTAGGTTCTCGCAGCGGCAACGGTTCGGAGATTCCGCTCTCCTTGCCTCGCGGTGCACGCCGAGAGGAAGGTCGGTGAGGAACGAGAGCAACACGAAGACTCAACACAGATCACGGTGGATGAACGCGAGCGCTAAAGGCACATCTGTCTGGACGTCTCCAGATTTTATAGCCTCGCACCAGTAACGGTCAATGAATTACAGCACCATTAAACGCTAGTAACCGCAGAATTAATTAGATGTTTAAATTGGTCATTCAAACAGGTCAAAAATGACTGTTTCAATTCTCAGTAAATAACCCCATTAATTCACTAATAATGGAGAGAAATCAAAAATTAAAAGAGTTTAAACGTGCCAGGAATTTAATCCACGACGTCGCAAGTCACAAGTCACGCGGGAAAAACACACGGAAATACGCGTTAATTCGCGAAATACGCGCACGCGCGTGCATGTGACTTTAGCCATGCTCCTCACCCTCCATATGCCTCGTTACAAGGCATGGTGGGAGCTCTCCCTTTTAAGTTGGTATTCTCCTCTCTCAACTAGCAATATGGTACTATTCTTTGTAACTTTGTCATTAGATATAAATGGGCCTCATTTCTAACAATCCCCAACCAATGCCAAAGCAGACAAAGACTCAATAGATTTATCACTGTGCTGAATCTTTGTTTAATATACCAGTGTTTCGGTGTAAGTCCCATGCGGGTTGAACTTTCACCTAGAATAACAAGATCCATCCTTCCACATCTAATGAATGGACTAAGCCTTGAATTCACAGCTTTGTGTGGTTAGATTTCATCCGAAATCTTAACTGATACTAGGCTTCCAAAGAACTTCACCTCAACGGAGCGTTAAATGGTCATGCTCCCTAATCTTCTCATGAGCTTTCTAGAGAATGCCCCTTTCTCATGAACTGCGACCTCACAGTTAGGCTCAAGTAGGTGTATTCATTTTAGGTATCCTGTATGCTGATACCTTTTCCTCTCATTAGGACACTAGAATACATTAAGGTTTTAAACCAGCCTTCCATACAGTTGAGAGTACTTAGAACATGGGTAGATTTAGTGTACTCTCTTGTTACAACAACAACTTGTATTTCCCATTACCTAATTCACGGGATCTCCGATCAAAAGGATGGGTTACAATTGTGAAATAACTCAAATGGGCCTCATTCCCATGTCCTTCGACGCAATAGAAATTGCATTTCTTGTTAACCCCTTTGTAAAAGGGTCTGCCAGATTTTTCTCAGTGCGTATATAGTTGACAGCTATCACTCCGGAGCATCTCAATTTTCTGACAGATTTAAGCCTACGTTTCATATGTCTGGAGGACTTCATATTATCCTTAGCACTCATAACCTTGATCAACACTGTTTGATTGTCACAGTACATTAGGATTGCCGGGATTGGTTTCTCAACCAATGGCAAGTCCAACAGAAGCTCTCTTAGCCATTCAACCTCAACAGTGGCTGTGTCTAGTTCTACAAGCTCAGCTTCCATGGTTGACCGAGTCAATATAGTCTGTTTACATGACCTCCATGAAACTGCAGCACCCGCTAATGTAAACACATAGCCACTTGTAGCTTTGATCTCATCTGTATCAGAGATCCAATTTGAGTCACTATACCCTTTTAATACCAGAGGGTATCCAGTATAGTGAATTCCACAAGAGGTAGTACCTCTCAGATAACGCAACACTCTCTCAAGAGCCTCCCAATGATCATCTCCCAGATTCGATGTAAACCGGCTTAATTTGCTCACAGCAAATGAGATGTCAGGTCTCGTTGCACCAGATAAATACATAAGGGACCCTATTATTTGTGAATATCTCAATTAATCTTTCCCTAATTCATTATTTTTGGAAGTTTTACACTTGCATCATAGGGAGTTGGGGCTATTTTGCAGTTCTCAAAGCCGAAGCAACTCAATACTTTTTCTGCATAATGGGACTGACTCAAAGTAATCCCATTCTCAGTTTTGATCAATTTGATATTTAGAATTACATCTGCCTCTCCCATGTCTTTCATATCAAAACAACTAGATAAGAAAGACTTGACCTCGTCAATGATAGCAGTGTTGGTTCCAAATATAAGTATGTCATCAACATACAAACACAAGATTACTCCTTGACCCCCACCATAGCGATAATAAACACATTTATCCGCCTCATTCACAGCAAAACCAGCAGATGTCAAAGTTTTATCAAACTTTTCGTGCCATTGTTTAGGTGCTTGCTTTAGGCCATACAAGGATTTTAATAATTTGCACACTTTATTTTCCTATCCAGTAATCGCATAACCATCTGGTTGCTCCATATAAATTTCTTCCTCCAACTCTCCATTAAGAAAAGCTATCTTTACATCCATTTGATGGACGTGTAGACCATAGGAAGCTGCTAATGCAATGAGCACTCTAATGGTGGTTAATCTGGCAACAGGAGAATAAGTATCAAAATAATCCTCTCCTTCTTTCTGGGTATAACCCTTGGCTACAAGTCTTGCCTTATACTTTTCAACAGTACCATCAGGCCTCATTTTCTTTTTAAAGATCCACTTACATCCAACTGGTTTACACCTAGTAGGAAGTTCAGTGATCTCCCATGTTCCATTAGCCATGATGGAATCCATCTCGCTACGGACAGCCTCTTTCCAATAATCTGCATTGGGTGATGTATAAGCCTCTGAAAGAGTTTTTGGTACATCATCCACAAGATATACAATAAAGTCATCACCAAAGGTTTTCTCAACCCTTTGTCTTTTGCTCCTGCGAGGAGCCTCATTTGTGACAATATTGTTATCCTCCTTAGGGATATCACAAGCTGGTTCAACAATATTTGGTAACTCAGAAGTAGATGGAAGATCAGAAATTTTAGAATTTTCATTAAAGGCTGCTGCTCTCATTGAATAAATATTCTCAAAGAAAGAAGCATCTCTAGATTTCATTATTGTGTTAGCAATAATATCAGGGGAATCTGATTTTACTACTAAAAATCTATAGGCCGTACTGTTATGTGCATATCCCAGAATAATGCAATCTACTGTTTTAGGTCCAAGCTTTCTCTTTTTCAGCAATGGTATATTGACTTTAGCCAAACACCCCCATGTTCGCAGAAAATTGACATTTGGTTTTCTCCCCTTCCATCCCTCACTAGTATAATGCCCGTGCTAATGCTACGGCGATATATTTAGTAATACAATTCAAATAAGCAAAAGGTGTTATATGTTTTGATAATCAAGTGTAGTAAGATGTGATTATGATAGAAGCACAAAAGGAAGATACAGAGAGTTATTATATCGTTGATTACATAAACAAGTGCATAAAGTAACATCGCAAGGAATTAATGTTTTGGTTCGCTTCTTGGCCTCCGCCGTGATGGCCGTGTAATTACTGTAGCTACAGTATCCGAGGAATTAATGTTTTGGTTCGCTTCGCTTCTTGGCCGCGCCGTGATGTCTTCAAAGCTTCCTTAAATAAGTGCCGTCCTGGACTCCAATCGACAGGTAAGGATCCGTTAGGAAGTAGAATTTGTTTTCGGTTTCTATAAGAGAACCAAATATTTTACTTCCTTGTGTCGTCAACACAGTTGAATATTTTATGGGATTGTAACCAATAAATTCGATAAAGTTACAGAAGTAGCAAAGTTAACTACTTGATGTCTTCCAAACTTTACAAAGTTGTTCAATGCATCTTTATTTACAGTAAAGAAGTATATAAATACAAAGAAACTAATATGGCATGATCCTGGCACATATGTTGATAAGTAAAAAAGAAGGAAACTGCAAAATAATTGAAACAAGAGCAGTGCTTCAATGCTTTCTTTCTCAATAGAAGTTGCACAAATCTTAAGGCAAGCGAAAGGGTAGGTAAATGCCATCCACCCTTCATTCATTCTTTAATATTTGTGCAATTGTAAAAAATAAAAGCATGGAAGCACCACTCTTGAAACGAACAAGCAAACTGCAGCGATGACATTAGAGGAAAGTCCTACCCATCGCGGTTTCTCTTCTGGATCCCTAGGATGCAGAACACACAAAATTTGCAACACCAAGAGGATGCTAACACATAAAAAAAGAGAAATCTAGCAGGTAACTGGGATAAATGTTTCAACGTACCTTGATGTTCTCTGAAACCACACTGAATAGCCTGCACTCTCTCCATCAGCTTGATGCCTGACGATTCCAAGATCTCCAGCGTCGGACATGAAATTTAGTTTTTTATCAGCTCCAGAAACACTTGGTAACATAGAGATAGGCATCACTGGTGTTGCATCATATGGTACCAAAGATCTTTCATGATTCGCTGTACTACAGAGAGTATGGTTGTCTGCAAACATAGAATTACTTGGTACTTCATCTATACCCATCCGCAAATTCATTCTTTGAGCAAACTCCTGTTGCAAGAGTTTATCTGGATCAAAGTTAGAGGAGGGAAAATGGTAATGCACCTCAGGCGAAGCAGATGCAACAGCCTCTGTGGAAGTATAGCATGCTTCCTGACACATAGAAGTGTGAGAATCATCCTGTGCTCCTTTTTTGTTGGTGTCCACATTTACTTGTAAAGTGCAGCCCAAGGTCACATTAGCATTCTGCCCTTGGGAGCAATAAACGTTGGCCAACGATGAATCACTACATCCTGATGAATCTTCTACCTCCCGAATAACGTTGGAACCATTATCTTCACTATTTTGTTGAGTCATCGTGGATGAGGAATTACAGTGCACAGGGTAGTCAATAAGTGGGAGGGACGAGGCTTGAGCAAGTAAACCTGATGACATGTATGAATCAACTTTCTTCTTTACTGAACTGTTCCAGTGATTTTTAATTGCATTGTCCGTCCTGGTAGGGGAAATAGAATTTTACAAGCTCAATCATTTCAGTACTCTAAAAGAGGCCATTATTTGTTTAGCAATAAGAATAAGCTATGCAATAGTAAGTTTATAACTTAAAGCACAGGTGCATTTGGTCGTAAACAGTGAGAAAAGACAAGGATGTTACACTCCAAAGTTTTTGACGAATGGCAGTAAAGCATAGCTAGCTCATTGCATATTCTATGCGCTTACTGTTAAAATTTCACCGTTATTGCTTTATGGAAAATGGAGAGCTATTAAAGTGGCAACTGTTCCACATTTTAATGGAACTCACGTCTTCGTTCCATTCTCCAAAAGCAAAACAATTTGGTTTCATACTTTCATTTTGGGGTTACCTTCATTCCCTAAGTATAAAACCATAGTTTCCAAATTGATGCATAAGAAAAGGAGTACAGGAGTCAAATCCCACTTCCTAATCCGACCAATCCACCAAATGCTATAGCATGGTTTCTGACCCTTTCCTTAAAAACTTTTGCATACCTCGAGTTTGGAAGCCCTCGCTTCTTCAGCAGAAAGTTGATTGCGGACTAAGTAGAGTTCCTGCATAACAGACAACACAGTAATTAAATTTGATCACAGAGCTTAAATCAAGTTTCTTCGGAAGCAAGAGAGCATCCCAACACAGATAGTTGCTGCTATTTCATTTTCATCTAGTTATAATTCTCTCATATGGTATCTGATGTGTAATTGTGTACTTTATTTCTTTTAGGTATAATGCTGTGGATCAAATAGCAAAATTCAGATTCACAAACCTTTTGTTTAATGCTAGATCATAAGTCTTTGATTGAAAGTTTGAAACCAAGGTTACTGGAAATGGACTGTTTTGTATAAAAAAGAGCCGATGTCTGAATAAGCTGAACACTAAAAGATTGTTTTGTATAAAAAAGAGCTTGTTTCACTTACATAGAATTGAGTGAATTCTACTACAACTTTCCAAGAATAAGCTGCATGCCAAAACAAGTTAAGGTTCTCAGCTCTTCATTTCAGCATATATTCGTCCAGCAGGAGTAACATTGATGAATGATGATCCATTGAGTTTATCTTTGATTTAATTTTAAAGGGATAAGGGTTTAGTTAGGCTCTTATCTCTGGTCCATGACATCAATGTGGATGATTGGACAATAGAAGACACCAGGAGAAATGATAGCATATTACTACAGAACAAGCACAGGATGTGCTAATTCAAACATTTGGAACCAGGGGGGAAAAAAGAACCATCTATCCTCATAATGAATGTTGACAAAGCCACTCGAGTAACAGGGCATCTCTTAAATTAACTACATGTTACAAGTTGTACCTTACTGCATCATTTTCCTTATTTTATTTACATAACATATCCAAATTTCATATTAGTTAAGACGATACAACAATACCATCAACTAACAACTACTAAACAGAAGTGATGTGAATAATAAATTTAATAGAAAGAACAGGAAAGGAACAGAGCGCTATAAAAGCTAATGGGTTGTCTTAGACATACAGATGAATACAAACGGCCTCTACGAGCCACCGAAGCAGAACTGCTTGTTGCTGGTTCTTCATAGCTAGGGGACTGATCCCTGCCTTCCCAATTAGAAACAGCTGATCTTGCTCTTCCTACACGATACTTCAAGATTCAGACCCACACAACATATGACAGCAAGTACCAAAGGATATCAAAATATATACCTGCTCTTGAAACTTCAATATAGCAGTTATCTCTTGGCTTACGTATTCTAGAAACATCTGTGAAGGAGTAACAAATTCTCAAAACAGATACAACGCGGTTACAATAAATGAAAGTTGCCAGGAATTTTAAATGAAAGATGCTATACTTGGTACAGCTGGCACCGGCGTCAGGAGGTAGGGGAAAGGGCTAGAGTTACATAGAAGAGATAGGTCTTTGAAGATTAGAGGATGGATGAACCTAATGATTTGGACCATTAGATTTGATGAAGTGGTGTGATAAAACATCTTAGCGCTTCATTTTGATGAAGGGAGATTTTTGGGTGCACATATTAGGGTGGATAGAGGAAAAGTATTCTCTGTGGAGGCTAAAGTCTGTGTGAATGTAAAAAAGTTTGAACTGGTGAATTATAAAAGGGTATAGATTGATTTCAGTTTGATATTCCAAAAGGGAAAGTTTTCACTGTGGCATTACCTGGTCATAGTAATCTTGTTTCTCATCATTGAAGCATATGTCATAAGGAGTTAATGGTATTTGCGGAGACCGAAAACTCCCCCATTCCACATTTACAACCTGATGTATGGAGCATTATAACATAAGATACAATCATCAGAGTTTCTATTTCCACATTGTAATTTTGATCATATACAGAAAAAATTAGAAGTAACATACCATTAGTCCAGAGTTGGTAAGAACACCCTAACCTTTTGTAATTGCCTCATTGCGTTCAATATAGCAAGCATTGGTGCCAGCTCCAATAATCACTGAAGCCACTGTATCCTCATCACAATAATGCCCCAGAGCTAATGTCCCCACTGTATTGTTCACCTATTTCGAATAGCACATGGAATAATCAACCAAAAGATGCATATCATCTAATTACTAATGAATAAATTACATGTAGCAGACCTGAAAAGAAAATTTGCTGAACTTGATCAAGGAGCACACATCAATTCTCAACTAATTCATCAAAACAGAAGAACAGGGGCGAGCTTAACAAAGGCTACAACTAACAGCCCTATTTGCACATGGTTCTTTCATATAACATTCGATCATGCAATTCTACAATTCTGCTGAGCACAAGTACATAAAAAATGGCGGACGATGCAGTGGAGTGATATAGCAATAATAGACATAAATACAATACTCTAAATAAATGACCGACACGCCGAATCAAGTTGGTTCATTTTCTTCCTAGTTTGTAATCCCCACTTCTACCTCCTCATGAACTGATGAACCACATTCCAACCAAAATAGACCAAGCTGTTTATGGGTACCCACCAAAATTCAAAACTGAACTTACATGGATATGTTAAGCTACATATATGCATCCTTTATTTCTCCCTTGTAAATTCCCAACATGGATATGGAGCATAGTACTTCCTAGCTCCGTAGTCAGTTATATTAGGAAGAGAACATGCAAGTCTAAGCTGAGAATTATATATTTCGTTATGCATTACCAGGTGATTGTCTACAATTATAGATAGAGATAATTGCATTTG
This sequence comes from Guadua angustifolia, assembly GCA_036346375.1. Taxonomy (NCBI): domain Eukaryota; kingdom Viridiplantae; phylum Streptophyta; class Magnoliopsida; order Poales; family Poaceae; genus Guadua; species Guadua angustifolia. The sequence continues at coordinate 27,111,067 of CM070522.1, read as the reverse complement.
ATTTGATATCTCAGTCAAAAACAAGAAATCAATAGTATTATGATATGACAAAAAGTGCACACAAATTATAATTAATCTAGGCATCAGATACAAAAGTGCGCACAAATTATGAAACTAAAATTATTTTACTAATTAATCGAGCATCATTAAGAACGTTTGGGAATTCCAATAGTCGCTAAGCAAGAGCTAACGCGAAGCAAACCATCCTTAGATCATCGAAGTGAAGGATAAAAGCAAGAGGGCATCGAGAAAGGAACCGACCCGGTGGTGAGGTGTAGTCGCCCTTGGACTTCCACATGCCGTGCGGGACGTAGCGGTCGGCCTGCGGGATCCGGCGGAGAGCGGCGATGGCGAGGCCGACGACGAGGTCGGCGACGTCGTCGGTGAGGACGTCGGGGTGTTGGTGGCGGATCCCCACTCGCGGCACTTGGCGAGGTCAACGCGGTCGATGCCGATGGAGAAGGACGCGACGATCTCGAGGACGGAGGGCGTCAATGAGCGCGGCGTCGGCGCCGTAGTTGGAGTTGCCGACGACGGCGCGGATGGAAGCAGCGTGGTAGCGGAGGAAATCGGCGCGGTCCGACGAGGAGTCCCAGAGGTGGAAGAGGCGGCAGCGGCGGTCCGACGAGGAGTCCCAGAGGCGGAAGAGGCGGCAGCGGCGGTCGAGCTCCTGCTCCAGGTAGGCGTTCATGGGACGCTGGGCTTCGGGCGACGGGGCGCCGGTGCAACGAGTTGTACATGAAATAATACCAGTTCTTTGAGTAGTACCTGAATTAAGGAAATAGAATTTTTTTTCTGAAGTGGCCTGTTGGTAGAAATATTTCGCGAAAATAGCCCTTTATGCCTAGTAATTTTCGAATGTAGCGCTTATTAATTTTTTTTATTTTTTTTTACCGAAGCAGCAGACGGTAAGCGTTGTAATTTTTTTATTTTTTTTGGCTAAATTCAGTGTTTCAGAACTGCTGTTTTATTTTCTATAATATTTCAACTAGGCGGGAATTAATGTTTTTTAAATGTGAAGCGGTCTGGGTTGCTTAATGTTTAAAAAATATTCCCATCTGGTTAAAAAATTGTAGAAAATAATACAACGGTTCTAAAATACTAAATTTAGACAAAAAATTAATAAAAAAATTAGAGTGCTCGCTGTCCGACGCTTCGGTATAAAAAAATTATGAAGCGTTCCCCGTCCGCTCAAAATACCGGTAGGGGGCCACATCTGAAAATTACTCGGCTGCTATATTATTACTGATTATGGTTGTGGCAAATCGTACATTGATGTTTAATGCACGTGCTTGCGTCTTTCGCTATGATAGGTACTAAATGGCAGAAATTCAAGATTTGTTTGTGTTTTATGGTGACGACATTGTTCGAGAGGGTCCATATGGGATGGACCTTTTGAACTATGAAAGGAAGGTGATCCAGGGTCCGGGTCTAACGGAGATGAGTATGGCCGACCTCCGTTCGTGCATGAGAAGAGCATTCGATCAGGAGACTACCCAAAAAAAAGCTCATAATCGAGGCGGTGCACGCCAAAGTCGTAGGAGGTTCCACCAACTATGTGTAGGACCTATGCAAGATCGTGGGAAGCACAATACGGGGGGAATACATGCAAATTGTGATGAACCCTAAAGTATTGATACATTGTTAGCCAATGGTGCATGTGCGTTTCTTGGATAGAGGCCAAACCTCTAGTCTCCTCGGTGGCGGTGGCGTCGAAGCATCCCCTAGGGCCACCGGCGGGGACATTGGTGCGAATGACTTTCGGGCAAATGAAAACATCGGGCAGTGGTGGTCCTCTCGCATTGACTACCACGAGAAAGTCAACACAGATAGCAGCGGAGACGACGATGCAACTCCCGTCGGTGGCATTGTGTCCACTGTTGTAGAGTATGTGTCTTCTCGGTTGGATGATCTGGCGATGACCTCTCTTGTGCTGCCAGACGAAGCTAGCACTGAGTGGGCCTTTGATCAGGACACTCTGCTGGTAGGGCAATACTTCCCTACGAAGGGTGCCGCCCAGCAGGTAATTGCTAGATATGCGGTAAACATCAGCCGCACATACCGGGTGTACAGGTTGAATCAAGAGACCTACATTGTGAAGTGCATGGATTCTGAGTGTCCTGGCAAGATCCATGCCCAGAAGTTCAAGGGCGCGAGTTCGGGCTTCAGGATAACCGTCCTAACGGACCACAGTTGTGTACTTGCTGAGCCACTTCAAAAGCATAGAAATGTCACGTCCTCATATGTGGCCAGCCTTATTTCTCACTTGGTCACGGCGAACATGACCGTTTCATTGAAGATACTAATGGCTGATGTGGTTAATATGGTGGGATATCCTATTAGCTACGGCAAGGTGTGGCGAGCGAAGAAGAAAGTGATAGAGATGATGTATGGGACGTACGAAGAGGGGTACAATCTTGTTCCTCGCATGCTTCACCAGATTGCTGAAGCCAATCCTGGGATGTACATCAAGAAGATGGATAGGTCGCACCCCACGAAGGGTCCCAACTATTTCATCCTTGACCGTGTATTTTGGGCATTCAGACCAGCCATTCAGGGCTTCAAGTACTACCAACCTGTGCTGATCATGGATGGCACTTTCCTATCCGGCAAGTACAGGGGCACCATACTGATGGCGGTCGAGGCAGACGCCAACGACTAGCTACTGCCGGTGGCCTATGCTATCGTGAAAAGCGAGAACACGGAGAGCTGGTTGTGATTCCTAGCAAATGTGAAGCAAGCTGTTGTGCAAGACCGCCTAAACGTATGCCTCATCACGGACAGGCATTCTGTGTTAATGTCCGCCATCAGCACCATGCAAGGAGGGACATAGCCACTGTACTAGTGGAATGACGTCATCAATTACTAGTGCATGAGACATCTTGCCGTGAACCTACATAGGAGGTTCCACAACAAGGAAGTCATGAAGACATTCAAGAGGCTCTGCATGCAAAACTAGAGGCGGAAGTTCGAGGCCATATGGGGAGTGCTCGATGAGGAGATCGCAAAACATATGACACAGTCCGCAGAGGGCCAGGTGAACAACCTCTCTCAGTGGGTGCAGTTGCACGCTCCAGAGCTAGAGAAGTGGTCCCTATTGCATGACACTGATGGTGCAAGGTACGGCATAATGACAACTAACATGTCAGAGGTTTATAACTGTGTTTTGAAGGGTGTTCAGTCCCTCCCAATCAGTTCCAATATGGAGGAGACCTGGAACAGGACCATTGGATACTTTGTGAACAGAGGGATGAATGCAAGGAGGCATCTAGATGAGGGAAAGTAGTTCTCTGAACGTATGCAAGCATATATGGAGAAGAAAATAGAGAAGTCTGGCTCCTACGATGCCCGCACCATGGATGGAGTCAGGCGGAAGTTTCAAGTGCGTCTGTTGGAGAAGTTCATGGATGGCCATTGCAGAAGCTACCGTAAGCAAGTGTGCACAATATGTGATGTGGCGAAATGCACATGCAACAAACCACAACTGTTGCACAAGCCATGCTCGCATGTATATGTGGCGTGCGTGGTTCTCCATTAGTCCTCCGTGGCGTACATCTCTGAGTACTTTAGCGCCGACCATCTATTCAGGACATGGCTTTTGGAGTTCAACTCCTACGGCTTAGACATGCATTATAGGGAGTTGTGGCTAGGGCAAGTGACTTGGTCTCAGAATGATGCTTTGAAGTGGAGAGGTCGTGGACGGTGGTAGTCACAGCGAATCCGTAATGATATGGACGCAAGTTAGCAGGGAGATGAACAAGCTGCACGAAAGTGCCATGTATGCAGGACAGTGGGACATACAATGAAGAACTACCCTAATAAAGCCAGCTCGTTGACCCATCCATAGCAAACATGACAATGTGTCTTCATGTATTTTTTTCTATGCGAGTAGTACCTTCATGTAATCTTATTTTTTGGTAATGTAATATCATGTACCGTGCTACCTATGTCATGTTACCTAATGTCATGTCGTCACATGTTATGCATTGTTATATCATTTAATTTTATTTTTTATGTTACCTATAATTTTATTTAATGTTATTTGTTGTTACCTTATGTCATGTTACTTTTTATCTTACTTGTATTAATTTTTGTTTCTTTTTTCTTCTACCCGCAGATTTTGCTTGACCCATACTATAATGCCAAGCATCGTAGCAAGCTTTGGCTTACAGGTGTCGTACCACTGTGTTTCGTTCTCAGGGCCCCGAAGTAGCACTGGCCCTTGGATGAGGGGTATGTGCCCACTCTACGGGAGTCTGGGCAACTGCCGCTGTCCCAGATGATGGACATCGAGCAATCCTTCACTTTTAATGGGGATCTCTTCTCTGTGCTAGTCGATCATTTGAGGCCGGAGACCCACACATTCCACTTCCGCTAGGGGGAGATGACCATCACACTCCAGGACATTTCGTACATTACCGGCTTGCCTATTAGGGGCAGACCAATAGTTCTGCCACCGAGGAGGCCTGACTGGAAAATAAAGTTACAGGATAGGTTTGGTCATGAAGTCCCTGAGCAGAGTCCGGGGGTTCCGCTGTCGTGGCTTCACCGCTACATCTGATGCCCCGATGATGCACCTGAGTACATGGTGAGGACTCACCTTGTCGCATACCTGCTCTTCCTGTTTGGCTGGGTGTTGTTCCCTACAACACAAAGAGATCTTGTCTACCCTAGCAACATCCACATCGCGGAGGCTTTGGCTGACGCCCACCTCGACGACATCCCTCAGTTCAGTTTTGGGTCAGCGGTGCTCTGCTCCACATACAGGGGATTGTGTGTGGCTTCTGTGAAGACAATGGGGGAGGAGCCCGTACTTGCAGTGTGCTACTCATTGCTATAGAACTGGTCTTGGGAGCACTTTCCTGTGGGGCGCCCGTACTTCTGAAGGCCCGTTCACCCGTATCCGTTGGAGGCTGAGTTCTACGGTGGACAGCTTCCTACTTAGGATGGGCTAGGGATAGGCCTAGGAGAGTCTACCCTGAGTTTCACAACCACTTTGAGACCGTACATGAGGATGACATAATATAGCAACCTTGGACATCTGATTTGTTGGTCACTACGGCGCCGTATGGATTGTCACATCAGTGCATTCAGGATGGTGCTTACTGGTTGACGATGTGCCACCTCGTGTTCTATCATATGGTGGAGGCGTACTGCCCAGCTAGGGTCATGTGCCAATTTGGACTTCATCAGGAAATCCTACCTCTAGTTGGCCTGCCTGTGCCATGTAAAGTGCATATGTACGTTTCATTTGTATATATGAACTGTAATTTGTAATTATAATTTATAACTTACAACTTTCATTCTCGCAGGCAATCTGGAAGGGCCAAAGGAGCGATGCGTAGCGTGACACACATTTACCATGGATGACTGCATGGGAGCAGTCCGCCACAGAGCAGGTCGTAGTGGACGGTCGACTGTACCACCTTGAGTCGTATGTCACGTACTTGGAGTGGTATGTGCCTCGTACACGTGCATGACTTACTGGGGCACCTCCCTCAAGGCCCGAGGAGGTCACGGATGTCAAGCGATTATCCCTCAGCCACCCAGTACACCGCGCATCAAACTAGGATGATGCGGTACGAATATATATTATTTTCAATTCATATTTCTTTTACTAATCATGTTTTCGTGTAGTTCGATCGTGCCAACCGTATCGTCCAGGAGACTACTGTTGCACTACAGCATGGGAGGCACAACACTGTATCTGGCCTACTAGGGGTTCTGCGTTCTATCTTGGACGATGCCAAGGGCATCGTGAAGACATTTACATGTGGCCGTCCTAGTGATGTTGCCGCACGGGGTGCTGAGCGAGATGGTCGTCCTCCATCTCCCAGGTCATCACGCCCGAGCATGGCCGAAAGACGATCGAGCTTCACACGATCGTCTTCCACTTAGCATGGCCTTTAGGATTCGCAGGTACGACACATATATTTAGTTATCATACTTTAACCTACGATCACCCAATGTTAGCTATTTGGTAATGACATATCCTTCTACAACCCGAATGCGGTGATCAATCTCTCCCGCCTTCATCGTCTAGGCCTTCATCATCTAGGCCCGATTGAGACTTTCCTGAGTCAGCGTGGGTACATTTACCGCAAGATTTTGGCTTCGGCCAGGCCTATACCCCACATGCCTTCCGCTGTTTCGATGCAGGCACGTCATCCATGCAAGCGCCACGTGAGGTACGTTACCTTTGGTTGAAGTTATTACTTGCTATCAAACATAACTTTCTCGGAGGTACCTAACATTTATGTTCGTATCATGTTCTTTCGTAGGACACACGCAGGGATCAAACTCTCTTTCCACCATCGACAGCTGCTGAGGTACATACACCGACTGTCGACGTGGACACCCCCAATAAATAGTTGCCACCAGCAAGTTATGGTTGGGGTGCGTTTGCGTCGGCACGCTTACCGCAGCGCCCACCTCAGTAGACTTGGTTGGCACCAGGACAGGTATGTTTGTGTACCTCAAGTTATTCCCAACATGACACCGTGCTAACAGTACGTGTGGTTTCTAGGGACGAGTTCTCCTAGTGGGCATCGCAGTATACGACCCTGCAACCATCATCGATAAGTGTTTCATGTAATTTAAGTGCACTCCCTTGTCACTACAGCACTAACAGTGCATTCTAATGCAACCTCTAGGGTGGGTGGACCGCATGTTGGATACGCAAAACCTGGCCAGCCAGCTTGACGATGCCCCTCGCATGGCACAAGACACATAGTACGACTTGTGCAGCACAACTTACGAGCCTGACCGGTTCACGTTCCCAGAAGACCAACTCCGCCATCAGCGAAAGCGGTGACCAGATCAGAGTTGAGGTTTCCAGGAAGCGACCGATTATATTGCTGTAATGAAGTTCGTATGTGTAATTCTTGTAATGAAGTTTGTATGTGCAAATGAAGACGATGCCTTCATATCTCGTTCCTCTTCTTACGACTATAAATGCTGGAGACCCAATCCAAGTCATCAGCAGAACTTCTATTGCTTGGATTAGAAGAGAACTTGAGAAACTCATTCTCCGTTGGTTGTATCCCCTAGTAAATCAAAGAACTAGGAGCAACCCTTTTATACAGGAAACCATTATTGAACATCAAACCATCAAGCACTTTAAAAACATCACCAGTTTGACGATCATGCCTCATTTCACTATGAGGTCTGAAGAACCTAACAAGAACAAAGAGATCATAGAAACAATATAGTGATTTAGTAGGTTCATACAAATACATTTACGTACATGTATATTTTTAGGACAAATAATTTAGTTAGACTGCACAGTCCGAAAATAGCCTCCATGAAGATGAAATTACACATTTCACCCCCTCACAGCAGCTTTTTCAGGGCGATTAGATAACTCTCGGGCGTGTAGCTTTGTCAGGATGAGTTGTCAAAGAAGAAAGCATCCATCATCTCTTGCAGTGACAAGTTGCAACACTTTGCCCAATGTTTAAACTTTTTCTAGGCGATTTGAAAACACTGCATGGTACAAAGTCCCATCGGCTTTGTCAGTACGCGCTAACTGCACATTGCACAATTCGAACTGACCACTCACTGCCTACTTTTAACTCTGAATTGACCACTTATTGTATAGTATATTTGTCAGTACTGAGACCTTGCATGCATGGTTGCCTTTTCAGCCGGACTTGACTACACACTCCAGTTTTTTGCTGTCCAACACTTAGTCCATACACCACCCCTTCGAGGCTATAAAAGGCGAAACCGCGGCACACATACACAGCTCCCACTCACATTTCACCATGGCTGGATCCTCTAGCAGAGCATTCTCGTGGACACCTGATATGAGTAGCATAGCGCTTCATTACACAATGAGGGTTACGTATAATGGGAAGGATGATCTGTTCAACGAGGACAACCTAAGTAAAGTGGTGTCCAAATTGCAAGAGTGGCATCCGACATCACCGAGGCAAACCTTGACAACCTCTGGCCTGAACCTTGTGACCTCCGACGACCTAAAGGCGCACTTGCAATGGTAGCGTCAAAGGTATTTAACGGTGTGCGAACTAGTCAATCACCCTTTTACTATAGGTTTCTCATCAATATCTCGAAGGGTATTGATGCGGCCTGCTCAGTATGCAAAGCATATTAAGGTTAGTTATTTCATATTCGTTCCCCTTACTAATATTTTTACCATCCGTAACTTCACTACTTCGTATGCTCGTCTTGTGTGTTAGTCATTCCCCGAGGATAAAGAGTTGATCAACAAAGATATACCAGAATTCATAGCGATGTTTGTGCTCTTCAGCGGGGGTGTGATACCTGGTTCACGCAGAAGATGCGGAAGAGATCCACCCATCACTATTGCAACATAAAGTTCAAGACGACATTCAACCACCACGGAAGGAGGGCTTGCTCCTAACTATGGCGATGCCGATGATGATGACAACTTCGTGTCACCTAGACCTCGACGTTCAAGTACTATCAGAACTGGCCGTTCAAGCACTACAACAGGTCGTTCTAGGAACAATACAAGAGGATTTCCAACTAGCACTGAAGGAGAGGTACCTCATAACCATACAAATGACGATGACGACGATGATTTCATGCCACCTAGGCCACGAACCTTACATCCTCGGAGTCCTCCGAATCCTAACGATGATATTATATTGTCTTATCAAGTATCCAAGCCTACCCCATTGGGGACCAATATATAACTATGGTACCGACCTATTCCGAGAACCATGGCTATGAAATGTATGGTTTTATGACTTAGTCTTTCACTGGAGGCTTGTAGCTATGTTGTATCCCAGTTTTATGAATTTCCTAAAGCATGTACGTAGTTCACTTGCCATGCTATTGTAGTTGTTGTACTTATTGCATTTTGTAATATCAATGCTGAGTTTTATCAATGTTTTAGTATGATTTGTCGTCTAATTTATCACACACCGAAAGAGAATGACGAACAACCAAATTTGAATTTTTTGTCAAAAATTTCAGCTAACAAATAATTTTGTGAAATACTATATGAAATATCACTGACAAATATGATTTTTTCTGAATTTATCGAATGCTGGTTTGAACTCTAAATTTGTAGCAATTGTCAAAACAAAACTGACTTTTTCTTCATGTTCAAAAAATTTTCACGACCACAACTATTTTCGAAAAAATTATATGCAAAGGGCTACTACACTACAAAAATTTTGCGGTCAACGACATCCACACTAAAATATTTTTTTTCTGATAGAAATGAACGTGCCTAATTTTTTTCCAACAGAAATGAATGAATCTAGCCACCAAAAATGAAAAAAAAGCCGCAAGTTCCAGCAGACTGGAACCATTGGAAGTTATTGTGCCGCTAGTCCCAATGGTTCCAGACCGCTGGATGTTACTGTTGTGACTAAAAAAATAGAAAAAAAATCATCCCATCGCAAAAAAAAAATTAAAACTAGTGGATCCAGTCCACTAGATGTGGCCAAAAAAATATAAAAAAATTTCCTACAAATCCAGTCCGCTAGATTCGGGGGTAAAAAATTTTAAAAATATTTCCCTCGGACGGGTTTCACTGGAGGTCACTGTTCAAGGGCCATTTCTGAAATTTCGTCTGCTGCACAGCTATTTACGGGAAAAAAATGCAAACCAGGCCAAAACAATAAAAAAATTCATCAATTGCTTCTCTGCTACTACTATTTGGTGCTGTTTGAGCTCTTTGTATGTGGCAATCAAAAAGACCAAATAGCTACTATTTGCGTGCTACTTGTTTGCAATGCACTGTATGAGCTGATTGCCTCTGATTGTCTATTTGATCAAGGAGAGGAGACCAAATAGTTGCTATTTGCGTACTAGGTGGCAATCTGTTTGCACCAGGATTTGGCAAGGTATGATCAAATTGTCAGGTTAAGGATAAAGGGATATTTTGATCGATATCTGATAAAGAAAGAAAAAGATGGAATTATGACCGATATTGATCCAAACTTGGAGATTCCGTCTGAGTAAAGGCCGATACAGATCGTGGTTGACAAATCGTATCAGAGAGAGAAACAATTGGCTAATGCACAATAAAAGATGACCAAGGACGAGCAAAGAATAACAACAATCAACCAAGCAAACTCACATTTACTCTTTTATTTTCCAGTCAACTAGGAGTAGCTTTGTAATTTAGAATCTTTCTTGTAATCCAACCTTGATCAATAAAGTTGTGCATCGCCGATTGTTGTCCACCTTCGATTATGCCAATTAGGTTTGGTTTTCTTTGATTTTGTTGTGCATCACCTTCTTGCGGGAAAGTCTACCTTTATTTATCCTCTATTTAGCCTTAATCGTCTGTTTAGATTTATCATTACCCAAGATTTGATCAGCTTTTTGGCCGTTTAGATCTTTGCTGATTATTTTACTAGATCAGCTTTGAATCTATTTTTCCATCTATCTTATCGATTGCAAGATCAAATTGGTTGGTACGCTCTAAACCCGGCGTTCTTCATGCGTTGAAGCTAACAATCCTTCATCACATTTTTTGACGCTAACACAATCAAATAGTTCAAGCAAATAGCAAATAGACTGTTTGCATCTAAATTTGGTAGATGCGGTCAAAATCAGCAGTTCGAGGTCAATGAAGTACAAATAGGATACTGCTTGGAAATATTTGGATAGAAAGGGATTATTTAGGAAACAGAGGCCGATACGGATTCTATTTGTTAAACGTGTTGTAATAGGACTCAAATCGGCCGATGAGTATAAAAAATGAATCAGGGCCAGTGAAGAAAACACACACAATTCAACCAAGCTCGCATCTACTTTCATTTTTCTATCGACTAGTTTTAGTTCTGTAATTTAGTCTTGTAATTTGGTCCTGATCTATAAAGTTGTGCATCGCCGATTATTGGTCTTCATCAATTATGTCCAGGTTTGGTTTGCTCTGATTTTATTGCGCATCGCCTTTTCAGAGTCGATCTACCTTTATCCCTCAATTAACCTTAATCGGCTAATTATCAATTTTGATATGATCGGCTTTTGGCTGATCGGATTTAAGCCGATCGTCAAGCGAGATCGGCTTTGAGCGGATTTTATATTTTCCCTTTACCGATTGCAGGGTCAAATCAATTGGCACGCTATAAACCAGGTGTTCGTCTGGTGTGCTATGGTCAAAAACCCTACTTTAAGTTTTTGGCGCCAACACAGACCAAAGCGAGTTTAAAATGGCAAAAGTTGAAGGAGACCAAACAGTTGGTATTTCACTACTATAGAACCGACCTTTAATACCAGCCCATCAGTGCCGGTTGGGCACAACCCGGGACTGATAGTTACTTGATCCGGTTCAGCAACAGCGATGGTCATGGGGGCTTAATGCGGTTCAAAGCACCGACCGTCTCGATGATCTAACATCGATGCCGGTTCGTATTCTAAACCGTACTATTTAGCGGGTCTCATTAGTACCGGTTCGTGACACTAACCGGTACTGATGTTAGATCATCAGTACCGGTTTGTGTTTCCAAGCGCTACTATGTCTACTAGGTTCCAATTTAAACTATGTCTACCGGTTTGCATCTTGTAGGCCAAGCCAATGTCATCGTCATTGCCGTCGCCCTTGTTGTCGTCGGACTTGGCCGTTCTTCTCAGTAGAAACTCTCGATTTTTCTTTTGGCGTAGCCAGCAGAACCAAAGAAATACCAAAGAAACAGAAGAACATGCAAACGTATGACTAGTTAATTTTGTACGTGAGTTTGCAACCAAATTGCGGATTTTGTCTTTTTCGCTACAAATTCGTTATAAGTCTAAATCGCATGCAACAAGTTTTGTAAATTAGTAAAAATTAATACCTTCTCACAGTAATTTTTATGAAATTTTATAAATGAATTTATACTGTTAAAATATTCAAGGAAAGTTCAAACTTATGAATTCTGCAGCTCTTAAACTATACGTTCAAAAATGTCGAAATAAATTTTATAACTCCTAGAAAATGCTAAATTAATTATCTGGAAGTTTTCATGAAGTTATGAATTAGTTTGATTTGTCGTATTTTTCCGAATGTGTGTTTGTGCATTGTTTTACATGTTTATTTGATTCTTTGCCTGTTACGCGTAGACGTTAAGTTGCGTGAGGACGCGGATTTCGAGGATCAAGCTCCCGATCAAGACTCGCTGCTTTTCGAAGGCAAGCTGTGCTTGACCATGTTGCTCCTAAATTTCGAAATGTATTTTGTTTCAAAGTATGCATGCTAATTCAACTAAAAATGGTTTAAATATTTTGGGTGAATTAGATAGTTAACCTAATTGTTATTGCCACCTTGTTAATAATATTTGTATGCTATGATTTCTTTGATAACCCTAGTTTGGTAATATTAGTTGGTTGATGATATTGTGCCAACACGGGAGGCTAGACCGTGAATAGTTGCTTAGCCATGCATGTACGTGAACCATTCTATTTGGATTACAAAATCAACACTGACTAAAGAATAGTGAATGCTTTTTAATGAAATGTGGAATGATGTTGGTATTAACATTGGAATGTAGAGATCTGTGTGGTTCTACATGAAAGATGAATATGAGCATGTGTTGCACTGTTAACAACTTGGGGTGGAATTGATTTAGACGGGGCAAGTGGACCGAGGCTTCGTGCAGTGGGCTGTGTGGCAAATGGGGTGGGTTGAGTGTGGTGAGGGTGTGCTAATCTGAGAGAAGGAAGTCTTGCCTTGGTCGATTAAGGACCTTACCTTGCAAGCCTTTGACTGAGTCTCGTACAACCACATGTCGAATGGGAAGACCTAGTGTAGTAGGATTCTGATGTCTTACCTTTGATACCTCGGGGTGGCAGTTACATGGGGTAACTGTATGGGAGGAGCGTGCCTGTGCTACGGCTTGGTACCCGTCCAACGGTATTTGTCGGTCCTATACTTTGGCTCTGAGTGAGGGAAGTGATAGTGAAGGCAACCCGGAGAGGTTTTTAGGTGGAGATAGAAGTCTCTGAAAAGCTTTGTTATGGTTAATCGCCTTTGTGGTGTGCGGCTGTTAGGGGTGAAAACGGGTCGGGTAATTCCCGACCCGTATCCGTATCCGAAAGAAAAATTATCCGAAACAGACGGGTAGTATCCGTACCGGAATAAACGGGTAGTATCCGTACCCGTATCCGATCAAATTCATCTGGGTACGGGTAGGATACGGGATAAGCAATACCCGGTACTACCCGACACAAAACGGGTAAAATTCGGGTACCCGATATTTTTTGATTTTCGGGTACCCGATTTACACATCCGTTACTGCCTCTGCCTCAATGGCCCAGCAAACAGCAAGGCCAACAGGCCGGCGCCCAGGGCAGGCCCAATAGGGGATTAGCTAACCGCCTAACCCTAACCCTAACTCCCGCTTTCGGCTACCGGTCCCAATACTCCACTCCCGCCTGAGTCCCGATTTAACGCCCAAATGGCCCGGCCCCGAGCTCCGTCGCGCCGTCGCCTCTGCGGTCCTGCGCCTGTGCCGCTGCGCTTCCCTCGCCGACGCCGGCTGCGCTCGATTCAACCCGACGCGGACGCCGCCCAGCACCCTAGGCTCCGTCGTCGATCGCCTCCTGCGGTCTGCGCCGTGCAGCTTCGCTTCCCTCGCCAGCAGCGCCGCCCAGATTCAAACCGACGCGCTCCTGTTCTCTCGGCGCCGCCGCCGCCCGACTCTCTGCTGCCGAGCGACGCCGCCCAGCTCAACAGCGCCCCGCTCTCTGCTACTTTGGCCGACGCGCCGCCCGACTCTCTGCTTTCATGCGCCTTGACGCCCTTGACTCTCTGCTTTCGACGCCTTGACCGAGACTTGGCTTGGGTACTTGGCTTGGGTACTTGGCTTGAGATCCCGAGACTTGGCTTGGGTACTTCTTCAGAAGTTTTCCTCAAATAGACAAATACTGCATTTGCTACTTGCTGCCTGTGGGATTGAGATTGGTATTGCTCGGTGATGAGATTAGGGTTTTGGATGATTCAGACATTTATTCTGTACATAAGGCCTTGAACTGGTAGAGTAATGTGCTTTAGAACTTAGAAGTATTGAATATTTGAATTATTCACTGTCAGATTGTAGTTCTTGTTCAGTTCAATGTTTTAAGCATTAGCCTGTTGTTTTTGAGTTACTTTCCTTTGATTACTGCAACTGGAAGCATAGTATTTTGCCTTGCAGCATCTCGAATGAATTGATATATCTAATCAATCCACAAGTGATATATCAAAGTATTCTTGTCCTCCTTCCCATGCGAGGTAAACAATAAGTTGATATTTTGTATTTTCCTCAAATAATATGAGAATCTATCAAATTCTGAGTCTGTTTATAAGATTCAGTTTAAGTTTTTGAAGGATATTCCACCAAATTTTGATGTTGATCACCTAGGTACACTATCTTAATTCAATTGTAGTTCCATAGTCATTTTAGTTATTCTTTTGGCACTTCTATGACCAACAATCCTTGTCCCCTATCTTTGCAAGGTGTATCCGGTAGTATTTTCGTCAATATACATCATTAATGTCATAACTTATCGATTGCTTAAGGTCATTCTCATGAGATAAATTTCCTTTACTCTTATAGGTTGCATTGGTGGATGTGATGATGTACTCAAAGAGCTTATAGAGATAAGTAGATTTGGAAGTCATAACGGACTACAACACGTGTATTGGATGCTTGCCCTTGTTCTCTATTTCATATTTTCATGTATGGGCCAAATATCGTGCTCTATCTTTTTATAAGTTTGCGTACTATCCGACTAAGTACCGTTATCCGTATTGTACCCGTCAGTATAATATCCGTATCCGTTTTCTACCTACCAGTATAAATACCGGTATCCGTGATCCAGTATCCTACCCGATTTTCACTACCCGTACCCGTGCAGTATCCGAAAAAAAATAATTAGGGTAGGATACGGGATGACCTACTACCCGACCGTATCCGACCCGTTTTCACCCCTAGCGGCTGTATCTTGTGGGTAAAGTGTACAATCTCTGCAGAGTGTTAAAACTGTTCGAATAGCCGAGTCCACGGTACTGGACAATACTCGGGAATTACAGTCAAGGGGTAGTGTTTGAAAATAAAAATGGGAGGGATGACTGTGTGTCAAAGGAAAATGAGTAGGGACTGTGTGTCCAAAATATTGTGAAAAACAGATTGGGAAATATGATGATTATATATTTTTGATGCTTTTAATCTAATTAGATAACAATTTAAAATATGATTGCAAAAGCAAAATAACCAGGAAAGCCTTTCCTTTGTAACAAGCCACGCATGTAGTAAATAGATCTGCATTGTGCATAACTTGTTGAGTACGGTGTGTACTCACCCTTGCGGACAAACTTACCAGAAGAAGAAACTACACCTATTTATGAAGAGGAGTACGTTGAAGGGCCGGAGAACTAGGGAATCGAGCCTCAGTCGGTGCGTCTGTGGAGAAGATGGAACATCACGAAGATTTATTTATTCCGCTGTTGAACTTTTGTTATTTGATAATTGTAAGCCATGCGTGGCATAACTATTGTAAGGATGACCATAAGGTCGTACACTCGTTTATATAAATGTTTGAAGTACTTTATTTAATATTCCGCTGTGTATGATGTGATATTATACCCTGTTTAGCCTGTGTGCACTAGCGCGATCCTGGACTAGTGCAGAATACACAGAGTGTCCGAATTTATAAATTCGGGGCTCGACACTCGCCAATCAAACTATGAGCGCACATTGAGTAAGGAATGTCCCAAGAAGAAGATGTCAGCTGAGGGGAAGGGTAAGGAGATGCAATAATTCTTCGATGAAACTGGCCTTAACGCAAATCAAATATTAGGCACGGAAAAGATTGAGTTTGCCCAAGTAAAATGGTTATTTAAAGTGGGCGGGTCATTGGTCAGGCATGAGGAGCTGCCTGAGCTAACGACAAAGATGCGGCAATTTCATGAATGGTACTTGGATGCGACCAAGCATGGTCTACATTTGTTCGCTGTCAAGTACAAGCAACAAGATTTTTTTCACAGTGAAGGTGAATTTTTTGTCGAATGGGACTACATATATGATCTATACAGACGAGGCGCCTCGGTAGCGTCCTTGATGGGTTGCTGGACTCTGTAAGTGTCTTAATTATTTATAAAAAACTATCGTGCACTTCCTTGTACTATACTAACTTGCATGCCTAACTAATTTCTTATGTAGCATGGAGATACAAAGATGCCGAAAGGAACGTATTTTCGACATAGGCTTCATGGACCCAGTAGTTATCAATGGGACAACCGTTATGGACCACCCAAGCGATACAGAGACTAACATATTCAATGCGCTAATGGGTCAAAAATATAAGTCAAAGATATATCTAGCCTACGCATTTGAGTACGTGTTTTCGTACCACCTCGTTCTACTCCTTTTTCATAACACGATGTTAGAACTAATTAGTTATCTACGTTGACATATGTATGTATAGTTTTCCTTTGGATTCTTCTTATGATCGAGCTAGATCGTAGCTCGATCACAATTATGGACTTCATAAAGGAGACCGGTTAAAAAGTATCAAAACTTTATCGACATGCTCAACCGGTATTAATTCTTGTTCCTTTCATTATCGTACTAGTTCTATTTCCTTCAATTTGAAATAAATTCTAATCATGTACAATTAAGTAATCACATGTGTAGTGCATTCACACGGTTTAGTGCTAAAAGCGTGGGCGTATTCAAGGAGAAATTTGACATTACAATTGCCTCTCATGTACGTATATCATGATGCTAGCTTTTTAGTTAGTTAACTTAATTTCCTTGCATCCATTTCACGCTTTCAACTTTTTCCACCGCAGATCTTGACTCAGCCGCCGGGTAACAATTTATGCGGCTACTATGTATGCGAGTTTATGCACACCCAAACCGGAGCCGCCGACCGCATGCTAAAAGGCAACAAGGGGGTGAGTAAATATAATTACTAGCTTTAATGATGTATAGGTACTCCTTATATCTTGTACAAATCCAAGTATTGATTAGTTAATGACTTAACGATAGGTGCCTCAATATTTGGCGGAACAAGGTTCGAAACTCTCGCCGGCACGAGTGAGAGCAATCCAAGAACAACTCGTCGGCTTTATTTACGATGAGGTCATAAATCCAAAAGGCGAGTTTCACGAACCAAATTTAAACAGGTGGGGCCCTTCGATAAGGACCGTGAACTGTCGGAATTAGACATCTACGGCTAGCAAAAGCGTCTTGCGTAAAAGATCCCAATGAATAGAAGGAAAAGAAATACTAAAGTTGTAATTAAAGTTGTGTACATATATATTGTAATACATTAGGCGATGAGCGAGAAGAACAAATATGTGTACATATTTTAATACATTAGATGTAATTAAATTTGTTAATGAATGTTCAGTGATTTAATTATCGAGGCAAAGTGCATGATTGATTATCGTGCTTTTAATTAGTTGTGATTTAACACACACACATATATATAATAGCTCTGTAGAAATAGACATATATATATACAAAACATCGATGCGGTTGGAGAAACCAGCAGTCGATGAGGAAACCTCATCGATGCGGTTGGAGACACCAACCGTCGATGAGGTCCTCGAGGGTTCTGACAGCGACCACGTGTGAATTCGAACCGATCGATATTCTATCGATGCGGGTGGTATCTTGATATTCTATCGATCGGGTGAATGAACGGGGACCGATGCCCTTGAGCATCGATCCGGATAACTATACTGGTTCAAAAATCGGTACTAAAGGCTGTTTTGAACCGGTACTAAATGCCCTTTCTGTAGTAGTGTTTGCGTGCTACAGACAGCTACACCATTCGTGACCAGATCATCAAAAAACCACACACAGTGGACATCCTCTGATTGTCTACTTGTTCAGTAATTTCTGCCATCCGGTGCATTACATATCTGGGTGTTAACTAGCATACTATTTGGTCTGCCAGACCAAAGCTCCAGTTTGGGAAAAATAGGTGGTTCAACTTGATTTTAAACTTGAATATAAAGCATTAAATTTGTAATCTTTCATGCATGAGGGTTTTTTAAATCATGATTTTTGCGGCTTCATAACAAAGTCTCAAGAAATAAAGCTACAACAGTTATCGCGAAAGCTATCCTTTATCGCGTTTTTAGTATGAAAAAAATTTTAAAAATAAATATGTATGTAATATAAGTTACCTTCAAACAAATCATAAAACCATGACACTTTAGAATATATTAATATTTTTATATATAAATATAAGTCAAGTCTAGAATCAACAAACATGCTAATGCATGTTAAAGACCATAACTGAAAACTATATTATAATGTTATTAACAACAAGAACCTATTCTAAGTGTTGGGTTTTGATCTGAATTTCCTTTTGGGCTTTAGGGACACCTTTGGTCCGTATGTTCGGTATAGCCCGTTTAGACTCGAGTCGCTTCTTCCATTTATAAATATCTCTTGTATGCAGCGTGAAAGGGTGTGGCTCATTTGTAAACCCTAGCAGTTGTACTCAATTCCCTAAATAGTGAAGATCGCCGATTGGCACTCGTGGTTTTTTCCTGCAATGGCTTTCCACGTAAAAAATTATGCGTCTCGCGTATTCTTGTTTTTATGATTGATTTTCAACAAGTGGTATCAGAGCTTGAATAATTAGATGTTAAAACTGCATTCTTGCATGGAGAGTTAGAGGAAAATATTTATATGGACCAACCTGAAGTATTTGTTATTCCGGGAAAAGAACACCTTGTTTGTAGATTAAAGAAATCACTTTATGGTTTGAAACAATCTCCTAAACATTGGTACAAGAAATTTGACTCATTCATGCTTTCTCATGGTTTTAAGCGGTATAATTATGATAGTTGTGTTTACCTGACGATTGTTAATGGTTCAGCTATATATTTGCTTCTTTATGTTGATGATATGTTGATTGCTGCAAAAGATAAATCAGAAATAGCTAAACTGAAGGCACAATTGAGTAAAGAATTTGAGATGAAGGATTTAGGTGCAGCAAAGAAAATCCCTGGCATGGAAAATTGGAAATTATTAGAGCAAGGAAATCTGGTAAATTATACATTAGTCAGCAAGGTTATATTGAGAAGATCATTCGTCGCTTTAATATGCATGATGCAAAACCAGTGAATACTCCTTCAGCTGCACATTTCAGATTATCTTCAGCTTTATGTCCAGAGTTAGATGATGATATTGAATACATATCTAGAGTCCCATATTCCAGTGCAGTTGGTTCTCTTATGTATGCCATAGTTTGTTCTCGTCCTGATTTATCTCATGCACTAAGTGTTGTCAGTAGATACATGGCTAATCCTGGCAAAGAGCATTGGAAAGTTGTTCAGTGGATCTTTAGATATTTGCGTGGTACTTCTAATGCTTGTTTGCAGTTTGGAAAATATGGAGATGGACTTGTTGGTAATGTTGATTCTGACTATGCTGGTGATTTAGATAAGAGGAGATTTCTCACAGATTATGTTTTCATTATTGGTGGTTGTGCTGTCAGTTGGAAAGCAAGCTTGCAGGCTACTGTTACACTTTCAACTACTGAAGCTGAATATATGGTTATTTCTGAAGCATTTAAAGAGGCTACTTGGTTGAGAGGTTTGTACTCTGAGTTCAGCGGGGTTACTTCTTGTGTTACTTTATTTTGTGACAGCCAAAGTGTTATTTGCCTCACAAAGGATCCAGTGTTAAAAAATTTGGTACTTGGCGGCGATATTACGGCTGATATTGCAGTTGGCAGCTATAAACGCAATGAATTCAGCCCTTAGCGGCCTGTTTGGCGGTTGGACCGAAATTGCGATCCTTGGTGGGTCTTGGCGGTCCTTGGCGGGTGTGGCGGCTGGCACAAAATTATGAAAGAGACCATTTTGATCTACTGTTTACATGACCTAATGACCATGATTGAAAGATTCACGTCGTCGCCCACAAAATAAGATATACTAAGTCACTAACATAGTACCTACTACTTAGTTTTTTACTTGATTAATTGAGTAGTATGTGTTCAAGTATTTTAGTTTAATATTCTACTTTAATATTTGATGTCTTGCAATTTGCAAATAACTAGAAAAGAAAACTAAAAAATTTTATTCTTAATAAAATCAATATATATATGAATTATATTAATTCTCGGTCGCCGAGGGTCAAAACGCCGAGACCCGTATTTGCACCGCAAATACGGCTTTGATGCTTGGCGATGCCTAATCGCCACGAATCCGCTGAGCGAACTCTTGAACATTGAAAGGATCAGATGTATCATGAAAAAACAAAGCATATTGATGTGAGGTATCATTACATTTGAGATGTTATTGCTCAAGGTGACATCAAAATATCCAAGATAAGTACTCATGATAATCCCGCTGATATAATGACAAAGTCAATTCCTGCCACCAAGTTTAAGCTATGCTCAAGTTTAGTTGGAGTTACAGTTTGAGTCCTAGAGACTTTTGGCGCCGATGATATTTATTATTGAAGTGAGTTCAGCGATGATTCTTTTGCTGCAAGAGGGAATTCGTCTCAAGGTGGAGTTTGTTGAGTTTTGATCCGAATTTCCTTTTGGGCTTTAGGGACGCCTTTGACCCGTATATTCGGTATAGCCCATTTAGACTCGAGTCGCTTCTTCCATCTATAAATATCTCTTGTATGCAGCGCGAAAGGGTGTGGCTCATTTGTAAACCCTAGCAGTTATACTCAATTCCCTAAATAGTGAAGATCGCCGATTGGCATCCGTGATTTTTCCCGCAAGGGTTTTCCACGTAAAAAATTCTGTGTCTCGCGTGTTCTTGTTTTTATGATTGATTTTCAACACTAAGAAACATGAATGCTGAATTATTGAATAAAAGAACGAATTATTGAATAAAAGAACGAGCAGAGATCTTTTACTATGTTTTCTCGTAGTTCAGGTTTATAAGAGTTGCATTTAGGCATTCTTGTAATGTTGGATTTCCAAATGAGCAAAATATTTTGGCCTATAGCGGAGCTATCGGTACCTACAAGCTACGGCATATAGCAAAGCTATAGCATTTATAGCTAATATAGTGGAACATTAACTCTTTGCTTCCAATTTCTAGCTATTTAGAATACTGTTCATACATAATATGGGCACAGGGCATATCCCAGAAGTTATTCCTGTTGCATGAATGAACTCTGATTTGGAACAGAAACTGAACATGCTGGACACTCCTGGGTCCTGAACACTGTTGGTTTCCACTTTTCTTCGACATCTTAACCTTTTGGGTGTATTTATTTGGAGGGTTGCACTAAACAGACCAGAAACACTAGCAATCTCACATGTATATACACATATAAAACCATCTGTAGTCATGCATCAAGTGGCCTTAAAAGTATGGGAAGACCAAACTTGGGCTGAAGTGTTAACAGATCTGCAGGTGCATGAACATATTTTGGGGACAGAGTGAAGGAGAACTTCTGCAGGATCATGACCATCACCGACTTCGCTTCTAACATTGCAAAGTTCTGACCGATGCATGATCTTGGCCCTATGGAGAACACCAAATGAGCATGTGGAATCTTTGCTGCTTTTGTGATCCCATTTTCAAATCTCAATGGATCGAACTCATTGGCACTGTCACCCCAAACCTCCTTGTCTCTGTGCAGCATTGGAATAGGTATCACAATTGTATCGGCTTTACGTAAGTTGAGGCTTCCCAATCTCATATCGGAGATAGGCTTTCTTAGTAATAAAATAATAGGGCAATACAGTCTTAGTGTCTCAAGGAGAACCATTGTCATCTGCAATATCAATCTTCAGTGTTAGCTACAACCAAAAAATGCACAACCAAGATTAATCTGACTCACATATCACAAGAATAGAAATCAGAATCACTACCGTAGAGAAAACCATAGCCTACTAAAGATATCAAGTTTCTGACAGTTGCAAGAACTAAAATTAGATGGATCTCATGATACGGATGTTCCTTTTCGAACAATCGCGTGCCCAGTCTCAAGCCTGAGCGATGATCGGTGGAGGATGACGCTGGGAATCAACGTCGACCTATGGTAATGGTAATGGCTGTGCGGAGCCATCGGCCAGTTGTCGATGGCAGCGCCTACTATTGAGTTTAAATGGCAATCAAAGCATGCGGGCTCTCTCTGCCCTCCACCTCTATTTATTCTGATACAATCTAGGGTTTTACAATTGACTCAACAAACCAAGGGATAAACATAGAAAGTATAAAGATAGAAACTCTATAAAAAGAATCTAAAGATAGGAAGGTAAGATTATGGATTCCCTAACAACTGATTCTATGCTTCCTGCAAGCGGCGTCGGGTATAAACCCGATCTGCAGCCCTAACAGTACTCCCCCCCTCGACACCAAGCTTGTCCTCAAGCTTGAAATAAGGATAGGTGCGACAAAGAATAATAGCATCCATCCAAGTGGCCTCCTCTTCCAGTTGTCCCATCCAATGAACCAATAACTAGTGACAGCCCTTAACAAAACGTGGTTGCAATACCCTGTAAGGCTAGACAGTTGACTCATCTACCGAAGAAGATAGGTCCACGGGCAGTGGGGGCAGTGCATCCGGAGGGCTGACCTGAAATGGTTTCAACAGGGAGACGTGAAACACATCATGTATGCGAGCTGCTGCAGGAAGCTCGAGTCGATATGCCACCGATCCCACACGACCGACAACCTTGTAAGGACCAAAAAATTGAGGAGAAAGCTTGTGTGGAGGCGTAGATCGAAGCGATAATTGGCGGTGATGTTGAAGACGAAGCCACACCCATGACCCGATCGAAAATTCCAGCTCCCTATGATGCGCATCATAATATTGCTTCATGCGGTTCTGAGCATTAAGAAGATGATGACGAGCTTGAGCCAATAAGGCATCACGATCAACCAATTGACAATCCACAGCATCTATCGAAGTAGCGCCCTCGGAATATGGAAGTAGGCTCGGAGGAAATCTGCCATACACCAACTCAAAAGGAGTGAGCCGAAGAGACGAGTGATAAGAGGAATTGTAACAAAACTCTGCCCATGGCAACCATCGAACCCAAGTGGATGGGTTATCATTAGCCAAACAACGCAAATACATCTTAATCGTTCGGTTAACAGCCTCTGTCTGACCATCTGTCTGAGGATGATATGTCGACGAAGTGAGGAGATGAGTACCACAGCGTTTAAAAAGACTCTGCCAAAATGCACTAATGAACACTGGATCCCTGTCGGAGACAATTGATTCTGGCATGCCATGTAGTCGAACCACCTGGTCAAAGAAGATGTCCGCAATTACGGTCTTTGAAGTAGGGCGGCGATAGCAATAAAGTGACCATACTTGGATAGACGGTCCACCACCACCAAAATAGCTGTTTTGCCCTCAGACTTGGGAAGAGCCACAATGAAATCCATGGAGACATCGGCCCAAATCTGTTGAGGAATAGGCAACGGTTGAAGGAGACCTGTCGGCATGAGGGTGCTGGTCTTATGAGCTTGACAAACCTGACAACATTGAATAAATTCCTCAACTGAATGCCGAAGACCGTCCCAGAAGAAGTGTTGCTGATACGATGGATAGTCTTGTGAACGCCTTCATGTGTTACATCATGGAAAGCGGCAACAACTGAAGTGCATAACGAAGAAGTAGTCGGAATGACCAACCGTCCTGAATAATATAGTAAGCCCTCCTTGACTGACCAAGGCGATGGTAAATCGGCCCCCTCCAGAGCCGCGCATCGTCGCTGGATCTCCGGGTCGGCCCGCAACGCGGTATGCCATGCTTCCCAAACTGACTCGATCGGCACTGAGATGGCGCTACAGGCAGCGGGGTTGTCAAAGGCACGTGAAAGGGCATCCGTGGCCTGATTCGAACGTCTCGGGCAATACTCAACAGTGAAATCAAATCCCATCAACTTACTCAACCAGTGTTGTTGCGGTGGCGTCACCAGTGGCTGCTCCAATAAGTACTTGAGACTGGCGTGATCTGTCCGGACAATAAACGGTCGGCCCCATAAATAAGGCCTCCAATGCCGAATAGCCTTGGAGAGACCGATGAGCTCACACTCGTATGCTGCCAATTTGACATGTCGATCAGCAAAACGCCGGCTGTAGAATGCGACCGGATGGCCCTCCTGCTGCAATACCGCGCCCACCCCTAGGTTTGACGCATCGCACTCAACCATGAAAGGAGTGTCAAAATCCGGTAGACGCAGGACCGGAGCTGAAAGCAGGGCTTCCCTGAGCCGCTGGAACGCTGTAGTAGCCTCAGGCGTTCACTCGAAGGCTCGTTGTCGAAGCAATGGCGTCAATGGCTCAGCAATAGCAGCGTAGTGGTTGATAAAGCGACGATAATACCCCGCGAGCCCCAAGAAGCTCCGAACTGCTGTGACCGAGGTGGGTGCGCGCCACTGGGCCACATCCTGCACCTTGGCGGGATTTGCCGCGACGCCCTCAGCAGTGATGATATGGCCAAGATATTTGACCTCCTGACACACGAATGAGCACTTTTTCCTTTTGAGGTACAGTTTATGTTGGCGAAGCTTCTCAAGAACTAACCGTACTCCCATGTCGCACTGTAGATGAGGATATCGTCGAAGAAAACCAAGACAAACTTCTGAAGAAATTCCGCAAGAACCTCATTCATAAGCGCCTGGAATGTGGACGGCACATTGCAAAGTCCAAAGGCCATCACCAGAGATTCATAATGACTATGGTGCGTTCGGAAAGCCGTTTTCTCGATGTCTTCTTCACACATCCGGATCTGATGGTACCCAAATGCAAATCAAGCTTGGAGAAGAATTTGGCGCCGTGCAACTCATCGAGAAGCTCCTCGACCACTGGAATCGAATACTTATCCTTGATGGTCTTTGTGTTGAGTGCTCTGTAGTTGACACAAAAACGCCAAGTGCCATCCTCCTTTCGCATTAACAGTACTGGGGAGGAGAAGGGTGATCTGCTTGGCCGAATAAGCCCTTGCACAAGCATCTCGGTGCACTGCTTTTCAATCTCATCCTTCTGATGGTACAGATATCGGTAGGGCCGCACAACCACCGGATCGGTACCTTCTGTCAACACAATGCGATGGTCACAATGCCATGGTGGGGGTAAGCCTCGAGGCTCCTGGAAGAGGTCGTTAAATTCAGCCAAAAGGGTCGTTAAATTCAGCCAAAAGGGTCTCCACCTCCTCGTTTACGGCGGCCTCAAGCTGATGGACAAGAACGTCTGCCGCCCTAGCTCGGCCCTGTAAAGTGATTTGCTGTTGTCGGCGTACTTTACGTCAGGGTACCCTCTCCGCCATGGTTAGGAGGGGCCACGAGTGCCGATGCACGATAGCCTAGCAACCAGGTGGGCGTCGAGCCTGGCGCCAGCGACCACGTCATGGCGGCTTTGGCGAGTAGGTGGGCGATCGAGCCTGGCGCCAGCGATCCGCGTCCGTGGTGGCCTGGCGGCAGGTGGGCGATCGAGCCTTAGCTCGAGCGGCCGTGTCGCGTGGTGGCTGGCGGCGGTGGCGATCAAGCCCGATGCCGAGCGGCCGTGTCGCGGTGGTCTGGCGGCGGTGGGCGATCAGGCCCTAGCGCCAGGCGACCGCGTCGCGTGGCGGCCTAGTGGCGGTGGCGATCAGCCACGATGCGGCGACCATGTCGTGGCGGCTGGTGGCAGTGGCGATCGAGCCCTAGCGCTAGGCGACCGCGTCGCGTGGCGGTATGGCGAGTAGGTGGGCGATCAGGCCCAGACGCCAGGCGACCGGGCTACGTGGTCCTCCGACGGAGCCAGAAGGTGCACGGGGGTTCGCTACCGGTCACCCGTGAAGACGTACATCGAAGGAATGGGGCAGCTTCGTCTCAAAGTCTTTTCCCCCGACACCCCGTGTCAGAATCATTGAATGCGCGTGGCTTTGCTAATGACACGATAGCTTATCCCTCTGTCGTCCTGCACCTAACTCGTCCCATACAAGTCGCTTCCTGGCCGGACCGAGCGGAGTTGGATGATGGTGCAAAGTTTGAGGCCAGAGGATGGGGCTACAACAACTGATGTAATAAATGAAGTGTAATCAGTGTGATGTCATCCTTCTCGCATGCCCGAGCCAGTCTAGCCTATATAAGGGGGGTTCGGTGCATGGGAGAGGGGGCCGGAAGCCGAGAGGAAAAAAGGACTTGAACAAAAGAGTGAGAATGGGAAGAGCGCCGAGAGAGCTCAAGAAGAACCCGGAGTGTAGATTGTGCATTTTAATCCCCTCAAATCACATTAACAAGAGCAAAAGCAAGACGTAGGGCTGTTACCCACATTGGGGGCCTGAACCTGGGTAAATCGTTGTGTTCTTGAATCCTCGTCTATGTGGATCCCCCGGGAGAGCTCATAGGTGTCCGTCCGCGAAGATCCCCTCTATCGAACCTCGGACCCCGTCGAGGCATAATAGCTGGCCGATGAAAACCGTCAACAACGGCGCGCCAGGTAGGGGGTAGCGATTGGCTCAACCTTTCGTCTCTCTAGCGGATCCTGGTCATCCATCCGGAAGGATCCCGCTTCTGGTGATGGCGGGTTCACGTTCTCAGCAAGAAGAACTGGTGGAGGCTAGTAGCGCACGCAACGCGTCTCGGCACTCCCGTCAGGCAGGGGACCATCTCGCGCCTTCCCCGGAGGGGGGCGGCGTCGTCCCCCTAGCAGTAGCAGAGCTGCCGGTTTGGCGGCGGCTAGCCATGGAAGAGGCCACTCTGGCCCAAAACCTGCATACCGTCCGTCTCCTCTTGGACCACACCCCGGTGGAACTTGCAGGAGACACCCCAGCCACGCCGTGGCTGCGGGACATCGCTTCCCTGATAGACGCGGCTCAGCTTCGCGTGGGGGCACCAAATCGACTGGGTACCTTCGGTACTCCGCGATCAGGGTTGCGTGCGGATTGCACCCAAGCTTCTAGCCACCCGAGCGGGAAGCGCTCTGACTAGGAGGGCGGAGCAAAGGAAAGGGCTTGCTGGACGGGACCCCGCTGGCGCGGGGGCCCGCGCGGCTGCCGACGTATCGCCTCGCGTGTCTCCCGGGCACCGGGGAGGCCGTGAGGATCTGAGGGCGCAGTTGGTGAAGCTTCGTCGTCGGCGCGGCGATGATTTGCATGACGTACTGCAGCGCCGTCGCGCGTGGGGGCAAGGCCGCTATAGGCAGATGGCTCCTGATGGCTACAGCTCCTCCAACGATATCCACTCTCGGGATAAGGTGGAGGCCCTCTCCTCCGAATCCTTGGGAGTCAAGATCCGCGCTCCCCGGCACGGTCTCCGGGCTGGGGTTCAGGTGGACGGCGTGGCTCCCCCTATGGCGTTGGGTGCCAAGCCTTCTCCAGTCGACTGCGCCGCGTCGCATGGCCAGAGAGGTTTCACCCGACGTCCATCGAGAAGTATGATGGTGTCACCAACCCAGAGTTCTTGCAGATATACACGACGATGGTGCGGGTCGCAGGCGGGTCTGAAAAGGCCATGGCTAACTACTTCCCGATAGCCTTGACGGGGTCTGCCCGTTCTTGGTTGTTGAACCTTTCGCGAGGGTCGGTGCACTCGTGGGAGGAATTGTGTGACCTTTTTGTCACCAACTTCCAAGGCTCATACACACAGTCGGGCGTAGAGGATGATCTCCATGCCCTCGAGCAGGAGAAAGGGGAGTCGTTGTGTGACTTCATCTGACGGTTTAGCTACTATCGCAACACGATCCCCAGGATCTCCGAGCAGTCGGTCGTCATCGCCTTCCGAAGGGGCGTCCGGGACCATAAGATGTGGGAGAAGATGGCCACCCGCAACATCACCACCACTTTCAAGCTGTTCTCCCGGGCGCACAAGTGCGCACGGGCGGTGGAAGCTCGGAGGAAGGTGCCCGGTCCGGCCGGCGGTCACGGCGGAGACGAAGCCGGGACCTCGAAGGGTCTCGGCTCCATGAGGTGAAGAAGAAGCGGGGTGGTGAGCTTAGACGAGTCCTAACCGCAGAAGCATGAGCGCAGCACGAGGACACCAGTCGCGGTGGCTCATCGCTGCGGCCGTGAGATGATCGCCCTGATCGAAGGGCGACCGCCCGAGAAGGAGGCGAGCCCTCTTGCTCGATCCACCGGTCCAACACGCACGACCTGGCCAGTTGCCAGGTTGTGAGCAAGATGGTGGAGCAGCGCCTCAAGGAGCATCATCCCTGTGACGACGACTAGGATGAAGACCCCACCCCATTGGCTTTCTAGCGAGCGGAGCACATGGTGGCTCGACCACCTATCCCTCCAACACGAGGTACAAGCGGCTGATGAGGGAGGTCTGCGCTGCTGTGCTGAGCTCAGAGGCGTGTAGCCGCTGAAGTGGTTGGAGGAGCTGATCACCTTCAGTCGGGGCGACCACCCTGAGAGCACTGCCGGCCTGGGTCACCTTCCGATCGTGGTTTCACCCACGATTCAGAATGTGAAGCTTGGGCGAGTGCTGGTGGACGGAGGGAGCTCCATCAACCTCTTATCCTCCAAAGTGTTTCGGGCGCTCCAGATATCACCGCAGGAGCTGCGCCCTACCCTACCTTTCTACGGGGTCACCTCGGGGGCTGGTTCAGTGCCCCTAGGCTAGGTGCGCATCCCCGTCACCTTTGGGGACGAGAGCAACTACCGTAATGAGGTGGGCATCGTTAGGGAAGTCTCTTACCCCGAGTGGCTTGCCAACCCCGTGCTCGTCAAGAAGTCCAATGGGAAGTGGCCGATGTGCATCGACTTCACTGACCTCAACAAGACCTGCCCGAAGGATCTGTACCCTTTGCCGCACGTTGATCTTATCGTCGACTCTATGGTGGGGTGCGAGTTGCTGTGCTTTCTGGACGTGTACTTTGGGTACCACCAGATTAGCATGGCGGCAGAGGATGAAAAAACCGCTTTTGTAACCCTGATGGGCATTTATTGTTATATCAGGATGGCATTTGGGTTAAAAAATGCTGGTTCTACTTATCAGCGTGCTATGCATATTTTCTTTCGTCCGTGGATAGGACGGAACCTCGAGGTGTACGTCGACGACCTGGTGGTGAAGGTCAAGAAGGGCGAAGGACTGATCGAAGACCTGGAAGAAACCTTCGCCAACCTCCAGAAGAATTGTCTGAAGCTCAACCCCAAGAAGCGTGTGTTTGGCGTGCCCTCCGGAAAATTGCTAGGGTTCCTTGTGTCCAGCCGGGGCATTGAGGCCAATCCCGACAAGATAGAGGCTATCGAACATATGAAGCCACCAACTCAGCTCAAAGAAGTGCAGTGTCTCGCTAGTCGACTGGCGTCCCTCGGGCAGTTTATCGCTCGCTTGGGAGAAAGGAGTCTACCCCTGTCTAAACTGTTAAAGAGGACCAACCATTTCGAATGGACCCCGGAGGCCTAACAAGTGTTTGAAGACCTAAAGAAGTACCTCTCCTCCCCGCCAGTGCTGGTCACCCCCAAGCTTGGCGAGCCGTTGCTCCTGTATATCGCGGCAACTCCCGCAGTGGTGAGCGCGGTACTGGTGGCGGAGAGGGAAGATGCCCAGAAGCCGGTCTACTACGTCAGCAAGGTGCTACAAGAAGCGGAGACCGAGTACCCATAGGCACAGAAGATGTTGTACGCCGTCCTATTGGTGTCCAAGAAACTACGTCACTACTTCCAGGGACGGGAGATCACGGTGGTCACTGCCTATCCCCTACGAGAGATCCTCCACAATCGGGAAGTCGAGGATCACGTCGCCATGTGGTCGGTAGAGCTAGGGGAGTTCTGCCTCAAGTTCACCCCCGCACTGCTATCAAGAGTCAAAGACTGGCGGAGTTCGTCGTCGAGTGGACTCCTACCACTCCTAAGGCCAAAGAGATACCCACGCCTTCTCCCTGGACTTTATTCTTCGATGGCTCCTTAAGGCTCGAGGGCGCGGAGATGGGGTTGTCCTGGTCTCCCCGACCGGCGACATCCTTCGGTACGTGGTCGTCCTTGACTTTAAGGCCACCAACAACACCACCGAGTAGTAAGGTTTACTGGCAGGGCTGCGCGCCGCCTCTGCGTTAGGCATCCGGCGTCTCCAAGTCAAAGACGACTCCCTCTGGTCATCAATCAAGCGCGAAAGGAATTTCAATGCTCTGACCCCACCATGGCAGCATACCTAGCGGAGGTTAGGAAGATGGAGCGCCACTTCGAAGGATTGGGTATATCCATATCCCCCGGCGCGACAACCACATGGTGGACAGGCTTTCGCAGCTCGCGTCGTCAAGAGTTTCTGTTCCGGTTGGGGTCTTTGAAGAAAGACTTACGTGACCATCCGTCGCTACCCCCGTTCATGGTGGGGACGATGGTGCGGCTGTCTCGGCCTTCGACTCAGGTGGGGAAGGTGGTGCGGCTGTCCCAACCTCCGATTCGAGGAGGAAGACAGCGCACTCGCCTCGACCCGATTAGGGAGGGAAGGCGGCGGTGCACGGTCTTGATACCAGGAAAAGCTTTCGCCAAGCGGAGTACCCAAGCGATCACCACGTGATTGCTACACTTGGTCGGGAAGGTCAGTGGATGGATTCAATCCTAGCCTTCCTGCGGGACCAAGTGATCCCCGACGATGATGCATCAGCTGAGAAAATTGCACATAAGGCCAAGTGCTATACTCTGGAAGGTGGGGGCCTATATCGCCAGAGTAGAAACGGAATTCTTCTAAAGTGCATCACTCGGGAAGAGAGGAGCAACCTGCTCTCTGATATCCAAGGAGGCATGTGCGGGAGCCATATGTCCGGTCGAACGCTGGTCGGAAAAGCATTCCACCAAGAATTCTATTGGCCCTCGCCCTCGGTATGCTTGCTTGCGGTGGTGAGAGATCGAGGCATGCGATTCTATGCGAGCGAGATCCACCGACCAGCCCAAGCGCTGCAAACCATCCCGCTTTCTTAGCCGTTCGCGGTTTGGGGGCTGGATATCCTGGGCCCGTTCCCACGGGCCACAGGGGGCTTCACCCATCTGTTCATCGCCATTGACAAATTCACCAAATGGGTTGAAGCCGAGGTAGTGTGTGCCATCACGGCCTCCGCTGCCATCAAGTTCATGGTGGGATCTTCACCCGCTTCGGAGTCGCCAGCCGCATCATCACCGACAACGGCACCCAGTTCACCAGCGCTGCATTCTTGGAGTTCTGCGAAGAAATGGGCACCAAGGTGTGTTTCGCCTCGGTGGCCCACCCAAGGAGTATTGGCCAGGCGGAGCGTGCTAATGCGCTGGTATTGAGGGGCCTCAAGACTAGAGCGTTTGATCGGCTTCACAAGCAAGGACCGTAGTGGACAGACGAACTTCCGGCGGTGCTGTGGTCACTTCGAACCACACCCAGCCGGGCGACCGGAGAAACACCTTTCTTCCTAATCTATGGAGCAGAAGCGGTCCTTCCGTCCGAGTTGTCTTTAGGCTCCCCGCGCGTTTTGGCGTTTAGCGAGGAGGGCCAGGAAGACCAGCGCCGAGAAGAAGTCAACCTTCTGGAGGAGGTGCGCGATCGAGCAGCTCTGCATGCTGCTCGGTACCAGTAGAGCCTCAGGCGGTACCACGCCACCCGAGTCCATAAGAGAGCATTGGCGGTGGGTGACCTCGTCCTACGTAGAATCCAGACGTAGGCCGGTCGCAACAAGCTGTCTCTCCTGTGGGAAGGCCCCTTCAAGGTGGTCTCCGTCTCTCGGCCCAGGGCGGTTCGGTTGGCCACTGAGGACGGCCAAGAGTTGGCGAACTCCCAGAACTTGGAGATGTTGCGGAAATTCTACCCTTGAGAACTGTAAGTGCTCGACAGTTCGCTCCGATCAGCCAGGGAATGGGCTTTTCCTCCATTAGCTGATCAGGTGACGGCTAGTAATAAGTTAAGTTGTTTGCCTCACGGACCTTCTGTCAACTTTTCTTGTCTTTCCCATTTGGCCCTGGTGGGTCGCGTTTCGTGTGGTTGTCATGGGTACCGGTAGCCTAACGGCTCCTTGTTGATAAGCGGTAACACCCAGCGTTTGCGTCGAGTAGGGACAGGCGACGAGGGGGTCGAGTTCGACACGGTGTTCAATGCGACTAGTACACCCCGGGTTGTCACCGCGAGCACCGTTGGCCCAAAACCACCCCTAGGAACCTGCTGCCTCGCCACGTAGTGCCGTGGTCAGGTTTCGAGAGATCGCAAGGGTTTAAGATCTGAAAGACAATGGGACAGTGACAACCACACGCGCCAGGACTTATAATCTTTTGGTATATTCCTTGCGTATCTTGCGTAACTTCTGCTCGTATTTGTAGCGATTGCATGCAAGTACAGGGAGAATGCCGGAGCATCGACCTAATCTAAACCCCTGGACCCACATCATGGCAAGGTCAGGGGGCTGGTCGCCTGGTGGCCTAGACAAGCTGTCGTGGGCAAACATACTTACAAACAGGCATTCAGGTAAACGCAAAGGATAACAATTTCATTAAGATTGCTAAAAAGTGTATGTACATGGCTACAGAAAAAAAGAAAGGAACGAAGAAAACAAGAAGGGCAGCCCGAGCCATCATTCATCATCGGCAACTTGGATGTGCCCGGCGTCGTCCCCCGCCTCCTCCGCCATCGCAGCATCGAGGGCCGGGTCCTCCACCTTCATCAGCCCCGCCATGTACTCCGAGGCTTCGCGCACGCGAGCTTGCGCCTAGGCCTCGTCGCCTTCGATTCCGGCCACGATGGACATGGCGTCGAAGGAGGCGTCGCGGCTGGCGCAGCAGGCCAGCACATACCCCGCAGTGGTGGTGGCGACCTCCCGCCCTTCTGTAATACCGCAAATGTTTTTTTTCCAAGGTTTTTGGCCGGGATTAATTTTCGTCGTTTCTCAGTTTTAGCTTTCTTCTCAGAAAGTCCTGAGTTTTGCCGATTTCTTATCGGAATGGGTGTTTTCTCCGTGCCGTTTAGTTTTGCGGCGAGTTGTCTATTCTGACAATTGTCGTTTCGCGCCAAGAATTTAATTTCGTTGGTTCGCGCTGATGGTTGAAGGTTGGATTTTGGTTTTATGGAGGGGCTTTTGGGAATTTCCCCACCCCTTACCTAATCTCTCTCTCCCTTCCTTCTTGTGTGGCTATAATTGCTTGGAGGCTCACTGCCGACTCCCCTCATTTTCCTTACTTCCCTGGCCGATTCCTCCTGGTCTGTGCACCATCATTTTTTCCCCTGGTGGCTAGCGCCTCTTGCTCCTGCTTTGCCGACTCCACCTCATGGCGCCCTACTCCTCCCTTGCAAGCAATCGGCAGCAAGTGCCCAGCAAGCAGAGCAGCGCCTGCAGCTCCAGCCGAAGGCCCTCCCTGGCGTCCTTGCTCCGGCCAGCCTCCGGCCCTGCTCCGGCCAACTCCGGCGAGCTCCCTCCGGCCGTAGCTTCAGCCAGCAGCAGCAGCCCTGCAGCCTCTCCCCCACCTCCTTTCCTTCATGTGTGAGGATTTGAGGTGAAAACCCTAGGTCTTTGGGGGATTTTATTTGCTTGCATGTAGGGTGTTTGTGTGAATGCCTAGCTGAGATTTATGATTTTGAGATGTTGGAGGTTGGGGAAATGGAGAGACTAGAGTGAATGAGAATGTTCTGTTCGGACAGATTTTCGTCCTTGGTTAGAGCTGCTAATGGAAAATTCTACAAGCGTTTTCTGGGGGTTTGGCTATAACGAATGTTGTAGATAATTGAATTACCTTTCAATAGAGACCGAAATCAACAAGTTTCACTCAGCCGTTTGAAAGTTATGGTTATTTTACCGCGTGCTGTCCAGAGCGAAGTATTTTTGCGGCTGTCTGATGTTCGTCGCAAATCTGGGAATAATCGGTGCTTTTCCCGGTCGGTTGGCTATAGAAAAAGTTGTAGATAATCGAATTACCTTTCAATGAAGTCTGGAATCGCTAAGTTTCATTCAGCCGTTTGAAAGTTATGCCCGTTTTACCAAGTGCTGCCCCGGGTTGGCAGATTTCTGTTTTCGGGTTTAGGAGTAGGTTGCGAAGCCAACTTATTTATGAGTCTTGCGTTGTATTGTGGGTGTGTTTTTGAGTGGATTATATCCATGTGCAGGTGGTGTGACCCCGGGGGTGGCAATCTCGTCTCGCCACACCGTCTCGAGAAGTTGAAGGCAAGTGTATTGTCTTCGGTTGTGGCTTAGGTGGCTAATTGGTTTTGCAAGCATATAATTACCCATGTGTTATTTTAATATTTTCATGTTTGATTTTGCTTGCGATGTGATGAATGGGAATGGTTAATTGGTATGCTATCGTTCAAACCTAGATTATATGAAGTGCATCAATGTTTGTTTGTTTGTTATGTGTGTTGATTGACGAATCATATGCCTTGTCAATATGCCATGTGTTTCATTTTATATATGCCTTGATGATGCTCCCTAGTATGATTAGGCTAATGGGAACATAGAAGATATAAGATTTGCGTTATGAAAATAGCTCGAATTGTGGTCATGATATGCGATTGTGGCGGTTATGTGAATGTTCTTGATATATGTGACCTTATGGATATGAAAGTTGAGAATGGCCATTTTCATGTATGTGTTTATGAAAGGTGCATCTTTGGAGTGAATGCTTTGTGGGTTGTTTGTTGGACCCGTACAATCGCCAAATGGATATATTGCTATATCACACGTTCATAAGATTGCTTACTACTATGAGAGGTGAGCGTGAATAATAAAGTTGTGAGGTTGGATTAATAGGAAAAGTTGATTTGCTATCTTGAAAATTAATTATGTCTTTGGTGCGAGTGTTAATGATGATTGACCATGTTGATGAGATTAGTTGAGAATATGAATTTGAATGTTGGGAATGCGGATATGAGTATTGAGAATTTGGATATGAATGTGAGAATGGCATTTGCATATGTGCATTCATGAATTGCGTTGAGCAGGCGGTGAGAAAGTTATCTGGAGTATAACTAATCCGGTGTCTTTCGGAGTTCCTACCCGTAGTCCCATCCTTTGGCGTGGATGGGAGGCGGTGATAGCGTAGGACCGCTCTTGGGTAGCGGGCAAGTCTGTTCGGCGAGGCCCTTCCACAGGATGGTTGGGTTTGAGGGCACGCATCGACGGGTGGTGCTCGGCAATACCGGTATTTGCTAAGAAAGAGGAGATGAGTCATGCATGATGCATCATATGCATAAGAGTGCATCATATGCATGAGAATGGTGAAATATGCATGAGAATGGCTAAATGAGATGAGCATATGAACATGTAAGCACTGCATTGCAATGACAATGATGCATTATATTTACTGAGTTGATTGAAATGTATAAACATGAGATTCTTCATTTGTTTGGCATATTTGCATTTGCATTGCATTGACAAATGATGTATCATATTTAATGAGTTGATTGTAATGTATGGATATGAGATTCTTCATTTGTTTGGCGTATTTGCATTTGCATTGCATTGACAAATGATGAATCATGTTTAATGAGTTGATTGTGTTGCATGGATATGAGTTTCTGCTTTTATATGTTTTGTGCACTTGAGTGTAAAAGCATAAATGTATTCCATTGCATTATGTGTTGCAACTGATAAATGAGATTGATGAGAATGGGAAGAACAGGTTGAGGATTGAGGCGTGGACTCATCCAGGAATGTTTATTGAGGCGGGGTAAGATTTAGTTATGTTTTCGAGTTGGTTGTGGTAAGTGGAGTTAGTTATCACCTCTTTTACTAGTTGAATTTCCATATATTAATGGCTATATCAAATTCTGGAGTAAAATTAATTCAATTAAAATCAATACTTCTTATTAATGTTGCACTTTGCTGAGTCTTGGACTCACGCTTGTTTACTTCTGTGTTAGGTGCCTTGAAGCCTCGCCAGGGATGGGAGTAGAAACGCGTGCATCTGCGATCACCAACAACCCAATTAATTGTTTCATTAATAATGATTGTAATAAATGCGATTGTATTGTGTTGATCGACGTTGCGTAGTTGGTTAATTGCCGATTGGAAATGTGATTGATTATCTAAGGACCTGTTAGAATGATATTATATAATTGCTATTGTTCCTTTGTCTGCTGAGTGGATGTCCTCTGTTCTAGAAAGGTCATGCCGAAATTTTGTAAATTTCGGTGACTTAGTTTTAAGACGGTTCAAGAGTTTAGAGATTAAATTCAGTTTCAATCTTTTCGTAGAGGTGTCGTTTGTTATTTAGGTTTTTTTTGTAGCATTAGCGGTGCGTTTAGGCGGGTGTTATTCTGATTAGTATCGAGCGGGCTTGAGTCCGTGGTGTTTGAATGTTGTAATTAATTCTAGAATGAATTAAAATTTTGCTGTGTGAAGGTAGAAACATGGTTCAGGTTGAACCTTTGAATTGTGGCCCTAGGGCAATAACCCTAAAACTTGAGTAGAATGATGAATTAATTTAAAATTTGACACACACTGATGCACTATAGGAAGGGATGGGCTATTGTTGTATTGTTTTACAATGTTCTTTTGAGATTTATGCTACATTGATACTTGTTGATATGTTATATATATGTTAGTCTTGTTAAGGCTATGGTATTATTTATGGCTATAAATATGAAGTAGTAGATTGATTAGTGGAGTCCGGTGGGACTTTTTGTACCGAAGGGTTCGGCCTTGTCGTGTGGCTGTGGTTGTTGGTGCGGCAGCTTATAGCCAACACCGAAGAAGAGTTCTTGTGCCTTGTCATAAATCGGAGAGTTGTTGGAGTGCGTATTTAAATTTTGTCTTCCTTGGTCTTCTTGGATTTAAGGCAAAGAGGAGAGTTTTGTGTTGCCCCTTTTTGGTTGCTTTGCGGAGAAAGACATGGATTTCTTCGTGTTGTTGTTCTCCAAGTTGAGGTTTTGGATTTGGGGCTTAAAAAAATGTGTTATTCGATCGATTCGCTTTTCCTTTCCGTAAATTGGTTTGTGTAACTCCTTTCCTTCGTGGAATTTTGGAGTTTGATAATCGTTTTGGAGTTTTGTTGAATGTCTTGGCTTGAGCCCTGCCATTTTCTGCGTCTTTTGAGAGTCAAACTTCTTTGGAAGTTTTCGTTGGCTTTTCTGGAAAAAAAAATGGCAGTTAGAGTAAGTTGTGGGTAATTGACGATCTTCCCGTAGAGGATTAGTAGATGTTTGTATTGTTGGGTTATGGTGGTCGACCCTAATTGGATAGATGGCCAGGAGTATTTTGTGAGTCATGGTGACCCACGATTATAAGTGAAGATCTAGAAAAGGTGTTTGCATAAGGTATAAATGATGTGTCAAGGAAGTAATAACAAGTTTGGTTAAGGAACTTGTTTGAATAAGTTGATGGGGGAGAAATTGTTTAATGTTGGTGATAACATTTCCGAGTGCGGATGTAAATAGTCGAAAGGATAATTTCTGGAGAAAGTGACCCAAGGAAGAGTGGTTATAAAACTCTTGCTAAGTCTTGTTGGGGCTTCCCAAATGCACTAAGTGTGATCATTTGAAACCTTGATTGTTAAAGGTGCAAGAATTTTAGAGATAATGGGATGTAAAATGAGCTTAGGTTTAATTACCTATGGAAATGGGGTTATCAGTAAATTATTTGGAAGGTTGCCTTTTGTTTAAGGCATTTTGTTTGGTGTGCAATTAAAATTGCCATATGAGTGGTGTTTCGCCAAGTGGTAGAGATAGTGGATGAAAGATTATGAGGAAGAAAGAATGCATACTATGGATTAGTGTGATGATAGTCTTTGGACTTGCTATTAAAAGGAAATAAATAGATGTAATGGCAAGTGTTGGATTTCATGATCGTTTTGCTATTCCCGAAATGTTGGTTTTGGGATTAGTGTGTTGTGTTGCTTTTTAATCAAGTGATTCTTTGATGTGAATCTTTCCACCTTAGGGCTCAAGGTGAGGGAAATGATTTTTGTTATTAAGAGAATGGAGTTCTCTTTGATTTTGTATCTGTTATTGAAGAAAGATCGTGTGAAGTTCCTCTTCTCAGTTGAGTTCTTCCTAGTTGTGCATTTTATTGCGTTGAATTCAAGTTGGGGAGTATTCGCTGATTGTTCTTTCGTCGGTTTCTGGTTTTGCCTTCTTTGGATGAAGGCAAAGAAGACGAGTTTAGTGTCGTGCTAGACCTGGTTGTGAGGACTGAGGTTCTATGTCTTTGTAAGAGTAAGGGACATGTGATCTCGTCGTTTTGCTTGTTTGGGAGGATCATTTTGATCGCATTGTCCCTAAGTTGTGTGGGACGTTGCCGTTGGTGGACTGGGTGGAATCAGTCGCTAAAGGCATTGTTTTCTTAAGTTTGTCGGAACCCTCGGGTTCTGGGG
The DNA here is from genome assembly GCA_036346375.1 of Guadua angustifolia. Taxonomy (NCBI): domain Eukaryota; kingdom Viridiplantae; phylum Streptophyta; class Magnoliopsida; order Poales; family Poaceae; genus Guadua; species Guadua angustifolia. Next base: position 27,072,974 of record CM070522.1, on the reverse strand, counting down.
TTGGATTCAATGCTTGGTCAATCTGAAATGGTGGGCTCAGCTATGAATCTCTCCTTGGGGTGGTTGTCTCTTGCGCGAGACATGCATGAAAGAAGATCAAGTATGATTTTATTTTGTGAGAGAATAAGATTTGTACCCTGTTGGACTAATCGTTTTGATAGTAAGGTATGTTCTTGATCCTATTGTTTCCAAGGGCAACTGTTGAAAAGATAGAAATTGTGTTTTGATTCTTAAAGGATTCCGGTGTTAAATGGTTAGCGATAGTGTCATGTTCGGAATTGGTTAGAAACTTGTTGGAATAAAGAATTCTGTGTGCGGCTCTTTGGTTAGAAAGGATAATCAATGAGTGGGGATGTAAATCAGGGTTTTCTTAGTTCTTAAGGGATTTGAATTTAGAACCCAACTGTTCAATCGGATAGCTTGGGTGTTTTGACGATCTTTGGCGGTATGCTTAATAGAGTGTTGTGACTCATGTTTTTCCTGCCATCACGAGTTGGTTGATCTGTGGTATGGAGTCTTAGAGAGGTAATTTAAGTTGGGTGAGTTGTGGAGTTTTCTCTTGCGTGAGAAGTACCCGGCTTGTTCTTTATGGACATGCTAATTTTGGCATTTCGGTTTCTATTGTTCTTGTGGGTGAGTTTTGAGGTGTTCAGAATTCGAGGTCGAATTCTGTTGAAGGGGGGAAGAGTGTAATACCGCAAATGTTTTTTTTCCAAGGTTTTTGGCCGGGATTAATTTTCGTCATTTCTCAGTTTTAGCTTTCTTCTCAGAAAGTCCTGAGTTTTGCCGATTTCTTATCGGAATGGGTGTTTTCTCCGTGCCGTTTAGTTTTGCGGCGAGTTGTCTATTCTGACAATTGTCGTTTCGCGCCAAGAATTTAATTTCGTTGGTTCGCGCTGATGGTTGAAGGTTGGATTTTGGTTTTATGGAGGGGCTTTTGGGAATTTCCCCACCCCTTACCTAATCTCTCTCTCCCTTCCTTCTTGTGTGGCTATAATTGCTTGGAGGCTCACCGACTCCCTCATTTTCCTTACTTCCTGGCGATTCCTCTGGTGCATGCACCATCATTTTTCCCGGTGGCTAGCGCCTCTTGCTCTGCTTTGCCGACTCCACCTCATGGCGCCCTACTCCTCCCTTGCAAGCAATCGGCAGCAAGTGCCCGACAAGCGAGCAGCGCCTGCAGCTCAGTAGAAGGCCCTCCTGGCGTCCTTGCTCGGCCAGCCTCGGCCTGCTCGGCCAACTCCGCGAGCTCCTCGGCAGTAGCTTCAGCCAGCAGCAGCAGCCCTGCAGCCTCTCCCCCACCTCCTTTCCTTCATGTGTGAGGATTTGAGGTGAAAACCCTAGGTCTTTGGGGGATTTTATTTGCTTGCATGTAGGGTGTTTGTGTGAATGCCTAGCTGAGATTTATGATTTTGAGATGTTGGAGGTTGGGGAAATGGAGAGACTAGAGTGAATGAGAATGTTCTGTTCGGACAGATTTTCGTCCTTGGTTAGAGCTGCTAATGGAAAATTCTACAAGCGTTTTCTGGGGGTTTGGCTATAACGAATGTTGTAGATAATTGAATTACCTTTCAATAGAGACCGAAATCAACAAGTTTCACTCAGCCGTTTGAAAGTTATGGTTATTTTACCGCGTGCTGTCCAGAGCGAAGTATTTTTGCGGCTGTCTGATGTTCGTCGCAAATCTGGGAATAATCGGTGCTTTTCCCGGTCGGTTGGCTATAGAAAAAGTTGTAGATAATCGAATTACCTTTCAATGAAGTCTGGAATCGCTAAGTTTCATTCAGCCGTTTGAAAGTTATGCCCGTTTTACCAAGTGCTGCCCCGGGTTGACAGATTTCTGTTTTCGGGTTTAGGAGTAGGTTGCGAAGCCAACTTATTTATGAGTCTTGCGTTGTATTGTGGGTGTGTTTTTGAGTGGATTATATCCATGTGCAGGTGGTGTGACCCCGGGGGTGGCAATCTCATCTCGCCACACCGTCTCGAGAAGTTGAAGGCAAGTGTATTGTCTTCGGTTGTGGCTTAGGTGGCTAATTGGTTTTGCAAGCATATAATTACCCATGTGTTATTTTAATATTTTCATGTTTGATTTTGCTTGCGATGTGATGAATGGGAATGGTTAATTGGTATGCTATCGTTCAAACCTAGATTATATGAAGTGCATCAATGTTTGTTTGTTTGTTATGTGTGTTGATTGACGAATCATATGCCTTGTCAATATGCCATGTGTTTCATTTTATATATGCCTTGATGATGCTCCCTAGTATGATTAGGCTAATGGGAACATAGAAGATATAAGATTTGCGTTATGAAAATAGCTCGAATTGTGGTCATGATATGCGATTGTGGCGGTTATGTGAATGTTGCTGATATATGTGACCTTATGGATATGAAAGTTGAGAATGGCCATTTTCATGTATGTGTTTATGAAAGGTGCATCTTTGGAGTGAATGCTTTGTGGGTTGTTTGTTGGACCCCGTACAATCGCCAAATGGATATATTGCTATATCACACGTTCATAAGATTGCTTACTACTATGAGAGGTGAACGTGAATAATAAAGTTGTGAGGTTGGATTAATAGGAAAAGTTGATTTGCTATCTTGAAAATTAATTATGTCTTTGGTGCGAGTGTTAATGACAGATTGACCATGTTGATGAGATTAGTTGAGAATATGAATTTGAATGTTGGGAATGCGGATATGAGTATTGAGAATTTGGATATGAATGTGAGGAATGGCATTTGCATATGTGCATTCATGAATTGCGTTGAGCCAGGGCGGTGAGAAAGTTATACGGAAGTATAACTAATCCGGTGTGCTCGGAGTTCCTACCCCGTAGTCCCATCCACTGGCGTGGATGGGAGCGGTGAAAGCGTGAGGACCGCTCTTGGGTAGCGGGCAAGTCCTGTTTGGCGGGCCCTTCCACAGGATGGTTGGGTTTGAGGGCACGACGACGGGTGGTGCTCGGCAATACCGGTATTTGCTAAGAAAGAGGAGATGAGTCATGCATGATGCATCATATGCATAAGAGTGCATCATATGCATGAGAATGGTGAAATATGCATGAGAATGGCTAAATGAGATGAGCATATGAACATGTAAGCACTGCATTGCAATGACAATGATGCATTATATTTACTGAGTTGATTGAAATGTATAAACATGAGATTCTTCATTTGTTTGGCATATTTGCATTTGCATTGCATTGACAAATGATGTATCATATTTAATGAGTTGATTGTAATGTATGGATATGAGATTCTTCATTTGTTTGGCGATTTGCATTTGCATTGCATTGACAAATGATGAATCATGTTTAATGAGTTGATTGTGTTGCATGGATATGAGTTTACGCTTTTATATGTTTTGTGCACTTGAGTGTAAAAGCATAAATGTATTCCATTGCATTATGTGTTGCAACCGATAAATGAGATTGATGAGAATGGGAAGAAACAGGTTGAGGATTGAGGCGTGGACTCATCCAGAATGTTTATTGAGGCGGGTAAGATTTAGTTATGTTTTCGAGTTGGTTGTGGTAAGTGGAGTTAGTTATCACCTCTTTTACTAGTTGAATTTCCATATATTAATGGCTATATCAAATTCGGAGTAAAATTAATTCAATTAAAATCAATACTTCTTATTAATGTTGCACTTTCTTTGAGTCTTGGACTCACGCTTGTTTACTTCTGTGTTAGGTGCCTTGAAGTCGCCTCATGGGATGGGAGTAGAGCACGCACATCTGCGATCACCAACAACCCAATTAATTGTTTCATTAATAATGATTGTAATAAATGCGATTGTATTGTGTTGATCGGCGTTATGTAGTTGGTTAATTGCCGATTGGAAATGTGATTGATTATCTAAGGACCTGTTAGAATGATATTATATAATTGCTATTGTTCCTTTGTCTGCTGAGTGGATGTCCTCTGTTCTAGAAAGGTCATCTTAGAAATTTTGTAAATTCGGTGACTTAGTTTTAAGACGGTTCAAGAGTTTAGAGATTAAATTCAGTTTCAATCTTTTCAGTAGAGGTGTCGTTTGTTATTTAGGTTTTTTGTAGCATTCGCGGTCGTTTAGCGTAGGGGTGTTACACCTTCTCTGTGAGGCAAGCGGACAAAAAGCGTGAGCGGTAGGTGAGAGCATCAATGTAACATCCCAAAATTTAGGTTTTCAAAAATTTATGTTTAAATTAGCTTTTCAAAAATTTTACATCAATCTTATTTGATTAAAGAAGTTTAATCAAGAATTTTCTAAAGCTAAACTATTTTTAATGTGCCTTTTGTGTGCATCAAAAATTTAAAATTTAGTTTTTACAGTGTTCTTTGTATCTCAGAGAATTTCTCAAATTTGAGATTTGCTAAAAAATTAATTATAATTATTAAATTAAACATTTGGATGTTAATTGGATTTTTAATTCGAATTATTAATTGTTCGGGCAATTCTATATCCAAATTCTATTTCAAAACCTTTCAAAAGTCTCAACAATTAAAAATATAATTTGGAGTCAAAATAGAAGATTTGGTTTTGCTGAAACTATCTTATTTAATATAAATAAACCTAAGGGAATTTCTGTGAAATTTCCTACATTTGTCAAATTATATATTTTCTAAAGCCTTTCCGAAAGCTTTAACAAAATAAAAATATATGTTGATATAAAAATAAAATATTTGGTGGAACCAAAATATTTTATTTGATCTAAAAATGTCCTAATTAAACTCCCTGAATGTTCTTAGAATTTTTGGGGTTGTTTTAGTATTTTCTAAATTAAAAAGATATTAAAAACACTATAAAAGTATTTACTGTACACAAATAAAATTATTATTTTATGTAATAATATTTTATTTGTATTACCAAGGCTGTGAGTGACGTTCCAGATTTTTCCCGGATTTTTGAACCGTCGTTTGCTATTTATTTCGATTTTATTGGTTAATTCGGATTAAATAAACAGTAACGCTACAGTAATTCCGTACGTTTCCCGAGCAGTTTTCAGTCATAACTCCGGCGAGCGTTTCCTGACGATCCGCTGGTCCGATCGCCCTATAAATTGAACCACAGATTCTCACGTGTATTCTCTTTACAACCCAATTGTAATTTTCTCCATCGGAGTTCTGGATCTCCCTGTGTAAGCCATTCTTTTCAACTCCGGTGAAAACTTCGACGAGCTCTCCTGGTCACTCCCGTACTTCTTTTGATCTGAAATTTTTACCAGACCTTTCTCTTGCTGTCCTCTACCTCCGGTAAAATCAGATTTTGAAAATATTCACCGGAGCACCTTCGGCCGCCGATTTCTTTCCTAACTCCGGCGAGCTTTTTCCGTTGATCCACCTCTCCTTTGTAGCCGAAAATTGAACCCTATATGCCTCTCCTCATTCTCCACATCATATTCAAATATCAGCAACAGAATCACAACGGATCTCCCTCGGCAAGCCTTCTTCCCCAACTCCGGTAAGAACTTCGGCGAGCTCTACCGGGCGCTCCCGAACTCCGTTCATCCCCAAATTTCTTGTGGAGCACCCCCATGATGGTTGCAACACCCCTGTGGAACAGTTTTGGAAGATTCGGAACAGAGCACCGCCGGCGCTCCGAGCAGTCCGCGCCGCCCCCAACGTCGGCCTGTTTTGGCGTCGCGTTCTCCGTCAACTCATCGACTCTTTTGAAGATCCGTTTGCGTTAAGTCGTGCCTCAAGGTACACTCTGTCTTCCATCCAAATTTGGTGCAATTTCATCCACTGGATCAAAAGTTATGGCCGCCCAAAGATCAAATCTTGCCGGAGCCCGTTCTCCCTCGTTTTTGCGAGTTTGGCCGTGAAAATTTTTGTGTAGACTCCTCTTGATATCCCATACATGATGCTCACCCTAACCCACGGTTTTGACCTCATGATTTTGCGCAGAAAATTCTTTTCTCCGATCAGACTGCGTTGCGGACGGCAGAAAACTTCGTCGCGCGTTCCCCGTTGATCCAGAAGGTAAAACTCATATCCGTTCGCGTCACTTTGTGCCAAATATTTCCAGATAGCTCTCTGTAAAATTTGGTTAGGTTTCGTCCAGTACTTTAATAGTTATGATCGTTTGATCTATTAGCTCCGGGAGCCGTTCATCGGCAATTTGTGATCAATCCGTTGGGTTGCTGCCAAATCCGGCAATATCGTTGAGTTTGTGTCGCCGTGTTCTACGTGGTGCTCACTTCCTCTTTGCTGTTGCATCTACCGAAATTATTTTTATTCGTCGACCGCCGCCTTTTGCCGCCGCCGCGCGTCGTCTTGTGCCGCCAATCATCCTAGCCTTTTGTGACCGTGTCACCATGTCCAGTAGGTGGTAATATCTCTGTTTTGTCCATCTATGAAGTTCCGTTAGCCTCTGTTCGTTGTTAAAGCCGTTACCAAAAGATTAGTCGCCGATCTCACCTTTTCTCGTGTTCTTAGTTTTAGCCGTTCCTTTTGTCATGTCGCCATGACAAGTATACCTTGCTGTCCAGAGCCATGTTATTTCGTTGTTGCCACCCAATCGTCGCCCGCATGACATACCACCTTAACCGTTTGCCTAACCGTCATATGCGTGTATGCACAATTGAAAGCCGTAGTATTATATAGCCATGTTGTGACCTAGCCCCATTTTATGCAATGAGATAGCCTCATCACCATATAACGCTTGTGGCCGAACCTAAACCCTAACCTAAGACCGGCTCGATGAACCAAGTTCATCGTGGGCCATGTGATCGATTGTGGTACCACTAGTTGGTCAACTACAAGCAATCCTAAATCTAACCGAGTTTTGTGTCATCTCCGATGCCATGTCATCATCACTGTCATATATCGTATCCTTGTTGTATAGCCGAACCTTATATTAGTACCATAACCTGAAGATGTGTGTACCACATATGTCATTCCCTGCCAGACCATCTCCGAGCCATGCTATCGCTCCTATCTATTTATATCATCGTCGCCTCATCATCGTCAAGTCTCTTCATTGATGTATGGCTGAATCCAGATCGGATCACACTGAGTGTCGATTCCATCCGTCCTTGTCTTATCCCTGAAAATCTAATCTGCCATTAACCCAGAATTCATTCGTGGACTTGGTCGCTAGACCATTGACCATGTGTCATATCCTTGTGCCATATCTAATCTATCAGCTTATCTTTCTTTTATTTGATTGTGTATCTACTTAGTCAACAAAAGTCAACTTCTTGCATCAGCTTAGTTCATCGTGAACTAACATATCTTAATAGACCCGGTCTATAGATCAAGAGCCCATATGTCATGGTCTATCAAATCAAGATAATAACTTCAAAAGAAATATTCTTTGGAATACTATTCTTTCTCTCTTAGTTATCAGTCTTTTCCTTTTCGGTGTATTTTTCTGAAAGCTCATTCTCTTTTGTCTAATCTTTGATCTAATCTATTCAAGTTCCTTAATTCATCTAAGCTATTGTGATCCATTATTATCCGTTCCTAATTTGGAGTTTATTCGAATTGTCTTTTGAGTTGTGTTGTATTTATGTTTCTTTATCGTTAGACGCGTTGTCCGGAAGTCATTTAAAGAAGCTGAAGATCAAGGAAGTAAAGATTGAAGATCGAAGATCCAGAGTCAAAGATAAAGAGTAAAGAGCAATAAAGATAGCAAGGGCCAGGCAAGTTGTGCTTTGACCATTTTGATCCTAAGTTTTGAAAATGTATTTTGATTCAAACTATGCATGCTAATTCAATTAAAAATGGATTTAAATAATTTGGGTGAATTAGCTAATCAACCTATTTGTTATTGCCACCTTGTTATTAATATTTGTATGCCATGACTCCTTTGATAACCTAAGTTTGGTAATACTAGTTGGTTGATAATATTGTGCCAACACGGGAGGCTAGACCGTGAATAGTTGCTTAGCTTTGCATATCTGTGGATAATCTTTTAAAATACAAAGGTCAATATTGATTAATGGAATATGCAATGTATTTTAAAATGGTGTGATGTGTTGCCACACGATGATGTTGATATATGGAGGCCTGTGTGGTTCCATATGGATGTTGAGTTGTTGTTGGCATGTGTTGCACAATAATCAACTTGGGATGGGAAATGATTTCGTTGGGGCAAGTGGACCGAGGCTTCGTGCAGTGGGCCTTCGTGGCAATTGGGGGTTTGAGTGTTGTGAGGGCTGTGTGCCAATTTTTGAGAGAAGGATGTCTTGCCTTGGTCAGTTAAGGACTTCACCTTGCAAGCCTTTGACCTGAGTCTCTCGTACAACCACATGTCTGAATGGGAAGACCTAGTTCAGTAAGATTATGATATCTCGCCTTTGATACCTCGGGGTGGCGATTACGGGGTAATAGCATGACGGGAGCGTGCTGTGCTTGACTTGGTACCCTATCCAACGTTGTTTGTCGGCCCTATACTTCGGCTCTGTGTGAGGGAAGTGATAGTGGAGGCAACACGGAGAGGTTCCTAGGTGGAGATAGAAGTTTCTGAAAGGCTTTGTTATGATCACTCTTTCGCATACTCTTGTATGGCGATTCACGGCTGACGTGGTGAGTTGATTATATCTTGTGGGTAAAGTGTACAACCTCTGCGAGTGTAAAAACTATTGAATAGCCGAGTCCACAGTCTTGGACAATGCTCGGGATTACAAATCAAGGGTAGTGTTTTGAAAATAAAATGGGATGGAAGGCTGTGTGCCAGAGTTAATGATGAAAGTTGATTAAGGTCTGTGTGTTCAAAATAATGTAGAAAAACAATTAAGAAACTTATTATACTATTAAAGTTTTGCTGCTTTTAATCTAAATAATAATAATTCAAAATATTGATGCAATGCAAAATAACCAATTGAGCTATTCCTTTGTAAAAAGCCATACATGTAGTAATAGAAGCGCATTACATGCATGACTTCTTTGAGTACGGTGTGTACTCACCCTTGAGCAAAATTTTACGGAAGAAGAGTCTACATCGGCGGGGAACAGAGTATCTTTGGAGGTCGAGAGAACTAGGAGCAAGCCTCTGTCGAGGCGCTGTGGCGAAGATGGATCACCATAACGTTTACTTTCATTGTTGTTTATCTTTTACTCGAATAATGTAAGCCTGCGTGGTAAACCGATGTAAGGTGACCATATGGTCAAACAACTCGTTTATATATATGTTTGAAGTACTTATTTGTTATTCCGCTGTGTATGATTATGGTACTTTAACCCTGTTAAGCATGTGTGTACTAGCGCGATCCTGGACTAGTGCAGAATACACAGAGTGTCCGGATTTGCAAATTCGGGGCACGACAGTCAACGATGCGGGTGACGCTGAGGGTGTACTGCATCGCCAAGGATTCCAGCGGATCGCTCAACTCCACCCCCAAAGGCCATAGGCTCCTAACCATGCGGTTGTACGCAGGGCGGAGCATGATGGTGAGGTTGTGCAATGAGCAGCGCAGTTCATCTTCAGCTCGCTTCCGTCCCGCTTCGGCCTCCTCCGCCTGGGCGAGCAGGGCCGCCGCACTTGCCTTCTCTTGGGCGAGCAGGGCCGCCCCTCTCTCTCTCTCTCCTGCGTCAGCTTCTCGCGCAACCACCCCATCTGCTGGGTCAACTGCACCTCTTGCTGGGTGGCCGCCGTGAGGAGGGCGCCCGTGGAAGCATGCGCGCCGCCAAGCTCAACAAGTAGTGATGCCAGTCGAGAGGCGGGGGCGGCGAGGGCGCTCGATGTGGGGTTGGCGGAGATGCCGGCGTCGGCGACGTCCCCATGAACCGCTTCCGGGGCACCAGACGGCTTGTTCATAGGGTCCCCCGCTGCCTCAGCGGGCACCTGACTTTGCGAAGCGCTAATGGGGGCCGTCCTGGGAAGCGCCGGGAAGCGGAAGGAAGATGAAGGCAGATTAAGCCCTCCCTGCGGGGTAGTGGAGAGGGCTCTCGGTGCCGGTGGAGCAGTTGCAGATGAAGTCATCGCCGGGGCAGGAGCGGAAGATGTCGCCGTGGTGGATGAAGACCCCGTTCCAGTCGTGCTCGAAGGCACGATGGAACTGGAGGGGGCAGCCGTCCGGTCGTCGGTGTGAGGCCTCTTTGGGTTTGCACCCGAGGCGTCCGAGGAGGATGGCCACTTGCCCGCACTTCGGTCGTCCACCGAGGCAGTGTCCCTGATCGTCAGGGGGCTGCGAGGCGGCAGTGTCGCGGGCCTAGTCGAGTCCATCGCCGGGAGTGACTTGACGATCCGGAGACACTCCGCGAACTCCAGATCGCATAATGGCGAAGCCGGCGAAAAGTCGAACCACTGGCGTTGGCGGGAAGCGGCACCACCTGACCACTTGGCAATAGAAGGCGTCTGGGTTCCTGCGCTGAAAAAAAAAAAAGAAGAGAGAAGAAAAGGGTTACCGATTGATGGGGACCACGAAAGATCAGAAGAAAAGGAGGACAGAAACTTACGGCCCGGGTGGGTACGGGTTATGTCGTCGTCACCCGTGTACTGCAACGCCGGTCGGGCGTGCCGACGCAGGGGGCTGATCCTCCGGGTCACGAAGTCTTGGACCACCATTGCCCCGGTCAGCCCGGAGTCCCGCAGCCGGCTGATGTGGGCCACCATTGTCTGGAGCTCCGCTGTCTCCTGGATGGGCGAGCCCCAGTTCTCGTTGGCCTCCGTCAGAAAGGAGGGCATCTCCAGGGCATCGAGGCCGCTGTCGTCGTGGGCATACAACCAGTCGCTTTGCCACGCCTTTCAGTTGGTCTTCGTTTGGAAAAGGATGTAGCAGGAGGCCGATCCGTCGTGGAGATGAAAATGGCAGCTCCCCGCAATCCCACTATCCGTGGAGCCGCGGAGAGTATAGAAAAAGCGGAACAGAGGAAGATTGGGCATTACTCCTATGAACATCTCGTAGAGGTAAGCAAAGGTGGAGAGAATGAGAACGGCGTTGGGGTGAGATGAAAATGGTGGATCTCATAGAAATGGAGGACGGTAAGGAAGAATTCGGAGAAAGGCGGGACCAGGCCCGCCAGCAGTGCCCAGGAGAAAATGATGATTTCTCCGGTTTCGCACCACAACGCGAGGGCTCCATGGCGTAAGTGAAGAGAACCCTCGGCGGTGGTCCAGGAGAGCCTCTCTGCCCTCTCCCTATCAACAGTTGAGGCAGGAAAAGGCTGCGACATTTGGACGAACCAAGGTCTTCGGACAAGGAAGTTGAAGCGGCAAGGAAAGAAGACGAAGGAGTCGAAAAAGAGCATGAGCTCGCCGAGTCGTAGCGTATTAATAGGTTTCTTCTTGTTGGCGGTTCGAAAAGGCGAAGTGCGCGACACTTCAGTCCCGAGAAGGCGGCGAAGCGAGAGGATGGAGCGGTTGCATGCGCAAAGTGGTGGACTGTCCGAACACGTCGACATTAATGCAGTCTGAAAAAGGCGCTGCGCGCTCGGGGCGGGCGAGGCTCTTGTCGGCGTACTTTACGCCCGGTACCATCTCGCCCGCGGTCGGGAGAAGCGAGTGCCGATGCACGATAGCTGGTGGCGGTGGGCGTCGAGCCTGGCGCCAGACGGCGCGCGTGGCGGCCTAGCGAGCAGGTGGGCGATCAAGCCCTAGCGCCAGGCGACCACGCCACGTGGCGGCCTGGCTAGCAGGTCAGGCCCTGACGCCAGGCGACCGGGCAACGTGGTCGGCCGATAGAGCCAGAAGGTGCACGGGGGTCTGCTGCCGGTCAGGCGTGAAGATGTACATCGAAGGAATGGGGGAGCTTCACCTCGAAGTCTTCTCCCCCGACACCCCATGTCAGAACCATTAAATGCGCGTGGCTTTGCTGACGGCATGATAGCTTATCCCTCTATCATCCTATACCTAACCCGTCCCATACAAGTCGCTTCCCGGGCGGATTGGGTGAAGTTGGACGATGGTGCAAAGAATGAGGCCAGAGGATGGGGCTACAACAACTGATATAATAAATGAAGTGTAATCAGTGTGATGTCATCCTTCTCGCATGCCGAGCCATTGACCTATATAAGGGGTTGATTGCATGGGAGAGGGGGGCGGAAGCCGAGAGGAAAAAAGGACTTGAAGAAAAGAGCGAGAACGGGAAGAGCGCCGAGAGAGCTCAAGAAGAACCCGGAGTGTAGATTGTGCGTTTGTAATCCCCTCAAATCACATTAACAAGAGCAAAAGCAGGACGTAGGGTTGTTACCCACATTGGGGGCCTGAACCTAGGTAAATCGGTGTGTTCTTGAATCCTCATCTGCGTGTATCCCCCAGGAGAGCTCATAGGTGTCCGTCCACGAAGATCCCCTCTATCGAACCTCAGACCCCGTCGAGGCATAATAGCTGGCCAGCGAAAACCGCCGACAGCTATCCTGCCGCACCGAAAGTCATGCGAAGCTTGTCAAAATTCCACTGGATGTCCCCTAGAGTTTGAAGCCACTGCACTCCCAGCACTACATCGAACCCTTGGAGAGGAATCACTAAGAATGGTGCGCAGAATTGATGGGATTCAACGAAGAAAACTCCCTGGGCAATTCACCCCAGACATGGCAGCTCATCCCCATTGGCCACGCGCACCCACTGGAATCCGGCCAGCTCCTAAGATAGCCCCACGAGTGTTGCAGCATGGCTACTCAAGAAGTTATGCGTATTGCCACTGTTGATCAATCCCACAAACTGGCGGCCGCCCATGGATAAAGAAACCTGCATCGTCTTCCCTCCCTTGGGCCCCCACACTGCCATGGCCGACAGTGCCGCTGTTTCTTCCTCTTCCTCTGGAATCTCCTCCTCTTTATTCACTACTTCACATAAGAAGAGCTTCTTACATTGATGCCCTCTGGAGAACGCCTCATCACAGTTGAAGCAAAGGCCCTTCACCCTCCATTCTTCCATCTCATCCAGTGTAAGGCGGCGCCGGTAGGGGGATGATCCCACGACGAAGCTTGAGCACTGCTAAGCCGTCGTCCCCTGCCGTCGATGTCTTGGCGTGGAGTCTTGGCCATGATCCTTGGCGGCGCCGCTGAAGGGAGAAAAGGTGGCGGTCTTCTCATGCCACCCACCGGTCGGCTCGAGTATGCCGCCAAGCCGGTCGCCGAGCCCCGAGTGAACACCGATCGCCCCCCGATGGGGACAAGATTGCGCTGCCTTTGCGATCCACATGTCTTCCCAGCATTCTGCCTCCCGAGCGAGCCTCACCGCGTCGGCGAGGTCGCGGGGCCGATCCCTAGGCACATCAGCCGACAGCGTCGCCGATAGGCCTGCTGTGAAAAGCTCCACTTGATCGCTCTTCTTCAACCCCAATGTATGGGCGAGGAGACGCTGAAACTCCCGCACGTACTCCGCCACCCTTCCATCACCCTTCTTCAAATTCGAGAGGTCTTCGAGGGGTCCGGACGACGAATACCTAGAGAATTGCTGAAGAAAGGTATCACAAAACTCATCCCACCGGTTTGCTTCGTCTTCCCGTTCCCAATTATCTAGCAGTTCTTGCGCTTCTCCCCTCAGGTGGAAGCCAGCCATCTTGACGAACTCTGACTCCAGAATCTAGTACAGCTTCCCGAAAAGCTCGCACTGCTTGAGCCACAGGAAGGGATCTTCAGAGCCGTCGTAGATTGGAAGCTCATACCGTAGCGTCTGCGGAACCCAGCGGCGTTCATGGCGGTCGTGGTGACCTACTCGAGCCAGCGTCAGGTTCTCCTCATCCCCCTCGCTAACCTCCTCTTCACGCGGAACAGGACGACGGTCCTGATCCCGCTCGTCGCTCCCCTCTGTTCCAACCTGCGACTCACCCGCAGATTGCTTCCCGAGCACCCTGATCAAGTCCTCCAATTTCTTCTCCAGCGCCGAGAATCTCCTATCCGCGGCGACCTCCTTCTGCTCCATGGTGATGCGCAGCTCGGTCAGGCCTTTCTCAACCCCCGAAATTCGATCCTCCGGTTGTGACATGGTTGGATCGCTTGGCTCTGATACCAATTGATATGGATATTCCTTTTCGAACAATCGCGTACCCGGTCTCAAGCCTGAGTAATGATCGGTGGAGGACGACGCCGGGAATCAACGTCGACCTATGGTAACGGTAATGGCTGTGCGGAGTCACCGGCCAGTTATCGATGGCAGCGCCTCCTATTGAGTTTAATTGGCAATCAAAGCATGCCGGCTCTCTCTGCCCTCCTCCTCTATTTATTATGATACCCTCTAGGGTTTTACAATTGACTCAACAAATCAAAGGATAAACATAGAAAGTATAAAGATAGAAACTCTATAAAAAGAATCTAAAGATAGGAAGGTAAGATTATGGATTCCCTAACAACTGATTCTATGCTTCCTGCAAGCGGCGTCGGGTATAAACCCGATCTGCAGCCCTAACATCTCAAATAAAAAAAGGAACTAAAAGTAGATAATTAGGTAATTCATGCAAGCCATGTTCTTCTTACCTCTTTCAATTTGCTAAGCATGTCTGCATTAGGATTTTCCTTTCCACATTCTCTCAGAACCTCCTCTCGTAGCCGCTCCTGCCATTCTGGATACACACTGAGCAATAACATTGTCCAAGTAAGCAAATGGGATGTGGTTTCATGCCCTGCAAAGAAGAATGTCTTGCATTCATCTATGATCTCATCCATGCTTAGAACCAGCTCATCTTGCTTTTCTCCATGTTCTGTTGTGAAGCAAGCCTCAAGCATCACACCAAGCAAATCATCTCCAAATCCACTCCCCTTTGATGCTAGTCGGGACTCTATCATTTGAATGAGTGTGTTCTTAAGCTTCTTTTCTAAAATCCACTTGGATCTGTTTCTTTTAGTAGGGAGATATCTAAAAACAAAAGTTCATTAGTGAGCAATAAGGATTCTCTACAGAAAAAAAAAACTACGCTTGACATATAAATAGATTTACTTGAATCCTGGTAGTTGCACATCGAGGAGAGTTGCCACGGCGATGGCCTGAAGCTGTTTCTGTGTATGGAATACTTCTTTTCCCTCCCTATAACTACCTCCAAAAGCTGTATAGCATATAGCATCTGCTGTCAACTCTTGGAATTGTTTGTTGAATTCGACTTCTATTTCTCTGCTCTTGCTATTATATGCCTGATCTTCACACTCCTTGATCAAGCATTCAGCACAACTAACCATCGTCTTTGTCATCATCTGCAATGTAGAACGATAAAGGCATTTTGAGAAATTATCAGCAGTAGGAACAGGCGAACAGCACCTTTTCTGTCCTAATTGAGTAGATTTTTGAAAGAAAGCGAGTCCATGGCTTGAAATTGGAACCGAATTGGAAATTAAGTAGACCATTACCTTTAGCTTGTCCATAGCAAAAGCTGGGTTGACCACCCTACGATGTCGCACCCAGTCTGTGCCTTCGACCAATATTAGCCCTTTGCCAATCATTGCCAGAATAGCTGGCTGTGCATCATTCTTCACGAAATGTCCATGTTTATTTGCAAGGATCTGCTTAACCAACTCATAATCGAGGATACAGATTCGAGTTTGTGGGCCAAACCAATATAGAAATGGCCCTCCTGCATACCATTCAAATGAAAACATTTAATTCCGTAAAAAGGTTTCTTACGTAGGTACTTAAGTGGGATTAGAATGATATGTGTACATTCCCATACTACAGATCACTGAACACTTATATAAACCATCCAATATTATTTAAAAGATAGCTATTTTCTTACACAGAACTGGGAGTAATTAACATCCAATCTATTTAGAAGATAGTTCTTTTCTTACAAATAACAGGGATTAATTTACTGATTTCTATGGCCATTTTATTTCTCTTCCTGATATTGTTATTTCTTCTATTTTTCCTCTTCCCTCTTCATAGCATATTGGTTTCATTACTTCCTATCACCAAAGTCTGAAGTACAAATCGTAAGGTGTGTTTCCAAATTTAACTTATCTCTTACTGAAAATAATTGCAGCTGGTTTACATTAACCATCTGTACCTGTTGCTATCAACCAATTTTTTTTTCAGTCCGGGGTTATTATAGTAAATATAGCCAGTGAAGCAAGCAAAGCATAGGTCATTATCACTTTCGCAATTGACGAAACATGAGTCAGCATATATGGTATTGGAAAAATTGCAATTTTCTGACCAATAGAAGGTACTAATAGCTAGGTAGACAATTCGTTCCCAGTGCCGAGTCATCAAATTATCCGTGTATTTTCTGCGAATATTAGGACCTAAAGCTTTCATTTTCATGCTGCTTATCTACAATAACTTATTGCCTTGTTACCACTTACCATTTTGATTACTCACAGGTAAACAAATCAAACTATCTTAAGCAGAAACAGGAACAGAGCACACCCAAGAAACAAGCACGATAGAATCCTTCACAAACCGTACCGTACTGCTCCTTCCATTTGACAAAGTGTGGCAGGATCCTCGGGAGGTAGTCGACGTCCAGCGCCGCCATCCTGTCGACCTCCGCCTTCATCCTCCTGATGTCCTCCTTGCTGCCTCCCAGGAACCTGTACGGGGATCCCCGGACCCCCTGCTCCCTGAACCTCCGCGCCACGGAGCGGGGCCGCCACGCGAGGCGCACCACGGCGTAGCTCCACAGCCACGAGGCGGCGAGCGCCAGCAGAGCGGCCAGGGCCGGGAGCAGGACGGACGCCATTGATGTGGCGGCTGTTTCGCTGTGCGGCGCCGTGTGCTAGAGACGACTGGAGGGCTCGACTGGGAAGAGGAAGGCGAGCTAGGAGGGAGAACGTGCTCCGATGTCGCTGTCGTTTGCCGGATTCCTGGAGGTGAGGGAGAGATCGTAGAGGACGACACTGACTGGGTAGGTATTTCTTAGTAATATTTTTACCCCAACGATTGCAATTACTTAATGAACTTAATTAATCTGCATAGCCGCAGTTTACACAAAACTAATAAGTGCAGGTCAAGTCCTTAATTTCTTCCTGAAATAGGGGGTTTGTTGGGGCTGGACATATCACCGCTCGTGTAGAAAACAGTTGTCGATAGGGGATGGAGTACATACATCTCTTCGTTGTCGTATATACTATCTCTACTCTACAAGCGATAGTTTTATAATTGAAAGCCGAGATTGATTGGAGTATGGATCGAAGTATCTTCATGGAGAGTCGTGACATGAAAGAGGAAGATGGGAGTATGGAGATTTATCTCTTGAGTCTTGACAGGGTTATGCTCCGTTTTTTTTATTTCCTAATGTTTATTCTTTGTTAAGAGAAGGATTTTGTAGAGTTAAATTTGAAATACTGTAATATCAACCTTACGTTAGCTATTGCATTAATTTTGTTTCGAAGACATAGGGATGGTTGTGATTCTGAAGACGAGAAAGAAGACTCATACCTCCTATCATCCTTTTACTGTCTGTTATTAAGAGGTGTGAGAGTATGAAGGAAGTGCTGAAGAACTTTGCAGATAGTCCTTGTTCATATAAAATGACAAATATATATTGGTAGGAGTATATATATTGGTGAAAAAATGGTGTATAGTAAAACAAAAGAGTTTGTGTTTGCATCCAAACTGAATAGAAAATTCATGTGCGCTTTGTTGACTTCATTAAGTGATTGTCAGCATTAATCATAATCCTCTGCAAACCACATACTGCCTGCCTTGTCATGGAGCAAACATGCCGGTTTGCCATCAGGCCGATGAGATCAGATACATGTATACTACTGGAACACATATAAATGTAACTCATTAGTTTTCAACAGTGAGTATGTAGCATGTAGTATCTACATTTTTTTCTCATGAACAGTAGTATGTATATTTTACGGGACAATAGAAGCTTGTAGTATTTCACAAGCAGCATTGCTCTGCTGTGTAAATTGATCCACAAGTAGTTGATTGAGCTGCCATTTTCAAGCAACACCAGAAGAACTTCAGCAGCGTCCAATCTCGGCCTTGGCTTCCGTCCTGGCAGCGCACCAATCGCAGTCTGACTGTGTGGCTGTGCTAGTGCATCATCAAAAATTCGGCCACATGATGGCAAGGTTCCCCGGCCATCCTTTGACCCAGCCAACCAGCAAAATGGACTCTTTGGAGCACCTAAATGCTCCCATCCTCTTCGCCGAGTAAAAGCAGCCCTCCTCTTCACTTCCGGCCACTGTCTCCATTGAGCACCAGGGTTTTTTGTTTCAGCACAGGGAGAAATATCGGCCCCTAGCGAAACAGGAGAAATTCTGGAATTTCGCGAAATTTTGGCCAAATTCAAATAAAAAACAACAAAATCTAACCAAAAGCTGGATTTCACGAAATTTCTCACCTTCCGCTCTGGGCCGAAAAGGCCAAAATTTGCGAAATTTTGCCGAAAAAAAAATCCCTGCTGAGCACTGCCCCTCTCCGGTGGCAGCTTACCTCGGTGTTGCTCTACTACTATGAACTGGTGCCCTGGGTGCATGGTGTTGTGCTGTTGCTCATAGGGCTCACTACTGACCGGGGCCACCATCCCCTCAAGGCCTCAACGTCGGTAAGCTCCCTTACCGCCACCCATGCTTTGGCTTTCTGCCGCATGGGCCCCTCATGTCAACCCCTCACTCCTCTCTTTGAGCCAAGACAGACTGACCGTTGGGCCCCTTGTCTGCCACATCACTAATTCAAAAAGAAACTGGAAATTGGAATAGTACGCCTTCACTTAATTGAAAGCGTATTATCCATTGTCCAGGGAATTTCTATAACCTAGAGCATTCATAAGCTAATAACTTTTGCATTTTAAATCCAATTTGAGTGAAATAAATTTATTAATTCATCTAAAACGCTAAAATTTCAAATTATGTAAAAATATTTAATTTTGGATCCATGTTCAAAATATTTGAAATTAGAATTCACATAAATCTAATATGGACACTATTAAAATTTATAACCCTAGCTCCTAAAAATATGAAATAAATGTTCAAAAATATCTGAGATCTTAAGTAGCTCATTTATGAAAAAAATATTTAATTCATGACTTCTGGTAATAAGTTAAAAAATTAAATTTGCAACGATTATAGAATATACTCTATTAAGAAATTTTGCAAGCTAACATTAAAATAGAAGAAAGAAAATTTTAAATATTATAGAGATCATGAGCACATCATTTCTACAAATAAATATGAATTTAGGATTGTTTTGTATCAAAATTTAATTGGGGTAATTATTTATTGTATGCATTATGAAAATAGTTGCAACTAGTGCAAATAAATTCAAATTTTGGAAAAACCAATTCCTATGACTTATTATGACTATAATACCCCTGTTTATGCAAAATTATTTCATATTTCTTTTAGTCTATGCCAAGTTTGTAACATGCATATAATATACATATAGGACCCACAAATAAATGTTAATATAAATGAAACCTTCAAATAGGTATTAATACATGTAAAACCTATTTTTAAATATTCCATAGGACAAGACCATTTAACGCTACAAAATAATTGGATTTTATCATAATTTGCATTAGTTTACCATTTAAGTTAGATTCTAGTCATATAAATTCAAATAATAGCAACTATAGCAACTAATCTCTAAAAATCATGAAAAATCAATTGGTAAATACTATAAAAGGTCCATACCACCTAATACTTCAAAAATAATTATACTTAAACATACTTTGCATACGCGTTTTTTCTGTAAATTTGCTATATTGTGGAACTAGTAGATATACCTGTTATCTTATGAAACTTTCTTAATAAATATTGAATTGTGAACCTTAATAGCCTTAGAATAAGGGTAGATAACACATAATATCAACGTGGGTATACGCGATTACATAATGATCATACTTAACCATGCTTTACTAAAGGAATGCGTTACTCTTTATAATTTAAAAAGGTTGTATATGACATTAAAGATTGCTGGTATTTTGGTTAAAAATAAAAAATAAAACTATAGTTTTGGCGTGGGAGATTACTAGCAATAGTCGGATGTGCATGGGACTTGCACATAGCGTAAGGGGAGATTATTGCCTAGGTCGGATTAAGAACCGACCGTAGTGTTGTATGATCTAAGGGATACCCGTACAACCACAAGTGCTGGTATGGATGGCCTTAAATCAATTAAATTATTTAGTTTAACTTTACACATTAGAAAGCTAGAATAGCATGAGTATTCCAGGTAGGCTTGCTCTTAGGAGTTTCTACATACCAATGCAACAGTATATGCCTACTATGGGGAAAAATGGTGATGGCAGGACAGATTGCCTTCGTTATTGTGTGAATGATATCATGTCTTGGGTGTGTTGTTTCTATCACCATAACTGGGGTTTGATATCACTAGGCGGGTGCACAGTCAACCTAGTTAATGTAAAGATTTTCATCATGACATTCTGGTCACATGCCAAAGGAGCAAGAAAATAGCAGCAAAAAGAAAAGATCATAACTTATGAGTAAAGTTGTACACCTTTGCAGAGCTTAAATCTTTTCAAAAAGCCATACCCACGATCATGGAAAACTTGGTGAACTGGCACTAGTTAGAAGTTTTGGTATTTTCAAGAATGGATGATTTGGAAATGTGATGGAAAGCTTTTATTTTAGATCTTTTGCTAGGGGATGGTAACAAGATGGTACAATTCTTACGTTCATAGACAATTGTTAGTTATACTTTTGCAATACACCTTAAGTTTTACTGAGTATTAAAGTACTCAACCTTACATTTTTGTTGTTTTAGATGAAGAAGAAAGCGAGGCCCAGAAGATACATATTTCACCGCAGGATATGGGAATTTTGATGATGCGATCTCTTAGAGATTATACCTTGTCAGTTGTTTGAGGGTTTGTATAGGTATACCACGAGACTTTTGAATTTTTCACTGCAATTTACTCTGAATTGTAAGTTGTTATTATATAAACTGCTTCTACTAATATATGTATAATATTATGTATGGATGATGTGTTATCAATTTTGTAAATGTACGTACTAGCCACCGATCATGGGACTAGTACTGTATGCGCAAAGATCATCCTTCTTAATATACTAATCAAACATTTTCATAATAAAACCTTATTTTCCTAAAAGTGGATTTGAGATAAATGGATATGAGTTGGCTGATAGGAATTTTCATATAATACATTTTGTTATTAATACTTACTGAGTACTGTTGCACTCAGCTTAACTCCCCCTTTGCTTCGAAAATTGCACCAGTGGCCATGTGTCCGGTTGGGACACAAATCCCCATGGATATGCTTATAAGGCATGGGGTAAGGATTACTTGCAGGGTCAAGATTACGAGGATTACCAGGAGGACTAGGTGGAGAAGTGGACCGTATGGTAGTTCCCGTTGATCCATTGGGTATTTTAGCATATATGTATATTAATTACTGTTGAAATAGAGGTTTATGTATGGTAGTTGTGTACTAAACTTGTAGTCCTGCGTGGCAATGGACTATAATTAGTTTCTATTTCAGCCTCTAATTATTGTTCTATTACAATACTCTGAACATGGTATCTTAACTGATAAAGTGTCGGGTGCGCCTGATATTTTGTTAGCTAATATGCCGATATTAGTATAATTACCTCAGAGTAATGGCAATGTTACTATCATTACCCTAGACTAATTATGCAGGTCGCCACATAACACAGAGCCTTTGCTCTGCAAATTTGATGTGAACAGTTTTTTGTCATGTTGTTTTGACGTTTTACTATAGAAAAAATTGTCAGCTGATTTTGACGGCAAGATATTTTCAACTTTTAAGGACTAGTATACATCAAATGTTTGTCCACACATCATCCAGATTTAATCTGATTGATTTTTGGGTTGAAAATCATTCAGATTTCTTAGCCAATGGATTGAGATCCCAAGGCCATCCGACTCCCCCAACTTCCTACACAATCCTGACCTCCCAACCCTAGTCTCTCTCCCATCCCACCGTCGCCATATGCAATCGCTACCCAACGCTACCGCCCCACCACCTTAGTGCCGATGAGGCATGCCCACCTCTTCCTTCCTTGGTGCCACTATTGTCACCCACCTCTTCCTTCCTTATCATTGTCATCGCCCGCACCCTTGTCCCTCGTGGCTGTCCCCGCGCACCTTCATCTCCTCCGCCTCGCTCTTCTTCCTTGACTCCGGCGGTGGTAGCCATCAGATCCACCCCCTCCCTAATTGCTCGTCTCATCATTGCCCTTGCTGCCTCCGCCACCCGCCACCCTCTTCTGACATGCGGCCGGCGGTCCTCTCCTACCCTCGGCCTCCCTTTAAGTTCTGGGTCACTGGTGAACTCGAATTCTAACCCAACATCGCACGACAAGCTTACCGGACAAGACGGCCAGAGCACAAGTCTCCAAGCAAATTGCAACGTTAGAAAATCGAATGATTTGCATTAGAAATATCATTCGAATGATATATAGCAATTCTGAAAAAATAAATAGAGTTTCTCATCCACATTCACCTGGGCTATTCTGGTTGGCTGGCCCAAAATACAACGAAGTATTGTTTTAATCAACTGCCAAGAAGAAATATCCTTAGGTGAGGTCATTCGTGAATCATAACGCCAATCAGGGAGTAGTAGTACTGGTAAATTAACATCAAGTAAATACGTGTGCACAATTTTTTTCTTACAATAAGATAGGACGCAATTTTCTTACAATCTCACTCTGAGGTAAATCTGTTTGTACTCATTTTCAAAAATTTGTGTTGTTTGAAAATGATCAATCCACATATTTTAGTATGAGGATTCTATTATGAAAAGTAGAGTATTCTTGCAATAGGACCTACAACTTCTACCTATCTTTTCCAAAATCCACAAATAAATTAGTTTAGGCTTGGTAAATCATATTAATAAGAGCATAAAGGCTTTCATTCTAAAATTTTGTAAAATCTAAAATTCTTTGTATTTAATGTTTAAATTATAAAAATTCTAATGGATAGATAGAAAAGTTTTTTTTCAGTTTTGTCCATTGCATTGAAATATTTTAAAAAAATTCAATGAGAAACTAATTAGAAAAAAAAAGTTCTATATTATAACTGAGAGAAAAAAGTTCCAACTCTTTCAAGCTTTGTTTCTATTAAGCAGA
The DNA here is from genome assembly GCA_036346375.1 of Guadua angustifolia. Taxonomy (NCBI): domain Eukaryota; kingdom Viridiplantae; phylum Streptophyta; class Magnoliopsida; order Poales; family Poaceae; genus Guadua; species Guadua angustifolia. The sequence goes on along the minus strand of CM070522.1, from coordinate 27,050,088 downwards.
ACAAGAGTTTTTTTTGTTAAAAAACTAAGTCACACAATTATTTTTATAAATTGTAATGCTAAGAATTGAAGGATTGAAACACCATGACAAGAGGCAAGTGAATTTTGATTCTTTGGTGAATAATCTGGATGAGCTTCATCATTCGGTTGTGTCAGAATGTGATAAGGTGGTGGATGCTGGCCGGACTGTTATGGCTGTTCAAGCTGGAGAAGTGGAATGGGAGTTGGTGCCGGATAATGTGCAAAGGGCGTGGTTGTCTGCAGAAATTTGTAATTCTGTCAGAGATGTTGTAGCTGACAGGGAAATTAAGCAAGTGAATGGGTATGATTTACCGGTTATGAATGTGGTTACTGGTAAGTCTGCGAATTGTGAGTTCGAACAGCTTGGTAGATTGACTGATATAGCTGTTCAGGGGAACTGCATCACGCATTTGGTGCCGGATGATAAACAGTGCCAGGTTGCGATTGGGAATTGTCAAGATGGAGTGATTGTTTCGGGGTCTCTTAAGGAGGGCTGCTTGGAATTTCTGTTGCTGGATAATGTGCGGAGTCAAGCAGGTTCTGCGAGTCTGCTTGAAGGCAGTCAGTTGGAGGCCGAAATTCTTTCTAATTCGGACAATCTGGATGTTAGTTTGGTTGTTCGATCGTCGGCTGCTGTCAGGGAGCTTTCTTTGGTTGTTGAGATGGCAGTTTCGGACCTGAAGCAGGTGAATCCCAAATCTCATTCAGCTGTGACGCCTGAGCAATGCTGTAACTGTGCGGGTGGGGATTTGGGTGCTGTGGGTGGATGTTCAATGCCTGTAAGGAAGTTGGGGGCTTCCAGTGAATATTTGTTGGAGGCTTTGGGTATTGCTGAGTCTGGTGCTAGAAGGAGTCTGGTGCAGGTTGATGGGCAAAGGCATGATGGTAAAGAGAACATGCTTGAGCTAAATCAGGAAATCCATGAACAGTACCAGGAGGATAGAGATGTTTTGGTTCTTGCTGACCATATTGGGAACAAGCTTAAGGAGTTGCCTCGTCGCATGTTGCAGTCATTATGCAAGAAGAATAGCATCCGCGCTAACCTGTCAAATTTGGAGATGGTGAATTCGTTGCAGATGCTGAATAAAATTAATGGGTGGGAAGATATTGAGTTGTCGCTGTCAGCCGGGAAATGTTTGTCTCATGGTCGTTCAAGCATGCGAATTGCTGCTATGGGGGACACAAACATGTTGGCGAAGGCGATGAATCTGGCGGATAGGAAGAATTCATTCTTGACAGGTAACTGCCCAACTTTACCATCCATTTCAAATTCTAAAATTTCTTTCCGAATGTCTAAGCTAGGTGTTTCATTGGGTACAGACAGTACTGCTATTGATTCTTCTATTGCATTAATTAAAAATATAGAATGTGATAGGTTTAAGGTTGTGGAAAACAATAGAAGTGTTAGGTCCAAAGCTTCCTCACCAAAAATTGATCTGGATGAGGAGGATGAAGATTTGTCTGAGATTCAACTCAATCACATTCGTAATGAACAGAATGTGTTTGAAGAGGGTATGGATCATATTTGTAGTGACACTACTACAGAACGAGACATCACTATCACTGTATCTGTGTCGGTTCTTAAGTTTTTCGAAAAAAACGATTGTGATAAGTAACTTCGGAGGGGTGTTAGTAATAATCACTATCGGTTCAGAGATTATAAGTGATTGTGATGTAGCACTGGACACATCCGAATCGGTTCTCTACTAAAAAGTGATAGTGATGTACACGGTCATCACTATCGGTTCTTTTCATAGAAGTGATAGTGATGATCACGTGATCATCACTATCACTTCTATGAAAAGAACCGATAGTGATGACCTACACATCACTATCACTTTGTAGTAGAGAACCGATTCTGATGTGCACATGGTTATCACTATCGGTTCTTTTTATAGAAGTGATAGTGATGACAGTGCACATCACTATCGCTTGTTGAAAAGAACCGATTCTGATGTGCTCGTGCTCATCACTAAAGGATGGCCGTGGACATCACTATCGCTTTTTGAAAAGAACCGATTCTGATGTGCCTCGCTAGGTTATATATAGGGGTGGAATCGAGCCGAGCCGAGCCGAGCTCGGCTCGGCTCGACCGAGTTCGTCAGTTTGCGAGCCGAGCCGAGCTCGGCTCATTGTCTTTATCGAGCTGAAAACCAGGCTCGGCTCGGGCTCGGTCGAGCCTCGAGCCGAGCCGGCTCGTGAGCCGCCTGGCATGTGGGCCCGCCTCATTTGCGTCAACTCTCAAGTATGTTCATTGTATGTTCCTTGTTCAATATGACTGTATGAATGCCAAGCCGATTGAATGTATGTGGGATGTGGCTAATTTTGTATTAAAATTAAGCCTCATGTAATTTGGATAATCAATTAATGATTAGTGATTAGTGAAAGTGATTCTGAATATCTGAATTTTACCGAGCCTAACGAGCCAACGAGCCGCTCGCGAGCCGGCTCGGGCTCGGCTCATTGTAGCACCGAGCCAGACGGTAGGCTCGGGCTCGGCTCGTTGATGCACCGAGCCGAGCCGAGCCGAGCAGCACCGAGCCGAGCCGAGCCGCGAGCCTCGAGCTATTTTTCCACCCCTAGTTATATATACCACTCGCACTGAACTCTTCTCTATTGTTGCTCCAGAGGAGATTTCTCCGCCGCCACCCGAGAAAATAGCTCATATTGTATGGTTGGAAGCAATACTTGGGTGAGAAAATTTGAAGTCCTCATGGGTGGGTATTAAGAGGCAAAATTGAAACCCTATCTTGAGGAGATTCCCTCTTTTGCCCTCTTTTGCGGTTTTCTTCAAAATGTGTACGTGCTTTCAGATTTCACACTCTTTATTTGACAAGCACATATCTATTTAATTTTTGTAGTGCGATCTCCTGTTTATATGGAATTATTATTGCTATCATGTGGTAATGTTATTAGAGTTTAGGCGGCGTAACCCGTCTCCGTTCGAGGTGCTTATTTATAAATATCTGAACGAAAGGGCATATTTATAATGAGCGATCTCGAATTGTCCACGTTTTTGATAGTTCGAGGATATATGGTTCGAGCAAATTCTGAGTGTGTTGTACAAGTTCGAGTAGATTTGATAGCGTCTCTCTGGTGTTCTCCGGATACACACCCTCTTGACTGTTGTCGAGACGTGTATCTGGAGAATAGCGGGGAGATGCTGCCGAAATTTTCTCTGGAGTTGTACAACGGCTTAGGAACTTGCCCGAACCATATATCCTCGAATGGGATTAGGACCTAACCTATTTAGAGATTAGGAGTCATCGTTGGTACCCTTGTTTTGTTTCGTTGTAGTAGAAAGATTTGCAAGCTACTACACTAGCTATATAATTAGATTATTTGATATCATTGTTGATGTTAAAAATTTATGTCTCTTATGTAGGGAATTGAAAGCTTTAAACCAGGGAAGAAGCTAGGTATCGATCGGGAGTACATTTATATATCTTGGAACCTGTCCACTATTTTGCAAAGGTAATATTAATTGAAATGATGTCTCAATATTTAAAATAGCTATAGCTAGTTGTCGCTCCAGTTTTTCCTTAATTTATTGTGCGAAATTTAATTGCAGATGGACCGTGAGGAATGGATGTATCAGAAAAGCCGTGTGAGTGCTGAATTTCAGAGGGGTGTTAAGGAGTTCAAAAAAATTGCAGAAGACGACATGGTGAGGAGGGGTGTAAACTTCATATATTGTCCTTGCATTGATTGCACGAATCGAGGAGATTTAACAACTCATCTCAAATTGAGGACCACGATTCGACGTGGCCGTGAGGAATTACACATGTTGGATCCATCACGGGAGGCGGTAGTACCCTCCGATATGCAACGAAGATACGGTGGAACCGGATGACGAGTTGCTGACTGATATGTTTGAGGAGGATAATTTGGAGCAAATGTTGCGGGATGTGGAGGGTAATTACACGGAAGAGAGTTTGAAAAGTTTAAAAGCTTGATAGAAGAGCGATGCCAAACCGCTGTTCACAAAGTTGCAAAGCGGAATACACCAAAGTTGGGTTCGGTCCTTGCATTGTTCGAATCAAGGCAAAACACCGTTGGGCGGATACAAGTTTCAATGCACTACTAGTTCTTCTATCGGATCTGCTTCGAGGGAAACGAGTTGCCAACAAGCATTTATGAAGCGAAGAAGCTACTATGTCCCATGGGAATGGAAATAGAAAGGATACATGCATGTCCGAATGATTGCATCTTGTCTGAACGCACATCAGAGGCTGCACGTTTGTCCGGTTTTGGTGTGCCCCGGTACAAACAAAAGGAAAAGCGTAACGACAAGAAGCGTAAGAGCCGGGGCAACGACGGTGAAGAGGTCACTAAAGGTGCACCGGCCAAGGTATTGTGGTACTTGCCCATCATTCCCCGTCTGGAGAGGTTGTTTGCAAATCCGAGAGAGGTAAAATTGTTGCGTTGGCATTACGAATCTCGAAAGGAAGATGGCAAGCTGAGACACCCTGCTGATTCGGCTCAATGGAGAAACATCGATTGGAAACATGAGGAGTTTGGTGCCGAAATGAGGAACATAAGATTTGGGTTGAGTACCGCGGAATGAATCCGTTTGGTAACATGAGCGATCGTCACAAAGACTGCCGATTCATTGTGTATCTACAACCTCCTCCTTGGTGTGCATGAAGCGGAAGTATATCATGATGTCATTACTAATCTTGGGACCCAAACAGTAGGAAATGATATTGATGTGTACCTTGCACCATTGATCGAGGATTTGGTAAAATTGTGGAATGAGGGGTAAATCGTGTGGGATGCGTACAAGAGAGCATTTCACCCCACTGGCTATGGTATTTTGCACCATAAATGATTTCCGGCCCTTGGTAATTTGGCGGAGTTATAGTCGAAAGGAGCCAAAGCGTGTCCTATTTGTGAAGAGGAGACCGAGAGTCTATGGTGCCAATTCCAAGAAAAGCTATATATGGGTCATCGAGGTTTCTACCTCGAAGTCATCGATACCGTAAGATGGATGACAAATTTGATGGGAAGAGGAAGTCCGCTCGCACCGCACCTATGAGTGGAAGCCAAGTATATTCACGTGTAGAGGATATCGATGTTGATCTGAAAAAAGAGCCAAATCTGTTAGTCCTAGGACCATTTGGAAGAAGAGGTCAATATTCGGGACTTGCCGTCATGGAAGGAGTTAGATGTCCGGCATTGTATTGATGTCATGCATGTTGAGAAGAATGTCTGCGACAACTTGGTTGGCATCTCTTGAACATACAGGAAGACCAAAGATGGTGTCAATGCTCGTCGCGACATGGCCTACATGGGAATCGAGGCCCAGACTTGCGGTGATAGAGGAGGATGGAAAAGGTCCGTACATCCTGCTGCATGCTACACCTGCCCAAGAAGGAGAAAGAAGATCTCTGCAAATGTCTCCAAAGTATTAAAGTTCCATCGGCTACTCCATGAACATTAAGAAGCTTGTGTCTATGGATGATTTGAAGTTGTTGGGCATGAAGTCCCATGATCGCCATGTCTTGATGACCCAAATGCTCCCGGTTGCAATCGAAATATTCCCCAGAGGATGTCGGGTTGGCAATCACAAAGTTGTGTTATTTCTTCAATGCGATCTCTGCAAAGTTATTGACCCGATGTACTAGACAACTTACAGAGTGAGGTGGTGCAGACTCTGTGTCACCTTGAGATGCATTTCCACCGTCGTTCTTTGGCGTAATGGTCCACCTTGTTGTTCACCTTGTCGAGAGATTAAGATATGTGGACCCGCTTTCCTCGTTACATGTATCCGTTCGAGAGGTACATGGGTATATTAAAGTCGACGTGAGGAATCGATTGAAGCTTGAGGGTAGTATTGTTGAAGGTTATGGGGTGAAGAGGTTATTGAGTTTTGCGTGGACTACGGGTAAAGACAAGCAATTGGTGTTCTGTATCTCGTCATGAGGGCAGACTTCTTTGGTAAAGGAACCGTTGGGTCCAAACTAATGAGTCCAAGGTTTGATATGTATTGCAAGGCGCATTTCATAGTCTTGCAGAATAGCGCAGAAGTTCGTCCATACATCGAGCAGCATAAGTTGATATTACGGGAAGAGAATCCACAAATGGATGAGCTTTCCATCGCACAAGAACACAATGATCGATTCCTCACATGGTTCAAAGAAAAGCGGAGGTCTCCTTTAGTGAGAATGTAAAATAGTTGGTGACGGACCAAGATTTAATGTCTGAGACATGGCAGGGTACGATATTAATGGTTACACCTTTTACACCGAGAGTCAAGATGCCAAGAGTACTGTCCAAAACAGTGGTGTGAGTATAAATGCTTTCTCGATGATCATCACTTTCAAAGCAGTCTCCCCAACCGCAATGAACTCCTACTATGGGATGATCGAAGAAATTTGGGAGCTCGATTACGGAATATACCAAGTTCCATTGTTCGATGTAAGTGGGTACGACTTCCACATGGAGTGAAGGTCGACAAGAGAGGCTTTACTATTGTGGATCTCGATGAGACTCGCCTACAAAGATGATCCGTTTGTCCTTGCGAAGCAAGCAACTCAAGTCTTTTCGTGAGCGATCCGGCCAATCCGAGGTTGCACGTCGTTCTTCATGGCAAGAGACGGATCGTAGGAGTTGAAGATGTTGTAGATGAAGAAGAGTATAACCAATTCGATGAGATACCTTCATTTGCGAGATGGGGCTTGTCTTAGCGGGGATGGCGACACACATGGAGCCAATTACATGCGAGTAGATCATCATGAAGGCGATTGTAAATAAATGGACTATTATAATGTATGTAAAATAGTTTGCAACGCTTTCAAAGTAAAAATCCAAGGTGATTAATTCTTCGTTTGGAGGCCGATGGAAATGCATGCAATTTCTCTTTATGCCTGCACTTTGTGCCATAATTTGTGAAAGAAAATTCTATTTGATGAAATTATTGTTGGGAAAGCTTGTAAATAGTCGAAAGTTCATTTTTGGAAATTTTCGTACAATTCAGATTAATTTGAAAAAGTTTTGACTTTTCTCGCTTTACGCACAAATCATGTCTCTGAAATGAATTTTGGCATATTTCTTGAATGAGGTCGCTTTTTCCAAAAATATTTTATGAAAAGTTCTGCGGTATCACGAAATATGTTTCGCAAAATTTCTAATAATTTCAACAATGTATGACAAAGTTATGGCATTTTTCTCTTTTTTTGAAATGGTGAAAATTCAAACCTGGGAGATGTCCGAAAAGGAATAGTGCAATAAACTACATCAATTGTCGGTTTTTATTAAAAAGTGATACTGATGATTACCATCAGTGTCGGTTTTTATTAAAAGAGTGATACTAATGATAAAGCATCGATGTTGGTTTTCCTTAAAAGAGTGATACTAATGATAAAGCATCGATGTCGGTTTTCTTAAAAGAGTGATACTAATGATGAAGCATCGATGTCGGTTTTCTTAAAAAGTGATACTAATAATAACTCATCGATGTCGATTTTCTTAAAAAGTGATACTAATGATGAAGCATCGATATCGCTTTTCTTAAAGAGTGATCTTGATGACTAACATCGATGTCGGTTTTAAGTAAAAGAGTGATACTAATGATAAAGCAATCTATCAAAACCGGCCCATTCTCGCGACATAGCCATTCGCATACAAGACGATACTCGCTCCACGCTTAACCCTAGCCACCCCGGCGCTTGGGTGCCTCGCCTCGCCGCCCGTCCGTCTTGGGGTGCCCTAAATCGCCTCCTCGCCCGCCCGCCTCGCCCGATCTGTCGCCCGTCTGCCGCGGTGCCCCTACCTCGCCTCCCGCCCGTGCTTGGGTGCCTCGCCTCTGCCCGATCCCGTCGCCGGTGCCCTGCCTCGCCTCCCGCCTAAATGCTTGGGTGCCTCGCCTCTTGCCTTGATCCCGTCGCCGGTGCCCTGCCTCGCCTCCTGCCCGTCTTGGGTGCCTCGCCTCGCCGCCCTCTGCCGCTTGGGGTGCCCTGCCTCCGTCTTCCTCACCTCTGATCTTGCACTTGTTTCTTGGTTCTTCTTGGTGAAGGAGAGGTATTGCTCTGTGATGATTTTAGGGTTATGATGATAATAACAATTATTTTGTGAATAAGGCCTTAAATTGATAGAGATACATCTTTGTAGAAGTATTGAAGTTATTCTTTGTCTGAAAGTCTTGTTCTTTGAGTTGCATATTATTTGTCTGTGATTTCAGTCTAAGTCCCGATAATGGATAGATTGGATTAGCTTCTTGCTTTGAATTATTCGTTCGACTTCTTGCTTTGAATTACTCTTGGTAATAAACTGTTTGTGATATACTTGTCTGTTGGTTCAATAAATTATGCTTGATAAGACCGCTCATTTGCCCTCTTGTTTAATTTGAATTCATTGTCATATATAAGTGATCGATATTAAGTTGATCTGAACTTAGAGTGTCACCGTCATATCTTTGTTTAGATAAATTTTCTACTCGAATTTATAATCTCATTAAGAACTTAATAACAGTGAATCTCATTTTGGTTCTTATTGTGCATGTTAAGGTGGTAAGAATTTAAGGCCTTATACACTCAATCAATTGTTTTGCCCATTTGTGATTGAGGTGAAGATTCTAATCTTCATTTTAAACCCAATAATCTGAGAGCAATCATACTTAATTAACTTCACATTGCCAAAGTAGACATGATTCTTTTCTTGTTTGCCATAGTCTACATAATTTACTTCTCCTTAATTATGTCTGAATGGCCATCTTTGAATCATGTATATGGAATCAAATTGATATATGTATTAAGGAATAAATACTTGCTCTTATACTCGCATCTTTTCCAATCCTAAAATCTTTTATGCCTTGGCTTACTATCAAATGTATATTCATGTGATTCCAGAAGTGCCAAATAATTGGATCCTGTTTGGTTGGAAAAAAAAACATGGTTAATGCGATTCTAGAAACTCTGAAATAAAAACATGGTTAATTTTTTTTAGACTTCTCATATTCGGTTGGAAATATAAAATGTTGGAGCTAAGTCACGCATGTAAGTCACAGAAAGTGAATTTACTTCATGGTTTACTATTTGATGTAAAGTTGTATTTCTGGTGATTGAATGCCAATTGTGAGCCTTGCATGAACTAGGTTGGTATTTCGCCTTTTGTTTTGCGGTGAAGGTCATATTGGCAAGAGGGAATTCTTATGTATGGATAGTATGCTGCCAGCTTTTTTTTTGGCATTTGTCACAGATATGATCAATCTTCACAATGTCCTTCCCTCAAATTAATTTCATGTTTGTGAGGTCCTATATTTTACAAGTCTTTGTTAAGTTCCATTTTGTTATATGTAGATATACGAATCACAGTTTTGCTAATGGCTTATTTTCGGCATATTAATTTTGTTTAGACGTGTTTACTTTTAGCATATTACTTTTGTTTAGACATGTGTTTACTTTCAAGCATATTACTTTTGTTTTATCTCAAGCATATGTTAGAGTTTAGGTTGTGTAACCTCGTCTCCCGTTAAGAGTGCTTATTTATAAATATCTTTGGAATAGCATATTCATAAGCAAGCGATCTCGAATTATCCACATTTTGGGCAGTTCGAGGATATGTGGTTCGGGCAAGTTCTGAGCTATGTTGTACAACGAGTTGATTTCGTAGCGTTTCCTGGTGTTCTCCGGATACACACCCTCTTGACTGTTGTCGAGGCGTGTATCCGGAGAACAAGGGAGAGATCTTCAAATTTTCTCGGTTGTACAACAACTTAGGAACTTGCTCGAACCACATATCCTCGAATGGGATTAGGACCAAACCTATTTAGAGATTAGGGGTTATCATTGGTACGTATTTAGATAGACTTTTGTTCGGAACAATTGCATACTATGAATTATCTGTTGATCCTTTACAAGATTTATTGTCAAGTGCATATAGTAGCTTCAAATTGCTTTCTCTCTGTCACACATATGACCTTATCGATAAGAAAACTCAAAATGTCGCAACTAGAGAGCATCGGCTCGCCGCTGACAGTAGAAGGTGTGCCGAGGGCCGAGCATGGTTCCAATTACTAAAGAAATTTGAGTAAGGTGAGGAAGACCCGAGGACCAAACAAAGGGGCTCTGAGGAGAACGCCGCAGTTCTCCGCTTCAATGCCACGGGGGTCTGCACGGGCCCTCCTAAGTACATGGGGCGATACCGGTCATTTCTTGGCCAATTGGTGAGGGAGAGAGTGCCCATAACAATTAAGGATTGGAGAAAGGAAGTCACACGAAAGCGTAAGAATCGGTTGTGGGGCGAGGTTAAGAGTAAATGGATTATAGAGGAGGAAGATGAACCCAAAGCGAGACAGACGCCTTGAAGAGGATGGGTGTGGCCTTGAGGCACTTCAAGACCCTTATGCACAGTGATGCGTGCGGAAAGGGCGTACACCATTCGAGAGGTATCCATTTGTGACCCCGATGTTTGGGCGGAGTTCACGAGGATGAAGGGTACACCGAGGCGAGAGCGGAGAGAGAGGAACACCGCTGTCCGGAGGCTTAACACGCACCCGCACCACCTCAGACAAAGGCTATGAGGGAAGAAGGCAGAGGGCGCGACTAGCCGAGGAGTGCACTCACTCCAGACGGTGATGCCGTACTCCCACATATCTCGAGGAGCGGCACGAATCGGGTATTAGCGAGGACAAAAAAACCCCGACAGCAGCTTGTAGTTGCAAACCGCTACCGCTCAAGTCGTCTCTACCATCGTAAGACATCTAACTTAGTACAATACAATTGACCCAACTTGTTGTATTTCAAATCTAATTAGTACTCGCTTATTACAGAAGAGGTAAGCGGTGAAAAGAACAGGGACCTTCTGAGCCAAGGGTGAAGGACATCTGTCGTCTGTGATCGGGAAGTCCGACCATAAGGCGGGTGCTTGCCGAGAGGCGGGACACACGAAGAAGTCCTACTTTCAAGATGACGCTGCTGAGTGCCGTATCAAGGTCATGGCAGGCACGTGAGGAGCTTCTCAAGGACACACTAAGGGAGCAACTGAGGGAGGAGATTAAGGAGGAGATGAGGGGAGATGATGGCACGTGAGGAGGAGATAAGAGGGAGATGATGGCACGTGAGGATCGCCTGAGGGCGAGATGATGGCGATGATTTCCCAGTCGAGCGGATGCCCTCGACTCTCATAGAGAAGTCGTGCCCGACCTAGCATGTGCGGTTCCAAAAATGATAAGACCGGTCCCGGTGAAGGTAATAATTAATTTTTCCCGAGTTAAAGCTACATTGTAACTCCCGCAATGTTTTTCCTCAAGTTGTACACTTCTTGCGGTGCTGCGAAGTGCCACTCACCATCAAGGCGGAGGATGGATTTCCGTCGAGGCTGCCGCAGGTTGCATTTCCATGCAACGAGACCGACACTGCATGGTCACCTGTGGGGAAGGGCTACATGAGGGTGCGGTGGACTCGCCCACGAAGACTTCTTATCACATGTGCTCGATTTCCCCCAACGAAGATATCACCACTCTCGGGCAAGCACGCATGTCGTTCATCAAGTGGCCCACGACGGGTGTCGTCTTGGTCAAGGTAAAAAGTCCCTCCACGTCTTCTCTACCATTCCGATTACTCTGCAGATAAGTTAAATATATGCGTGCTTCAGAGGTTCCTCCTGCGCTTTGCTCCTGCCTCTGCTCTGCGCTGATCCTGCTCCTGCTCCTCCACCCGCCTCCTGCTCCTGCTCCTGCCTGATCCTCGCCTGCTCCTGCTCCTGCGCTTGCGCCTCCTCCGCTCTGCTCGTAGAACCACAGAGGCCTCCGAGACTCCTTCCGCCAAGAGGGCAAAGCCGACAGAGGCCACAACGCCCTTAAGGTACCAAAAGCCCTTGCCCGACCTCGGAGACTCCTTCGGCCCAGAAAGAAAAGTCAAGACAGGCCACAGGCACCATATGATTATAAGGCCTACGAGCATGGAAAGCCCCTGATTGCATCGCACGAACTGAATCATCTAGGTAGGTGGACTCGCATACTCCATGGATGGTACCTTGATAAGGTGAAGGCGGAAGAGCGTCGAGTCGACTTCAACGTGAAGTATAAAATGGTACATTTTCACCGTGACGAGGATGGAACATTCCCGTCAGTTTTGAGGATCTATTCCGTGTGTACCAAATGAAAGCCGTCGATATTTGTACTTTATGATCATGGACGCTGTGAGTATCACACCATATAGCTTGCGCTCATGACTTTTATAGGATTTTGCATTATGTTTTCTCACATTCAACACGAGTTGCAGGATAATGAGACAACGAGCCGTGACGCATCTACACGAAGTTGGGTTTGTCGACCCCGAGCTTGTGTCTGCGACCTTGGCTAGGCTTCAACCGTGTTCGTTGCTAGCTACATCAAGGGGTATTGCATCTTTGAGTCGAAAAAGGACTTCATTGTATTGCCGTACCACGAGTAAGTAGTACTTTTCGATTCAATTACTTGTACGCACTTAAAACCGTATGTGAACTTATTTCCTTGCACTACATTTTATTTAATAAGCAACCATTGGGTTCTACTCGTCCTCGTTCCGAGTGAAAACACGATCTACACATTTAACTTTCGATCGAGAAGAGACCGATGGCATCTGTGATCAAGCCTCCTTTGCGAAGTAAGCACATTATTGTAACCTAACACATCTGAGGAATTTAACTACGTTTATTTTTTTTGACTCAATGGTGCTCTCCAATGTATGCAGGGGTTTCTCAGACTATGTCGATGAAGGAGGGCCGCACGACGACAAAAAGGGCAAGACACTGCAGTATAAGCGATTTAAGGTACAAGTGCCTAGCATATATATGATTAATTTTTTTGACATCTAATCTTCGTGGGCTGAATTTCTTTTTCTCTCTTCACAATGCCATCAACAGGGCAGCGATGACCATTGCGGCTTCTATGTCATGCAGTACATGCTCATCGTGGTCGGCAACTCACAACTTTTCCCTAAGGTATATGTACGTGCAGAATAATATACTTAGCCTTTTACATAGAAATTTTGAAACTGAAATTAATACAGTCATTTCTGTTTTCCAGAAGATCAATATCCCCCAGAAGATTTTAGACAGCAAAGTACTCAACAATTTACGAGACCACTTATGCGATTAGTCTTGGTTAGAAGTTATATCAGAGGATGGCAGGTTTAGAGATCCTGAAGCATCCTACTAGTCCATATATAAACAATATTAATAATATATGTCAATTTGATATGTATCAGAGGAAGTCCATGTACTGATTGTCAAGCATGTTTGAGTTGTATATTGTGAACGACTATGATATATATGTGTTGTAATTAAAGCGTTTCTGTTCTGTGAATGTGATATATGCATCTTGTGTTCTGTATTGAGAATGTGATGATATATATTGTGCATACTGTTTTAATCTGTGCTTTTTTTTGGAGAATTTGCAAAAATGGCACACCCCAATGGGTCATCAGAATCAGTTCTTTAAGGGAAGTGATTCTGATGACCCCCTCATCAGAATCGGTTCTTTAAGAAAAGTGATTCTGATGACAAAAGTGATTCTGATGACGGTGTCATCAGAATCACTTTTCTTAAAGAACCGATTCTGATGAGGGGGTCATCAGAATCACTTCCTTTAAAGAACCGATTCTGATGACATTTTTTCACGATCGGGTCAAAACCGATTCTGATAGCTCCACCTCATCACTATCTAAGGACATCGTATCGCCACTAGAACCGATTCTAATGCTAAAAAAGAACCGATTCTGATGTGCCGTTCTGTAGTAGTGTGAATTAATTGCTACACCACGTCGGAAAAAATGCAAATCCCGAAAAATTATTAGTGAGGGATTTAACTCTAGAAAATCAAAAACTATATCTAAGCTGAGTATTAGATGAAAGGCATATTCTGGAATAGCAGAGGTCTTGGAGACTTGGCTAAATATAGGTATGTAGAGGATATGGTCAAAGAAGAGCACATTGATTTTATTGCTCTTTTAGAGACAGGAAGAGATCATTTCTCGGATGGGACTTTAAAAAAACTATGTGGTGGCAAACAATTCATTTGGCACTGCATGGCACCTCATGGTCGGTCAGGGGGTATGCTACTGGGGGTGGATCTAATGATGTATGACATTGGAGCTATTGATGAAGGGGAATTTTATATTAAGTTCACTCTTCGTAATAAAAATGATGGGTTCAAGTGGGTGCTCACAGCGGTATATGGTCCTGCGCAAAAAGAGCACAAAGATACTTTTCTCACTGAAATGGCTCATATTTGTAGTAAAGAACACCTGCCGTATATTATTGGTGGGGATTTTAATATTATGCGTGGGCCGGATGATAAAAACAAGGATTCTTTTGATTTTAAATGGCCAAATCTTTTCAACATGGTTATTCAATCATTAGAGCTCAAAGAGATTAATTTGTCTGGGCGCCATTATACTTGGGCGAGTAGTGGAGATAACCCAACTTTTGAGAAGTTAGATAGGGTCTTGGTATGCACTGAGTGGGAAAAAAAGTATCCCCTAACCACTGTGGAGGTTAGAGATAGGAGCATATCCGATCATACGCCGTTGATTTTGAATACTGGGGTTCCCTCTCGTTATAACAAGCATCCATTGTTCAAATTTGAACGTGGGTGGTTGATTAGAGATGGTTTCTATGACTTAGTTGCTGATAAATGGCAAAACGATATAAGGGGCGTTATTGCGATAGAAAAATGGCAGAATAAGATAAGGACCCTCAGACAATTTTTAAGAGGTTGGGCAAAACACACAGCTGGCCATAACAAAAAGGAGAAGAAAAAAATTATTTCCATAATAGATGCCCTTGATAAGAAGGCAGAACATAGCGCTTTATCATACCATGAATTAAACTTGCAAAATTACCTTAAGGATAAAGTGGTGAATCTGTTGAGGGAGGAGGAAATTAAATGGTACGAAAGAGCTAAAACAAAAGACCTTTTGGAGGGTGATGATAACACACAATATTTTCATTTGGTTGCTAATGGAAAACATAGAAAGCAGCGTATTTTCCAATTGGAGAGTGACGGTGCTACAATAGTAGGTGATGCAGAATTGAAAGCACATGTTACAAACTATTATAAAGGCCTGTTTGGACCGCCGGACGAAAATAATTTTAGTCTGGTGGAAACTCATAACCATGATTTGCCTCAGGTATCAATTGAGGAAAATGCCATTCTCATTGATCAATTCACTGAAAGAGAGGTTAGAGAGGCGGTTTTCCAAATGGAGCATAATAAAGCTCCTGGTCCCGATGGTTTCCCAGCTGAATTTTATCAGGTTTTTTGGGATATTATTAAAGGGGATCTGATGGCGTTGTTTAATGATTTTTATCATGGTAACTTACCTTTGTTTAGCCTTAATTTTGGCATAATCACACTTCTTCCAAAAATTAAAGAGGCAACAAAAATACAACAATATAGACCCATATGTCTGCTCAATGTGAGTTTCAAAATATTCACAAAAGTGGCGACAAATAGAATTATGGGGGTGGCCAACAAAGTCGTACGTCCTTCACAAACAGCTTTCATGCCAAGTCGTAATATTATGGAAGGTGTACTGATATTACATGAAACTATCCATGAACTACATTCTAAAAAACTTAATGGAGTGTTATTGAAACTCGACTTCGAAAAGGCTTATGATAAGGTTAAATGGCCTTTTCTTCAATAAACACTTCGTATGAAGGGATTCGACCATCAATGGTGTTCTTGGATCACACATTTTGTTACTGGTGGTAGTGTGGGCATTAAAGTTAATGATGATATTGGACACTATTTCCAAACTAAAAAAGGTGTCGGGACCCGAATTCGCAATCCAGAAACCCTCTGTGTTTTCAGCACTAGTCCCAGGATCAGTAGCTAGTACCCACAGTTAACAAAGATGAATATCACAATCATACACAACGGATTAATAAATAAAGAATTCATCTTTTAATATAACATGTTGAATAACCTTAAGGTCAACTTACAATTGTGAAGCCCAGATAGCTTCAACTCAGAGTAAAATGAACAGCAGCAGAATGAAGAACGTCGGTGAATCCCATCAAAATACCACAGGCATTTGACAAGGTTCAACTCCTAGATATTCGCCTTCTTGCGAACTTCTTCCTCTTCAAGACAAAGACTTCTCCTCAACTGGTGATGTTTTGTTAAAGCAAGGGTGAGTACACAACCGTACTCAACAAGTCGTGCACAGAATGCAAGTCTAAATAACTATATGCACGGCTTATTCCAATTGGATGGCTAAATTGGCTATTTTTGCATAAAACAGCATTTACAAATGAATATCATAAATAGATTGAAAAGCAGTAAAACAAGTAATACCCATAATAACTTTCGTAATTATTCTCAAGTAAAACATTTCTCATCCTTAACCAATTTTCATATCACATTGTCTACATTCCCAACCTCATTTTATTTTCAAAACTCTACCCCTTGACTGTAATCCCCGAGCAATGTCCAATACCGTGGACTCAGCTATTCGAATAGTTTTTACACTCTGCAGAGGTTATACACTTTACCCACAAGATATAATCAACTCACCACGTCAGCCGTGAATCGCCATACAATAGTATGCGAATGAGTGATCATAACAAAGCCTTTCCAAAGATCCGTCTAAACCCAGTACTGCCCGCTAAGGTTTCAACACTGGTGGGACTGGTTACCACATCCAGGGCCCCCCTCTTGCGCCTGTGAGTTTTACTACCCGCACATTCGGGACTCACTCCACCACGATCAAGCATCAAGAATATATTTCACAATTTACTCAGCTAGGTCCGTCCCATTCCGGAACTTGTGGTTGTATGAATGACTCAGGTCAAAGGCTCGCAAGGTTAAGTCCTTAGTTGACCGAGGTAAGACTAACCAAACGTTCATCACATCAACATGTCATAAAACCAAATGCGACCGCCCAATTGCCACTCTTGGCCCATACAGGACGATCCAGAACTTGGATGGGGAAAATTCCAATTGCGTTGTAAAGAGAACGCACGTAAGAATCTATGGTTCAATTTATACGGCGATCGGACCAGCGGATCGTCGGGAAACGCTCGTCTTATGACTGGAAACTGACTGGAAACTGCCGGAATTACTGTAGCATTACTGTTTATTTAATCCGAATTAACCAATAAAATCAAAATAAATAGCAAACGACGGTTCAAAAATCCGGGAAAAATCTAGAACGTTACTCACAGCCTTAGTAACACAAATAAAATATTATTACATAAAATAATAATTTTATTCATGTACAGTAAATACTTTTATACTGTTTTTAATATCTTTTTAATTTGAAAAATACTAAAACAACCCCACAAATTCTAAGAAAATTCAGGGAGTTTAATTAGGACATTTTGAGATCAACTAAAATATTTTGGTCCCACCAAATATTTTATTTTTATGTCAACATATATTTTTATTTTGTTAAAGCTTTCGGAAAGGCTTTAGAAAATATATAATTTGAAAATTGTAGGAAATTTCACAGAAATTCCCTTAGGTTGATTTATATTAAATAATATAGTTTTAGTAAAACCAAATCTTTTATTTTGTCTCCAAATTATATTTTTAATTGATGAGACTTTTGGAAATGTTTTGAAATGGAATTTGGATATAGAATTGCCCGAACAATTAATAATTCGAATTAAAAATCCAATTAACATCCAAATGTTTAATTTAATAATTTTAATTAGTTTTTAGCAAATCTCAAATTTGGGAAATTCCCTGAGATACAAAGGACACTGTAAAAACTAAATTTTAAATTACTTGATGTACACAAAAGGCACATTAAATTGTTTTAGATTTAGAAAATTCTAAATTAAGCTTCTTTAATCAAATAAGATTGATGTAAAATTTTTGGAAAGCTAATTTAATTATAAATTTTTGAAAACCCAAATTTTGGGATGTTACGAACCTCCCCCCCTTAACAGAATCTCGTCCCCGAGATTCGAGCTGACTAAAGAATAGGTTCGGGGAAACTCGACCTTCGAGACTCTCTGCACTTGCAGTCAAATGCACACTTGTCGGAATTGCTTCGAGGTCAAATACTGAATAACATCCTCCTACTGGGTCAAATTCTGATAGGTTGCTCCTTGCAGGCAAGATCCTTTTGCAAACTTAATTGGCTTCAACTGGATCTACTTTCTGGCATATGGAACACTTCTTCCACTGAGGCCCTTAAAAGACAATATGCATTCTTCCTAACAACGCTGATAACTTCCATTGTTAAGAAACTTTTTTTCCCACTGACACTTAATTCTTTGCTTCTCTTGGAAACTGGACAAGCTGCTCCTGACGGCGAAAACGACTTGCTATTCTGCGGTGTTGATCAAAGATTGAACATCAATTCTGTTAAGTTGGTTCTTGAGAACAGCTCTTGATCTGAGAAACTCAAGCTGATTAATAATTGCTTCACTGTGCTTGACAATCTTGGACGATTCATTGATCCTTTCATTTCACTACCAATGACCTTCGCAGTAAGGGACATTGATCGAAATGAATCTGGTAACTTTTAACATCATGACTGAGAACTCAGGCTATATGGCCAACATACACATGAACATTATCTACTAAAGTGAATGCTCAAAGACATATCAAATCCTTTATTGCCATTAATACTTTTGATTTAGAATTCTGGGTACATTTATTCCACAAATAGGAATTGCTAAGAGAATTCCTTGACATTACTCTTATAAACTAGAGTATGGCATCACGGCTTCTGGAACTTCTTGGGAGCTTCATCAGTCAACCGTCTTTTCTTCAACTGCTTCTTGGAACAATCGGCTTCTGTGGTTGCTTCAGGCATACTTGGCAATACAGGTTCAACCGAGGTAGCTTCAGGGATAATTTCAATTCCACAAGGTACTTCATTTTTGAACGGGCATTGCTTGGTAAAGTGACCTCTTTTACAGTAGGCATAGCATAATCGATTCTTTGATGCTGCACCATGCGATCTTGGTGATATACTTTGAACTGAACTGACTTCTGGGATGACTGAAGGTAAAGTGGATGCTTGATGCTTCTGGGAACATTGTCTGGCATAGTGACCTTGTTTACCACAAAGCAAACAACTTCCTAGTGACTTTGACTTGCTTCTTTTCTGCGGTAGCTTGCTAGATTCATGGTATTTCTCCTTTAACTGCTGTGTCAAAGCATGGGTAGATGACAACATGCCTTTCTTTGCTAACTCTTGAACCACAGTGGCTCGGAAATTTTCTCGTTGACGTTGCATTGCAGAGGTCAATACTGAATACATAGCACACTGGCTTGGGCAATGATCTTGGCCTTCACAAAGGAAACATGAAATTTTACTATTCGGACATTCTCCAAGAGGATGGTTCCCTTCACAACTGGAACAATTGATATGATGCTCGTCCGAGATATGTCCTATGACTCCACAACGGGTACATGCACAATCATCTAATTTGCCTAGTTCTATAAACTTTGCAAACTTGCATTGAGAACGCACTGTTGAATTTTCAACCGGTGGAACTGGAGATTGCTTTTGGTCAACATCTGCTCTAATACTGATACTGGCGGCAACATCTTGAACTGACTTGGAATGCTTGAATCATCGCCAAGGTCATCCATCGAAAACTTCTCCATCGATGGTGACCATGGTTAATAGGCAAGAAGGAAAAGCATAGATAAGTAACCAAGAACTATTACGGGGATTAGGTTTAACCCAAAACCTCAAATTATACAATCATTATTTACAACTTGGTATGGTCGCTCACAAAAGCCTAAGGGCCATGCGACACATACTGCAAACTCAGCAAACAGAAAACCAAATTAACCTAAGCACACAAGTCTAACGTCTATAAAGGGTAACACTCCTAACTTAGACAGACGCGACTCTCACACATGAGTCTCAACAGTTACTCAAGCACTGATTCTTCGAATTTCTTGAACACTTCATCGGCACTGGTTCTTCTACCTTCTGGAACACTTCATCGACACTCTTTCTTGAGCTCGACGATTCCTGTTTTCACGATCTTAAGGTTCAGCAACGGCACTCAGTGCTTTCTCCTAAAGTGTGAAACATCGTTATCTATTCAAGACAACTGAGGTAAGATTTTCAACTTAAATCAGCGGAAAAGATAGAAATTTCAGCAAAAGGGAAAAGAATGGAAGAATAAGATAAGTCAAGAACTTGTTATTCTTCAAGTTAAATTTTTCTCTTTAGAAAATAATTTTGAACCTCCTAAAGAACGGCCAAACTATCTAGGGTCAAGACCTACAGTCAGTATGCTCTGATACCACCTCTGTCGGGACCCGAACCGCAATCCGAAACCCTCGTGTTTTCAAAGACTAGTCCTGTGATCAAGAGCTAGTGCCCACAGCTAACAAAGATGAATATCACAATCATACACAACGGATTAATAAATAAAGAATTCATCTTTTAATATAACATGTTGAACAACCTTAAAGTCAACTTACAATTGTGAAGCCTAGATAGCTTCAACTCGAGTAAAACGAATAAAGAATGGAAAAAGAACGTCGGTGAATCCCATCAAAATACCACAGGCATTTGACAAGGTTCAACTCCTAGATATTCGCCTTCTTGCAGAACTTCTCCTTCTTTGAAGACAAAGACTTCTCCTCAACTGGTGATGTTTTGTTAAAGCAAGGGTGAGTACACAACCGTACTCAACAAGTCGTGCACAGAATGCAATTCTATTACTACATGCATGGCTTATTCCAAAGGAATGGCTGAAGGGTTCTTTTGCAATAAAGCAGTATTCACAAATAATCATAATAGATAGAAAAGCAGTAAAACAATAATACTCATAATAAATTTCGTAATCATTCTCAAGTAAAGCATTTCTCATCTTTAACCAATTTCCATATCACATTGTTCACATTCCCAACCTCATTTTTATCAAAATCTAACCCTTGACTGTAATCCCCGAGCAATGTCCAATACCATGGACTCGGCTATTCGAATAGTTTTTACACTCTGCAGAGATTATACACTTTACCCACAAGATATAATCTACTCACCACGTCAGCCGTGAATCGCCATACAATAGTATGCGAATGAGTGATCATAACAAAGCCTTTCCAAAGATCCGTCTAAACCCAAGACGCTCGCTAAGGTTTCAACACTGTGGTGGACTGGTTACCACATCCAGGCCCCCTCTTGCGCTGTGAGTTTTACTACCCGCACATTCGGGACTCACTCCACCACGACAAGATCAAGAATAGATTTCACAATTTACTCAGCTAGGTCCGTCCCATTCCGGAACTTGTGGTTGTATGAATGACTCAGGTCAAAGGCTCGCAAGGTTAAGTCCTTAGTTGACCGAGGCAAGACTAACCAAACGTTCATCACATCAACATGTCATAAAACCAAACGCGACCGCCCAATTGCCACTCTTGGCCCACCAAACTAAATGCGACCGCCCAATTGCCACTCTTGGCCCACCAGAAACAATCTTAAAACCAAATGCGACCGCCCAGTTGCCACTCTTGGCCCACGTAAACAATCTTACCACTTGCCTCGCCTAAATCACTTTCCCACCCCAGTCCTTTACCATGCAAAGACGTGCCATCATCAACTCAATAACACATGTCTCATTCTCAAAAACATGTTCCATATCTCATTAAGTCAATATTAACTTTAATTTTCCAAAATCATGACAAATCTACGTGGCAGGGCTAAGCACACTACATACGGTCTAATTAACCCATGTTGGCAAATTATTAATGTCCAACTATTAATCCACAATCCAGGGTGACAAATGAATCATGGCATACAAATAATAGAGACAAAGTGGCAATAACAAGTAGGTTGGTTATCTAATCCCAAATTAATTGAAATCAGTTTATTTCAAACTAGCATGCAATAATTTCAAATGAAGTAATTTTAAAATATGGGATCAACATGGTCAAAGCACAACTTGCCTGGTCCTTACAGTTTTTATTATTCTTTACTCTTTATCTTCGATCCTTGATCCTCGATCTTCAATCTCCGCTTGCTTGATCCTCAGCTCCTTCGAGCGACTTCCGGCAACGCGTCTAACGATAAACAAGCACAGATACAACAAAACTCAAAAAGCAAATCAAGTAAACTCCAAATTAAAAACGAATAGCATTGGGCACAACGGCTTAGTTGAAATTAGAAACTTGAATGGATTAGGTCGATGATTAGACAAAATAGAACGGCTTTCGAAAAATACACCGAAGAGAAAGATTAATAAATGGGAAAGAAGGAATGATATTCCGAAGAATATTATATTGGTTGAATCGCCGATGACATATGGACTCTCGATCTATAGATCGGGTCCACGATGATACGTTAGTTCACCATGAACTAAGCAGATGCTCGAGGTTAACTTTCGTTGATCGAACGGCACAGTCAACCAAAAGGAAGATAAACTGATAGGCTAGGTCTGGCACAAGAATATGGCATATGGCTAATGGTCTATCGACCAAGACCACGAATGAATTCTAGGTTAATGGCAGATTAGATTTTCAAGGATAAGACAAGGACGGATGGGATCAACATCCACTACGGTTCGATCCGGAGGTTAGTCTTACATCGGGGACGGAACTCGACGACTACGAGGCGTGATGACAGGAATACGAGGCTAAACTCAACGTGATGGGTTAGATCACAATAAGGTGATAGAAAAGGTAAGGACATCACATTAGGGCTTCCACTTGCATGCACCCATGCGATGACAGCGATATGATGAGAGCAAAGCGTTAACGGCGGGACGTTAACGACGAAACGTTAACAATGGAACGTTAACGGCGAAATGTTAACGATGAAACGTTAACGACGGAATGCTACCAAGGACGGCTAACTGAGACGCGAGTCGATAACAAAAGACTAGGTTCAAAAGACGATGGTTATAAACCAGAACAAGGCTCTGACGGCAAACGGGGACCAAATGCACTCAAAGGATGGCCAAAACAGTAGGGTAACGACCCACTGGATGGAAGGACTCAGCCAAAGCGAACTAAATTGGGTGGCGGCAAATGACGGCGCGCGGCGGTGGCAAAAGGCGGCGGCCGATGAATAAAAATAATTTCAGTAGATGCAACAACAAAGGGGAAATATCCATCGCGTAGAACGCGACGAGACGAACTCAACAAAATAGGCGGATTTGGCGGCGACCCACCGGATTGATCACAAACTGCCGATGAACGGCTCTCGGAGCTAATAGATCAAACTACCATAACTATTGAAGTACTGCACAAAACCTAACCGAATTTTACAGAGAGTTATCTGGGACCATTTGACACAAAGTGACGTGAACGGATATGAGTTTTACCTTCTGGATCAACGGGGAACGCGCGACGAAGTTTTCTGTTGTCCGCAACGCAGTCTGATCGAAGAAAAGAATTTTCTGTGCAAAATCACAAGGTCAAAACTATGGGTTAGGGTGAGAACCATGTAGGGGACATCAAGGAAAGTCTACCATAAAACTTTCACGGCCAAACTCGCAGAAACGAGGGAGAACGGGCTTCGGCAAGATTTGACATTTGGACGGCTATAACTTCTGATCCAGTGGATAAAATTGCACCAAATTTGGACGGAAGATAGAGGGTACCTTGAGGCACGACGTGACGTAAACGGATCATGAAAAGAGTCGACGAGTTGACGGGGAACGCGACGCCAAAATAGGCCGACGTGGGGGCGGCGCTCGGGGCGATGCGGCGGCGCGGCTGCTCTATTTGGAATCTTCCAAAACTGTTTCACAGAGGTGTTGCAAACATCATGGGGGTTCGACACAAAAAAATTTGAGGATGAACGGAGTTCGGAGCGTCCGGTAGAGCTCGACGAAGTTCTCACCAGAGTTGGGGAAGAAGGCTCGCCGAGGGAGATCCGTTGTGATTCTGATACTGATATTTGAGTATGATGTGTGGAATGAGGAGAGTCGTCTAGGGTTCAATTTTCAGCTACAAAGGAGCGGTGGATCAACGAGAAAAGCTCGCCGGAGTTGGGAAAGAAATCGGTGGCCGAAGGTGCTCCGGTATGTATTTGTAAAATCTGATTTTACTGAAGGTAGAGGACAGCAATAGGAAGCTCTGAGAAACATTTCAGATCGAAAAAAGTTTGGGAGTGACCAGGAGAGCTCGTCGAAGTTTTCGCCGGAGTTGAAAATAATGGCTCATACAGGACGATCCAGAACTTGGATGGGGAAAATTCCAATTGCGTTGTAAAGAGAACGAACGTAAGAATCTATGGTTCAATTTATACAGCGATCGAACCAACGGATCATTAGGAAACGCTCGCCTTATGACTGGAAACTGACGGGAAACTACCGGAATTACTGTAGTGTTACTGTTTATTTAATCCGAATTAACCAATAAAATCAAAATAAATAGCAAACGACGGTTCAAAAATCCGGGAAAAATCTAGAATGTTACTCACAGCCTTAGTAACACAAATAAAATATTATTACATAAAATGATAATTTTATTCATGTACAGTAAATACTTTTATACTACTTTTAATATCTTTTTAATTTGAAAAATACTAAAACAACCCCACAAATTCTAAGAAAATTCAGGGAGTTTAATTAGGACATTTTGAGATCAACTAAAATATTTTGGTCCCACCAAATATTTTATTTTTATGTCAACATATATTTTTATTTTGTTAAAGCTTTCGGAAAGGCTTTAGAAAATATATAATTTGAAAATTGTAGGAAATTTCACAGAAATTCCCTTAGGTTGATTTATATTAAATAATATAGTTTTAGTAAAACCAAATCTTTTATTTTGTCTCCAAATTATATTTTTAATTGATGAGACTTTTGGAAATATTTTGAAATGGAATTTGGATATAGAATTGCCCGAACAATTAATAATTCGAATTAAAAATCCAATTAACATCCAAATGTTTAATTTAATAATTTTAATTAGTTTTTAGCAAATCTCAAATTTGGGAAATTCCCTGAGATACAAAGGACACTGTAAAAACTAAATTTTAAATTACTTGATGTACACAAAAGGCACATTAAATTGTTTTAGATTTAGAAAATTCTAAATTAAGCTTCTTTAATCAAATAAGATTGATGTAAAATTTTTGAAAAGCTAATTTAATTATAAATTTTTGAAAACCCAAATTTTGGGATGTTACAAAAGGTCTCAGGCAAGGTGATCCCATGTCTCCGATACTTTTTAATATTGTGGCAGATATGCTCGCCATTCTGATTAAGCGTGCAAAAGATGATGGTCAGATTCGAGGGGTTATTCCTCATCTTATTGAGGATGGCTTATCAATTTTACAGTATGCAGATGATACAATCTTGTTTATGGAACATGATATTGAGCAAGCTAAAAACATGAAGTTGTTGCTTTGTGTGTTCGAACAATTATCGGGGCTAAAAATTAACTTTCATAAAAGTGAGATTTTTTACTTTGGTGAAGCTAGACAGTCTGAGCAGGTTTATACTGACTTGTTTGGTTGTGCGATTGGATCGTATCCATTCCGATACTTAGGTATTCTGATGCATTACCATAAGATTCGTAATGCGGATTGGGGTGTAATCGAAGATCGATTTAAACGAAAACTAAGTACATGGAAGGCAAAACATCTTTCCTATGGGGGTAGACTTGTTTTATTAAATTCTGTGCTAAGCAGTCTACCCATGTTTATGATGTCTTTTTTTGAAATACCTAAGGGGGTTATACAAAGGCTGAATGTTTATCGATCTAGGTTTTTTTGGCAAGGCAATAATCATAAGAGGAAATATCGCCTTGCTAAATGGGATATGCTGTGTCGTCCTAAAGACCAAGGAGGATTGGGTATTGTAGATCTACAGATTAAGAATAAATGCCTCCTAAGCAAATGGTTATTTAAGTTATTAAATGAGGATGGGATCTGACAGACTTTACTTACAAATAAGTATTTAAATTCTAAATGCTTATCCCAGGTGTATGTTAAATCTAGGGATTCACATTTTTGGAAAGGGCTTTTAAAAATTAAAGATGATTTCCTAGGATGTGGCTCCTTTCGGATAAGAGATGGCTCTCAAACTAGGTTTTGGGATGACACTTGGATAGATGATGTACCCCTAAAGGTTCAATTTCCAAGTTTGTATAACATGTTCATTATCCTCACAATACTGTGGCTGAGGTTATGACACAGATGCCGTCAAAACTTATCTTCCGAAGAATATTATCAGGGCACAAATTGGTTGCATGGTACAATTTATTAGCAAAATTGGCTAATTGTCAGATTACGGTTGGAAGGGATATTTTCCAATGGGACTTACATAAGCATGGACAGTTTACTGTCCAATCTATGTACAATTATTGCATGAATAAGAATATCCCTTACTCTTGTAAATTTATTTGGAAATTGAAAATCCCGTTGAAAATTAAAATTTTTCTTTGGTATTTACAACGCGGTGTAATTTTAACAAAGGATAATCTAGCTAAGCGAAATTGGCATGGGAATCAGAGATGTTGTTTCTGCAATTGTAATGAAACAATAAGACATTTATTTTTTGATTACCCTCTCTCAAAAGCCATTTGGCGAGTTGTACATATAGCTACTGGCTTATATCCACCCAAGTCTATTTCCAATATGCTTGGTAATTGGTTAACAGGCATTGTGAAGGATGATCAACGATTGATTCTTGTTGGGGGTGTGGCCATGTTATGGGCTATTTGGTGTACACGTAATGATATTATCTTTGAGAAAAAACATTATTCTACCTTCATGCAGGTTATTTTTAGAGGAACATATTAGTTGCGGTATTGGGCACTATAACAGCATGAGAACAACAGGGAGAAGATCGGTCAGGCAAGCAGGGCTTTGGAGACTGTGTCATTGCAAGTTTTTGCCAAGAATGATTGGAGATGCAATTATAGATTAGACTTTTAAATTTCGGATCTTTTTTCCCTTGTTCCATTCTAGATATTTGGAATTGGTATTTGTACAAACTCAGTTGTGTGCTTCGGCAGAGACCGTATTTTAATCCTTTATCTAAAAAAAAGAGCAGTTCGGCAGTGCCGTTCTTGGCACGGCTCTGCAGCCTGCCAGAACAATGACAAGAGCAGCAGGTTTGCAAGGCAAGAAAAACGACCAACTATGCACTCACAGCTTCTGTGAACAGCAGAAGGAAATGATCTGATGACCACTAGCTCACAGCTTCTGTGACAATTACAGCTGCAGATGTATGCAACTTTCAATCGTACAAGTAGCATTGAGTTCACTGAATTTGTGTGCACGTCACTTCTAAGCCTTGATGGCTAATGCTCAAACTCTGAAAGAGGCAGGATTATACACGTAAGTTCCTCATCCACATTCATGAAACCTGTTCTGGTTGGAATTCTTCCAGAGAAAGAGAATGTGTGTGCAGTTTAAATGAAATCAACGACAGAGAACAGATACACATAGGTGAGATCAGTCGCGGTTCTGTTCAGATAAACCAACATCAAACACTGGTAATACAACAAGGCAGCATGCAGAAGTTTGTCCCGGAATCTCGTCAAGAGGTTCACGAATTATCTGCAGTTTTACGTGTTGAACCAGCTAAGTTGGGCTACAAGTCTACGACATGCATCTGACTCTAACCATTTATCATGCTTGGAGTTGAAGGATCGAAACGCCACGACAGAGAGCAGATCGTCAATGTCACTATTCTCCAGTCTGCCTGACAAATAAAGACAAGAGAAGCAGAGGATACCTGACCATAAAATTCTGTGGTCCGTCTACATACAATAGCCACCATTAAGGTTAAAAAAAACAGCCGAAATCTCGGCCTAGATTTCAAAATCCCGGCCAGGTAAAAAAATTTGGAAAAAATAAATTACTACAATAATATCGGAAATGCGAGATTTCACCAAATCTCGGGTTTTTATGATCGGTTTTTTACTTTTTATGGCCGAATTTGACCGGATTTGGTCCAATAACCCATAAGAAAGTCATCTTCTATGAAAATTTATTGAAAAATCAAAATTTTGAGACATTTTAAAATTTCAGCAGAAACACTATCAGATTTTTATAAAATTGTACATGCTTGATAATGATCTAAAACATTTATGGTACTATATTTAATAGTGTATGATCATACAGAAAAATTTTAAAAATAATTGAACTTTATTTGTTATCTTTAAAAAATCAAAAACGGAATGAACATAATTGGGACAGTAAATTTGTTAGAATTTTATAAATTTGCTCGAGTGTGATTATAATCCAAAATTTTTATGAAAGCTTAAGAATTACCTCAGTACAATTCTATAAAACTTTCATAGATTTTCAATTTTTTTATTTGCTCAATCAAATCTATGTAAGCATTGAACTTCATTTGTTATATTTCAAAAATTAAAAATAGAAAGAACATAAATGGTACAGTGCCCTTGTAAGAATTTTATAAATTCACTGGAGTGTGATCATAATTCAAAGTTTTCATGAGATCTTAAGAATTTCCTTATGATCCTTCTGTAAAATTTTCAAAAATTCTAAACCTTTTTTGATTGCTAAAGCAAATCTATGTATTGATCATCAAGTTTTTATTAGGATGTAGCACTGTCAGAACTTTTAAAAATTATTGAAGCTTGATCATTATCTAAAATTTTTTTTTAAAAATAATGATACATCAGAACTATCCGTAAATTTTTTTAAAATTTTCTGACGTGGTTTGTACTATTTTTTTATTTTGTTAAAGTTTGCCGGTAAGGCTTTTATCAAGATAGTAGAACTGTCCAAATTTTCAAAAATTTATGAAGCTTGATCATCATCTGAAAATTTTATAGAAATTTTAGTGAGTGATACATCATAACTATGCACAAAAAATTTCAAAATTTTCTAATGTGGTTTGTTCTGTTTTTAATTCAGTTCAAACTTGCCGGTCGGCATTTTATTAGGACAGTAGCAATGTTCGAATTTTTAAAAATTCCTCAGGCTTTTTTCACTCGGTGCAAATTCACTAAAATCTCGGCAAATCTTGCCGAGATTTTGGGAATTTTGGAAGAAATTTCGGTTTTTTCGGTGCAAAAAAAAATCGGATTTGAATTTTTGTTTTTGTATTTTATCTGAGATTTATCTGAAATTCCTAGATCTCGATGAGATTTCGGATTTCGGCCACTTCCAAGTTGTCATTCGAAAACGAGATTTCAAATCTTGGCCACGAAGCTGAAAAGAACAGGACAAGTAATTTTCATCGGAGAATGTGAACATCACAGCTCGACTGCTAGTTACGTGCTATGTACCTAAGAACATATCCAGTGGAAGGAGTGCTTCCAGAGGAAATATCGGGTGCTTCCCTTTCCTTAAAATTCTACCTCCGCGCTTTTCGCGCGTAAAAGTACAAAATTTTGGAGACGCAGGGTAGGGTATATTCTGTGGTCATATAAAATCTCAAGATCAAAAATTCGATCTCATGTGGAATCTTTAATAGTGTATTTTTGTTGCACGCTAGGCACTCGTTAATTTGACACCTGCAATGTCAGTCTACATTGTCAACAGCAACTAAAAAAAAAAGGGTGTGTCTAGAAATCACTCGGATGTTTTCTCTAAAAAAATCAGCCAAATTTTCGGATGTTGCACGCATTGAAAAAAAGTGTTGCACACGTAGGAAAAAAATGTTGCGATGCGTCTGAAATTTGAGAGCCTCTTGCAACATTTTTGTTCAACGCTTGCAACATTTTTTTCCAACGCGTTGTAACATTTTTCCTATATAGATGCAACATTTTTTTCCAACGCATGTAACATTTTCCTTCGACAACAGTAGAAATACGGCACAGTAAACAGATGTTGCAAGCGTTGAAAAAAAATGTTGCACGCGTCGAAAAAAAATGTTGCAAAAGTTGAACAAAAATGTTGCAAGAGACTCCTAAATTTAGGTGATTTTAGCAAAGAAAACATCCGGATGATATTTATCAAAACCCAAAAAAAAATGGCATATCAGTGGTTTCACTCATACAAAACATGAGTAACCAACCGTGGATAGTCCAACCGATGTGGCGCAGCGGCACTTAATTTTTCAGCTAAAGATCAGTTTTTTAGAGAGGGTGAGAGCGTGGTAACAAAGATCATAATTTGATCTCCACCAACTACAATTAGCGAACGAACAAGGATCAGTTTTTTAGCGAGTGAGAGCTTGCGCGCGCGAACAGAGAGACAGAGAGAGAGTTGCGATCTCAAAAATGGCTCACTAGCCAATTCTTCTCGACCTAAACATTTGAGCATGTAGAACTCGGGCGTCGCCGGTGGAGACCGGCGGTGCGGCTGGCTGGGCAGCGGCGGAGTCGGCGGTGGTGGCGGGCGACATGGATGGAGGGTGGCCAGGGTTGGCGATCGAGCCCATGATCCTCTTCGTCCACGGCAAGGGCCGAAGAAGGTGAGCTGTGGCCTGTGGGTGCTCGTGTTTGCCGATCCAGCTGTTTGGATGCTCTTTTTTTTTGGTTCTAAATGATGCCCAACCATTTCAGGGGAGCTAATCAGTATAGTTAATCGGCTGTCACCACACTAGATTATTCTCTTCTTTTTACAAATTTGGATTATTCTCTTCTTTGGCAAGTAGACACCCATCCTACATGTGAAACCACCCAATTGATTGAGTAATTTTATAAATCCAGCGGCGGAGTGGCCTTGAAACTGCCGAAAGGTTAATCTAGATAAATGTCCATTTCTACCTCTAGTACAAAATGGATGGTTGCCCGCAAAGTGAAACAACCTTGATCTTTGCAATTAAATGACTTTGGAATTCAATTTGGAGAAGCTAACCTTATGTGTATAGCCTTCGAGGCATTAGAATATGAAATACTTTGCTAAAATGACATTTGTCTTGCACCTGGATTAGTGTTGTCAGTCCATGGGACCACGGCAAGAGTATTATTAATCAATATGCTCTGCTATTCGTTTATTTTATTTAGTTTACAAGGATACACACACTGTGTGCACCGTACAGCACCATAGCCAACTCAGGCTGACAAATTTTGAAGTTTGGTATTTTAACATGTAAAATCATCCAAGTTCATGCATCCAAAAGCTTCAGAACAACAGGAAGACCAAACTTAGGCTGCAGAGTTATGAAATCCAGAGGAGCATGCACATAGTTAGGGGAAAGATTGAAGAACCTTCTGGAGAATCATGGCTATTACTGACTTGGCTTCCAACATCGCAAAGTTCTGACCGATGCATGCCCTTGGCCCTATTTTTTTTTTTGAAGACAGCATGGCTGTGAATTATATTAGATAAGGAAGAAAGGAGAGTACATGGCGCAGGAGGCTGCGCCCGGAGAATTACATTGTACAAGAGGGTCGAAAAGGAAGAAGGAGAGATTTAGAGAAAAAACTAGTTGAAATTACAGATGAGAAGCTAGTCGATCAACTAAGCGTTTTAGGTGAGATGCACCCGCAAAAGTCCATATCGCGACGTCTTCTTTGATGGATCGGAGGATGTCCTCATTGGTCTTGCTGTCGTCTCGAAATACTCTATTATTTCGCTCCTTCCACCACCGCCAGCAAACTAAGGTGATCAGAGTTGTAACGCCTTTGCGAGGCCCCGCGTGGCAGTTCATGAGATGCAGGCACCAATGTTTAAAGTTGGCGTTTTCGCCCCAACAACCTGGGAGGAGCTGGGTAACGCAACCATGTGGCAATAGCTGCCCATAGTTGCTTGACTTTTGAACATTCCAAGAACAAATGACAGCTAGTTTCCAGACTTCGATAGCACATGGGACAAAAATATTGGTTTGGCCACCCCCTCTGCTGAAGTCGTTGCGCCGTCCATAGTCGGTTATGGAGAGCCAACCACATAAATATTTTGCATCGCAGCGGAGCCCATGTTGGCCAAACCGCAGTATGGAAAGGTGAGTAAGTGCTTCCAGAGAACTGCATATTGTACGCTGATGAGGCTGAGTAAATTCCGTTGGAAGTGTGCATCCAAGTTATACTATCCCGGATCTCAGTTGTAATTGAGCAGATCAGTAGTCGATCCATAGGTTGACGATCTTGTAGAAGAAGGTGGGGTGTTAGGTTGTGTCGATGTCCCGGATCCAGCTTGTTGTTTGATAGGGCATCGCCACGAACGTGACTTTCTCTCGGAGTGGTTGAAGAGGTCCGGCGATATTGAGATGGGGCCGCCCTTCCACCATCTGTCATGCCCGAAGGTTGCCGCTTGACCATTTCCGATGGTAACTTTGGTAGCTGCGGAGAAAAGTTGTAAATCGTTCGATCACATGGAGTCCATTGCCCCGTCCATGGTCTATCCGGATCCATCCATCTCGAGCCAAAGCGGCGGATACGCAGCGCTCTTGCAAAATGTTGAGGTCAAGGATGCCGAGCCCCCATGTTGTAGGGCCGACAAACTGTTGTCCACCGTACCTTGCAATTCCTCCGTGGATTTCCCATTTCGCCCATAAGAATTTTCTTCGAGCTTGTCGAGGTCTGCGATGAATTTTTGGGTGGCTTTGATCATTGTCGAGGTATATTGGAAGTGAAGTGAGGACTGATTTTACTAAGATCAGTGCCCCCATAGAGAGATGTTGCGCCGCTAACCCGCTAGACGTCGCGCCGCTTTGTCAAGGATGTACCGCAGGTCTCTGGCGAGGCGAGCAATAGTTAGAGGCATTCCTGTATTTGAATGGGAAGCTCGATATTGCTCCGATGAAAGGTTGAGGTGTTTTGGAGTGTTTGATCGTGGCATCTGATTGGTGCTACAGAGCTTTTTGCATGTTGACTCGGAGGCCCGATGCTTCCCCGAAGAGAGTAAGAATGTCGATGACCGCTTGAAGCTCATCTTTAACCGGGTTGAGGAATAGCACTGCATCGTCCGCGTATAGGGATAGACGAAGCGAGGGGCTACAACCTTTCAGCGGTGAAAGAATGCCGTCCTGCGTGGCCTTGGCAAGTATGTAATGCAAGGGGTCAATGGCTAGCAGGAAGAGGTAAGGCGATAGGGGGTCTCCTTGTCTTAGCCCACGACGATGGAAGATCTGAGGTCCTCGCACTCCGTTGAGAAGGACCGATGAGGATGACGTCGCAAAAGAAATTGATATCCATTCTCTCCATCTTGGTCCGAAACCACGTGCTTGCAACAGGTCAAGCAAGTATTCCCATGAGACCGAGTCAAAAGCTTTTTCGATGTCGAGCTTAAGCATTAGCGCCGAGTGCGGGTTTGGTGGTAGGATCTTGCACGGTTTTGGACCCACAAAAATTTTCTTGGATGCATCTTCCTTTGATGAATGCGCTCTGCGAGTTTGATATTAGATGACCTATCTTTGCCGAAAGGCGAAGGGCTAACACCTTTGAGAATATCTTTGCAACCGAGTGGATGAGACTTATCGGCGGTAGTCTGCAGTGATCCGAGCCATTTTTTTTTGGGAATGAGGCGATGAAAGCAGTGTTTAGAGTTGGAAATTCGACGAGCAATTCTCGGAGGCATAGCAATACTGCCGAATGTCTTGCTTGACAATTTCCCAGAAGGTTCAGAGAAAGTTCCATAGAAACCATCGTGCCCCGGAGCTTTTTCTGCAGGTAATTGTTTTATCGCGTGCAAAATCTCGAGTTCCGAGAAAGGTGCGTCGAGGTCGTGGACATCGCTTGCAGGGAGGCTGAGGGTTTGCCAGTTGACAACTTTTGTGCGCCTGGCTGTTTGGCCCAACAGGGATGAGAAATGTTGTGATAGCACTCGTTCCTTATCATGATGAGCATTGATGGTCCCTTGGGCAGAAATTAGGGATTGGATGAAGTTCTTTCTTCGGCGCCCGTTAGCTTTTAGATGAAAAAAACGAGTGTTTGCATCCCCTTCCTTGAGCCAAGTAACACGGGATGCTTGTCTTTTTCGAGCTTTTTCAACAGCCGCATAACCAAGCACCTTTAGTTTTAGGGCTTTCCTAAGGCTTCGCTCGTCTTGTGACAGTTCCCTGAGCTCCTGAGCAGCATCAAAATGCAGTATAAGGACGCTTGCAATGTGGAACTGGAGCTTAGCGTCGCTCAAGATTGAAGCGCTCCACTTACGAAGAGCTTTCGCTGTAACACGTAGTTTGTGTGCAAGACGCTTGAAAGGATTTGAAATTTGGGACGGCATTGACCAGGCCTGCTCAACTGTTTGATGAAACCCCGGTAGTCGTGGCCAGAAGTTTTCGAATCTGAAGGACCTTGGCTTCGGAGGTCCATTTCCAGCTGTCAAGAGAAGCGGGCTGTGGTCAGACATAGAGGAAGAGAGCGCTTGCAGCAGGTGACTTGAGAATGCCGTGTCCCATTCATGATTACAGAACACGCGGTCAAGCTTGACTAACGTTGGTTGACTTCGCTCATTGCTCCAAGTATACTTTCTGTTCTGTAGCTTTACTTCATTAAGGTTGCAGCTGTTAATCACCGAGCGGAACTGATTCATCCACCGAAAATTGAGGTTGCTATTATTCTTGTCTCTTGCCTCATAGATGAGGTTGAAATCTCCAAGGATGAGCCAAGGCGATGACGTGATGGGGGCTAGCGATTTCATCTCATCCAAGAAAAGGGCCTTTTCGTGATCTTCAGTTGGTCCATACACCGATGTCAGCAAGAAGGACGTGCCGTCCTCGCGGAGGGAGATTTGCGCTGTTAGGGAGAAACGCTTGATGGAGGAAGCCGTAACTTCAACTTTTGAGTTGTCCCAGAGCATTAGCATCCCGCCCTTGACGCCTTGAGCAGGGAGATAGCATGCGTTTGCTAGACGGTTGCCGCCAATTTCAAGGACTTGACGCTGATCAATGCTTTGCAGTTTGGTTTCTTGGAAAACAGCAATCGTAGGTAAGGCCGTTTGGATGGTCTGCCGAACTGTTTCTCGCCGGGCAGGGCCGTTGAGACCGCGAACATTCCAACTAAGAACAGCACAATCAGGCATTGGAATTTCGATGAACGACAAAACGGAGTAGACTCACTACTAAAGTAGCATTACATGAAGCCGAGTGACTAACAGCACTTGGATACATGAGCACTGGACTTGCAACAAAAGACTGACGACCTGGAAGGCTGCTCTTATCACTGGAATAGTAGCAGCATGACTTAGCTTGCCACAAACAGCAAAAGGAAGACACCATTGGTTGCACTGGACTACCAACCATGAGGACGCAAAAGTAAGCCACTAAGGAAACAGAGGGAGTCAACCCCTGGTCGGTGAGAGCTCAAGCTCGGCAGGGGAGACCATGGCCTGGACGTCGTGCTGGTCTTGGACATTGAGATGGCAGATGGTTCGCAGTGCAGCAATGACGTTGTCGGCCAGGGGCTCGTTGAAGAGTTTTTTGAACTTTGTCGAGACGTCCAGGTTGGTGCAGTCCGCATCCGGCGAGCAAAGTCCCAGCCGCCGAGCCAGGAGCTCCTCAGCCATCTTTGCTGTGGGGATGAGTCTTTTTTTTGACGCAAGGCGCTGGCTGCGACGCGGCGTGCCTCTGCCCCGACGTGCCGCAGCCCTTCCAGCGGAGGACCTGGGCAAGACCGGCTCTTTGGATGTGTGCATGCTGCCTGCATGTGGAGCCCGTCTTGGCGCCACCGCTCCTGCGCTGGCTCCACATGCATGCCCTTGGCCCTATTGAGAATGCTAATAGGGCATGTGGAACCTTTCCTGCACTTGTGGCCCCATTCTCAAATCTTAACGGATTGAATTCGTCTGCATCAT